>JAGTTD010000008.1:16347991-17733991 GCA_018398585.1 Simmondsia chinensis | reverse complement strand
TTAACCGGGAGTGGAGCTCATAACACTATCAAAATCAGAGGCAAGGCCGGAAAACTTTCCGTCATTATCCTCATTGATAGTGGAAGTACACATAGCTTCATCGATCCCAAGTTGAGTAAGAAGGTTAAGCATGAAGCAATAAAGACTCATCCTTTACAAGTGATGGTGGCTGATGGCAATTCATTAACAATTCATAACAAGTGCATAGCATTCCCATGGTCAATGCAAGAACATCACTTCACCTTTGATTTCAGAGTTCTTCCTTTGGGTGGTTGTGATATGGTGCTTGGGGTGGATTGGATGAGGACCTTCAACCCGGTTATGTTTGATTTTGATAAGATGACCGTGGCATTTAAGGTTCATGGCACCAAAGTGTCCTTGAAGGGTATGTCAGAGGAGGCTCATCTCAAGTTAATTGATGGCAAAAGTGTGCACGATGGAATCAAGAATAAGGTAATACAATGGATTGGTCAATTGTTCATGTTATCTTCGGTTGGGCTGCAGCAGGGTATTCAACAGGAGGTGCAAACCTTAGTTGATGAATTTGGGGACATTTTTGAGGAGCCTAAGAGTCTTCCTCCTCAAAGGAGTGTAGACCATGCCATTCCATTGCGTGATAATGCTGAGCCGTTCAAGATTAGGCCATATCAATACCCACACGGCCAAAAGACAAAGATTGAGCGGCAGGTTGAAGAGCTTCTTCACATGAGTTTCATACCGAGCCATAGTCCTTTTGCTTCACCTGTGATCCTTGTGAAAAAGAAGGATGGGTCGGCCAGAATGTGAATTGACTGCCGTTGGTTGAATGCTTCAACCGTGAAAGACAAGTTTCCTATTCCGGTCATAGACGACTTGCTTGATGAGCTACATGGAGCGTGCTTCTTTTCAAAGCTTGATTTGAGGCAAGGATATCATTAAATCAGGGTTCTCGAGCCGGATATCTACAAGACAGCTTTTCAAACTCATCATGGCCATTTCGAGTTCGTTGTTATGCCTTTCGGTTTAACCAACGCCCCGGCCACTTTCCCAGCAGCCATGAATGACGTTTTCAAGCCTTTCTGAGGAAGTCAGTGCTTGTTTTCTTCGATGACATACTGATTTATAGCTCAACATATGAACCTCATCTCACTCACCTCAGACAAGTGTTTGTATTGATGCGGCAATACAAGTTCTTTGCAAAGTTGTCCAAATGTTCGTTTGCTCAAAATAAGCTCGAGTATTTGGGTCATATCATCTCACAAGAGGGATTATCTACTGATCCTAGTAAGATCCTTGCAATGCAAGATTGGCCAATTCCGATCACCTTGAAGAAATTGAGGGGATTTTTGGGATTGACCGGGTATTATAGAAAATTTATTAAGGGTTATGGTTCTATTGCCAAACCCCTAACTGAGCTCTTGAAGAAGGATGCTTTTAAGTAGAGTGAGAGATCTTAAGCTGCTTTTGAAGCCCTTAAAGCCGCTATGTTTGCTGCACCAGTTTTGACAATGCCGAACTTTACCGAGAGCTTTGTTTTGGAGACCGATGCAAGCGGTACTGGTATAGGGGCTGTTCTTTCTCAAAAGGGAAGGCCTATTGCTTACTTGAGCCAAGCTCTAAGTTCCAAACATCAAGCCATGTCGACGTATGAGAAGGAGTACCTTGCAATTCTCTTAGCCGTGGAGAAATGGAGGCACTATTTGGAGGGTCACAACTTCATCATTCGAACGGATCACCAAAGCCTCAAGTATCTCCTCGAACAAAAGATCGTGATGAGAATTCAAAAGAAAGGTCTCATGAAGATGCTAGGCCTTGATTATGACATCGAGTATAGAAGTGGCAAGGAAAACGCAGCTGCGGATGCACTGTTAAGGCGTTTTGAGGATGCTGATCAGGGCACTTGCATTGCTATTTCTGTGGTAGTACCTTCATGGGTGGAAGAGCTACATAATTCCTATGAGGGAGATATTTTTGCTCAGGAGAAAATAACTACTGTTGTGTGTTAAGGTTTCGAAGATTAGCACTTGAACCTTAACTTTGGTTGGGACAGTGAGAGTATGAGATGAGAAAGAAATATAGAATTTAGATGAGAAAGAAGGGGAAGGAGATGAGAAATAAGAGTTTGATCTCAAAATGAGATTGTGTTTGGTAATTTTCATTGAATGAATTCAATTACAGCTGAATGTTCTATTTATAAGCAAAACAACAAGCTATTACATTGTATCTAGGCTAACTACTTAGAAGCATCTAGAATTAACTAACAATTATTTGAATTATTATTATTGGCGCCAAATAATAACTTAGCAGCAACCACGCAGCAGCAGCACAGGTCAGCACAATACCAACAGTAGATACTTATAGCAGCAGCAGAGTGAAATGCAGAATTTGAACTTGAATTGTGATGCTTTACTAGTTTTTCCAACCAAAAGCCAACTTTACTCTAGCCTCGGATTTCGGTTTGTAACATTCCCTTCCCCTTGAAAACATTCTTGTCCTTAAGAATAGAAGAGAGTTATGACAATGACGAATCTATCCGTATATGAATGAGTGCTCTTCAGCAGTGATGTATTTCAGTAGGTACATGAGTTTGACACAATGCTTGCATATGAATGAGGAGTGCTCTTCAGGGGGCCTGCACTGATCGAACCAAACATCAACAACACATCTACGACACCTCATAATCCAGCTCAAGACCCAAACTCGCTGCTGAAATTCCCAAATTGCAGGTACAATTCTGTTTTTTTTGCACGTAGTAAGCTACCTTACTGATTTTGTGTATCTTTGTCTCCACTAAATTGCATATGAAGTCCTTGATCATCTCGGGAGGCCTTCCAAACTCAAACCAAGAGAACCGAATATTGAATTCAGCTTTCAAGCATTTCCCATTGCAGCTCAAACCGTCCCAATTCTTGAATATGATAACCGAACACATTGAAAGTTCCCTAAGAATGCAGCTGTAACCCCAAACTTCAGTGATTTCTTTGCCCATAGCTAATGTCATGGAGACAAACAACTTGCAAACGTCCTTCCAACTGCATAGCTTCATGATAGGGACCTTGTTAATCGAAACTCTCTTCAAAAACAGAATTATTTCAACCCGAACTTGCCGATCGGCATGCCGATATTGCATATTAGCTACTGGGATCTGATTTCTTGCTGGTTTAACATGCTCTGCAGCATTATCTTCCAGCATATTTAGCTCACACATCTAAATACTGAGCCAAATCATGACATACTCTACCAATCCATGATGGTTCTCCAATGGTACCATTGTTGTTGCAGCAATCAGAAACTCAGCAGTACAATCCTGATGTAGTTCATAACAACATCTTGTAGCTCGGTGTAAGTCCATGTGGAAGCTACTTGAGGAAAACAAGTTATGACACCTTCCACAAGACGTAATAACATCAAATAAATTCATTCTGAACCGCACATTCAAAACAGACAGCAAGGATATTCCCAAAAAATGATCTGCATCTTCCAAAGCTTCCCTTGAGGGAATATTGAGAGTAAACTTGTGAGATCTCAAAATTTCAGCCACCTTTTTCCAAATTCTTGCATTGATCATTCCTACCAAAACATGAAGGACATATTGGAGCTTATGCCTATGATTTTTGCCTTCAAAGCAACCACAACAGATCACCCAAAGCTCAGCCTGATTCTGCGCCAACACAGCAGCGTCCATTTGCATTCTGTCCTGATTTTCAAATGCTATCACTGTTGGCTTTTCTTGATCTTGAGCATCAGTCATGAGGTCACACCCAAGGCCTAATACCTCTTCTAACCAACCACAGCTCCTCAAACCACTAACAACAATTATCATCTTTTCAAGTAAGTGCTTTTGTGTGAACAGAAACAACACGAATTTCGGAGCAATGGAAACTTCGTTGTCATTTGCATTATACAGCTTGTAAAATGTAAACTTCAGGCCTCCAATACTTGCTTTGATGTTATATTCGTGATGACCCACTGTCTCTACCATTTTTACATCAATACTTGTAGTGACATTGCCATCTTCAACATCAAACAGCAGCCCCGAATGTGTAGCTCCTCCAAATACTTGTAATTCATTTTTTCCCCATATCAGTTTCCCCAGCTAAAACCTCTGTTGGACAGCTTCTGGACTGATCTGAATTTAGCCTCAGCATGTTACAGCAGTAATACACATCTAACAACTCAATCTCTTGTTCAACCACATTGCCTCACCTTTGTTGGGCTTTGAAACGTACTCTCGCAACTCGAGTGCTTCTTTTCAACAAAAATTCGACTCCTCTTAACTTCATATAGTCTTGAGAGCCTTGACCCGGATCCGGAGGCAACTTATCACAAGACTTTGCACTTGGATAAGTCACAATTCTACTTAAATGAAGGAATGGGTCATGCCGAACTTGCCGATCGGCATGCCGATAGCACATTTCAGCCACTATACACTCGTAATCTCTCACACAACACAAGAGACCTTGCTCAACCTCCAAGCTGATGATGTTCTGGACCCAAGTTAACACTCCAGCATGCCCACAAGTGAACTTAAGTATACCTTGGTCGGCATTTGAAGGTACTGCAGCAGCAACAACTGAATTTTCAACAGAATCACATTACTCAGTGATGAAAATGCTTCCATTTTGCATATAAGCTTGCCAAGGAGTAATACTTAACAGATTTGGGGATGTTATAAGTAATTTCTCAGCAATGGCATCAACTTTTTCGATTGGTTTCACAGATTCAGCTGCAACCAGCTCGTGAATATCCACAAACATATCTAATTCTTGTATACCAACATAGACATCAGTAAGGGCAGCAACTTGAGTTGGTTCTTGTTGATCATCAAGCGTATTAGGTTGAACCACAACCACATGCTTTAATTTTGGCTTGAACAACTTCTTTTTGCCCACAAAATCTCCCAATGCTTCACTTAGGCGATTCCTCTTCGACTTACTCTTTGCTCTCTTAATCAATCCTCGGACATGTGAATCATACTCCCAATCCGGATGCACGTCATATTGTATCTCCACATCGTCAAGAGACTCTAACTCTCGCATAGAGTCTTCGTAAGAATCCTCTTGTTCACATTCAGATTCTTCTGGCTTGTTTTCTACAGTTTCGGCATTGTCGTGATCAAGTTCATCTTCAACAACAACAGGTTGTGCCTCCTCTCTCTTCTCAACAACGAACTCTTGCGGTAGAACTACTTCAGTTGGTGGAACAATCTGACTAGAAGGCTCACTTTGTTGCACCCGATCTTCTTTGTTCACATTCTCACCCAACAGCTTCTTCAACATTTGTTGAATGCTATCATTTTGCTGTTCAAACTTCATGTCAAACCTCGCATTTTGCTCAGACCACCTCGCATTTTGCTGAGCCAGCTTAGCAATCAAATTGATCAAGCTTGTCATTCAAGTCCTTATAGTAATCGGATGATGCATTCACACCTTCGATCATGTTTGTAATGAACAACAAAAGTTAAAACTGGAATCAACTCAGCTCGCGGAAGCAAGTTCGAAAATCGCACAAATGTAAACTTGTTCCGCAACTCTTCAACAATCACTTGCTTAATGAAATTGTACTCCTTAGTTCGCACAGCACACACTTGCTATCGGTTCTATGTTCGTCAATGATTATAATCCCCAACTGGTAAATTTCGAACAGATTGTCGAACAAACCCTAACCACGACGAGTTCTGACAACAATGATTAGTCGCGTAATTCGACTTACACTTCAGAATTAAACTCGACTCTAACTCAAAATCAAGTTCTTAACACAACACTTAAGCCATCTCAACTAGTGAAATCGGATTTCAATACTTTCGCTTCCCCTGTCAGATTTCGCCTGCTGCTGACAAATAATCGCCTAAGTAAATCTTGACTCAATAACATATAATTCTCAAAGATCACCGCAAATTCTGATGAGTTCTCACTACTATTATGCTCAGCAACACAAATTCGACATCATAAACTAACAGCAACCTCATTCCTCATTGAAATGCAACTTGTAGTTCAATAGAACATTACCTCAATCTTCAACTTCGAGTTGCAACATCTGTAATCACCTCCATTCCGATGATTTCTGCTATTTTGATGATGATCAAGTATAATGTGGATCATATAGCTCAATTCAAGCTTCTTTCTCAACCGATCAAATGGATGATCGATCAAGTAGCTCAGCACCAGACTTCAGTACTGCAACAGCTTCATTTCTCCACTTCTGCAGCAATTGTTTGATCAATGCTACTGAATTTCAATCCGATTCAGCTTGATGCTGATTGTACTTAACAAATACTAATCAATTGAACTTCCTTCAATATAATATGGTCACTTAAAGTCCCAACCGAAAGCAATTTCCCAGGTTTATGCAGCCACCAAAGCAATACCACCAAAATTCTTCAATCAATTCGGATTTGAATTTTTGATTACCAAATCTGAATCAAATCAGTATCCAACCTCTTTTGTTGATCAAGTGCAACACAATTAATCAGATTTTATAATTTTTTTCAGATATGAGCTTGATTCGAAAGCCAAATCAAGGCTCTGATACCAATTGTTAAGGTTTCGAAGATTAGCACTTGAACCTTAACTTTGGTTGGGATAGTGAGAGTATAAGATGAGAAAGAAATATAGAATTTAGATGAGAAAGAAGGGGAAGGAGATGAGAAATAAGAGTTTGATCTCAAAATGAGATTGTGTTTGGTAATTTTCATTGAATGAATTCAATTACAGCTGAATGTTCTATTTATAAGTAAAACAACAAGCTATTACATTGTATCTAGGCTAACTACTTAGAAGCATCTAGAATTAACTAACAATTATTTGAATTATTATTATTGGCGCCAAATAATAGCTTAGCAGCAACCCCGCAGCAGCAGCACAAGTCAGCACAATACCAGCAGCAGATACTTATAGCAGCAGCAGAGTGAAATGCAGAATTTGACCTTGAATTGTGATGTTTTACTAGTTTTTCCAACCAAAAGCCAATTTTACTCTAGCCTCGAATTTCGGTTTGTAACACTGTGCTTAGTTCAAATGCAAAAAACGCTGCTGCAGGGACTGATATTACAGTACAGAAAGGTTTGATTCGAATTCAAGGCAAGCTGTTGGTGGGTTCTGCCACTGATTTGAGAAAACAAGTCATCCAAGCCTCACACGATGCTGCTTGGGGAGGTCACGCTGGTGTAGAAGGCACCTATCAAAGAATTGAAGCATACTTTATGTGGTCGAGCATGAAAAAGGATGTGAGTGATTATGTGAAATCCTATGAAGTGTGCCAACAAACGAAATTGGGAGATCATCGTTACAAGGGTCTTCTTCAACCTCTTCCTATTCCGGATGGAGCTTGGATTCATATTAGCATGGATTTCATTGAAGGACTACCAAAATCCGAAGGCAAGGAGGTTATTTGGGTAGTAGTGGATCGTTTCACCAAGTATAGCCATTTCATTGCTCTCACTCGACCTGTCACGGCTGAAAAATTGGCTAGGATTTTCCTTGATAACATTTACAAATTACATGGATTGCCACAATCCATTGTGTCGGATCGAGACAAGATCTTCACAAGCACGTTTTGGAGGGAGTTATTCAAGTTGTTGGGCACCACATTGGCACTTAGTTCCTCTTATCATCCTCAAACGGATGGCCAAACTGAACGAGTCAACCAGTGTTTGGAACAATACCTTCGAAGTATGGTCTTCTTAAGGCCCAAAGAGTGGAATCATTGGCTCTTGTTGGCTAAGTTTTGGTTCAACACTCACTTCCATACATCAATTGGCACTTCACCCTTTCAAGTCTTGTATGGTTGCCCACCTCCGTCACCTTTGCTGCTGCAACAACCGGGCAAGATCGATTCAGCAGCTACTGATTTAGTTCAGCAGAGGAAGCAATTTATGCAAGTGCTTAAGGACAATCTCCAACAAGCTCGATCTCCAATGAAGTACTATGCATATAAGAAAAGGGTAGACAAAAGCTATGACGTTGGTGACATGGTCTACCTTAAATTACAACCGTATAGACAGTCCTCCTTGGCTGTCAGGCGTAATGTCAAGCTAAGTGCTCGATACTTTGGCCCGTACAAAATTCTGGAGAAAGTTGGCAATGTTGCTTATAAGCTAGACTTACCTTCGCATTCATACATTCATCCCGTGTTTCACGTGTCCCTACTTTAAAAACAGGTTAAAAAAGGAGCTGCAGCTGCCCGGGAACCACCTGCTGCAGAAACGAGCAGCCTGTTGGTGTTGCAACCTGCTGTAGTAAAGGCTCAGAGGAAGCTGCAGCACGATCACAGTGTGGTGCAGGAGGTATTGGTGGCTTGGTGTAACTTGAACAAGAGTTTAATGACTTGGTAAAATTTCAATTTCTTGAAGAGCCAATTCCCAAGCTTCACTTCTTGAGGACAAGAAGCTTCTCAAGAGGGAGGGATTGTTGTGAATCGTTAGAATTTAATTGTAATTTCTGTTATTAGTGGCTGGGTATTGTCCTAAGTGTTGAGTTGTATACTTTTAATTGGTAGTTAGGTCGGTTTTAGGCGCCAAAAGAGGTTACTAGTCAACGCAGGTCAAATTCTGGTGGCGGGCTGCTGTTTTGGCGGGAAAGGTAGTTTTTTGGGGTTTAGTCGGTTAGTCTTGATGCATTGTATCCAAAGGTCTATAAATAGGTCCTTAAGCTTTTAATTCAAACATTCAATGAAATATAAACTGATTTCCTTGTGGAATTATCTCTCTTTTCTCATCTCTTTCTCTATTTCTCATCCCCTTTCACTTTTCTTCTCACCTAAACTCTTTCTTCTACTAGGTTAGACTTTCAATCCTTAATTGGAAGCTCACACTAATCTTGAAACTCATCAAGCTAGGTACCTCGAGATTTTACTATTTATCACCTATGTATCCTAATGTTTCAATAGATATAATAGGGAACCTCAAGGTTTAATAATTTTAGGGTTATTTACATCAAAGGTCTTTTCTCATTGTGTCAATTTAGTTCTTGTACTTTAATTTAGTCTCTCTACAATTTAAATTGTGTAAATTTAGTCATTTGGTTAAATTTAAGTCAAGTTATTTACAAAATTTTTAGCGATACAATTATGTTAAATATAAGTAACCTGCTATAAATCCATCTGTGGACTCCATTTAATCCAACTCGCAGCTAAATCATTTAAATTTTATTAAAAACTTAGGAATAATTTTACTTTAAGGATTAAATTGACATAATATCAATTGTAGAGGAACTAAATTGACATAATTAAAAGTACAAGGACTAAATTAAAACAATGAGCAAAGTACAAGGACTTTTGGTGTAAATAATCCAAAATTTTATCACTTAGCTATCATGATGTTTTAAAATTTTATTCATTTAGTTACCCGTTTCCTAAAATTTGATAAATTTTCTTTGGAAAGTGTCGAAGTGGAACATAAAACTGATAATATTTAAGTATCATAATTGAAATTTGATTTTGACAAAAAATTTTAAAATTCTATCAATCAGGTATCTTTTGTCAAAATTTGATAGATTTCATTTGAAAATGCGAAAATTGAACATAATTCCAACAATATATTGGTCTCTTTATTACAATTTGATGATTTTTTGCCAAAAATGCTAACATTATACTCGATTTCGAGAATATTTAGATAGTTTACATCAATATTCAGTGAATTTTTTGTCGTAATTTATTGAATATTTTCTAAAAATATTGATGTGACATATTATTATCATAATTATGTATAATACCAACATTTTACATATAAAATAGGTTAGATTCTTATAAAAATTCATCAAATTTCAACATAAGGTACCTAATGTGATAAAATATTCAAACCTCGGGGTATCTTATTGTATGTATTAAAATGTCATGGTACCTATGTGATAAATGGTCAAACCTCAGGGTACCTAAGTTATAATTTTTCAAATTTAAATGAATGTTTGTTTATACGTTCGCCCAACATGACTTGACCCACCCGACCCGACCCGACCAGACCTAAAACCACTGTTTTACAGTTTTATGGGTCTAGGTTGGGTATGGGTCAAATATTGGATGGGTCGCAATGGTTCTAGACCCAACCCATCCAAACCCAACCCATGAACACCCCTAGTATGAACTAGACAATATGGATGGTCAAGTTTCATATTATTGTGTTATAGAATATGATCCTATGACAAAACTATTAAATCTCGTGATGCCACCTTTTGGAAAGAGGCAATTAATTAATTGGATAAATGCATATATAGCAAGTTTGATAATGATAAAGGAGTCTTTATATGTTTGCATGTCTATTACATGTTGATATTTAGTTTGAATATTGAGTATTAAATGAAGGTACTCATGTTGATATTTGGTTTGAATATTTGGTATTAAATGAATGTACTCCAGTAGTACAATTGTATCATGAAAATGCTTGATATAGCCTTTGTCATTGGAAAGCTAAGTACATATAACTAGTAATGTAAGTAAAGTTTACTGGCATGTGAAACATAAGGTATTGAAATAATCATTGATTGTGGTATTACTTTTAATGGTTATTTTTGTACTGTAGAAGTATACTCGGATGCCAGTTGTATCTCCTATAAGGAGGACTAGGCTTTTACAAGTGAGTGGATATTCCTAACTGGTGGGAGTATTCTCTTAGGGTTTCAAGAAACAAACATGCGTTATTAATTCCACCACGATTGTAGAGTTTATTACTCTAGTTTCTGCTAGTAAAGAAACAGAATGATTAAAGGATCTTTTGTTTAAGATTCCTTAGATTCCTTTGTGACATTAGCCAATATCGCCTATTTCTATTCATTATGATGGTGAGGCTATGCTTTCAAATGCATAAAGAGTGAGGTATATAGTTGAAAGTCCGGACGTATTTAATGTGAGACATAGTTATGTGAACAACTCTATAAAGATTGGGTGACAACTATAGACTTTGAAAATGCTAGTCAAAATCTTGCGGATCCCTTAATAAAGAGCCTTGCTAGGGACTTGCTACTAAATACGAGTGAAGGGATGGGTAAAACCCGTCAATTTTAGTCACCCATGATGAACCCTCAACCCAATGCCTAGTACAACGTCAGGACTTGCGTTCAATGAGCGAGTTCCATCATCCGTGTGATTGCAAGTACTAAAAGTAAATTCCATCCTAGGCATAGTGCTTGGTAATCAGCGACAAAGGGAAAAGGAGGTTGAGCGTAAACTCTTAATGGACTCGAGGAAATTATTGAATGTCATGATGCAGGGACATGATCAATGGGGTCTACCTAAATGAGTGTGAAGTTTGGCCACTTCAAGGAGTGTTTTAATGACATGGGTTTGAATTTGTTACACTTATGAAGGGTACGGGACATAAGACCTTAAATGTGTCAGTCGAAGATGATGTGTGTTGAGGAGAGTTAGTCTTGTGTGTGGAGACATGTGTTGTTAGTCATATGGACTCATATGTTTTAAAGGTTAGTCTACCATTACGCTCTGACTAATTATAACGTGTCTTCGCTAAGTGAGAGTTCAATCGGAAAATACTATCATTGTATGAAAATGGATGTATTTTGAAAATGGTGGGGGAATGTTGATGCATTTTTAAAATAAAGTGTTTCTAATGTTTACTTCTTGTATATTTTGTCATAAATACGCAGAAACCAAATGAGTCTATGTGTCGACACACAAACTTATAGAACCGAAAGTTTGGGTTTGTGTGTCGACACATAGGCTTTGTGTGTCAACACACAAGGCATTTATGGCTGTTATTTTTTAGTGCACCTGTTTCTTTTTTTTAAAAATTAATTAATTAATTTGGAGGGATGTATCCCTTGATAATTGACATGTGTTTTTATGTTTAAGTATATGTCTCTTAAGAGACACATTGATTTCTATAAAAAAAGGCCTGCAATTGGCGTTTGCAAAAGAATAAGAAAAGTGCATTTTCTCTTTTTCTTATAAAAAGTCCCAGTCTTCTTTCTCTCTCTATACTCTTATTCTCACTTTGTTGGTCGGTTTCATTATATCCCTTAGACTATTTCGGTATCCAAGAAATAAATCTTAATAAAAACGATTCGCGATGTGCCTTGAAATCGATGGCTGTTACTAATACCTGTTCTATTATTTCCCTAAGAAATTTGTGTGTTTTTCTTCAAATTGTACTAACAATATATGTATGTATGTATGTAATAATATCCTCAGACTCCTTGCCACACGCATACCCCCTTTACCCACCGCCCTCATCATCCTCACAGTATGGATTTGGTGCTGCGGAAAAATGTGTCGGAGGGGAGAATTTTTTTAATTTAGTTTTATTTTAAATTTAAGTTATTTATATAAAATAATTTTAATATATAAATTAATATTTTAAGTATTTATTAATTAAATATCTGCTAAATTTCTGTTGTTATTTGATGTTTTCCAACAAAAATTTAACAGGTACCTGTTAAATTTTTGTTTGAAAATATCAAATGACAACAAAAAATTAATAGATATCTAATTAATATATAAATTTATATTTTGACTATTTATTTTAATATATAAGTTCTGTTAAATACAACAAATATCTAATTAATATACAAATAATTTAAATAAAAAACTAAATTAAAAAAAATTCTCCCCCTTCCGACACATTTTCGCAGCACCAGATCCATACCCTCATCCTCATCACTCTCTTACTTGCTAAAACACAGCCACCCCACCTCACTTTCACACTACACATCTTCATTCTTTCTTCCTCTTTCTCTTCAAAACCGACTTCCTCCCCCCAAACAACACAAAGTTTTCTATATATTTTATGAGAGAAAACGGAGCTCTGGGAGCTTTATGTATGATAGACAAAATCGAGCTCCCGGAACTTGGTTTAATTGAAGCATAGCCAAGCTCACAGAGCTCGGTTTTTGTTTCAAATCCAAACATAATCGGCAGCCATGTAAAAGACCTGCAGTGTCAGCACGAGATTTACTTCAGGAAATTTTACACATCTGAACGTCTTTCCTACATCACAATTTTATTTTGGTATTTTCCTTAATGTAAACTACGTTTTCAAAACGAAGTTTACTGCATAGCATCCACCAAATCCAGTAGTGCCATGGCAACGTTCATATGGGCACCAATGTCTACGTATACCCAATCTTCATGAGAAATTATCCCATGGGGCGGGGTCACCACATCACGTTTGCCAAGTGGTGATCCCACTGAATTCCAAATTGACATTTGTATAGAAGAAATTAATTTTAATTTTTAAAATGAGAATATGGATTTTCTATAATTTAATTTTATAAATTTCAATATTTCACTTAGAATACCGTTCGGCACCATTTCCCAAAATTTTTATTTTGAAAATTTTAATATTTTGCTTAGGCTTTCATTTGGGCACTATTTTCTAGAAATCTAATTTTAAAAATTTTAGTAGAAATTAAGTCGTTGAAATTATAATAAATAGCCCCTCTCTCCTTATCTTTAGATAACTTTCTAATCATGATCTATTAAAAATTATGTTAAATATAAACTTCATAATATTAATACAAGTCAAAAAGTATGCATATAAGAAATAAAAACTACTTAAACTAAATTAAAGTTCCAAGATAAGACTAGGCCAAAATCATTTATCGTGTGGTTGTCTATCTAATCTTTTGGCTAGACAGCAAGAGAGTCCTATAAAAAGAAGTCATGTTCAAATGTAAGTCATAAATTATTTCAATTAAAGGGTGTAATTTTTTTGGATAAGTTTTATTTACCTAACTCCAAACCTTGCATGATGGAGTTTACATTTTGTAGCATAATTTCACGTGGAACATTTGAAATTTCTTGACTCCAACATGGCTTGGGCATACCCAATATGCATTAAAACTTAATTTTGGTAAAAGGCATAGTTTTCAACATATAGGTCCATTGAATTAAACTGAAAAGAGCACATGTAATAAAACAAGTAAAAACTTAATTAGCAAAAGTTTTAAATTAGTACATTAAAAAATACATACCATTAGAGGTTGTAAAGGAAGAATCGTTGCTCCACCCATAGGAAAAATTGCCATAGGCCTTTGCAAGCAACTTAACTTAGAGGCCTGTAATAAGGTCATTAATTGGCTTTCATAGGTTGCTCTTGGGGCAATTGACCGCTTTTAGTGTCACTTTTTTTCATTTTCCATATAAAAAAGTCAACATACTTGCTTTCCGTTGAGGAATTTCAATTGGGCACTTGATACGAGCATTTGAGCTACCCTTTGGTCTTGCTTTTAGAGGGTCGGTCAAAGAAGGATTGTTGGGGTCTTGGCACCTAAACCCAATTCAAATTGACCATTCAAGCCAATATCAATGACATATATAACTTACAAGGCACACCAATATCACCAAATATAAACAACGGAATAAGTATGCGAAAATTAAATCAACACTAGAAATAACATAGAAAACCCTCCAGAGTAGAGGGAAAAACCATGAGGCAAACCAACACCAAAATCCACTATGAAAATAGCAAGTACAACGTTTATGGTTTTAAAAGCAATTAGAGCGATATAAGGATTACCTCTCTAGGCCGAAAAACAATTGATTCACCCAATCAATCCACTCTAAAGAAGCCAAGAAGACCTGCTCCACATTGCTCCAAGATCATTCCTCGATCTCCACTGATAAATATCGGAATTGTCACACGAGCTCCCACTAACTCACATCATTTAATTTTTAACCAAGCATTCACACATACTCTCTTTTTCGTCTGGCCGCCTTTTTCTTTGATCGAAAACCTCAACATCCCAATATTTGGGTACATATAATATTATATGTATAAAATGAGTGAAAACCCTAAACATATCAAAATATGGGCCAAACTCACTTACCCCACCAAAACTCAACTTATTTTGACCCAAAACGACTTATAACTTGTAGGTTAGACTGTAGGATATATTACGTAACCCACAAATCTCCCCCTCCAGCCCACTGCGAGGAGGAGAGAACTCCGTATCAAACTACTTGGAGTGAATACCGGCCAACCTAGTGCACAGATCCAACTTGCCACTAGGAACAACCTTGATCAACATATCAGCCGTGTTGTTGTCAGCTTGAATCTTCTTCAGCATCATCAACTTTTCTTCAATAATAAAATTCAACCAATGTATTGTACATCAATGTGCTTTGGTGCGGGTTTGGTACATGGAATTCTTACTCGGGTCCATCGCACTTTAACTATCACATAATGCTACATACTCTTTCTATTCCAGATCCAGCTCTTGAAGAAATCTATTTATCAACAATATTTCCTTTCCAACTTGAACATCAGCAATATACTCAGCTTCATTAGTGGAAAGAGCAACACACTTCTGTAACCTAGACTGCTAAGACACAGATTCCTTGTAAAAGTGAACAAATACCCCGAAGTAGATTTTCTACTATCAAGACATCCTGCCATATCGGAATTATTATACCCTTCAAGAATTGGTCCCGAGCCTCCATAACTCAAACACTATTTTGAAGTACCCTGCAAATATTTGAAGATCCACTTCACTGCTTCCTGATGAACTTTCCCTGTATTTGAAAGAAATTTGCTCACAACAATTATAGCATGAGCAATATCTGGCCTAGTACAAACCATGGCATACATTAAAGACCCAATCATACAAGGTTAGGAATAAAAGGTATCTCTTCTTTCTCTTTTTTAGTCACAGGATAAGACTATTTACTCAATTTGAAGTATGCAGCAAGAAGTGTGCAAACTAGTTTAGCACTCTTCATGTTGAACCTATCAAACACCCGTTCAACATACTTTTCTTGTGACAATCACAACTTTCCAGCTTCTCTATTACAAGTTATCTCCATACACAAAATTTGCTTCGCTAGACCCAAGTCTTTCATTTCAAAAGAATTTGACAATTCCTCTTTAAGTCGTCAAATCATATCTACATTTTGACCAACAATTAGCAAATCATCAACATAAAGTAGTAAAATAATAAAATTACTTCGAGCCAATTTTCTTATATACACACAATGGATTGCGACTGTTCTCTTGTACCCTTGACCCACCATAACGGAGTCAAACTTCTTGTACCCCTGTCTAGGAGCGTGCTTCAAACCATACAAGCTTTGTTTTAATCTGCAAACCAAGTGCTCTTTACCCTAAATTTCACATCTAACTATTTAAATTCAAGATTCATGCAAGCTGCCATACCCAATACCAATGGAATGGAACTCATCTCCACAACTGGAGCAAATATCTCATCAAAATCAATCCCTTTCTTCTAGTTGAAGCCTTTCACCACCAATCGAACTTTATGTTTCACAACTTGATCTCATTTTTTTCAGTTTGAACCCCCACTTATTTTGAAGTGATTTTCTGCCCTTAGGAAGATCAACTAACTCATAACTACGATTCTTCCCTACAGAATTCATCTCTTTCTCCATTACTTTCACCCAGCAATCTTTGTCTTTTTAAGTATATACTTTCTTGAAAGCTCTCTGCTCCACCCTCCCCCCATCAGTAAGCAAAATATAATCAGAAGTAGAATACCTCATACACAGTTAATGCTCTCTATCAAACCTCCTCACTTGAGGCTCAGCGGTCACAGGTTGGGGAACTGGCTTCTTCTACTGAACATCATCTGTACCTAGAGCATCCAAATTATATTCCATTATACACCTATTCTACATTTGTGGCACTTAATAAAGATGAAACCGGTGTAGTGTTAGCAAAACCACTAGGAGCACATGTAGTCTTCTCTGGCTTGTCAAAATTAGCAGTGTTTTCATACTCATAAAAACATCTTTGCTTTTCACAGTCCTTTTGTTCACAAGGTCCTATAATCTGAATCTAACTCCTCATCACCATATTGTACAAATATGCACGGAATTGCTTTACTGTCAAGCTTCGATCTCTGTTCCTTTGGTCTATGCATGAAGGCTTTGCACCCAACTACCTTCAAGTGAGAATAAGAAACGTCTTCCCTTGTCCACACTCTCTTTGGAATGTCAAAATTCAAAGGAACTGATAGAGCCATGTTGATGATTTACATTGCGGTATTTATACCTTCACCCTAAAATGACTAAGGCAGTTTCAACATTCTGAGTAGACTTCTTGTTTTCTCCACAATGGTTCTATTCATCATTTCTGCGACACAATTGTGCTAAGGAGTACCTGGTTTTGTCCTTTCATGGCGAATCCCATACTTCTTATAATACCTTCTGAAATCATGGTTAATGTACTCCTTTCCATGATTAGTTCGGAGAAACTTCAGGAACATCCCTGTATGTCTCTCCACCATAGCATGAAACTGGTGAAATACTTGAAATACCTTGATTTCGGATCTTAAACAAAATACCTAAGTTTTTCGTGAAGCATTATTAATAAAAGTAACAAAATATTGATTTCCTATTAGAGACTCCACCTCAAAATGACCACATGCATCAAAATGTATCTATTCAAGTTCATTTTGTTTTAGTTTAAACTATTTACGAAAATTGATTGTATGATGCTTACCTAACAAACAATCATCACAAGGGTTCAATGAATTACCTTCAAGTGAAGGGAGGAGGGACTTTTTAGCAAATATCTGCAACCCTTTCTCACTAACATGAGCTAGCCGTCTGCACCACAAATTCGGTGAAGCATCATCCTCAACCGCATTTAATTCACCACCACACAATGTCAAATGTCTCTTATATAAAGAAAAAGAAAGCTTTCCTCTAGCTATTATCAATGAGCCCTTGGTAAGCTTCCATTTTCTATCACCAAGATGATATATATAACCTTCCTTGTCCAGAACATTCATAAAAATCAAATTACGATGCAGTTCAGGAATATATCACACATTCTTTAAAGTTACAATGCAACCAATGCTAGTCTATACATGAATATCCCCAATCCCAATGATCTTAACAATAATATTGTTGCCCATTTTCATAGTACTAAAAGTCACCTGCTTTGTAAATAGTAAAATACTCTTTTTTGGGAACACAATGAGTTGAGGGAGGGTCGGTTATAACTTAGATATTTTGATTGTTCCTTGCTTTTGCCACCTTCGTCTTGATTAGCATAAGTAGCTGGTTCTTGTATTGTAGTTCTCATGCAATGAAATAGACAAATATCTTCTTTCTCATCTCAATTCTCTCTATCCTTCTCATCTCAATCTCACTTCTTTCTCATCTCATACTCTCTCTCCTAGGTTATGATCCAAGATTGATCTTAAATCATAATAGATATGAAGCACCAAAATCAATAGTCCATTCAACATCGGGATCATTGATATGATTACACTCACCTTAAGCACGAAATAATGTTACCTGGTCATCATTACCTGTCATTACAACTATAATCTTCTTATCATTTGCCTTTTTCGGACTCATTTCATTATTTTGTTCCTTCTTCAAGCAAAAACAATCTCTCTTCAAGTGTTTAGTTTTATGACAATGTCGGCACTCTATTTTAACTCCTCTGGACTTAGACTTGCCTTTGGACTTACCACGCCTCTTAGATCCTCTACCCTTACTTCTAGCTCGGTTCTCAGTAACAAGTGATTGTGCATCAGTACCCATCTCTTTTATTCTCATCTCCTTATTGAACAAGTAATCTTTTACTGCACTCAGGGACAATTTTCCAGCTGGAGTTGAGTTACTAACAGTTACCACTAAGGTCTCCCAACTGTCATGTAGAGAACTTAAAAGGAATGAAGCCTGCAACTCATCATCAAGGATACTTTTCATAGCAGTCTAGTTAATAACATCCTGAAATTCATTTAAGTGTTCATCCATAGATCGCCCCTCTTTTCAATTTCAAGTTGACCAACTTCTAAATCAGGAAAGCCTTATTTTGCGAAGTCCTTCTCTCATACCGACTCTCTAAACTTTTCCATAATGTCTCAGCATTAGTCTCTTGTGATATATGGTTAAAAACACTGAAGTCTACCCACTATCCAATTGTCCCAACAGTTTTTTTAATTCAAAATTTTTCATTCTTTATCTGTTAATTTTTTCAACCTACCACTAACACCCTCAATGGGGTCATTTAAATCCTTACATAAAGTAGGTCCTCCATCATTGGCTTCCAAATTTAATATTTTTCACTAGTCAATGTTATCATTGTACTATTACTAGTATCATCGATTATTAATCACCCTAATAATGAACCTTAGCTCTGATACCACTTTGTGGGGGTCTCGGCACCTCAACCCATTTCAAATCGACCACTCAAGACAGTATTAATGATAGATATAAATCATAAAGGCACCAACATCACCATATATTGACGACATAAGTATGCAAAAATTAAATCAACACCAAATATAAGGTGAACAACCCTCTAGAGTAGAGAGAAAAATCACGGGGCAAACTAGTAGCAAAATCCACAATGAAATTAGCAATTACAACATTTATGGTTTCAAGATGTTTGCCCTAACTTGAAACCTATAGGCAATTAGAGCAATATAAGGATTACCTCCCTAAACCTAAGAATAATGGATTCACCCGATCAATCCACTCCAAACAATGTCTAGAAATCCCACTCCAAATTGCTCCAAGATCAATCCCTAATCTCCACTGATAAATATCGAAATTTTCATGGGAGCACCCACAAACTCACTTCATTCAGTTTTTAAACAGGCATTCACACATGCTCTCTTTTTCGTTCTTTTGTGGCTGCTGCTTTCTGAAATCAAAAACCTCAAGACCCTAATATTTCAGGTATATATAATATTATATGTATAAGATGAGGGAAAATCCTACTCATATCAAAACACACTTAGCCCACCAAAACTCAATTTGCTTTAACCTAGAACTACTATAACTTGTGGGCTGGACCATAGTACATATTATGTACCCCACAAGGGTCTTGAGACTTTACACAATCCTTTTCCACTTAATTTGCTGCTTCAACATGTTTCACACCTATCTTATCTAGTGCCTCGTCAAATGCGAAATGAGCTTTATTTGATGCATCCTTAACAACAACCTTTTTGCTATCATGAAGGGCACTTTTCAAAGCAAGATTATATGAAGACCTCACCTATGATTGTAGTACACTATACCCTTTCATTCCTTTCCATACTATTTATCTCAGTTGAATTACTCCTTTTCTTACTGTTATATAAATTATCTTTTGGTTTTTTAGTCCAATGACAAAGAATATATTGTTCATGGATTTTGGATACATTATGCAATTTCAAAACTTATAAAAGCATGGCAACACAAGTTACTCATTGATTCAAACTTCTTTCACTCAAAGTCACATCCACTATTTTATCAAAACTAACCATTCACAGCCTCGAATTTTTTTCCCTTTAAATTTTAGTTCATATGTGTAATGACGACCATCACTTTGATTTTTTTTTTTGGTAACTTGTCCCCTGTGTATGCAAATAGACTTTGCTAAACAATTTGAATATTGTACTTGTACATACTGTTGGGAATATATTTAAAAAATTTTCCCTGAACAACTATAGCGGGCGAAGCGGAACATAAATTTAAAGTTCTTAATTTTGAATCTAAAGTCCTGACTTAATTAAACTATTTAATTAAATCTTGATTTTACTCTAATAGGTTCATAAAATGGCAAACAAAAACATCAAATAAAACAAGTATAAACATGATATGTAGAATAAGCAAAATAAAGGAAAGCAAATTAAACATCACATATTTAATTAAACATACCTGAAGCATGAATCCCGATTCTGATTTGAAGATCTAAAATTTGTAGAAGAGTATCATGACACCTTACAGTCTTCTTCGCACTGACCTCTTTTAGCATCAGAGTGTGGGCTTCCAAAATATTTAATTTAGACAAAATTCGAAACAAAAATTTTCCTTTAAATCTTTCCAAAAAATATATTTTTTGAAAAATTATGCTAAATATTAATTTAGAAAACCCCTAATTTTAGGGTTTCATAGTGGAAGAAAACTAGGTTTTAAACCAAAAAAATTATTTTTTAAATTCACACCCAAAATGCAGTTTAAATAAATTTAAAAACGCCATGTGGTAGATGATGATTCGTCCAAAGGCATGCACACGAATTGCTGAATGAAGGCCCAACGACCTTCTTCCGTGTGCCACGTGGTGCTTCATGATTGCTTAGCAGCAGTTCACCTAGATCTCATCTTGCGTGCGACACGTGTAGCGCCTGCATTGGTCTCCTGTGAGCGGCACAGATTAAGACCAATATACTCGTTTTTTTTTATTTAAATTCCTACATGTATAAAATCCATCTCATGAATATTATTTGGTAAAATAAATTTACTTATCTTATGAATAAATTCATCTCATTAATTATGTTTAGCAAAATTAATTTATTCAACTTATAAACAAATAATTGATCTCATGAATTCATTTTAAATATTTTCAAACAATGCTTAAGTTGAGGCTTGCGGTGGGACCTCATGGACAATCTAACTCTAGCTCCAAATGGGTCAAATCTAATTACCATCTTATGATAACGATTGATTATCATTTAGTAAAACATAATTACACTAAATAAATTTTACTTCACTCTAGAGTTAAATATATTCACTCAAGAATTTTCCAGATAACTTTTTATTGCGATAATTAACTCCTCTATTAGACATCCGTGAGCAAAAATAACTTTAGCTACTATCATTATTTTTCTCATATCCATCGCCATAGTTCCTGACTCGCTCTTCTTGAATAATTCATAATACAAAAACAATTTCCACATTAATTTCAAATGTCAAACATATGGAATACTCTAGCCAAAGGTTTTACTGCCACACTTCATGCAATTGCCCAACGAACGTAAAATCTTGGTTATACTCAATAACCTCATCATTTTAGCACATCAAAGCAATTAACATTCCATGCACGGGTTCGGACTATTTTTCGGAGTTAGAGTTATCGTTTTACAGAATTAATTATTTCTGATAGCAGTTAAAGAAATAACTAATTTAGATGGTCCTACTTAACATTCCAATCTTATTGAAAACATCAAGATAATACTTTTGAATCCCTATCCATATGAATAGGACAAGTCATCAAAAGTATCATATTGTAGTCTCATCAGACAAGTTGTCCAAACTGATCATTGACTACAAAAATACTTTGACAAATATCATTAGTTTGATCTAAGTCTATCTGTGGTTCAATCTCATTGACCACTTAAACCAAACCTGACATGTCATCTTGGACTACGTTCATCTCATGGAATGTTTTAGAAAACAATCTTATGTATATTTGACTCATAAAATACAATCAGATAATAAACAAATAAAATAATTTCACTGATTTAATATTTAAATTTTAACTAATTGGCTTTCTCAAGACACCAATTCCAACACATACCATGGCCGCATGGTTCAAAGTTGGATTAGTTTTTATATCCAGGTGAGGAGTACCTTTCTTACAACGGAAACCTTCATCTGACTCATTTCTTCGCCAACTTTTCAAAAGCAAGAAAAAATTTGGTAAGATTAGTAGTTGCATAAGAAATTCCAGAGAGAACTCTATTTCTACTTTTACTTCTCTATGAAGCTTGGAGCCCTGCAGAAAGCACATCATTAATTAACCTAGAGGACCACTTGTGACAAATCTTAAGTAAACCTTGCAACCATGAATTGTTGGTACAGTTGAAATGTTCTGACATCTTTTCCCAAGTTCTATCAAACTTCACCCTATCATCACATTTAGACATGCACTTATCAAATAGCTTCAAAAACTCATGATTTGAGACAAGCCCAGGTAAATCTAAAGACGCATTTTTACAAATGTGCCATTTGCATAAGCAATTTCTAGTTTCTAGGAAAATTATTTCAATTGCTTTAATCATGGCCTAATCTTGGGTCTATATATATATACTTTTTGGCACTTTTTCACCCACTGACTGTAGAAATGATTGAAATAACCAAACAAATGAGTCAATCTTCTCATCAAATAATAATCCACATCCAAACATGACATTTGCTATTGTTTAACCTTACGAATGGCACACAAATCAAATTGTATTTGTTGGTGCAATAAGTAGTGTAAACGACCAGAACATCTCCAAAAATATCATAGTCAATCTTGCATCTTCTGCCCCTCCAAAACAAATTAGTCAACCTATTTTCTTGATCCTCTAGTGAGCAAAAGAAAAACATGGGATCTTCCTTAAATTTTCTCTAAAGAGATTGAATAAACTTTAAATATCTCCAGATTCAATTGTCTTTACTTTCTCCCTATTAACATGATTGTAACAATCTCTTTTAGTGAATTCTAATTTTTCAACCCACCAGTTGGTGTTGACAATAAGTTATATGCTTCTATGGTCTTATAACTAGAATTCTGATTGTATTAATGGCATCAGCCTTTTCTTCATTAATATTGCGGGCAATCCTTAGCAAATGCCTTTCTTCTGGAGCGGCAAGCTCATGGTTGTACTTCCTTACATGATGGGCGAACACTCACTTATTTTGTTCTCTAGCAACAATAAATAAAATTAATGTTGGACACCTACATCTCACATTTAATGTATGACACGAAACATCACCACTTATCCTGTCAAGTTCATTATCATCATCATTTGGCTAATTTTTATCATATTTGTACCCCTAACAACTCCACACATAATCTTTTTGTCGAACAAGTTTAGTTCCATAATAATGGCGGGTTTGAAAAATCATATAGAAAATTTAACTTGTTACCCATAATCAATACACAATTTGTATGCTTTTGCATCACAAGAGACAACTCACTTCATCAATCTATGATTAACATCATTCCTATCTCAATTTGCAAATAAATCATTCCCATAATCCCCAACAACATCCCCTTGGGCACTAGTACCTTGATTCTCATTGTTCAAGAATGTAGCTTTTCCTAAGAGCAAATTAAGATAATAAAATAAGAAGACATAAAAGCAAACCATCTCTGTTACTAAGCTTATATAGTATGTAAGTATATTACCTTTATCCATTTGTGAATACCAGTGTACCACTTATAATGAGTCCCCACACATAGGATATGTTGAACAAGCATCACGAGCATAAATTCTCATGAGATACACTAAAAAGAAAATTTTGGCCTTAGACTAGTCCTCCAAAAGTTGAACTGAATCAAATTTCAAGGGAGGTGGCTACCGTTTTTATTGAAGAACAAACCCTCTTCATATAGTTTTTTCTTCTTTGAATTTGAAATATTTTTAAATTTTACGTGGAAGGTTTGATAAGTTTTTTTAGAACTTATAACAATTTTAATTTGACAAAAATTTTAAGTGAAAAGTTAAAATTTTTAAAATTAGAATCTTGGGAAATGATGTTGAAATGAAATTCTGTACGCAAAAATTTTTAAATTTTTAAAATTATAATTATGGAAAATGACCCTAAAATTGAGGGAATAACTCTCCATAATCTCACTTTAAAATTAAATTATAAGAAATGGCCCACAAAATGAGGGAGTAACTCCACATACTCTCATTTTTAGAATTAAAATTAACTTCTCCTCTACAAATGTCAATTTGAAATAAGTGGTGGCCACACCTCATGGGATAATTTCCGCATCTTCATAGTTATTTTTTTTCCAACATTCTTATTATGATTCATTTTCTGTATATTTGTTTTTCCTAATTGTTAGTTTTATTAGTCTTTGATTTTTGTATTATATTTTTGGGCTTGTATTTTTGGGCCTTCCTGTTTTTAGCCCATGTTTGTCATATAATTAAGTTATTTGTTTCCTTTTACTTTAGCAATTGATGAAAAGCAATTTGTATTACCCCAGTCTTGACAAAAGCTTCATTCACTTCCCTTCAACCCATTATAGAGATCACATTCATAATCTTCTTTTCAGTCAAATCAATCTTGTCACTAGATCAGACAGGGTGATTCTCTACAGAGTCTGTAGAGGGGTGATGTGTTGTTGGAGGAGAAGATGTGTTTTTTCCCCATGTTTCATTTTAATCTGATCTCCGTTAGTCAATTTCCTTCTCACTCCAATTATATGTGTTTTCTCACCCAATGCTTGTTATATCCAAGATCTCACCCGCCTGACCACGATTGGAATGGGTTTTAAGGTTGGCAACCTCTATTTTATGAGGGATGGTCATGACCCATGGTAACTAGTAAGCTCCCTGAACAACATGTTTCTCGCCCTTAAATCCATGGCTTGTGGCATTATCGTCTTGGACACCCATCTTGGTCTCATTTACAACAACTTCCTTTAGGTTTTTCTCATGATGATTTCAATGAGCCTTGTTTGATATGTCCCTTAGCTAAGCAATTGAGATTGTCTTTTCTTAGTCACTCTACATTGTCTTCTACTCCCTTTGCATTGATTCTTTGTGATATTTGGGGACCTTTCCATGTTCCCTCTATAAATAAAGAGCATTTTTTCCTCACTATGGTTATGATTTTACTCGACTATCTTGGGTTTTTATGATGAAGTCCAAATCTGAAGTTGCCCACTTAATTCCAAATTTCCATGCTTATGTTCAAACACAACTTCATTATGATATTGAGATCATTCGTAGTGATAACAGTGTCGAGTCTATTCTTCGAAAATGTTTCTATGACAAAGGCATCATACATCAGCGTAATTGTGTAGACACTCCTGAACAAAATGTCGTGGTTGAACACATCAACATCTTTTTAACGTTGCCCAGGTGTTAAGGTTCCAGTCAAACGTACCTACTTCCCATTGGAATGAATGCGTTCTAACTGCCACATATCTTACTAATCAACTACCCCCCTTTCTTCTCCAAAATAAATGTCCATATGAGCTATTGTTCCGTTGCAAGCCCTCCTATATGCATCTTCGTGCTTTTGGTTGTCTTTATTTTGTGTCCACTACACATGCTCATTGTGATAAGTTTTCTCCTTGTACTCGTGCTGTTGTTTTTGTCGGTTATCCCTATGGCATGGAAGGTCATAAGTTGTTTGGTTTACATACTACCGAAGTTTTCGTCTCTTAACATGTTATTTTTCATGAAAAACATATTTCTCTTTCATAATCAAACCACAAATAGTGGCCCTTTCGATTCCATTTGTCTACCCCTAGCAATTCCTAAAGATTATCATTCTTGACCTGAACTCAATTCCTCTAGTATTCTCTTTATACATGCTTCTGTAGATTTCCATTCATCTCCTCCAACAAACATACCCTCCTCTGCTATTGTTCCCGTTGATAAATTAGAAGTTCTCCCTTCTGATCCTATTGCTTCTTCTGAATCAAACCCAAAACTTCCCAAAGATACCATTCAATTGACTCTAACAACACCTCTTCTCCTCCAAACCCTAATCCTACCTCCAAAATTACCATTGCAATCTTGCAAGTACTTCTACCGTATCTTCTACATGTCCTACAAAACATCATCTTTCAAATGTCCTTTCCTATGGTCATATCTAATTCCCATCAGTTAGCCTTTGCCATCTTTACAACTAATGAACCTCAGTTTTATCATGAGGCTGTTTGTTTTGCCCATTGGCGTGATGCCATGAACGCTGAGCTAAATGCTCTTCAATCCAACAACACTTGGTCCATAGTTTCTCCTCCTCTTAATAAAATACCCGCTGGATGCAAGTGATTTTACAAACTGAAGCTTCACTCTGATGGTTCTATTGAGCACTATAAGGCCTGTTTAGTTGCCAAGGGTTTCACATAGAAAGAAGGAATTGATTTCACTGGGGCTTTCTCGCCCATGGTTCAAATGACCATCGTTTGAACCCTCCTTACACTTGCCATTGGGAACAAGTGGCATTTCTTACAATTGGATGTGAATAACCCCTTCTTGCATGGTGATTTAAATGAGAAGCTTGATATGTCACTTTCCTTGGGGTTTCATGTCGAGGAGGCGCAGGGTCCTCTTGTTTGTCGGTTTCATAAGAGCCTTTATGGTCTTTGTTAGGCTAGCATTTTCCAAGTTATTAGGTGCTCTCATTCAACTTGGTCTCCCGATCCCGTCATGTTTACAATCTGTTCACTCATTCCCATGGTTCTTCCTTTATTGTTATACTTGTGTATAATGATGATATTATCGTTGCTAATAATGATTTGGTTGCAGCTAATGAACTCAAGAATCTATTACATGAGCATTTTTGTCTTAAAGATCTTGGAAACTTATGGTACTTTCTTAAGCTTGAGGTTGCTTGCACTTCATCGGGCATTTATGTTTGTCAACATCACTATGCACTAATGTTTCTGGAATAATTTTTGCAGTTGGGTTGTATACCTCCTTCTTGTCCCATGGATCCTAAGCTGAAGCTAAGCAAGGATGATTGCCCAGTGTTATTTGATCCAACAATGTATTGATAACTCATTGGGAAGTTATTATATTTGACTCTCACACGTTTGAATATCACATTTACCTTGCATAAGTTGAGTCAATATCTCTTGGCTCCCTGCCAATCTCATTTTCTCGTGGCTTATCATGTTCTGCGCTACATCAAAGGGTCCCTAGGTCCAAGCCTTTACTATTTGGCCACTTGATTACATCATCTCAAAGCTTTTGCCGACGCCGATTTGGCTACTTGTCTTGATTCTCGGCATTCCATCACTAGTTTTACTATATTTTTGGGCTCGTTTCTGATCTTTTGGCATTCTAAAAAGCAACATACTGCTTCCAGGTCTTTTTCTGAGGCTGATTATAGAAGCACGGCTTATGATATTTTATGGTTATTTCCTTATTTACTTATTTTCATGTTTTCTCGCTTGCTCCAGTGCTCTTGTTTTGTCAGAATCAGGTTGCCACTCATATAACTCAGAATCCCTGTTCCATGAGCGCACCAAGCACATCGATATCGATTGTCATCTTGTTCGTGATAAGTTCAAGAGGGTATCATTAAAGTTCTTCATATTCGGAATCACTTTCAACTCGTAGATCTTCTTACTAAGCTGTTGCCCGCTTGTCAATTATCTCTGATTTTGGTCAAGTTGGGATTTCACAATATCTATCACCCAACTTGAGGGGGCATATTATGGCTCATTTTTTATACATTTGTTTTTCTTAACTGCTAGTCTGATTAGTCTTGGTTTTTGAATTATATTTTTGGGCTTGCTTGTATTTTTTTGGGCTTTTCTGTTTTTATCCCATGTTTGTCATAGTATTTAAGTCGTATATTTCCTTTTTTTTTGACAATTAATGAAGAGCAATTTGTATTGGCCCCAATCTTGATAGAAGCTTGGTTCACTTCCCTTCAACCCATTCTAAGGGTCACATTCATAAGCTTCTTTTTTATCAATCAAGTTTGTTAATTGTTTTTCGCTTCCTTTTTTTATTTTTTCTTTTTCTTGTGAATCGACTCATGTAATCTATGAGAGTTCTTACTTGCTTAGGGCTAAACAAAAATACATGAATATCCAACAACGAGAAACCAAACCAAACCAAACTTGATTCAAAAAATTAGGGTAACGACCTGAATATATCTGGATAGGTATACCCGACCCATTGAAATAGGGATACTGGTTCTCATGCGGATATAATTTTGAAAAATTTTAGGGTACCCAATCTGATCCAGTATTGATTATATATATTATCTTAAATAAATATTTATATTGTATTTAGAGTAATTAGTTATGTTATTTTCATTAAAATGAAGGTTTGCCAGTGTAATTCTAAATAGTAGCAAACATTTATGTAAAAAAATTCTAATTTTTCACTCAACTATCACAAAAAGACTTTTGTCTTAGTTTTTGAATGAATCAGTAACACTAGATTAGTAGAATAAGGATTATTTTAATATACTCTATTATTGGTATGCAATCTTTGAGCTTTCACATATTTGTGAAGCTCTAATTTAGATGTTATGGTCATTTTAAGACGGTTTATGGTTTTGCGACCATTAAAGTATAACAATTATGTTCATGATCTTCTTTAATTTTAGGTTACCAAGCTAAGTAGAACGATGATACAATTCTTGGGCCTCTAGTGTAGGGCTTGGTTTTATACTATTGGCCTAATCCAGAACGAAATTTTTTGGCCTTGATTTGGGCCCGGGTCGAAGTTCGGGCCCGTGTTGGTGGCTTCAGCTGAAAAACTAGGGTTTTGTATGTGCGCCTATATAAACCCAGTTTTAGGGGTTGAGAGAGTGGAGCAAATTGAATAAAACTCTGTGTAACAATTCCAAAGCAATAAAATTCTGCTTGCAACTTTGTAGACGTTGGCAATTTTGGCAGAACCATGTGAATCTGTGTGTTTGTTTTTATTTTCTCTTTGAATTTTCGTTATGTTAAGTTGTTGCGTTTCCGAACAATAATAATTTTTTAGTACACATGCAAACAACTTAAAGCATATTAGTAGATAATTGTTTTTGTCTTTTATAAAATTAATTTTATATGCAATTTTAATTAAATGGGTAGGTACCCGACCCGACATGATTCGACTCGATCTTTTAGGGTAGTCGATTGATCTAAGCACCCGAATTTTTAGATAACATTATGGGTAATGATTTTAGTGATTTAGTGTTTCGGATATTCGATCGAAATGTATTTCAGATAAGGTACCTGACCCATGCTCAAAGGTTTTAAAAAAATTCGTAACTGAAATACTGAAGTAAATATCCGAAATATCGACCCGAAAATGTGGTTAACCATATCGAATTTTCGATACAGTTAACTGAACCAAATAAATTTGAGATATTTTTGGACTGTAACGATTAGTGATTTTGTCCATTTCGGTTAATCGATTTACCAAAATAATATATATATATATATATCATGTGTATGTTTTTACACGCTGCCAATATCATATTATTCACTAAGTATGCTATTCTAGCATATAATTGAATATTTCATAATGCATAATCAACTTTATCCTTTTCTTTCAGTTTATCTTTTATCATAGAGTACTCATGCCCCAATATTTTATAACAAATACAATTAAGCACTAATTTGCTACGATCTAGTGCTACTCGTTTGTCTACATGTTGGTTAAAATGAAATATTATACGTTTAATTTGTTAAAATTGGATTATAAGTTCATAATTTGTAGGGATGGCAATTGCATCCGAATCCATCGGATATCCATCCAATCCGATCCATTTATGATGAATTTGGATGCAAAAAATGGGTTCTAAATAGATTTGGATTCTTGGGTTTTGGATCGGGTTGGATTTGGATGACATCAAACCCAACCCAGACTCGAAATTCGACCCGAAATTATGTTTAATGTAGAAAAAATTTTAAATTACTAAATTTTGAGTCTTTAACATGTCAAACCATGTTTCAACATCGTTTTTTTTTTATTGCGCCAACATTTTAAAGTTTGTTTTGGCACTTTAATATTTTTTATAGAACTATGATGTAACATATTTATGTATAAAGATTAGTTGTTAAAATGTATTGATAACAACCCTCAAATAGCATCCTCATAAGAAGTACAACAAAAAGACATTGGGGGTCCGGGATGCATCTCGCCACAGAGATCCATTTTGGGCTACGGCCGCATCCCCGTACGACCTCATCTTGTCTCCAAGATGCAGTCCAAATTATGACCAAGCACCGCAACAAAAATCCTGAACCAAAAATCTCGGCCCCAAGGAGAATCATGCCCCTAGTTAAAAACTTGCCCAAGAACCTATCAACTTCAACTATCCGTCACAAAGCACAAGGAAACAACTACTTGAGAACAGGAGTCCCGGACCTAGGGGCATCTTGTGCCGAGTTGTAACTAGGCGAAATACACCCCCTCACTCGGCCCAACGGATATACTCTCTCCTTTAAAGCTATAAATACAGCCCAAAATCTTGAGAAAGGGCAAGTCATATATTTTTAGAACAATCATTCTTGTATTAAATTAGGACACATCTACATCAAATCCATTAATCAATAAAAAGAGGTTTGAGATTAACCTTTCATTAAAAAAACCTGTACCCAAAACAGGTATTTAAATGATTGCCTAATATTATATTTATACATATTAAATGAAAAAAAAGGAAAAAGATAGCAATTTGTCCAAATATTAGCTTTTGAGGTATTATTATTACATTATTATTGTTAATATATTAATATTAGATCATAATATTATAATTTATGCTATAATTTAAATGGGTTATAGATTTGTGTCGGATATCCGTTATATAGATTTGGATTTGGATTAAACTTTTATAGAATAAATGGGTTTTTTTGGATTTGCTTGGGTCAGATTTTTTTTAAGTTGGATCTGAATGAAGGCAAACCTGACCCAAACCCGATCCATTGCCATCCCTACTGCTTAATGAAAATTTTGGGTAATTACAGATAGTGGTGGCTAGTGGGGTGGGCCGGCCTGAAAACCAGCCCAGCCCACCCTGTGGCCCGGCCCACTCATAGTGCGGGCCGAGCGCGTTGCTGTTGCTCTGCCATTATTTTAAAAAACAATTCTAATTTTTTTTTTTTTATAAATACTAACCTCATTTTCTCATTTCACCACATAACAATCTCTCCAATTCTCTCTTCTCTACTTACTCTACTTACAACTTACTCTCCAATTCTCTCTTCTCCAATTTTCTCAAGTTTGAAGTTGCAATCGTGTTTTGCTTGTAAAATCTTGTAGAAGTTCAACTTTCAGTTTTCGCTTCGGTAAATTTAGTATCAAAATTTTATTTGTTTGTCATTTTTATTTACCTAATTTGTATTTTACTTACATTTTATAATTATAAATTAACAAAAAATGACTCATAATTCATCTTTATCTGGAGCTGGTCGATCTAGTTCTAGCTCTTACCGACCACTTAAAGCTCCAAAAGTAGCTAAGCTTAATACCTAGGAACGGGAATATTTACAACATGGTCTGTCACCTCCCTACACGGACACCTTATGTTGGGAACAAGAGTATCACTACGAGTAGGATTATCCTGAATCGGGTGGTGCGGGATGTTCTCAAAACGAACCCACACCCACCGCCGATGAAACTGAAACCTGCACCACCACTACTGGTAGGTATAGTACTAGACACGTATGGAACCACTTCACACTATATCGCGAAAATAATAAAGCATATTGTAAATTATGTGATTTCTCTAAATTTTTTAGTCATTTACGTGGTGGTAGGACAAGCACATTAAAAAGACACCTAACAAAAAGCCATCCTGAATTACATGCTAATAAAACCCAACAAACTCTAGTACAACAAGCGACTAGTGCGCTTGCTAGCTTTAGGTTTTTCACAGGAAAATAATAGACGCGAATTAGTAAGATACGTCATTAGGGCTGAAAAGCCATTTAACACCGGCGAAGACCCTAGATTCGTCCGGTACTGTCAAAACGCGTTAAATTCTGCCGCTGTAAGGGTTCCTCGGAACACTTTCAAGTGGGACCCATTTAAAGAATTTAATAATATGAGAAATGAATTACAAGATATTTTAAGGGCGAATACGAACATGTTATCGTTGACGTTCGACACGTGGAAGTCGAAACCCGATGTGCTTTTCTTGTGCATACCGGTATATTGGATCGATTCTTCCTTTATAATGCAAAAATGAATAATTGTTTTTATAGAATTTGAATATTCCTACACTAGTCAAACAATAACGAGTGCTATTATGGAGGCATGCCAGCAGTGGGGGACACATCACAAAACTTTTAGCATTACTTTTGATAATGCTTCAAACAACGATGCTTTTATAAGACAATTAATTAGGCATATTAGACCCATGTTAGATGAAAAATGTTTCCATTTATGTTGTATATGTCATATTTTGCATTTAATGGTAATGGATGGTTTAGAGCTTATATATGCTTCTTTTGAGTCTTTAAGAGAAGTAACTATAGCAATTGAATCATTCGGAGGTAGGAAAAGAAAATTTAAAGCTCTTTGTAAGACACACGGTATTCATTTTATAGAGTTTAAATTAGATACACAAACTAGGTGGTCATCTATGGTAGAAATGTTAGAAAAAATATTACCTTATAAAGATATTTTAATTGAATTTGTGTATGATAGTCATTCAGATCTAAGGAATTTTAATTTGCTTAGCATAAATTAGGATGCAGTTAATGAAATTTGTAAATTTTTTGTAATTTTTAAAGATGCTATGACTTTTTTTTTTTTCTGGGTGTTATTACCCTACCATTCCACAAGCAATACCTAAACATGTAAATATAGCTACTTGGACTGTAGAGAACGAATCTAACCCATTGTTGACGAATTCTATTGCCGTCATGAAGCAAAAATTTTACAATTATTATTCTGAGTTACCACTAACATAATGTTTTGCCACCATTTTTGATCCCCACTGTAAACTTACAGGTTTACAATTATTTGCACAATATTTTTACAACAAACTAAATCCAACTATTAATGTAGCATCTTTTATCTCGCGAGTTGATACAAATTTACGTGAATTTTTTCCTTCTATGCTTGAAAATTATCATCTGATAATCCGCATGCTTCTTCTACATCATCCTTTACATCCTCTGGTAAAGGAAAGCCATATACGTGGGATATGTTGGACCGATTGAAGCCCAAACAAAATCCCACGTCATATGACTAACTTGATTTTTGCTTGCGTTCACCTATGCTCGAGTTCTACCCGACGCAGGCAACTTCACATTTTGATATTTTACAATAGTGGTGTTCCAATCAAACCCAATATCCCTGCTTTTCCACCATGGAACGTGATATACTAATATGTCCGGTGTCTTCAGTGGCATCTGTATGTGCTTTCAGTACAGGTGGCAGGTTGATTGGATCCAAAAGAGCGAAGCTACCGCCGTTCAGCTTAGAAATGTTGGTGTGCTTGAAGGACTGGTTGCATGTAGCGGATAAAGAGCAAGACCGACTAAAGTTGGGTTCATCGAGCAACGAAGAAGATGACCGTACCATCGATACAGGAAGTCCCGCACTAACCACTGCCAGTTTCAACTAAGTTAACTTATTTATATTATTGTAATTCTATTTCATTATAATATATTTTCTTTTATAGAATATATTTGTAATTTTAAATAGTAGGATCATATTTTTTATCATATTAGTATTGTTATATTTGTTAATAATTATGATATATTTTATTTTATTAAATATATTTATAACTATGGTTATATTGTATTATATTATATTTGTATATTATATTATTTATCAATAAATTATAATAATTTTTTAATCAAAATGAATGTATACTTTTATAATTTTAAAAGGTATTGTGACAATTATAGTATATGTTATATTAGGAATATAATACATATATAAAATTAATAAAAGGGGAGAGGCTGCGCGTCTAGGCCTAAGCACGGCCCAACTCGACCCGTGGCCACTCGTATTTACGGACCATGAACACCGTATTGCTCATCTCTAACTTGCTTCGAGCATTTAGCCCATATGCTTCACTCGTCGGTACCACAGACGCTACCAGCGGGTTCTCAAAAATGGAGCTCACAACCTTGAATGTGGGACCCCTTCGGTTCTCGACTGGTAGATTCCCTCCACCAACTACAAATACTACTCACACTCACAGACTTACCGAGGTACACTCCCCGTTTTGGAGCTACCTTCGCCACCGCAATCAAGCTGTGAGCAACTTCATCCGGAGCCCTGCAATTACGAATGCCAGGAAGAATAATTGGCAATCTGAGTCGGTTCTCAAACCTACTATCATCCACGAAGTTTCAGAAGATGATGATGATGATGAAGCCGGCGTCTTTCTCGATGATGACGAATTGGAAGAGGGTGCTTACTTTTCTCTTTGCTTCCTGGATTCTTATAGTATTGTATAACATTCACTTAAGAGCTTAACTCGTCTTATAATATTTGATTGAACTAGGTAATAGAGTCCGAATCCATCAAAAACTATGGGTTAAAGAAGAAAATAGCAATATATGTAGCAAGTAGCTGTTTGCCCATTGTCAATTAGTTATAGGATAAAACCTCCTTTGGTATATAACATTAGTACCAGAGTCATCAATCTTCTGTGGTGGATGTCAGTATTATGGGGCTAACATTGATTAGCGTTCTTATAGGGGGCTGATGTTTTGACGGAAACCGGTATTTTAGTCTTCGTGTGGGACTAGAGAGAAATGCTAGTGCAATGCCATGTCCATTGTGAGGTGGTAAGGTCGGGAGTAAAGTGTTCGCCCAGGATTGGATGTTAACTTGCATAGAGCGTGTTGGTTTGTTACAATCCAAAACATGAAAAACTAATCCCACATCCATGGGTCAAAGCAGGAAATAGCAACATACATTCTAATAGGCTATTGCCAATTAGTTTTGGAATGAAGCTCCTTTGGTGTATAATATTGGTGTCGGAGTCATGAATCTTGCGTCGCGGATTGACGATCTGATGGGGCCAATGTTGGTCATTGGTCATATGGGGGCCAACGTCAATTGGCCTTCTTATAGGGGGTTAAACGGACTTTGCTGTTGTAATGTTCACTTGAAAGGGATGCAGATGATTCATGATAACTTGACAAATTGCACGGCCTTAGCGCCGGTGACGCATCATTCAAATATCTAAAAAGATGTGCACCTGAGACTAGAAAGACTTTAGTGAAGCCATGACATTGGATTTGTAATGGCCGACTAGGTTTATGTGTTAATTTCTTCTTTCTCACAATTTCAGTGTGAGATTTCTAATAGACTTGAATGTGGAATCATTAACACCCCCCCACATTTGAACTTTTTTCAATCACATCCTTTGCCTTCTCCACTCCAATTGGGTACATCCAATTGAATCCTCCATTCATTTAGAGGCCCTTGACACAACAAATTCTAATGGATCCCTCTTCTCGAGAACTAGTTCTATCAAAGAAAAGCGTGGGATCATTCACTTGCTCTGATACCATGGAAAACGAGAATCCACCATGATTTTCATCACATAATATGCACAATTATACAAACCAAGGCAACCTAAGTGTCCCTAGGGTGCTCTAGCGATTGGTCCACATTGGAAAAAGCCTAGAGACACCATACTCCTATCACTAATGTCATACACTAAATGGGTGTCTATACTAAATGGCCTAATTAACTTAGGCACACTATTAGCTTCTCTAATATTGGAACAAAATCAAAGATATGAAATACAAAATACAAATTTTCAATGACTCATAAAAAATGCCACGAGCCTTTGGTTCAATTCCGTCATCCTGCTTACCTAAAAAGACAACACATATGAGGGGAAAGCGATACATATTATTAATAAGCATGCTTTTTTGGAAATATTGCATTAAGTAATGTATGATGTAAAATAAATCAACCATTAGCAAGCAAATTTTCCAACATGTGAAGTTACTTGACATATTATACTAGGATTTCTACATTTGTTAATGGTAGTAGATATAAACCCATATTTGCATTGTAGTGAAGCTGCGGGTCCATGCACCCTGCTTCTAACAAGGTGGATCCTACACTATCTGTTATAACTGAAGTTGAGCTATACTATTTCATCAATATGATTTTTTTTGTGGATGAATAGATGAATCAAAGTTGATTTGGCATGTCCTTGTGTATCGTACAGAGGAATTCTTGGATGACGGGGATGACTTTGAGGAGTATGTGGACGAGGATGCTGAAGTTTATGTAAGCTGCTCTCTTAAGGATTTGTTCCTTTCTAGTTGCAGATATCTTGATTAACTTTGGACCTTCTAGTTTGTGTAATGAGTTCTGCTCATCTCATAGGTTGGGGATGGAGCTGAAGGGGGTGGAATTTCACTTGCAGGCACATGGTGGGATAAGGAAGCTTTATCAATAGCAGAACAAGTTTCTGAATCTTTTGATGGTGACTTGAATATTTATGCCTTTAGAACACTTGCAAATTCGACCATTCAAGTGCGCATTGAGAAGCTTTCAACCAAGTGAGCATTTTTTTAACTTCCCTTTCCGCTTTGTTTTCTACAGTTCACTATAATGAAAATGTGGGGGGTTCTCGGATACAGCCTCCCTTCAGGATAGCACCCTGAAGTGGGAAGGCTACATACATTCACCCCCCCCCCCCTCTCCCCAGGCGAGGCTTATGCGGGAAGCCCTTGAGGCACTAGGATTGTTGTTGTGGTTGTAGTTTACTTTAATGAAAATAGACCAGGCCCTGTAGAGTGTACCATATAAATTGTTGAGATCCCATAGTCATCAAATTTTACATTACTACAACTTACTGAGTAGATGATGTAGGAAGAGAATCTCTCTGGATTAGGGCACAGGTCTATGAGAAAATTGGGCCTGAACAAGCTGTAGGCCCAAGCAAAAGGAGCAACCCAGCAGATAAAGTCTTAAGTTATAATTCAGTTTTAATTAATTATTAGGAGTTCTAATTTAATTCAAGCTCGTGGCTAGAGTTTTAGTTTTAGTTTTAGTCTTCTTTGTTTGAAAGAGGAGTCCATTCATAAAATATGAATGTTTTAGAGTTTTAGTGTTTTAAGAGCTGTTTTGTATGGGTTTTAAATTTATAATTGTGGTCATTTTAGAAGTTTAGTTTTAATTTTTTTTTTCTAGTAAGCAAATTTAGTTTTAAGACATTATGTTGTATAAAGAGTCTCTGTTTTTCCTAATTAGAGTCTAGTTATAATTCTAGTAAATATAAGAGTTTTTTTTAAAAAAAAAAAAAAATCAATATATAGGGATCTTCTTTTCCATGTTAGAGAACTTTTGATTAATTAAAATTTGGTATTTCGTTATCCCATTTGTGTTACTTTGGTTTCTTAGGTAGAAACGAATTAACCAAATCCCCCTTTAGTTGTTGTTGGTTTTGCAATCTCGGTTAAGGTAGGCTGTTGAATTGTTTGACCTTTGCTTTCTATCGGGTGCCTTGCATCAGTAAAAAGCACAAAGTTGTGACTGTTATGTAGTCCAAGGATTATTAGATGATTTAAACTGCTGGGGCATATGCTAATGTCAAACTATGCCACCTAGTTGGGGAGGGTAGAGAAAATGAGAGAGTGAGAGTCTATACTTACTTTGATGCAGCGCATAAGTGGGATTTTAGGGAAACAGAAGGTTCAACAGTCTTCCTTTAAATTTTTATTATGAAAATAATAAAAACAAATGGGAAAATAGACTCAGATTCTCACAAGTCGAGAATAAGAGAAAACTCAAGATAAATGAAATAAACTTAATCAATGAATGAATCAAACCCTAGCTCATCCCTCCTTAAATAGAGGGCTAAAAGCCCTTTTTTTTGTGGTAAGTCTTTTTCATATATGTATAAGTCTACGAGGGGCATACCCCAAGTCATGGCCATGAAGGTCTACATCAATGAATCAACGGCAAACACAAAGAATCAAAACAAAAGGAAACAAAGGTCAACATGACCAACAAAGCAAAGCTAAATAAAAGCTAGAAAGCCAAACATAACCTAATGCTCAATCCCTTACTCCTGTAGAATCCATCAAACAATTCTTGATGCCTCAGTCATCAATCGGAAGTGGAATTCCGAAGCCTCCTTTTGAATTGAATCTTAAGTAGTCTATCAGTGGCGCGAAGCGGCTTTTCTCCTTTTCAGTAAAGGAACGAAAGGTTAGATCTTAGTCAGCGAACTCGAAGAAAACCCTTAACATTGGCCCCTGGCTTGTGTAGCCATGCGAAGCAAGCCTGCTTTTTCTTTTTCTTGTATTGTTTCTGAAAGGCATCATAGCTGACAATGAGCACCACGGAGCGTAGGAGTAGCAATGAGACGGCTACGGACTAATCCTGTGATCTCCTCGATGACAGCAGACGAAGGTCTGGACTAAGAACTCTGGATCCTCAGGTTACGCTCATACCAGAAGATGTAGACCGTCACAGAGAAGCAAAGGCGGGCGAGGATACGATCCACCCCATGACCACGGAGCTGAGTAGAAGCCCACTGAACTAACTCTCGCCAAGGAAGTGCGGGCCAGGCAAAGGAGGTGCGTGATGGTACCCGAGACCAAATAGAAGCGGAGAAGCTGCAGGCGAAGAAGAGATAGCTATACGACTCATCATCTGAACCACAGCACACATGAAGCCTGGACGCCCAACACCCTATGTCTTAGCAATCTGTCACGTGTCTAAAGTCGCTCACAGGAGGCAAGCCACAGAATGAAGGAATGCCTCCGAACGTGCAACTGGAACCAAAGGAGATGGTGGATGGAGTCCTCCTCCCTCCTACTACGGATCATCTCCCAAGCTAATTTGGTGGTGAAAACCCCTGAGCGATCACCTGTCCACCTGACGTAATCTGCAACACTCGGCTGAGGCTTGAAATCTAACATACGCCCATATAGGCAGCAGCTCAACCCGATCATGAGGAAACCGTCACTGATCACCCTCGATAATATCTGAAACACACGAGCCCCAGAGGTGACCAGTGGAGGTTAAGAGGCGGTGCGTGAACCGCCCCTCCAATCGTCCACACGGCAGCCAATAATCAGACCAAAGAGAAGTATCTCGACCGTTCCCAATGATATGCCTGAAAGCCCTGTCACACAACGGCCTAACTCTTAGGATACTCCTCCAAGACCAAGGAATCGAGCCCTTAGCCTCAATCTCCCAGAAGCTCCTCCCCTGAAGCCGATTGGCATGAACCCACTGAGGCTAGAGGGAATCACGATCTGTGAGCAGAATCTAGATGTGCTTCATAAGTGAAGCCTGGTTCCACTCAGTCAAGCGGCGGATCCTAAGACACCCTCTCTGCGAGGATAATATGAGTGCCTCCAGGCCACCTTTGCTCCCCTTGAGGCCAGCGAGGTGCCTCTCCAAAGGAAGGCAGCAAGTGTCGACTTAATCTTCTTGACAATTGCCTTTGGAAGAATGAAGACGAATGTCCAGAAGACTTGCATAGAGAAAAGCACCGATCTGATAAGCTGCAAACGCTTAGCATAAGAAAGAGCTCGTGAAGTCCAGAGCTCGATGCAAGCGAGGATGCGGTCCAAGAGAGGCTTACAGTGGATGAGCTGAAGCCTCGACGTGATAAGCGGCACCCTTAGATATCTGACTGGACACTGCCCCAATCTGAACCCCAGAACGTCTGCAATAGACTGCTGAAACTATAGGATCAACCCTAGATACGAAGACGGTGCTCTTTGCCGTATTCGACGACAACCCCGAAAGTATGGCAAAGTGATCTAACATCTAATGGATAACTGAGACATTGCCCTCATCTGTCTCACTAAAAATCATTAGGTCATCAACAAAGTAGAGATGTGTGAGGCGAGTACTAGCACAGCGGTGGTGAAATCGAAACCGTGGATCGGCAGTGGCACTACGAAGCAAACCCTATAGCCCCTCCATGGCGATAACGAAGAGATAAGGAGAGAGAGGATCCCCCTGTCTGATACCCCGGCTCGTGATAAAGAAACCCTAATATACTATCTAAAATCCTCCTCCCGGGCACGAAAGCAGACTGAGAATTGTCGATCAGGTAAGGAAGCAGCCCTTTCAGCCTGTTTGCAATGGTCTTAGTGATGCACTTATAGATCACATTGCAACAGGAGATCGGGCGGTAATCGGCGAAGGTGGAGGGGTTCTCCACCTTCGAGATCAAGCTGATACGGGTAGTGTTTAGGGTGCCAAGCATGCACCCTAATTGAAAGAGCGAACGGACAGCCCGAACTATGTCACGACCCACGACATCCCAGGCCCTCTTAAAGAAGAGGGAGGTATACCCATCAGGACCAAGTGCCCTATCATCACTAGTAGAGAATAGTGCGTCTCTGACCTCTGCATCGGAAACCGGAAGAGTCAACGGCCTGGCCTGATCCTCAGAAAGACGAGACTGGAATAGCCTTGAAATATCCTCACGAAGTGGCCCACTCGGCTCTGCCAATAACTCTTGAAAGTAAAAGACCCCGGCCTTCGAAATCTCTCTCTCATCATAAGTCCTTCTGCTGTCTAGAAGAACAATAGAAGAAATCTGGTTCCTAGCCCGCCGATGAGTGACAGACTTATGGAAAAACCGGTTACCCTGATTCCATAAAGAAAGCCATTGAATGAGAGACTTTTGACGGTAGAAAGCCTCCTCATCCCTGCACAATCTCGAATGCTCCCGAGATAGACGACGCTCCTCCTCTCGAAGAAACATATTCTCAGGATCATCATCTAAGGCCCTCTAACCTGCCGTCCAGGCATCCCTTGCAGCCACCACTTTGGCCGAGATGTGACTGAAATGCCTAGCATTGAGGGCTTTCAACTCACTCTTTAGCCGCTTCAGCTTCTGAGTGAGCTGATACATAGGAGTGCCATCAATTCTAGTCTCCCAAACCCTTCGCACCGTAGGAATGAACTCCTCATGGTCGGCCCAGAAGTTAAAGAACTTGAAAGGGAGCTTCGATGTGTGGCGCTCTCCAAGTCCTCTAATACCAAACGGACAGTGATCAAAACATAACCAGATGAAGCGGAGAAAGAACGCAGCCATCCCTCACTCCCCATGCACCAGTCGAGACGCTTCAAAATGAGAGCGTCTCCATCCATCTGGTTGGACCACGTGTAACGTAGCCCAGTATACGGTAGAACTCTTAGCTCCGACTCATAGACGTAGTCCCGAAAGTCATCCATGTGACCAGGCCAAGTGTCCTGGCCAACCTTCCTGTCACTAGGATTGAGGATAGCGTTACAGTCTCCAAGGAGTATCCAAGGCTTCTCCTGAAGACCCATGTTGGCTCCTCAAATATACTGCCAAAGTGCCCGACACGGCCCCGGCTCTTTAAAGCTGTAGACGAATGTAGCAACGAAGTCCACATCCCCTCGAATGTCAGTCACCTTGCAGGTGAGATATTGGTCCCCACCCTACACTCTCAGTACACGGTAGAAACTCGGATCCCATAAGATAATGATGCGGCACCATCCGCTCCGCACCCCAGCAGCCATAAACTGCCACCCCTCAGCACAACGGGCAGCAGCAGACTCAACATCAACAAGGTTGGTCTTGGTCTCAACAAAGCCAACCAAACTCAAACGGTTGGACGAAATCCAACCTCGAACAACAGCAATAGAGTTGGGGTTATTCAACCCCCTCGCGTTCCAGCAATCGATCATCGGAAATTGGGAGCTAATGTGTGAGGAATTGAAATTTAAAAATCTCTCCTAGTCTGACCTTTGATATTTATCAAACTCAATTGACCTCTAATAATATTTTATTTTATGCCTACATGTACTTGAGTATTTGTGTATATGTATATGTGTATTTGTATTTGAGTAGGGAGCAAGGAAAAAAAAAAAAAAAAAAGAGAGAGACAGAGAGAGAGAAAGAAAGAAGTAGGGACCAAGCATAAAGCATGGAGTGGGGAGCAAGCATAAGCCATGGAGTGGGGAACAAGTCTTTGTTTTGGAGTGGGGAGCGAGAATTTGACAAAAGATGCAACCCTCCTCCTATAAATAGCCCCTCTACCCAACTCCAAGCCATTGAACTCAACATTTTCTCCACCTAAAGTAGTTAAGAATTGAGAATTGAAGGCTAAGGCGAATAAACTTATAATTTAGGATTTCAAGGGAGCCCTATTTCTACAAGTAAGTAACTTATTCGTTAACTCTTCCGCTCTTTTGTTAAAAATGTTTTGATATGTTAATAGCTTTTTGAATTCTCAAAATGCTTGTTTTGTACATCTCATGTTTACCCTCTGTGTTTGTAATTAAAATGGGATCAAATTTTGACTAAGTTTGTAAAATACGGAATTTGACTAAGTTTGTGAAATATGGAATTTTGACTAAGTTTGTGGAATATGGAATTTGGCTATGTTATGATGTTTTAAGGTATTTTGGAAGTATGATTTGAATTTTGTTTATGATGAGCAAATATGAGATACATTTCTTGTACTTTGTTTTGTAGGTTGTGCCCTAAGATGACGGGGAAAAGACATCTCTGAGCCCTCGATGGGGAATTATACCATCTCTGTTAGCAATGCACTGTTGGAACGTTCCTCTGAACCCGTAGTTGGCCGAGGACCATTTATGATGGCCAATTCTAAGCTCAGTTGCAGGGATTATATGCAACCACAACCAAAAAGAAGGCTTAAGGCCTAAGAGTTCAATTGTGTTCTTACGATTTCTAGATGAATTTTAGTAAACAACTTCAGCTATGCTTTTGAAATATGTTCCATGCCTTTTAAATAATGCTTGATCCATGTTTGGTTGGCGGATTTGTTACTTGCTGAGGTTTTAGCTCACTCCATTGTTTAACAATTTCAGATAAGGCACAGTAAGTCGGATCGAGAGAATTCAAGGGACTCTCCTCTCTTCATGGTTGAAGTGGTTACAACCTTAAAAGATCTTCGTTTACGTTTTATGGGTTAGCAGTTAAGTTATGGAAGTCTTAGCTGTTCTTTCGGGTTTTGAACTCTAAGTGATTATATCGTATATTATCCGTTGTATTTTTAAGCATATTTAGAATACAGGTTCCTAGTATTTTATCTAAAATGACCATTGGTTCCCTTGTTGGCTTATAAGTCATTGGCCCTTTGTTTGCTAAGTTTGGGGTCGTGACAGAATGATATTAGAGCAAGGAATCTAGCCTAGTGGGTTTTTGGGAACGTTACTTAGTTTGCATCCTCGTTAGGGTTAACCTCAAAACATCTTTGCATATATATCCTCTTCTAGTACTAAAGTTTGGTCTGTAAGGATTGTATAAGATAAGATGTCGAATTGTTCATCAAACCCTTCCAACGATAATGGGGTTGTACCCATCCTTCAATATGCTCGGAGAAAATGGACTAATCTTGGCAAAATGGGCCAAATTTGAGGAAGCTTTTGAGATTTAGGGTCTATGAGCTTTAGATTGGTTAGGATTGGGGATTCCTAGGAGTATCTCACATGTGAGCCGTTTGTTCTCAAACAACTATCTTGATTGATATATGCTATTTGATCGATCACAGTAGGTGTTGAGCAACCTTGATCAATTGATAGAAGTAGCTGTTTGGATCATTTGGGTCACTTACTAAAAAAATTGATCAATAGAATTTGACAAATCGATTTGAGAGGATTTTGTAAGGATACAATGAGGAGTATGGGAAGTGCATCTCAATTTGACAAATGATTTTGAGTTTGCCATAACTTAGTAGCTTTGTTAGAGCAGGCCTATGGTTAATAAGGGTAGCTACCTCTTCTGATTTTACGATTTTGTTCTTTAGGTGATCGTTTTCCACCTCCAATTGTGTCTTTGCCTATTTGTGGAATTGTTCTCTACTTCCATATAAGGCCTATAATTGAGGTATGACGATGTGGAAGAGTTAATATGGAAGTACGCAACAAGGTTTCGAGAATCGGAGGCTCCATTGGTAATTGAAGGAATGTTTTAACAATGTTGTTCATTTGCAGTTTGCTTGAACAAAACAGGTAAAACTTAGCTTGAGGGAAAAAAAATTGGCATCCTCTAAGCTAATATTTAATGACAGGTGCTGTTATAGCAGAATTAATTTTTCCATTTGATTTCCTTAAGTTTGTACGATCTTTTGACCCTATTAAGGCTGCGAAGTGTATGGAAAGAATAGAAAAGATGCTCTAGAGTGCAAATGTTCCATAAAATATGAATGTGAAGCTTCCTCCTAAATGTCTGTTGGGAAAACCGAGTATTGTTGGAAGGCTATTAGGCGTTAGAAACAATCAATTTGAAAGGATGAAATATACGCAAAATACCCTACACTTTTTGATAAAGGTACATAAGTTTCGAGGACAAAACTTTTCTGAAGGAGGGGAGAATGTGAGGAATTGAAATTTAGAAATCTCTCCTAGTCTAACCTTTGGAATTTAGCAAACTCAATTGACCTCTAATAATATATTATATTATGCCTACATGTACTTAAGTATTTGTGTATATGTATATGTGTATGTGTATTCGAGTAGGGAGCAAGAAACAAGAGAGAGAGAGAGAGAGAGAGAGAGAGAGAAGTAGGGACCAAGCATAAAGCAGAGTGGGGAGCAAGCATAAGCCATGGAGTGGAGAACAAGTCTTTGTTTTGGAGTGGGGAGCAAGAATTTGACAAAAGATGCAACTCTCTTCCTATAAATAGCCCCTCTACCCAACTCCAAGCCATTGAACTCAACATTTTCTCCACCTAAAGTAGTTAAGAATTGAGAATTGAAGGCTAAGGAGAATAAACTTATAATTTAGGATTTCGAGGGAGCCTTATTTCTACATGTAAGTAACTTATTCGTTAACTCTTCCGCTCTTTTGTTAAAAATGTTTTGATATGTTAATAGCTTTTTGAATTCTCAAAATGCGTGTTTTGTACATCTCATGTTTACCCTCTATGTGTTTGAAATTAAAATGGGATCAAATTTTGACTAAGTTTGTAAAATACGGAATTTGACTAAGTTTGTGAAATATGGAATTTTGACTAAGTTTGTGGAATATGGAATTTGGCTATGCTATGATGCTTTAAGGTAATTTGGAAATATGATTTGAATTATGCTTATGATGAGCAAGTATGAAATACATTTCTTGTACTTTGTTTTGTGGGTTGTGCCCTACGATGATGGTGAAAAGACATCTCTGAGCCCTCGATGGGGGATTATACCATCTCTGTTAGCAGTGCACTGTCGGAACGTTCCTCTGAATCAGGTGCTACGGCTGTTTATTGGAAGATTTGATGTCATCTACTTTGACGATATCTTGATCTACAGCTAAAACCAAGTTGAGCACTTGGAACACCTTCGGGAGGTATTGCATACCTTGAGAGAGCAGCACTCATTCACCGCCTTGAAGAAGTGCAAGTTCGTGAAGGACCGGGTGACTTCCCTTGGGTTTGTTGTGTCCTAGGATGGCATTACGGCTGATGAAGGAAAGATAGAGGCAATTTGGAATTGGCCACAACCTAGATCGAAAAGTGAGGTAGGTAGCTTTCATGGCTTGGCTTCTTTTTATCGGAGGTTTATGCCGGGTTTCAGTTCTATCATAGCTCTGATTATGAATTGCTTGAAAGGGAGTAGCTTCAATTGGACTCTGGAGGCATCTAACACCTTTGAAGAGGTGAAGCGAAGGTTGACCACGGCACCAGTAGTAGCCTTACCGGATTTCCAGGAGATGTTCGAGTTGCAGATTGACACCTCCAAGTTTGGTATTGGCGTAGTGCTTAGTCAGGAAGCTTGACGGAAGTAAGTTAAACTACTCAACTTATGACATTGAGTTCTATGTGGTGGTGAGAGCTTTGAGGCATTGGAAGTTGTATCTCGCCAACAAGGAGTTCGTGTTGTACTCGGATAATGTTGCGCTGAAATACATTAATAGTCAAGACAAGCTTTTTGACCATTATGTGGAGTGAGCGAGTTACAACTAGCTCTTTCATTTCGTGATCAAGCACATGTCCGGAGTATTGAACAAGGTTGCTGAAGCTTTGAGTAGGCGTGCATTGGTCGTCACTGACAGCCGAGCTTCGGTACTCGGTTTTGACAAGTTGGCAAAGCAGTATAGAGATGATCTCGCCTTTGGAGAGATTTGGCAAGAAGCTCAAACCGGTTCAGTACCAGGTTATTCGATACATAACGGATTTCTCCTCAAGGGAAATTAGCTGTGTATTCCAGATTCGAGCTTGCGCCTTAAGATCATTCAAGAGAAGCACAATGAAGGACATATGGGAAGAGACAAGACGCTCAAGCTGGTGGCGCCACTTACTTTTAGGCTTTGATGCGAAAGGAGATTGAGAGGTTTGTTAAGAGGTGCCGCATTTGTCAGATATCGAAGGGCGGCATGACTAATGCAGGACTGTATCTACCCTTACCAATTCCGAGTCAGCCTTGGGCGGATATTAGTATGGATTTCGTGCTTTGGTTACCGGGAATGCAAAGGGGTATTGATTCGTTCTTCGTTGTTGTGGATCGATTCTCCAAGATGGCGCACTTCATGGGTTGCAAGAAAGTGTTGACGCAGTACATGTGGTTAAGTATTGATTCGTTCTTCGTTGTTGTGGATCGATTCTCCAAGATGGCGCACTTCATGGGTTGCAAGAAAGTGTTGACGCAGTACATGTGGTTCAGTTGTATTTCTAAGAAGTGTACAAGCTTCACGGCTTACCAGCTAGCATTGTCTCGGATAAGAATGTGTGGTTTGTGAACCACTTCTGGAAGACGTTATGGAAGAAGGCGAACACTTCTCTCGCCTTTAGCACTGTTCATCGCCCTCAGACGGATTGCCAGACTAAGGTGACGAATAGATCTTTGGGTAAACTACTATGTTGTCCTTTTGCTGAGAATATCAAGGGCTGGGATCAGAAGTTGTACCAAGCCGAGTTCGCTTACAACAACTCGGTAAGCAGGAGCACTTGTTTTCCGCCATTTGAAGTTGTTTGCGGTTTTATGCCGTGTTCTCCAATAGACCTTGCTCCTGTACCTGATCTTACTCGTCCTCATGGAAAGGCGGAGGGCTTCATCTTCAACCTCGAGGAGATACCTGAGCAGGCACAAGCACGACTACTTGAGGCAAGCACCAAGTATAAGTTGGCGAGTGACAAGCGACTCTGGACAGTTCAGTTACAAGTTGGCAATCAAGTTTGGGTGATCCTGACTAGGGAGCGGTTTCTGGCGTGGGAATATAACAAATTGACGGCACGGAAGATTGGTCCTTTGCGGATTATTGAGAAGGTCAACGACAACGCATACCTTCTTCAGTTGCCAAGTGGTATGAGGACTTAAGATGTCTTCAATGTCAAGCACCTCATCCCTTACTTTGGCGAGAACGATCCTCTTGAACCATTGGCAAATTCGGGGACGAATCTTTTCGACCTGGGGAGGATAATGCAGCCACGCCTTTACGCTTAGCAGGTTGCTTGGCGGATAGGACTTGGCGAGATGGGGGCTTGGTGGGATGGCGAGATGCGGGGTAGGTGTGAACTGGCTCTAGAAGTTAACATCAACTTGGAAAGCTTAATATAGTTTAGTTGATTTTATTATTTATCTTTTTTAATTTTAGTCTTTTATTTTAGGTGAAATAGTTTTTCTATTTACGAAAGAGGAAGACTAGGGTTGTAGGCATTCATTCCATTTGTTTACATTTTATCTCTTGTTTATGTGTTTCTCTTTATTCTCGGGTTGTGAGAGTTAGAGTTGAACTTTTCCCTCATCTTCTTAATTGTTTTAGCATTAAGAATGTAAAGGAAGGCCGTTGAATCTTCCGTTCCGAATTTCCTACTTTCCTGTGCTGCATCAATAGCTGATAGTAATTTATCAAAAAAATGATGTCCTATAGCAGGCTTCATTGATTTTTTTTAATTTTATTTTATTTATTTATTTATTTATTTTTATTAAGGTAAGAGGCTTGGATGATTAATGTACCACTATATATATACACGATTGTTTTGTGTATCACCAGCATTTCCTTCATATATTTGTAAGAAAAAGAGGCTTCAAGTGCTTTAATCCTTAGATAGAGAAAGCTACCTTTAGGATGAGGAAAACCTTGGGGGATTTAACCTTATAACTGATTGCCAATTTCAAGGCATTTCCCGGACAGGTGATGCTATGTCGCAGCATCAATAATCGGTCTTACTTCATGTAAATTGGCTTGTTTTGGTTTGTAGCCTATTTAGTCATGTTTAAGCTATTTGGCTACTGGCTGACTAGTGACCACTTTGATATCTCGCATCATGACAATAGCAAATCTTATCCGAAAAAGGAGTAAGAATTGTACAACTTGTACAACAAAAGTGTAAATAAGCCATAAAAGGGAAAAGTAGCAAGCCAATGAAGACTTGGTCTACTGGTAGATATACAAACGTTGAGACCCTAAGACAAGAGGTCTAGGTTCGAATCCCTCCAACTCTACTTGCTTACCAAAAAAGAGGAAAGTAGTTATGTCTCTCTCTCAACCACCATTGAACAACTCGCAGCCATAATCGCTTAGAGCAATTTAAATAATCGACACCTAACAGCGGAGTGGCTTGTGGTGTTGGAGACTCACATATGAGTTTAGTATAAGATTTCCACGTTAGAGTTGTGAGAGTGAAGAGATCAATATATAAGTCTAGTGGGTTACTCCATCTTTTGCCAAGTGGTTTTAGGATGAAACCTCACTTGGGATTATATATGGATTTCATGTGTGCCAACTCCATAGGTCTGGGCCTAAAGGCTCGGTGAAATTTAACATGTGGCGTACCAAGAGGGAGTGTTAAATTTTCTATTTGAGTTGGGCGCTATGTCGTGCTACTATGCGCTAGAAGTCTAATAGTGTGCATTGTTTTCAAAAAGGTTCCCATTGAGGGTACATGTGAGATGCAGATGCTCTAGAATGGATTAGAGGGAATACTACATTTGACAGGAGAGAACACAAGGATGCTGAACGTCTATAACTAAAGTGCTAGTACAAAATTTTGGCACCAAGTCCCATGATACTATGCAAATGGGATGCTGCGAGCATGTTGTAAGCCTGAAAGCATGCGGGTTTCCTTTTGTTAATGATATTTGATGTTCTCATATTCCCCTAGCAGACTTGGGTCACAATATGCAGTGCTATAACGACCCAAATTTAAGAATGGGAAGCTTTATTTGCAATGGGAATATGGGATGTGGAGGAGTGATCTGAGTTTCATTTGGACTATGTTCTCCTGCAAGTTCCAGGAATTCCTATTCTTTTTCATCTTAGATTGGCGTTTCTCGATGAAATCGGCTAGTTGTTTAGCTCATAATATGCAGTGGTAGGATGGTAAGTTGGTTGTTTAGATGGGTTTTGGAACATGACGTTGTTCCTAAGATTAGGCTGTTCGATTGGCAACTGATGCATAATGCATTGCTAATGAGAAGTGGTTTAGCCCATTGATGTGTGCTTTAGGAACTTGTTGCTCATTATGCTCAGCCTGATTCTTGACTCGCGGGCCCGGATGCCCCCCCCCCCCCCCCCCCCCCCCCCTAGATATATATATAATTAAATATTTTCTTTACCTTAATATATCACAAAAAGGTTGTAGCTCATATGGGAAGAGCTTTGTCTAACATGCGGGAGGTCTGGGGTTCGAACCCTCCCTTGTGTGTTTTTTGCGTTAATTTTGGCCTTAGGAGGCCCAGGCCCTGGCCGAGCCCAAACGGGTTGGGCTGGGTCGGGTTCTGGGCCAACCCGGCCCACTGGCCACCTCTACCTAGTAGTGTTAGTCGCAATTTATGCTCAAGGATGGCTTAGACGGGTGCCACATCGGGGTTGCGCAGTGTGTTATTATAAGAAATTTAGAATGCTAGAGATCTGGAAGTAGGAGAGCAATTGTGTAGAGTTCTCCTCTCTTGTAGGTCAAGTGGAAAAATCGCATCAAGCAGGTATTTTGAGGTTCTCAGCCTAATACCCAAAAATTCATGCTAGAAGCGCAAGCCAAGACTGTAGAGCGGAAGTTGCATACACAAATATTGGAGGGCTGAAATTGAACTTCGGTGGATCAAAGGAGAATGAGAAGGTAACGTGTGGCTTGATGATTTGGAACCATTTGGGTCAACCACCAAAATCTAAATGTCGAGGACTTTATAATGCTTCATTTTTGGTAGCAGAAGCGATGACAACTAAAGTTGAGATTCAAAAGTGTATTGATTTGAGTTATTGTCAAGTGCACATTGAGTGTGATAATCTAATCATCGTTAAGGTGATGGAAGATTGAACAATTATCGAGGATAATTGGGAGATACTTATGAGCTTCACTATGTCTAGATTTCTCATATTTTTAGAGAGTTAACCATGCTGCGGATTTGGTAGCAAATGTAGGCTATTGTTTGCGGGGACAGAGAGGAGTTGAAGAAAAGTCGCTAGTAATTGTTTAACCAATTTAATATCTAATGCTATCATGATAATACCAAATTCTTATGTGCAAAGGATTAAGACTTGTACACGAGTGTAAATAAGCCATTAGAAAGGAAAGTAGCAAGCCAATGAGGCCTTGGTCTAGAGGTAAAACTACAAAGGTTGAGCCCAAGACAAGAGGTACTAGCCTTAGGTTCGAATCCTTCCAGCCCTGCTTAACTAACGATAAAGGGGAAGGTAGTAAGTCTATCTCTCAACTGCTATTGAATGACTTGTAGCCATGATCACTTAAAGGTGACTTAGATAAAGCTACCTAACAACAGAGTGGGCCTTGTAGCATACCGAAGTGTATTAAGTTTTCTATTTTAGTTGGACACTTTTTTCGGTGCTACTATGTGCTAGGGGGCTAATAGTGTGCACTGTTTTCAAAGTCAAAGGTTCCTGGCATTGAGTGTATGTATGCGTGGGTGGGATGCAAATTCTATGGATAGGATTAGAGGTAAAAGTACCATTGATGGGAGAGAGCACATGCGGTGCTCAGTGCCTTAATCTCATGAGCTCGTTTACACCCTTTCCAAGGTGGGACGGGGTAGTGACCAGTTACCACTATACCAAAGCCCAAGAGCTCCTATCTGAATGGCCTTAATCTCAAGTATGTGTTGCTCATTTGAGGTTGTTTATCTGAAATGAATATCACAGGTCTGGTTCTCCTAGCATGATTGACATTGAAGCATTCACATCAGCTTACAAGGCACGTTTGGACGAAGCCGAGCTTGCTAAAAGTATACCTGAGAATATATCTCTTGAGGTACTCACTCTGGTGTTTATGGTTGTTTCAATTTCTTCCTTAAAAACACAAATTCCTGTTAGAATATAAAATAATTTTTAATGACTTCAAGCATATTTGATATTGTCTTTTGTTTATCTTTTTCATTTTTGAGAAGTAAAAAACTAGGTTTTGAAAATGATGTCTTTTTTGTTTTTGGTTTTCTGTTTTTAATTTTCACTCAAACGTGGAAGAAACTGAAAAAAGACCACATATTAGATAATATCATTTCCAAATTAAGAATTTTTGTTTTTCTCAAAATAAAACAACTGCAATAGAAAACGACTCAAAAAATGCCTTTTAAGTTTTTTGAAATAACTGGTATTGCATGGTATCATAGAGTCCTTGACATTGAGATTTTCCTCACGGTCTCCACTCTAATTATTCGCAAACTTAGCGTATAATATGAGGTATGTCTATGCATTATCCACGTTTAAAGGTCAACAGATACTTGAATATAAGATCATTTTTGGACCTTCACCTGACAACTTGAACCCTCAAGATGATTCATTCATTGATAGTTTCTCTATTTCTTTTCCTTTTTGAAATCCTGTCAGGTGTCATCCCCTGGAGTTGAAAGAGTTGTTCAGATTCCACATGAACTCGACAAATTCAAGGAGAGGCCGATGTACGTGAAGTATGTCAGTGAGGTAGCGACTAATGGTTCATCCAATGAAAATGATGGTGTTTTTAGACTTATTTCCTTTGATTTAGAAACAAATTGTTGCACTTGGGGCTTTGCTGATGTGAGGATCAACAGAGAGAAGGCCGGAAGAGGCAGACCATTGAGCAAAAAACAACGTGATTGGCGGCTAACCACACCCCTTGATTCTCTTCGTCTAGTTCGATTGTACTCTGAAGTTTGATGTCTTTGTTCTATATGGATTGCTATGTTATTTGTAAATAGACTAGTTTTTTAAGCTTATATATTGATCTCTTTATAACTTTAATATGGAGATCTGTGTATGTAGCTCTCAACACTCCCTCTTAAGAGAGGGGGGGGGGGGGGGGGGGGGGGGGGGGCGGTGTTACATACCTGTTTGCAATATTGTTGGTATGGGAATCATGTTGGATTCTCATGTCGTTCGCGAGTGTGGGTATCTTCTGGCTCACATGTTGAGTGCATTCTTCAAATTGGTACTTTAGTCAGAGTTAAGTCTGATAAATATGGTATTAGAGCTGGATGATGTTCCTCTCTTCCTTTATTGGTGTTTAACGGTAGCTTGTCGTGGTCCATGCTGGCATAGGAGACACGTTTCAATACTATTGCGTTTGGCAGTATTGGGACAGTTGAACCTGATAAGGTATTTATCTTCCATCATATTAGGGTTTTTTTTTTTTTTTTTAAATCTTTGATTAGATCCATTATTGTATAATAAATTAAAGTAAATATCACATGTTTAACTCATATTTTGCACTCTTTTTGTCCTAAAAGTACGACCTACAATTTATAGATGAAAATCAAAATGTACTAAATTGCTACCATGATAATCATCCAAGCATAGAACTCGTTACAAACAAATATGGCATCTTTTAAGGGTGACTGACTTTGAAAATTTGATATTAACTTTAAGATAGAGAGTGCTTTAGCATTATATTTCACCATATGAAATTAAATGTTTATAACATGCTTTGGCAATTTTATATCGAAATCTATTCGCATTTAGCACAATTTAGGGGCGACAATTACGTGTTTGCTTGTGGGGAAGCTTGCTTTTCCAAGCTTTAAGCACATTCTCTATTTTTTCAAGCTCATCTAATCGAACTCCAGTAAATGTGGTGTTTTAATAAGTTCAAATAAAATTAAAGCTCATCATATATCTGTAACTTAATTTTTTCAGTTGTTAAAACGTGAATAGTTGGTATTCGATCCTATCGAACTATCAAACATGAGACTATAATCTTCTATTACTTGAATCTTGAGATATGGTCACAATGTGTCATGTTTTATTTTATTTTATTTTCGGTAAATGAGTGAGTAAATAAATATTAAATAAAATTTGATATAAGCTCACAAGGGTGTGTCGCTCAAACAGCACAAGGTCTACGTAATGGTGGCTAACGAGTCGACCCATGCCTTGTGTCGGTACAGATGGGTCGAAACGGATTACAGCCATCCGTACCACAGGTTGGGCAGGGTTGGGTTTCGGCCTGGGGGGGGGGGGGGGATCTGATCTCTGACTTGGTTTATCACGTGACACAAGTTTGGGATGGGTTGGGTCATGGATCGAATGAGTCAGACTCAGGTTAGACCCAGGGCGAGTATGAAATGGGTTTGACCCTATTTCACTTTTTTTGAATACAAGTTGAGACCTATATATTAGATATGCATATAAGTTGATTACGATAAAATAAAATAATAACCAAATATTATTTGTGGCATAATATAATGGTTTATGAATGCCTAATAATAATAATAACAACAATAACAATGATACAAAAAGAAAAAAAAATTTAAACCTTTCAATATAATTATAAAGATGAAGTTAAGAAATTTTAGTTTAGGATGAAAATGAAGAATGGATAGGGACTGGGTATTTATAGGGGTGAAGGGAGAAACGGTTTTTTTTTTTTTCCATGAAAATTGAAAAAAACAAAATTTAAAAATGAAGTGACTTGTCACCATCGGAGGTGACAAGTCACTGGTGTCCGGTGACTGAAAAATGCAACCTTTTCCAATTTACGGGTTGACTCATGTTGGACACGAGTTATGACATAGGTCTGACCTGTGTTACCGGCATGGGTTTGGCTGGGTCCAGGTCTAGCGGCCAAAAAAACGATTCGTGACCTGACCCTTTACAAGGGATGGGTCAACTCGCCACCACGACGGGTCGAGTTAGGTCGCTCGTCAACGTGACCCATTGTCACCTGTAGGACTATGAATGACAAAGTGATGCAAAACCAAACAACAGAAAGTAAGGAATAAATAAACCAAAAGCAATGCAGAATAAAGTAAAAACACCAAAAACCTGGCGAATGACTGTAACTTGATGTCCCACCTCCACGGAAGGCAAATATGATGGTGTGTGTCACGAAATATATATGATGCAAAATATAACAAAGCTAGTATATCCCACATTGAAAGAATTAAACTTTTGCCTTATGTCCTAAGTCCCACATTGGAAATTCATCCAAGGAAAGACCGCTTTATATATGGCCTTGTAAGATAAAGACTTGTGTTAAGTTGAGAATGAGAGCTAGATGGGAACCACATGCGTGTGTGCGCTGCTTGAGCTGTCGGGTTGGGCTCGGGCGAGGGTGTGGGTGTGGGTTACTATAATTTATTAGCAATGTTTTTATTGAAGCAGCTTTTTATCTCTCTGGTTTGTTCCAAGGCAGATGCCACTACTACCAGGTGAAGAGAGGTGATTGTTGGGGCTTTGCACCTCTTCAACATTCACTTCCCATACTATAAATACCTATTGGTTCCAGCTTGAGAATGATCCAACTCGGAAATCCCCTTTTCTTCTTCTTCTTCTTCTTCTTCTTCTTCTTCTTCTTCTGCTTTTCCCCTCCTTAATTCTTCTCTCTGTTTGGGCAAAGTATTCTTGGCAGTCCTACTCGACTTCTAACAAGTGCACGTTAAAGGTTGGATCGTGTTAATCTTGGAGGACGGCCGTCGATTACACTGCGTGCACCCTAGCAGCAGCGAAATTGTCTTTTAGGATAGTGGATCACTCCACGGCGCGGTAACATCATTTTGTAAGATCTTTCCTTATTTCCTATTTTGTTGCTATGTTTGAATACTTACTATTTTTCTATCAATCTAAAAGACGATTTAATTTAATCTTGGCAATGGAACTCCCTCTTCCCGACAAGTCTAAAGTTGAACCCTAAATGGGAAAAACTATGGGCAATGGTCCCTAAAGCTACTGCTCTACTTGGAACAACTCAGTACCAATTATGTTCTTTATGGAAAAAAAATGTTCCTAAAGAAGGAAATGCTAAGCTCAGTTATGACGAAAAGTTTACTGCGGACAAAAAAACTTGTAGAGGAACACTACTACATTATATGAGTGATAGTCTATTTAATGTATATGTTAAAATGGACATTGCTAAGAAGATATGGGATACACTTCTTAAGAAATATGGGAGCGACGATGCTGCTACTAGATAATATGCTATTACTAAATGGCTGGATTTTAAAGTAGTTGATGAAAAACCAATCATTGACCAAGTATACGAGTACGAAAATATTGTAACCACCCTACTATTAGGAGGTCTAAAAATTTGTGAAATCACTCAAGCTTACGTTCTTATCGAAAAGCTCCCGCGTTCATGGAAATATTATTGGAACTTGCTCATACATAAGAAAAAGGATTCATCTTTAGAAGAACTTGTGGGTCATCTGAAAATTGAAGAGGAAAACGAGCTAAAGGATAAGGCAAACTCACATTCTAATTATTCAAAAGCTAACATTGTCAAAACAAAAGTTACCTCTTCTTACAGGTTTAAAGGAAAAGAGAAAAGGTATTCCTCCAACATCAACCTCGGGGAAAAATCCGTAAGACAAAAGCCAAGTTCCAAGGAGAATGCTTTTTCTTCGGAAAACTTGGACACAAAGCAAATGACTATAGAAACAAACATACAATACTGTAGCTGTGGTCTTGGAAGTAAACTTGGTGAACAACATGATAGAATGGATAGTGGACATAGGCGCTACTAGACATATCTGTGCACATCAACACATGTTTGAAGAATACCAGAAGGGACTGATGTCGACGTGGTTTACATGGGAAATTCAGCAGCCATGCCAATCCTCGGAAAAGGGGAGATTTCTTTAAAACTAACCTCTGGTAAACGCATACTTAACGAACATGCTGCATATGGCTGATATGCATAGAAACTTCATATCTGGTAGCCTTCTCATTAAAACTGGTTTGAAATTAGCTTCTGACTCCGAAAGGCTTGTGTTCACTAAGAATGGTGAATTTGTGGGTAAGGGCTACTGCAACTTGGGTTTGTTTATCCTTGATGCTAACCGTGTTAATGAAAAGAATGCAAGTACTTCTGCTTATATCGCTAAATCCCTTGATTTATGGCATGTTCGTTTAGGACATGTGAATGTTAGCTCTATTAAACGATTAATAAAATTGAACTTAATCCCTGATTTTAACAATATGGATTTTTCTAAATGTGAAGTGTGCATTGAAGCTAAAAACGCTAAAAAACCATTTAAATCCGGTGAAAGACACACTGAACTTCTTGAATTGGTCCATAGTGACCTAGGGGAATTTAAAAGACAAATGAGAAAGGGCGGTAAAAGATACTACACAACCTTTGTAAATGACCACTCTAAATATACCATAGTATACCTTCTAAGGAGTAAATATGAGGTTGAAGAAATGTTCTTAAAGTATAAAGTTCAGGTTGAAAACCAACTAGGAAGGAAAATAAAAAGGACTTAGGTATGATAGAAGAGGAGAATATGACCTCCCTTGAGAAATTTTGCAAAGGAAAAGGAATAATACATGAAAGAATTGCTCCCTACTGTCCAGAGTCGAATGGCATTGCCAAAAAGAAAAATAGAACCTTGAAAAACATGAAGAACGCTATGTTAATAAGTGCTGGACTTCTTGATAATATGTGGGGGAGGCGATTCTATCTGCTTGTCATGTACTAAATCGTGTACCTCACAAAAGACTTGATAAAACTCCTTATGAATTATGGACTGGCCACATCCATAATTTAAAATATCTTAAAGTGTAGGGGTGTTTGGCAAAAATTGGACTACCTGATTTAAAAGGAACAAAATTGGACCTAAACTATTGATTCCATATTTATTGGATATGCGTATCATAGTGTGGCATACAGGTTTTCGATCAAAGGTGAAAATAACTCTTATACATGTGATAGTATAATGGAATCTAGAGATATTGAGTTTTTTGAACATATATTTCCTATGAAATCTAGTGCTCAATCTATGTCTCTAACTCTTATCTCTATGCCTTTTAGCGTCAAAAACACTAATGAAATAGATACACCTGAAATAAGAAGGAGTAAAAAGGCCAGGAAAGAAAATAGTTTTGGACTGGACTTTATCACTACCTTCTTAACTGAACATAATGAGATAAATGAGAAAATAGTATGTGCCTATATGCTAGAAGAAGACCTGAAAACTTATGAAGAGGCCACGAAATCTGTTGATTCTACATTTAGGAAAGAGTCCATTGACAATGAACTAGAGTCAATTCTTAATAACCATACGTGGGAACTAGTGGACATCCATAGGATGTAAACCTACTGGTTATAAATGGGTATTCAAAAAGAAACTGAAGGCTGATGGGTCAATATATAAATTCAAAGCTAGGCTAGTGGCTAATGGATTCACACAAAGAAAAGGGGTTGATTATTTTGACACATACTCACCTATCACTAAAATAGCTGCTATCGCATCTATTCACAATATAATTCTCCATCAAATGGATGTTAAAACTGCTTTTTTAAATGGTAACTTAGACAAAGAAATTTATATGGAACAACCAGAGGGATTTGTTGTTCCAGGCCAAGAAAAGAAAGTGCATAAACTAATGAAATCTCTATATGGTCTAAAACAAACACCTAAGCAGTGGCATGAAAAATTTAATAGCACTATGATTGCTAATAACTTTCATGTGAATGATGGAGACTCTTATGTGTATTTTGAGTTTGATTGTAATGGATGTGTCATTATTTGCTTATATGTTGATGACATGTTGATTTTTGGCACAACCTTAAGCATTGTTATTGAGACCAAAAACTTTATGAGTTCCAAATTTGGCATGAAGGACCTAGGTGAGGCAGATGTAATATAGGGAGTTAAAATTATGAGGACTCTTGAAGGCATCAGCCTTAATCAATCTCACTATGTTGAAAAAATTCTTAGAAAGTTTGACATGTTTGATGTCGATTCGGTAAGAACACCTTATTACCCCAGTAGACATTTAACTAAATATAGAGGTGTTGCAATGTGCCAATCTGAATATGCTAAAATTGTTGGAAGTGTTGTGTTCTTAATGAACTATACCAGGCCTGACATTGCATATGCAGTAAGCAGACTTAGTAGATACACGCATAATCCAAATTTGAAGAACATTGGAATGCTCTAAAAACATTGCTTAAATATTTAAAAGGGACCATGGATTGTGGACTTCACTTTACAAAATTTCCTGCTGTATTAGAAGGACGTAGGTGTCTGATAACAATGAAATTAATTTCACTAGAGGTTCACTATTTACACTAGGTGGACGCACTATATCCTAGAAGTGGTCTAATAAATCTTCTACTGCCAAGTCCACTATGGAATCGGAATTTATCGCTCTTGAGTTGGCAGGACATAAAGCCGAATGGCTAAGAACCTTACTTGCAGATGTGCCATTGCGGGGACAACTAGCTCCAAGTCTCATCACATTGTGACAGTCAGGCAGCCATTGCTGTAGCAAAGAATAAAGTGCATTATGGCAAGAGGGGACATATTCGTCTTATTCATAAAATTGTAAAAGATCTTTTAGAAAGTGGAGTGATATCAATAGATTATATGAGGTCGACAAGAACAGTCCCATATTCCCTAACTTTTCTAACAGAGCATGTTGATATCAAGACATCGTCATTGAAAAGTTAAGCTTGCCGTTTTGCCTTATGTCCCATATCCCTCATTGAAAATTTATCTAAGGAAAGACCAATTTATAAATGACCATGTAAGATAAAGACTTGAAAAAAGTTGAGAATGAGAGGTAGATGGGAACCACCCATGTGCGCACCGCCTGCCCTGTCGTGCTGGGCTCGGACGAGGATGTGGATGTGGGTTACTGCGACAGTAATTTATTGGCCACGGTTTTACTGAAGCAGCTCTTTATCTCTCTGGTTTTTTCCAAGGCAGATGCCACTTCTACCTAGAGAAGAGAGGTGACTGTTGGAGCTTTGCACCTCTTCCCAACATTCGCTTCCCATATTATAAATACCCATTTGTTCAGGCTTGTTAGGAAAATGTCTCAAAATTACTTGGTATTTTAAGAAGAGAAGCCATGAAGAGGCCGATCGGGGAGGAGCTCGATCGATCGGGAAAGTTACGTAAAAGAAGGACGCCTGCATTGACCGAGCCGATCGATTGCTGAAGTACCGATTGATCGGGACCCCGATTGATTGGGACCCCCTGATTGATTGGGAAGCGCATTTTCCCAGCTCTACAAATACGGACGTAGGGTTACGTCACAATGCGATTCAAATTCAAAGTGAGGTATTTTCCCCCAGCGGCGCTGCCAATACAAAATTGAGTGTGAGAGAGATATCGTAATTCTTCTTTTGATTCAATAATAAAAGCTCCAATCTTCACCCGTGGTTTTCTCCCCCCTTGATTGTAAAGGTGTTTCCACGCACATCATAGTGTTGATTGTTTCTTTTCTATTTAGTCCATTTATTTCTCGATTTGTCATAATATTTGATTCGATTCCATATCGGGAGAATTATTTATTTGTGCACAAATTGGTATCAGAGCCTGGTTATTCGAATTGATACAATGGCATCAGGTATTAAGACCGAGGTAGAGAAGTTCAATGGTCAAGGAAGCTTCAGCTTATGGCAAGTCCGTGTAAAAGGACTCTTGACTCAGAATGGCTTGAAGAAAGCACTGGAGGGAAAAGAGAAAAAACCCGAGACTATGACCGAGGCACAATGGGAAGAGATGGATGATATGGCTCTCACGGCAATTCAGATGTGTTTAGCTGATGATGTTCTGTCAGAGGTTTTGGAGATGGAAACCGCAAAATAGTTATGGGAGAAATTATTAGACATGTTTTGCCACAAGTCAGTCTCCAACAAACTCGCAGTGAAGCAACGGTTATTCACTTTCCGTATGACAGAAGGTACATCTCTTAAAAACCATCTTAGCGAGTTTACCTCTATTATACAAGAATTAAAGGAATTGGATGATGTCCCTAAGGACAAGGATCAAGCTATGTTATTACTGTGTTCACTCTCTAATTCGTATAAGGGCTTCGTAGAAAGCATGATATACGGGGGTAGGCCGATCATTACTGTTGATGAGGTGAAAAAAACCTTGTGAGTAAAGAACGGGTAGATAGAGAGTTATCTGACTCGGTGAATGACTTAGGTAGTGGTTTGCATGTGAAAGGTAGACCAGAACATAGGGGACCCAATGGTGGAAAAAAGTCTAGGTATAAATCTAGACATAAGAACATGTCGTGCCATTACTATCACAAGAAAGGGCACATAAAGAAAGACTGTTAAAAGTACAAAAATAAATTGAAAGAGGGCAACAGGGGTGACTAGGGCAAAGACAAGTCCGCTAAGGCTAGTGTTGTAGAGGATGATAGTGATGGGGAGTTTCTATTAGTTGCTGATTCTCAATCCAGGCCCAAGGATAAGTGAGTCATGGATTCGGGATGCTCATATCACGTTACTCCAAATAGAGACTAGTTTCCACGTATAAGTCTATACAGGGTAGAGTTATCTTGATAGGTAACGATGCTGCTTGTAAGGTAGTGGGGATTGGGACAATTCGTGTGAGAATGTTTGATGGGGCTACTAGAACCTTGAGTGATGTACGTCACATCCCGGACTTAAAGAAGAACTTGATTTCTCTAGGTACCCTTGAGTCTAGTGGGTACAAGTACACTGCTGAAGGTGGAGTCATGCGGGTCAGTAAGGGTGCTTTAGTTGTGATGAAAGGGAATAGGGTTGGTACTTTGTATGAGCTTGCAGGTATTACTGTAACAGGTTCAGTTGTTGTTTCCAAGTCTGCTATGATAGATGCAGAAATCACAAGACTGTGGCACATGAGAATGGGTCACATCAGTGACAAGGCATTGTTTGAGCTGAGTAAGAGGGGACTGTTTTGTGGTCAGTTAACATGACTGATGGAATTCTGTGAGCACCGTGTGTATGGGAAGCAGAAAAGAGTCAGCTTCAAGTCAGCAGTGCATCAGACAAAGGGAATGTTAGATTACATACATTTTGATATGTGGGGACCTTCCAGAGTGGCTTCTAAAGGTGGGTCCAGGTATCTTCTAACGTTTACTGATGATTATTCACGTAAAGTTTGGGTCTATTTTCTAAAGCAGAAAAATGAAGTGTATGATGTCTTCAAGAAATGGAAGATTCTGCTTGAAAAACAGACAGGGAAGTCCATAAAGAGGTTGAGAACTGATAATGGTCTTGAGTTTGTTGAAGATGACTTCACTCGATTTTGTGAAGACCAGGGTATAGTCAGACACAGGACATGTATAGGTCGACCTCAGCAAAATGGAGTCGCTGAAAGATTGAACAGGACGTTGCTTGAGAAGGCTCGATGTATGCTTTCAAATGCAAGCTTGAAAAGAGAATGGTGGGCAGAAGTAGTTAGCATGGCTTGCTATATTGTGAACAAGACACCGCATTCTTCATTGCAGATGAAGACACCTGAGGAGCTATGGTCTGGTTCTACTTCTGATTATTCTCAAATTGAAGTATTTAGTTGTCCTGCATATGCATATATTAATGATGGAAGGCTGGAGCCTAGGGCCAAGAAATGCATCTTTCTTGGTTATTCGTCAGGTGTGAAGGGATATAGATTGTGGGCTCCCAGTGCTCAGAAGTTTTTGACTAGTAGAGATGTTACCTTTGATGAGTCTGCTCTACTACATCCGCCACACACACCCTCTATTGATAGTGATACAGTTCAGGTTAAGACACCTGATGTTACAGAGATACAATCAGATCAGCAGGTCGTTTAGCTAGAGAGTATTCCAGCACCTCAGGTACGGGTTTCTGATGTTGTTATTGATAATGCAGAAACAGGTCAGCAGGTGGAGAATAATACTTTAGCTGGTGGTAGACTGAGGTGACAGATCAGGCCTCCAGAGAGATATGGTATGAGGAAATGATTGCCTATGCCCTCACTACTCCTGAGTCGTTAGATGATAGTGAGCCAACTTCTTATTCAGAGGCTGTATCGAGATCAGATGCTGAGAAGTGGCTTATTGCTATGAATGAAGAGATGCAATCTCTTCATAAGAACTGGACATGGGAACTGGTGAAGCCTCAAACAGGGAAAAGACTGATAGGTTGCAAATGGGTCTTCAAAAGAAAAGAGGGCAGTCCTGGAGTTGCAGATGCAAGATACAAGGCACATTTGGTAGCTAAAGGCTACAGTCAGGTACAAGGTATTGATTTTCATGATATATTCTCACCTGTAGTTGGACATACTTCGATTCATGCGCTTTTGTCTTTAGTTGCTATGCATGACTTAGAGCTTGAGTAGTTAGATGTAAAGATTGCATTTTTACATGGTGAACTAGAAAAGAGTATCTATATGCATTAGCCCGAGGGCTTCGTTGTAGAAGGAAAGGAAGATCATGTGTGTTTGCTTAAAAGGTCTTTATATGGTTTGAAGCAGTCTCCTAGGCAGTGGTATAGGAGATTTGATCAGTTCATGACAGGTCATGGGTACATCAGGAGTAAGTACGACAGTTGTGTGTACTTCAGAAAGATTGATTCAGGCTTTGTTTATTGCTTTTGTACGTTGATGATATGTTGATTGCAGCACAAGACATGAAGGATGTTGATGACTTGAAATCTATGTTGAAGAGTGAGTTTGAGATGAAAGATCTTGGAGCAGCTAAGAAGATCTTAGGCATGGATATTCGTAGAGACCGAAAAGCCGAAAAATTATTCTTGTCTCAAGAGAAGTATATTGAGAAGGTGTTAGACTGGTTTCATATGAAGGATGCTAACCCAGTTAGCATGCCCTTAGCAGCTCACTTCAGATTTTCAGCATTAGATTCGCCTCAAACTGAGGAGGATGTTAGGTATATGTCTCAGATTCCCTATTCGAGTGCAGTGGGCAGTATTATGTATGCAATGGTTTGTACGCATCCAGATATTGCTTTTGCAGTGAGCAGAGTTAGTAGGTACATAGCGAATCCAGGTAGAGAGCATTGGCATGCAGTGAAGTGGATTCTCAGGTATCTTTTTGGAACTTCTGATATTTGTTTGGAATATGGGAAAAGTAAGTGTTGCTTGGATGGGTATATATATTCTGATTATGGTGGAGACCTCGATAAGAGGAAGTCCACATCAGGATATGTGTTTTGTTTAGGTGACATAGCTATCAGTTGGAGAGCGCGTTTATAGTCTATTACAACACATTCTACTACCGAGGCCAAGTATATGGCAGTGACAAAAGCATTCAAAAAAGCCGTCTGGTTGAGAGGTTTGATCAGTGAAATCAGTGTTGAGCAGGGCACAGTTAGAGTCTACTGTGATAGTCAGTCTGCCATTCACCTAGCGAAGGATTAGATGTCACATAATGACAGAACGAAGCATATAGATGTGAAGCATCATTTTATCAGAGATCTGATTGACGAGCAGAAGGTGGAGTTGAAAAAGATTGGGACTGAGGACAATCCAGCTGACATGTTCACTAAGATTTTACTAGGGAGCAAATTCAAGCATTGCTTGAATTTGGTGGGTCTTTCAGTTTGATGTGTGTTAGCCCCGGTTGAGGGGGCATTTGTAGAGAAGGTGGAGTTGTTTTATTGTTGATGTTAATTTTGAGCCAAGGTGGAGTTTTGTTAGGAAAATGTCTCAAAATTACTTGGTATGTTAAGAAGAGAAGCCGTGAAGAGGCCGATTGATCTGCAGTGAGCAAGCCGATTGATCGGGAAGCGCGTTGTCCCAGCTCTATAAATACGGACGTAGGGTTACGTCACAAAGCGATCCAAATTCAAAGTGAGGTATTTTCCCCCAGCGGCGCGGCCAATACAAAATTGAGTGTGAGAAAGATATTATAATTCTTCTTTTGATTCAATAATATAAGCTCCGATCTTCGCCCGTGGTTTTCTCCCTTTTCGATTATAAAGGGGTTTCCACTTAAATCATTGTGTTGATTGTTTCTTTTCTCTTTTAGTCCTTTTATTTCTCAATTTGTGGTGGTATTTGATTCGATTGCATACCGAGTGGATTATTTATTTCCGCACAAGGCTTGAGAATGATCCAACTCAGAAATATCCTCTTCCTCTTCTGCTTTTCTCCTCCTTAATTCTTTTCTCTGTTTGGGCAAAGTATTCTTGGCAGTCCTAGTTGACTTCTAACGAGTACAAGTTAAAGGTTGAATCGCGTTAATCTTGGAGGACGGCCGCCGATTACACTATGTGCACTAAAGCAGCTGTGAAATCGTCTTTTAGGACAGTGGCTCGCTCCATGGTACGATAACATCATTTTGTAAGATCTTTCCTCATTTTTTATTTCGTTGTTGTGTCTAACAACAACAACAACAACAACATACCCAGTGCCTCAATGGCTCCTGCTTGCGCAGGGTCTGGGAGGGGTAGGATGTACGCAGCCTTACCTCATCAGGGTGAGACCCTAACGAAAGACTGTTTCCGAGGACCCCTAACCTGGCAAAAGGTAAAGGCAAACAAGTAGGCACACACAAACATACAGAGAGTAATACGTATAGGGAGCTGCAAGAGAGAGAGAGAGAGAGAGAGAGAGAGAAGGAAGATGGGGTGGGGGGGGGGGGGGGGGGGGGGGGGGGGGGGGGGGGGGGGGGAGCGACAGAGCGAGAGGGAGAGTGCAAAGGTATCAGCAGCGTGTGTCACTGCTCGGGGCTCCTATACCGCTAAATCAGTTATCCATATACTAATCCTGCGCTAAGCTCTAAACTAGGGCCATCTCTTCGTTTAGGTTGGGATAGGCAAGGTCCTGTCGAAAAGTCCATCCAATTTTTATTCAATTCTTATTAACTTATTAACTATTTGGCCGACCCCTTCCTCTCATCCTGCCTATAATATGAGTTTGTTCTCATCTCCTTTTCGAGGCAGTGATGGGTCTCCAGTCGATTCCTCTTTCTTCTTTGGCCGGTCACTTCCTCTTTTCCCCCTCCTTTGGGTTGTCTCCATCTAAGCCTAGAAGCACTAAGCCACCCACCAGCGCCGTAATTGCGTATAAATAACCAAGCAACGGTCATCCTTGTGTTGTACTAGAGTTCGACGCTCCTACACTGCTATATCAGTTATACTAATACTACCCCTCCACTGAGCTCTATGTAGGGCCATCTCTTCGTTTAGGTTGAGATAGGCGAGATCCTTTCGGATCGACTCCAACCAACTCTTCTTTGGCCGGCCCCTCCCTCTTTTCCCATCTGTAATATGTAGTTGTTCGCACCTCCTGACAGGGGCATTGGTTAGTCTCCTCCTAACATGCCCAAACCACCTTAGCTGCTGCTCCCTCATTTTATCCTCTAACGGTGCGACACCTAATTTGCTTCTTACAACTTCTTTTCTAATCTTGTTCTTCCTTGTGTGTCCACACATCCATCTTAACATCCTCATCTCCGCTACCTTCAGCTTCCGCGTATGCTGACGCTTAACTGGCCAGCACTCTGTCCTGTAGGACATCGCCCGTCTTGCTACTGTCTTATAGTATTTACCCTTTAACTTTAGCGGGAACTTCCTATCGCACAGTACCGCAGGGGCCATCCTCCATTTATGCCACCCCACTTTAATCCTGTTGTTGACATCTCTGTCTATTTCTCCATCTTGTTGCACCATAGAATCCAAGTATTTAAAACATTCTCTCTGTAGTATGCACTCTGATCCAATCTTGACAGCTTCTACGCTTGGTGTAGTAGAAGTGCAGAACTTGAGATCCATGTACTCGGTTTTCGATCTACTGAGCCTTAGACCATTAGATTCTAAGGCCATCCTTTAAAGTTCAAGTTTGTCATTTACCTCCTTCGTCGTTTTACCCACCAGTACTATATCGTCCGCAAAAAGCATGCACCAAGGCACGTCTCCTTGTATGTGCCTAGTGAGTTCGTCCATAACCAAAATGAATAGAAAGGGACTCAAAGCTGATCCTTGGTGTACCCCTACTGTGATGGGAAAAGCGTCTGTATCTCCTTTCACTGTGTGGACCTTGGTTTGGGCTTCTTCGTACATGTCTTTGATGACTCGTATGTAGGGATGTGGGATGCCTCTCCCCTCAAAGACCCTCCATATGACCTCTTTCGGTACTCTATCATATGCCTTCTCCAAATCAATGAAAACCATATGAAGGTCCTTTTGTCTATCCTTATGGAGCTCTATGGTCTTCCTCAGGAGATGGATGGCTTCTATTGTTGATCTACCTGGCATGAATCCAAATTGGTTCTCTGAGACTGATGCTCATTGTCGAAGCCTTCTTTCTATGACCCGCTCCCAAAGCTTCACGGTGTGGCTCATCAGTTTGATTCCTCTATAGTTGCCACAACTCTGAATGTCGCCTTTGTTCTTGTAGATGGGAATTAATGTGCTCTTCCGCCACTCGTCAGGCATCTTCTTTCCTTGGAGAATTTGGTTGAATACTTTGGTCAGCCATCTGGTTCCCACTTCTCCAGTGCACTTCCATGCCTCAATGGGTATTCCGTCTGGCCGATTGCTTTACTGTTGTTGTGTTTGAGTACTTCCATTTTTTCTAACATAAATGACTTAGAGCTAGTCCCGTAGTGGTTGAATTGGATAATTGCAGGGTAACCACCATTGAAAAGAAAGAGGGAGAGGACACAGAGCATAAGAGAAAGTTCCAGAAGAAGAAAAGATTTTTGTACTGAATTAATTGAAACAAACTATACAAGCCAAAATTTATATACAAAGCTAAGATATCACATGAGAGGCACGAGACTATACTAAAAATACAAAATACATAAAAGAAATACGTATAAATATTTAACATGCCCCTTCAAGTTGGAGATTAAATGTTAAGAACGCCCAACTTGGGAATAAAAGAACGAAAAAGCGAAAGAGGTAAAGGCTTAGTAAGTATACCAGCCACATGAGGTCGAGAAAGTGAACAAAACATTGATAATACCTTCAAGAAACTTGTCATGAACGAAATGAAGGTCAACCTCAAAGTGCTTAGTCCATTTATGCAAAACAAGATTATATTCAAGATGCTTAGTAGACTAATTATCACAGAATAGAAGAACAGGAAGAGCATGAGGAAGTACAAAATGGGATAAAAGACCCTTTAGCTAAAGAAATCTATTCCTAATATTTTGCTTTTTTTAGTTGATGCAAATGCCTATGGAAAGGCTTCTTTTATTGTTGAAAAACATAACCCCAAGTATAGCAGTCCTCCTTTTAGCTTTTGTCTACTTTTAATGTTTTCTTTGCCTTTTGTCCTTGACCTCCTTATTTGTGACAATGGTATTACAGTCACTTGAGGGAATAACAGAGCTTGAGTGCAAAATGGAAAAATTTCCTATGAGCAAAAAACAAAATCAGAAATGACATGAGACCCGTGAGTGAAAATAGAAACTTCAGCGATAACTCTCTTTCATTGTAGCAACAGCTATTCATTCATGGCTTCAGAAAACTGGGTGCAACCAGCTATTTCTTGCTTTGATGTTTATTATAAATGTTGGGACTATGTTGATGGAGAACTTTTTGAGGTCCAAAGAACATTGCAACATGGTAGATGTTGGCATCAAAAAGCAAGCTATGGGTACTATTTTGACAGAATCATAGAAATCAAATTTAAAAAGATTAAACCCATAAGATTTGAAGGTCGAGACTTATCTTTTCCAGGCTATTGCTTGATTTATATTGGAAACAATTCCTAAGAAAGGAACTTCCAAGCAGATTTATGATGCACCGAAAAAGAAATACCAAGGATCAGCAAGCACAACATGCCAGCAGATTCAAGCACTTTGTTCTGAGTTTGAAATGCTTCGGATGAAATCAGAAGGTTGGTTTTTGATTATTTTTTTTTTCCTCATGAACAATGGTCACAAAGCATTAGAAAACAAAATGTATGGATGATTGATTATGAGGTACCTAACAGTGGCCAATCTGAGGACCCACCGTTGAGCAAAAAATTGAAACTTGTAGAACATGAATTTCTCTGTATATAAGGGGAAATTTGGTTTTATTAATTTATGAAACGACTCTATTCTAGGTGATATACACCCTTAATTACAACTCCCTTAGGAGAATACCCTTTGATTCCGACTGATGATATGTTTATCTTTTAATCAATCGACTAGGTGACTTGACAATTAATTGGTCTAAGTCTACAAGAGATGTTTTAGGTTTATTTGTATTTGTGTTCAACTTGAAGGTTATGTGGGTGTAGTCTTGACTTGGGATACTTAGTTTTGACTCGATAGGTGTTTTGGATTTAGACTCGACTAGGAAGTCTGTTTTTCGAATTGGAGTTTGACTTGGGTTTAGGCTTGACTTGAAAATCATGTTGCACTTGAATTGGCTTTGGTTTAGATTTGACTTGGAAATTTGAATTGAGGTTTAGTTTGGAAGTACTTGGATTTGGGTTTTGTTGGGAAGTAATTTGGATTTAGGTTTGATTTGGAAGCAATCACTTTTTGTTAAATTTAAAAGTAGTCTCGAATTTTGGTTTGACCGGGAAATCATTTTAGATCGGGGGTTTGAAATGGAATTCATTTGAATTGGAGTTTGAGTCAGGCTTAAAATTGGCTAGGGTGTCATTTGAATTTGAGTTTAACTTGGAAGACATTTCGATTTCGGCTTGGTATTGAGGATTTGGAATTAGCGTGGGATTCGCTTTGAATTTAGGTTTGACATAGAATTCAACTTGGCTTTGGAATTTGCGTTTAAGTTTAAGTTTGACATATGAGTCCTTTTTTTTTGGGTATGGTATGAGAGTTTCCTTGAATGTGGGTTGGACATAAAAACTCAATTTTGATTTAAGTAGGACATAGAAGTCAATTTAATTTTAGGCTTGATACAAACTTTGGTTTGACCTGAGAGTCAAATTTTTTTTAAACTAGGATTTGACATAAACTCGGGTTAACATTAGGTATCACATAAATGACAGTATGGAATTTGGGTTATTTTGAGTTTGAGCATGATATGGAAATAAATTTAGATTTGGGTACAAAATAAAATTTAATTTGGATTTAAATTTGACATGGAAGTCATCCGTTTTGGAATTTTGTTTGACATGGGAATGTTTTTAGATTTGGATTTAATATAGAAGTTGTTTTAAATTTGGACCGGACATACAAATATTTTAGTTTGGATTGGACATAGCAGTCATCTAGTTTAGGTTACTTGAATCATATCAAATTTAGTCAACCAATTAGCAGTCATTTGGTTTAGGTTGCTTGATTCATATCAAATTTAGTCAACCAATTAGCAGTTGTTTGGTTTAGGTTGCTTGATTCATATCAAATTTAGTTAACTAATTTGAATGTCGACATAATATTGATTCCATAAGAAAAAAAGAATTTATTTTATTATTTGGGCAGCACCTAAGGTAGATTGCCTACTTACCCTTTTAAGGGATCAAATCACTTGTAGTTCAATTTTATATTGAATTTGACTTAAAGATGTTGAATCCCATTTAGCTAATTAAAGCATTTCAGTTCAATTCATATGTACACCCTTTTTTTTTTTCATTTGAACTTCGAGCTGAAGGTCCTTTTTTTTATTATTATTTTGTACCCTAATCAAATCAATCTTAATTTTAAGTTGTTCTTAGTCAAACCATTTGAGCCTGGAATTTCAAATTTGATATTGTTAATTGTGACTGCACTTGTCATTTTATTTTGGATTTCCTATGTTCCTTTTTGGGGATGAAGTCAACATAGTTCTATAACACCAGGATTTTGAAAATTGATTTTTAAACATTTGTGACCACACTCGATTATTTATTTTGAGTTTCCTACATACCCTTTTGGGGATCAGGTTAAGTAATTCTTAAAATAGAACATCGGGGTTTTGAAACTTAATTTTTAAACATTTGTAACCGCACTAGATTATTTATTTCGGGTTTCCTACGTACCCATTTTCGGGATCAGGTTAATATAGCTCTAAAAATAGAACAATGGAGTTTTCAAATTTGATTTTAAATATTTGAAACCGCACCCGATTTTTTACCTCGGGTTTCCTACGTACCCTTGTCGAGATCAGATAAACGTAGTTCTAAAATTGGAACAATTGAGTTTTCAAATTTGATTTTAAGCATTTGTAACCAAACACGATTTTTACCTCAAGTTTCCAATGTACCCTTTGTTAGAACAAATCTTCAAAATCTTGCAAAATCTTTGCAACTGGGTAACCAAAAGATCTCATGTGTTGAGGCCGTGTAATCACTTAAGGTTTATTTCGGTAATACGAAATATCCTCAGGGATACAACAATAACCAAATATGAAGTGAGAGTGTGTAAGAGGAGAGATTGGGTGAGATGTAGGGAGATTGATGTTTCTTTGCAAGAACACAAACACTTATATTCAAAGATCAAAGTATTCTTTTTGATTCTCACTTGCAAACTTTTTCTCCCTCAATAAGTGTACAAAGCATAGTGAAAATAGGGTATATGTTCCTGTATATAATGCCCAAAGACGTCCCAAAAGACCCCGAAAGGAATTGCCAAAAATTGTGAAAAAAATCATGCAAAAATCCGTCAAAACCGACCTATGTGTGGAAGCTGTGTGTCGACACACAACTCTCTATAAATGGGTGTCGAAGTTGAGTGTTGACACTCACTTCAACACACATCTCATCTGTAAGCCCGTGTGTTGACACATAGGACCTATGTGTCGACACACAGCTACTTCCAATGCGCTTCTCTAAAGGCCATGTTTCGACACACGGGCCATATGCGTCGACACATAGCTGTTTACCTGCCGTTCTGTTGATTGTGTGTTGACACACATGGCCTATATGTCGACACACATCCCTTACAAGCCTTAAACACTTAGAACATGAAATGGGGCAATCTTAAACACATTTATACACATATTAAACAAACATTTAACATATCATTCTTTACATATTTTAAAAATATATCAACATTCCCCCACCATTTTTAAAATACAATCAATCTCAAAAATAATATCTCAAATAAAGGACGCCTTATTGTGCATCAATGAGGGTGTCTCCTGATTGAACCTCTAGCTAGTGAAGAGACCATACAGTTAATCGGATCGAAAATAGTTGACTAAGCTTTGAACCATACAACACATTTGACTAACCGACTATCTAATCACGCACAAGACGTACTCCCCGTACACACCGTACAACTCCTAGATCGACACATTTATGGCCTTGTATCCTGTACTCTTTGTGAGTGTTTCAGGGCCAAACCCTTAGTCAAAAATCACCCCTTTGAAGTAGCCAAACTTCAACACACACTAAGGTGGGCTTCATTGATCATGTCCCTGCAACGCGACCTTCAATAAGAATTTAAAATCAGGTCCATTAAGAGCTCAGCTCATCCTCATAGTATCTGTGACACAGGTACCAAGCACTTCACACTCAGGATGGAAAAATACTCATTTAGTGCTTGTAGTCACACAGATGACAAGTCTCTCTCATTAAACCTGAGACCTAGCGTCATACTAGGCGTCGAGTTGAGGGCCTATCATGGGTGATTAATAATGATAGGTTTCAACCCCATCCCTTCAATTGTTTTCAGAACCAAGCCAGGTCTTTTGTAAACGGATCCGCTAGATTCTGACTTGTTCTCACGAAGTCCACAGCGATAACACCTTCTCGAATAAGATATCTCACTATACTATGGCTTACACCAATGTGTCTGGACTTCCCGTTATATACATCACTGTACGCTCTAGAAAGCGTAGTTTGACTATCACGGCGGATAGATATCGGTGAGATCAGCTTAGGCTACAAAGGTATCTCATATAGGAGATCCTTTAACTACTTGGCCTTTTTAGCTGCAGATGCAAGAGCTATAAACTCTGCCGCAATAGTAGAATCAGATATGCAAGTTTGCTTCTTGGAATCCCAAGAAACCGTACCCCCACCAAGCAGGAATATCCATCCGCTTGTGGATGCATGATCCTCCACATCTGAGATCCAACTCGCATCAGAGTATCCCTCCAAAGTGGGAGGATACCCTAGATAAAAAATACCATAATTCATGATTTTCTTAAGGTACTTCAGTATACGATCCACAGCATGCTAGGGTATCTTACTTGGATTACTAGTATACCTACTTAGCTTTCTAACAGCAAAGGCTATGTCCTTAATTGGGACACTGGAGCTCCCTCATTCGGTATAAATTTCATGCTAGGATCCATTGGAACGGATACCGGTGCACACTCATCAAAGTGGAATATTTTCAATACATTTTCAACGTAGTGAGATTGTGTCAAGGAAATGGTATCACCTTTCCTAAAAATTCTTATACCGAGAATTACCTCTGCCTCACCCATGTCTTTCATAGAAAAGTTTTCCAAGAGAAACTAGTTAGTTTTCTCTACTTGTTCCACATCACTACCAAATATCAGCATGTCATCGACATACAAACATATAATGACCCTTTGCCATTATCAAACTTGCTATAGACAAATTTATCTGATTCGTTTATATCGAATTCGTTGCTTAGAACAACTTGGTAAAATTTCTGGTGCAATTTCTTTGGGGCTTGCTTTAGTCCATACAAAGAACGTGTGAGTTTACACAATCTTCTCTCTTAGCTCGGAACAACAAAATCGTCCAGTAGTTTCATGTACACCTCCTCTTCTAGCTCACCATTCAGGGATGCCGTTTTAACACCCATTTGGTGAATAGCTAGTTTACAAATTGAAAACTCTTATTGTCGATAGCCTTGCCACAGGGGCATATGTGTCAAGGTAGTCCAACCCGTGTTTTTGGGTGAACCTTTAACCCACCAATCAGGCCTTAAACTTGTCAATCGTTCTATCAACTTTCATCTTCTTTTTCAAGATCTATTTACACCCGATGGGCTTACTGCCTTGTGGATGATCCACTAGGATCTAAGTATTATTACCTATGATGGAATGCATCTCACCATTCACTGCCTCTCGGCAAAAGGAGGTGTCATGCGTCTTCATCGCCTCATTAAACATCATGGGATCAACTTCCATGACACAACAATATGGAGCTACTTGGTCCATATCGTTCCTCGAACCTTCTACCAAAATCGTATAGAAGTTCGAACTGAAAGATTTCTCTTTCCTCGCTCACTTATTCCTTCGGAGTTCTAGAGCACTTTCAGGGACATCTTCCCTCTCATGATAAACATCATCATATGATATTGGAGTGTCATTCTCAACCGGTACATAATTCCTCGGTCTAGGGATAGAGGTAAACCGATTCTCATCAAAGATGGCATCTGTCGATTCTATTATTGTATTTACATTGATATAATCATTAGATTCAATTGCATAGAACCGATACGCCTTGCTATGAGACGGATACCCAACAAAAATGCAATCAATGCCTCTTTCACCTAACTTCTTATATTTAGGCTCAGGGACTTTAATGACTAGCTGACACCCCCACACCTTTAGATGATTCAAATTAGGGGCTCGTTTGTTCCTTAGTTCATACGGGGTTATTTTATTTCTCTTATTAGGAACTCGATTCAATATATGACGGGCCGTTAGCATCGCCTCACTACAAAATCCATTGTTGAGAGTGGAATAGGACAACATTGAGTTAATCATTTCAGTTAGAGTCTAGTTTTTGTTCTCAGCCACACCATTTTGGTGTGGCGTATAAGGTGCTGTGACCTCATGTGCAATACAGGTGGTTTCAAAATAATTGGAATCATAGTGTTCCCTACCACGATACGACCTAAGGCGTTTGAGAAAGGTCTCATAGTGTAGTTCGGTTTCTTCTTTATATGTTTTAAATCTATCTAGCGAGTCATCTTGTGATTTATTAGACACACATAACAAAATCTTGAACAATTGTCTATGAATATTATAAAATATCTTTTTTCACCTAAACTTGGTGTGTTCTTGAAATCACATAAAATGGTATGTATTAGATCAAGTAAATTAGTCTCTCTTTGCACCAAAGGAAATGGCAATCTCGTTATTTTTTGTTAACATGCACGTTTTGCATTTATCATTAATCTTGTTTATGTGAGGTATCAATGAAGAATTAACCATTTCATGTAATCTACAAAAATTTACATGGCCTAATCTTTGATGCCAAAAAAACAACGAGCCAAGCATATAAACTGAACTTTCAACTTTATTATCAACGTTCATCTTAAACATCCCATTACACAAGTACCCTTTGCCAACAAAGACCCCCCTTTTGACAGTACAAATTTTTCAGCCTCGAAGACCAACTTGAACCCAAACCGATTTAGTAGGCCACCGGACACTTCATTCTTCTTTACGTCCGGAGCATAACATACATCGGTTAAAGTAAGGGTTTTTCCAAGGGTAAAAAACAAATCAACTTTTCCCTTCCCTTTAACCGGTATAGTCACCCCATTGCCCATGAACAATACAATTCGATTATTCATGGGTTCAAAAGTTATGAAGAACTCCTTGTCCTTACACACATGCTTTGTGGCCCCTGAGTCAACCTACCAAGAGTTATCACTCTCGACTAGGTTGATGTTATGATTTAAGATCAAATTTGAATCATAAACTTGAGATAATAGAATTTACGAAGAGAAGAGAAGTGAAAGAGATGAGAAGTAGAAAGAAATTAGGGTTGAGAGAGGGAAAATATCAATTTTCTATTCAATAAAACCCAATTACGAGATATTTTTCTTATTTATACTTATGAAGGAAGACGGCTAAGAACTAAGCAACAAAACAAGCTAAAACTGACTTACAAGCTTTTCCCCCCAAAAACACTCTCACTCGATAACTAACCCCAACCGAACTTCCCGCTAAATTACAATTGGACTAAAAATGAGAATAACACTACTAAAAACAGCTTAAAATGCATAATATCCTTTACGGTCATGGCAATACCCTTTCCTTAAGAACATTCTTGCCCCAAGAATGAAGAAGAAGGAAATTGGCTTCGAATGAACTTCAAATTTTCCCAGCTGGCATCTGTTGAATCCAAATTAACCCATTGAATCAAAACTTCCTCTACTGCCTTGCCATTCTATTGCACCAGATGAGTTCTAAGCATTGCTGCAGGAGCTTGCACCAATGTTCCACTGGTAGTTGCTTCCGGAGGCTTAATTGAGCAATCTTTTCCTTTTGCCCTATGCTTTTTCAAAAGAGAAACATGAAACACAGGATGAACACAAGAATCAGGAGGAAGCTCCAACCTATAAGCCACACTTCCCAATTTCTTTAACACCTTGTAAGGACCAAAGTAACGAGCTCCCAACTTCACATTCTTGTGCACAGCTACTGAGGTCTGTCGGTAAGGCTGAAGCTTGAGATACATCAAGTCTCCAACTGTAAAGGACTTGTCAGTACGCTTCTTATCAGCATAATAGTCCATTCTTGACTGAGCTAGCTGTAAATTGTCCTTTAATTATTGAACTAATTGTCTCCTTTGTGACAGAAGATCATTAAACTCAACAACATGAGAAGATACACCCTGAAGCACCATTGGAAAAGGAGGATCGTACCCATATAAAGCCTTAAAGGGAGTAGGCCCTATGGCAGAATGAAAATGAGTATTATACCAGAACTCTACCAAGGTGAATGTCATGCTCCTCAGATACTGCTCAACACACTGGTTCACCCTTTTAGTTTGTCCATCTGACTGAGGGTGATATGATGAACTGAAAGCAAGAGTAGAACCCAACAACAAGAATAATTCTCGCCAAAATTGATTGGTGAACATCCTATCCTCGTCTGAAATAATGGAATGAGGCAACCCATGCAACTTATAGATGTTATCAAGGAACATTTTGGCCAATTTTTCTGCAAAAATATGGTGTCTCAAGGCAACGAAGTGGTTGAATTTTGTAAACTAGCCCACAATGACCCATATCACTTCCTTGCCATCAGCTTAAGGCAACCCCTCCACAAAATCTATGCTTATATGCTGCCAGGCTCTGTCAGGAATTGGAAATGGTTGCAATAACCCTGGATACTGAACATGATCTAACTTGGTCCTTTGGCAAACATCACACCCTTGAACATACTCTTCAACACCCATCTTACCCCAATCCAACAGAACTACTGCTTAAGCCTTTTGTAGGTACCATCTATTACGGAGTGTCCTCCCAAGCAGATGAATGGTAGGCCTGAATTATCTGTCTTCTCAAGTCAGTAGAGGCTCCTACATACACCTATCCCTTAATCCTCACAATCCAATTGATGGCAGTGACTTTAGCTTTTGCAATTGAAGAGTTATTTACGTCGTAGGCTGTGACACAATCAGTAGCAAACTTATCTCCTTCATAGAACTTGTACACTTCTTCCATCCAATTGGGCAAAACACATGAGATGGATGAACATGAACCATATTCACTACCCTCCAATCTTCTTGAAAGAGCATCAGCAACCAAATTTTCTCTGCCACTGCAATATTAATTTGAGTAACTCAAGCACAACATCTTCATAAGTCCTTTTCGTTGCGCTCTAGTGTGATCTTCTGTTCAAGAAGACACTTGAGGCTTTGATGATCAGTTCTAATGACGAAATGATGACCCTCAAGATAATGTCTCCACTTTTGCACTGTCATAAGTATAGCAAAGTATTCCTTCTCATAAATGGAGACCTGCTGATTCTTTAGACTAAGGGCCTGGCTAAGAAATGCCACCGGTCTTCCTTTTTGAGACAAAACTGCTCCTACTCCCATACTGCTAGCATTAGTCTCTAAAACAGAGGGCTCACTAAGATTAGGCATGATCAAGACTGGTGCTGAACACATGGCTAGCTTGAGGCCTTCAAATGCTTCTTGAGCAGCTTCAGATCGTAAGAATGCATCCTTTTTCAAAAAGAACAATTAATGATTTAGCCAATACTCCATACCCAGCTATGAACGTCCTGTAATATCCAGTCAATCCAAGGAATCCTCTTAGCTGCTTGAGGTTTACAGGAACAAGCCATTGCTTCATCGCTTGTATCTTGCTTGGGCCTATTGCCACTCCCTCACTTGAAACTATATGTCCCAAGTGTTCCCCTTGAGTCTGAGCAAATGAGCATTTGGATAGCTTAGCATACAACTTATTCTTGCACATAATCTGAAAGGTCCGCCTTAGATGCTGGACATGTGCTTCTAGTGAAGGACTATATACCAATATGTCATTGAAGAATATCGGCACAAACTTCCTGAGATAAGTCTTGAACACTTGATTCATTAATGCCTAGAATGTGGCTGGACCATTGGTTAAACCAAAAGGTATAACCACAAATTCATAATGCCTGTGATGTGTCCTGAAGTCAGTCTTGTGAATGTCACTGTCCAATACTCAAATCTGATGATATCCCTACCTTAGATCCAACTTGGAATAATACTAGGATCCATTAAGCTCATCTAACAGATCATCAATAACAGGAACTGGAAACTTGTCCTTGATTGTGAGAGAATTGGGATGCCTATAATCAACACACATTCAAGAGGATCCATCCTTCTTCTTAATAAAGATCATACAAGAAGCAAAAGGGCTATGAATATGTCTAATGAAATTTGTCTTCAGAAGCTCTTCAACCTGTCTTTCAATCTCACTTTTCTAAGAGTGAGGATACTTATACGGTCTTAGATTAACTGGATTAAAGTTAATTTTAAGAGGAATAGCATGATCTAAGACTCTCCTAGGTTGCAATGTGGTTGGCTAAGTAAACAAATCATCATACTCTTGTAACAATCTCCTAATAGAAGCATCAGAATTCACTTGAGTCGCCTCTGTACAAGCAGTAATAGAGAACAAATGTCCAATCCACTGATACTTGCCCTTCTTGACCATCCTCTCAAGGCTATTCCCATTCATCATCTGTAATTGTTCATGCTCCATAATTCCTTGCAATGTCACATTCTGTCCTTCTCTCTTAAAAGACACAGATAACTGAGCAAAATTAAAGACCAAAGGGCTAATGGTTTTCATCCAATCCACCCCTAGGACCATATCACATCTCCCTATACTCAAATTGGTGTCCTTGCATCCTCTAATAGAACCCTTTACATTTTAGCTGAGTGATCATTGAATTCCCATAAGCAATTGTCGCGGTTATTGGGCTGGTTTTGATCATCTCATACCCCACGTGCTTCACTATAAACCGCTGTCTACCAAGATCAACATATGCTTGTGTCCAGCCTCTCCCTTGATTCTTATCATATTGTGAGAACCATTTCTAGTTTGAGCTCTTACAGATATCTCCATTTCATCCTCTTCATTGTCCTCGTGCTCTTCTTCTTCCTTATCCCCAGCAACCTCCTCACCTTCCTGAATCATAGTGTCATCACAAGCCTCGGCTCCAATAACTGTCATTAACAGCTTAGGATTACACTTATGTCCAAAGAAGTGCTTCTGATTACATTTAAAACACAATCTTTGATTCTTCTTTTCCTCCAAACTTAATGCCTTTGATCCACCAACAGGAGATGTTTGTTGAATACATGAAGATTAAGGAGTTTTGATCTTATGTCCATCAGATCCAGCCAGAACAATAGCCTCCATCAATTTTGCCTTAGATAATGCCTGAGCCAATGTCCCTAGGTTCAATGCCTTAACCAAATTCTTAATTCTTGGTTTAAGGCCACTTATAAAAATGGATATGTAATAAGATTCATTGGCTCCAGGGTTAATTGTCAACATTCTAGCCCTCAAATTCTCAAAACGAGTCATATATTCTCTCACATAAGAAGTTTGAGCCAATTTATTGAAATGATCAATCACCTCACCAGGATCCTCTTTTCCATACCTCTTACAAAGTTCATTCACGAACTCAGGCCAAGTTATTGATGGATTGCTGCGTATCAAGCTGTAGTACCAGACTTCCTGATCTCCATGAAGATATACCACATCTAACTCCACCTTCTCTGTGTCATCTATATGATAGAATTGAAAGTATTTCTCACACTCCTAATCCACAACTGAGGTTTCTTTCCATCAAATGTTTTGATTTCAACACGAGGCTGTCTGAATCCTTGGTTTCTTCCACTAGCAATTCCATTCTCACTGGATCTAGAGGACTGAGGTTGTAAGATGTTTAGAGGACGATTGTGCTGACTAGTAGCTAATAATACACCATCTCCTGCAGGTTGATTCTGCCTTGTGATTTGCTGCAATCCATTGAGCTTCAATTAAATGTGCTGCAAGTGTTGATCTAACTTCTCAGCTAGCTTTTGATCCTGTGATTGCTGCATTCTTATAAACATTTCCTCCATTTTCTCCATTTGAAGTCTCAATTGTTCAAATTGATTAACTTCTGCATTAGCTTCAGCATTTGCACCAACAACAGCACCATAAGTAGCATTAGCAGCGGTATTTGCTCAAGTCGTCACTCCACCAGCCATTGGTACTAATTTCTTGCATCTAGCCAGATCCAATCAATCAACAAGCAATCAATCGGCAGCAAATACAAGCTCTGATACAAATTTTATGATTCAAGATTAAACTTGAATCATAAACTTGAGATAATAGAGTTTAAGATGAGAAGAGAAGTGAAAGAGATGAGAAGTAGAGAGAAATTAGGGTTGAGAGAGGGAAAATATGAATTTTCTATTCAATGAATCCTAATTATAAGATATTTTGCTTATTTATACTTATGAAGGAAGATGGCTAAGAACTAAGCAACAAAACAAGCTCAAACCGACTTACAAGCTTTTCCCGCCAAAAACACTCTTACTCTCTAACTAACCCAAACCAAACTTCCCACCAAATTACAATTGAACTAACAATGAGAATTTCACAGATAAAAATAGTTTAAAATGCATAAAATCCTCCACAGTCATGATAGTTGAATTTTGATATTATCGCCATGAACCTATCGTTCGATTTTTTGGCGCGATGATCAAGCCCCTTACTTTTCTTGTTTTAAGGCGGTAACATTCCCTACATAAGTGACCGGGCTTTTGACACTCCCAACATACCATTTTCGGCCTCTTGTCATCTTTCTCTTTTTGGAAGTGCCCAGTTCTCTTGGGTCCCTTGCTTGACTGGCCTTCTTTTGTGATGTTGATTTTTCCAACATCACCGGGGCAATCCTTGTTGTCATCCTGTACCCTGTAGCCTTCTTCAATACGCAAATGATTAGCAAATTCCTCCATTGACATATATCCTTTCTTATGTTTGAGACTTTTCTTAACGTCTCTCCATGCAGGAGGAAGTTTTTCAATTAAGGATTGTATTGTCCATTTCATACTATGTTGTTTGAAATTATTCAAGATTAATTTGGTTTCATGGAATTGCTCCGTGACAGGATGATTATCTACCATTTTATAATTATTAAATTAACTAACTAGTAACTCTTTGCTCGTTGCATCCTCGGCCATGTAGCGTGCCTCAAGTGCATCTCGCAGTCCTTTGCGGTCGGTATGTTTGAGTAAATGTCAAATAGGGCGTTAGTCATACCATTTAGGATGTGCCCTCTGTAGATGTAATCGTCATTCTCCCACTTCAATCTTGCCCTCTGCTCTGCCAAAGTCTCCTCCTCCTCAGAAGAGGGCGAAGGGAATGGTGTATTCAACATATACACCACATTCAGAGTCGTAATCATGAAGTGCATCTTCCTATGCCATCGGTGGAAATTTCCGCCATTAAATCGGTCCAACTTCACAAAATTGACTGTCATTTCTCGAAGTGATGAATCCATATCCCAAAATCAAAATTTAAACCTTAAGATTGTTAGAACAAATCTTCAAAATCTTACAAAATCTTTGCAGCCGGGTAACAAAAAGATCTTGAGTGTTGATGCCGAGTAATCACTTTCCTTAAGGTTTATTTCGGTATACGAAATATCTACGGGGATACAACAACAACCAAATATGAAGTGAGAGTGTGTAAGAGGAGAGATTGGGTGAGATGTAGAGAGATTGATGTTTCTTTGCAAGAACAAAAACACTTATATTCAAAGATCAAAGTTTTCTTTTTGATTCTCACTTGCAAACTTTTTCTCCCCTAGTAAGTGTACAAAAGCATAGTGAAAACATGGGATATGTTTCGGCATATAATGCCCAACGACATCCCAAATGACCCCAAAAGGAACTGCCAAAAATCGAGAAAAAAATCGCGCAAAAAACTGTCAAAACCGACCTATGAGTCGAAGCTGTGTGTCAACACATAGGTCTGTGTGTCAACATACATTTGACACACAGCTCTCGGTAAATGGGTGTTGAAGCTGAGTGTCGACCCTCACTTCAACACACCTCTTCTGTAAGGCTGTGCGCCGACACAAAACTACTTTCAATGCTCTTTTGTAAAGGCTGTGTGTCGACACATGGGCCATGTGTGTAGACACATAGCTATTCTCTCGCTATTTTGTTGGATTATGTGTTGACACACATGGCACATGTGACGATACACATCCCTTGCATGCCTTCAACACTTAGAACATGTAATAGGACAATCTTAAACACTTTTTTTTGGTAAGTGCCAATCTTAAACACATAAACACATATTAAACAAACATTTAATATATAATTCTTTACTTATTTTGAAAATATATCAACACCCTCGTCGGGATCAGATAAACATAGTTCTAAAAGTAGAACAATTTGCAATTTTGACTTCAATTTTTGACAAATCAAAACTTTTTACTTTGTATTCAATTCTCTATTTTTTCCACGTTTTCCCTTTTTTTCACTCTTTCCCCTTTTCTTTCATGTTTTCCAATTTTTCATGTTTTCAGTTTTTATCAAATCAAAACTCTTTAACAAATGAGTCAAAATAAAAAGGAGGCCCCCTTTTCATTTATTTTGTCACAAATTTTTTTGGCACAATTTCATTTGATTGTTAAATTTGAGTCAAATTTCAATCCAAATCAATAATGGTTTTATTAGGTTTTTTGAATTTCAAAGGGTCAAATTAATCATTGAACAAATTTGGTTTAACGGATCGAAAGAGTCCAAATCCAAAATTGAATCTGTTAGAATTCTCAACCTGAAAAAGTCCATCTAACCAATTGGAGCCGTTAGGTTCTGAGGACCTGAATACGTCCATTTTGAGTGGTTGAAACCGTTAGGTTTCGTGGACCCGCTAAAGTTCATATAAAATGTTGAAACCGCTAGGTTTCATCAACCCGTTAAGAGTCCATATAACTTGTTGGATCCATTAGGTTCCATGGACCCATTAGAGTTCGTGTAGAATGTTGAAACCAATAGGTTTTGCGGACTAGTTAGAGTCCATATAATTTGATACAACCCGTGAACAAAGGGCATTGGCGGGTATGACTTGGCAGGTATGGAGGCTATATTGGATTCATGCGTTGCAATACAAAATGGATTCATGTTCAGTGCAAAGAATTGTCAAGCTGTGGGCCAGCGGTTGGGTTGTTGGGTGTGGGCTATATTGGATTCATGCGTTGTACTACAAAATAGCAAGAAGATGCAGTGGTTGCTTGATTTCAAGGGCCTAGTAGTTCGCAAAGCAAATGCAAATACAGCAGCAATAATAGTTCTTCAAGCTACACTTCTCTACTTAGATTCTTGAGGCAAGAATCTTTGAAGGGGGGAGTATTTTCATGATTGTGAAACATTAGATAAAGTAGTAATAAGTCATTAATAGGAATCAAGTGGGTCAATTCAATTTTATTAGTTCTATTAGTCTTTAGTGGTATTAGCCATGTATTAGCTTTGTTAGTTCCTTAGTAGTCTTAATTGTGTATTAGTGTATTCTTAGGCTTGTTAGACATTTTGGTGGGAATGTCGGTTAGGTTAGTTGATGGGCTAGATGTTTTGATTGTTAGTTTGCTTGTTTGCCACCTCTTATGAGGAGTGTCAAGTAGTATAAGTAGCTTGTTTCATCAATTGTAATCCTCGTTCAATGAATGGACAAAATATCTCTTTTTTCATCTAAATTCTCTCTACTTTCTCATCTCTATCTCACTTCTTTCTCATCTCATATTCTCTCTCCTAGGTTATGATTCAAGCTTGATCTTGAATCATAACAATTGGTGTCAGAGCTTGCTGAATTTTGTATTAAGCTTGCTGAAATTACCTTCGAACTAGCTTATTTTTACATCCAATCAAGAAGGCCATGACTGGAGATTCATTCTATGAGTCTTTTTAGAGGGTGCTGTAGCTAGCTCAAGACATCATTGTGACATTGTCGAGTATGCATCAATCAATGCAGCAATCACTAGTAAAGATCCAAGCGCAACCTGCTATGCATAAAAGATTGGTGTCACCGATCGTAGTAGTAATGAAATCGAAGATTCTTATTGAAGTCAAGAACTACATGTTATTACGAATGAAGCATACACCACAACCAAACATTGTGATCAAGCTGCATCCTAGTCGCAAGAAGCGTTGTACTAGCAAAAGAATTAGAGCAAGGTTAAGGCCAATCTTAAATTACAATGGTAGACCACCGGATGTCCAACTTTCAAAGCCAAATGAAAGAAATATTGGGAAGATACACATTATCAAGATCATGAGACTTAAGTAGCCCAAGGGAGGGATTGAGCCTTCGAAAATGCAAGATCAATTCCATAAGCAGAATGAGGCAGAATCAGTTTAGGTTTATGTTGCAGCATCACAACCTGTTCAAGATGAATGGATGCAAACGAATGTTACAGCATTGGAATTGATATTGATTCAGCAGTAAGTCTTGTAAATTTAAGATTAGTTTGATCAAGCAGCGTTTCAATCTATTGTAATGATTCCTTGTCGATGCAATCAGATGTTGCAACCGTGAAATCAAAGGATGATGTGGAAGCTCATATCAAGTACACTCAGGAAGATATTGCAGCAACAAATCAGGCTCAATTGAGGCCTCTTGATCCAGGGAAAAGGGAGGCTGTTGTTACATTAAATTCGGCATCAATTCAAGGTGAAGTTGCAGCAGTCCAATATGGTGTGTGTGAAGAATTGGTGCCATCGATTGTTGCAGCAATGAATTTGAAGGTTTTTTTTATTTTTTTATTTTTTATAGAAGATCAATTCAATAAACAGCTGCGAATGAAGTCTCATGAGTTGGTCCTAGCAATGTCAAGTATGCATCATTCAAGGGAGCATAATCATTCTCGTAATGTTGGAATTTAGGATCAGATCTGTAAAGTGGAGAACTCTTTTGGAGCAAGAGCAATGTCAATCTTGCATTACGGTGGTAGGCCTTCTGATTTCCTATTTCATATGCTGAACGAAGGAAAGGTTGAAGGGGTAGTGTACACTATTAAGAAGACAAGGCTTAGGCAGCCCAAGGTTAAGAGCAAGGCATTTGAAGTAGTACAATCCAATGCTCAAGTTCAGTTGGGAAATATGCAAGGGGTACACACTATCAAAAATCCAATAATTATTGCTATGGTGAAGTTAGAGTTCTTTGATTGACAACAATCTCATTCTTGGATTCGAAAATGTGAAAGATACTTTCGTTTATATGACATTCATGATTCACAAAAGGTGGATTTAGAAGTCTTACACTTGCACAGAGATCAAGAGGTATGGTTTCATATCTTGACATTGAGCAAACCGATCAATTGGGAATGTGGAGGACAAATTCCAAGTGGCTTCAGTTGAGAAATCTATGACTTGATTGGAGGAATTGAAGGCAAGAAAGATGTCTATACAACCGGAAGCAAGTGGGTCCTACCAAGTGTTTAGCTTCACTAGTGGCTTTGAACCTAAGAGCAAGAATCTAATTAAGGTCCTTAATCCTCAAACTTTGTCCATGGCATATTCTAAGGCAAGGTGGTTTTGAGTCCTTAGCTCTAGCTTACTCAGAGGAAGAAAAGGAAAAGAAGATGTATAGTGCATCCAAACTAATGAGTGTGGATATCTTCAAATGGGAAAAGGAGAGGAAGATTTGAATTAAGGTTGCTGCAAATCCAACAGTAAATCAGATTTTACTTCGGTTGCTAGCTTTGGGTTATAGCGGAAGACCACCTGATTCCCTATGGCCCAAGACAAATGAAGTAGAAGGATTGACCAATGTCAAGAGTACAAGATTGAGACAACCAAAGGGCAAAGAAAAGCAGTTGTGGGAGTGTATACAACAACTAATGGAACAATTGCATCCGCAACTGAATTCTGTTACAAGGCAGTTGGAGAATCAGTTAGTTCACGTTCAGTGCAAAGAAATGCCAAGCTCTAAACTAGCGGTTTAGTTATTGGGTGTAGGCTATATTGGATTCATGCGTTGTACTACAAAAAGGCAAGAAGATGCAACGGTTACTCGATTCCAAAGGCCCAGTGCTTCACAAAGCAAATGCAAATGCACCAGCAATAAGAGTTCTTCAAGCTACACTTCTCTACTTAGATTCTTGAGGCAAGAATCTTTAAAGCGGAGAGTACTGTCATGATTGTGAAATATTGGATAAAGTAGTAATAAGTCATTAGTAGGAATCAAGTGGTTCAATTCAATTGTATTAGTTCTATTAGTATTTAGTGGTATTAGCCATGTATTAGCTTTGTTAGTTCCTTAGTAGTCTTAATCGTGTATTAGAGTATTCCTAGGCTTATTAGATATTTTGGTGGGAATGTCGGTTAAGTTGGTTAATAGGCTAGATATTTTGATTGTTAGTTTGCTTGTTTGCCGCCTTTTGTGAGGAGTGTCAAGTAGTATAAGTAGCTTGTTTTATCAATTGTAATCCTCATTCAATGAAAAGACAAAATATCTCTTTTCTCATCTAAATTCTCTCTACTTTCTCATCTCTATCTCACTTCTTTCTCATCTCATAATCTCTCTCCTAGGTTATGATCCAAGCTTGATCTTGAATCATAACATGGATCGCTACATTGGAGGGTCAAAGGAATCCATACAGGAGGTGTTGAACATGATCGACATCTTTTTCATCTTGGAGGCAGGGAGCCATGAATGTCGAGAGATAGCAAAGGCATTGCCAAGTTGGAGGGGCCTGCGTAACACAGGCTAGTGGGCGTGATTTAGGGTAAGCATCGTCAAACCAAGGCGTACAGATTAGGCCAGTAGTCACCAATGCTAATAAGCCACTAACTCAGGATATGTCGTGTATTTCAAGAACTCGATGCTTCAAGTGTAGAGAGATGGGACACTGTGCTGCTGAGTGTCAAAAGGGTGATAGATCAGGCAAGGGTTTATAAGTTTAAGAGCTCCATGACGAAGATGGCAGAGTGATTAAATATGATGCCCAAGCTGAGTTGACACCACCGGAAGAGGACGTTGTTGCGGGTGACGAAGGTCGCCTACTTGTGATTAGGCATGCTTGCTTTGCGCCAAGAGAAGAAGTGGGAGATGGATGGTTGAGGAACAACATCTTCTAGACCACCTACACCATTGGTGGTAGGGTATGCCGCATGTTGATCGACTCGGGAAGTTGTGAGAATGTGATTTCCGAGGAGGCTGTCGCAAAGCTAGGGTTAAAGATAGAGACGCATCCAAGTTTGCACAAGCTATAGAGGCTCAAGAAAGGAAACTAAGTAGCCATGTCTAAACAATGCTTGGCAAATTTCTTGATTGGGTCGAAGTACAAGGACGGAGTGTGGTGTAATGTAGTCACCACGAACGCATGCCACCTATAGTTGGGGCCCCGGTGGCAGTACGACAGGAGTGCGATCCGTGATGGATGGAAGAACATGTATTGCTTCATCTTCAAGGGAACGAAGATTATCTTATTACCAAAAAAGGACGGGATATTGCGTGCTTTAACAGCTCAACACCCAAACATATAGGAAAGAGCTATGTTAGCCAAGGAGGTTGACGAAACCAAGATTGTTTTCGTGTTGATTGGTAAGGAGAGTGGGGTGAATCCAGGAGAGTAGGGTGAATCCAGGGGAGTTACCATGTTAAATTGCCAAATTGTTAAGGGAGTTCGCATATGTCTTTCTGCAGGAGTTACCGGAAACACCACTACCATTATGAGACATTCAACATCGCATTGATTTGATCCCGAGGGGCTGCTTTGCTGAATAGGCCTCACTACCGTATGAGTCCATCTTAGCATGAGGAGTTGAGACGCCAAGTGGAAGAGTTACTAGCCGAGGGGTTTATCCGGGAGAGCTTGAATCCTTGTGCGATGCTGGCTTTTTTAACGCCAAAGAAAGATGGTAGTTGGCGGTTGTGCTTGAATAGTAAGGCCATCAACAAGATCACGGTACACTACTGATTTCCTATTCTGAGATTGCATGACCTACTCGATCAATTATGGAAAGCAAAGGTGTTCACCAAGCTAGACTTGAAGAGCGGGTATCATTAGATTTGCATCTCACCACGTGATGAGTGGAAGACCGCCTTCAAGACGTGGGAAGGATTGTATGAGTGGCTTGTCAGGCCATTCAGGTTGTTAAACGCGCCAAGTACCTTCATGCGGTTTATGGACCAGGTACTTTGCCCGTTCATTGGGAGGTTCATCGTCGTCTACTTTGACAACATGTTGATATGTATTTAGAATTGAGTCGAGCACTTGGCGCATATCAGGGATGTGTTGGACACTTTGTGGAAGCAATACCCGTTCGCCGCATTGAAGAAGTGTGATTTTATGAGGGACCAAGTAACCTTCCTTGGGTTTGTCATGTCTAAGGATGGTATTTTAGCTAACGAAAGGAACATTGAAATGAATCGCAGCTGGCCACAGCCGAAGTCTATCAGCAAAGGGAGGAGCTTTCACAGATTGGTGTCTTTCTGTATGTGATTCGTGATGGCGCCAATCATTGACTGTATGAAGGGGAGTTCCTTTGTTTGGACTTTAGGGGCAGTTGACACTTTCGAAGAGATCAAGAGAAGACTGACAACCGATATTGGCCTTACTGGATTTCTAGAAGACGTTCGAGCTTCACACGGATGCCTCCAAAATTGGCATTGGCGTAGTACTCAGCCAAGAGGGGAGACCAACTGCATACTTCAGTGAGAAGCTTGACGGAAGTAAGTTGAACTACTCGGCTTATGATGTAAAGTTCTATGCAGTGGTTAGGGCATTGAGGCACTGGAAGTCTTACCTCGCCAACAGAGAGTTCGTGTTAAACTCTGACAATGTGGCTCTGAAGTACATCAACAGCCAAGACACGCTATTAGATTGGCATGCCAACTGGGCGAGCTACATTCAGCTCTTCCACTTCGTAATTAAGCAAAAGTTTGGAGTCTTGCACAAAGTATGCACTAAGTAGGCGTAGTCTCGTCTAATCTAAGAGTAGAGCTTCCGTAGCTGGGTTTGAGCAGTTGGTCGAGCAGTACACGGATGACCTAGCCTTTGGTGAGACTTGGTGAGAGGTCCAATCCGGTTCTATCCCCGGGTATTCCATTCATGACAGGTTCCTTTTTAAAGAAAGCCAACTTTGCATTTTGGATTCAAGTATAGGGCTCAAGATTATTGAAGAGAAACACAATGCTGGGTATATGGGGAGAGACAAGACGATCCAGCTAGTGGGTGCCAATTATTATTGGCATACTGTACAAAGGAAGATCCAACGATTCATTTGGAGATGCCGCATCTGTCAAGTATCCAAAAGCAGCTCGACTAACGCAGGGTTATATCTCCCGTTACCAATTCCGAGCCAACCTTGGGCAGACATTAGCATGGACTTCATATTGGGGTTACAGAGGAAGCGGGGCGGCATTGACTCAATTTTTGTTGTGGTTGATCGGCTCTCAAAAATGGCGCACTTTATAGGATGCAAGAAGGCCGTTGACGCCGTGTATGTGGAGGGGCTATATTTTGGAGAGGTGTACAAGTTACATGGGTTTCCTGCTAGCATCGTCTCCGATAGGGATGTGCAGTTTGTCAATTACATTTGGAAGATGCTATGGAAGATGGCGAACACATATCTCGCCTTTAGTACAGTGCACCATCCTCAAACGGATGGACAAACTGAGGTCACCAACCGTTCATTAGGCAACCTCTTCCCGTGTCTTGTTGTTGTCAACATTAGGGGTTGGGAGCCGAAGTTACACCAAGCTGAGTTCGCCTGGAACAGCTCAATTAATAGGAGTACAGGTTTCACACCGTTCAAAGTTGTTTATGGCTTTGTACCACGATCTCTGATAGACTTGGCACTTGTTCCAAATCTGACTCGTCCTCATGGAAAAGCGGAAGACTTCATCTCGAGCCTTAAAGACGTCCATGAACAAACAAGAGCTCGGTTGTTGGAAGCTACCACCAAGTATAAGATGGCAAGTGACAAGAGACACCAAATAGTTCAATTTTAAGTAGGCGACAAGGTCTGGACAATCTTGACTAGGGAATGATTTCCGGTGTGGGAGTACAGCAAGCTGAAAGCCCACAAGATCGGTCCTTTGACGATCCTTGAGAAGATCAACGACAATGCTTATTGTCTTCAGCTTCCACCTGGTACGAGAACCACTGAAGTGTTCAACGTCAAACAACTAGTTCCTTGCTTTGGTGACGATGATCTAGTACACCTTTCGGCGACGAGGGAGAATTCTCTCCAACCCGAGGAGGATGATGCAGTCCATGAACAATTGGCACTGGCGGGTTGGCGGTTATGACTTGGCAGGTATGGAGGCTGGCGAGTAGAGATGCGCAGCTGAGGAGTTGGACATCTAGTAGGATTAGTTTAGATTAACATTTATTTATTTGTATTTATCTTTTACTCCTATATTCTTAGTCAACTACCTCCTCTATTTAAGAAAGAGGAAATCTAGGATTTTGCATTCATTCAATTTTTAGATTTTCGTAGATTATTTTCTAGAGTTCTCTCTCTTTCTCGCGTGTCAGAATTTGAGTACTTTTTCCCCTTTATTTTTATTATTTTTGTAATAAAATTTAAGGGAAGACTGTTGAACCTTCCCATTCTCTAATTTCGGCCAGGCTTCATGGACCTGCTAGAGTCCGTATAGAGTGATGAAATCGCCAGGTTTCGTGGACCCTTAGAGTCCATTTAAAGGTTTGGAATCATGAGGTCCCGAAGACTCAAAAGAGTTCAAATTTTAGCCCAACTCGGACTTTTTTCAGTTCCACTGTAGGCATAATATTTTTAAAAATGAAATTCACCCAAATTGAATCTTTAGGATTTCATAATTTGGTAAAATTTTCTTTAACAAAAGAAGACAATTTGCAAGTTGAGAGGCAATAATAAAGCACAATTTTTTTGGTCTTCAATTTTTTTGTAATTTCGACCATTGCAAAGTCCCACTTTGAGCTCCACTGCTTGATGTTAGCAATGTCATGAAATTTATGAACAATCTTGTAAACCTGGTTGGACCACTGTGCCCGTCCTCATAATTCCGGAAGGTGTTGTCTTCCTTCTCGATGGACTTGAGGTTGGATGGATTATTCATGTAGTCATGTTAGCTTTTTCTTTCTAAAAAGCTACGAGTCTGAATGGGTTATTCATATAGTCACGTAGCCTTTTCTTTCTTTCATTTTTTTTTAAAACATGTTATATCATGGGTAAATTGAAAATCGTCTTTTTTTTTTTTTCCGATAAGTGTCGGGGAAGTCGAAGTACAAACCAGGGACCTCGACAAGGGCGCCCTCAACACCCCATAAACAGTAGGTGGTACAGAAAATTTGATCAAGAAAAAAACAACAGGAAGGATAACAGGAACAGGAAAAACAAAAACAAGGCTGGACACAATCCTACAACCTGCACCACAGGAAAACCAGAGCCCCGATGGGAGAAGAGAGAACAGGATAGAAGGGCGGAAAGATGAGCAGGAAGAAAAAACACACAAAATTTGAGCCTAGAACATTATAGTTTTGAGTCCATTTCACTATTGACCATGTATTTGAAATTATATAGGTCCACTTATAATAATTTAAGGTGCATTCAAAATGCAAGTATAGACCATGAGATTTAATACTTAAAATTGTAAAAATTTCATGTTCAACCTCTACTTACACATCTTACTCCTATTTTAGATTATTATCTTGCAATTTTTTTAAGATGTTGAAAAATCAAAATGGAGAAAGGCCATGGATGATGAAATTACAGCTATTGAATGAAACAATACTAGGGAGTTGATTGATCTTCCAAGGGGCCACAAGATAATTGGCATCTAAGGGTCTACAAGACGAAATTGAAGGAAAATGAAGAAATTGACAAATACATGGCACGTTTAGTGGCTAAAAGCTATAAGAGAGAGTCTAATTACCATTATAAAGAGGTTTTGCCCTTGTTGCAAGGCTCTATACGATCAAATTGGTGATCACATTGGCGTCACAAAACTCATGGCCTGTTTTGCAATTGGATGTAAAATCGACGTTCTTACACGGTGATTTGAAAGAATGTATATTCATTGATCAGCCTCCCAGTTGTGTGAAACTAGGAAATGAGCATAAAGCATATAAATTAAAGAAAGCTCTATATGAATTGAAAGAAGCCCCACAGGCTTGGTATATTTACGTTGATACTATTTTAAAAAAGGTTTTATAGACTATCTATATGAGAATACACTTCTTGTCAAAAATTGAAGAAGGGAAAATGCTCATTATGGGCTTATATGTAGATGATCACTTATTTACTAGAAATGATAGTACCATGCTTTGGAAATCTAGAGAATCTTGAGTTTAATATGTTAGATTTTGGAATGACGTGTAATTTTTTTTAGAATTGAAGTGATTCAAATGGTTGCAGGGATTTTTTTCCTCTCCAAAAAAAAAAAAAAAAAAAAAGAGTTCAAGAAATATTAGAGCGGTTTCAAGTGAAGAATTGTAATTTTGTGGGCACACCAATGGAGTTTGGTTTGAAGCTAACTGGAGAACCTAAAGCGAAGAAGGTGGACAACACTTTTTAGAAACAAATTGTGGGAAGTTTGATGTATATATTACAACAAGACTTGGGATAATTTGTGTTGTGAGTCTCTTATGTAGGCATGTGGAATACCCAAGGGAGATGTATCTTCTAGCTGCCAAGAGGATTTTTTAGTACTTGGAATTGTACTATTGAGTTCACACTGTTCTACAAGAAGGAAGAAAAGTCGAATTTGGTTAGCTTTATAGTCAATGGTTGTGCGTGAGATTAAGAAGAAAAGTCGAAGCACTTTGGAATGTGTTTTTATGCTTGGCTCAAGGGTTGTTTCATGGTCAACAAAGAAGCAGCCAATTGTTACTTTATCAACCACTGAAGTTGAGTTCGTCGTACCAACTTCATGTGCATGTGAAGCTATATGGTAGAAAAGAATTCTTAAAGAGCTCCATTTAAAAAACGCTATCCTACCATAACTTTTTGTGAGTAGCTCAACAATCAAATTCTCCAAAAATCGTGTTCTACATAGAAGGAGCATGAATTTAGATGTGATGTATCATTTCTGAAGAGATCATATAAGAGATGTAATAGTTGATCTTCTGTGCTGTAGAAGTGAAGAACAAGTTGCAAACACACTCACCAAGCCCCTCAAGTTGCCTACTTTTTTGAAGCTATGAAAGTCGTTGGGTGTTTATGTGTGGGATAATTATACCTGAAGGGAGGGTGCTTCTAATTTTAATGAAACTGAATTTTGAAAACATCAATATGAAGGAGGGATTGTTAATTGAATTAGTTAAAAAAAAAAAAAAATTTGAATAAGTTGATGAACTAATTTGTCCTAATCTTTTTAGTTAATTTCTTTTATTAATTTGTCATACTCTTTAGAATTTTAGTTAATTTCTTTTATTAATTTGTCCTAATCTTTAGGATTTTAGTTAATTTCTTTTATTAATTTGTCCTAATCTTTAGGATTTTAGTTAATTTCTTTCATTGACTTCCTAGTCTACAGTAGTAGATTGGACTTAGCTATTTTTCATGAAGATGGCTAGACATGTAAAAATCTATTCCTAATTTTTTTTCCTTCTTTCTACTGATGTAATGTAAATGCCTATACAAAGGCTTCTTTAATTGTTGAATAAAGTAACACCATGTACAAGAGTACTCTTTTTAGCGTTTGGCCACTCTGGATATTTTCTGTCTTCTGTCTTTTGGCTCCTCATTTGTGATAGATGGCTATAACTCAAGGAAATAAATATATCTAAAAACTAATTGAGCTAACTGAGCATAACTAATTAACATAATCGGTAACTAATTGTTAGATAACTATTAATGGTGACACAATTCAAGTTTTTTTAAAAATCATTGATAACACAATTCAACTTGCCATACAAAAATGGGAAGAAAGTCAATAAGAACGAACACCGAACAATTTCCCATTTAGTGCAACTGCATGGCACAATGTGAAATCTCATCGAGCGTGTTTAGGTTTGACCTACGAAGTTCGCATACATGAGATCCATATATAAATCCAAGTAGAATTCCATTCTAAAACTAATTGGCTTTAGATGAAGAAATCAATAAGCTTACATTTTGATTTCTTCTCTCTCATAACATATGTGTGAGATTTTACTAGACTCATATGTGAAGTACTTAACACTCCCCATTACATGTAATTCTTCTTTAATGGTACCACTGACCTTCTCCTGTCTAATTGGAAGTTACATTGGATTCGATCAAACATTGACTGTAGAGACCCTTAGTGTAACAAATTCATATGCACCCCTCTTTTCGAGGATACGATGTGTCAAACAAGAGCTTGGGATCAACAACTTGGTTTGATATCATGTTAAATTTATCAGGTGTTTTTGGGTATTGGCCTGCAAAGTTGGCATATATGAGATCCACACATAAGCTCAAGTGGAGTTGCATCTTAAAACCTATTGGCTTTAGGTGGAATACCCATTAAGCTTATATGTTGATCTCTTCTCTATTGCAACTCCTATGTGAGATTGCAAACGACTCACATGTGAAATCCTCAATATATACAAAAAATGTCATCTTGTTTCCTATTAATTTTATATATGCGCTCTATCAAGAAATATTCTCTTTCTCTGCCGCTGCATTTTTGGATCAGAAAAAAACAAGTATAGTGATTCAAAGGATTATGAAAACAGTTGATAGCAAGGTTATTAACTTTCAAATCTGCAACTTATAATCTTAAGATTGTGTGATCTATGTTGGGAAAATTCAACAATCAAGCACAAACGGAAGCGTAAAATTAAAAAAATAATGAAATTCAACACACCAAGATTTATGTGGAAACCCTCTCTCAACTAGAGGGAAAAACCACGGGACACAACAGGTACTGCAATCCACTATGAAATTAAGGATTACAATATTTAATTATAACCACCAATCCCATACAATCAATCTCATCATCAATCATCAATCTCAACAGTGTGACTATTGCACGGTAAGTCACTAACCCTCTTAAAACGTAGCTTTGGATAGAGGAAACTACAAACTCTTATCGACGTGTCTCACTCAGCACACTTCTCAATCTCTCCCCCTGCCCGGGTGTCCCCCTGGGCACCCCTTTACAAAACCCGTATACCCCTCACATCGTGCCTCACTTTTTCTACTCTTTTTCTTCTCTTTTTCCACACCTCTCAAATAAAACCCTCAACCCCTATTTATAATTGAGTTACCTAATCATAATAGAAATTAAATCTCAATTAGATTAAGTAACTAAATCATATAAAATATTCTCCCAAATCATATCTAAACCAAATCAGATTAATATTAATTTTGAGATAAAATAATCTAAAAATTGTCAACTAATCTCCATCCATATTGAGATCCAAATTGTTGAAGTATGATCTTATGAGATTAGCATATCCTCTATATGACGTAGTAACTTAAGATTTACAAGTTAGTTGAAACAATAGCCTTGAAGCAACATGACTTGAATTAAGATAAATTGTCTTGGAATTTTAATTCATGTAAATTATAATGATATTTGTTGGTTTAGCCACTTGCCTAGTTTAGGGTTATATAGGCAAGCATTTTGTAATTAGATGATTATTCTAATATAGGGTAGAAATTATAAGTCGAGAATGGTAAGGCCAATTGTTGGATAATAATATGAGATTGAGTATGCAATGATAAAGAGCTGTCAAGAAAAATCAATGTTATTTGGTACTAAAAGATTTTTTTATAAAACTAACTAGATATTGTTTGGTACTAAAGATTTTTTTTCATAAAACTAAAAAGAATGATACTCTAGCATGGGAATGAAAGTGAAAGACATGCATTTTTTTCTTTTCTTTTTTTCTTTTTATATTTCAACTTTATACAAACTACAAGTACTTGATGCCTTTACATAGAGCTTTAAAAGTTATAAAATTAACAACTAAAAACAACTCAGACTAACATATATGAAATAAGTGACCAATGTGGTATGATGGAATAAGATAAGGTTGAGTTGGATGTTAACTGCAATGATAGAGCTTGAGTTAGAAGAATAATTGTTTGTTTTAGACAAATAAGGCATTTTCAAACTATGGCTAAAGGTCAAGCTTGATGTCTTCATCTTGTATCAAAATATAACATTTTTTTAATCTAAATTGCGAATTACTTTTGACAAAAACCTAATATTGTGCCATTAAAGGATGGAAGTAAGATGCCTAGGGTTGACATAGAGAGACAAAGAATTAGAAGGTATAATTGACCCATGGAATTCTCGCCCACTCAAATACCGAGTCACCAATACCAAAGAGAGCTCTAAGAATCCAAGCAACTCGGTCATCTATTTATGTGCGAGAATCGATTACTTGCCCTTGATGCTTCTTGTTAAATGGATATTGAATAACCCATGGCCTACACTACACACTAAACACATGACATTAGCCTTATAGATATTCCTTTATTTCATGACAAATGATTAGAAGAGCTTCATACTGACATTCCTAATCAGCTTGGAGCTATAAATGGCTGTGTTGTGTTCTAGTTGAAGTTTTGTTCGAGTCTTGTAGGCAGGCTCTTCTACACGTCGTCACTATATGTAGTAGAGGGGGATACGAGTTTAGGTTTGTCGGTCCTCTATCAATGTGTGACAAGTAGTCAAAGAGTTCATAGAGTAGTTAGACTACTAGCAACCCAAACAGATAGGTCAAAAATATTGATAAATTATTGCATCTTAAAATGACCACAACTTTTGAACTGTAAGAAGTTACATGGCCCATTACATATCAGAACTATGAGACCTAATAGCGGTTCTCCTAGCTCCACCTATTTTGTCCAAACTCAACCTCTAGACAAGTTTCCGGACCACTTTTATCTTGTGCGACTAATGTAGTGGTTGATTTTGTGTTTTAGGGTTTTATATGCTTTCCCTATAAATGCTTCTTAGGGTCTAATTGTGCCCCTCTTTTCTCAAATTCTCAGTATAAGCCCTTGTATTTTTTCTCTCATTTTCGGTGGATTCCAAGTCTTTTTTGGTCTTCACGTGTTGAGTATAATATTAAATTTTACGCTTTTATTCCACATTATCCATGTTGGGGATACTATTCAGAATGATCAGTGGTGTGTTGGTTTTACAATGTGTTAAGGTTGTTGTCTATAAATGCTTGGGTATTTGGATGGCTTGCTCACTTTGGTTTTCTGTGGGTCTAAGTAGATGAATTTGTAGGGGTGTGGTTTTTTGGTGGTCGGAAGAGAGGGCTTCGAGGTGTGTACTTGATGTTGCATTTTAGATAGTTTTCTCTCATAGTCTACTGTCCAGGTCAATGGCATGAGTATTGTTTTTGGTGGCAAACATGTGTTTTCAGTTGAGGATGGCAGACTAGTGACAGTGTGGATGGTCAATGTCGGTGTATGGTTGTTGACAAGTAACCTAGGGAGTGACTGTTTGGATTTTGATATTAAGTGAGGTTGTCAACTCATGGTGGATGATGATAGTGTGGAACTGGAAAGTGAAGTTGTAATTTCGGTTCTATTAAGTGAATCAAACAATACAATTGGAGTTCTGGACCCCAATTTCAGTCTTACCTTCAGTTTTGGGCTCAAATCTCATGCTCCAAACAAGACTTTAGTGGGATTTAAGACTAAAAATGAAACATGTTTTGGTTTTAGAAAAACATCACAATTAAGCTATTTGGTGATCAATTAGTATAACGGACCCCAAAGATTTGAATGCGTAAAGATTTCAATGTGCATCCACCTTCTGTCTACCAACAAGTTTGTTCTCCTTCTTCCCCCAATTTTGATTTTTGTATATTGCAATTTTGTTTTCGATATTGTGGGTGGGTCATCAATTCATCCATCATTTCGTTTCTCCAACATGTAATTATATAAGGATCACTTTCTGTTGGGAAAAAGTAACCTTTTGTAGGTAAAATAAACTCTGATGCCGATCATTGGGTTCACAGTTCTGAACTATGGTCACAACAAAAGGCACCTATTAGAGCAATTAGAGTAGGAGACTCTTCTATTTACCTAAGCCCCCGGTCGGAGAGTCATACTTCGTGACATCTCACGTGCGAAAGCTCCCGGGAATAGGGTTATCTCTATTAATCTCTTTGCTCTAATACTGGTTATTGGGACGAATTTCAAAAATTCTCCTTAAAGTTTACGCAGCGGAAGGGGTTTAGAATTCATAATCCTAAACCTAGGGTTGATTTAAAATTCATAATTTTAAATCTACAGATTTAAATTTATAATTTAAATCTACAGATCTAAATTCTTAATTTAGATCTACAAACTTTTTACTCTAATACATTCATAATAACATATAAACTTAAACATGTGTAATAATGAATACTGTAAATAAATAGAAAAGCGAAACTAAAAGAAGAAGGAAAGAAGAACATATATGGAATTGCTCCAATAATAAAGAATACCAAAAAAATCGAGACCTCGCAATCTTCAATGCAATGATCTCGAGCTGTCCAGAGGGTGGACTCCGAAAAATATTAAACTAGGAAAGAAAAATTTTAAAAGAAGTTTTTCTCTTCAATTAAGTCTCTGAAACAATTTCAGAAACTCTAAAAAATTTATTTCAATTGAATGCCAAACCTTTGGAATAGGTACCTATATTTATAGTAGGCTACCGGAATGAAAATAAGCTGGAAATTCGATGTAGGATTTGCATACAATTAACAAACGCATTGTTTTAATTAAAGTCGAGCCAAAACGTGTTGTTTTGATCCCAGGAAAAAAAATGCATTAATTTCAATTCAGTGTGTCATGTGGCGGCAGCTGATTCGTCCCCACACGGGAACGTGGATAACCAAAGGACGTCCCAGTGTGTGACACGTGTTGTGTGTTGGTTCATCCGATTCGAATCATGCTAATTATCACTTGTTAAACGTGATTTTTTTTTTATTTTGGTTTGTTTGTCACATGTAAAAATTCATCTTATGAATTTTAATTTTTCATAATTATTTTATTTTATAATTTTATAATTTTATTCATTTAATGAATAATGTTTGGCACAATTAAATTTACCCATCTCATGAATAAATTAATTCATCTCATGAATTCTTTAATATTTTTAAAATGGCAATAAATACAGAGGTTTGCGCAGAGATCTTAGAGACAATTTAATCTAGCTCCAAATGGGTTAAATTAATCATCTCATGAAATAATTTAATTACCATTTATTGAGACTTAATTCCGCTAAATAAATCTCACTGCACTCCAGACTTAAACCATTTATTCGATATTTTTCTAATAGACTGTATTGATGACAACAACCCCTCCACTAGATGTCCATGACGAAGAATAAGTATAACTACTACTATTATTCTTCTCATAGCTTTTTCATTAGTTACCGACTCTCACTTCACTGAATAATTTATTTATAGTTGAACATGTTCATAGTATAAATTCCAAATATCAAACACTTGGAATATTTTGGCCAAAGTTTTCGAACTATTCAAATATTTGCAAATCAACTAAGGGGATATCTGTATCTCGTAAGAGACTGTAGATTTCCTATTGAATACCTGATCCTTGTCACACTTCACGCCGCTACCCAGTGTATGTGGGAATTCAGTCATGCGTTTAGATCTTACTTATATTACACCAAAGTAACTAACGCTTCATGCACAAGCCTAGAATACTCTTAGGATTTAGAGTCATCGTTTAAACAATACAACATGAATCATTCATCTCCGATAGTAGTCTAGAAACAAGCAGCTCATATGGTCCAATTTAGTGTGCCAATCTTATTAAACACACCAATATAACACTTTTGGATCACCATCCACATGGCCAAGACAAGTCATCTAAAGTGTCACGTTACAGTCTTAGCATACAAGTGATCCAAACTTGTCTTCGACTATGAGTCTTTCAAATAACAATCCATATCATTTGTTCCAAGTCTATCTGTTGGTTAATCTCATAAACCACTTAGAACAAACCTGTAAATTATATTTTGAGGAGTACATCCATCTCAAGGATATTTCCAAAAGGAAAATCACATGCAGTATAAATACTCGCTTACACAAATTTAACAAGGAAATGATTGAAATTTTAATTTTATTCATTAATTAAAATAATATATCCAGAATAAATCTAAATTTTAGGACACTGTTCCTAACACTTTCAACTATAAAAAATACATAAATTATTCCATTAAATTTTAACAGTTTCCTTAGGCTCTTGATAATAATTTGCTTAGCTTGAGGCCTTTGGTGCAAGAGACTTTGAGATTGAGCTTTAATTGGCATTCCTGTATTAAGACCTGAGTTGACAACCTATAAACTAAGTCCCCATAATTTTGGTTTATTTAAACTTAAGTTTGATTCTGTAAACTTGTCCACGTGGGGGCTTGGCTAGTTTTAAGACTCAACCACGGGCATGGTTAGTCATTATTACGTCATAGCTTAACTCATCATCAACTAATTTTCACCCATTTAGGATATTAGATGTTCGATTAACTCGCCATTGATTAAATTTGACTCATTTGAGATATATATTGCAAGCTACTAAGCACGATCTTAAATCTCATGCTTAACTTATTTAACTAAACAAAACACAGCTCAAGTTGAGAAAAAAGTTCAACACTTTCATTTTATTTATACCTCACTTGGATCAAAGTTCATAAATATATAAAATATTTCCTTCATTTCTGCATCACTTTTTCCTTTTGTATTTATTTTTTAGATACTTACCTCGTTACTACATATAGGGAGAAACAAAGGTGACTATAAAACATATTTTCCTCAAAAGGAAGAAAGTAGAGAGAAGGGAAAAAAAAAAAAAGAGAAAATAGAAAAATTATATAAGCCAGCTATCAAGGCAATATCATATAACGACAAAACACTAAAATATAATACAAAGCTCAACTAATCCAAATTTTAAGAGGAGGGTGCCGCGCCCGGGGGGGGGGGGGGGGGGGGGGGGGGGGAGGGATAGTAACACTAACATTTCGAAGAACCTTTAGAAACATAAACTTAACTTTGAAAAACATATCTAGGTGTATTAAAAAGTTAAAAAGAAAAATAAAAATAATAAGAAAACTTAAAAATACAATAATCTAATACAAAAACTTAACAAAAATTAAATTTTAAAGGAGGGAGGGGATATTAACACTAATATTTTGAAAATCTTAAAAATAACAATTTTAACTTTCAAAATTTTAACAAAGTAAATTTATAAGTAAAATAAAGATGAAAATAAGGAGAAAATACAATAAAAAAACAAAATAACACAAAATTGACAAAACTTAACAAAAACACAATTATAGGGGGTGCTATACGAATTTTCAAGTAAAAAGAATTTTACAAATAGAATCAAGTGAATAAAATAAATGAAAGAAAATAAATTTCTTCTCCAAATTTAAACAAAATTTACAAATTTTAACAAAACAACTTCAAATTAGTGCTAAAACTGGTTGGCATCAATATTACTCAAATAAAGACAATCCCCGACAAAGGCGCCAAAAACTTGATGCTTAATGTTTTGCTTAGCAAATGCACTAAGTCCGATCAAGTAATATAGAAATGAGTAAAGAATCACCCCACAAGGATTACTTATTGAATGAGTACCAAAATTAGTAGTTTCAGCACTATTTAAAAGACCGAAATTTGCAGTTTTTGATATAAAATGAAACAAAATGAAAAGAACGAAAATGTTTACGGATTTTTATGAAAGGTGTACTGATTTTAGATGATTTTAATGATTTAATAAGATCCAAGGCATCTGATTTGACCTAGTTGCATCAATACGCCTTTCTATTCTTGATATTCAAGTTGTTATTACATGTTGATGGCCAAAAATCCTAATTCATTGAATATTCTTTCTCGAGCAACATTTAGCATGCTAATTTACATTTTAACTCATCAATACCTTGCATGAATTTAAATAAGAAAAGAGATTTGAAGATCAATGGTTTTCACTTAAGAGCACAGAAATCGCATTAATCTATCTCTAGCATTCGCTGAATTTGTGGTGTTTATCACTTTAGCAATCATCATAAATATCTTCCTTGGCTCATTATGATTAATTATAGGTTTTGATTGCTGATCAAGCATTCAAAACTCATCAATAACAATGATAAACACTCAAACGACACAATAAAAAAAAAAACTTTAAATACATTGAATTAGAAAAGAGCATATAGTACACATTGGGCTACATCACACCTTGGAAAAACAAAATTAGTTCTTGGTAGACATAATATAAAGCAAAACTAAGACAAAATTCATGAACTTAAATAAGAAAAGGATAGAAAAGAACATTGAAAAATTACAAACCAAACTCTTTCTTTTCTTTCCCTTCCTATTCTATCCGAATTTTCCTATGTTTTTCTACTTTGTATTTAGTTTTTGCTGAATGAATTGATTATCCAAGACTCCCAAACACTCTTATTTATAGTGTTTGAGATTGCAAATTCAAAAAAAAAAAAAAAAAATTACATAAGCTTTGCTTTCATTGTACCACCTTGCTGCCCACTGCCCTCCATGCTTACAACTTGAATGAACTTGCTGATTTGGTTCAGTTTTTCTACTGTCCACTACCCAAATTTTAGTCTTCACATCAACTTGAGCATGTTCTTGAAGTGTACAATGCATCATTGCTCTTGATTTGTCCATTTTGCCTCCCAAATTTGCAATTTGTAACAAATTGTGCACATTGATTGTTCATCCTTGCTTTAGCCGTGTAAAATTGTTGTATTTGGCCCATTTTTTACTTTTGTTTTATGTATCTTGAATTCAGTTGTTGATGTTGATGATAAAACCCAATAAGAAGTAGCATAAAATGAATGTTTTTGCAAGGAAATAACAATACTAGCAAAAATAAGCAAAAGCGATAAAAGTTCGATGTAAAGTGGTTTGAAAATGAACCTAAATGATATGAATAATTATATACTAAATTAAAATTATCAAGGAGCTCAAGCTCTTCTCAAAAGATCAAAAGAATAGAGGCCTATGGATGTCCTTTCATGATTCCTCCTATATTGCATTAATTTGGTTACTTACCTTGTATGTGGGTTGTTAGAAGGAGCTCTAAAATATAAATGCATATTTTATACCATTTAATGATCTTATTTCCTCTATGAGGGAGAAGGAATATTAAAAAAAAAAACCCACCCAAAAGTGCCCTTTTGAAGTCCTGGAGAGGAAGATGCATCTTGGGTTGACGTATAGTGCAATCCGGATCCATGTTGTAACATTATTTTGAATCCATTCTAGTTGAGTTGGTATTTTCTTTAGTACAATTTTTGTGAAGAGACATATACAAATTCGAAAATGAAAGGATTCCTTTTATCTTAAGAGGGATCAAATTATTTATACTTGTTCCTGCAGTAGAATGCGTTCCATCTCTTAGGCTCCTCATCTGATGCTATCACATCACCCTGGAGACCTTCTTGAGTATTAGCTCAAATGAACTTCGAAGGAAGGAGTACGACGATTATGACATCAACTTTTATGGGAAGCATCCTGAATTGTATTTGGACCCCTTGGTATGCTCCCTTCTTAAGGTTGTCAACCATGGATGTATCCTGATTCTGTTGTTGAGGACTGCTGTCAGTTAGCATATCATGTTCTTGCGATTGGTCCTTAAGATCAACCTCTGGGGCTCGAGATTCCTCCATAGGCTGGGGAAAAATCTTCTCTATGGAAATCATTCTCATTGTCAGACCATATTGGGTTGACACGATTCAGAGGTTCCACTAAGTTAATGCTGAAAGGGGAGTATTCCTCCTCATCTTTAGTAGATTTCAGGGTCCTTGGCAAGCTGATCCCACCAAGATTCTCGGCCTTCAGATGATGAGAAACTAGCCCATCTATTGAGCTTCTTGCGAGTTTGCCCTTTTCCTATATTAAAAGGTTTGGACTCAGCCATTGGATCATCAAGATCCATATGCTCAATTCACTTTCCCTTTTGGACCTTGGCCTCTTCTTGAGAGAGCTGGCCAAGTAAGAATCAAGCGCAATCCTTTGCTGAGTTGCCTTTTTGCATAGCTGCCTCCTTTTTGGGGTTCGAGTAAGGTTGGAAGGACTAACTGCCTCTTGATTGAGGTGATTCCTTCTCGGTACATTACTAAACCTAACACCAAAAAGCTAATATCTTGACTGCTGTGGTGCTAGACTGGTGTCCACATACAGTAAGGTGTACTTTCGATTCCTCTTAGGATGCCCTGTCCTCATGATGACCTGAGTCGTCGATGGAGAATCCTTGATGGGATCATATATACGAGATTTCTCAAATTGCATCTTTAGTTCCAAAAGAGGTTCAGTGGGGGAAATATACTAAGGAAGCAACCTGAAGCTTCTATTTTCCCACAGCATTACTGACATGCCGTATATGACATCCTTTCTAGATAGTGAGATATTTTCTTTCAACTAGTTGGACTTTGAGAAGATCCCTGGTTGCTACTAATCTCTATAGCTAACTCCTCTGTTATTTTCAGCGTAATGGCAGAACTATTGCGAAGGTTGATCAGCAAGTTCTTAAAAACAGCACACTTGTATGTAAGATGGAGTTCAGTGACATGCCAATGGCATATTCCATCATCTAGTGTGCATACCAGTCTTGGAATTCCCAATATATTTTCAATGACCAACCTCTCAAAAAGGTGGTTAGCCACTCGTGCCTTCTAATTGTCACGAAGAACCATTTTCCTCTAGTACATGGAAAAAGGGTTAGTCTGGACACAACAGAGCTTATCTTGTCAACGGTCTCAACAACATTGACCAGAAAAGGATTTGGGATAGGGCCTTTATCCATGCCCATGGTCCTTCTCCGGGGAAGATCAATTCCCTTCTATGGCATCTTGAACTATGTTTCTAAAGATCATGTAGTTCTTCGTTGAATGGGTTGATGAATCGTGCAACTTACAGTATACCTTTCCCTTGTTAGAGTTGGGATCAAGTTTTTGTGTTTACCCCTAATCTTAAGTTTGTTATTCGCTTCAAGCCAATTGAATATTACATAGGCTCTAGAGAGGTCAAATGAATCTTTTTCTCAAGTCTTGGGACTGATAAGACTTCTTAGCTTCAATGTCCTTCTTGATTAAAGCATTACAAACCATAGGAGGTCCTTTGACGTATTGAGCAATGTCAATCTCGTATAGAGGATCTTCTTCCTCTTCTATTGAATCATGCACATAAGTTCCATACACATTATTTTTCTTAATGCTTTCTTCTTTTAAACAGTATTATATCTAGCGGCACATTTTGCCAGCTGAAGAAGCGTCATAAAGTTTGAGCCTTCAAATTTCTTCCTAAATTCAATATCCAAGCCATTTTAGGCAAGCTTGGCGTACTCAAGTTCGGGAAGGGCTACAGTGCATTTTAACCTAGACCTCTTGAATTAGTTAATATAGTCTTTCAGTTATATGCATGGCTTCTGTCTCATTTGAGCCAAATCCGACAACAAAGTTCCTAAATCCATTCTCGGGAATTAGGCCTGGAATTGCCTATCCATATTGTCCTAACAATACTAAAATTAGGGGGCGGGCTAATATACCACTAGAAAGTGGTCCTAGTTCATGAGCTAGGGAATAGCCTTAATTTGAGATATTGATTATTTGCCGCTTCTTTACATTGGCTATTAAATCTTGTCAAATGCTCGAGCGCATAAACAATCACTTCCCCTTAAAAGAGGGTAAACTTAGGGATCTTGTATCCTCGAAGAAAAGGGTAATCCCTGTCTTGGAAGCTAGGGTAAGGTTTACTATACAAGGGCCTATTGATCCCTACGAGACCCGGCACATGCATTTACTCAATGAGGGAGGCCAATTTGTCTTAGAGGGGTAGGTTAGGGACATGATTATACGCCTGCCATTGCCCCCCACGTGGGTGAGGATCTCAAGGGGGAACTGTAGGATACCCCTAAGCACCAGTCACAATCTGCCCTCCCCCCTAAAACTCTGGGTAAACCCCTTGATCATATTGGCCATGCACTTTATTAGCCATGAAGTACGTCTTAGCAGGACCTGGGTAACATTGCATGCCTTGAACGACACCAGTGTTGGTAGGCTGTTGGTTCATCCCTGCCTGATCAATCCCCAAGTCATAAACTTGAGGAAGTGGGTTGTTAATTTGCCCCCATTATTATCAGTATGAAGAGGTCTAGGACGAGAAGTTTGGTTCCCGAAAGTAGCGACCTGACCTTGAACTCCTACTTCAAGGCCTTGAGTGGGTCTCGGAGCACCCTTTACTACCTATGGCGGATAAGAAAGGTTATGCCCCCACGTCTCGAGGACAAGCAACAGCGATGTATTGGCATTGAAGGCCCAGTAGCTTGATGTGATTTTTTTACTAGCAAGTGCACTAGTCGCTTCAAATAATATAGAGTGAGTAGAGTATCGTTCCCACGAGGATTGCTGAGTGAGTACTGAAATTCATAGCTTTAATACTATTTAAAAGACTAAAAATTACAGGGTTTCGTTAAAATGAAAATAAAAACAAAAGAGAAAGAAATACAAATAAAATTTTAATTAAAGTTTTTGGGTTTTTATTAGATAAACAAAGTCTAAGGCATCCGATTTCACCTAAGTTGCATTAATATGCCTTTCTATTCTCGGTATTCATGTTGTTATTGCCTGTTGATGGTTGAAAATCCTAAATTACTAAATATTCTCTCTCGAGCAACATTTAGCGTACTCTTTAACATATTAACCCATTACTTTCGTGCATGAGTTTAAATAAGAAAAGAGTTATAAAGGCCCTATGATTTTCTTTTAAAAACCACACAAATCGCGTTAATCTCTCTCGAGCATTCGCCCAATTTGTGGTGCTTCTCACCTCAGCACTCATCATAAATCTCCTTTCGGTCTCATTATGAATCATTACGGGCTTTAAATGGTGATCAAGCATTTAAAACTTATTAAGAACAATGATAAACACTTCAACAATGCAATAACATAAACATTGAATACCTTGAATTAGGAATGAGCGTATTTTACAACTTAGGCTACATCATAGCCTTAGATTAACACAATTAGTTCATGTTAAACTTAATATTAAGCATTACAAACATCAAAATACATGAACTAACGAAGAAAAATGATAAAACTAACAAAAATAACAAAAATAAAAAAAAAGAGAATCAGGTCTGCTCTGCACAGACCCGACGCTTTCTCACTAGATTTTTTTTGTGTTTTTTGATCTGAAAACTTTATGATTCAACTCCTTGCATCCTCCCCTATTTATACAAGTAGATCTCGGAATAAAAGACTTAGAGAAAATCTCAAAACTCAGCTTTCATTGGAGCTTCCTACGGCAATTCAAACCAGCTGTGTTCTTCCATTTTTTTTTTTTTTGTTTTGTTTTGATTTTCAGCTCAAGCACCGCCCAAATCTTGATCTTAATTGGTTTAGCTTGTGGTTGATGCATTAAGAAAGTTATTTTATAATTTTCTTGTAGCTGCACCGCCCAAATTAGCTCAAACTTCATCTTTATTGGATAATTTTTGCAACAGCTGTATTGTGTGCTTCTAGCCAATTTTACAACCAATTATCTTGCTTTTTCTCCTCATACCACCGCCCAAATACTGCAATAACATGTTAAGATGATGTTAAATAACTTATTTAAGCTTTGGGTCAATGTATTTATAGATTAATCAAGAAATATTGGGCTGTAAATTTGCTTGCTGCAGCAGGTATGCAAGCTGCTTTGTAACTTGTGATTTTTTTTATATTTTTCGATTTTTTTCTGATTTTTTATGTAAAAGAATGCTTAAACTAAATTTAATTAATATTTAATTGTATTATACAAGACATAAAAGATGAATAAAGAGGATAAAAGCTTGAAGATTAGCTAAAAATTGATGCAAAACTTGTGAAATGGGGTGCAAGTTAAGTATTCTTGGTAATTTTGTACAATTTTTTTTTATTATTTTGCAATTTTTTAATTTATCTTGCTTTTACTTAGTGATATTAATGATAAAACTAGCAAGATTTAATACAAAATTGGAGTTTTTACAATAAAATAGCAAAATCGTCGAAATGGAGGAAAAACGAGCAAAAGTGATAAAAATTAGAAGTAAAATGGTTAAAAATGTATTAAAATGATATAGATAAATACATATTAATTTAAGGTTATCATAGCTCTGGGGGCACGTTGTCTCTTCTACGGCCGGGCTCCAAACGTAACACCTAGCTTACCCGCAGTTGGGTTTCCATTCTCTCAGGGACATTATAGTGAGCCTGAATAACTAGCAACCGCAATCTTGAGGGTATCTCGTGAGAGTAACCAGCTGGTACTAATGGAAGCAATACAGGCCTAAGCTACATGATATCCTCCCTAATGGCTAGGACCAAGCCATTATGAGTCTCTACCTATTTAACCAAGATCAGTTTCATGTCTAGCCACGTCCTTAGCAATAAGGGTAGCAGTAGAGTACAAGGTTGAGTTTGTTTCAACTAGGGCTCTATCAGTTTCTCTGTGAAGCCGTTCATTCAGAGAGGTTCCAACGTCATTAATTACGGCTCTCATGGTGGCAGAGTTTTTGAGCTAAGTCGCTAGTTTGTGTTCTATTTTAGCATGTTGTCTCTCGAAGGCTTCTCTTATTGCTTGTTGGACTCTTTAGTACACAATCTCTAAACGAATTTCGAGCTTAGCCATGAAACTCTTCCAAGAAGGGCCATTGAGCCCAAGACCTTCATCTTTTGGGATGTCATCATCATCACCGCTTTTGCTGCCGTGGCTATAACTTGGTTCGTCCCTTTCAGATGTCGGACTTTGCTTAAGACAACAGTTAAGAAAGGATCCAACCAAGGCTAAGCCTTCTAGTTCCTTATGGTCGAGGGCACTTGACTTTCTGGTTATGACTATCAACAAATGGTTGGCAATTACGTTCTGGTAATCCATGATGGGCTAAAGACAATGAAGTCTCATTTTAATCCTCCCATTATGCTGGCTAAAAGGCACGTTTGCTCTATTTTATTTCAAGTTGTGTGCGTGTGGTTGCCATAAATGAGAAAACAAAACAAACATGCAAAAGGGACTCATTGCGACTTAAGAGTGAGCCCAATTATGTACCGCACGTCTTTAGCCTCAACCATTCATTGTTTTCGGAGAAAATGTTGTGATATGTTGGTGTATTTGACTTCAGTTATTCCATGAATTCTACTTATGCTTTAATTAAAAAGACTTTGTTAAATATTTTTGTGGATTTTTTTATGTATTTTTTGATATATATATATATATATATATATATATACATATATATATATAAATCGAGTGGTAATTACAGTGATGGAGTAAGGCCCATAGACACCTTTCCTGGTACACTAAAATGTCAGGAACTGGGGTGGAGAAAAACCCAAGAGCTTAGCAGTCCACTTACAAGCCTAAGTTAATCAAGTTTTTAAGCCTGGTACTCTTGACTCATATTAACTCAAATGAGTTTTGGTCTAACAAGATTAAGATAGAGTAAACCATATTCAGGTCCTTGGATTAAGACCAACGCAATCAAGGGACAAGCCTTAGCTGTCAAAGTCCTTATCAATGACACGAACCTAAGTTCACCTGACTTATCAAGCAAGTGATAGTGGTTTTAAGACCAACACAATCAAGGGACAAGCCTTGGCGGTCAAAGTCTTAAACTAAAGCCTCAAATCTCAAATTGTCGATTTATGGGAACAGATTAAAACTGGAAAGTCATACTTAAAGCCCAAGAACTGTATTACTATGAAGGTAAGTACATAAGCAATCTACGTTACGCTACGCCTAGGTAAGCTATGCTGCTCCTAAGCAAAAAGTACAACTGTGCTGTGAAAGAAAACTTGAAGAAGTTTTGTAATGAGTGTATGTGCTACTTTGGACTGATGCAGAGTCCGTTATTTATAGAAAACAAGAAATACTGGCTGCTCCTTCTTTCCCGGTAACTCCACCACGTCTGGCCACTAAGCTCTCTCTTGCATGCACAAATCTTCAATTAATGTTCCCTAAATTCTATGTAGCAGGGAAATCCTTGGTGCCCACATCGGGATTCTTAGCGGAAGTCCTTTCTTGAAGCCCCACATTCTCTTGGATTAAGCTTAGCTCCCAAGTAACTGAAATTGAGCTCCAAGTAACTGCCTCGAACCTAGAGACCACCTATCCTCCAGCCTTCTTAGCAGGCCCTCGAGCTCGAGCTACTTCACCCCTCAACCATCTCGAGCCTCGAGTAGTTGATACCCTTGTCAAGGAATTACCTTTTCAGGATGGTGGGCTTGAGATGCCAATATCTTAGTACTTAAAGACTTGACTTCCCTCGAGAAGGCCCTCACATGCTAATCATTTGGCACTTCATTCAAAATGGCATCGTCCCAATCCTCTCAAAACTAGGGTGTAAAAATTGCCAGGCTTTGAAACTTGATTAACTCGGGCTTTAAGTGGATTGTTGAGCTCTTGGGTTTGTCTCCACCCCAGTTCTTGACTATTAAGTGTATGAAGAAAGGTATCTATGGGCCTTGTTTCGTCACTGTAACTACCACTTGAGTTAGGTCGATATCTTTTATTTTTTTGTCAACATATGTATTGAAAAATTCACAAAAACATTTAGCCAAGTCTTCTTAATTGAAGCATAAATAGAACTCACGGTACAATCGAAGTCAGATACAACAAAATATCACAGCCTTTTCTCTGAAAATGGTGAGTGGTTCAGGTCAAAAACATGCGTTTGAAATTTAGGCTCACTACCTAGTCACGGTGAGTCCCTTTTACATGTTTGTTTTGTTTATCATTTTATGGCGACTCATCATACTTAATTACAAATAAAATAAAGCAAACTCCATGAACATGATGTTTCATGATCTCATTAGCAAGAGCGTGGAAGTCTGTATAGATGACATTATAGTCAAATCAAAGACCCAAGTTGAGCACTTGGAGGACTTAAAGAACGTGTTCCTTCGAACGAGGCACCAAAACCTCAAAATGAACCCAGTAAAGGGTGCCTTTGGAATTCAAGCCAAAAATTTCATAGGCTTCCTAGTACCCTAGAGGTAGATTGAGGTTGACATGAACAAGGTGACTGTTCTAAAGGCTAAACCACCCTCGAGACAAAAGGAACTCCAAAGTTTCTTAGGAGAGGTTAATTTCCTAAGATGTTTTATTTCAAATGTCACGGGAAAGATTAAGTCTTCTCTCCATTATTGAGGCTCAATTATGTAAAGGACTTCAAATGGGAAGAGCCATACCATGTAGCTTTCGAGGCCATGAAACATTATTTGATCAGGCCATCAGTGTTGATTCTACCTGAGTACGGTAAACTATTGAAGATCAATGTCTCTATTTTGGATGAGTCAACTAGTTATCTACTTGTATAAGAAAATGAGCAGAAGTTCTAACAGGTTGTATTGTACCTAAGCCGTTGTTTAAATGAGTGTGAAGTAAAATATTTGAAGGCCCAAAAAGCAGCCTAAGAGGGGAGACTGAATTAGGTGCTTTCGTGATAAGTGAAAAAAAAATTGAAGTTCAAGAACCCAGAATTAAATTGAAAGTCAAACAACGAATATGAAATGAAAAAGATAAAGGAAAGAATAAAAACGATGCACAAAGATTTTTATAGTGGTTCACTTTCAAACCGGAAACTAGTCCACTCCTCAAGTGACTACTATTCATCACTTGAACCTTTAACTAAGCTTGATGATCCTTTTAAAAATAGGGTAAGGATCCAACCTTTACAACCAGTCTTTACAACCGATCCCTTTGTAATCGTAGGCTCAGGATCTAACCTTTACTCTTTCAAGAGTGAATTGACAATAGATTAAGCTTAGCCAAAGCTAAAGATATGCCAATTAAGCTTAATGATCAAGAATAAAGAGAACTAGTAATGTTCCAGAAAAACTTTAAACAAAACTCGAAATCAAATCGTTAAAGCGTAAGAGAGTAAGAACCTTTTATCAAAGAATGCTTAGAAAGTGTTGGATGATTTAAACCAAAGCATTCAAGCCCTATCTATACACGAATGAGAGCCTAGGGGACATTCAAAATGCTGGAAAAAAGAATAGGAAAGAAATCAAGTCAAAAGTAACCATTTGGAGCCTTTTCTATGCTGTGTTGACCACAGTAGCTCCAGAGGGCTACTACATGTCTGTGTGTCAACACATGCCTTCTGTGTGTTAGCACTCAACATTCCTGGGTGGATTTGAATGGTTTTGACCATTTAGCTTGAATGATTGATTGATTGATTACCATATTAGCTAAGCAAAATTGATTGATTGATCGATTACCATGTTAGCTTAATTATTTTATTAATTTCCTTCATTTTGCTCATTCAAAGATTAATTGATTCATTACCATTTTAGCTTAATTTTTGAATTAATTTCCTTCATTTTGCTCATTCAAAGATTGATTGATTCAATCAAGCTAAAAATTCACCCATTTAGAATTTGATCTTGTTTGATTTTATCATGCTTTTCAAAATACCAATCTTGACAAATATTTTTATTGGCAAATTAGATTGGCTTAAATTTTGACTTGAATATTTTTCAAATAAAATTTGGAAATCAAATTTCAAAAATATTTTGAAGACATTTTTGTTAGAGCATTACATATCAATATTGAGATTTTGACTTAATTCATATATCCTGATTCTAAGTCCTAGAAAATAAAAATAAATGACTTAAGACGCTTGGGCTTAGATCTCATTCTATTCAGTTTGGATGAATCTTCTCTTCAACTTTGATCTCTTTTCCTCTTAACTCATCATTTTAGAAAGCTTGGTATCAACCTGATTAGTCTTGATTTTTCCTAGCTTTCTTATGACTCACTTAGAAACAAGAATAGAATAATTTAAACATAATGACTCACTAAATGATTGTTATTATCAAAAGTACAATTTAAATGGCTTTAGGGCCAACAATCTCCCCATTTTTTTTGATGACATACATTTGGCGTTTTCTCTTAGAAAAATGAAACTTAAAGTATAGAATTTACCATAAAAAATATTGACTACTCAAATCATACAAATTCTCACTTTGTATCAAGTCAACATATTAAAAGTTCAAACTCAACTATTTGCCCCTGTGTTGAGGTATTGTAGGAATTATACATTTAATAGGTTAACATCATCATAATTTTTAACATTTCTTAATCAAACACAAACTTCATACCATGCTTGATGCATTCTAGGAGTTAGATGTTCAATAGCTTACGCATAGCATGATTTTTATAACATTAAACAACTAAACATGAATCAATTAAACATCAATTTGTCTCCCCCTTCATCATGAACAAAAAGAGAATAAATTATTTCAATGCAATGTGTTTGATATAGCAAGTATTTTGAAGAAGAAATATTTGTCCAATGTTCAAACTGACATAAACAACACTAATCTCTCCCCCTCTTTGTCATCAACAAAAAACAATAAGGGAGGGGATTTATACATTGAAGTTCATAATGTAAAAGTAGTTTTTATATATGTAGCTCGATATATTAAGGACAGTTTCACCTCTTTTTTTATATAATGTTTCACCCATTCTTTTAATAAATATTTTCATATGCCTTAATAAGGTGAACTTGAATAATTTTTCACAAAGTAATATTTTAAACTTGAAGGTTTGTAATTCTCATAACACGTTTATAGCTTTGATCGAAATTATGAACAAGAATGTGAGAGAATGTTCAAGTTAAACAAACATTGGAGTGATCGAAGGTAACTCAATTTTGGCGTTTCCTTTAAAAAACAGTTTCCAAGTACTAATAAAAATTAGATTGGACAAGAATACTTGGACAATTGTATGCCACCATGTTAAGTCTTTGAGAGCCATTTTCAATATAACCATGTAGATGAAATTAATGTACACAAGTAATATATTTTACCATGTTAGTCCTTCTTTTAATATCGCCAATTGGTTCCACATAGAGGCCTAGTAATATTATCCAGTTGTTGATCATTTGTGGGCACAAATTTTATGACATCTCCTTTTAGCACATGATCGTGAATGATATGATGTCTACCTCTATACGATTGGTTCTAAAATGTTGAGCCAGAAGTTTGTTTAAGCATACTGTACTAGCATTATCACACATAATAAGAGCATGATCAATATGAATGCCTTAATTATCAAATTCATGTATTAACCAAGATATATTAGCATAATGACTTGCACAAGTAATGTAATTGACCTTCATGGAAGATGAGGCAATGCTCTCCCTTTTTTTAAAAAAATCATACCACTAACACATGATCAATAAATTGACAAGTTTCACAATTCAATTTCTAGTCCACTTTGAAATAAGTAAAATCCACATCACTATATTGAACTAGATCTAGAAAATCACACTCGGGACATACAAAGTCCAAGTACCAACTAGGCATCGAAAAAGTTATTTTCATGGCACAATATTGCAATTCTATTGGACAAAAAAAAAGCATGAAATCAACCATATACGCACACATTAAACAAGATATCAAGTCTAGTCATGGTAAGGTAGAGAAGGGATCAAACTATGCCTCTATTAGCTTTTTAATCCACCTTTTTACCTTTTTTTATCCATGTCTAGCTTGAATGTTGACCTCATTGGAGTTGTAATTGCTTTAGAATTTTTCTTATTAAGCATTTCCCTAATGTACTTGGCTTGGTTGATGATAATTTCTTCCTTGCCTTGCTTGATTTGCATCCCAAGGAAGTATTTGATTTCTCCCGATATACTCATCACGAATCCCTACTCAAAAGATTTGCAAATTCTTCACAAAGAGATGGGTTAGTAGCACCAACCACTATGTTATCAAAATTTACACAATGAGAATATCATTTCTAGGGTATTTGATAAAAAGTGTTGAGTCAACCTTTCCTCTTGAGAATCCATTTTGCATTACAAAAGAACTCAATCTCTCCTAATGAGCTCTAGGAGTTTCTTTCAATCCATATAGATCATTTTTGAGTATAGAATATGATTGGAAAATTTGTCATCCTTAAAACAGAGTGGTTGTTTAATATAAACTTCTTTTCTAATAAAACCATGCACTTTTCACATCCTTTTGAAAGAGTTCAAAATTATTGAATGAAGCAAAGGCACATAAAAGTCTAATAGCTTGTAATCTAATAGTCTATACCTTGTTCTTTGTTATAGCTTTTAGCTATTATCCTTTCCTTGTTTTTTACCACATTGAGAGGAATCACCGATGATTTGACTTGTTGGGTGATCCTTCAAGAATTTCCAATCACATGTAGCATGTCTTCCTCTTTGGATTCTAGAATTTTGGCATTTCCTTTCGGTTCATTTATTGGAGCTTCGAGTTGAGCCTTTTCTTGCTCTTTGGATGAGGTGTGATGTTTGTTGGTTCGATCACTATAGCATCATTATCATAAGAAATTCTAGAGGACAAGAAGTTATTTTCAACATATACGGCATGTATAGACTCTTCTACTACCCTTGACCTTTTATTATAGTCTCCATATGTTTTGCTAGTAAGAAAATAGTCAATGCCTTCATCCCTTCTTAGATCAAATTTACCGAAATTCATGTTACCATAGGAGTGGATGAAGCATTTACACCCAAATGGATTGAAATATGCAATATTTGGTTTTCTTCCTTTGTAAAAGTTCGTAGGGTGTTTTCTTCAAAATAGGACTTGTCAAAGCCTTATTTAGAATGTACCAAGTGGTGTTAACGGCTTTGGCCCATAGAGAATTTCGCAAATTGTTTTCACAAATCATGATACTTGCCATTTGTTCAAGAGCTCCAATTTTCTTTTTTTTTTAACCACTTTGCTTTATTGAGGACTTTAGGAGTCGAAAAATTATGATGGATTCTAATTTAATCACAATATTTTTCAAATTCGCCTTTTTCAAATTCCCTTCCATGATCACTTATAATTAAAATAATTTTCAAATATTTATCATTTTTCACTAGTTTGCAAAACTTTTAATAATTTTCAAAGGCTTCACTCCTATAAGAAAGGAATAAGCACCAAGCAAAACAAGAGTAATCATCAATAATTATAAGTCCATATGTTTTTCACAATGGCTCAAATGTCTAGTAGGATCAAACAAGTCTATATGCAAAAGTTAAGATGCCTTAAGATTGAAACTACATCATTAGGTTTGAATGAAGATCTTGTTTGTTTCCCATATTGAAGTGCAACATGAATCTGATCTTCTTCGAATTAAGTGTTTGTAGTCATCAAATAAGATCATTTTTCGAAGGTTCTGAAATTAAATCCATATTAGCATGCTCAAATCTTGTATTTCAAATCCAAGGATCATTTTTATCCAAGACACTAAAACACTTTAGTAAACCTATACAATCAAGATCAATCATGTGGACATTTTCACATCCTAATTGATCAAGTAGTAATTCATTCATTTAAGCATGTTCCACTACGTATTTAAATGACTCAAGATTGCACACAATAAACTCTGTCACATAGTAATGTTATGAAAATTAAGCATAAGACCATCAACGAGTAAACCATCATACATGCAAGGACAAGAGTTAGGGGCAACGTTACCGATACAAAGAATTTTTCTTTTCTTGTTGTCTCAAAAAGTGATATATACTCTCCTTGGTTTGATAAAAGTGTTCATCCATTGTTCTTCGATTATATGACTTGTGAAAGTACTATCCAAGCACCATTTTTGACTTTTCTTCTCCAACTTCAAGCATACCTACATAACTTAAACGATCTTTTGGTACACAAATCTTCTTGGTCCTTCATTGTTAGTATTGTCCTTTGGTGGTTGAAATCCCTTTGGAACTCAAACCATCTTGGTTTTTTCTCAAATTCTTTATAAAAGGACATTGATGCACGATATGCCCCTGATCACCACAATAATGACATCTTATAGATTTTATTGATGGTAAGGAGGCTTTGACAATAAGTATATTCAATTTTTTTCTTTCAAGTATTTCCCTATAGCCAACTCTTTATTGTAAGTGGGTCTGTAAGAAGAAAGCATTCTTTTAAGTGTTTCTTGACCCTTGAGAAACATACTTAAAATTCCTGAGAGTTGTTCCACTTGTTCTTTTAAAGACTCATTCCCTTTAAGCAATAATTCATCTTCCTTAGATTCTTTATTTTTACTTTCCTTTGAAATGAGCCTTTCTTCCAAGACATGCATCTCGTTGATCAAAGTTTCAACTTGATCGTTTAATGACTCTATTTTTGCTTTCAAAGACCCATTTTCAAGCTTAAAAACTAAACATTGTTTTGACTCTTTTTGTAGCTCATTTTTCTTAAAAGAGTATTTGTTTCTCAATTTTTCAAACGCACCATATAGTTCATGAAAACTATTGATGAGCTCATTATAAGATAAATCATTTACCTCATCATCTTCAAGTTCTTCTTCTTCTTCAGATTCAATGGCCAGGAGACACGAATCCACTTGCTCCTCTTCACTTGCAGGAGGGGATTCTTTATTGGACTCTCTTCCAAATATGGATTTTAGTTTGCCCAAGATCTCCTTTGTGCTCTTGCAACTTTTGACATGATTAAACATATAGGGAGTAACAGCACATAATAATTGGAAGTGAGCTTTGATTATTTCTATGTTAGAATCGATGTAAGCTTAGCTTTCTTTGGACCCTAGCCGTGGGTCTCGGTGGCTGCCTCGTCACCCTCGAGTGGTATGCTTCGGTTTGTTCCTCCGAGGCTCGTGAATGGGGAAGTGGTTACTACCATCACTGATGCCGATGTAGCCCCGGGTCTTGAAAAATGGGGCCGATGTCTTGTTGGTCGTATTATTGGGGGTCGTGTTGCATACTCTTGGCATGTTGCTTTAGCTCGAATGCACTGGGGGTCGAAAGGGCTTGAATGTGTAATTGCGGATAAGGAGGTCTACTACTTCCAGTTTAAGTTAATAGCTGAGTCGGATTTGATTCTTAGGGGTGGGCCTTGGACCCTTAGTGGGCACTACCTCTCCCTTGAGCATTGGCAACCCAACTTCGCTCCCTCACGTGACCTCCCTCGGGTCGCAATTTGGGTCCAATTACATGGTCTTCCGGCGTCCTTATGGTCGGAAAATTCATTGAGCTCCATCGCCAGTGGCGTGGGCCACCCCCTTTTCATGGACTAACCAACTTTGGAGGGTACTATGGTTAGCTATGCTCATGTATGTGTACAACTTGAAGCTTGGAACGACCCCCCGAAGAAACTCTCGGTTGATTATAATGGCCGAATTATATCGGTGACTGTTAAATTGGAGGGTCTGCCAAAGTTCACCGTAAATGTAGGGTCTTTGGTCACTCTTGTCCCAACCCGAACACCATTACTATCCTCCCAGAGCAACCGGAGGTGGTAGTCGGAAAAAAAACCCGGCGGCAGCGGAGGCGGCGTAAGGGTGGTAAGGGGAATGGTGATGAGGTGAATAATGGGCCGGTTGGGACTAACTTTGGGCTTGAGGAAACAAGAGGAAATGGGCCCGTTTTGAAGGGGCTTTCCTCTCGTGACTCACCTACTACTCACACTAGGGGGAATGGGCCTGGTTTGGTGGGGCTTCCTTCTAGTGACCTACCTTTTGTTACACCTAGGGGGAATGGGCCCGTTTTGGAGGGGCTTTCCCCTAGAGTTTCACCAGTTACTCACACTAGTGGGAATGGGCCTGATTCGGAGGGGCTTCCTTCTAGTGCATCCTCCCCCTCTGCCCTAGAGGAAATGAGCCCATTTTGGAGGGGCTTTCTTTTAGGGATGTTAGTCGTGGGCCAATTTTTGAATCTTTCAGGGTAGATGCCGACCGTACGAGGATTGGGGGCCGGTTTGAGGCTTCTTTACCATGCATGGGGGGTGCCGTTGAGATGAGAGAGGCGGTTGGCTCGGATATTAGGGAGGAGGGTGTTAGTGCTCGTATGGATCTTTCTGATTCTGGATTAGTTCCCCTTTCGCCTCGGACCTTCGCCGATTTTTTACATGTTCCCACTCCTCTTCGAGGAGATTCGGAGATAGTGGATGTTCCTATTGAGGTGGAGATGGCTCAGGATGGCATTCTTGGAGTTGCTACCCCCCTTGTATGTTCATTGAATCAGTCAGCTTGTGTGCCGAATCTGGGCACGTCGAACCGATTTGAGAGTTTGTCGGACACCTCCACTTCCCCATGTGTTGAGGTTGCCGTTGAGGGCCCGAGGAGGCCGCTCACTCGTGTGGCCAAGCGTGCGGGCCACGCCCCCTCTTGACTGTTTCATCATGGTGGTTGGTTGTTGGAATATTAGGGGGCTTAACAATCCCCGATCTTCCTGTGCTTTACGTGATTGGATTTCTTCCAATCGTCTATCTGTTGTTGGTTTGGTCGAGACTAAAACCAAGCCTTCTGATGTGGAGGCGGTGATTGCTCGTTGTGCTGATGGGTGGAGCTTTCTCTTTAGTGGCATATGCCCTACTCGGTGTCGCATTATTGTTGCTTGGGATCCGGACGTTTTTAGAGTCAAGCTCATTCGGGGAGGGGACCAGTTCCTTACTTGTCGTATCTCTGATCTTTCTGGGGCTGTGAGCTTTCTCGCTACTTTTGTTTACAGCTTTAACAAGCCGGGTCCTCGCCGGGCTTTATGGGACTATATTCGGAGCACTAGCTTGAGTCTCCTGGGTGAGCCTTGGATCCTTCTTGGGGATTTCAACGCTATCCTTAGTCTCTCTGATCCATGCATCTGCAAGGAGGGTTTGCCAGGTCACATGGATGACTTCCAGGAGTGCGTTACTAAGGCTGAGCTCACGCCCATCTCCTCTTCGGGTCTTCATTTTACTGGTCCAATGAGGCCGAGGATGACCGCTTGATTCTCAAGCGGCTTGACTGGTGCCTTGTTAGTTAGGGTTGGCTCCGTGATTTCCCAATCGCATCTGCCGAGATCCTTGCTCGACATATTGTTTCGGATCATAGCACCATTGTTGTGCGAGGGCTTGGGGAACGTCATGCCAAGTGACTTCCTTTCAAGTTCTTCAATATTTGGGCTGATCGTGAGGACTTCCTTCCCACTGTTAGATGAGTCTGGGACACTTGTGTTGAGGGTACTCCGATGTATCAGCTCACTTAGAAGCTGAAGCTGCTGAAGAGTGAGTTGAAGGCCCTCAACGCCTGCCGTTATAGTCACATTTCGGCCAGAGTCGAGGTGGCCCGTGATGCTTGGACCATGAGCCAGAGGGCCTTAGACGAGGACCCTGAGAGTCCCTCTCTTCGTCTTGAGGAGCGCCGTCTTTTTCGTGAGTATTTCGCTTTGTGTAGGGATGAGGAGGCGTTCTACCGTCAGAATCGCGTATTCAGTGGCTTTCGCTTGGGGATCAGAGTACTTGGTTCTTTCATCGGTCTGTTCTCCATCGACATGCCCGGAACAGGATCTCATCGATTGTTGGTTCTAATGGTGTGAGGACGTATGATCCGCAGTTGATCTCTCGTGCCGGGGTTACTTTCTTCCAGGATTTGTTGACTGAGCCAGGTGGTCCGCTGACTGAGGATATTTCTGACATTTTTGAGGCTCGCATCTCTACAGCTGAGATTCGTGATGCTCTCTTTTCCATAGGTGATGACAGGGCCCCGGAACCTGATGGTTACACCTCCCTCTTTTTTAAGAGGGCTTGGGAGGTGATAGGAGGAGCAGTGATTAGGGCCGTGCAGTCTTTTTTCATCTCAGGGCGCATGCTGGGTGCCCTGAACACCACCAGGATATGTCTTGTGCCTAAGGTGGAGACTCTCTCCACCTTTGGCGACTTTGGCCTTATCTCTTTTTGCAACTTGATCTATAAGTGTATCACTAAGATCATTGCAAACAGGCTGAAGGGTGTCCTTCCCGAGTTGATTGGCGATGCTCAGACAGCGTTTGTTCTAGGTCGTCGGATCTGTGACAGCATTCTTTTGACACAGGAGTTGATGCGCTGTTATCACCTTCAGGTCTCGCCTCATTGTGCACTGAAGGTCGATATCCGTAAGGCTTTTGGCACTGTTCGTTGGGATTTCATTCTAGCTGGTATGAGGAGTATGGGGATTCCCGAGATCATTATTGGTTGGATTAGTGAGTGCCTCTCTACGGCCCGCTTTTCTGTCGCCATCAACGGCGAGCTCCAGGGTTTCTTCCCCTCCAGCCGAGGTGTACGTCAGGGTGACCCTCTCTCTCCTTATTTGTTTGTTATTGCTATGGAGGGTCTCTGAAGGCTGCTTCATCGTGCTATCGATGACCCGCGGTTTCGCTATCAACCGTGTTGCCGTCGTACTGGGTTGACACACCTGTGCTTTGCTGATGACCTGATGATCTTCTGTCGAGGTGATACAGGTAGTGTATCTATTGTTCGTGAGGTTTTAGACCGCTTTTCCGTACTCTCGGGGCTATCCTCGAATGCAGCGAAGAGCTTAATTTTTCTAGCAGGGGTGGACTCTGCGACTCAGCGGGACATTTTGGGTATTCTTGGTTTCAGCCTTGGGGTAGTGGCCCGTTCGACATTTGGGAGTACCACTTATCACTTCTCGGCTATGGTACGTTGACTGCAAGCTACTGCTGGATCGCATTCTCTCTCGTATACGGCTTTGGACCTCCTGTTCTCTATCGTATGCTGGTCGTCTGCAGCTTATCCGATCTGTTCTTTTCACCACTCAGGTCTACTGGTCATCAATCTTTATGCTCCCGAAAATGATGATCAGGAAGATCGAGTCGACTCTTGCGGTTTTCCTTTGGAGAGGATCTTCGTTAGCCCCGGGAGGGGCGAAGGTTGCTTGGAGGCATCTGTGTTACCCTCGACGAGAGGGTGGTCTTGGGATCCGTCGCCTTGCTGAGGGGAACCAGGCTTCGATTATGAAGCATATCTGGTTCGTCCTTTCTGACCCTTCCTCGTTATGGGCGCATTGGGTTCATTTGAGCCGGGTTCGAGGGAGGAGCTTCTGGACTATTCGGGCGACGAGTTCTGCTTCTTGGTGCTGGCGTCAGATTTTATCGGTCCGCCGCCTCTGCTCTGGTACGATCTATCATGTCATAGGTGATGGCCTTGACACTGCCCTTTGGACTGATTACTGGCTGCCATGTGGTCGTCTTTCGGAGCGCTTCCCTGCTCACCTGCTCACCTTCTCTGGACTTCATTGGGATTCTGGGGTCTCATCCATTATTGAGGGTGGTCGGTGGAGGTTTCCACAGGGTTGTTTGGAGCTCCGACCCATCTGGGACATGATTGATTTTCGCCCTCGGGCTAGTGTAGCGGACTCCGTCCGGTGGTTGGGTGACCCCTCAGGGAACTTCACCACCAGTCCGCTTGGGACATTTTGCTGAGTAGGAGAGAGGAGGATACCATTCACCACCTTCTGTGGTTTTAGATGCATATTCCAAGGCACTCCTTTATTCTCTGGCCCGCGTCTCGGCAGCGGCTTTGGACCCAGGACCGGCTTCAGCGTTTCGGAGCATTAGAGGTTCAGAGTGTTTGTGTTCTCTGTGGTTCTACCGACGAGACTCATGAGCACCTTTTCTTTGCCTGTTCCTTTTCTGCCTCAGTCTGGAGCTCTGTCACTCCGAGTACATCTATTGCTTGGCCTAGCCTTCCTTGGGACAATCTTGTCACTTGGGCTGCTCAGCATCTCAGGGGGATGAGAGATTGGCAGTATCATTGCTCGACTCTGCCTCTCTGCGACTGTGTATACTATCTGGTACGAGCGCAACCTTCGGGTTCAGCGATCTCAGTCCAGATCAGTTGCGGCCGTACGAGAGGAGATTACGGGTTTGGTTAGGAGCTGCTTACTTGCTGCTTCTTCGTTCAGAGGAGCTCATCGTCACACCTCCTTGCTTCGGCACTGGGGTTTTGCGTCTTAGTTTCCTCTTTGTTCCCTTAGTTGTACTTTGGTTGTTTTTGTATAGACTTTGTCTGGACTTTTTTGACGTTGTTTCATGTTTGTAGGCTTCGGCCGTGTCCTGGGGTATGCCCCTTGTAGTTTGTACTATTTTTCATTTCATCTATATATTTCGCTGGCTTACCAAAAAAAAAAAGTATTGTTCCACACTTTGATTCAGCCTTTCAGTCTGCCCATTTCTTTGGGGATGGTAGGCAGAGCTCAAAGCTAAAGAAGACCCCTAAAGCTTGAATAACTCCTTCCAAAATGTGCTAGTAAACAATCTGTCTCTATCAGATAAGATGGATTGGGGAAGACAATGGAGCTTGTAAATATTTTCCAAAAATACCTTTGTAAGTTTTGCAGCACAAATAGGATGATTAAGAGCTATGAAGTGCCCATACTTTGTGAAGCCATCAATCACCACCCAAATGATCTCCTTCCCTTCTGATTTTGGCAGCCCTTCTATGAAGTCCATACTAATTTGTTGCCAAGCCCCATCAAGAATCGGGAGAGGTTGCAACAATCCTACATAGGGAGAATGTTCACTCTTGGTGCATTGGCAAACATCAAAAGATTGCACACACTCTATCACCCCCTTCTTCATCCCTTGCCAATAAAAGTGTTGCTTAAGCCTTTAATAAGAACGTTCAATACTTGAATGTCCCCCCAAGGCAGAAGAATGAAATGCCATGATGATCTTCTTCCTTGATTTAGTTGTTGCCCCAATATAGACTCTACCGTTCACTCTCACAATGCCATTAACCAATGTAACTTCAGCTGCAGTTGCCCCTGTTGAAGGATCTTGTATGCTAAGAGCTGTTATCTGTTCTTAAGCAAATAAATCTTGTTCATAAAACTTGTAGGCTTCATCCATCCATGCAGGCACTATCATTGTGATTGCCAAGCCAAAAGCTTCTTCCATGTTTTCCATTCTCCTAGACAATGCATCCGCAGCCATGTTCTCTTTGCCTTTCCTGTACTCAATTGCATAATCCAATCCTAACATTTTCAATAGCCCTTTTCGCTGCACCCTTTTTGTGATCTTCTATTCCAAGAGATACTTAAGGCTTTGATGATCTGTCTTGATCACAAAATGATGCCCCACCAAGTCCTGTCTCCATTTTTGTATAGCTAAGAGGATGGCTCAGTACACCTTTGCATACATGGACAAACACATATATCTTGGGCTGAAAGCTTGGCTTACATGAGCAATAGGGCTTCCTTGTTGTGATAGATTTGCCCCTACTCCTTGATTACACGCATCAGTCCTAATAACAAATGGTTCTTCGAAATATGGCATTCTAAATATCAGAGCTGAGCACATTGCTGATTTTAAACTCTCAAATGATTCCTATGCTGCTGAGGGCTAGAAGAAGGCATCTTTCTTAAATAGATCAGTTAGAGGCTTAGCAATGACTCTATAGCCTAGTATGAACCTCCTCTAATAAACAGTTAGCCTTAAAAAACCCCTCAATTGCTTAACCAAAGTGGGAATTGGCCATTGCTTCATAGCTTGAACCATAGAAGCATCAGTGGCTACCACTTCATACGAGATTGCATGCCCCAAGTATTCTATTTGAGTTTGGGCAAAGGAACATTTGGCTAGTTAGGCAAATAGCTTGTGTTTGGGCATAATATTGAAAACTTGAAACAGATGAGTAACATGAGCCTTCATGTTTGGACTAAAAACAAGATATCATCAAAGAAAACGGGGACAAATTTTATTAGGAAGGGCTCAAAAATGGAATTCATTAATGCTTGGAATGTGGCAGGAGCATTCGATAACCCAAAAGGCATAACCACAAACTCGAAATGGCTATGATGTGTTATAAAGGTTGTCTTGATTAGGTCATGTTTAGTAACTTGAATTTGGTAATATCCTTATGTTAAATCAAGTTTTGAGAAGTAAACAACCCCATGAAGTTCATCTAATGGGTGATTAATGATGGGAATTGGAAATTCGTCTTTGATAGTTAAAGAGTTTAGTTGTTTGTAATCAATACACATACGTGAGGTTCCATCTTTATTTTTAACAAGAGTAACTGGGGAAGCAAATGAATTATGACTATGCCGAATAAAATTGGTTTTGAAATGCTCCTCTACTTGTCTTTCAATCTCATACTTTTGGGAGTGTGGTTGTCTGTATGGTCTTAAATTGATTGGTTAAGAATAGCCTTGAGAGGTATAGCATGATCAAGAGATTTTTTAGGTGGTTAGGTGGTGGGTAATTCAAATAGCTTCTTAAAGTAATGTAATAACTTACTAATAGAGGGATTAGAATTCATCTCAGCTTCGGTTGGTTCAGCACTCAAAGCAAACAAATGGCCAGTCCATCGCACATCACTCTTCTTCAGCACCCCCTGTAGCTTCTTACAGCTCATGATCTACAAACTACCTTACTCCACCAATCCTTGTAGTTGAATAGGTACTCCATCCCTTTCTAAGGACAATACAAGTTGCACAAAATCAAAGACAATGGGACTGATGGTTTTCATCCAATCAACTCCAAACACCAAGTCAGAACCCCCCCAATTTCAACATTATAAAGTCATAATCAAACCGGTGCCCTCGCATCTCCCACTCAAACTGCTTGCATTTCATCTGAGTAAGTATCGAATTACCATCTGCCACAGTCACGGCTAGAGGGATAGTTTTGATGAGTTCTTGTCCCACTATCTTAGCTATCTTGGGATCCATGAAACTATGATTACTACCACTATCGATCAAAATTAACAAGGACTTGTGATTAGCTACTCCTTTTATTCAAATTGTGTTGTGACTACCACCCCCTGTCGAGGCTCTCACTGAAATCTCACCCTCATCCTCGTCATCAAACTCCTCCTGAACTTCCTCAACCTGAACATTATGCAGCATGTTCCTGATCTTCCTCAACTTCTTCACTGCCTGTGACAGCCCTCAATTGTTTGGGATTCCATTTATGACCAAAGAAGTACTTTTGATTGCATTTGAAACACAATCTTTGCACCATTTTGTCCTTTAAACTAAGCGGTTTAGACGTATTTGGTGCATATAGCTGAAGTCGAGCTACATTTCTTAGTCTCTAACCTGAATCAGGATAAGCTAAAACTGTGGATTCAAATAGCCTAGCTTTTGAATAGGCCTTTGATAATGTGGGAGGGTCAAGACCCTTAACTAATTCTTGATTTGAGGCTTGAGTCCACTAATGAAAGTTTATACACAATAAGCTTCATTTGCCCCTGATGTGTTTTTCTACGTCTATCAAAATTTAATATAAAACCCTATCCATTAAACACACCGAAATTGAAGTGTAGGGCGAGAGGATGTCAAACCACAGAGACTAAGAGTGCGTGAATTTATTCAATGACTTAAATTGATTTGAATAAAATTGAGAGGTTTTATATCAATTAACCTAAGGAAACAACAATTAAACTAAAGTAATCTACTTCTAATCAGAAAAGTGTATTAAATTGGAATCTAGGGTTTCAAATCCATCATTAGCCAATTTTTTTTTGCATTAAGTCTCAAATTGGGCTTATTGATTGTCACACGTGTAGTGATTTAGGCTAAAAGCTTCAACCTACTAAGATAATATTGTTAGTATTGCGTATTGACCCTATATAACTAAAGCATAAGGAAAATAGGCTCTACCTAACGTATTGTTAATTATTACGTATTGACCCTATCCAACAAAAGCATAGGGAAGATGGGCTTTAATTAACAATTCCGTTAATACTATTGCTTGATTAATTAATCCTAAAGCTACAAGCACAAAGAATTAATTTATAAATATCAATATCAACAATTAAAGGTTACAAACTCAATAATCATATCAATTGAATAAACAATAAGAATATAATACTTCAAAGTATTTATCTCAACCAAGCAACTCATGTAAACAATCAAATTAACCCAAATTAAAAGTAAACAAAAGTAAAGGCTAAGATTTCATCTAACCCCCGAGAGCAAGTTATCTCTCCATCAAGGATGATCCGGTGAAGGAGGAGATGAACGAACTCATATCGATCTTCACGCTAATTTCGCTCTCGTTCCAATTTAACAAAAAAAAAAAAAAGAAAAGCTAATTCGAGAGAGAGAGCTGAGAGAATTGAGCGTTAAAAGAGGCGGTGAACCCCCCAAACAGAGTCTAAAGTCCCCCTTTTAAACGATGATCTGCTGCGTCTTAGGCAACCCTAGCGTTGATGGGCTTGCGAAGGTGTGGGCAGTGGGTTTGCTGGTGTGGGAGGTGGGCCGAGAACGGGTTGGAGCAGGAAGTGACGGTGAGCTGGTGATGTCAGGTTTGATGATGACGGGGGTGTGGGCTTGAGCTGTGAGGGGTCTGGGCCTGCGTTGATGGAGGTGATGGGCCGGACGAGCTAGGCTGCAGGAGTTGTGCGGTGGCTGGGCTGTTGTGAACAGTGCTTGTGTGGTGGGCTCAGCATTGATGCTGGTGTTGGGCTGGGGGTGGTGTTGAACAGTGCTGCGTGTTTGGTCTGCGCAAGTTGGACTTATACGTTCTTGTCCCAAATCTCGATTGACTTGATTTAATTGCCATGTATCGAATTCGTCTTATTTGCACCAAATTTGACAATTTTTGAGACTTTAATTTCAAACCTGCTAAACATAAAAATTGCCAAAATGAGTGTAGAACTATAATTAATCGGGTACAAAATAATGAAAATATCAATTAAAAGATGCGTAAATATGAGACGTGTCAACACCCCCTCACCTAACCCTTGCTAGTCCTCGAGCAAGTATATGATTTAACATAAAGACTAAAGTGACCAACTACCACAACTATCCCAACCTTCACCCAGGTTTCTGAAATTAACACCTATATTACAATTCAAGACAAGATTAAATCATTTAAAACATTCTCCAATTCCATGAATTCAGATGATTAAACTTCAAAACTTGTCATAGAATTTCATTAACCTTGTATCAACTAATAGGATTTACTCAAGCAATTTAAGCGCACAAGTGAAAGTGATTAGGATTTCATGCCACGGAATCTCCTCAAATTCTCGCTTCCAACCAAATGTATAAAGGTTTTAAGCACAAGCACCATTGAATCACCTAAACATATGTCTATACATAGAGCAAGTTTAAGTGGCATATGAGTGACCACTTTACAACATTATGACCTTGATATAGCACGAAAGAAATTTCTTTGTCATGAATGTACACCGGTTTTCACTTTTTTTTTCTTTTGCCTTTTTCTTTTGGAGGAAACCCTTTTTTTTTTCCTTTTCATTTTTTTTCTTTTTGTTTCCTCTTTCTTTTCTGTCCATTTTTTGACTTTTTTTTTTTTTTAATAACATGTACTTCATCATTATAATTAACATTAACCAACCAGTACTTTACATAACATCAAGGGAAAGAATTAGGATAAGCCAATAGGGCAGGCTTGCAAAACTCAAGATATATAAGGTTGTTTACTCAAATTCCTCAGATTTTCCGCAACATGAAAGTCTTGTGCTCAGTGACTATGTGAGCGGCATGAGTAGAACCCATTAATATCAACAATGATCAACAACACTCATTAACAAATATGAAGTAGAATCATTTAATTTCATGGAATTAAGAGAACGAAATAAGCAACTAATCCCACTGTCATCATAACATCCGAGTCGATCACGGAAAACTTGGCTAAACGGTTATAATGCACGCTCAAAATGCACAAAAAGATACTCAAAATTTTAAAAATATGACCAAAAATGAGCATATGCAAATGAGCCTCACCCCCACACCTAAATCATGCATTGTTCTCAATGCAACAACATCACTCATTAAAGCATAAGAGATAGGTGAGATGGAACAATACAACCTGACGAGACGGTGTGGACACGTATAGATGACTCCTTCAACCTGGCATAAGAACCTGAAAAGAGAGAAAACAAGCCTCGAATCAACTAATTAGTTCAAAAACAAAATTAAAAACAAGAAATAACAAACCTAGGTTGCCTCCTTTGGTTCAGTAGATCCTTAAGGAACTTCGCATAGGTCGGGATCTGTTTAATCGCATCAAGAAGGGGAATGTTTATCTTTACTTGCCTAGATGTCTCCAAAATATCTTCCCACTTCTTGTCCTTCCCATTTGGATGTGGTGCAACTAAAGCCTGGGGAAAGGGTACTCTAGGTACATATGAGGAAGGTAGATCAGAGGTCTTAGGAGTGGAAGAAGGGTGCATGACCTCATCGATCGCCTTCTCTCCTTCCTTGCTCTTCTCTTCTTCTTAACCACTTATGGGTACTTCACTCTCAACACTCACTCCATCGTCAACTTTCGTCCCACTTCTCAACACTGTAATGGACTTTGCTTGTTCTTGATGGGGAGGATAATTGTCTTGCCTTACATAGTTCCTAGGGTTCTCTATAGCCTGGCTAGGGAGTCTTCCCTCATCTCTCCTACGCAGAGTGTTAGCTAGTTGACCTAGTTGGGTTTCTAGCTTTGCAATCAATTGTGTATGGTAGTGGAGGAGTTGGGAATTAGCTTCCAAACCTTTCAGCGCACTCAAAACCTTCTCTTCAAAATTCGAATTAGAGCTCAAATTAGGAGGTTGAGAGTAGTTGGAAGCATACCCTTGCAGTTGAAAACTGACGGGTCGTGTCATACCAGGTGAGTGAGGTTGTGGATGAGATTGTTGTGGCACAAATTGTCCTTCTCCTCCTTGCCTCCAGAAGAAGTTAGTATGGTTTCTCCAGCCCGGATTGTACGTGTTAGAGTATGGGTCGTTTCGTGGGAATCCTTGGGCTGCATTGACTTATTCCTCCGGCCACTCCACATAAGGTGAAGCAGAGGGGCAGTCATGTGTAGAATGAGAGACACTAGAGCATGAAGAGCAAGCACTATGCACATTTGAAACATGAGACACATTAGGTACAGTAGAGGGGGCCAATGTCATCTTAAATAGGAAAGTTAACTGCTCTGCGGAAGAGGCAAGTGAGTCTACTTTCTTATCTAAGATGGAGGTGTGAGCAATCTCATTTACTCCTCTATTTAACCTATTAGCATTATGACGTGCATGTGTGGCAGATTGTTGTGAATTCTAATTCAAAAGTTCAAACAGTTCCCACGCCTCGTCCTCATTCTTTCTAAGGAACTGACCACTGCATGAGGCATCAACAGTTTGTTGATCCTTCCCGTTTAACCTATAATAGAAGTTTTGGACTAGTTGCCATTTAGGGATAGCACGATGTGGACAAGCTCGTAAGAGTTCCCTTAACCTATCCCAACTCTCGTGAAACTCTTCAGTAGGAAGTTGGGCGAAGGTGATAATGGCTCTCCTAGCCGTGTTAGTCTTGCTAATGGGATAGAATTTCTTAAGAAATTCTTGTTGCATTTAAGTCTAAGTACTAATCATCCCACTAGGTAAGGTGCCTAACCAATATTTAGCTTTTTCCTTTAAAGAGAAAGGAAAGAGGTGAAGCAAGATAACGCCATCACTGACGTTAGGAATCCTAAAGGTTGAGCAAACCTCCATAAAACTATCCAAGTGTGTGTACGAGTTCTCATTGCCTAAGCCGTGGAACGAAGGAAGCATCTGTATAGTATGTGGCTTAAGCTCAAACCGATGGGCTACGGGTGGCAACCTAATGCATGAGGGTGAAGCGTATGTGGTGGGAGTAAAATAGTCCATAAGTGTACGTGGTTGTTGTTCGTCAGCCATTACAGTTTGTGCTCGGTGTTGGGCTCTAAGGTCTCTTAAAGTTCTTTTAGTTTCAGGGTCGAATCTGGTAAGGTCCAGAGACAAAGAGCGACGACCGTGCATGAACAATTAACCACACAAAGCAAATAAATTAAAAATTAAATAAGCAAAACAGATAAAATAGAAGAAACAAATACCAATAAAAAAAACAGATAACAAGATACCCTAAAATCTACTTATTCACGAAAAACACAAGAAAAAATAAAGCAAATAAAAAAAAAAGAAAATAATTTTTTTTTTATTTTTTTATTTTTTAGAAAAGAAATAATAATAATTAAAGAGAATTAAAAATTAAAAATCCTAAATTAAGAATCAAATTAAGATTTCAAATCCTAGGTTAAAAAATAAAATAAATTAATCTAAAATTAAAGAAAAAATAGAAAGTTAAAAATCAAAGAAAATCACAAAAATAAAATAACGAACGTTGCCTAGTCCCCGGCAACGGCGCAAAAATCTTGATGTGTTTTTCTACGTCTATCAAAATTTAATATAAAACCCTACCCATTAAACACACCTAAATTGAAGTGTAGGGCGAGAGGGTGTCGAGCCACAGGGACTAAGAGTGCGTGAATTTATTCCATGACTTAAATTGATTTGAATAAAATTGAGAGGTTTTGTATTAATTAACCTAAGGAATAACAATTAAACTAAAGTAATCAACTTCTAATCGAAAAAGTGTATTAAATTTGAACCTAGGGTTTCGAATCCATCATTAGCCAATTATTTTTTGCGTTAACTCTTAAATTGGGCTTATTGATTGTCACATGGGTAGTGGTTTAGGCTAAAAGCTTCAACCTACTCAGATAATGTTGTTAGTATTGTATATTGACCCTATCTAACTAAAGCATAAGAAAAATAGGCTCTACCTAATGTATTGTTAATTATTACGTATTGACCCTATCTAACTAAAGCATAGGGAAGATAGGCTTTAATTAACAATTCGGTTAATACTATTGCTTGATTAATTAATCCTAAGGCTACAATCACAAAGAATTAATTTATAAATATCAATATCAACAATTAAAGGTTACAAACTTAATAATCATATCAATTGAATAAACAATAAGAATATAATACTTCAAAGTATTTATCTCAACCAAGCAATTCATGTAAACAATCAAATTAACCCGAATTAAAAGTAAACAAAAGTCAAGGCTAAGATTTCATCTAACCCCAGAGAGCAAGTTAGCTCTCCATCAAGGATGATCCGGTGGAGGAGGAGATGAACGAACTCATATCGGTCTTCACACTAATTTCGCTCTCGTTCCAATTTAACAAAAAAAAAAAAATAATAAAGAAAAGTTAATTTGAGAGAGAGAGAGAGAGAGAGAGAGCTGAGAGAATTGAGCGGTAAAAGAGGCAGTGAACCCCCCAAACAGAATCTAAAGTCCCCCTCTTAAACGATGATCTGCTGCGTTTTAGTCAACCCTAGCGTTGATGGGCCTGCGAAGGTACGGGCCGTGGGTTTGCTGGTGTCGGAGGTGGGCCGAGAACGGGTTGGAGCAGGAAGTGAGTGTGTGCTGGTGATGTTAGGTTTGATGATGATGAGTGTGTGGGCTTGAGCTGTGAGGGGTCTGGGGCTGCATTGATGGAGGTGATGGGCCGGACGAGCTAGGCTGCAGGAGTTGTGCGGTGGCTGGGCTATTGTGAACAGTGCTTGTGTGGTGTGCTTAGCATTGATGCTGGTGTTGGGCAGTGCTGCGTGTTGGGCTGGAGGTGGTGTTGAACAGTGCTGCATGTTTGGTCTGCGCAAGTCGGACTTATAAGTACTTGTCCCGAATCTCGATTGACTTGATTTAATTGCCATGTATCGAATTTGTCTTATTTGCACCAAATTTGACAATTTTCAAGACTTTAATTTCAAACCTGCTAAACATAAAAATTGCCAAAATGAGTGTAGAACTATAATTAATCAGGTACAAAATAATTAAAATATCAATTAAAAGATGCGTAAATATGAGACGCATCAGCCCCTGGAGTAACCGACATCATTCTCGCCTTCAAATTTTCAAAACAAGTCATATAATCATTGACACTACTCACTTGAGCTACCTCATTGCATTTATCATTACTTTCTTCTATATCCTCATCATCATACCTCTCACACAATTCATCAACAACTTCTTGCCAAGTTAATGAAGGATTTCCAGAAGTCAAAGTCTGGAACCATGCTGTATGATCACCTTGCAAGTATATAGCTGCCAATTCAACCTTTTGTGATCCAGAAATTTCATAGAAGCGACACACCTCCTAATCCAAGATTGATGTTGTACTCCATCGAAATTATTGATCTCCACATTAGGCTGTTGAAAACCTAAACTTTAGCCAACGGAATGACCTCTCCCTGCTCTTTTAATGGATTTGATACCATAAGGTTTAGGAGGCGTGCTTGTTGTGAACCTGGAGGAAGAATTCCAGCACCAACAGGAATCGATTGCCTATTAATCCATTCTTGTAAACCTTCAATCCTCTGATCCATCTGTTGATGATTTGCATTCATTTTAAGCATCAGTTCTTGCAACTGCTACTGTAATTAAGCAAATTGCTCATTCTAATTTCCTCCAGTAGCTGAATTCCTTACCATATTAGCTTTCTTCTTGCCTCCTGCCCGCTTGATTAATTGCAAGTAAGCTAAAACCGAACACAATTGGAAGCTTAGGCTCTAATACCACTTGTAATGATTCAAGATGAACTTGAATCAAAACCTAGGGGAGTGAATATGAGATGAGAAAGAAGTGAGATAGAAAGAGAGAGAATTGAGATGATGAAAGAGATCTTTCTTTTAATTGGATGGTCTTTATAATAAAAGAATCAGGCTACTTATACTATTTGCAATTGGCGGCAAACAAGTAGAAAATATCTTTCAAAAATATATTACTACCTTAACTACCAACCAACATTCCCTCCTTTGAGCGAAGCCATATAAGCAGTAGCTAAAGAAACAAAGTAATACAAGAATAACCAATGGAATACATGAAAATTAATGACACAAGCTTATCCCACCAAGACTCTTGCTCTTCAGAAGATGAGAGACTAGCCCATCTCTCAAGCTTCTTATGTGTTTTCCCTTTACTTTTAGCAGTAAAAGGCTTGGACTCATTCATTGCATCTTCAAGATCCATACGCTTAGTATGCTTGCCATTGTTGACCTTGGCTTCCTCGGGGGAAAGCCTAGTTAAGCAAGTATCGAGCAGAGTCCTTGGCTGAGCTGCCTTTTCTTGCAGCTTCTTCCCTTTCGGGGTTCTGGTACGATAAGAGGGACTAACCTCCTCTTGATCGAGGCGATTTCTTTTCCAGACATTACCAAATTAGACCCCAGAAGGTTGGTGTCCTAACTGTTGTGGTGCCTCACTATTGTCCACTTTCAATAGGTGACATCTCAGACACTTCTTGGGATACCCAGTTGTCATACTGATCTAGGTCTTCGACGTAGAGCCCACAGAAGGCCCTATTGATGATATGTTGTTTGAAGGAGCTAGCATTTTTGGAAAAAGGTTCAACATTTTCATTTCAAATACCAGCGTATGCCCACAAATAGGACTAGGGAGTGAGCCTAAATATGAACCGCACGTCTTTGACCTCAACCACTCACTATTTTCAAAGAAAAGGTTGTGATATATTGGTGTACTTGACTTCAATGAAACTGTAAGTTTTGCTTATGCTTCAATTAAGAAGACTTGGTTAAATATTTTGTAGATTTCTTATGTATTTATTGACAAAAAAGTAAAGGATATGGACCTAACTCAAGTGGCAGTTATAGTGACAAAGCAGGTCCCACAAACACCTTTCCTCTTACATGTAAAAGTCAAGAATTGGGGGGAGATAAACCCAAGAGCTCAACAGTCCACTTACAAGCTCAAGTCAATCAGATTTTTAAGCCTGGAACCCATGACTTATAATAACTCAAATGAGTTTAGGTCTGACAAGATTAAGGTGGAGCAAGCCATATTTAGGTCCTTGGATTAGGACCAACACAATCAAGGGACAAGCCTTGGCTGTCAAAGCCCTAATCAATAGTGCGAACCTAAGTTCGCCTAACTTATCAAGTAGTCAATAGTGTTAAGACCAATGCAATCAAGGGTCAAGCCTTGGCCGTCAAAGCATTAAACTAAAGTCTTAAATCTCAACTTATCGATTTACGGGAGCATATTAAAACTGGAAGTCATACCTGAAGCCCGTGAAACTATATTACTATGAAGGTAAGTACAGTAGATATCTACGTTATGCTACACCTAGCTAGATTATTCTACTCCTGGGGAAAAGGCACAAGTGTGCATTAAAGGAAAATTTGAAGAATTTTTGTAATGAGTGTGTGTACTATTTTGGACTGACATAGAGTCCTTTATTTATGGAAAACTGAAAATAACGACTACTCCTATTTTTGTGGCTACTTCACCCACGTTTGGCCTCTAAGCTTCTTCTTTGCATGCTAATCTTCATGAATATGTCCTGAATTCAATATCGGAGGGAAATCCTTAGTTCCCACGTCGACAATCTTAGTGGAAGTCCCTTATAGAAATTCCACATCCTCTTGGATTAAGCTTAGTCCCTGTTAAACCTGTAGATTAATCTCAAAGTTTAACCTTGTGAAAGAGAGAGATTAGATGAGAAAAGAAGTGAAGGAGATGAGAAACATAGAGAGAATTAGATGAGAGAGAGAAAGATCTCAAAAGAGATTAGGTTGATTTTTCATTGAATGATATTTCATTACCCATGAACTAACTACTTATATGAATCAAGATACCATGGACTTGGACAAGCTAAAATCACATGCTTACAAACCAGCTGCCACTATTAACTCATCATGACCCAACTGAACAACTAACATTCAAGCCTAATTTGGCGCCAAAGCTACTAGCTCACAATACAAGCTATTACAATCAACCAATTAAGCCTTATTACATCACAATCGACTTAGAATCATAACAATCCCCTTCCTTGAAAACATTCTTGTCCACAAGAATTAATAGAGGAAAATTGGCTCAACAAAAAACATCTTTCTTCCCAAGTAGTGAAAGAGTCATCCAAATTGCTCCAACCCACTCGAACCTCTCGTATGCTTATGTTATCCCCTTGCATCTACCGGGTCTCCATAACAGCTACAGGTTGCAGAGTCAATAAGCCATTTGAACAGACCTTTGGAGGTGATGAAGAGGGACTTTGGCCTTGTTTAACTTGCTTTTTGAGAAGAGAAACATGAAAAACAGGATGTATATATGAGTTAGGTGGAAGCTCAAGCTTGTATGCCACTTTGCCAATCCTTTTCAAGACTTTGTAAGGTCCAAAGAACCTCGGACAAAGCTTCACATTCTTCCTCACAGCAGCTGTGGGCTGCTTATAAGGTTGCAATTTCAAGTAAACCATTTCTCCCACGCCAAAAGATCTATGCACTCTCTTCCGGTCAGCATACAACTTCATCCGGGCTTGTTATTGATGAAGATTATCCTTCAAAAGTTGCATTAGATGCTTCCTTGGCTGCACTAATTCAGTAACCTCAGCCACATATGAAACAACTCCTTGCAACATCAATGGGGATGGAGGATCGTATCCATACAATGCTTTAAATGGAGTAGTGCCTAGAAAAGCATGAAAATGAGTATTGTACCAATACTCAGCCAACGACAGCCACCTTCCCCATATTTTGGGATGGCTAAACACCATACTTCTAAGATACTGCTTAATGACATTGATTGACCCTTTCAGTTTGGCCATCGGTTTGTGGATGATAAGATGAGCTAAGGGCCAGGGTAGTTCCCAACAAGCTAAACAACTCCTTCCAGAAATGACTTGTGAAGAGCTTGTCCCTGCCAGAAATTATAGATTAAGGCAACCCATGTAACTTGTAAATGTTGTCAAGGAACACGCGAGCCAATTTCTCAGCTGTTACAGGTCGAGCTAAAGTAATGAAGTGGCTAAACTTGGTGAACCAATCAACTACTACCCAAATCACCTCTTTTCCCTCTGATTTAGGCAATCTTTCAATGAAATCCATGCTTATGTTTTTCCATACACCATCTGGAATAGGTAATGGTTGAAGAAGCCCTTGATATCTATGATCTCCAAACTTAGTTTGCTGACATACTTCACAACTTTGCACAAAATCTGTCACTGCCTTATTCAATCCTGGCCAACCGAAATAAGCTTTGAGCCTTTGATACGTTCCTTCCACTCCTGAGTGGCCTCCCCATGCTGAAGCATGTGAAGCACTAATAACTTGGTGTCTGAGATCAATGGAAGTCCAATTGTACAGCTTCCTCTTAAGTCTGATAATGCCTTTAGCCATTGTCACTTTTGCACTAGAAGCTAAGTTATCTGCCTTGCCAATGCTGAAAGCTGCTATGCATTCTTATGCAAAAGGATCATTCACATAGGACTGATGTATCTCTTCCATTCAAGCAGGTACAATCATCAAAAGAGCCCCACAAGATCCCTGTTCACAGTCCTCCAATCTGCGTGACAGAGCATTAGCCGTAGCATTCTCCTTTCCCTTCTTGTATGCAATGTCATAATCAAGACCCAACATCTTCATTAGCCCTTTTCTCTGAATCCTCGTGACAATTTTCTGTACTAAGAGATGTTTTAGGCTTTGGTGATCAGCCTTGATTGTAAAATGGTGTCCATCTCAGTAATGTCTCCACTTCTCCATAGTAAGCAAGATAGCAAGATACTCCTTTTTATATGCGGAAAGTGCTTGATGCTTATTACTTAAATCTTGGCTGAGATAAGCTATAGGTCTCCCTTTCTAAGACAACACTGCCCCAATTCCATTTCCACAAGCATCAGTCTCTAATATGAATCCTAAAGTGAAATCAGGCATAGCTAACACAGGTGCTTTACACATTGCAGATTTCAGAGTCTCAAATGCCACTTGAGCTTCATCTGACCACTTGAAGGCATATTTTTTCAATAAATTTGTTAGAGGCTTGGCTATAGCTCCATACTTAGCCACAAAATTGCGGTAATATCTACTCAAGCCAAAAATCCTCTTAGTTGCTTCAAGGTAACTGGAATAGGCCAATCTCTAATTGCTTAGACTTTAGAAGGATTAGTAGATACCCCTTCTACGAAATCACATGGCCAAGATACTCTAATTGAGTCTGTGTAAAGGGACATTTGGCCAATTTTGCATAAAACTTGTGCTTGTGCATGACCATGAACACTTCTCTCAAGCTCTTCAAAAGTTCTTCAAATGAGGCACTATAAATCAAGATGTCATCGAAAAACACCAACAAAAACTTCCTTAAGAACTATTTGAAGACATCATTCTTGAGGGCCTAGAAGGTAGCTGGAGCATTTGTCAATCCAAATGGCATAACTACAAACTCGAAGTGTCCTTGATGTGTTCTGAATGCAGTCCTATACACATCTTGCTCCATTACCTTGATTTGGTGATAACCCTGCCTTACATCAAGGTTAGAAAAGACTTGTGCTCCATGTAACTCATCAAGTAAGTCGTCTATAACCGATATGGGAAATTTGTCCTTCACTGTCATAGAGTTGAGCTACCTGTAATCAATACACATTCTTGCCGTGCCATCTTTTTTCTTAACAAGAATGACCAGAGAAGCAAAGGGACTGTGACTTTGCCTTGTGAAACTTGTCTTGAGCAATTCATCCACTTGTTTCCCAATTTCTGTCTTTTGAGCTTGAGGGTACTTGTATGATCTTAGCTTTACTAGCTCTGCATCAGATTTGAGGGATAGCATGATCTAAACTTCTCTTAGGAGGTAGAGCTTTGGGCAGCTCAAACAAATCCTCAAATTCCCCTTATCACTGCTTGCACTTCAGGTTAAGCAATCTTCATAACCTCAGCTGGTGATATAGTGAACAACTATCCTACCCACTGGTAAGCACATTTCTTGAATCCTTTTCCCAAATTCTTTCCCTTCATAATTTACAATTGAGCTTGATCTCGCATTCCTTGCAAAGTGACCATGGAACCTTGAATCTTAAAAGAAACTATCAATTTAGTAAAATCAAACATAACTGGACTATAGGACCTCATCTAATCAACCCCAAGTACCATGTCACATCCTCCCAAGGGAAAGATCCTGAAATCATAACCAAATGCGATCTTGCATAAACCATTGGAATCCTTGGCACTTGTTCTAAGTACAACAACAACAGCAACAGTCTCCAGTGCCTCAAGGGCTCCCGCGTACGAAAAGATCTACTTGATACTTGCTTATACAAGCTCTCTGAAGAGAAAGCTAAAGTTCGCAAACGAAAGCTAACTGAGCTTATTGTTCTCAAAGATCCAATAGCTGAACCTGGACCCTTTACCACCATTGGTAAAGTAGAGCCACGTAAGAAACTTGAGAGATGTACTAATCTCTTGTCTTCTAAAGGAAAGGAATCTTGGTGGGATCAGCTTATCAAGACTTTGTTGGCTCGAAAGTCATCAAATGATGAGGAGGAATACAACCCCCTCAACATCAATCTTGCGGAACCTCTCGACCATGTTAAGCCAACATGGTCTGACATAGAGAACGATTTCCACAAAGAAGATTTCCCTGAACCTATGGAGGAATCTCAAACTTTGGGGGTTGAGCCAAACAACTAACCATTAGATGATGGTAGTTCTCAAAAGCAAGATTAGGATGTGCCAATGGATCGCAGTCCTAAGAAGGAACCTAACCAAGGGGTCCAAATACAGTTTTAACACTCCCTGAGAAGATTGATGTTAGAACTACCCTGCTCCTTTCTTTGGAGTTCATGGCAACTAATGCTTAAGAAGTCCTTAAGGGAGATGTGATAGCATCAAACGAAGATACACAGGTAGAGCTTGTAGCTGAAGTTCCAGCTACCAAAGGTAACTCTGATCCTTTATCTTTCAAAATTACAACCCTGACATCATACTCAACTAATGATATACCTGACATAATGAAAACAATGTTTCATAGGCCTAATACAGCCAATAAACACATCAAGCCTCTATAAATCAAGGCCAAATTCGATGGCATTCTGGTGAATTGGGTCTTAGTAAATAATGGCGCTGCCGTCAATGTCTTAACATCATATATGTTACGAGTCATTGGCAAATCTCGAGATGACTTGATTACTTCAAATGTTGTAATTTATGGCTTTTCTGGGGCCACCACTATGTCTGCAGGGGTTATCTTGATTGAGTTAACTATTGGCAGCTTAGCGTTCTTTGTAGTGGATAGTACCTCAAGCTATAATGCTTTGCTTGAGACAAATTGGCTACATGTGAATTGTTGTATCCCTTTTTTGTTTCACTAGTTGTTGATCTTCTAGAACCATGACAAATATGAGGTTGTTATGGCAGATAACAAGCCATTCATGCCTTGCTCTTATTATGTTGAGGCAAAGTTCTATGAAGATGGTGTGGGACCACTTGATGTCAAAAGGACCACTCCTCAATCTGCCACACACCAAGAAATCATGGCCATCCTTGACAGCCTACTTACTGAAGTTGAGGTTAATCAAGTGGATGTGGAGTCAGAAGATTCCGACTTGTTGTGATGCATGAGAGCCTTTCTTGATGAATGAGACCTCCAAGGCAAACCAGAAGCCTTAGACGAAGATGCAAGGACCTCCTAGTAAAGGCCCATAGGGTTATTTCCTCAGCCATAGCAAAGCTCGTCGCTTTGCATGCTGAGGACCTACTTTAGGCTGAGCAGCCATTCAACAAAAATGGCCTCGAAGTCCAAATGACGTAAGAAAACTAGTTGGAGCTATCTGATTTAAGAGTAGTGTCGGCTAAGATGGAGGATTTGAGGCTAAAGTTCAAGACCCCCTCCTCGAGGTTAACTTGGACTCAACAGAAGACCAAGACCTACCTATCTGAGTGCTCAGCTTTCTCAAGAGCAGAGCATGTAGTATTTGACCTGGCTCCATGAGTTCAATGACTGCTTTAGTTGGGATCATCATGAGATTCCTGGACTGGACACAAAGGTGGTTGAGTATAGGCTTCCTATTAAGCCAGGCTCGAGGCCCATCATTCAGGCTCATAGAAGGATGTCCCAAGAAGTAACTCATTTGGTCAAAGAAGAGATTGAGAGACTCTGAAAGGCCAAATTCATCAAGATTGTTGGGTATATTGAATGGTTGGCAAACATTGTTCCTACCATAAAAAAGAATGGCAAAATTAGAGTCTGTATCAATTTTAGAGATCTGAATGCAGCCACCCTCAAGGATGAGTACCCAATGCCAATAGCTGATGTGCTTATTGATTTAGCCTCAAGACATAACATCTTGTCCTTTATGGATGGCTACTGTGGGTACTACCAAGTTATGATTACTTTAGAGGACACCCACATGACAGCATTCAGGGTTCCTGGGTCAATAGAGACCTTTGAGTGGGTGGCTATGCCATTTGGCTTGAAAAACATTGATGCCACCTACAAGAGAACCATGAACATTATCATTCATGATCTTATTGGCAAGGCCATTAAAGTCTACATAGATGAGATCGTGGTCAAATCAAAGTCCCTATTTAAACACTTGGACGACTTAAGAGGGGCTTTCCTTAGAATGAGGAGTCATAACCTCAAGATGAGCTTATTAAAATGTGCCCTTGGTGTGTGCGCTGGGAACTTCCTTGGTTTTTTAGTACACCAAAGGGGCATTGAAGTGGACATTAATAAGCCTAAAGCCATTCAATAGGCCAAATCACCTTGAAGAAAAAATGAGCTCCAACGCTTCTTAGGGCAGGCTAATTTCCTGAGGCGTTTCATTTCTAGTGTCGTAGGGAAAACCAAAGTCTTCTCTCCACTTTGAGACTCAAGTCTGAGAAGGACTTCAAGTGGAAGGCACCACATCAAGCAGCTTTCGAGGCCATCAAGGAATATATGATCAGACCACCAGTGTTGCTTCCACTAAAGAAAGTCAAACAGTTGAAGATTAATGTCTTTGCTTCTGATGAATCAATTGGTTGTTTGCTTGTATAAGACAATTAGCAAGAATTTGAGCAAGATGTGTTCTACCAAAGCTGTTGTTTGAATGGATGTAAAAAAAATATTCCTCTATTGAGAAATTGTGTCTATCTTTATTCTATGCCTCTGTAAAATTGATACATTGCTTCTTAGCATATACAATATATGTAGTTGCGCAGACAGATGTCCTCAAATACATGCTAGATAGACCTCTAACGAGGGGAAGACTAAACAAGTAAACTATTCCTCTACTTTAGTTTGAACAACATGTGTGTCACAAAAGTCAGGCAAAGGCTAAGCCTTAGTAGACTTTTTAGCTAACCATCGCACATTCACACTGGCTTGGAGTGTGAGCCAGACCATCTCCTAGTACTGGAAATGATCCCTTGGAAACTATAATTTGATGGATCAAGGACAAATTCAAGCGTTGGAGCTGGGATTGTGATTGAATCTCTTACAGAGATCATCACCAAGTTATTTGTTACCTTAGTTGGCAATTGCTCCAACAACATGGCAAAGTATGAGGCATTGATCATCGGCCTACAAACTCTCCTAGACATGTAAGTCCCCAAAGTTATCATAAGAAGTGATTCGCAATTCGTCATTTTCTAAGTAAAAGGGGAATTTTAGTGTTGAAGCGATACCACGAACAAGTACATCTCAATGGAACAAAAACTATTAAATAGGTTTGATGGTGTTAAATTTGAACATATACCTAGAGAAAAGGCAAAGCTGTCCTTTAATTTGAACAAGTACATCTCAAGGATACAAGCTGCCTAGGACTTGGTGTGAAGAAACTATGGTCATTAAGACTAAAGTTTTTGAGCATGACATCAAATTCATTGAGTCCTTCAATTTTGAGAGAGAAGTCATACCAGGCGAATACTTGGATTGCTTTGAAACACATTAAACTGTCACAAATCAATGTGAGCATTGGAGGCAACCTTTAATGGATTACTTTAAAAATCCTCGAGACTATGTTAAAGATCGAAAGAAGAAAATAAGAGCTCATAGATTCCATCTAGATGATGAATCTAGAGAGTTATACAAAAGGGACGCAAGTGGAGTGCTTCTCAAGTGCCTTGAATTGGACGAAGTGATGCTGGTGATGGTAGGAACCTATGAGGATATTTACGGATCCCTTTTGGCTGGCAACAAGATGCATTGGCTCATTAAGTGTTATGGCTAATGTTGGCCATCAATGATGGATGATTGCGTTAAATATGCCAAGAGGTGTGCAGCACATGCCAAAGACATGGTCATGTACCAAGTGTCCTTGCTGCAGAAATGCACGCTATCGTCAAACCATGGCCCTTTAGAGAATGGGCAATGGACATCATAGGGGAGATTAACCCTCCTTCTAGTAAATAACACTGTTACATCCTCGTGGCCACAAATTACTTCACAGAATGGGTGGAGTCTAAACCATATAGGAATATCAATCAGAATTATGTGATTGATTTTATCAAAGAATACATCTTATGCAAGTTTGGAATCCTTGAAACCATTACTATTGGACCAGGCTAAAGTGTTCAATGGGGCTAAGGCAAAGGCATTTACCAAGAGTTTCAACATAGAAATCTTGAACTCAACCCCCTACTATGCTCAAGCTAATGGCCAGGTAGAGTCTACCAACAAAATTCTATAGGCCACATTGAGAAACTGAATGAGGATAATCCCAAAAACTGGCATGAAATGCTAATTAATGCCTGTCAGCCATAGAAGTATGGAAATGCCTTAGGCAGATGGGTGTTAGTTGGTTGACTAAACTATTTAACCAAATCCTTCTGAGGGAGAAGATGCCTAAGGAATGGAGGAAGAGCACAGTGATCCCAATATATAAGAACAAAGGCGACATTCAGAGTTGTGCCAACTATCGGGGTATCAAACTAATGTGCCACACTCTGAAGTTGTGGGAACAGGTCATAGAGAGGAGGTTAAGGCAACAGACAGAGGTGTCCGAGAACCAATTCGGATTTATGCCGGGGAGATCAACAATAGAAGCCATCCACATCCTAAGGCGAACGATAGAGCAATATAGGGAGAGACAAAAGGACCTTCACATGGTTTTCATTGATTTAGAGAAGGCATATGATAGAGTGCCAAGGGAGGTCCTTTGGAGAGTTTTGGACAGCAAAGGCATCCCCATGCCACACATCCGAGCAATTAGAGACATGTATGAGGAGGCATAAATTGTGGTGCGTACAGTGGACGGGGAGGCAGACGCTTTCCCGATAACCGTAGGGTTACACCAGGGGTCTGCTTTAAGCCCCTATCTGTTCATTCTAGTTATGGACGAGCTCACTAGGCACATCCAGGGATGTGTACATTGGTGCATGCTTTTTGCAGATGACATAGTGTTGGTAGGGGAGTTGCGGGAAGAGGTAAATGAGAAGCTGGAACTGTGGAGAGGGGTACTAGAGTCGAAGGGTTTATGTATAAGCAGAGCCAAGACCGAGCACATGAAACTCAAGTTCGATCCCTCCACGACGCCTAGCCGGGAAGACGTCAAGATTGGATCGGAGGCCATATCGAAGAAGGAGAGCTTCAGTTACTTGGGGTCCATGATACAGCACAACGGCAAAGTTGACGAGGATGTCAACAACCGGATTAAAGCAGGATGGCAAAAGTACAGGATGGCCTCCACGGTACTTTGTGATAGAAAGTTCCACTTGAAGCTAAAGGGAAGATATCATAAGACGGTTGTGAGGCCAGCCATGACGTATGGGGCAGAGTGCAGGGCGATGAAACAACAGCACACACAGAAGTTGAAGGTGGCAGAGATGCGAATGCTGAGGTGGATGTGCGGACACACAAGGAAGGATAGAATCAGAAACGACGTCATAAGAGGCAAATTGGGCGTAGCCGCCATTGAAGATAAACTGAGGGAGCAACGTCTGAGGTGGTTCGGACATGTTAGAAGGAGACCAGACAACGCTCAAGTAAGGAGATGCGAACAGCCCCTTACTACACCAGGCAGGAGAGGAAGAGGCAGGCCAAAGAAGAGATGGCTGGAGACGATCAGACAAGACCTCACCCACCTAAACCTTCGGGAGGAGATGGCTTTAGATAGAGCCCAATAGAGGGCTAGTATAGAGGTTATAGATGCTCCAGTTGGAGTAAGGTAGTCTAGCTTACTAGTGCTAGGCCTTGACGTCCTCCTGGCACACTTAGGTTGTGTACTTGCTCTCATGAGTTGCTACTTGCCTACTTATCCTTTGATTTCTGCTTCAGGTGGCTTGCTTTGAGTTTGTTGTTTTGCTCGCTGTGTGTTTTGCCCTGCTTATGCTGTGTTGCTCTCCTGCTACCAGGTCACATGCTCTATGCTACGGACTAGCTTCTCCGGTTAGGGGTCCTCGAAAACAGCCTCTCTTCAGGGTAGCCCCCTGAAGGGGGAAGGCTGCGTACATCTACCCCCCCCCCCCCCCCCCCCCAGACCCTGCTTTTGCGGGAGCCCTTGCAGGCACTGGGTTTGTTGTTGTTGTTGTTGTAGCTAGAGGAATGGGGCCAGAGATGGCTGTTAGCTCCATTTTGTTTCAAGTTCTGTGTGTGTGGTCACCATAAATGTGAAAACAAAACAAACATAAAAAAGGGACTCACCACAACAAGCGAGTGAGCCCAATTACGAACTGCCCATCTTTAACCTAAACCATTCACCATTTCTAGAGAAAAGGTTGTGATATGTTGGTTTATCTAACTTCAGTTATACTTTGAGTTCTTCTTACGCTTCAATTAAGAAGATTTTGTTAAATGTCTTTGAGGATTTTCTGCATATTTGTATGACAGAAAATTAAAGGATATGGACCTAACTCAAGTGGCATGCCCACAGACACCTTTCCTCGTACACTTAAAAGTCGGGAACTGGGGTGGAGACAAATCCAAGAGCTCAGTAGTCCTCTTAAAAGCCTGAGTCAATCAGGTTTTTAAGTCTAGCACCCTTGAATTATAATGACTCGAATGAGTTTGGGTCTGACAAGATTAAGATGGAGCAAACAGTAGGACCAATGCAATCAAGGGACAAGCCTTGGCCAACCTAAGTTCACCTGACTTATCAAGTAGTAACAGTAGTGTTAAAACCAACACAATTAAGGGACAAGCCTTGGCCATCAAAGCCTTAAACTAAATCCTCAAATCCCAACTTATCGATTTCTGGTAACAAACTAAAACTGGAAAGTCATACCTGAAGCCTGAGATCTAAATTACTATGAAGGTAAGTACAACAGACATCTATGTTACGCCACACCAAGCTAAGTTGTGCTACTCCTAAGGAAAAAGCACAATTGTGATGTAAAAGAAAACTGGAAGAACTTTTGTAATGAGTGTATGTGTACTTTTTTGGACTGACGCAGAGTCCTCTATTTATAGAAAATAAGAAATAACAGCAACTCCTTCTTTCCCGGCAAATTGACCCACATCTGGCCAGTAAGCTCTCTCTTGCGCATGTAAATCTTCAATGAACATGCCCTGAATTTAGTATTGGAGGGAAATGCTTGGTGCCTACGTTCGAATTCTTAGCAGAAATCCCCTTTAGAACCCCCCCCCCCCCCCCCCCCCCCCCCCCCCCGGTGCATTCTTTTGGACTAAGCTTAACACCCAAGTAACTGAAATTATGCTCTAAGTAACTGCATCAAGCCTGGGAACCACCTATTCTTACAGCCTTCCTGATAGCCCCTTGAGCTCGAGCTCACTTCTCCCAAAAACCATCTTGAGCCTCGAGTGACTGATCCCGTTGGCAAGTGTAATTACCTACTCAGTATGCTAGGCTCAAAACGCCATTATCTTAGTACTCAAAGGCCTGACTTCCCACAAGAAGGCCCTTACATGCTAACCACGTGGCACTTTATTCAAAACGATGTCGTCCTAACCCGATCAAAATTAGGGTGTAAACAAATTTCCCCCTTTTATCCATTGGTAAATTCAAAATTTCTAATGGGTAAAAATTTGCCTGATGGGACCATCAACGGATACAGGGAGCTTGAGAGAACACTATATGTTGCTTGCTTTTTCCTTTTCACATGTATATAAATATAACAGTTAGGGATTGAAATTCTGACTTTCTTGCTTTGTTCTCTCTTCTTTGTTGTTCATCAAGCACTTCTGCAAATTCTTTCCTTTGCCCTTGAATCACTTAATTCTTGACTCAATCCACTCTTTATTCTTCGCTTCCTTCTAATTTTACAATGGCATAAATCTCATTCGTCATGCTCCCCCTCCTCAAGCAGACAGCCCCAATTTGACCCTTTGAAAAGCTCTTATGTTCTTCAGAGCCCAATTGATCTCAATGTTATCAAGGAGGATCTTTCTTCATTTCCAGAGGATAATGCTTCATTAAATGTGGCTTCTTGTGCCCTAAGGCCAATCTTTGACCCATCCCACAACATTCCCAGTCTTGAGGGATTGTTTCCAGATACAGACGAGTCTCCTCTTCTTCATACAATTTCTTCAAGTCATTGTTGGGGAGGCAACGCATTTGCAAGGAAGCGGTACCTTTTAAGGGATGGACATTTCTGACCAAACGATACTCTGAATGGGCAGATGGGCTGATGGTGACCTATGGCGAGAAATGGAAGCAACTTCGCATCTATGAAGCCATTAGGCTTTCTACCATCCCTTGGGTATGATTTCCCCATTGTAATAGCATTAACTTGCTATTGGAATACCTATTATAATGCTTGTGACCTCCCTAAGGGCTTTTTAGGAATCACTCTAAAGGGCATAGTGGCCCTAATGGGTCTTTTATCTAGGGGAGAAGAGTTGCCCCTTGATTCTATTATTTCTTCATAAGCTAAATCTTTTGCCTCCTTTTTTATCACAAACTTGTTTGGAGGTTATAGTCTTTTGTTAAAACGTTTGTAACAGAGGACCATGACTTTGGGAAAGTTTCCAATGAGAAGGAGGTGTGCTTCTACTTGTTTTGGTTAAACAAGTTTTCCTTTGCAAACTCTTCTAACTCGGTCCTTAAGTTCCTTAGGACCATAGCCATCAACTTAGCTTTTAGTAATGGCCTTTTGTCCTTGGGACCATTGTTTTTGGCCCAGGTAGGACATCATAGCCAAAAACTATGTTATCCACCTAGGTGGTCCATTGCGGCTGGTCCAACTATGAGCCCAAGCCTATTTCCCTGAGTTGTGCCCTAGAGGCCCTTATGCTCCCACAGGTGAGGGGGTTTTTGGACTTCAACCCTTAGATCTTCCATTTTGGCTGATACTGATCTTAAGTCGGAGAGCTCCAACTCCTTTTCTTTTTTTGTTTGGACTTGGAAACCATTGAATGGATGCTCAGTCCAAAGCTGATCCTCCGCGTGCCAAGCCATGATCCTTGCTAATGCTTAGGAAACAACCTCTTAGGCCATTACTGGGAGGTCTTAGTGCCTCTACATTGGGGTTCCGGAGTGTCTTGGAAGTCTCCTTCATCGAGAAAGGCTCTCACACATCCCTAGAAGTTAGAGTCTTTACACTAGATATCAACTTGACTAATCTCAGCTTCAGTCAGTGGGCTGTCAATGACAGCTATCGTGTTTACTGTTAGGAAGATTGTGGGGTGGTCCATTTGACGTGTAGAGGTCCCACGCCATCTTCGTAGAATTTTTCCTCAATGCGGTTGGAGAAAGCCATGAATGGCATGTTATCTGCAATAACAACCTCATACTTCTCTTGATTCCAGAAGATTAGAAACTGGTGAAGTGAAGATGGAACAAAATAATTGCCATGCAGCCAATCTTTATTGAACAAAGTGTTGGGACGAATTTCAAAAATTTCCCTGATTAAATAAATTTAACGCAAAAGGTTTTAAATTCTTGATTTTAAACCTAGGGTTGATTTAAAATTTTGAATTTTAAATCTATAGATTTAAATTCCTAATTTAAATCTACAGGCCTTTGCTATATTACATTCATAACAATAACACTAACTTAAAACAGGCATAATAAGAAAACTGTAAATAAATAGAAAAACGAAAACTTAAAAAAGATGGAAAGAACATAACCGGAATTGCTCCAAAATAAGAATACTAAAATGAATAATAAATCTCCCAAAAAGCTGAGAAAACTGAGATCCAACGGCCTTCTTCACAATGACCTTGAGCCTCTTGGAAAGTGGGCTCCGAAAAATATTAAATTAAGGAAAGAAAAATTTTAACAAATTTTTTTCTCTCCAATTGGGTCCCCAAAATTCGACACTTTCTAAAATTCTTAATCTGGAATTGATTGAATGCCAATCCTTTGAAATAGGTAACTCTATTAATAGTAGCGTACCGGAGCGAAAAACAAGCAATTTGTCGATGTGTGACAGAAAAAATTTAAAGAAAATGCAGCATTTTGGTTGAAAACACAAACAAAACGACGTGTATAGCATCAGCTCAAAAGCTCCTATTTTAAATTTGATATGCGTGCCACATGGCGGGCTACGATTGGCCCACTCGCATGCACACGGATTGCTCCTTAGGACCACCCAACGCGCGAAGTAGATCCGCGACTACGAGGATCGTGCCCTAGGCTTTCAAATTCCCTTTTTTTTTTTTTACTTTGTTTACCATATGTAAAAAATTCATATCTTTAACTTTTAATTTTCAAAAATTATTTTATTTTATAATTTTTAACTTTTATTCATCTCATGAATAATGTTTGGCAAAATTAAATTTACTCATCTCATGAATAAATAATTTTTCTCATCAATTCTTTAATATTTTACCAATAGGAAAAAATACAGAGGCTTGCGTAGGGACCTCAGGGACAATTTAAATCTAGCTCCAATTAATTAATACCTCATGATAAAATTTAATTACCATTTAATTGGACTTAATTCCACTAAATTAATTCCACTGCCCTTTAGACTTAAACTATTTATTTAATAACTCCCAAATAGACCGTATTGATGACAACAATCCCTCCATTAGATGTCTATGATAAAGAATAAATATAACTATTACCATTATACTTTTCATAGCTTCTCCATTAGTTACCGACTCGCCCTTCACTAAATAAGTCATGTATATTTTAACATAATCATAGTATAAATTCCAAATTCCAAATGCCAAACACCGGAATACTTTGGCCAAATATTCTGAATCATTCAAACACTTGTAAATCAACTAAGGGGACATCTATAGCTCATAAGAGACCGTGGATTCTCTATTGAATACCTAATCCTTGTCACGCTTCACGTTGCTACCCAATATACGTGGAAATTTAATCATTTGTCTATACCTTATTTATAGTACACCAAAGTAACTAACATTACATGCACAAGTCTAGAATACTCTCAGGATTTAGAGTTGTCGTTCAAATAGTACAACATGAATAACTCATCTCCGATAGTAGTCTAGAAACAAGCAATCACATGATCCAACTCAGTGTGTCAATCTTGTTAAACACACCAATATAACACTTTTTGATCACCATCCACATGATCAAGACAAGTCATCTAAAGTGTCAAGTTATAGTCTTAGCATACAAGTGGTTCAAACTTTTCTTTGACTACGAGTTTTTCAAACAACAATCTATATCATTCGTTCCAAGTCTATCTGTGAGTTAATCTCTTTTCGAATCTCATTCTAAAAATTAAATTAATCAATAAAATTAATTAATTAATTAATTTTTATTTAAAACAGTGCCAACTTACAATTTAGATTATCTTATAATCTACTTTATAATCTACTTAATGACTTACCAAAAAAAAAAAAAAAAGAAACTACTTTATAATCTCATTCTAAAATTAAATTAATTAATAGAAATTAATTTTTATCTAATATAGTACCTACTTATATCTTAGATTATCTCATAAACTATTTTAAAATATCATTCTAAAAACTAAATTAATTAACAAGAAAACTAATTTTTAATTATTATGTAAACAAGTACTAACGTCTACACATCCAAAAAAAAATATAATTTTTTTTTATTTTTAAATAAAATTTTTTAATTGCTGAAGTTAGGGTTGATCTACTGACATCAGCATCGTTGACTGCTGACATGAACGTTGACCTGACTGTTAGAATAATGTTAGAATATAATATATTATGGAAAGATAACATTGTTGGAATATATTATATTACGGAAAGTATATATTGTATAGGTTAAATATGTAAATGTTTCTATATGTTGTAAGAGATTATATTGTTATAAATATAAGAGAAGGCCTCCTCATTTGGTGTGCTTCTCATTCTTTCATCTCCTCATTCTTTCATGGTACCAGAGTCATCCCGAGCCCTCTCGTAAAGGCAAACCCTAGCCTTCCTTTTTCCTTCAAAAAAAAACAAAGGGCTAACCCTAGCTGCCACCGCCATTAACCCTAGCCCCCTATGGCCGACGCAACATCGTCCACCACCTCTCTCACCCTCGGCGTCCCCTTCATTCGGATCTTGTCACCACCCACCACCGGTTGCACTCCCTCTCTTCTCACACCATTCAGGTTCTCTAACGTCCGCCAGCACATATCGTCTACACTCGATTTAAATGATCCATCAACCTAATTAGTATGGCGCCGCTCCTTTATCTCTGCTTGTCGGGGTTATGCTATTGATGACCATCTTGATGGTACATCCCTTCCACCCGCCTCTTCTGAATCGACCTACAGCTACTGGAGATAGGTTGACAATCTCCTTATCTCTTGGATACTTGGTACTATTTCCTCTAATCTTGCTAGTGTTGTGTGTGGCGATGATGATGACTTAACTGCTGCATCTTTGTGGAGTTCCATTTCTAGACTTTTTACTGATTTTGCACAATCACGCCAGCTGCAATATAAACGAGAATTAACCAATATTAAGAAAGGCAATCTCTGCATGTTAGCATATCTCACAAAAATCAAATCCCTAGCTAATAATCTCAAATCTGTACATGCCTATGTAATCGATGTTGATATGGTTTTAGCTGCTGTGGATGGTCTTTCTGATGATAAAGATTTTCATGCTGTTTGTACCTCCATTACATTTAGAGCCCCTTTTCCATCATTTAATGAGGCTCGGTCTATGTTAATGAATGAAGAGTCTTGTCTTAAAAATGTTAACTCCAGTGCCCCTACTCTTCTTATTGCTATCGGCACCACCGAGGTGGTCCCGCCGCCACCCACGGCTGGCACCGTGAACTCGCCACCGCAGCCGCAGCTGCTCTGAGCAGCCCGTTGCGCTTCCTGCTCATCACATTTCACATACACCCGGTTATGGTAGTCAGTTTGGTAATGGTCGTGGTAATGGCCGTGGTCGTGGACGTAACGGTTGTGGTTATGGTAACTCATGGATGCAGAACATGTGGGGTCCGAATTACAGGGGGATGTCGTGTCCTATGCCTCCTTTCTACATGTTGTTTCGCCACCTCAGTTTGGTTCTGCTCCTCATGATGGTAATGCACCTTCTTATCCATATTCTCATCCTGCAAATAATGCTTATACCACTGGCTATGGTTTTTACCCAAGTTTTGATGTGAGTCAGTTCCCCCCACAGTCCTATTCCACCCCTATTCTTGACTCATCCTGGATCATGGATAGCGGGGCTTCCTCCACATGACAAATAACCCAGGTATCCTAACATCCTTGTTTCCATATACTGGTTTTGAAAGAATTTTAATGGGTAATGGTGCGTCTCTTTCTATTGCGGGCATTGGGTCTTGTTTTATTTCTACTCCTGCAGGTCGCTTTAATTTAAGTAAAGTACTATTCGTCCCTGGTCTCTCCAAAAATTTATTTTCTGTCCGTCAATTTTGTTCAGACAATAATTGTCTTCTTGAATTTGCCTGTTTTGGTTTTTCTGTCAAGGATCGTAATTTGAAGTCCACTGTAATCCGCTGCATCAGTCCGGGACCTCGCTTTACTGTACCAGGATCCTCCTCCATCCATACATCGTTCGTTGCGTCTCGAGTCCCCTCTTCTTTTTGGCACCGTCGCTTAGGTCATCCAGGAGAACCAGTTTTTTCTACTTTAGTTAAGCAAAAATTTATTTCTTATTCTAATTCTTCAGAGTCCAATTTGTGTCATACTTGCCAACTAGGTAAGCATAGTCGTTTACCTTTTCAAAAGTCTGTTACCAAAACTATGTGTCCTTTTGACATTGTTCATTCTGATGTATGGATATCACTTGTTATTAGTTTCAGTGGTTTTAAGTATTATTTGTTATTATTGGATGACTACTCTCATTATGTGTGGATTTACCCTATGCGTGCCAAATTTGAGGTTTTTGACTTGTTTGTTCAGTTTCGTAATCTCGTGTTAGATCAATTTGGTATGGAAATCAAACATTTTCAGTGTGATAATGGTACTGAATACATCAATCGTGACTTTAATGGCCTTTTTCTACAACGGGGTATTCTCAGTAGGGTCTCTTATCCTCATACCTCCCAACAAAATGGGAAGGCTGAATGCATGCACCGGACCATTGGTATGCGTTCACTCCTCTTCCTGGCCTGCATGCCATTGGAATTTTGGGTTGAAGCAGTTTCGGTTGCAACTCATATTATAAACTTTTTACCATCCACTTCCATTAAGAAAAGATTCCATTTCAACGTCTATATAAAAAGAAAGTCAATTATTGACCCCCTTTGGGTTTTTGGCAGTGCCTGTTATCCAAATTTGAGTGCAACCACGCCCCATAAGCTCGCTCCCCTCTCTACCTTCTGTGTTTTCTGGGGATATCCACCGAGTCATAAAGGTTATAAATGTTTGGATCTCTCCACTAACAAAGTCATTATCTCGAGGCATGTTATTTTTGATGAAGCAGACTTTCCCTTTGCACGGTTGGGTACCTTTTCTCAAGCTACAATGGACCGTCTTCACCAAGTTTTTTCCTCGCCGCTTGCATCATCTCCCTTCGCCGGTCTCACCATGCCACCCTTGCTGGTCGGTGCGCCCGTTGCTGCCCCGGCTACCACCGCAGCTCTGACAGCGGCAGCACCTCCGAACCCAGCTCGCTGCACCTGCACCAGCTCCCACCGCACCTACACCAGTTCCCGCTGCTCCTGCAGCCACACCGGGCCCACCCCCGGTGCCTCTATCCAGTTCTACTCATCCCATGGTCACTCGTGCTCGAGCTGGTATTGTGAAACCTCTTCTCAAACCTTCTATGCTTGCTCATAATTTGTTGCCCAAGGTTCCTTTTTCCTATAAGCAGGCTCTTACTGATGACAATTGGAAGAATGCCATGCTCGATGAATTTAATGCTCTTATTCGTAATAAAAGATGGGATTTCATTCCTCCACCCTCTCATGGTAACATTGTTGGTTCTAAGTGGGTTTATCGCATAAAGCAAACATCTACCGGTCAAGTTGAACGGTATAAAGCTCAATTAGTTGCTCAAGGATTCACACAGAGGTATGGCATAGACTACGGTGAAACTTTTAGTCCTGTTGTTAAACCTGCTACTATTCATACTGTCTTGACTATTACTACTTCTCGACATTGGCCCATTCATCAGCTTTATGTTAAGAATGCATTTCTTAATGGCACCCTTAATGAAGAGGTCTATATGAAGCAACCACCGGGTTTCATTAGCTCTCAATATCCTGATCATGTCTGTAAGCTTAACAAGTCTCTCTATGGCCTCAAGTAGGCTCCTCGTGCGTGGTACACCCGTTTTTCTACCTTCCTACATCGGTTAGGCTTCCGCAGCTGTAAGTCTGATTCCTCCTTGTTTGTCATACGTCGAGGACATGACATGGCTATATTACTGGTTTATGTTGATGATATAGTTCTTACTGCTTCCTCTAATGCGGTACTTCAAGACTTACTTCATTCTCTTCGATCTAAGTTTGACACGACGGATTTGGGACACCTTAATTACTTTCTCGGCATTTCAGTCTCTCACTTACCTACAGGACTCTTCTTGTCTCAATCCAAGTATGCTCATGACCTACTGGACAAGACTAAATGCTCTCTTGCAAGCCTGTTGCCACACCTATAGATTCCAAAGCAAAACTTTCCATGGAAGATGGTGAGCCCGTATCCGATCCCACCTTATGTAGGTCCATTATTGTTGCCCTTCAATATCTCACCTTTACTCGTCCTGACATTTCGTATGCAGTGCAACAGGTGTGTCTATTTATGCACGCTCCGCCCTCATCCCGCTGGATGGCTGTTAAACGCATTCTTCGTTATATCAAGGGCACAATTGATCATGGTCTGACTATCTCCCCTACTCGTTTGGACCAACTCGTGGCATACTCCAATGCTGATTGGGCTGGTTGCCCCGATACTTGCCATTCTACTTCTGGATTCTGTGTTTTTCTCGGGGGCAACATTGTCTCCTGGTCCTCCAAACGACAGCCCACAGTCTCTTGTTCCAGTGCAGAGGCTGAATATCGTGCCGTTGCCAATGCCGTCTCCGAATGTTGCTGGCTCCGTTCTCCCCTTAGTGAGCTCAGTCTTCTTCTTCCTCGGGCTACTTTGGTCTATTGTGACAATGTCTCTGCCATGTACTTGTCTACGAATCCTGTTTAGTGTGTTCGTACAAAGCATATCAAGATCAAAGTCCATTTCATAAGAGAACATGTTCAAATGGGTCCTGTTCAAGTTCTTCATGTACCTTCGTCTCAACAAATTGCAGATATCTTCACAAAGAGTCTTTCGCGACATCTCTTTCTGCTTTTCAAGTCCAACCTTCACATTCGGTTACCTCCTACTTCGGTTGAGGGGGGATGTTAGAATAATGTTAGAATATAATATATTATGGAAAGATTACATTGTTAGAATATAATATATTATGGAAAGATTACATTGTTATAATATATTATATTATGGAAAGTATATATTGTATAGGTTAAATATGTAAATGTTTCTATATGTTGTAAGAGATTATATTATTATAAATATGAGAGAGGGCCTCCTCATTTGGGGTGCTTCTCATTCTTTCATCTCCTCATTCTTTCACTGACGTTAGCATTAGAATTTCCATTTTTAAGTAAATTAAAACAAGTAATTTAAAAAAATAATCGAATCTAATCTCATAAGATCAATTTTTTTTGATTTCATAAAAATATTTGAATCTAATCTCATTTGATTAATTTTATCCAATTTTGTAAAAAGTAACTGAATCTAATCTCATTACACAAAAAACGTTAGTGCAAATTTTGATTTGACTAATATGAATTAACTATTAATTTGTTAACGATTTAAACAATTTAAACCGGTAAATTTAAATAATCTAATTAACTATTAATTCATTAACAATTTAAAAATTTTAATCATTACTTAAAACAATCTTTTCTTCTTAATAAAATTTTTATTTTATTAAATTGCAAGTCTATTTATTTTAATTTTATTATACTGATTAATGTATATTATGAATGTAATCAGACGCTGGCTCTGATATTAAATATTGGGGCGAATTTCAAAAATTTCCCTAATTCAATAAATTTACCGCGGCGGAAGAGTTTAAAATTTTTAATTTTAAGCCTATGGTTGATTTAAAATTCTTAATTTTAAATCTACAAGCCTCTACTCTAATACATTCATAACAATAATATGAACTTAAAACAAGCATAATAAGAAAACTATAAATAAATAAAAAAGTGAAAACTTAAAAGAGAAGGAAAGAAGAATATGCCTGGATTTGCTCCAAAATTAAAATACCATAATGAATAATAAATCTCCCAGAAAGCCGAGAAAGCCAAAACTTAGAAGTCTTCTTTGCAATGACCTCGAACCGCCTAGAGAGTCGGCTCCGAAAAATATTAAACTAAGGAAAGAAAATTTTCAATGAAAATTTTTCTCTACAATTGGGTCCTCGAGAGTTAACACTTTATAAAACCCATAATTTAGAATGGGTTGAATGCCAAACCTTTAAAATAGGTACCTCTATTTATAGTTGGTTACCGGAGCAAAAGAAAGCAATTTGTTAATGTGGGATAGAAAAAATTTAAACAAACTGCAATGTTTTGCTTAGAAACACAATCAAAACGACGCGAATAACATCAGCTTAAAAGCGCCTATTTTAAATTTGATCTGCATGCCACTTGTTAGGTCACGATCGGCTAGCTCGCGTGCACGCAGATTGCTCCTTAGGACTGCACATTTGTTGGTCCATCTGCGACTATGCGGATCGTGCCTTGGGATTTGATCTGCATGCCACTTGTTAGGTCACGATTGGCCGACTCGCGTGCACGCAGATTGCTCCTTAGGGCTGCACATTTGTTGGTCCATCTGCGACTATGCGGATCGTGCCTTGGGATTTGAATTTTTGATTTTTTTTTTTATTTTGTTTCCCACATGGAAAAAATTCATCTCATGAATTTTTAATTTACAAAAAATATTTTATTTTATGATTTTCAACTTTTATTCATCTCATTAATAATGTTTGACAAAATTAAATTTACTCATCTCATGAATTCTTTAATATTTTTCCGATGGCAATAAATATAGAGGCTTGCGTAAGGATCTAAAAAACAATTTAAATCTAGCTCCAAATGAATTAAATTAATTGTCATCTCATGATAAAATTTAATTACTATTCAATAAGACTTAATTCCGCTAAATAAATCCCACTGCACTCTAGACTTGAACCATTTGTTCGATAACTCCCAAATAGACAGTATAGATGACAACAATCCCTCCACAAATGCCCATAACAAAAAATAAATATAACTACTATACCATTATCCTTCTTAGAGACCAATTCGCGATTCACTAAATAATTTATTTATACTTGAATATATTCATCGTATGGATTCCAAATGTCAAAGACCTAGAATACTTTGGCCAAAGATTCTGAATCATCCAAACACTTCCAAATCAACTAAGGGGCATCTGTATCTCATAAGATATTGTAGATTCCCTATTGAATATTTGATCTTTGTCACACTTCATGCCGCTACCCAGTGTACATGGGAATTCAGTTATTTGTCTAGACCTTACTTATAATACACCAAACTAACTAACGTTCTATGCACAAGTCTAGAATACTCTCAGGATTTAGAGTCATCGTTCAAATAGTACAACATGAATTACTCATCTCCAATAGTAATATAGAAACAAGCAACTCATATGGTTCAACTCAGTATATGAATCTTATTAAACACACCAACATAACACTTTTGGATCACCATCCACATGACCAAGACAAGTCACCTAAAGTGTCACATTATATACTTAGCATACAAGTGGTCCAAACTTGTCTTTGACTATAAGTTTTTCAAACAACAATCCATACCATTTGTTTCAAGTCTATCTATGTGAATCTAATAAACCACTTAGAACAAACATATAAATTGTAGTCTAAGGACTACACCCATCTCATGGATGTTATCCAAAAGAAAATCACATGCAGCATAATGCTCACTTATACAAATTCAATAAGAAAACGACTGGGACTTCAATTTTTTTCTTTAATAAAATAACATTTAGAAGGTAAAGTTTGAATTTCCAGGACACTATCCCAACACAAAAGCATTATAGTTTGAGGTAGTTTCCACCACACAAAAAGTTGTCAGCTTGCTTAAGCCGTCAACAAATAAGTCAATAGGGATAACTCCTTCAGATTTGCTAGTAGCTCCAAAAAATGCCATTCTTGAGACTTACCAATGACCCCCATAATATTTGAAGCTAATACGTTAATAGCTGCGCCATTATCCACCAAGACCTTATTCACCCGAATGCCATCAAATTTGGCCTTGATATATAGGGGCTTGATGTGCTTATGTGTGACATTAGGCCCATCAAACATCATCTTCATTATGCCAGGTGTGTCATGAGGCAATTACGATGTTATAGCATTAACCTTAAAAGATAAAGGGTTGAATGTACCTTTGGTGGCCACTACTTCAGCCATGAGCTCCACCTAAGGCTCCTCATCTGATGCTATCACATCACCCTCGAGACCTTCTTGAGCATCAGCTGCCATGTATTCCAAGAAAAGAAGTAAGGCAGTTCTAACATCAACCTTTTAAGGAAGCATTGAGAATTGTATTTGGACCCCTTGGTCTGCTCTCTTCTCGAGGCTGTCAACCGTAGATGTATTTTGATTTTGATATTAAGGACTGTTGTTATTTAGCATGTCCTATTCTGTGATTGGTCCTTAAGATCAACCTCTTGTGGTTGAGATTCATCCACAGGCCAAGGGAAATCTTCTTCGTGGAAATCATTCTCGATGTTAGACCATGTTAGGTTGACATGGTTCCATTAAGTTAATGTTGAAAGGGGAGTATTCCTTCTCATCCCCAACAGATTTTAGCACTACGGGGTCCTCGGCAATCTAGTCCCACCAAGATTCTCGCCCTTTAGGTGATGAGGAACTAACCCATCTCTTGAGCTTCTTGCGAGCTGGCCGTTTTTCTGTATTAGGAGGTTTAGACTTAGTCATTGGATCATTAAGATCTGTATGCTTGGTTTGCTTGGCCTTTTGGACCCTGGCCTCTTCTTGAGAAATCTTGGCAAAGCAAGTGTCAAGCAAAGTCCTTTGTTGAGGTGCCTTTTTGCACAACTGCCTCCTTTTCTAGGGTCGAGTAAAGTTAGAAGGACTAACTACCTCTTGATCAAGGAGGTTCCTTCTCTAGACATTACTGAACCTAACACCAGAAGGTTGATATCCTGATTGCCGTGGTGCCAGACTGGTGCCCACTTCAAATAAGGTGTACTTTGGATTCCTCTTAGGATTCCCTATCCTCGTGATGACCGGAGTCTCGAGTGAGAATCCTTGATAGGATCACTTCTTCGAGATCTCTCGTATGGCATCTTTAGTTCCAAAAGAGGGTCAGCGATGGAAACATACTAAGGAAGCAACTTGAGTTTCCTCATCACAACTCGTATTTTCCCACAGCATTGCTGACATGCTGTGTATGACATCCTTTCCAAATAGCGAGATGTTTTCTCTCAACTAGTCAGACTTTGAGAGGATCTCTATAGCTACTGATCTCCATAGCTAACTCTTTTGCCACTGTCAGCATAATGGCGGAGCTATTGCAGAAATTGATCAGCAAATTCTTAAAAATGGCACACCTATAGGTACGATGGAGTTCAGTGATATGCCAATGGCATATTCCATGATCAGGTGTGCAAAAAAGTCTTGGGAATCCCAATATTACTTCAATGACAAACCGCTCAAAAAGATAGTTAACCACCCATGCCTTATGATTGTCACTAAGAACAATTCTTCTCCTGTAAAAGAAAAAAAAAGGGTTAGTCTGGACACAATAAGGCTTAGCTTTGTCAATGGTCTAAACTACGTTGGCCTGAAGAGGACTAGGGACAGGGTCTTTATCCATGCCCATTTTTCCTTTCCCCAGGAAGATCAATTCCCTTGCTTCTATGGTATCATGAACCACATTTCTAAAGATCACGTAGTTCTTTAGTGAATGCGTCAATGAATCATGCCACTTATAGTATACCTTTCCCTTGTTAGAGTTTGGATCAAGTTTTTTTATGTTTATCCCTCATCTTGAGTTTGTTATTTGCCTCAAGTCAATCAAATATTACATCGCTCTAGAAAGGTCACACAAGTATTTTCTCAAGTCTTGGGACTGATACGACTTCCTAGCTTTAATATCTTTTCTATCAAAGGATTACAAACCAAAGGAGGACCTTTGATGTATTCAGCAATGTCAATCTCGTATGGAGGATCATCTTCCTCTTCTATCAAGTCATGTACATAATTCCCATATGCGCTATTTTTCTTAAGGCTTTCTTCGTCCAAGATAGCCTTGTATTGAGCGGCACATTCTGCTAACTGTAGGAGCATCGTGAAGTTAGAGCTCTCGAATTTTTTCCTAAATTCAACATCCAAACAGTTTAAGGCCAGCTTGGCATACTCAAGTTCAAGAAGGGCTACAGTGCATTATAACCTGGCTCTCTTAAACCAGTTAATATAGTCTTCCACTAACTTGCCCAGCTTTTGTCTCATTCGAGCCAAGTCTAACATGGAAGTTCATAATTCCATTCTCAAGAATCAGGCCTGGACTTTCCTGGCCATATCGTCCCAATAGTAAATAGAATTAGGGGAAGGCTGATATACCAATAGAAATCAGTCCCAGTTAATGAGCTCAGGAACAGCCTTAATTTAAGGTATTAATTATCTGTCGCTTCTCTATATTGGCAATTATATCTTGCCAAATCCTCGAGGGCAAAAATTGTCCCTTCCCCTGAAAAGAGTGTAAACTCAGGGATATTGTATCCTCAAGGAAAAGGTAATCCTTATCTATGTAGTCAGGGTAAGGTTTACTATACAAGGGTTGTTGACCCTTGAGAGACCCGGCTCACACATTTGCTCAACAAGGGTAAACAATTGGTCTCGGAGGGGTAGGTTAAGAACATGATTAAGCACCTGCCATTGCCCCCCAAGTGGCTGAGGATCTCGAGGGGGATCCACAGGATACCCCTGAGCACCCATCACAATCAGGTGTAGGAACGGTTATTGCTCCCCAAACCCTGGGTCAACCCCTTGATCATACTGGCCATGCACTTGATTGGCCATGAAGTATGTCTAAGCAGGACCTGCCTGGAAGCACACCAATGTTTGCAGGCTATTGGTTCATCCTTACCTGATTAATCCCCATGTCATGGTCTTGAATAAATGGGTTGTTAAGTTGCCCCCAGTTTTATAAGTATAAAGAGGTCTAGGATGAGAAGTCTGGTTCCTGAAAGTGGGAACTTAACCTTACACTCTTACTTCAAGGCCTTGAGTGGGCCTCGGGGCAACCTCTAGTACCTGAGGAGGGTATGAATGAATATGTCCTAGTATTAGTAGGTTGTCTCAAGGACAGATAACACTAGCACATTGGCATTGAGGTCTCTCATGGTCAGAGAGAAACTTTGATTAAAATGCCCATCAGCTCCAAGGGGTACGTTGTCACTTCTACAGCGGGATTTCAAGTGCGTAGCACTTGGATTAGCCAAGCTGGGTTTTTTGTTCACTTAGGGACCATTTAGTCAACTAGAGCAACTAGCATCCGCGAACTCGAGGGTTTCTCGTGAGGGTAACCAGCTGGTACTGATGGAAGAGGTACAGGCCTAAGCTACCCAATATCCTCCCTAACAGCTGGGACCAAGCCATTATGAGTCTCAGCCTATCTAATCAAGATAGGTTCAACTTCAATCACTGTCTATTTAGCCACGTCCTTAGCAATAAGGATAGCAAAGAGAACAAGGTCGAGTTTGTTTTGGCTAAGACCCTATTAGTTTCTTTGCGAAGCCTTTCCTTCATAAAGGTACCAACGTCATTAATCATGGCTTTCATGGCAGCAGAGTTTTCACACTGAGCAGCTAAATTTCGCTTTGTTTCAACACATTGTCTCCCTGAAGGCTTCTCCCATTATTTGTTGGACTCTTTGGTTCACAATCTATAAACCACGTTTGAGCATAGCCATGAAACTCTTGGAAGAATGGTCATTGAGCCCAATACGTTCATCTTCTGGGATGTCATCATCACCACCACTTTCACTGCCGTAGCTGTTACTTGGTTCATCCCTTCGAGATATGGGACTTTGCTCGAGACGATACTCAAGCGGGAATCCAACCGAGGCTAAGCCTTCTGGTTCCTCATGCTCAAGGGAACTAGACCTCCTGGTCCTAACCATCGGCTAAAGGCCGGCAATTATGCTCTAGTAATCCACGACGGGCTAAAGACAATGAACTCTCGTTTCAAGCCTCCCACCGTGGCCGCCAAAAAGGCATGTTTGCTCTATTTTGTTTCAGGTTTTGTGTGTGTGGTCTTCGTAAGTGTGAAAACTAAACAAACTTACAAAAGGGGCTCATTGCAACTAGGGAATAAGCCTAATTATGAACCACAAGTCTTTGACCTCAACCACTCACCGTTTTCGGAGAAAAGGTTATGACATGTTGGTGTATCTGACTTCGGTTATACCACGAGTTCTACTTACGCTTCAATTAAGAAGACTTTGTTAAAAAAATTTGTGGATTTTTAAAGCATTTTTGTGACAGAAAATTAAAGGATATGGACCTAACTCAAGTGGTAGTTACAGTAACGGAGCTGGGCCTATTAACAAGTTTTATCGTACACTTAAAAGTCGGGAACAAGGGTGGAGACAAACCTAAGAGCTCAACAATCCACTTACAAGCTAAGTGAATCAGGTTTTAAGCCTTAAACCCTTGACTTACAATAACACATATTAGTTTAGGTCTGACAAGATTAAGATGGAGTGAACCATATTCAGGTTACTGCATTAGGACCAATGCAGTCAAGAGACAAGCCTTGGCCATCAAAACCTTAAACTAAAGCCTAAAATACCAACTTGTCAATTTGTGGGAATGTATTAAAATTGAAAAGTCGTACCTGAAGCCAAAGATCTGTATTACTATGAAGGTATGTTTAGCAGAGATCTGCATTACGCTACGCCTAGATAAGTTACGCTACTCCTAAGTGAAATCCACAAGTGTGCTGTAAACTAAAACGTGAAGAAGTTTTGTAATGAGTGTATGTATACTCTTTTGGACTGATGCAGAGTCCTTTATTTATAGAAAACAACAAATAACGGATGCTCCTTCTTTCTCAGGAACTCCGCCCATGTTTGGCCACTAAGCTCTCTCTTTTATGCACAAATCTTTAGTGAATGTGCTCTAAATTTAGTGTTGGAGGGAAATCCTTGGTGCCTATGTCTGAATTATTAGCGGAAGTCCTCTCTAGAAGCTCCACATTCTCTTGGATTAAATTTAATGCCCAAGTAACTGAAATTATGCTCCAAGTAACTGCCTCGAACTTGGGAACCAGCTATCTTGCAGCGTTCCCGATAGCCCCACAAGTTTGAGCTTACTTCACCCCTCAACCATCTCGAGACTCAAGTGGCTGATTCCCTTGTCAAGGGTAATTACCTTCTCAGGATGTTGGGCTCAAGATGCCGTAATCTTAGTACTCAAATTCTTGACTTCCCTCAAGAAGGCCCTCACGTGCTGACCACGTGGCACTTTGTTCAAAACGGCGCCGTCCCAACCCCCACAAAATTAGGTCGTAAACAATGGTGTAAGGGATTTGAGCCATCATTGCTTGATTCAAAGAAATGCAAAGGAACAGGGTGAAAATTAGAGCAACAAAGATCAAAGGTTCAAGAACAAAAAGCAAGTGTTTTTGAAGTGCTTGATTATAACAAAGAGAGAGCACAAAGCAAAGAAAGTGAAGATTCAAAGCCCTAACTGTCATACTTGTAGAAACACAGGAAAAATGATCAGATATCAAATAGTTTTCTCTCGAGCTCTCTGTAGCCGTTGAGTGTCAAATCAAGCTTCTTTTTTATGCATTGCAAATTTAAATTTAACAACAGCTAAAAGGAGAGCATTTATTTACACCCTAATTTTGAGGGAGCTGGAACACGTCATTTTGGGAAAAGTGTAAAGTGCTTATCACTTGAGGTCCTCCTCGAGGAGAATCAGACCTTTAGGTACTATGATAATGGCATCTCGAGCCCAATATCTTGAGAAGTCTGTGACCCTAACAAGGGTATCAGCTACTCGAGACTCAAGATGGTTGAAGGGTAAAGGGAGCATAAGCTCAAGGGACTGCCAAGAAGGCTGCAACAAGTGGTTTCTAAGCTCGAGACAATTGCTTGGAGCGTAATTTCATATACGTGGACACCAAGCTTAATCAAGCTTAATCCAAGAGACCATGGAGCATCTAAAAGAGACTTCAGTTGAAAATGCACTCGAGTACCAAATCAAGGGCACGTTCATTCATCATTCATGTGTTAAAGGAGTTTGGTTTCCTCACGTGGGAAGAAAGTGCTATGAAAATAACGGGCAACCGTTATTTAGTTTTTTTTTTCATAATAAATAAGTGACTCTGTTGTGGTCCAAAAACACACAGACAATATGCACACTCATACAAAAATTCTTCAAGTTTTTTTTACAGCACACTTTTGTTTTTTACCTAGGAGTAGCGTAACTTAACTTAGTCTAGCATAGTGTCTTATTGTTCTTGCTTCTTCAGTAATACAGTGCTTCGGACTTTAGGCATGAACTCTCTATTTTTATCGGTTCCCAAATTTGACAAGTTAAAAATTGAGGCTTCAGTTTAAGACTTCGACGCCAAAGGCTTGACCAGGACCGCGTTGGTCTTAGCACTACTGTCACTGCTTGATAAGTCCGGTGAACTTAGGTTTGCACCAATGTTTAGGGCTTTGAGGACCAAGGCATGACCTTGATTATGTTGGTCCTAATATAGTGACTCGAATACGGTTTTCTTCATCTAAATATTGTCAAACCTAAACTAACTCAGGCTTGTAAGTAAACTGCTGAGCTCTCGAGCTTGTCTACACCCCACTTCCTGACTTTTAAGTGTACAAAGAAAGGTGTCTATGTTGGGAACTTATTTCAAAAAAACTTCCCTAAACAACTAGAGCGGACAGAGCGAAAAATCAATTTAAAATTTTTAATTTTAAATCTAATGCCCTAATCTAATTAAACTATTTAATTAAACTAGATCTTACTCTAATAGACTCATAATATAACAATCAAACCATCGAATAAAATAAGAATAAATACGGCACGTAAAATAAACGAAATAAAGAAGGACAAATTAAATATCAAATACTTAATTTATTCATGCCTAAAGCACAAATCCAAACTACAATTTGAAGATCTGAAATTAAAAGAAAGCTTCTTGACACCTCAAGAACTTCTTCGCAATAACCTCTATTAGCACCGAAGTGTCGGCTTCCAAAATAAAAATTTTCCTTGTAATCTTTCTGAAAAATAATTTTCAAAAAAATTATGCAAAGTATTAATTTAAAAAAACCCTAAAACAATTTTAGGTTTTTCATTGTGGAAGAAAACTAGTTTTCAAAACTTGAAACTTTTTTTTATTACTTCTATATCTACAAGGGCAAAAACCATATATATGTATAAAGTAAAAGTTCTATGGTTACTCCAAATCCCTCCATCCTTAAAATCCTAATTTCTCAACTCTTATAAAAAGAATAAATAAATAAATAAATCCCAAGTTATACTCTCTTGAAAAAATTTAGAAAAAAAAAATTAAAACAAACAGTTAGCAAAACCAAATAAAATAAAAACCAAATCAAATCTCAGGTTATATTCTCTTAAAAAAACAAAAAAATATAAAAGTAAATAGTTATCCAAAACAAGTCAAATCCTACCTTATACTCTCTTGAAATCAAAAAATAAAAACAATTAAAACCAAATCAAATTCGTTATACTCCCTTGAAAAAATTTTTAAAAAAAAATAAAAAAAACAGTTATCAAAAACAAATCAAATAAAAACCAAATCAAATCCCAGGTTATAATCTCTTGAAAAAAATAAAAATATATATAAAAATAAATAGTTATCCAAAACAAGTCAAATCCCACCTTATACTTTCTTGAAATCTCTTGAAATCAAAAAAAAAAAAAAAAAATTAAAACCCAATCAAATTTGTTATACTCTCTTGAAAAAAAAATAATATATATATATACATATATATAAACAGACAGTTATCAACAACATCGAATTATTCATAACGAAAACTATCATGCTCTTCTTCATCCTATACGTGTTATGGTTTCTTGCAAGAGATTCTAATTCATCACGTTACAAATTGTAAGTCAGATTTCCTTCATCTTTTGATTCTTTATATCAAATAAATTAACTGTTTGTATAGTTTAACTATGTACAATAATATTAAACACTCTGTAAGTATGTTGTATACAATATAAAACGCATACGTGCATCACACGGAGAATGACTAATCTAATTTAATTTCATCTGCAATTGGAAAATATAATAAGATTGTTTAATTACATTGAATTATTTTGGCATTTGATTGTTTTGGCGTTTAGGGTGCCGGTTTTGCTAAAGATTGTATTATGCCTCGAATAAGTTCTGCAATTTGAATATGTTAAATTCCTTTACAATTTCTTTACAATTTGAATATGTTAAATTTCAACATATAAGCCCTTCTATTTTCAAACTAATTAATATTAGGTGAAGCAAATAAGCCCTTCTTGACTTCACCTTGACAGCAACCTCCACTGCTAGCCTGGCACCACTTCCCCAACACACCATCAGGATAAATAGAGATCTAGAATAAAATTCTAAACAAATTTGACTAATCTATTTTTGGTAGAATTGCATGAGTTTATTTTTCAATTGCAATTGAATAAAATTATTTCGGCGTTTGATTGTTTAGGCATTTGGGTTGCTAGTTTTGCTAAAGACTGCATTATGTCTCAAATATGTTCTGCAATTTGAATATGTTAAATTCTTTACAATTTCTTTACAATTTCACTTATTCACAATATAATTATATACAAATTTTCATATCTTCAACTACATCAAACAATTACATGTCAAATATTTCAGAATATATAGAAGTGTGAAGGAATTTGACATTAAGGGCTTAACGTACCCCGCCTGTAGGAAATGCAAGTTCGAGATCAAAATAGTCAACAATCAATTCTTATGCAGGAACTATAAGAACATCAATGCTGCAATTACGCCCAGGTATGGTCACAAAATCAATCTATCTATATATGAATAACAATCATATTTTTGGGTGGAATTTCGCATTCAATTTTTAACAACAATCTATTTCAGGTTCCGCTTTAATGTCATCATTGAGGATCCATATGAAGACGAGATTGTAGTTAAAGTATTCGGAGCACAAGGAGAAATCCTAACACAAAGCAAGCAACACGAGCTACAAAAATTTGAATCGGAGGTGTAATCCTTACCTTCTACAGTACAAATTAAGACCTACTACACATTCTAATTCATTATACTTAACAATTATACAGAAATATCGCTATGACGCTTTGCATGCATACTTAAAAGACTCCCTATACAAGCCTTGGATTTTTTATATTGAAGCACCAGAAAGTTCAAGACATATACTAAACCCCATCGTCAATCTGATAACAGTTGTGCATTGGGAAGAAGAATGTCATTACAATAGGAATTTGCCGTACGACCCACAGCACTAAAAACAAATGACCTGTCGTTTCATTGAATGTTTAAAAATGTAATTGTAAATCTAAATTCAGCCATGTAACAACCATGCATCGCACAAAAAACTACTAGGGGGAGAGGGGTGCTCCAGTGGGGGCTCGAACCCCGGCGCTCTCACATAGGCGACCGAGAACCACACCACTAGGCTATGAGCTGCTTGCTCTACTAGTATATATATATATATATATATATATATATATATATATCCCCAAAGCCTGGTAACTTCATGTTCAAAAAAAAAAAAAGGTCTGGTAACTTACGTATCAAATTGAATAAAATCTCATCATTTTGTAAATCCGTATGGCAGATAAAAAACAGAAGACGAAATCCAAATCCAAACGTAATTTTCTAGATGATAAAGACAGACACGTGTCAATCCATAATTGGTTCACCCATACATTAAGTTATATAGTGGGCCCCACACCAAAACCTATTTTTTTTCTTTTGAAGTGCTAAGGCCACGAGATATATATATATAGAGAGAGAGAGAGAGAGGGAGAGGGAGAGGGAGAGGGAGAATATTATTGAATATACATATTTATTTATCTTACAAATAAATAATTTATATCATAAATTTAATGCAGCATAGAATTTATTTTTCTCAGATATAAATAATTTATCTTATAAATTTATTCTAAATATTTTCAAACAAAGCTTAAATTGAGGCTTATAAAGGGATCTTAGAGACAATTTAACTCTAACTCCAAATAGGTCAAATATGATTAACATCTCATAACAACAATTGATTACCATTTAATAAAACTTAATTCCACGAAATAAGTTTTACTGCACTCTAGAATTAAATATATTCACTACCGTGGGGGTTTGATCTTTCGTCTTCCCCTCTCCCTAGCCCCATCACCTTGCTCCACCGCCTTCTTCGCTCCTCCGCCTTGCTCCACCACCAACAACGCTACCCCTGTGGCTTCGCCTCCTAGTTCCGGTGCTAATCTGGTGACGATGAAGGGGAGTGAGACACCTCTAGAAGACCCACTTCCTGAAGACCCAGATTCGGTTGTACCACCTCCTGATGACCAGTGCCACTGCCAGCTTCCCCTCCCCCCCCCCCCCCCCCCCCCCCCCAAGTACCGGTTTAGAAGGGCCCGGATGTGATGTTTCGATGCTACGAGCCACCTAACCCACCTACTGTTGGCACACTCCCAGACGAAGTAATTCCTTAAGAGGCCTCTTGACGACACATCGTCTCTCACTCGCCAACCGTAATTTCTACCCCCTTTACCTGTGATGTTGGCTCGATACCCTTCCTGTCTGGTACCTTCCCTGCCCCGTACCGTTGCATGCATTGCCGGGGGGGTATTCCCCTCCTGTTCTTCATTCTCTTCCAGGTCTTCATTCGTCTTCAGTCTGGCGATTTTGTGGGTGGCTCTACTCCGGCTTCCTCCGTTGCCCTTCTAATGTAGGTCTTTGTCTGTTTTTCCTATTTTTGGTTTTTAGGTGTTTTCCCGATGTTGAATTTTTTGTGCCTATTCCTGTTTCGTTTCGCTGTTTGTTTTGTTCTCTTCTATTGTACCCACTTTTGCTTTAACGAGCTGCATGTTTGCACTATGGCTACACCGATAATTATCAAAAAAAAACCCTCTATTAGATACCCGTGAGCAGAAAGTAACTTTAACTACAATCGTTATTTTTTTCACAACTATCGCCGTAGTTCCCGACTCACCCTTCTAGAAAAATTCATAATACAAAAACAATTTCTGTATCAATCCCAAATGTCAAATATGTGGAATACTCTAACCAAAAATTCTACAATCTGTTCATATATTTTTGAATCAACTAAGGGAACATCTTTCATTGTAGATTCTAAGTAAAATATCCATTCCCGCCACCCTTCATGCAATTTTCCAACGACATAAGATCCTGGTCATTCACTTTTAACCTCATCATTTTAGGCATCAAAGCAATTAACATTTCATACTCGAGTTCGGACTATTTTCCGGATTTAGAGTTATCGTATTACAAAATTAATTATTTCTAATAGCAGTTAAAGAAACAACTAATTCAAGTGGTCCTGCTTAATGTCCCAATCTTATTGAATACTCCAACATAATACTCTTGGATCCCTATCCACGTGACTAAGACATCAAAAGTATCATATTATAATCTTATCAGACAAGTTGTTCAAACTTATCACCGACCATGAACATATTTTGACAACATATCACTAGTTTGATCTAAGTCTTTCCGTAGTTTTTTCTTCTTCATTTTTTTTTTTTTTTGATAAGTCAATTCTATTATCAAAAGAAATCATACATGAGTACGAGGGGCAATACCCCAAGACATGGCCAAAGGCCTATAATGAAAAACATAAAAAAAAAAAATAAATAAATAAAAAGCAAACATGCTAAGAAAGCAACAAGGTTGAATCCAAACAAAAGGAAATACAATGTGTACACTAAAGAGAAAAAAAAAAAACAAAGAAAATTCCTAAACACGGGAGATGAAGAAGTTCACTTATGATCAAACTTAGAAGAAGGACGAGAGGCTGGAAACTGCTACTTCAAAACCTTTCAAGCTGCTTTGAACTCAACATAGGATGGGCAATAGGCGAGAATCCACAACATACCCAACAAACAACCGAGAACATCACAGCTTCTGTGGATGAAATAGTAATTCAAATTCGGAGATGAATCGGCTTCAGTGGATAAAGAGCAATGTCCAAGTTGAAAAACGAGCCCTAGCCCGAGAGGTGTCTCGGGCTAGGGCATGGGACCTGAATGGGCCATGAGGCCCAAATAGGCCCAATGCCACATCCAACGCCAAAAGACGCTGGGCCTTGGAGTGAGCCGGGCCATGAGGCCTAACTACGAAGTAGCCGCCCCCGATGAGGGGGGTTTAAGTAATCCAAAATGAGGCTCGAAATCAGGCCCAAGCTCTAGCCCAGAGATAGGAGTTTGGGCCATCAATCCAAATTCAACTCCCTCCTCACCTAGTCAAGCCCAATAACAAACCCACCTTGAGATCCATTCACATTTGGGCCTTAAAAGGACCCAAACTCCTTGTACAAATTGTTCCATCTCATCCCGGGCCCAAAAGCCCATCCCTAGTAGACACGGGATCCCGTCTGCCTCTGGTTCAACCGGCCCACTCGTACCACCAAACCCAACCATTTGTATTGGCCCAACCCAACCCATAGTACCAATATGCAGCCTAACCATGACTTGAGCCAAAACAAGCCCAACAAGCAAGCTACCCTTTCCATCTTCCAAGGCACGACCTAAGGGCCCTACTTCAGGAGGCTCAAAAGCTTCAACTGTTGTGAGCGCAAAAGCGAGCCCAAGCATACCATAAGCCCAAGTAGATTGCTGAGGCCCATTTTGCCCAAAGTCACGAGCCACTAACCCATGTAAGACATTGGATGGGCCTTCAGTCACCAGCCCAAGGTCATGAAAGTTACTTCTCTCCAAACCCGGGCCTGAAAGCCCAACCTCATTGGGCTTGGATTTCCCACCAACTATGGTCCCATCGACAAGCCCAATGCCCTAGCACCTTGCACACACCCCACCGGAACCCTAGCCCCTCCCAACGCCACCCCCTCCACCACCCATACCCACCGGCTATGCCGCCAGTCAAATCTAGCCAAAACCACCGATGCAGTCTTTCCATGGTTTAATCTTATTGACCACTTAAACCAAACCTAACACATCATCTTGGACAACGTCCATCTCATGGAGCATTTTAGAAAAATAATCACGCATGTTTGACTCATGAAACATAATCAGACAATAAATAAATAATTAAATAAAATAATTTTATTTATTTAATTTTTAAAACTAACTGAGTTTTTCTGGAACAGATATTCCAACAGTTTATGAGCCCTGCTCCATCATTGTAACTGCCACTTGAGTTAGGTCAATATTCCATTAATTTTTTGTCAAAAAATATATAAAAAATCAAGAAAAATATCTAACAAAGTCTTCTTAATTGAAGCATAAGTGAAACTTACGGAATAATCGAAGTTAGATACACCAAAATATCACAACCTTTTCTCCGAACTCAACAAAAAAAAAAAGCATGGATTTGTATGTTGGGTTTGGTTCCAACCAAACTCCTCCGAACTCATGGATTTTACAAAAAAAAAAAAAAAAAAAACATTTCAAAAAAAAAAAGGAAAAAGGAAAACAAAAAAAATAATCAAAAAAAAAAATCAAATGCTTTTATGGATTTTACAAAAAAAAAAAAATGGTTATTTCAACTTTTAAAGTCAAATTGGAAAATCTCGAAGTTCTATTTTAGAACTACGTTAACCTGGTCTCAAAAAGGATACGTAGGAAACCCAAAATAAAGGTTGACTTTTAGAACTACGTTAACCTGGTCTCTAAAAAATCAATTTGGAAAATTCTATGTTCTATTTTTAGAACTACGTCAACTTGATAGGCTGGACTTAGGTGGTTTGACCAATGACAACCTAAAATTAAGGTTGATTTGACCGGGGTATAAAATAATAAAAAAGAGAGACCTTGAGCTTGAAATTGAAATAAAAATAGGAAAAAGAAAAATTTTAATCTGTTGGACTAAAATGGGATCCAACACTTTAAATCAAATTTAAACATAAAGGTGAATTACAAACGGCTTGGTCCTCTTAAAAGGGTACGTAGGCAATCAAGCTTAAGTGCAGCTCAAATAAAAAATAAATTCTTTTTTTTTTTTTTCCTACTATGGGAGGAATATTATGTCAACACCTCGATGAGTTGATTAAACTCAATTTGACTTAAGCAACCAAAAAACCAAATGACTGCTATGTCCGACCAAAATCCAAAGTGCTATATCCGGCCAATATCCAAGGACTTCCATGTCAAACCAAATTCCAAACGTGACTTCCATGTCAAACTTAAATCCCAAATTAATTTTTATTTTGTACCCAAATCCAAATCTATTTCCATATCGAGCTCAAATTCAAAATAACCCAAATTTCAAATCAACTTCCATGCCATATTTAAACCAAAATAAACATTTACGTCATACCTAAAGCCACCTTAACTTCTATGTCAAATTCAAGTCTATACCAAGCCTAAACCAAATCGACTTTCATGTCTTACTTAAATCCAAGTCGACTTGTTATGTTAAATCTAAATCCAAAAGAGCTCTCATGCCAACCTAAATACCAATGACTCATATGTCAAACTTAAACTCCAACCCAAGTTCCAAAGCCAAGTCGACTTTTATGTCGAACCCAAGTTCACTGAGAGCTTGACTTCTCCGTCACCAATGAAACGAACCTGCACAACACCAAGAGTTAACTTCACTGTTGGCATATTCTCCTTCTTACGTGGTAAGTGAGCATCATCTTCATCCTCTACACTACACAGGATGTAATATTGGACACAGCGATTGCCCCCTTGGAGAATGTTCAGGCTTTAATTTCAATCTACCCTTTGTTGATCATAGCTTCAATTATGTCGTTAAGGATGTAACAATCTTCGATCAGATGACTTATAATCCAGTGGCAAGGGAAATACTTGGGGTTATCAATCTTGTCCTTTTTGTGTGCATGTTTTGGACCTGGAAGGCTAATTGCTTTTGCAACGATCAACTTGTCGAAAATACCCTGCACACTGTCATTGTTCAATGGGGCACTCTTTCTCCTTTCTTTCTTGAAGAGTGAGCCTCTGAACCTGCTTCCATTTGTCTTTATTATTTTTCCTATCCATAACGTTGTTGGCCTTCTCAATTGTTTTAATAAAGGTGGCCATAGCCTCACCCTTTTTACTAGCTTTTTATTTTATCCCTTCTTTTCATCAATTGTTTGGGCTTTATGAGAAGCTATCTTCTATCTAGCGATTTGTCTCTCGACATTATAATCTTTAGTAATGAGGGCATTGAAACTTTCGAGCTCTGCAATAAGGACAAATGCAGCTACCTCTGGCTCGAGGTTGTTGGCACACATTTGAACAGCAGAGTGTTCACTTAATTTCTCGGAACACTGGAGACTTAAGCTCCTCCATAGTGTAATGAAGTCATTTGCGCTCTCATTTGGCCTTTGAACGGCATAAGCTAGATCCATTATTGACACTTTTTTCTTGAAACTCAAGAACTAGGCCAGAAACGCCTTCTGCAAGTCATTCCAAGTCCGAATTGATCCAGGTTGCAACTAAGTGTACCATGTAAATGCTGATCCTTTTAGGGACTGGATAAATTGCCTTATTAGTAAGGCATCGTTTAAGGCTGTCTTGCCACACGCAGAATGAAAGTGGGCCAAATGATCATGCGGTGACCCATTCACGCCATCAAACTTTAACTTCTGATACCCATGAGGGAACGGCACTGTATCGTAGTGTGCTACATATGGCTTCTGATATCCCAAAATGGGTGGGTTTATAGAGGCTTGCTATTCCCTTATCTCTTCACCTTTTATGGCTTTAATGTTTTGCATTGTCAGCTCAGACTGCTAACTGTGACTCTCTTCTTGTGGCTGTGGCGTTTGTGCAAATGCACTAGCTCAATTGGCTACTTGTACAGTGAGCGTAGCAATTTCAGCCTTCGTTTCAGCGAGCTCTCATTGCGATTCTTGCAACTTTTCCTTTATGCTTATGGTTCCGGTCACTAAAACTGACATATCTTCTGATTGGTCTCGTACGTTCAATTTCTCTTGAAACTCCCTCAGAAAATCTTCTTCAATGAAAAGAGAACTAATGTCTTCATATATGAGAGACCTTGTGTCCTCCATTAGATCGATTGGCTTCATTTGGCTTGCGGATACCATCTTAGCATATGTCACTGACTTAGCAATTGATCGAGTGATTGGACCTGTATATCGTCTCACTTCCTTCAGGGACATCACTCCTTCAGAACTCAAACTACTAGAGCCTTCAGATGCCATCAACACACTCTCCTCCCCTTCCTTAGAGGCCTTAGGAGGAACACTCCTCTAATTCTATAGTGTCTTTGTCTTCACATCAGCAGGTTTTGGGTTTGAAGGCATGGAGGTTTTAACCTTCTTTGTTTTTGGCTAAACATTCTCCTCAACATAGGAGGTGACCATAACTTGCTCGACCAGCCCCAAAATTGATTGGAATAGAGCCGATATATATCAGGTTCACCACATTAATGACAGCTTCTTTGGTGTATTTCTTCACGGTGAATTTCTTCAGAGTGACCCCTTTTGGAGCTGCCTTCATGGGCTTCGAGGCAAAGTTAGGTGCCAAATTTTGGTTGGCCATTTTTGCCTGTCTCTTCATTGTCGTTCATGCATTTCGGTTAGTGCACTTTGTTTCCTTTTCTTAGGACTACAGGCTTCATTGTAGCATGCATTGAGATTCCATGGAATTCTTCAATGGGGTCCCAGTAGCAAGTGAATTTGATCCCACCTTGCAAAGCACTGCAAAGTTCTTCTTCTTGCTGGTGAGCCCTCTTTTGACCATGAGAGGGGTCAGGAGCTCATTGAAAGTAATTGTCACTTATGGTGCCATTATTCCTGCATAGCATCACGCTAGGAGTTAGTGGAAATTGGAGTCCAATCAGAGATGAAAAGGAGAATACAGTTCCACCAAGCGTGCCAAAAATTATGCTGAGCAAAAATATGAAATTTACAAAACATGAAGTTCCCTATATACGCACTGTACATAGGTTTTATTAGTTTAAGAAATGACCCTATTCAAGGTGATGTACACCCTTAATTACTTCCCCTTTGGAGAATACCCTTTGATTTCGACTGATGATATATTTATGCTTTAATCAATCGACTAGGTGACTAGACGATGAATTGGTTTAAGTCCACAAAAGATGTTTGAGGTTTATTTGTACTTGCATTCGACGTGAAGGTTATTTGGGTCTAGTCATGACTTAAGAGTCACTTGTATTGAGGTTTGATTAGAAAAGTATTTTGGATTTAGCCTTGACTTTAGGTCTTTTTAAACTACAGTCCAACTTGGGTTGAGATTTGACTCGGAAGTCATGTTGGACTAGATTTGGCTTTGGTTTAGATTTGGCTTGGAAATTTGGACTTCATTTGGAAATTTGGATTTTGGTTTGGTTGGGAAATAATTTGGATCTCCATTTGTTAAACTTAAAAGTAGTTTCGAGTTTCGGTTTGACTAGCAAGTCATATATCGAGGTTTGACTTGGAACTCATTTAGGTCGGAGTTTAACTCAAGCTCAAGATTGACTGAAATGTCATCTGGACTTGAGTTTAACTTGGAAGACATTTCTATTTGGCTTAGCATTTAGGATTTGGAATTGATGTGGGACATACTTTCATTTTGTACTTCACATATAAGTAAACTTGGCTTAGGAATTTGGTTTTGAATTTAAATTTGGTTTGGCATGGAAGTTCTTTTGAATTTGGATTTGACATAAAAGTCGCTTTTGGATTTAAGCAGGACATGGAAGTCAATTTAGTTTTAGGCTTGACGAAGACTTTAGTTGGACATTAGGGTCATTTTTTTTTTTTTTTTGAACTTGGGTTTGACATAAAAGTCAATTCAGCTTTGGGACGTGAGTTGAAGTCTAAATTTGACATATGAGTCATTTAGTATTTGGATTGGCATTGGAGCTCTTTTAGATTTAGATTTAACATAAAAAGTCAAACTTGGATTGAAGCAGGACATGAAAGTCAATTTGGTTTAGGCTTGGTATAGACTTAAATTTGACATAGAAGTCTGGGTGACTTTAGGGATAACGTAAATGTTTATTTAGGTTTAAATACGACATGGAAGTCGATTTGATGTTTGGGTTATTTTAAATTTGAGCTCGATATGGAAATAGATTTGGATTTGGGTACAGAATAAAATTTAATTTGGGATTTAAGTTTGACATGGAAGTCACCTTTTTTGGAATTTGGTTTGACATGAAAGTCTTTGAATTTACGCTAGACGTAGCAGTCATTTGGTTTTTTTTGATTACTTGAGTCAAATTGAGTTTATTCAACTAGTCAAGGTGTTGACATAATATTCTTCAAGAGAAAAAAAGAACATATTTTCTACTTGGGCTGCACCTGAACTTGGTTGCCTATGTGCCCTTTTAAAGGGATCTAGCCGTCCGTAGTTCAACTTCATGTTTAAATTTGATTTAAAGTGTTGGATCACATTTCAGTCTAACGGATTTAAATTTTTCGTTTTTTCTATTTTCATTTGGATTCGAGCTCAAGGTCTCCCTTTTTTATTATTTTATACCCTGGTCAAATCAACCTCAATTTTAGATTGTCCGTGGTCAAACCACCTTAGTCCAGCCTTTCATGTTGATGTAGTTCTAAAAATAGAACATCGAATTTTCCAAAAAAAATGTTGTTTTAACTTTTAAGATCAAAGTGGAAAATCTCGAAATTCTATTTTAGAACAATGTTAACCTAATCTCGAAAAGGATGCTTAGGGAACTCGAAATAAAAAATTAGGTGTGGTTACAAATCTTAAAAAATCAATTTGGAAAAATCTATGTTCTATTTTTAGAACTACGTCAAAATAAAAGGCTGGACTCAGGTAGTTTGACTAAGGACAACCTAAAATTAAGGTTGATTTGACAGGGATACAAAATAATAAAAAAAAGGGAGACTTTAAAAACCTCCTAATCCAAGACTTTATTTGAGTATGTCCAGAAGGGAAAAAAAATAAACAAGGAAATTTGGGCAAAAGGCCTTGACTCCGGTTGAGGAGATTATGAACGGTTGAGGAGATTATGAACACCCTCACAACAAGCAATAACTGTCCTCTTTAGAGAATGAATCAATCCATGCCCAATACGGGTTTGGCCATCTCTACATCCTTTGGAGGTACAAAAAGAGCGCATCAAGGGGTGATATTTAACAATGACTCATCCACATCTGCTTGCCCCAGATTCAAGATACAAGCAGGAAAGCTTTGTGCCAAGAGCATCCTAATTGATGAGGAAAAAATGAATATGCATGAGGTTACGGACTTTGAAGTTCCCCCTTCCAATGACGTTACCAATAGGTTACAAATTTCACAAGAGGGTGGAGTTTTTAAGGCGTATGTTGCTAAGCCTATGACTCTGACGACATGCGAACAAGAAATCTTCAATGAGGGTGAGCTAGCACCACCTCGTGTCTCAGCCTTTCAAAGATTGGGAAGCCTTTTGGGTCAAATTCCAAAAGGATCAAGGTAAGAAAAGCTAAAGGTAACGCGTATGTCGCCAAACCAATGACTTTGATGACAAGTGAACAAGAAACCTTGAAAGATGATAAGCCAACATCTCCTCGCGCTTCAGTCTTTCAGAGGTTAGGAAAATGTTATGAATCTAGATTGATCTAGGTTCATAAGCTAGGGATAGATTGGGTAAAAGAGAGTTAATTGTTACGCTCGAGCTCGCAACTCGAACGTAAACTAATATAATTTTGATAGGATTGAGAGTTTGGGATGAGAAAGAATGTGAAATTGAGATAAGAAGATAGAATTTTAGAGTTAGATGAGAGAAAGAAGGGAAAAGGAGATGAGAGAGTAGAGTTTGATCTCAAATGAGATTAAGTTTCAGATTTCATTCCTTGATTGAATGCATTCTGATTACACTTGATCCCCTTATTTATAGGCAATCTAATACAAGCTAATACATTGAACCTAGCCTAAACAACTAATAACCAACTCACTAAAAATATCTAAGCTTAAGAAAATATCTTCTAACTAATTTTTAAATTCTTATTTGGCGCCAGACTCCACACCTAACAAACTAATAGCAATGCCACCTAGCTTACTGCAGGTTTACACGCAAGAGACACAGCTTATTACAATTTAGCAAGGGAAAGACTACCAAGCTAATACATCAATGCAATATACTTCTAATCATTCCTAAAAACCATAAAATCATCAACCTAATAGCACAATAACAACAGCAACGCAGCAACAACAGAACAGAACAACACAGCATCAGCAGCAGAATACCAGCAACAGCATATCAGCACACCAAAACAAAACCATATGCAACTCAGCTCAAACCTTCAATTCCTGAATCATAACATTAAGATGAGAAGAGAAGTGAAAGAGATGAGAAGTAGAAGAATATTTAGAGAGAATCTAGATCAAGAGAGAGAATAGACTTTCATTATCATTCATCACATGGTTTACAAGTGAGGCTACTCTTATTTATACTAGCTTAGGACAAGAACAAATAGTAACCACCCTTCCCTCCAAAACACCACATTCAAATGCATTCCTAATTCTCTTTACTAAACGCATTGCTAAACGCATTACTAAGATACTAAATTGATCTATTACAATTATAGCTTTATTAGAACTAAACACATATCCTAGAATCATAATAAAAGTCCCCACTTTAAAGATTCTTGTCCCCCAAGTATCGTACAAGAGAGTATTGACATGAAAAACTTGTCATTGATGCAAAGCTACTGATTCTGTGGCGGCTAGAACTTTCAAAATTGCACTGGAATTACGGCAGAAACTTTAAGTATGCACTGGAAGATAGTTGCTAGTGCCAGCTGCTCCTTTTGTTCTTATTTCGAGCACATTTATCCATATCTTACAGTCTCCAGATCTTGCACACCATTCATTGCTACAGAACATTGAGGACAGTCCTACCTCACTCCCTCCTTTCCGGCTTCATTTCCAGCTAGAAACATGTGCTGACGCATATTGCATTTGTGACCAAAGTAGTTGTTGTGAAAAGATACAATTTTTTTTGGAAAAGATAAACTTTGATGCCGACTATTGGGTTCACAGTTCTCAACTATGGTCACAACAATAGGCACCTATTAGAGCACTTAGAGTAGGAGACTCTTCTCTCTACCTAAGCCCCCGGTTGGAGAGTCACGCTTCGTGACACCTCACGTGCGAGAGTTCCTGAGAATAGGTTTATCCCTATAAACCTTTTGCCCTAATACCAGTTGTTAGGACAAATTTCAAAAATTCTCCCTATTTTCATAAAGTTTACGAAGTGAAACGGGTTTAGAATTCATAATTCTAAGCCCAGGGTTGACTTAAAATTCCTAATTTTAAATCTATATATTTAAATTTATAATTTAAATCTACATATATAAATTCTTAATTTAGATCTACAGGTCTTTTACTCTAATACATTCATAATAATACATAAACTTAAACAGGTATAATAATAAATACTGTAAATAAATAGAAAAGCAAAACTAAAAGAAGAAGGAAAGAAGAACATACCTAGAATTGCTCCAATTATAAAGAATATCAAGAAAATCGAGACTCCGCGATCTTCTACGCAATGACCTCAAACTGCCCGGAGGGTGGACTCCGAAAAATATTAAACTGTGGAAAGAAAATTTTCAACGAAAATTTTTCTCTCTAATTGGATCTCCGAAACAATTCCAGAAACCCAAAATAATTTGTTTGAATTGAATGTCAAACCTCTAGAAGAGGTACCTCTATTTATAGTAGTATACCGGAGCTAAAAGGTCTCTATTTTTCGATGTGGGATGCACAAACCTAATAGTAAAACGCGTCGTTTTATTTAAAAGCAAGTTCAAAACGCAGCATTTCAACCCCCGGTCAAAAGTCGCGTCCGTGGTCCACCAGCCGCTAAACACATGTCATTGGGTGATTCGTCCTCGTGTGGGGACGCGGATACCCATGGTGTCGTGTGCTGGTTCGTCCGATTCAGTTCACGCGGATCGCAAGCTGTTTTAAATGCGATTTTGGTTTTTTCCCTTTTTTTGTACTTTGTTTTCCACATGTAAAAATTCATCTAATGAATTTTAATTTTTCAAAATTATTTTATGTTTTGATTTTTAATTTTATTCATCTCATGAATAATATTAGACAAAATTAATTTACCCATCTTATGGATAAATAATTCATCTCATGAATTCTTTAATATTTTTTCGATGGCAATAAATACAGAGGCTTGCGCAAGGACCTCAGGGACAATTTAAATCTAGCTCCAAATGGGTTAAATTAATCATCTCATGAAATAATTTAATTACTATTTAATGAGACTTAATTCCACTAAATAAATCTCACTACACTCCAGACTTACATTATTTATTCGATATCTCCCTAATAGACTGTATTGATGATAATAATCCCTCCACTAGATGTCCATGACAAAGGATAAATATAACCACTGCCATTATCCTTCTCATAACTTCTTCATTAGTTACCGACACTGAATAATTCATTTATATTTGAACATATTCATAGTATAAATTCCAAATGTCAAACACTTTGAATACTTTGGCCAAAGTTTTCGAACTATTCAAAAATTTGCGAATCAACTAAGGGCCATCTATATCTCATAAGAGACTATAGATTCCCTATTAAATACTTGATCCTTGTCACACTTTACACCGCTACCCAGTGTACGTGGGATTTCAGTCATTATTTTAGACCCTACTTATAGTATACCAAAGTAACTAACGCTCCATGCACAAGTCCAAAATACCCTCAGGATTTAGAGTCGTCGTACAAATAGTACAATATGAATCACTCATCTCCGATAGTAGTCTGGAAATAAGTAATCCACATGGTCCAACTCAGTGTGTCAATCTTATTAAACACACGAACCTAACACTTTTGGATCTCCATCCACATGACCAAGACAAGTCATCTAAAGTGTATAGTCTTAACATACAAATGGTCCAAACTTGTCTTCAACTACGAGTCTTTCAAACAACAATCCATACCATTTGTTCCAAGTCTATTTGTGGCTTAGTCTCATAAACCACTTAAAACAAACATGTAAATTGTAGTATGGGGACTATATCCATCTCATGGATGCCTCCCAAAAGAAAATCACATGCAGTATAAATGCTTACATACACAAATTTAACTAGGAAACAACTGGAACTTCAATTTTATTTATTAATTAAAATAATATGTCCAGAATAAATCTGAATTTCAGGATACTGTTCCTAACAATCTCCCACTTGTCTTAAATCCAATTTATGACAAAGTCCATACTCACCCATTTTAAGTTTGAACTAAAGGTCTACTGAGCCTAACCCTTAATGAGCTCAATTATTCTATTATGAAGTCAGCAATACAATACTGCTTGACATTCCTCTCACTAATGGCTCCTACTCTAAGGTTAAAGACATGCCCAGATGTCAAACGTCTATCATTTTAATTTGACTAGAAGTCTTAAATCAGTACTGCCAATGGGAACCAGCTCGCCACTTTAAAAGATCAGCATATAATCTCTAGTCCTTCTTAAGTTCTAGAGAAAACGCTTCATTGCCACCTAGTGCATCGGACCCAAGTTAGACTGACACCTACTTACTATACCATAGCATAGTAGACATCAGGTCTCTTTTGCAACATGGCATACCTGAGGCCTCCCACTGCCGAAGCATATGGAATATTCCTCAACTGCTCCTTCTCTTGAGGTTTCTTAGAACACTGCTCTAAAGAGAAAAAGGGACCTCATGCCTGAAGATTAAAAAACCGTTCTTAGAGTCCTCCATGTAATACACTGACAACATTTTATTGATATAAGTGGCTGAAGAGAGACGCAATGTCCTACTCTCATGACCTTGCAGAAGCTTAATCTCAAGAGTAGAGCCGACTTCTCCTATGTCTTTCATATTGAGCTATCATGACAACCAAGTCTTTATAGCTAATGACACCCCCACATCATTCCTAATGAGTAGTATATTGTTGACGTATAATACCAAGAAAGTCACTACTTTCTCTTAATGTCGTTTGTACACGCATGGTTCGTTCAACCAATTGCTCAAAACTATAAAACTTAATTGCTTCATTAAAAGGATCAGATTCAATGCCACGGTCAACCACTAAGGCTCCCGCTATGAACCTGTCAGGTGTCCTGACAATCCTCCCACCACACTTAAGCTCTCGGGCACCTGAAACATTCTCGTTCCTATTAGTAGGTGCATCTAATGCATCCGCTATGTTTTGAGTTGCGTCTAGCTGTTTAGAATTAGTGTTATTTTCCTTTAATACTATTTTGTTCTTGTTTCTGTAGCTTACTTGCAAAATCCTTCTCTAAGTATTTTGCATTGTATTTTTAAAAAAAAAAACTTTAAAATTAAAAACTATAGAAAAGACCTTCCTGGTTCCTTCTATCTGCAACACCATTCTGCTGCACTGTACCCGGAGCAAAAAGCCGAGATCCTATCTCATCTGCAGTTAGAAAATCCAAAAACTTACCCGAAAAATATTCACCGCTTCGATCTGATCGAAGTGACTTAACTTGTTTACCTAATAGCTTTTAAAATTCAACTTTCTACTTTTTGAATTTTGAAAACGTCCAACTTATGTCCCATTAGGTAAACATGTCCATGCCTTGAGTAATCTTTACTAAACGTCATTAAATACTCATACCCACTACTTGCCTGAACATGTATTGGTCCACGTACATCAATGTGAACCAGCTCAAGTAAGCCACCAACCATGTTGCCTTTACTCTTAAAGACAGACTCGGTCATCTTTCTTTCTATGCAGGATTTGTAGACTGGTAATGACCTCAAGTTCAAAGCCTCTATCAGTCCATCTTTTACCAATCTTTGGATCCTGTTCGAATTGATGTGACTTAAACGTTGGTGCGAGGTGTAGGCATTATCACTTTCAGGGTGTTTTCTTTTAGAAGATTGAACAAGTGAACTTACGTTAGATACATTTAAACAATCACTAGAATTTTGATAAGGAAATAACATGAATAAACAATTTATTCATGTACATTTGCAAATAAACAATTTATTTCTCATATTAAAATCTCCATTATCAAAATCAATTGAATAAAAATTATTCATAAAACAAGACAAAAAAAAAAATCAAATTCCTGTGCAGAGTAGCTACAAATAAACGAATCCTTAAGACAGAACTCTATCACTAAAGTCTAAGCTAACATCTCCTACACTTAAGACCACTATTATTGTACTATTCCTGACCATTAGGTACAACACCCATCGTGTAGCCTTTAGCCTAGCCTGAGCTCCTATAGCATATTACAGATATGGTCAGTTGAACCTGAGTCCATCCATCAAGAACCTGGTGGACTCTCAACTGTGCATGACTCAACTAAGTGAGTATCAGCATATCTCTACCAAATGGCTTAGCAGTCTTTGCAGGAAGATTAGCTATATTCTTAGTGTAGTTTCTCCTCCAGTGGCCTAGTTTTCTTGTAAAAGAAACACTTTTCTTTTCTTGACTTCCTTAAGGACTTGGTTGCTACAATAACAACCTTGTCTTTTCATTTCTTTCTAGTAAATCCCTGGTAAGTAATAACAAAGTCTAACTTATTTTTCAAGGCAAAGTAATTTGGTTCAGTGATTGCATTATGTATTCGAAATCAAGTGAAGTTTGCCAGCCGTATCCATATCAAAGATACTGTAAATGCAAACATATGTGTAATTATCTAACAAGAGTCATATATAATACAGTGATATATATTCTTTCAATTTAGCATACACAATAAGTCAGATATCCACCAAACTGTACTATCATGTATACAATGATAACCCAAACACACCACTCCTTACTCCCCAGCCGCGGGGTCGCACAAAGCTAGTTCAGGTGAGAACTATTCTCAATTAACCAGTTTTCTTGTAACTCTTACTAAATATGATTAACTCACCACTTTACCATAGTCTCGAAAATGACACAACAAAGCTCCGCGGGGAGGCTAATGCATCACGCTAGTCAAGTGTAAACCATTACCTAAACCTCCATACAAATACATGAAATACTCCACGACAGCGTGGTTTCATTGCTTCTTTGCACTTTGGTTTATCACACAAGAAGTCTAACCCTGTAGTCTGCAAACCGACATCCTCCGCATGGAGGTCTATCGATCTACTACACTGTTAGATCGGTAATGGAGACTGTGAGGTTACAACAATTGAAACCTCACTCCCACTTGATTTTTATAGCTAGTAGTTTTTAATTAACTTGCATTTACAACATGAATTATCTCATAATCCCCTTTAGAATCTCATTCTAAAATTAACCAAAATTAATTAATTTATTTATTCAAAAATACTATTATATTACAATATAGACTATCTCATAATCTTGCATTAGAATCTCATTCTAAAATCCAATAAATAAAATTAATTAATTAATTAATTTTAATTAAAACACAACATCTAATTTAGATTATCACATAATCTACTTTTAAAATCTAATTTCAAAATTAAATTAAAAATAATTTTGTTTAAAATCAATAACGATTTTGTGCATAGACCATCCCATAGTCTATTGTTAGAATCTCATTCTAAAATTAAACAAGCTTAGACTATCCAATAGTCTAGTTTAGAATCTTATTCTTGAATTTAATTAATAAAATTTAACTTTTATTTTAAAAATAAAGTTAACTTAGACTATCATATAGTCTATTTCAGAATCTTATTCTAAAATAATTTAAATAATATTGATTCACAACTTAGACTATCTCGTAATCTAATTTAGAATCTCAATCTAAAAGAAAATTAATTAATAAAATAATTAATTTATAATTAATATGTAAATCAATAAATAAAATTAAAAAAATTTAATTGCTGACGCTGATGTCATCATGACTTCAGTCTGACGCGTTCTGACTTCAGCAGCTGACGCGTCAGATTTTTTTTTTTAAATTAAAATATCTAATTTTCAAATAAATTGAATCTAATCTCATTAGATCAACTTTTTATGATTTTGTATAAAATAATTGAATCTAATCTCATTAGTTCAACCTTATCCATTTTCGTTAAAATTAATTGAATCTAATCTCATTAGATCAATTTTATCTGTTATTGTTAATAATATTTGAATCTAATCTTATTAGATCAATTTTGTCTGATTTTGTAAATCATGATAGAGAACGTACAATATCATTATACAAATAATATAATCGCAAATTTATGGGTTGTTCTGAATTAACGATTAATTCATTAACGATTTAAACAATTTAAATCGTTACTATACAACCTAGTTAATTATTAAATCCTTTAACCAATTTAAATAATTTAAATCGATACTTTAAATAACCTAGTTAACTATTAACTCTTTTAACCGATTTAAATAATTTAAATTGATACTTTAAAACAATCTAATTAACAATTAATTACATTAATGATTTAAATAATTTAAATCACTAATTCAAACAAGTTTTTCCTTCTTTAATAAAATCTCCAATTTATTAAATCACAAATCTATTTTTTTCGATTTTATTATACCTATTTATGTATATTATGAATGTAATCAGAACCTGGCTCTGATACCAATTGTTGGGAAAAGATATAAATTTTGTTGGAAAAGATAAACTCTGATGCCGACTATTGGGTTTACAGTTCTCAACTATGGTCAAAACAATAGGCACATATTAGAGCACTTAGAGTAGGAGACTCTTCTCTCTACCTAAGCCCCCGATCGGAGAGTCATACTTCGTGACACCTCACGTGTGAGAGTTCCCGGGAATAGGTTATCCCTATAAACCCTTCGCCCTAATGCCGGTTGTTGGGACGAATTTCAAAAATTCTCCCCACTTTCATAAACCTTACGCAACGGAACGGATTTAGATTTCATAATTCTAAGCCCAGGGTTGATTTAAAATTCCTAATTTTAAATCTACAGATTTAAATTCATAGTTTAAATCTACAGATCTAAATTCTTAATTTAGATCTACAGGCCTTTTACTCTAATACATTCATAACAATACATAAATTTAAACAGGTATAATAATGAATAATGTAAATAAATAGAAAAGTGAAACTAAAAGAAGAAGGAAAGAAGAACATACCTGAAATTGCTCTAATTATAAAGAATATCAAGAAAATCAAGACCCCGCAATCTTCTACGCAATGACCACAAACTTCCTAGAGGGTAGACTCCGAAAAATATTAAACTGTGGAAAGAAAAATTTCAACGGAAATTTTTCTCTCCAATTAGGTCTCCGAAACAATTCCAAAAACCCAAAATAATTTATTTGAATTGAATGCCAAACCTCTGGAATAGTACCTCTATTTATAGTAGTATATCGAAGTGAAAAAATCTCTATTTTTTGATGTGGGATGCCCAGATCTAATAGTAAAACGCGTCATTTTATTTAAAAGCAAGTTCAAAATGCAGCATTTCAACCCCAGGTCAAAAGCCGCATCCGTGGTCCACCAGCCGTGGGACACGTGCCATCGCGTGATTTGTCCCCGCATGCGGAAGCGGATACCCATGGTGCTGGTTCGTCCGATTCAGTTCACGTGGATCGCAAGCAGAAATGCGATTTTAATTTTTTTTTTTTTTTTTTTTTTGCTTTGTTTCCCACATGTAAAAATTCATCAAAAAATTTTAATTTTTCAAAATTATTTTATTTTATAATTTTTAATTTTATTTATCTCATGAACAATGTTTGGCAAAATTAATTTACCCATCATATGAATAAATAATTCATCTCATAAATTCTTTAATATTTTTTTTGATGGCATTAAATATAGAGGCTTGCGCAGGGATCTCAGGGATAGTTTAAATCTAGTTCCAAATGGGTTAAATTAATCATCTTATGAAATAATTTAATTACCATTTAATGAGACTTAATTCAACTAAATAAATTTCACTACACTCTAGACTTAAATTATTTATTCATTATCTCCCTAATAGACTGTATTGATGATAACAACCCCTCCATTAGATGTCCATGACAAAGGATAAATGTAACCATTACCATTATCCTTCTCACAGCTTCTCCATTAGTTACCGACTCGCCCTTCATTGAATAATTCATTTATACTTAAACATATTCATAGTATAAATTACAAATGTCAAACACTTGGAATACTTTGGCCAAAGTTTTCGAACTATTCAAATATTTGCGAATCAACTAAGGGGACATCTATATCTCATAAGAGACTGTAGATTCCCTATTGAATACATGATCCTTGTCACACTTCACGCCACTACCCAGTGTACGTGGAATTTCAGTCATTCGTTTAGACCTTATTTTTAGTACACCAAAGTAACTAACGCTCCATGCACAAGTCCAGAATACCCTCAGGATTTAGAGTTGTCGTTCAAATAGTACATATGAATCACTCATATCTGATAGTAGTCTAGAAATAAATAATCTATATGGTCCAACTCAGTATGTCAATCTTATTAAACACACTAACTAACACTTTTGGATCTCCATCAACTTTACCAAGACAAGTCATCTAAAGTGTCACGTTATAGTCTTAACATACAAGTGGTCCAAACTTGTCTTCGACTATGAGTCTTTCAAACAACAATCCATACCATTTGTTCTAAGTCTATCTGTGGCTTAGTCTTATAAACTACATAGAACAAGCATGTAAATTGTAGTCTGAGGACTACACCCATCTCATGGATGTCTCCCAAAAGAAAATCACATGCAGTATAAATGCTCACATACACAAATTTAACTAGGAAACGACTGGAACTTCAATTTTATTTATTAGTAAAATAATATATCCATAATAAATCTGAATTTCAAGACACTGTTCTTAATAGTAGTATTGTTAATTGCTCTTAAAACATAGCTTTTGTGCCTTCTTTTCTTCAAAGCTCAAAGCATTGGTTCCACCATTTGCACCTTTTGGCAAAGGAGCAATATCAACACTAAGGAGCATCGTGGATTCATACAATCGAGCTTTTGAATAGGCTCTTGACAAGGTTGATGGCTTGAGTACCTTAACTAAGTTCTTAATCTTGTGATGGAGGCCATTAATGAAGCTCGAGACATAAAACACCTCATTTGCCCCTGAATGAGTGGACATCATCCTTGCCTTTAAATTTTCGAACTTATTCATGTACTCATTTACACTGCCCTCTTGAGTTAACTTGTTGAAATTGTCCACTACATTCCCTGGATCTTCACCCCTGTATCTTTCACACAACTCATTTACAGTGCCCAGATGTTGGCTGTGACATGGGACATAACGGACCTTGACCCAGGCATGACTCAGGTAGGGCATGCGCGCTTGAAGATGCACATTGGCATAGTAAAGGACCACTAGTCAAGCGCATGATCATGGTCAAGCGGGTGCACATTAGTTGCACCGCACTAGTTCAAGATGGACCCTTAACTAAGTGCTATGCATGCGTTGTGCTGATATGAGACGAACATCAATCAGAAACAAGTGTATATGCAATGTGCATCCTTTGTGTGGATGAACCAGGCCTAGCGAAAATGAACCTGAGCATGGCATTGATGGGTGGAGGGCCATGCGTTTGCTGCATAACGCTGACCCAATGCGTGCAGGTTAGGCACATCGCGTGCACAAGCAATGGCAAGGCATGAAATGCCTAGTCCAAGCGCACAAGATTGGAGGCGCTGCGCTAACATGACAGCAAACCTTCACCTAGATGCGATATGGCACCAACTCAAGATGGACCTTTGAGTGTGCCAAGGTATTGACGTTAACTTGGAGCAGGGCAACAGGCACTCTTATGTTAAGGCCTTAATAAACGGATGAGTCTAAGGCTGGTGCAGGCAACACGCGACACCAACATGCAGTGCACAGACACTAGGCACAGGCAGGCGCACCAAGTGACACACGCCGAGATCGCTGGATGTCAAGGTACGGGGCGCAAGTGCACAGCTGAGCCCATGTAGGCGCAGGGCATGCGTTGGCTTGCGCATGGGATGTGCAAGCATTCGCACCCCAGTGTGTTTGCACCTCAATCAAAGCAGCAAGTGCCAGGCGCTGGCAGTGCGCGGTGCGACACAAGTTGGGCACTAGATGCACGCAGCATGCGTGGCCCTAGGGTGACATGTGCAAGCCTTGTCTGGGCACGGCACTGGGTGCGCACAATGCAACATGCGGGAAATGAACACTATACAAAAAGGTGCTTGGCACGTGCAGATCACGTGACTTGACGGTTACGAAGCTTAGGATGGGGAATCTTTGAAGGAAGGCCCTTGACTAGATGTATGAAGGATTTGACCAGAGCCTTGACCCAGTAATTGCCACAAAATTGGAGGGAAGCTGACATGGCAATCTTTGGCCAAAGATTCCGTATTAATTTAAATGGTTGCGAATCAACTAAGAGGACATCTGTATCTTGTAAGAGACTATAGATTCCCTTTTGAATACCTAATCCTTGTCACACTTCATGCCGCTACCCAGTGTATGTGGGAATTCAGTCGTTTATTATGACCTTACTTATAGTACACCAAAGTAACCAACATTCCATGCACAAGTCCAGAATACTCTCAAGATTTAAAGTCGTCGGTCATATAATACAACATGAATCTCTCATTTCCGATAGAAATCTAGAAACAAGTAACCCACATGGTCCAACTCAGTGCATCAATTTTATTAAACACACCAACCTAACACTTTTGGATCGCCATCTACATGACCTAGACAAGTCATCTAAAATGTCAAGACATAGTCTTAACATACAAGTAGTCCAAGCTTGTCACTGGCTACGAGTTTTTTCATATAACATTTTATACTATTTGTTTCAAGTCTATCTGTGGCTTAATCTTATTATCCACTTAGAACAAACATGCAAAATGTAATCTGAAGACTATATCCATCTCATGGACATTACTTAAAAGAAAATCACATGCAACATATATGCTCAGTTACACAAATTTAACAAGGAAACAACTGAAACTTTAATTTTATTCATTCATAAAGTAAAATTACAAGACAAATATGAATTTTCAGGATACTATTCCTAACATGCTATAAGTCAACCTGGTAAGCACCAATGTCTAACATGAGTGTTATATTCTTTTAAGATATGTGCCAATGACGGCTTAGGTTGTAAATTTCTTCGACTTGGGTTATTAGGTTCGAGCGGTGCTTTTCACTTGGTGCATTGAGCCAACTGGATCTGGAGTTACCGGCCAAAAACTTGTAACATGGGTCTTAGAGACGCACCCCAACCATAGTTACTTTTGAAAAAAAAAAACAAAGAAAAGATGAAAAAGGGGGTTGAAATTGATGTCCTGCGGCTAAAAGAAGAAAAGAAACTACCCAGGGTTTCTATTTTTTTATTGGGTTATTTATTCCTTTAATTGTTCCTAATATTCTTCTTAAACATAAAAGAACTGGAGTAAGATAGGGAGGAGAAAGTTGTAAAACTACTTGTTATTAGAAAGACTTAAATGGTAAACCACTAGTAAGAAACAGTGGGTTATTAGCATTATATGAGAATTTGCTTTTTAATTTCATTCTCAACTGCATTCATAAATATTTTTCAGAATCAATTCATAGAACCACAAGCCTGATTGAGTCTTTTCTACCTTTGACTAATTTGAAATGAATCTTGCTTTAAGACAAACAAGTCATGGGTTTGGGGATGTTGTTCTATCACATCTTATATATTTTATGCCCCACTCCAACATCTTTCTGTTATTACATGTGCATTATTGTTTGATCTATGTGTATTTAAGTTTGGAACACATTGAAGTGAAGACAACTTGAAAAGCGCTAAGGAACGGGTGAAAATGTAAAAATTCGAAAACTACATTGAGAAACCCAACCTGGTGTTGAAAAAAGGACCCATCGGGTTCAACTTTTCGATCATGTATTTTAGGTTTCTAGTGTCGGCCAATCGATCAATCAGCAACAGTTTCATTGCTAATGCAATGGCATTATGAGAATTTTTGGATAAATATATTTATTTAGATATTATCATGTAATGACATTTTACTCATTTAAAGCCATAATCAAATTGCTACTTAGATTCTTCACAAGCCTTAACAAAATTATTGAATTATAATCTCACGAATTGACACATATATTATATGATCTAATAACCTAGGGTCTGTAAAGTTTCTCGAAATAATAGACTTGAAATTAGAATGGTATGTCATTGTAGTGCTCATTTGGTTAAGGCTCATAGGAACTAGTCTTTGTGATTGTATTCTAATATGAAATATAAATGGTTATTTATGTCAAAGGTCCCAATACTTTGTCCATTGTATCAATTTAGTCCTTGTACTTTTAATTGTATCAATTTAGTCTCTAGAAAAAAATTTAGTTTTTAATGGTTCCATCACGAATTGTATTAAATTGAGTAAACACATGAATTTATAATAAGTTACTTGTATCTAACAAAATTTTGCGGTTCAAAATTACACCATTAGCATAACTTAAATTTAACCAAAGGACTAAATTGACACATTTTGAATTATTTAGAGAATAAATTAACACAATTAAAAGGATAAGGACTAAATTGATACAATCGCCAAAGTAAAAGTACTTTTGGTGTAAATAACCCAAATATAAATTATAGAAAATTGTCTTTCTTATAATTGGATAAAATTGGCAATGATATTTATAAATAATATAGTAGAAAAGCAGCACAGCATTGGCCCAATTTTCTTAACTCGTTTTAATTTATTCCTCGAGCCCAGATTTCGGTCAGCCATGGTGTTGTACCTCTTGAACGTTGGATCCACTGCTAAGGCTTTTCCTCAATTGCCTTCTAAAGGAGGCTGTCTCAATCCCACTCTTGTTTTGTCGATCAAAATCTCTGTAAGTCACTTTCAGTCTTTATACCCATCTATGATTGCACAACGTATGATAGTAGATAAGCTCTCCTTAAAACCAAGGGTCGTGGACTAGATTCATTTAGGAACCGATCACGTAAACCATTGTTCTTCTTTTACTTACGATTTCTGTTCTTCAAGTTGATTTTGGTTTTTTAGTCTGTTTCAATTTTATCTTTATTGGTTTGTTTTCCTTGTCACCAAATCCACATCTTCAAGGATTTTGGGTTGGATTATTGGACCTGAAAACCAAACACATACTAAATTTGAATATATTGAAATAAAAAGTCATGATGAGACATAAAATTTATGCAACCATCGCCCCTTCCCCTCCACCGTCACCAGGCCCCCCCTGCACACGCGCAAGGGGCCATGCCCCCTTGCTGCCAAGTCACCAGCGCCTTCACAAATCACCCATGGCTGGCCTCCCCTGACCCCATGCCACATCCCAAGGTCCCGTGATTGATCTAGATCTTCAGCAATGGCCGGGGGCCAAGCAGGCCGCAGCAGTGGGAAGGGGCTGTCTATATTAGCTCCAGTGGCCAGATTAGGCGCCAAGGTTGATTGATGGCCGTTAGGTAGTCTATATTTATAAGCTTCATTGCATGTATTATATAGCAAATTTTTGACAAATTAATGAATAAAACTCATTTCCCTCCAATTCTCTTCTCCCCCAATTCAATAATTCTTCAGCTCCTCCATACTAAAATCAAAATCCAACTCTGGGTCTTGACTAAGGGGAACGGGTACGACAAAATATCGCAAACATGTCAATTGATCCAATTTACTCATAAAATGGCATGTTAATATCCGTGTTGGAAGTTTTCTGTAGTAATTCTGTGTCGTGTTCCAGTAATGTCAGCCTTTGCTACCTATAAGAAAGATAGTAGCATAAAACTAGCAACTGCAATCATCATAGGAAAGAAAACGCCATATCTGAAAAATTATATTTCCGTATTAACGTGTTTGTAGCCACCTCTGACTAATATTTGCATAAGAATGTAAAACAGTGCAATGATCTCAAAGAAAACAAAATTTAACCAACCCAGAAATATCTCGGTTAAACCCCAACTGAAAAAGAAGACAGCACAAAAAAGAACAGCTTATTTAATTAACCAAAACTTGTCTAGCAACCAAACCAGCTTTAGCAAACAGATAAATAGACAAACAAAAGATAAATCTTAAACTAAACAAGGAAAAAGAAACAATCACCTCTGCTATTGAGTAGCTTGCTCTTGTCAATCAACCTGCTGCAGAAGTAGAATCCGCAGGTGCTTTCATTCTGAGAGAAGGCTATATATATTAAGTATTGTCCTGCAGAAACCATCCAACAATCACCAGTTATAAGGAAGAAAATGGTTCAGCAGAAAATAAAAATGAAAAAAAAAAAAAAGGCATAAAACAGCAACATTCCATGACTGAACTTGTGCAATGAGGTTGTCCTGAATCACATGGATCTATGCGCCCTCGATGACACCCATGGATCTTGCATTAGCATATGCCCTCAACAAAGCTTGAATTACTCACATGAATCTATACAAACACATGCCCAACGATTCTTGAATTTGGATGATTCCCTTGAACCAATTGTCAACTATGTTACATGAACATAGGGTATGAGTGTTGATACAACTATATTCCAGATGTCTAACTCGGCTAATTTCCAAGGTATTTGTATGTTTTGTATCTAATTTTAAGCGTCTAAGTGTGAAACCAGCATCCACATATAGACCAGTACTTTGGGGCGGAATGGAGAGTTTGAGATAATCATGGCCCGCGTACTCCATTGGCTATTTAGAAAATAACTATCAGGAAGAATTCGCAAAGATACAATACGTGGAAGGCCAGTAAAATTCCTTTACCAGTGCTTCCCAAAAAAGACAACACCCTGTTTCCTGTAGATGATTCTACAGAAACCTGGTTTTTTTTTCATTATCTCCACTTCTTGAACTTCCAGACTTGGCTGTCACAGTAAGTACACTTCTTTCTAATAGGTAAGTTGCTATAGAGGTTGGTACCACGCATCTCTTATTGGCCTTAATCTTGGAAGTATTCTACTACTGAACCAAAGATCTTATTGGCCACATACATTTCTCTGTAAAACATAATAATGACAGTCAATTTAGATGCATAAGCACTTTGAATTCCCCCACCTAACAGTAACAACATCGTATAATGAGATATTTCATGCAACAGAAATAGATAATTGAAAAAACAATTGGACACAACGCTATCACACAAAAACATTCATTTTAAGAATATAACATTACTTCTGTCAAATATTTAGCAATGAAAACCAACCTGATGAATTGAAACTCCTCAACAAATGATTTGTAGTCAACCACTGGCCTTCTCTTCCTTTTGTCGCCTTATGTGATGAAGATAAATGACCACAGCAACCAAACAATGCTACTTTGGCACACGTCCTACAGCATAGCTATTTTGCATCCTTAAGCAGATGATGCAGATGATTTGGGAAGACTCTCCTGATCATTGAGGAGTTAATTTCCACAGACGAACACAGCCATCCTCACCAGAGCTCAGAATGCTGCATTCATCAGTGAAAGCCACACCATACACACCACCCAAGTGAGCCCCCTTTATGGTCCTCCTAGCTGAAGCAGGTTTACCAAGTTCATAAATTACAACGCTCGTGTCGAGTGCCCCAGTCGCAATCAACATGTTGTCAGGAGACCAAGCTAAGCAGTTTATGCGAGCAGTATGGTATAACATGTTGTTAAGCTTCACCTGCAAAAGATTTACTGGTGGGTCACCTTCAAAGGAAAGTGGTACTTCTACAAGTTTTTATTCGTTAAAATTGCATACGTGACATACGTAGACTATTGTTTTTATGAGGAAAAGCATAATAGATCATGAAATTGCATGCATGACGTCCTTAAACTCTCGCTTTTTAATGGAAATAAATATATCACTAAATTACATAGATGGTGTCCTTAAACTCTCGCTTTTTATCGTAAATAAAAGCAGAAAAGATCATTTATAACGGATGTAACCAAAGAAATATTTTCAGAAAATTGAACTAGGAACTTGCAACTAAAATTAAGCTGAACGCTGCCGTCACAATCAACCAGTGTGACACTAAGCTACATAAGAAATCATCGAATTAGTTAAAAGCCACAATGTAGTAGCAGGTCAGTAATGGTTTTAAGCCAGTCATCATATCATATGATAGGCAGAATGTGTAATGTAATGTCCATAACATCCTGCTTTCACGACACCATTCAAATGTTGCAAACATAATCCATAAAACTGATTTTTGTTCCTCAAACATCCAACCCCAACCAATGGATGGCATATGCACCTCGCTTCAGCAACTCAAGAACATAATGCCCTCACATTGCATTACATTTGCACATCTCGCTTCAGCAACTCTTCAAACCATAATTTGACTCCATGGATGTATCTATTCTATACACAATACCAAAATGGCACTTTAGCACAGCCCTACCACATAAACTACGTAGCTACAGCAATACTTGCCAACAATTCTAGCAGCGAAGTACATTAGATGAACTTTAATATGACCAACTATTACCTATGACCCATGTCGGATGTCCTATGCTAGATGTCATCGAACTGCAATGTGCTACATTCAATCAGCACCATCAACATTGAAATAGCATCTAGAGCATGTGAATCCGGTTTCTTTTCACAAAATAGAAGATAGAGCAAGCGAAATACTGGGATTTGCTGCAATATGGAAAATGATACGACATGATTAAAGAGAAACTGCATCATTATACCTCTCTGGAGGCACGGTCCCAAACCACAGCCTCACGGTTAGCATCACCAGAAGCAAACATGCTGACATTGGGAGAGTACCGTATTACAGTAATAGCACCTCGATGCTTCTCAAGGACGGTCTCTTCCGTTAAAGTAGTGCCAGAAACAGAATACATGTGCAATTTCCCATCCTGCCCACCCAAAATAGCTTCACTGCCATCAGGTGAGAGAGCGCAAGCTGAGACAGTAAATCCGACGTCCATGCGTGACAACACTTTCAGGCCACTAAGTATCACAACACCAGAATCAGTCGCAACTAAAACCAATTCAGGGCCACTGAGGGCGACACTCAAGTCCTTTGGCTGGTTTGCAACGTCCAGATGCTCTGCCTCTCCACATTCATCCCCATGCAGAGGTACTCTCCAAACCTGAATTTTAGATTAGCAATAGCATCAAACATAGGTCATTATGCGTTATATGATTTAAGCTATCACACAATTCACCATTATGTAACAATACTTCTGTAATAACCTTTGTAAATGTTAAAATATATTTATAAATGCAGTTATATACCAAAAGCTACCAAAGGGCTAAAAAATAATGCTTATATGGCTGGTTATCCATTTAAATTTTTGCAAATATTCCCATCATCAAAACTCAATGCGATCTTTTGGCCATATCATCTAATGTTCACAAGACTCTACAGCCATGATACTGCTATTGTGAACAGAGATGTGATTTCTTGATCAGCATGTTGGAATGCACCGTTTAAAGTCAAAAACAAATGAGTGCACAAGATATTTATCAAACTAAGACTACAGACCCATGCAAGTAGACATAAGAGACTACTTGGGTGAACATGACTGAATGGTGCTCAAGAAATCAATAAAAAAAAAAATCAATCTAAACACTAGCAAAAGTGTCTCCCAGGAAAAGAGCTCTACAGAATTTGTATTTCTGCTCAGCAAATGAGAAGTCAGACTAATGTGCACGTAAGATATCTATCAGACCAAAAATCTCCATAATTCAAGTCGCTTCAAATGACTACTTGGGTGAGCATAACTGTTTAAGGGTGCATTTGGTCCATCTTATTTCAGCTTATCTGTTTCAATAAGATTTGTTCATTAATATTTATATCTTTTTACAGTAAACCATTTGGTTATGTAGTGCAGAAATTTTTTTTTTTTTTTTAATAAAATAAAATATTTTAATACAAGTTTAAAAAGGAACTTATCTAGTATACTTACAAGAATCACTTAGTAATATAAATCAACTAATAATATAGTAAGAGAGAATCAATGATGATGACCGATCATGGTAGTGAAGGATAGTGAGTTTAGCGGCCTATGGGGGTAAAAGGGGTGGAGGAAGATGTGGGTGGTGATAAAATGTAAAAGTAGGTCATAGTGGTAAAGATTTAATGCTAATACATTCTTTTTAGAACATTTTTTTGAAATAAGCTATGAAAAAATCCAATTCTGCATCTTTTTGTACTTAGTTATAAACAATTTTTTCATTTTTCTATTTAAGCTATTAAAAAGATATAAAATGATCTTTTCTATCAACCGAATGCAAACCTTACAATCAACTAAAGCTTTTTCACAGTTTTAAGCTGTTAAAAAGTTCAACCAAATGCAACCTAAGAAAGAATAAACCATAATCAATTTACAAGTACCAGCAGTAACAATGTCAGCTAGGATCATAGAAATAAATTTCCAGGAAGTAAGCTCAAATCACTAAAAATTAAATTTAAGGGGCACTAGAAAAGAAACTGGCAATTAATCAATGTACTGAAAATAGAAACTGGCAATTAATCAATGACTAATCAATTAAAGATGAAAAAGTTCTAACTTCAAATCGTATGCAGCTCCATTCAAAATGAGCACATGTATAGGTGTCTACACTAATAGGCCTTGGTCTGGTAAAAAGTACCAAGGTCAAAGGCCTAGCTAGAAGAGATCCTAGCTTCAAATACTCTCCCCTTTATTTGTTAACACACCAAAGAGGAGAAGCAAATATCTGAGCTCCAGCCAAAACTTCATATAAGGTCAGTAAAATTTCCCATGACAAAATTCCCTGAAAAGAACAAACTAGCAACCAGATTCCAATAAATTCATCTGGGGCAGAAAAAACTCTTATCTGCTGCCATCTGAAGGCTTCTGCCTACAAAGGAGTGCGGTCATGACTGCCCTGGCCAGGATCTCTGTCTTCAAGAGCTTTTCATTACAAGTGTTTCAGTTTAAGACCTAACTAAAATCTTCTTCAGCAATTTTTAGACTAACAAAACCCAGCACACGCTTTTTCCCATAACATATAAATTGATTGATGACCAATATAGGTTATGGAAACTATCAAAATGTCATATGCCAACTTAAGCACCCGAGCTCGAAAGTTCATTAACAAATATTTTAAACAACATCATACATAATAATATGAATAGAAACCTCATGCAGATTGCATCAGGAGATGGCACAACATAAATAATATCAGACGACAAACACAGTACATCACTATTAACTAGTAGAAATGATATAATTTTCCCCTTAATAACCTAATGTCCCACAAATCACGTCAGAATCTAAAATAAATATTTTGTAGGATTACCTTATTGTCAAATCCTGATAAAATTATCTCTCCTTCAACAGCGGCAAAACATTTAATTGGAGCATAATTTTTCATGTTTATTTTCCTGCAGTATCCAGAGCCTTGATTCCATTTAATTATTACTCCATCATAGCTACAGGACAATACTGTGCTTTGATTTTTCTTGAGTACACTTAATGAGGAAACATTTTTTATATGCCCAGAGAGTGTGAGCGGGGCAGAGTCCAAACCACCGGCAGAAAATACACTAATGACACCACCAAGAGAAACAATAACAAGACGGTCATTCTGCCAAAGACATCCAACTAACATGTCATCCACCCCTCCAGATCCAGAAGTCAGTGTTTTCTTCACCATCCCGCTACCATCTTCCAAGATTTGCCATACTTTTGCAGATTTATCAGCAGATACAGTGAGGACCTGAAATTAGTTGGAGTAAACATGAGCAACGATTACATAGCACTAAATGGGAATCTGTTAGCTTAAGAAAATGCCTATGATGCAGGGAACAGGACCCAAAAATAATGGGCACATAAGAAATTAAAGTGAAAACGATGTTGCATAAAGGAAACCTAATAATTTCTAACTCAGCTATGAAACTCTAGATTTAGTTTCATTCAAAGATATCTCCATAAGCTGTATTAGGGTCCTATTTAGAGCGTAAATACCCCGAATCTGAAAAGATAAAAAAGTTTAATTCTAATCTAACTCAGATAAAGAAAATTAGAATATTAAGAATCATCATCCTATTCTAATTAGAAACTCCAACTAAATAAACTTTGAACAATTTGAATGTGACTCAAATTGAAAGAGAAGAGGACAAAAAAGTGTTGTCTCCCATAACCACAAAACACTCCCTTACACAAAGAGGCCCAGAGTCACAAGAATGAATAGAAAGAGAAAAATAACCCCAAGGGGAACATACCCGAACCAGGAGTCCTGCCAAAAGAGAATAGTCAGGATACTGAGGATATCAACTACCTCAAAAGTGGTAAAGAACGAGACTTCCTACCGACCTTCAGCAATACATCTCAAAAGAGTCACCCCATTAGAACTCCATCGCATCAAAGGTGGGAACCCACTCCTGTCGCCCCAATATTTTTACCGGCATCAGCTCTTCACGGCTATCACATTCCTCCATGAACATTACAAGCCACTAGTCCATAATCCCTAGTCTTCCACTTGTGCTACACAACATCATAATTCACTAATCAGTGCTTGGCGTCATCCCCAAGGGAACCTAAGAGGAAGCACCTTGAAATACCTTCAAGCTCGTTGTAAATCAAAAAGGAGGGGGAACAGAGAAAAGTATATCGGTGAAACTCGAGAGGTCACCATAAATGACATTAGAGATATTAAGGTTTTCCAACCTGCAATCTTCCTCTCAAATGTATCAATGTTCCATAACCTTTAACTTTGCTCCATTAGTGAGAGAGAGGTTACCGTTAGTGTTCCATCAATCATCCTACTGGCCACTGCCATCAAGGATAGAACTGGTACCCAAAAGAAGTGCCCAATTGTGTACCTTAATACTCATGGCACAGGAACATTAGCTTAATGTTATATTGTTTTAGCTTATAGGTTGCAAGTACCATTTTGATGTATACTGTTTTGTATGTTGAAGACTTGATATAAATTCCAGGAATCTTTCTTATTGTTAGAGAGGTTCTCAATCTATGGATAGGAGAATCATCATAGCCAGAAAAACTTAGAAACAGAGTTGAAAATTCAAGACTTCAAAATGTCATCCTCTGCAGGGATACAGGAAGAAAGCCAATTCACATGGCCGCTCATCTTTTTAATGTCTAGCGTACACTCTTACACCCGACACCCTACTCTTTCAATGGTATGAGAATCAATCACCTTATAAGTGAAAAGCACCGCATCTAGAATCTTCCAACCCTATTTTGAAAGCACTCTGAGAAGAGAAGGCCAGCTTACTGATTACCTTTATCAAACTTGCGAAGAGCATTTAGCAACGAGTTTCTAGGTGCACCAAACTAGATTATGAGGAGAAAGTCCTTGACATTCTTTGCCACTACTTTCATGGGAATCCAAGCAATAAAGGTAGCATTGAGCATAGAAAACAATTGCAGTTTGCAGTGGGATAATGGTTACGATCGTGGCATCATGAAAGTGGGAGTCACATACATTACGTAACGGCTCACACTAAGGGTGTTGGATTGTTTCGAGGAGCATAAGTTGATCATTATACTGCAAAAGTTTGAATGAATGAACATATAATGATTCACTTTTACACACTTTTACACAGCCTTGATAGCTTAATGTGTTTTAATAAATAAGATACAATATACCTATGCACCACTGTGGCCATAACTAAGACCCATTATGTAATGCTACCAATTCCATAATAGCCAGCTTAACATCCATTATGAAATAGTCCATCTGAGGTTGAATTTGGCAGGAGACAAACTTTCAATGAGAAAAAAGTCACTTAAAGGCTACACGATGTATCTTTATTTTCCAAATTTTACCCACAAGACTAATAGTAAGACAGAACCCTCAATAAATCTTTCGAACTCGCTATCAACAGCAGTGAGGCTCTTGCTGAGGATGAAGTGTTTGGACTTTGGACCTCTCACTTACTGATATCACATAGACAAACCATGATCTTCAAATGTTTCATACATTAGTACTTTATTTCACATAGTAATTCACTGGCCTGATACCCAGATAAGGAGGGCTGAAAAGAACCTTCAATTGTTAGTCACTATAAATTCCTGAGCATTAAGATTTTGGGCTGCAATTACTTCAATTTCCACGGTTATTCAGTGTCCTAGCATCATTCATGCAACAACTTCAAAGAAAATGAAACAAAAGAGAAGCAAGCTCTACTAAAAGAGGCATATTAACAAATGCAACAGAAGTGCAAATCATGGAATCGCCAAAATATTACCCGAGGCCCCGACACTAAAAAAGAGATCAATAGATCATGGATAACGTCACCTGCTTACTGTCCGGACTCCAGCTGACAGCATAGATACTTCCCGTGTGACCATCTTCTGAGGACAACTCTCCTATCTTTTCTCCTGTCTTTCCATCATAAAGTATACCTTTTTTATCTGAGCTCACAGTAATAAACTTGCTCCCATCTGGAGAAAATCTAACACAATTAACAAAATTCGAATGGTCCCTGCATATTTGACAACAAAAATTGAGATAGCTGATGAGTTCTCTAATAAACCTCACTTCAACGTAACTTTCCACATATTTGCAGTTTTGATACTTAGTAAATTTATGCAAAATGCAAAGAAAAGTCATCTGGAAGTGGAAGACAGGATATTTAAGTATGAGAATGGAATAATAGATATTACAAAGAGAGTATGCAAAATTTGTTTGGTGTTGTCAAGGCAAACGTGTTGCTTAACATGGTAAATCAGCCAATTACATAACCTCTGTTTGCTCTTCGTGCAACGTCTTAGAGTAGTAAGACAACCAACGTTGCCACTAACCATAAAACCAGTATGCACAGAGACAAAATACATGATTACTGCTATCAAAAAAATATACACGATTGCTGCAGCCATTGAAGCATTTACACCAACCAATTGATTATACGGTGCATGCTAAATGTTGTGATTATACCAAACATACACCAATGGAGCATAATTAATTGATTATTTTTAACATTCACCGCATAACCATTGTCCGGTCAATGTCTAAGAAACAATAAATGTTGTGTTTGCACAAGTTTTAGAAAAAAATTAGTTACAAGTCAATTTGTCATTTGCTAGCACAAAAAAGGACTATAATGGCAATCATTTACATAAAATTTCATGTTATTCATCTAAGCGAATGAGTTGTTCATCCTATGATAAGATTGAAACTCACAAAACACGGTGAATATTATGGAACTAATCAAGTGCACATAAAACACTTCACTCTTGCAATTGTGAAGTGATGAAGTCATGCATGTGGAATTCCAAAGGCTTTCTAATATAATGAGCAAAATAAGCGATTATTAGTGTGACTACATATTATGCCATGATGAGCTTTATGGAACTAATCAAGTGCACATCAAACACTTTGCTCTTGCAATTGTGGAGTGATGAAGTCATGCACGTGGAGTTCCAAAGACTTTCTTAGATAATGAGCAAAATGAAGCGTTCATGAGTGAGACTACATATTATGCCATGATCAGTATCATGGAACTAATCAAGTGCAGACCAAACACTTCACTCTTGCTATTGTGGAGTGATGAAGTCCTGCACGTGGAATTTGTTATAATTCACTCAAGTAGGTCTTCAATTACTCAATTTAGCCCTACAATGGATTGATTTAACCCTAAAATTGTTAATTTAAGCTGGTATTTCTTCAAAATTAATTAAAAAATCTGCTTAAGTCAGCTTAATTTACCGGCAATTAGGTCAAAAAGGTCAAATAGGCTAACTAATTTTTGTATCGCATTTTAGGCGCCAAAGTCAGTTATGGCCGTTAGTCCCTTGCGTGCCTAAGTCCAGTTTCTGTTTTGTCCTTATCTCCCATAGTTAGTTGCTAGATATTTTCATTGATTCTAAGCTCCCTATAAATGATCAAGAGATGCATTCCATGTCATCCTCCCTTTGTGGATTCAGTTCTCTCTCCCTCTTCTTTCTCTCGTTCAAACTCTTGTTCTCTGTTCTCGCTCACTCTTCCACAGTCTGCTGTTCTGTTGCTCTTTCCCTCTCCCTACTGAATTCCCTTTCTTTCATTCACTTCAGCTACTGAAATTGGTTGCCAACACTTGGGTACATAAGAACTTGGTATCAAGCTTGCTTTTGATCCACGAAGGCCCTTATGGGCGCCCAAGAAGAACACAACCACTGCTGCTACTTTGGAGTCCACCATGGAAACCTTGCCTGAGAAAGTTGAAGACCAAGAGGTGGTACTCTTTCAAAGTGTAGTGACAATGGTAAACAATTAGAAGAAATTGATGCTAAACATGAAAAGGGCTTTAAGATATTAAGCCAAAATGTCCTTAGCATTCAAGACTTGTCAAGGCGTCACGAGGAAAGAATGCAAATGATGGAGGATCACATCAAAAAATCCAACGATCAACATACCACATTGATGCAACAAATCTTGGATTGTAAGGAAAAAAACAGAGGTATTGCGTTTAAATACCTAATAGGATACCCCTAATACTTGGAAGTTCAAATGCCGAAATCAGTGCTACTAACACAGCACCACCAGATCAAAACCATGGGCGTAATGCATTCCTTGAAACCAATCAAGAGTCTCAGGTTTCTGCGGCAAGGAACAGAAGACCTCAATCCCAATCCAACCCAAACAACGATAGGGGAGTTGATGAATCGGACCCTGAATCCAATGTAGGAGGAATTATAGACCTAACCTAACCCAAGAAATCATGCAAACCATATCCAAGAATGTGTGAACCAACAAGCCTTTAGGAGGAATGAAGAAGACCAACACCATTACAATTGGCCACGCCCCAAGAAACCAAACCCCAAGTATGATTTTCCTTGTTTTTATGCTAGTAATCCAATTGGGTTGGGCTAGGAGAACATCCAACTGGCTTCAAACAATAACCAATAGAACAGTTCTATTATTAAATAATTTTGCAATGAAAAGAACTAAATAAAAACTATAAAATTAGAAGCAAGTAACATACACTTAGCCGAGCTCAATGTACTCATGATAATGTTTAGAGACCACGGAAATTGATTTATGTCATTTTCTTTGTGACTCAGCCTTGTCAAATACATCTTGCTCAGAATAGTACTCAAGAAAATTATGGATGAACTCTCAAAAACTAGTGCTAGGGTTATTGCCAAGAAACTCGAACCATACATGGCAACCGACAGTTACATTCTTCAGAAGGATACACTGTTCAGATTAGAAACTGAGCTTTTTACAGATGAAAAGTGCAGATGCGCATAGGAAAACTACTCCTGAACTTTCAATGCCATGGATAGTGGATAAGAATACAACCATATAAGATAATGGATGATCCACATCTTACCAGTATCAGTATGAACTAGGAAGCACCGATACTCTATTTTGGCTAGAGTATCGGTGTCCGATACATATCCGATACCGACACGTTCCGATACGTGTCCAATACATGAAAGAAGTATCCCATACTTCTTTTTTTAAATTTTGAATTTCCGGCACATTTCCGATACGTCTCCAACACACTTCCAACATGCTTCCGATACGTGAAAAATAGTATCCGATTCTTTTTTTTTTTTTTTTTTTTTGAATTTTCAACACATTTCCGACACACTTCCCATACATTCAAACATGTTTATGATGGTTTGACTTATAAAATATATTGTTAAAATCTATTATTATGTAATATAATAGTATGTATATTAAATAGCTAAATTATATTATATAAATTTTAATATGATTACATTTAAAAATTTTAAAGTAAACTAATATTTTCAAATATTTTATAGTTGTTTGGATTAAAAAAAAAAAAGAATACTTATTGTATAATTTGAAAGAGAGAGAGTATGATGCAAAAAAGAAGAAAGAAGCCTATGTTAAGTCAAGGAGAGAGAGAGAGATAGACAAACAAACGGCAACAGAGCAGCGTGGCCTGAACCTCTATTAAATTTTTTGTTAATTGTACATGCTTGCATTTGCTCTATTTTAGTTAAGCTTTACTTTTTTCTTAAGCTATTATAATTCTTTTTTCTGTTTTTTAAGTTTATAACTCATGTTTTTTAATCAATTACATACATATATATCTAAGAAAATACATAATTTTTAAGTATCATGTCCCCGAGGTGTCGCATCCTAGTTTTTTGAAAAACTACGAGTTAGCGCATCAGTACCGTGTCGTGTCTCATATCCGTATCCATACGTGCTTCCTAGAGTACAAAATAGATCATCAAAAACTGAGACTAATCCAACTGTTATTTAATAAACCATTTGACATCAATTGATACTTATGCAAGCTCTAATCTTCTAAAACCATTTGACAACCTTCTAGTACAAGTATGCAAGCATTTGCCTAGCATGCCAATTAGCTAAAAAAATTAAGGGTTATTTACACCAAGGGTCCTTGTACTTTGCGCGTTGTGTCAATACAGCTCCTATACTTTTAATTGTGTCAAACCAGTCCCTATACAATTCATATTGTGTCAATTTGATCCTTAAGAGTAAATTTATATTAAATTGTTAATAACATTTTTAATTCCAGCCACAGGTTTGGTTAAATTGAGGCAACGGGTGGGTTTGTAGTGCGTTACTTATATCTAACGTGATTGTGTTATTAAAATTGCGTCAATAACTTAACTTGAATTTGATCAAATGACTAAATTAACACAATATTAAATTGTAGAGAGATTAAATTAACACAATTAAAAGTACAAGGACTAAATTGACACAATATGGAAAGTACAGGGACCTTTGGTGTAAATATAATATGAAACAAGTATTGATGTTTCTTCTATTTTTTTAATTATGTTTCCTTTTGGGGACAGTTAGGAGTGAAGCAGACAAAGGAAGAGAAGACTACCGTGCAACTTAGACAAAGAACTTATCAAGCACAGAACTAATATCTATGATGAGATGCTAAAGACTGGCCCAAAGGCAGACAGCATTATCATTTAAGATGTGAAATATGGAAATCTTGCATGAGATAAAAGGAAAAGCCAAGCAGTAATTGCATGAGTTGGGATAGAACCTGTGGGACGACTTAAATTTGAAAGGAGGTCCTTCATAAAAATTCACTAGAAAATCCTCTCCACAGGTGGCAATGCGGAATGGCCTTGTCGGCTTGAATGCACAACTCAGAACCCGCCTTGAGTGACCATCGAAGTCCCCAACAGTACTTCCAGAGTCCCACCTACAAATCGATAACATGATGCTGATGAGTTAACATGTTAAAAATAAATAAAAGCCCAAAATAGGTATCTGACAAATCAGAGAAATCGTATCAGTTAGAGGAAAAAAATAGCCGCTAGTGTTAGAGAAAACCACTTCTACTTAACAGAGCAAATCATGAAAGGAACTTCTAACAACATGGCGTACAAAAAAAATCCTAAAACCATATAGTGTATCCGCTTCTTATGGTTTCAACAAGTTTGGATTTTTCACAGAATCAGGTTTAAGTGGCAATATGCTCTCCAAACGACCATATGTTCAAAATGAAACTACAGAGAAAATTAAAGGGTCTTTATGCAATTTGGGACACTTAGATGACAGTGAATGATAAAGAAAATTAGAGTTGAACTCGAAGAGTAAGACTCCAACGCAATTTTTCTCTCCTATTTTCTAGTCCTGGGTATGAAATCCTCAATGACAGTCACAAGTTTTACCTTTGTTTCAGGTTGTGCTGTTTAAGAGTGTTCAATCACTCATCATGTGTTCCATTTGTCACAGAGGTAGGTTGGGGAAAAGAATGATAATCACCATTACAATACTGTACTACTAAGTTGCAGAATTTGCATTATTAAGAGGGGACGAATGTGCAAACTATTAAGGATGATGTCTTCACAAGTTCAAAAAACAAACATATAAAATTCAGAAGCTAGCTGGTACGACCTTCCAGTCCCTCTACTAATCGAGTCATTTTAGTTTTCGGGTCAATTGATTTGGATCATTTCAAATTCGAAGTCAGTAGAGTTAATGTAGAATTACAATTCCTTCCCACAACCCCAAGGAATTGCATTGTGTGATTTTAGTTAAAATTCAATTTTATGGAAAGCAGTGGAATTACAATTCCAATTCTAATAGGTAAACCAAACAATAAAGTCAGAATCCTGGGCCCCAATTCAAGGATCCAATTCCAAGCGTCAAACATGACTTAAGGCTCTGTTTGGCACCTGAAATTAGAATTAGACTATGAAATTGTAATTTCAAGTCTAATGTGATGAAATTAGAATTAGGACGGAACTGAAAATTTTATTGTTTGGATAAACAAAAGAATTAAAGGTTGGAATTATTACTTTCACTATAATTTGAGTCATTTCAGGTTTATGGTCAACTAAGTTGGATCATTCCAAAGAAATAATAGAAAAACCACATTTTTCATAAGAAATTCACTAGTGGGTAACAATCCCAAAAATCCCAGCATCCCTCTAATGAATCTTACTAAAAAACTTCAATCATAGTAACCAAAAAAATACCATGTTGACGCGTTCTTTCCTATCCCACAAAATTAGTTCACAAAGAAACTTTCACCATACCCACACCCACCTTTGTCGAAAAAGTGGAAATTGCCATCACAATAAATCCCACGTTGTCAACAAATATAAATGATCATGTGTTTCTATTGTATCACAACTCCGGCTACAACCAACCCTTGATAAAAAATAAAAATACTCAATGCTCAATTCTGAACTCCTCCATAAAGGAAGGTATAAACCCCTATATATAGTATGATAAATGCTAATACTTAAAGATATGATAAAGATAACTAAAATACCTTATTAGCTAAGTTAAAAATAATCAAAATATCTAACAAACTTAAATAAAGAAAATGAAAAGATAAGGTCATGTCTAATTGTCTATGGCCAATTTTTCTTTCGCCTATCGCTGCATCTTTCCGAATGTGTGTGATGTAGTTGTTTGCATTTCCTAATAGGGGCGACAATTGGCCTCCTCCAAATATGTCCAAACCATTGCAGATGTTGCTTTCTTAACTTATCCTCGATGAGGGCCATGCCTAATTTGTTTCTTGTAACGTCACTTACGATCATGTCTTCCCAGCATGCCCACACATCCACCGCAGCATCCTCATCTCCGCCAACTTCAACTTCTAGATGTAGTCTTGTTTAATCGGCCAAGATTCTGCACTACAAGACATAGCGGGTCTCATTACAGTCTTATAGTATTTTCCCTTCAACTTTAGGGGAACTTTTATCGCATAGTTATCACTTAAGCCATTTTCCATTCATGCCACCCCCACTTTAATCCGATTGTTAACATCCCCATCAACTCCGCCATCATGTAGCACCATGGAGCCAAAGTATCTAAAACATTCTGTTTTAGGTATGCACTTTGTTCCAATCTTCACCTCCTCTACTGCAAAAACTTAAATTCCCTATACTCAGCTTTTGATTTACTAAGTCGAAAACCTTTCGATTCTAATGCACTTTTCCAAAGTTCCAATTTCTCACTCACCCTTCTCTTGACTCTCTGGCCAGAACTGTATCATCTGCGAAAAGCATTCACCACGGCACATCCCCTTGGATCTGTTTAGTGAGCTCGTCCACAATCAAAAACAAACAAAAAAAGGCTCAAGGTTGATCCTTGATGCAACCCAACTATAATAGGGAAAGCATCGGTCTCCCCTTCCACTGTTTGCACATTGGTTGATGCATCTTCATACATATCTTTAATGACTCGGATATGTGATATGGAGATGCCTTTCTTCTCCAGAACCCTCTATAAAGTTTTTAACGGGTCTAAGGTTAAAGAGTTGACCAAGAGCTACAATATTGAAATCTTGAACTCAACTCCTTACTATGCCTAAGCATATGGCCAAGTTGAGTCTACCAACAAGATTCTAAAGGCTAACATTGAGAAAGATGATTGAAGATAATCCCAGAATGTGGCATGAGCTGCTAGTTGATGCTCTATGGGCATATAGAATGTCCAAGCGTGATGCAACTGGGATAACTCCCTTCCATTTAACGTATGGCCGTGATGTGGTACTGGCAAAGGAAGTAAGGGTTCAGTCTATTAGGTTGGCTCATCAAGGGAGGCTTTCTGAACTTGAGTATGAGCAAGCTATGATGGACGAATTGACTAAAAAGCAACATTCCCAGTGCCCTAAGGGCTCCCGCCTAAGCAGGGTCGGGAGGGTGGATGTATGTAGCCTTCCCCCTTAAGGGTGCTACCTTAGAGTGAGGTTGTTTCCGAGAACCCCCAACCTGAAGGGTGCAACACGAGGACTTCTCAGGAGGTCACCCATCTTGGTACTACTATCGCCCAAGCACGCTTAACTTCGGATTTCTAATGGATGAATTGACTAACTTAGATCAAATTAGGCTTGACACTCTTCATATGCTGGAAGAGCAAAAGAAAAGAATGGCTAAAGCCTACAACAAAAAGGTCAAACCAAGGTCCTTTGACTTAGGGGGCTTGGTGTGGAAAGTGGTACTGACCATTGGCCAAAAGGAAGGCATCTTTGGAAAGTGGTTCCCAAATTGGGAAGGTCCATTCAGAGTTACAAAGGTATTTAGAGGTAATGCTAATTTACTCTAAGATCTGGATGGAAGGACCCATCCTAGGGCAATTAATGGAAGGTTCCTTAAGAAATATGTGCCTTCAATTTGGGATTCTAACAGAGAAGTTCTCAAGTTTAGGTTTTCTGAGTTGTGGGCCCAATATCAATATCATTGTCTTAAGGATCAACTTTATGACCCTTGAATAGTTAAAATTATGAAATTAACAAAGGAAATACCAATCTGAGAGACATATCGAAGCAAAATATTTCATTAAGGGCATGTTTGGTTTGAGGGTAAAAGGGGTTAATGTTTACCCCATTAACCATTAACACTCTTTTACTCTTGTTTGGTTTTGGGTGAAAATTTGCACCATAAAAATTTTTTCCCCATTTGGGGTTCAAACCTTTACACTAGGGGGGAATAGTGCAAAGCTCGTAATGGTGAAATCTGGAGGAGGAGGGGGGGGGGGGGGGGGGGGGGGGGGGGGGTGGGAGGAATTCAAAATCTGAAAAGTTGTCTCAAACCCTCACATCCAGAAAAGCTACGTAACTCGAGTCAATTGTCCGCCATCATCATTGCGTAGCACCACCGTCCGTCGCCAGGGCCACCATCGTCTCCATTGTTCATCACTCGTCTATCGCCCTTATTGACGCTTGCTCCTTTATTGCCGCAGCCCACCATCCAACGCTTGTTTGCACTATCCAACATATTACCCCCCCCCTCGTCACACAAACCCTAAGAAATCTGCATCATCTGCCTAACATTATCATTTCCACCGCCACCACCCTACGAACACCATTCCTCCACCACCAGCCAACCTGTCGCCGTTGTTAGCCGCTCGTGCCCACCGCCCACTATTCCTCCACCAGATCTAGTGTTTGCCCTAGTTTTTAATAGATTATGTTGCACCTCATACCAAACAGAAGTAAAGATTTACAGGTTAATAGTTACCCTCAAGCCAAACTAAGTGAAAATAAAACTTTTTGTAATGGTTACCCCATTAAAATTTGCACTAGGAATGGTTAACTCCAAAATTTTAACCCCATACTAAACATGCCCTAATACTAACAGAGGAAGAAGTATATGGTAGTCACAAAACAATACAAGGAGATCACTTGTTTGGCCTATCGCTTCTATGCATTTTCAAAAAAGTTAAGTCATAATCCTAAATAGTGACTCTTCTATAGATGCTAATGAGTTGGTTGCCTCATTCAATCGTTTGGTCCACTAAAATGGCCCTCTTGAAGAGCCTGCTGTTTTTTCTAGGCTTCAGTTGTTGCCTTCTCGAGCTCTCCAACTCTTGAGTCTTAAAGAGCACGCTGCTCCTTAAGAGAGGTGAGTTGACCCTTGAGCTGGTTTAACTGTTGCTCACAATTAATGAACCTGATCCTCTAGGCCCTTAATGTCCTAGGCTTGATGATTTTGGACATCCTTGGCTGCTTGAAGTTCTTCAAATAGGAGTTGCAAGCCCCCTAGGCCAGCTAAGCCCCAAGGTCCTTGATGGCAGCTTGACACTGCCGCTTCTATTAAACAAGTGTTAGGACCTCTTAAGAAATTCTGATGAGCACTCTCTCCAGTGCCTCAAGCTCCTAGGCAATAGCAGGTGCCACCTTAGGGTCTTCTTTTAAGGTCTTCACAAGAGAAAGAGCTTCTCGATGATTGGCATCCACAGCTAGAGAGCGGACAGGGAGATGAGCTAACTCCCCTAGCCTCTGGAATCTTGGAGAAATGCTTTGATCCAACTGCTGGAATGCTAGCCTTCCACTCACCCCTAGCTTCTCTAGAGGGGAAGAAATGCTCATTGAAATAGGAAAAGGAGGAGGAGGAGGAGTGGTCCTTGATGGCGTAAACCTAATCAAAACATCAGAAGCGTCAGAAATGAACCTCAGCTTTGAAATCAAACCAGAGCATGGAAGGTCAACACATCACCTCTGAAACTTCAATTGGGGGTGTAAGTGGAGTTGCTACTGGTATACCAAGCATAGGGGTACCTTCCTCAAGGAAAACCTTTGAAAAATAATACTTGCATGTCAGGACCAATTCATGGTTCAAATAACAAGGGTTTCAAGCCAGAGCAAGAATATTATACCTTCATGAGCCCCTTCAGCAACAGTTGAGTGCATCCCTGGAAAGTAGCAAAAGGGGCTTGAATGAATTCCTATCTTGAAGGAACCAAAGGAGGAGCTTCCCTTGCATAAATCACTCATAAAGGATTCCAGATAGAAGTGATGGTATCCCCTCCTTCACCAATGTTTGAGCCGAAAGACTTTGTTCATTGAGGAGACTCTGGAACATGGCTCTTGGGTGGCAAGTATGGGATTTCTACTACGATTGGAGTTGTTGCCTAGCATTATGCAAGAGCAAGTCAAGACAGCCTCAGAAAGAATGAATAAAGGTAAAGCCACTACCTCGTGTTAAGAGATTCTAGCTCTTCTTTTCCTCACCAGCTGTGAGATTAGCACTTCATCTTCATCTTCTTCCAACACTTGAATGGCCCTAGCTGAAGAGGCAGTGGGGATTCTTCTCCTGCTTCTTTTCCTTGAACTGCCAACCTCAAGGGCTAGCGTGGTAGCTTTAAGGGGAGGTTCTTCCAAGAGCATCCTGGTCAAACTTCGGGTATTTCTAAGGGTTTCTTGAGCAGCTGTGGCTGTGAAGAAATAAAACCACGTTAGCATTCTCTCAAGCCATGGAGGGCGCATCATAGCTTCACAGCTGATTAATTACCCTGTTTCAAGGACTTCTAGTGGTCCGAGGCCACATGGCTCTTTAGTTGAATGCTTTTAGACTCTTAAAGGGATACACAATATTACTTGACGCCTTTGGCCTTCCAAGAAGGATGTTGAGCTTGAAGTCAGGATAAAAAGCCGGGTTAACATGGGACCCAATCTATAGGGGTTGTCGCCTATGATCACTTTGTAAACCATGGTGGTATGGACCTACGCTACTCTGCGGACTTGCCATACATTAATACGGCAAAGGAGAGGCATTCTCCCCCCCCCCCCCCCCCCCCCCCCCTCTCTCTTTCTCTCCTCCTCTCCTTATAGCTACATTCATTGGGTATCACTTCAATGATACACAAAGGCACTTTCCACCTTCCAAGGAACATAAGGTTGTCCACCCAATTCATGCCCCACGAGAGGTTGTCCACCCGATTCATGTAGTGTAGGTCCTTTGTTGGTTTGTTGTACTCCCAGTGAGATATCCACAGGTGCAATAAGGAACAATGTAAACTTAAACATGTCAAAAGGGATATCCTACAAAATGGGAATGTCCTCGGAAGGGTTAAAGATTAGCCCTAGGAAACCCAGTTTACAGGAAGAAAAAGGATCCTTCTCAGATATCCAAAAAGGAATTTCTCCATTTGATTGAACCAAACATGTCAACCTGTGCTACAGGACTATCAACCTTGGGGATGGAGACAAAGATAGCATAGGTGATTTGAGCCATTATCTATGGCTCTAAGTATCTAAAAGCTGTAAGAATGTAATCAACAAGAAGAACGAAGATTCAAAAGCTGAGAGTAAATGTCAAAGCACTTGATTGCAACGAAAAGAGAGCACAAATCTAACAATGAAAATTTTCGAAGCCCTAACTGTCATACTTATAGACATGAGGGAACGAAGAAAGCTTAAATGTCAAACAATGCTCTCTCGAGCTCCCCAGAGTTGTTGAAGATCAAATCAAGTAGATCTTTGGCCCCTTGGAAATCTAAAATTACCAATGGCTAAAAAGGGGGGGCATTTGTTTACACCCAAACTCCAGAGAGTTGAAACGATGCCGCTTTGAGAGCTAAGGCTCATGTGAGGATGTTAGGCCTTTAAATGTTAAGACAACAGCATCTCGAGCTCAACTGATTGAAGAGTTAATTCCCTTATGGACTATCAACCATTCAAGACGGTTGATGGGGTAAAAGAGGCTCGAGCTCGAGAGACTTCCCAGAAGGCAGCAAGACAGGTGTTTTTGAGGCTCGAGACAGTTACTTGGAGCGCATTTACAGATGCGTGGGCCTCAAGTTTATCGAAAAGAACATGGGGCATGTAGAAGGGACTCCGACGATTTATATGGACATGGGACTTCCAAAAAGACGCTTGAGCACACAATTTCAAGGTACAATAAATGCCCATTCAACGCGCTAAAGAAGCATTGAGGAAGATGTGGGAAGGAAATGTCGGAATAGTAGAATGTAGCAGTTGCTTTATTTTTCTATAAATAAGAGACACTATTATTGTTGTTGTTTATTACGGGCCCACCATCACCATACAAACTTCTTCAAGTCTCTTGACAACACACTTGTGTCTTTTACCCAGAAGTAACGTACCTTAGCTTAGCTTAGCCTAGAATACTCTTGTACTTGATTTCTTCAAGGCAATACAGTATTTCGAGTTTCAAGTATGAACTTGTTTTAATCGCTTCCCACAATAAACGAGTTGAGAATTTAGGCATTGATTTAAGGCGTTGACGGCCGACTCTTGACCTTGATTGCGCTAGTCTTAACACCGGTGTCAATGCTTCAGGTGAACTTAGGACTAAGTTATTGCTTAGGGGGTTTGATGGCCAAGGCTTAACCTTGATCGCGTTGGTCCTCATCCGATAATCCAAATACAGGCAAGCATAACGAAAGCATAAGGCAAATAATAGGCAAATAATAAGGCAAATAATAGGCTAATAAGCAAATAAAAGAGCTCTCAGCCATATCAGGTATACCAAAGAGGCAGTCATATAAGCCTAGGAACCCTAGTGCTAGCCAAAATATGCTTCTCTATTCTAAGCCGCTACAGGCTTACGACTAAGTAGAGCTAAGACCGAGTACATGGAACTCCAGTTTGATCCCTCTACCACCCCTAGCCGGGAAGACATCAAGATCGGATCCGAGGCCATATCGAAGAAGGAGAGCTTCGGTACTTGGGGTCCATGATACAGCACAACGGCGAAGTGGACGAGGATGTCAACAACCGGATTAAAGCGGGATGGCATAAGTGGAGGATGGCCTCCGCGGTACTTTGTGATAGAAAGTTCCCCTTGAAGCTGAAGGGAAGATACTATAAGACGGTTGTGAGGCCAGCCATGACGTATGGAGTGGAGTGCAGGGCGATGAAACAACAGCACACACAGAAGATGAAGGTGGCGAAGATGCGAATGCTGAGGTGGATGTGCGGACACACAAGGATAGGATCAGAAACGACGTCATAAGAGGCAAATTGGGCGTAGCCTCCATTGAAGATAAATTGAGGGAGCAACGTTTGAGGTGGTTCGGACATGTCAAAAGGAGACCGGACAACGCTCCAGTAAGGAGATGCGAACAACCTCTTACTACACTAGGCATAAGAGGAAGAGGCAGGCCAAAGAAGAGATGGCTGGAGACGATCCGACAAGACCTCACCCACCTAAACCTTCGGGAGGAGATGGCCTTAGATAGGGCCCAGTGAAGGGCTAGCATAAGGGTGATAGATGCTCCAGTTTGAGTAGGGTAGTCTATCTTACTAGTGCTCGGCCTTGACACCCTCTTGGCGCACGTAGGTTGGGTACTTGCTCTCTTGAGCTGCTACTTGCATACTTATCTTTATCTCTATCCTTCTTTGTCTTATCCTTCGATTCCTGATGGATGTGGCTTGCTTTGAGTTTGTTGTTTGTTGTTTGTGGTAGTTTATTGTTTTGGTCGCCGTGTGTTTAGCCCTACTCATGCTGTGATGCTCTCCTGCTGTCAGGTCACATGCCATTTGATGCGGACCAGCTTCTCAGGTTGGGGGCCCTCGGAAACAGCCTCTCTTCAGGGTAGCCACCTGAACGGGGAAGGCTGCGTACATCTACCTCCCAGACCCTGCTTAGGCGGGAACCCTTGGAGGCACTAGGTTTGTTGTTGTTGTATTCTAAGCCGCTACATCAGCTACCCCTATGCTAGCCCTCCACTGAGCTCTATCTAAGGTTATCTCCTCCCATAAGTTTAGGTGGGTGAGGTCGTGTCGGATCACCTCTAACCATCTCTTCTTTAGCCTGCCTCTCCCTCTCTTGCCAAGGGTAGTACAAAGTTGTTCGCATCTCCTGACCGAAGCAGTGGTCGGTCTCCTCCTAACATGCCCAAACCACCTCAAACGTTGCTCCCTCAGTTTATCCTTGATTTGGGCCATGCTTAATTTGCCTTTGATGATGTCGTTTCTGATCCTATCCTTCCTTGTGTCTACACATCACCGCAGCATCCTCATCTCCGCCACCTTTATCTTCCGTGTATGATGTTGTTTCATTGGCCAACACTCTGCACCATATGACATAGCCGGTCTTACTACCATCTTGTAGTATTTTCCCTTTAACTTTAACAGGAGCGTCTTGTTTCATTTGAGCCGAGTCCATATTCCTTTTAATTTTCTATCAAATATTACAAAAAAAATCCACAAAAACATATTAAAAATTCTCCTTAATTGGAGCAAAAGCAGAATCCACATAAGTTCCAAACCAAAGTTGGATTCACCAAAAGCAACATCCCTTTTTCCAAAAAGGTAATTGGTTGAGGTCAAACTGTCACGACCCCAAACACAGCAAACTAAGGGCCAATGACTTATAAGCCAACCAGGGAATGTAGGTGAAATACCAAGAAACTTTATTCTATATATGTTTAATATTACAACAGATAACACACGATACAATTCTTGGAGTTCAAAACCCAAAACAACGCCTAAGTCTTCCTAAAGTAAACATATTCCTATATAACCGAACTACTAACTTATAAAACATAAACGAAGTCTTTTAAGGTGGTAACCACTTTAACCATGTAGAAAGTAAGTTTCTTGAACTTCCCGATCCAGCTTACTATGCCTTATCTCAAATTGTTGAACAACAGGGTGAGCATAAAGCTCAGCAAGTAACAAATCCGTCAACAAAACAAGAATCAAGCATTATTTAAAAGCATGAACACATCAATACATAGCTGAAATAATTTACTAAAAATTATTTCTGAAAGCTTAGGAACACATCAACTGAATTCTTAGGCTTTAAGCTTATTGGTTGTGGCTGCATATAATCCCTGCAGCTGGGCTCAGAATTGGCTATCATAATTGGGTCCCCGGCCAACTACGAGTCCTGAGGAACGTTCCAAATAGTGCATTAATAACAGAGATGGTATAATCCCCCATCGAGGGTTCAAAGATGTCTTTCCCCGTCATCGTAGGGCACAACCCACACACAAAGCATAAGAAGTATATTTCATATCATAGAACATGAATCAAATCATATTTTCAAAAATTCTATAAATCAAAGCATTATAACATAGCCAAAATTCCAAATTTCACAAATTTAGTCAAAGATGTTGATCCCCTTTTTAATTTCAAACACCTAGAAAGGGAACATGTGGCGCACAAAACAAGTATTTTGAGAGTTTAAGAAGCTATTAACATATCAAAACTTAAAAGCTTAACAAAAGACGGAAAAGTTAACGAATAAGTTACTTACTTGTAGAAATAAGGCTCCCTTGAAATCCTAATTTGTAACTTTACTCTCCCTAGCCTTCAATTCTCAATTCTTAATTACTTTAGGTGGAGAAAATGTAGAGTTGGATGGTTTGGAGTTGGATAAAGGGCTATTTATAGGAGGAGGGGTTGCATTTCTTGTCAAATACTTGCTCCCCACTCCAAAACTTAGACTTGTTCCCCACTCCTTGCTTATGCTTGCTCCCCACTCATTTCATTCTTTTTTTTTCCTTGCTCCCTACTCAAATACACATACCCATACACATACACATACACATACACAAATAATCAAGTACATGTAGACATAATATAATATATAATTAGAGATCAAATTGAGTTTGCTAAATACCAAAGGTTAGACTAATAGGAGAGATTTTTTTTTTTTTTTTTAAATTTCAATTCCTTACATTCTTCCCCCCATAAAAGAAGTTTCATCCTCGAAACTTATGTACCTTTATCACCAAACAGAGAAGAATATTTTGCCAAATCTCATTACACCTTTAGTTGGAGACACTTTCAAGAAGATATGGTCCCTTACTTCAAAATTCAATGGTCTTCTTCGAACATCTGCGTAACTTTTCTGACGACTTTGAGCCGTTTGAAGTCTTTCTCTGATTAACTGTATCTTCTCTACTGTAATTTGTAGGATTTCAGCACCCAAAAGTTTCCTATCACCTATGTCATCCCAATACACAAGTGATCTGCACTTCCTCCCATATAATGCTTCATAAGGAGCCATTTCAATGCTAGAGTGGCAGCTATTGTTGTAAGAGAACTCAATTAGTGGCAAATGATCATCCCAGCTTCCTGCTAAATCCAAAACACATGCTCTAAGCACATCCTCGAACACTTGAATTGTCCTTTCAGATATCCCATCTGTTTGAGGGTGGAAGGCTGTACTGAATGCAAGTTTGGTACCTAATGCCCGTTGTAGACTTTGCCAAAATTGCGAGACGAAACGAAGGTCACGATCAGAAACGATATATACTGGAACACCATGCAATTGGACAATCTCATGCAGGTATAACCTGGCAAGTTTGTCCATGTTGTAGGTGATCTTTATGGGTAAAAAGTGGGCTGATTTCGTCAAACGATCTACAATTACCCAAACTGCATTATGCCCCCTTGCTGTTCTGGGAAGCCCGACTACGAAATCCATTGCAATATTTTCCCATTTCCATTCTGGTATAGGCAAGGGTTGAAGCTCACCTGCTGGCTTTTGATGTTCCGTCTTGATTTGCTGACATGTCAAGCATTGAGCCACAAACTGAGCAATGTCTCGCTCCATATTGTTCCACCAGTATCTTTCACGAAGGTCACGATACATTTTCGTTCCGCAAGGATGCACGAAATAACTCGAGCTATGAGCCTCTTCTAGTAATTCCTTCTTTAACTGAGAATCATTAGGAATACATAGCCTTCGTTCCCCAAATCTCAGGGACCCGTCTTCATGAATCCTGAATTTGGTTTCGTAACCGCTTTCCACATTATTGCGGATTTTACACAATTGAGCATCAATCTTTTGGGCATCTTTGATCCATTCTATCAGGGTTGGCTAAACTTTTAGCTGACCAAGAGAGCTTGAATTGTTCCGCAGTTTGACTTCAATATCCAACCTTTGTAGGTCTTCAAGGATGCACTTTTGCTTTGTCAACAGACAGGCCATATTTTTCACATTTTTCCTACTCGGGGCATCCGCGACCACATTTGCTTTTCCTGGGTGATAATGAATGGTGAGGTCATAATCCTTTAGCAGTTCTAGCCACCTACGTTGCCTTTGATTCAATTCCCTTTGGCAGAAAATGTACTTAAGACTTTTGTGATCGGTAAAAACATTACATGAAATCCCATACAAGTAATGTCTAGAAATTTTGAGCGCGAAAATTACAGCAGCAAGTTCTAAGTCATGAGTTGGGTAGTTCTGCTCATAGGACTTCAGTTGACGGGAGGCGTATGCAATAACTTTGTCGTGTTGCATCAAGACACATCCGAGTCCTCTTCTCGAAGCATCACGGTATATTGCAAATCCCTCACTGCCAGAAGGAATCGTTAAGATAGGAGCAAAAATGAGGCATTGCTTGAGCTGTAGGAAGCACTTTTCGCACTCTTCATTCCATTCGAATTTAGCATTCTTTCGCATCAATTGAGTCAGGGGAGATGCAATCCTAGAAAATCCTTCCACGAATTTATGGTAGTATCCAGCCAAACCAAGGAAGCTACGAACCTCAGTCACATTAGTAGGTCTGGCCCAGTTAATGATAACCTCAACTTTTTGTGGATCTACTGAAAGTCCATTGCTTGACATCACATGACCTAAAAACGCTACCTTCTCTAGCCAAAACTCACACTTTTTGAACTTGGCATAGAGCTGGTTTTCTTGAAGAGTCTCAAGGACAATCTTTCAGTGCTTCTCATGCTCTTCATGATTTTTCGAGTATACCAGAATGTCATCAATGAATACTACCACAAACTGATCTAAATATTGCTTGAAAATCATGTTCATCAAGTCCATAAAAACAACAGGCGCATTAATCAATCCAAACGTTAACACTAAGAACTCATAGTGCCATATCGTGTCCTAAATGCTGTTTTAGGTATGTCCTCTTCCTTTATTTTGAGCTGGTGACATCCTGATCGAAGATCAATTTTGGAAAAGACCTTAGAACCTTGCAACTGGTCAAATAAATCACCAATCCGTGGGAGGGGGTACTTATTCTTTACCGTCACTTTGTTTAACTCTCGATAATCTATACTGAGCCTCATACTGCCATCTTTCTTTTTCACAAACAGAACAGGTGCGCCCCATGGAGATACACTTGGACGAATGAATCCTTTATCCAACAGTTCTTGTAACTGTATCTTTAATTCCTTTAATTCAGCAGGGGCCATCCGGTATGGAGTCTTAGAAATAGGTGCAGTCCCCGGCACAAGGTCAATAGAGAAGTCTATATCTCTATCTGGAGGCAAGCTAGGAATGTCTTCCGGAAATACGCCTAGGAAGTCTTCAACAACGGCGATATCCTCTAACTTAGGACTCTCTTTGGCGACTTCTCTAACAGAACACATATATCCTTTACATCCTTTCTTCATAAGTCTACGACCTTGTAAAGCGGATATTGTGGGTGGGAGACTTTGGCAGCCGCTACCTTGGAATGCAAACTTAGTTTGGCCCGGAACGCAAAATGTCACCTTCTTTGCAAAACAGTCAACAGTCGCATGATATGTCGCAAGTCAATCCATGCTGAGAATAATGTGAAAATCATGAATATCTAGGACAATTAGATTGGCTGGTAGAATCCTATCTTCAATTTGAATTTTACACTCCCTACATACATGTCTAGCAATCATAGAGTCTCCCGTTGGCGTTTCCACACATATTTCGATATCTAAGTGCACAAGTTTTATGCCAAGTTTTTGGGCTAGTGAAGGAGACACAAATGAATGCATTGATCCAGAATCAAATAGTGCATGAGCATAAAGCGAGAATAAACATAAAGTACCTGTCACCACAGAGTTAGAGCCTTACACATCTTGTTCACTTAGAGCAAAGACTCTACATCGAGCCTGAGGCTTCTTTGTTTCAGATTTTTGCATGCTTTGCTTGTTGTGGTTGCTTTTAGTGCCATTTGTCGTATCCGGGCAGTTTGCAATCCGGTGTTCCATGCTACCACACTAAAGCAAGCTCCTGTCTTTCTATAGCACTCATTTTCAGCATGGAACCTACCGCGTACATAACATTTACGATTCTCGGAAGAGTTCTTGTTGTTGGACGCCGGAACATTTTGCTTTTCCCTGGAGTTCGTGTCTCCTTGCGATGTTGTGTTGACTCGATCCTTCCTTTTTAAGTCTCGGGCTTGTTGGTTTTCTTTGAGTTCCCTCTCGACCACAGAAGCAGTATTGACCACGTCTTGGTAGGTCTTGTGTCGAAGAGGTACTACACGAAGCTTGATATCCGGCCTTAGTCCTCTTTCAAACTTTCTGGCTCTAGTGTAGTCATTCGGGATCACATGGGAGGCAAAAGGAGATAGTTCGGTGAAGCGCTTCAGATAATCATTTAGAGACATGTTGTCTCCTTGCTTTAAATTTATGAATTCAGCCGCCTTTTGCTCTCTTAGCACTTCTGGGAAGAATTCAGCATTGTAGAGTTCCTTGAAATTCTCCCATGTCTCTGTTTCAGGAAGTTGTGATTTGGTTAATTTCCACCAATCTTTTGCCCAATCTCACAGCATAAAGGCACTAAATTTAACCTTTTGCGAGTTAGTACACTCTAATACTTCAAAGTACTCCTCTATCTCATTCAGCCAGTCAAGGGCTTGTTGAGGATCTCCATCACCAGCAAAAGATGGAGGATTCATGCTTTTGAACCTCTGAATAGCTTTATGAGCTTCTGAAGCGCCTTTATCGTACATCACATCTTTAGAGGTCTCTCCGTTGACATGCACGCCAATTTGCTTAGCTAATTGCTGAATAAAATTTTGTGCCAAATTTTCGGGTAAGGAAGCATCAAGGTTCATACTACTATTTGCCCCAACTTGGTTAGGCCATTTTCTCCAGGCATATTGAAGGATGGTAAATCCTCATTATCATCTAAAGGGTTTGACGGACGCTTCGACATCTTATCTTATACAAACCTGACAAACCAAGCTTTAGCATTAGAAGAGGATATATATATCCAAAGATGTTTTGACGTAAATCTAATGGGGATGCAAACTAAATAAGGTTCCCCAAACCCACTAGGCTAGAAACCTGGCTCTAATACCATCTTGTCACGACCCCAACATTGCAAACCAAGGGCCAATGACTTATAAGCCAACCAGGGAATGTCAGTGAAATACCAAGAAACTTTATTCTAAATATATTTAATATTACAACAGATAATACACGATACAATTCTTGGAGTTCAAAACCCAAAACAACGCCTAAGGCTTCCTAAAGTAAACATATTCCTATATAACCGAACTACTAACTTATAAAACATAAACAACAGTCTTTTAAGGTGGTAACCACTTCAACCATGTAGAAAGTACGTTTCTTGAACTTCCCGATCCAACTTACTATGCCTTATCTGAAATTGTTGAACAACAAGGTGAGCATAAAGCTCAGCAAGTAATAAATCCGTCAACAAAACAAGGATCAAGCATTATTTAAAAGCATGAACACATTAATACATAGCTAAAATTATTTACTAAAAATTAATTCTGAAAGCTTAGGAACACATCAACTGAATTCTTAGGCTTTAAGCTTATTGGTTGTGGCTGCATATAATCCCTGCAACGGGGCTCAGAATTGGCTATCATAATTGAGTCCCTGGCCAACTAAGAGTTCTGAGGAACGTTCCAAATTGTGCATTAATAACAGAGATGGTATAATCCCCCATCGAGGGTTCAGAGATGTCTTTCCCCGTCATCATAGGGCACAACCCACACACAAAGCATAAGAAGTATATTTCATATCATAGAACATGAATCAAATCATATTTTCAAAAATTCTATAAATCAAAGCATTATAACATAGCCAAAATTCCAAATTTCACAAACTTAGTCAAAGATGTTGATCCCCTTTTTAATTTCAAACACCTAGAAAGGGAACATGTGGTGCACAAAACAAGTATTTTGAGAGTTTAAGAAGCTATGAACATATCAAAACTTAAAAGCTTTAACAAAAGACGGAAAAGTTAACGAATAAGTTACTTACTTGTAGAAATAAGGCTCCCTTGAAATCCTAATTTGTAACTTTACTCTCCCTAGCCTTCAATTCTCAATTCTTAATTACTTTAGGTGGAGAAAATGTAGAGTTGGATGGTTTGGAGTTGGATAAAGGGCTATTTATAGGAGGAGGGGTTGCATTTCTTGTCAAATACTTGCTTTCCACTCCAAAACTTAGACTTGTTCCCCACTCCTTGCTTATGCTTGCTCCCCACTCATTTCATTCTATTTTTTTCCTTGCTCCCTACTTAAATACACATACACATACACATACAAAATTATCAAGTACATGTAGACATAATATAATATATAATTAGAGGTCAAATTGAGTTTGCTAAATACCAAAGGTTAGACTAATAGGAGAGATTTTTTTTTTTTTTTTTTGAAATTTCAATTCCTTACACAAACAAGTGCGGTATGGAATTCAGGCTCGCTCCCACGTTGTTATGAGTCCCTTTTTGCATGTTTGTTTGATTTTGTATATGACGACCACACACACACTAAGCAAACAACTGCGACATGGCAGTGAGTTAGATGTTGGATATGGTCAACGTTGCATAACTTTTTTCTTGGAAAGTGTAGGGGTTGATTTGGCTAGGGTTTTGGTAGGTGTCGATGATAAGGGATAGGTACACGCTACACTATGGCAGTGGCAAGGAGGCGATACTACTCTATAGTAGTATCAACACATAAGCACAAACACTGTGGCCGCAAACTATGATGGCTCTATGGCAGAGGTCCAAAACTAGTGCTCCAATGCCAAATCAATGTGTACAACTCCGAATAAAACTCCAAACAAATGACAACAACTATCAAAATTGGACTCCTCATTCAAGGAGGCCCATACTTATAGTACAATAAACCCAAGTATTTAAAGATTAAAAAAAGTATATTGCATTAACTTAAAAAATTAAAATATATTGTATTAATATTGTATTAACTAAATTAAGAATATTAAAACATCCTATTAAGTAAAACAAAGATATCTAAAAGATTTCAACATAATCCTAAAAGATGGACTAAAAGAACTGATAAGATACAATCCAATCCAGCGCTTCAAACTTAGATTTCTGTTTGAAAGGCACTTTGAAGCTAGATTTGAGTAGCCTAGGACAATTTACCAGAATTCACTCTAAAATGACCAAGAACCTAAATGCATTAATTGTATGACACAATTCCACATCAGTGAGAAATGAGGAAAAGTTTCAAAATATATATTAAGGGTACTTCACCCATTGCCAATTGGTTTTGGCATAGAATCTCATTTGGTGTGTATCATTGGTATCAGATACATTGATCTTGCGCCATGTATTACGGTCTTATGGAGGCCGATGTCATTCACCGGGGGGGGCCGATGTCAACCCACGTTCTTTTGGGGGTTGGTGTGTGATGTGTTGCAAAGTCGATTGCCACTAAAATTATTTAGGCCCTGCATCCCAAATCTCAAATGGTGACGTCAGTATTATAGTGCTTGCACGGGGACTAGAGCAGATTTTAGTACACAACATGTCCATTGTGAGGTGTTGACGTCGTAGTGTTAGCCTGGCAATAGATACAGGGTGCAAAGTCGGATGGTGACGCTGAAATTACAGCATCGCTCAAGACTATTATCTAGTGCAAAGTCAACTCACTTGGATGCGAGAGGTTGTGCGTAGTAGATTCTTGCAATCCCACATCAGTGGGAAATGAGAAAAAGTTCCAGAATATATATTGAAGAAGCTAATCCACCTATTGTCAATTGGTTCTGGATGGAAGCTCCTTTGGTGCGTGTCATTGTAACACCAATCACCCATCTGACCCACAGCCATCCAGATCATCAAAGCCAAAAGCATCCAATTACTAAAAGAGAAAAAGAATTCAAATCATCAAAAAAGTCCGAAACTCACATGAAGGCGCGAACGAAGGACTTGCCCTTCCCATCACCGGATGCAACGATGCGGAGCATGTCCGGAGACCACTGGAGATCGTCGATCCGACCAGAGAGGACCTTAAACTCGTTCTTAAGGACAAACCCATTGTGAGTCCCCCAGATGCGGACGATGCCGGAGGCGTCAGCAGACGCAATCCACTCGCCATTAGGGGAGTAGCGCGCCACCGTAACGGGATAGCTGTGCTCGCCATAGATCTCGACGTGCTGGGGGTTGTCAAGGCTGCGGATGATCACGGATCGGCCATTGCAGTAGAGGATCGTGTTCATTTTGGGATCACCGGCGATCAAAATCCCCCGGCCGCGCTCTGTGGAGGGGGCGCAGGCGTACGTCTCTGCCAGCTGGGCCATCGTTGAGAGAAGGAGAGAGAGAGAGAGAGATGGGAGGGGCAGAAGGGAAGAAACGAGGGAAAGGATGGAAGAGAAAGTGGAAAGAGGAGAGAATATGCCACGGTGGCATTGGTCCCGCCGGGGACGTGCTCGAACGGTAAAAAGGTTTGCCAACTGGCATAATTACTGCACTCTCTTTTTTTTTTCAAATAAAGAATTTAATTACTTGATAAATCTTAATTTATCTTAAAATTCTCGAAAACAGCCTCTCTTTAGGGTAGTTCCATGAAGGAGGAAGGCTGTGTACATCTACCCCCCAGGCCCTGCTTTTGCGGGAGCTCTTGCAGGCACTGGATTTGTTGTTGTTGTTGTTGGTGGTGGTGGTGGTGGTAAATCTTAATTTATGCGATTATGCGATGACCCATATGCTATAAAAGTCAATTAAGTCGAAAATTCTTCAAAGAGAGATTCAAGAAAGGAACTAAACTCTAAACCTTTTGGTTTCAATTAATACTCTATCTCTTCACTTACCTCTTACTACTGAGGTTCAATTTATTATTACATGGTAATATTTAATTTGAATGTTTATTTATTTATTTGTATTGGTAAAGAGGCTGGAGGATATTGTTACTAATAAAATTTGGGATATCGGGTTCTCGGATGATGTGTTTGGTCTTTGGAGATCATCACCACAAAGACTAAGCTTTGTTTGATTTGAATGTTTATTTGAATATGACTTGTATAGGCGATTCTATATTAGATTTTGTTAAATATGTTTAATTCAACTTTTACACTTTGTCTTAATTAAGGTTAAAATTATAATATCCCAACTAGTCCATAACATCCTACTACATAATTTATTTAAAACTTAAACTACAAAAATTAAACTAATTCTTGGAATAGGAAGCCACTCTATTTTCCTTGTCCTTCAAGAATTGCCATGAGCTACTAATCTAGAAAGTAAGGACTGTGTGAGCAAACAACACGCTCAGCAAGTATACCACCGTATATTACTTAAAAATAAACAATGAAAACCCAATGGAAACAAGTAAAATTAATTTATTTTCATATCCATGTTACAAGAAGCACAGATCGTCATTTTTACTTTATTTATTTCACAAGAGCTTTTGGTAAAACTCACAAATCAATTGGAGACTATGGCCGGTATTATTCTCGCGACAGGGTCACAGATCGACATTCACATTTTTCACATTCAAATCGATTCTAAGTCAATAGACCCATTAGGCTCAACATAGTACCTGTCAGTTTAGAAGAACTAATAGAAAAATCGGAGACTACGTGCCGGTATTATTCTCGTGACAAGGTCACATATCGACTTTCACATTTTTCACATTCTTTTGTGGATAGACCCCTAAGGGTCATGTATTTATCTGTGAGCTCTTCCCATAAAAACCTTTCAATTTAAATAACAAGTTCACAATAATTTCTTTCACATAATCACAAGTACAAATCTTTTGAAAATCACATATTCTATTGTTGAATCAGTGTATAAATCAACATAACTTCAAATTTTAAGAGTATTAATCACATAATCAATCAAACACATATGTCCGATCCTACTTTAACAAAATAATAAATCGTTTAAAATATAAGTCTTATGCATCAAATCATGTAAAGCAATTTTCATATTTTACAAACAAGCTGGGGAAGTGGTACACTGACCTTCACAATCTTCTAACCTAATATCCGAGTCTCTATTAGGAATTAGCTTCAAAAACCTATTAAAGGAGAGGAATCGGGATGGACGATTGGCAAGCGAGAGAGAGAGAGAGAGAGAGAGAGAGATTGGAAGAGGGGAGGAGAAACTAGGGTTTAAACCCTTTTCCTTCTTATATATACATATTTATATAACTCTAATATTACTAATGAGCCTTCGTAAAATTAGCCCATTATTTTATTAATAACCCAATCGAAATAATAGTGAGTTCTAATTATGTTATAATACCTAGACCAATTTAATTAGACCGGATTTCACATATTATAATGCCGAGCCTAATTTAGTTACCCCGGGTTTCATATGTTATAAAACCTAGTCCAATTTCATTACCCCCGATTTCACATATTATGATATCTAATCCAATTTAATTAGACCGAGTATTACATCCTTACCCCCTAAAATAAAAGTTTCGTCCTCTAAACTTACATCCTCAATTTAATTAGACAACGTATTATATTCTCGCCCTTTAAATAAAAGTTTCGTCCTCGAAACTTACATCTTTAATTTAATTAAATAGGATATTACATTCTTACCCCCTTAAATAAAAGTTTCATCCTCAAAACTTACATTCTTAATTTAATTTTTGACAGGGTATCACATCCTCACCTCCTTAAATAAAATTTTTGTCCTCGAAATTTACCTTCGTTTTCAAATAAATTTGGGTATCTGCTTCAGATTAAATTCACCTTATAACTTCTGAATTAAAGTGAACATGATATCCTATGATAATCAATAGTACGTAATATGCACTACTATCCTTTTTGCTCACTGTTGACCAAATTATACCTTAGCAATGTATTTGCCATATCTGTTCAAAGCTTGCAAACTCTTTGATTCAACATTAAGGAGATCTTAAACTTAAGATCAACAAAGCCAATTCTTACGCTCTTCCATTCACCATGCTTCCACTGCACAATTCTAATACCAATCACAATTGCTTAGGTTTGGGGTTCTAATTACCAAAGTATTTGGATAGGAAAAATATAACTTGCTTGTTTGATATTTTCCAAGCAAACTTTAGCAACATTTTAATTTACGGGATCTACAATTATCTTTAAATCTTTGTGAACCAAAATTACTACATACTCAATATCTAGTATGCACAATTATCCTCGACATCCCTTTTTCAAGGATCTTTGACCATTCAAGGCCAAAATCATTATAAGAGGAGTCTTAGAGTCTTTACTCTCTGTAAGAGAATCTAACCTGTTTCCATGACAAACAAAATCTGGGTGGTTAGGAATTTAAAACACTACCCCCTTTTAAGAAGACAACTAATTAATCCATAAAATCATATCAAAATCCTCCATGTCTGGGAGCACTAAATTCGCTATAACACCTATTTTAATCGCACAATCTTTACATACACGATCAACAATCATCATACCCCAAACAGAAATTTAATCCTAACCCACCTAGGTAAATTTAATTCCTTTGTTTTTTTTACCCAACACCTACAAAATTCTTTTTCTATCAGCCTAACAATCAAAACACTTTGTATACAATTCTTGTATTAACTAAATAAGCTCCCAGTATCATTTATTTATTTTATAAAATAAAGTCCCACAATAAATATTTCAATACAAAACCCAAAAAGAAAGATAATTCAACCTCAATTACTTTAAATAGCCGAACCGTATTATGATGAGTAATATCCCTCAAAATAAAATTATCCTTCAACAAATTCTCATTCAAACTCTTCTTATCAATCTCTTGGATTGCAAATTCAACCCTACTATATGTTGATGTATTTTCAAATTATGTAATAAAATTTGTGAATGAAGTGTTTTGAAGTTGGTCCCAAATGTGTGTTCTAAGTGTTTTGATGTGTTTTGATATGTTTTAAAGTGTGTTGGGATGTGTGTCGACACACAGGTTTAGTGTGTCGACACACATTCTTACAGAAACAGGGATGCAGAGGTGTGTGTCGACACACAGGGCCTGTGTGTCAACACACAGATCAACAAAACTGAGTCTGCAAAACTGTGTGTCGACACACAGGGACAAATTTTTCCCAGTTTTAGTGCGATAACTTCCCGGGTTTTTGCGCCCCTTTTTTGGGGTATGTTTTGGGACGTCTTCTTTCACTTGATTTATTGTAAATACCCCACCAATTTGATTGATGAATGGTGATGAAAAAGTGTCTTCGCATTTGAAAAACGGTCATTCTCTTACATCTTCACATATCTCCCTTTACATACTTTCACTCCACTTTACTTGGTTATCGTTGTATCCCCGAGACTATTTCACACGCTAAAATAAGTCTTAAGAAAAGTGACTTCACGCCTCGAAACCTGAAGATCGGATAGTTACCTGTTTTATTGATTTTACAAGTGTTTACACCAACAATCTTAAGACTTATTTTCACGTTTGGGATTTTGGGTTTGACATGGCTTCGTCACTGAGAGATATGACCGCGAATTTTGTCAAATTGGATAGTTTTGATGGCGGGAATTTCCGCCGTTGGCAGAGGAAGATGCACTTCCTGATCACGACGTTCAACGTGGTGTATGTTCTGAATACACCATACCCTACACCCCCCGCTGCTGAGGAGGAGGAGACAGTGGCCGAGCAACTAGCTCGGTTGAAGTGGGAGAATGATGACTACATATGTCGAGGGCATATACTCAATGGGATGACTGACGCCCTCTTTGACGTCTACTCCAACGTCCCGACCACTAAGGAACTGTGGGATGGGCTCGAGGCTCGGTACATGGCAGAAGACGCTACAAGTAAGAAATTTTTAGTTAGTCAATTTAATAACTATAAAATGGTGGATGGTCGTCCGGTTATGGAGCAATTCCATGAAATTGAACGAATTTTGAATCACTTTAAACAACATAATATGAACATGGACGACATCATTGTTGTTTCGTCTTTGATTGACAAACTTCCCTCTTCTTTGAGAGACATTAAGAAGTCTCTCAAGCACAAGAAGGAAGACATGTCAATCGAAGAATTGGCAAACCATTTGAGAATTGAGGAAGGATACAGGTTACAAGATGACAACAAGGACCGCCCCGGTTACATTGGAAAGATCAATGTTACAGAAGAAGGCCAGACGAGTAAAAGGACCAAACGAACTAGACACTTTCACAAGAAACACAACGAAAAGAAAACCAAGTTGGTTTGTTGGGAGTGTCATGCACCCGGTCACCTGAGGAGGGACTGTATCCGCCTTCAAAATGATAAGGGGAAGGGCAAGATCATCGCAACAAAAATTCGAACGATAAGTTCGTCGCGATGATCTCGGAGATCAACCTAGTCGAGAGTGATGACTCTTGGTGGGTTGACTTGGGCGCCACAAAGCACGTATGTAAAGACAAAGGTTTCTTTACAGAATTAGAACCCGTGAACAACAATACTGTGTTGTTCATGGGCAATGGAGCGAGTCTACCGGTAAAGGGGAACGGAAAAGTTGATTTACTTTTCACTTTTGGAAAAACCCTTACCCTTACCAATGTATACTATGCCCCGGATGTCGAGAAGATCCTTGTGTCTAGTGGCCTACTCAATAGGTTCGGATTTAAACTAGTCTTCGAGTCTAACAAGGTTGTACTGTTTAAGGGGGGTGTGTTTGTTGGAAAGGGGTATCTTTGTAACTATATGTTTAAGTTGAATATCGATAATAAAAGTGCTAGTTCTGTTTATTTGCTTGACTCTACTTATTTATGGCATCATAGATTAGGACATGTGAATTATCGTAAAATGCGTGAAATGGCTACTTTGATGTTGATTCCACATGTTGTAAAAGTAGATGATAAATACAAAACTTGTATGCTAACGAAAATAACTAAGTTACCGTTTCCATCAGTACAAAGAGAAACAAATTTACTTGATTTGATACATAGCGATTTGTGTGACTTCAAAAGTACTCCTACCATAGGGGGAAAATAATATTTTATCACTTTCACTGATGACTGTTCGAGATATTGCTATTTATATCTGATTCATTAAAAATACGAGTCGTTAGAAAGATTTAAAGAATATAAAGCCAAAACAGAACTACATTGTGAAACCTTCCTGAAACGACTTAGGTCAAACCGTGGTGGAGAGTACTATGACCCCAAGTATTTCGAATCCACCGGTATAGTGCATGAAATTACCGCACCGTATACGCTACAACAGAATGGCGTGGCTGAGAGGAAAAATCGCACTCTTACTGAAATGGTTAATTCCATGTTGTCATTCTCCGGTCTCAGCGATGGTTTTTGGGGTGAGGCTATGTTAATAGCCTGTCACATTTTAAACCCTGTTCCAAATAAGAAGAGCAAAATGACCCCACATGAACACTAGAATGGTAGACCCCCTAAGTTGAGTTATCTTAAAGTGTGGGAGTGTCCCTGAACCTAAACGTAAAAAGTTAGGTGAAAAAGGCATCGATAGCATATTTGTTAGGTATGCACCGCATAGTAAAGCGTATCGATTCTATATAATTGAGCCAAATGATTATGTTGGTATTAATACAATAATAGAGTCGAGAGATGCCATCTTTGATGAGAATCGGTTTACTTCTATCCCTAGACCGAGGGATTATGTACCGGTTGATAACGACACACCGGTGTCATATGGTGATGATGATGTTTACCATGAGAGGGAACAAACCTCTGATTCTACTCCAGAACTCCGAAGGAGTAAGAGAGTAAGGAAAGAAAAATCTTTCGGATTGGACTTCTATACCTTTTTGGTAGAAGGTTCGAGAAATGATATGGTCTCTGTTGTACCACGTTGTCACGTCATGGAGGCTGACCCTATGACGTTTAATGAGGCAATGAGGTCTCATGATGCCGCTTTTTGGAAAGAGGCAACTAATGATGACATGGATTCCATTATGGGTAATAATACCTGGATATTGGTGGATCTTCCACAAGGTAGTAAGCTGATCGGATGTAAATGGATCTTCAAGAAGAAGATGAAAGTCGATGGGACTATTGATAAGTTTAAGGCCTGATTGGTGGCTAAAGGGTTTACCCAAAAACATGGGTTAGACTACTTTGACACTTATGCCCCCGTGGTGAGGATATCGACTATAAGAGTGTTGATTGCTCTTGCTTCTATTTATAAACTCGCAATTTACCAAATGGATGTGAAAACAGCCTTTCTGAATGGTGAATTCGAAGAGAAAGCGTACATGAAACAACCTGAAGGGTTTGCTGTACCGGGCAAAGAGAGGAAGCTATGTAAACTCATACGCTCTCTGTATGGGCTGAAGTAAGCCCCAAAACAATGGCATCAAAAATTTGATGAGGTTGTTCTGAACAACGGGTTCATGATTAATGAATCGGATAAGTGTGTATATAGCAAGTTTGAGAATGGCAAAGGTGTCATAATTTGCTTGTAGGTGGATGACATGCCGATATTCGGTACGGATCTAGAGCAAGTAGTGAGGACTAAAAGGTTTCTCTCTGAAAACTTTGCTATGAAAGACATGGGTGATACTGAGGTAATCCTTGGTATAAGGATTGTAAGGAATGGGGACTCCATATCCTTGACTCAATCCCACTATGTGGAGAGTGTGTTGCAGAGATTCAACTGTGGTGCATGTGCATCGGTGCTCACACCCATGGACCCAAGTATGAAATTGGTACCGAATAGGGGCCCACCTGTTCATCAGTTGGATTATGCCCGAGTCATTTGGTGTTTGATGTATGCCATGACGAGCACTAGGCCTGACATAGTCTATGCTATTGGAAAGCTTAGTAGATATACTAGCAATCCGAGTAAGCTACATTGGCAAGCGATCTATAGAGTACTGAAGTACTTGAAGAGTACCATAGATTATGGTATTTCGTATGTGGGGTATCCCCCGATTTTGGAGGGATACTCGGATGCCAGTTGGATCTCCCATGGGGAGGATCATGCATCCACGAGTGGATGAGTTTTCTTACTTGGTGGAGGTGCAGTTTCTTGGGGTTCCAAGAAACAGACCTGTATAGCTGATTCTACGATGGCAGCGGAGTTTATAGCTCTTGCTTCCGTGGCTAAAGAAGCCGAATGGTTAAAGGATCTCTTGTTCGAGATACCTTTGTGGCCTAAGCTGATCTCACCGATCTCTATCCATTGTGATAGTTAAGCTACGCTTTCTAAAGCATACAGTGAGGTGTACAATGGGAAGTCTCGACACATTGGTATGAGACACAGTATAGTGAGGCATCTAATTCGAGAAGGTGTCATCACTGTAGATTTTGTGAGGACAAGTCAGAATCTAGCGGATCCGTTCACAAAAGGCCTTGCTAGAGACTTAGTCCTGAAAACAAGCACAGGGATGGGGTTGAAACCTGTAGTTTTTAGTCACCCATGATTGGCCCTCAACTCGATGCCTAGTCAGACGCTAGGTCTCGGGTTCAATGAGTGAGTTTTATCATCCGTGTGGCTGCAAGCACAAAAGAATTTTGCCATCCCGTGTGTGAAGTGCTTGGTACTGCGTTAGAGATTTAAAGGATGAGCGTATGCTCTTAATGGACCCGGCTTTGATAATCTTGTAACAGAATGTCGGTCGCTGGACATGATCTGTTGGGGTCCACCTTAGTGAGTGTGAAGTTTGGCCTCTTCAAGGGGTGATTTTTGACAAAGGATTTGGCCTTGATACACTCGAGAAGGGTACAGGACACACGTCATCATATGTGTCGATCTGGGAGGTGTAAGGTATGTATGGGGAGTAGAAAGCCTAGTGCATGGTGGTGTGTTCAGTTAGTCAAAAGGGTTGAGTGGTTGGAAGCTTAATCTACCATCATCGATCTAATTAATTGCAAACATGTCATTACTAGCTGAGGGTTCAATCGATAGACACCCTCATTGATGCACGACGTGGCCTCCTTTAACTTAGAGATGTTGTTTATGAGAATGATTGTACTTTGAAAATAGTGGGGGAATGTTGATGTATTTTCAAATTATGTAATGAAATTTGTGAATAAAGTGTTTTGAAGTTGGTCCCAAATGTGTGTTCTAAGCGTTTTGATGTGTTTTGATATGTTTTCAAGTGTGTTGGGATATGTGTCGACACACAGGGTTGGTGTGTCGACACACATTCTTACAGAAATAGGGATGCAGAGGTGTGTGTCGACACATAGAACCGAGTCTGCAAAACTGTGTGTCGACACACAGGGACAAATTTTTCCCAGTTTTCGCGCGATAACTTTCCGGGTTTTTGCGCCCCTTTTTTGGGGTATGTTTTGCCACGTCTTCTTTAACTTGATTTATTATAAATACCCCACCAATTTGATTGATGAATGATGATGCAAAAGTGTTTTCGCATTTGAAAACGGTCATTTTCTTACATCTCCACATATCTCCCTTTACATACTTTCACTCCATTTTCCTTGGTTATCGTTGTATCCCCGATACTATTTCACACACTGAAATAAGTTTTAAGGAAAGTGACTTTACGCCTCGGAACCTGAAGATCGAATAGTTACCCGGTTTATTGATTTTACAAGTGTTTACACCAACACTATAAATATGCCATAATCTGTATACTACAACAAAGGAACTTGCCCAAGTCACAGCCCGATCACATAGTAACCCACTAAGTGCCGCGTTTTACTACCCTCGAGATCCATCAAAAAGGGGCACACTCAAAACTCCATAGTTGATGTTCATAAATTAGAACAAGTCAAATGAATTCCTTGACACCAAAAATTTCTTAATAATTAATAACCTAGGCTCTCATCTTAACATCAAAAATTTGAATAATTAATAACCTATCAATCATCTTTAACACCAATAATTAATAATCTAAGCTCTCATTTTAACACCAAAATTTCTCAATAATTAATAATGTAGGCTCTCATCTCAACACCCAAATTTCTCAATCAATAATAACTTAAACTCTCATCTTAACAACCAAAATTTCTCAATAAGTCATAACCTATCACTTATCTTAACATCTAAATTTCTCAATAATTAATAACATAGACTCATCATAACACCCAAATCTCTCAATAATTAATAGTATGTCACTTGTCTTGACACCTCAATTTTTTCAATAATTAATAACCTAGGCTCTGATACCACTTTATGTAATACCGTCAAACATTATACCGTATAGGCTTAAGTCAAAAAGGTGCTACACAGCCATACTATAATGAATCCTTTCATCATAGTACGAAGCCTGAAATCTTCCGATTCATAATTCCTCAAATTTCCATAAAAATTCTCATATATATATATATATATATATATATTAGATTGAATCAAAATACATCATCACCAACAATTTAAAACTAATAGTACAAAAGGTCAAAATTACAATATCCCAACTAGTCCATAACATCCTGCTACAGAATTTATTTAAAACTTAAACTACGAAAATTAAACTAATTCTCGGAATAGGAAGCTGCTCTGTCTTCCTCGTCCTTTAGGAATTGCCATGAGCTACTAATCTGGAAAGTAAGGAATTGGGTGCGCAAATAACACGCTCAGCAAGTATACCACACGCCCTACTTGGACCAAGCATATTATTTAAAAATGGAAAAATACCCAATGAAAATAAGTAAAACCAATTTATTTTCAATATCTATGTTACAAGAAGCACAAATCGTCATTTTATACTTTATTTATTTTACAAAAGCTCTTGATAAAACTCACAGATTATTCGGAGACTACAGCCGGTATTATTCCCGCGACAGGGCCACAGATCGACATTCACATTTTTTCACATTCGAATCGATTCTAAGTCGATAGACCCATAAGAGTCAACGTAGTATCTATCAATTCAGAAGAACTGAGACAAATCAGAGACTACGTGCCGGTATTATTCCTGCGATAGGGTCACAGATGGACTTTCACATTTTTCATGTTCTTTTGTCGAAAGACCCCTAAGGGTCACGTAGTTATCTGTGAGTCCTTCCCATAAATAATACGATTGCAATAATTTCTTTTACATAATCGCAATTACAAATTCTTTTAAAAATCACATATTCTATCGTTTAATCAATGTATAAATCAACATAACTTTGAATCGTAAGAGTAGTAATCACATAATCAATCAAACACATATGCCCGATCCTACTTTAACATAATAGTAAATCGTTTAAAATATAAGTCTTATGCATTAAATCATGTAAAGCAATTTTCATAGTTTACAAACAAGTAAGGGAAGTGGTATACTTACCTTCACAATCTTCTAACTTAATATTCGAATATCTATTACGAATTAGCTTCAAAAACCTATTAAGGGAGAGGAATCAGAATTGATGATTGGCGAGCGAGAGAGAGAGAGAGAGATTGGAAGAGAGGAGGAGAAACTAGGGTTTAAATCCTTCTCCTTTCTTAGATATATATATTTATATAACCCTAATATTACTAATGAGACTTCATAAAATTAGTCCATTATTTTATTAATAACCCAATCAAAATAATAGTGAGTTCTAATTATGTTATAATACTAGCCCAATTTAATTAGATCGCATTTCACATATTATAATGCCCAACCCAATTTAATTACCCTGGGTTTCATATATTATAAAACCTAGTCCAATTTCATTACCCCGAGTTTCACATATTATAATACCAATTTAATTTAATTAGATAGGGTATTATATCTTTACTCTCTTAAATAAAAGTTTCGTTCTCGAAACTTACATCCTCAATTTAATTAAACAGCATATTATATTCTTGCCCCCTTAAATAAAAGTTTTGTCCTTGAAACTTACATATTTAATTTAATTAGATAGGGTGTTACATATTAAATATATAAACTATATATATTTTTTAATAATTAAAATTTTACTAAAGAAAAAAAATTTTGAGCCTCCATCTCCTTGTGCAGCACCCGGTCATAAAAAATATAGGGTTATTTACATGAAATGTCTCTTTACTTTATATATTATGTCAATTTAGTCCTTTTACCTAGGGTGTTATCAGGTTGGTGACATAATTTTTACTGCTCAAGTAACGGGTAGTTCTAATTGAATTAGCAGATGAATTTATATCGGGTCATTTGCATTTTACATAAACACCGCTAATATAACTTCAATTCCCAATATAAAACTAAGTTGAGATAATTTAAATTATACAAGGATTAACTTGACACAACTAAAAGTAAAATAACTAAATTAACACATTGGGGCAAACTTTCGTATAAATAACCCAAAAATATATTAAAAAGTTTTGACTATTAAAAAAATATATTTAACTATTAAATTTTTTTTCTTTAGTAAAATTTTAACTATTAAATAGTATATTTAATTTTATTACATATATATAATAGAAATAATTAGTTTATGAAAAAAAATTTGTATCATTTTTAAGAATTTAATATTTTTTATCATGATATTATATATAGACAAATCAAAAATTTAAATAAGTTATTTTTAATCATTTAAAAATGTTAAAAATTGGGGTCAAATTGATTTCAATTAATAGTTTTGGGGATGTCTTTGATAAAATTAGAAGTTATAGGGGTTAAATTAATTTTAGTTAATAGTTCGGGGGTATTTTTGAAAAAAATTAAAAGTTGAGGGGGTCACATTAATTTTGACCAATAGTTTGGAGGGTCTCCTTGATATTTATCCTATTTATAAAGACTCTCGAACAATTGGTCAAGATTCAAGTGACCCCTCGAACTTTCAATTTCACCAAAGATACCCCTTAAACAATTAGTCAAAATCATTGAAGACACTCCCAGGCCATTATTTAAAATCAATTTGATCCTTTAACTTTAAAAATCAAATGAAAGGCATTTGAAATAATTAGAAATGTGCGAAGAAATTTTGGTTCAGATATCCTCATATTCGATAATGTGCTTTTTAGGTGTCATGAGATTTTAAAATACTTTTATGATAACCTGAACTTTGATAACTTTTTTAGGTATTATCACAGAACTCATTTAGTATTTCGTTAATTTAAACTAATATTTCACTTGAAAGATAACATGATTAAGGGAAAAATTGTCATTGATATTTGAAATAATTTTAAACATAAGAAAATATATTTAAAATAATATATATATTATAATGTTTATATTATTTATTTTCAAAATAATCTATTCCTAGGTTTATATTATTAAAATTTTAAATTATCTTAATATTTTTAAATATTTTAAATGATTCTTAATTTATGCTTGAGGTATTTTCTTTTTGTTTTATGTCTTATTTCAACCCAATTTAATGAAATCTTAATGGAGTTATCAGAAAAATGCTTCAATAAAAATTATGTGCAAGTTTATGGTACCTCAAAAATATCATAAAATCTTAGGGCGCCTCTAAAATATATAAGAAAACATCATGGTACCTGAACCAAGTTTTTCTAATATTTTAATAGTTTGGAATGTCTTTCATAAAATTTGAAGCTAGTTAAGGGATCAAATTGTTTTTCGTTAATAGTTCAGAGTTGTCCTTAATATAGTTTAAATGTTGAGGTTACATTGATTTTCACCAATAGTTTGGAGTATCTTTAATAAAATTAGAAGCTAAAGGGGTCACGTTAATTTTGGCCAATAATTCAAAAGATATCTTTGATAAATTCAAAAGTTCAGGAGATCATCTTGATTTTAACTAATAGTTTGGAGGGTCTGTATGACTATTATCCAGTAATATGATATTACGTAAATGATATATTTTTTCATACATATTCACCCATTAAACTCAAGCAACTAAATCGCCACCTTTTGGTTTAATGAGACATGTGGTTGTCATGTAGAATGACCATCAAGATGTTGTAATGGGCATCTTAGAAAAACCCAATTAGTCAGTTTTAAATATTAAACAAATAAAATTATTCTATTTATGTATTTTCTGATTATGTTTTACGAGTCAAACATGCAGGATTATTCTTCTAAAACATTCCATGAGATGGACGTTGTCCAAGATGATGTGTCAGGTTTGGTTTAAGTAGTCACTGAGATTGAACCATGAAAAGACTTAGATCAAACTAGTAACATGTTGTTAAAGTATGTTCGTAATCGGTGTTAAGTTTGGACAACTTGTCTGATGAGACTATAATATGATACTTTTGATGACTTGTCGTGGTCATGTGGATTGGGATCCAAGAGTATTATGTTGGTATTTTAAGTGAGATTAGAATACTGAGCAGGACCACATGAATTAGGTGTTTCATTATTGCTATCAGAAATAATTAATTATATAAGTCGATAATTCTAAATCCGAGAAATAGTCCGAACTCGACATGGAATGTTAATTTCTTTGATGCCCGAAATGATGAGGATAAAATTGAAAAAAATAGGATCTTACGTCGTTTGGCAATTGCATGAAGTGTGGCAAGAACATATATTTTACTAGAAATATACAACGTAAGATGTCCCTGATGGAAAAATAAGGTAAATGAATAGTCAAAATATAGCTCTTATTACAATCAACTTGTCTCAAAGATTACAAAATATTACAATCAATTTGTTCTCAAAGATTACAAAAGGCTAATGAAGAAACGACTTTAAACAAAATAACAGTAGAGAGAGAATTGACCGAAGAAATTACCGCGCCATGGAGAATCCACTACCCTAAGTCGTTTATGCCCCCATAGAGGTACAATGGGACGAACGGCACTCCGACCCCCAAGGTTAACGCGGCACTCACCTCAACAGTGTACTTTGGGGAGATGGGTTGGAGTACGCCCCAACTTGCTCAGTAATTGAATAAATTAAGTTATAATTTGAAGAGAAGAGAGTGGAGAAGATTGTTGTGTTTTCAACTAAGGAACCATCAAAATTTACGGGGAAAATAATAGGAGTCATTACTTGGGCACCACTCACAAATACTTGGGCACCACTCAAAAATTTACTTGGTGCCCAATCCAAAAATTACTTGGTGTGCAATCATACAAAACAAACAAAAATTGAAGCATTTTTCTAACAATCCCCCACATGGTTTAATTTTTTAGAAACAGAAGGAAAGAAAGAATGTTACTAAGCAGTGAGACCCACACTTGAGGGTACTATTGTCTTTTGGACTTGAAATAGCACCTAATGACTAAGCATGTCCCACAACCACTCATCGGTGAACAAGGTCTTGAATCATGAGTAGTCATTGTGAGGAGCACATATAATTTCTTCATGTGGTTCTCCAGGCTGAAACGAACTCCGCGATCAGGAAGTATGCGGTCCCTCAAAAATTATTTGAAACCTGGTATAAGGATTACTATAGAGAGTAAGCCCATACTCTCAACAGGAGGACTTTCTATCCCCACAATCCCACAGGTGAGTCCATCAGGTGCGCTGTCCCACACCGCCATAAAAGGCTATGGACATCATTAAGAGCCTTAGGCTCATTGTCACATCATGGTAGTAGCAGTGTGTCCATCAGGTGTGCTGCCCCACACCACCACATCAGGCTATGGACAACATTAAGAGTTTTAAGCTCAACCTCCATCATGGTAGATTCAATAGATCCCAGAGCCACTAATACAACAAACATGGGAAGGGTTCGAGTGGCTATGACAAATTTCCCGGTCTCTGACTTTGTTTAACCCATTGAACATAGAAAGTAACTCCTAAGACAGATATTTGTTAGGATTAGGACACAAATGAGGGCTTTAGACCCACTCCCTCTGCTGTTTCATTTATTAATTTCCTTGGAAGGCCTTTTATAAGAGGATTTGTCAAAATTTTCTCACTCCTTACAAATTCAAGTGAGATCATATTATTCATGATCAAATTTCTCAAGACACCATGCCTGATGCGATTATACCTCTGCTTGCCATTACATACCTCACTTTGAGCAACTCCAATGGTTGCTCATGCGTCGCAGTGCACAGACACTGAAGGTATGGGTTTCCCCCACAATGGAATGTCTCCCAGGACACTCCTTAGTCATTCAGCTTCTAGACCTGCCATCTCAAGCACAATAAATTTCAACTCCATGGTCGATTTAGCAATACAAGTTTGTTCAGATGATTTCCACGAAATAGCACAATTCGCAAGCAAAAATATATAGCCACTATAGAATGAATTTTATCATAATCAGACACCTAATTAGCATCGCGATATCCTCTAACACAGCGAGGAATCGGTTATGGTGTAAACCCTAGTTTACAGTACCCTTAAGATACCTCAACAGCCTTTTCAATGCACTCCAATGCTCATCACTAGGATTATGGGTGTAATGGCTAAGTCTACTAACAGTATAGGCAATATCAGGAGGAGTGTAGTTCATTAAGAACATTACGGTACCAATTATCTTAGTGTACTTAGCCTGTGATATACTATCTCCTATGTTTCTTTTCAAATGAACACTAGGGTCATATAGAGTTTTAGCTGGTATGTCATCAAAGCGACCAAACTTTTTCAATATTTTCCCATGTAATGGGATTGACTTAAGGTCAAACCTTCAGGTGCTCTAGTTATTTTAACCCCAAGTATCACATCGGCCTCACCTAGGTCTTTCATATCAAAACATGTGCTCAAGAAAAACTTAGTATCTTTCACAATTTTCACACTCGTTCCAAAGATAAGCATGTCATCAATATACAAACAGATAATCACACAATCATTAACAACATGTTTTGAATATACACATGCATCACCATTGTTAACTACAAAACCATGTGTTACTAGGGTACAATCAAATTTTTGATGCCATTGTTTAGGAGCTTGCTTAAGTTCATATGAAGACTTTACAAGTTTACACACTTTATACTCCATATTAGGAACCTCAAAGCCGTTGGGTTATTCCATATAAATTTCTTCCTCAAGGTCACCATTTAGAAAAGCGATTTTGACGTCCATTTGGTATACTATAAGGTTATGTATGGATGCTAGAGCTATCAGGGCTCTTACAGTGGCAATCTTAGTTATGGATGAATAAGTATCAAAGAAATATATTCCTTATTTCGGGGTGTATCCTTTAGCCACTAGCATGTCCTTAAACTTCCCTATGGACCCATCGGTCCTTAATTTCTTTCTAAACACCCACTTACACCCTATAGTTATGTATCCTCTAGGAAGGTCCACTAACACCCAAGTGTTATTGCTCGTTATAGAGTCAAGTTCATTACTTATGGCGTCTCTCCAGAAAGGAGCATCTATGGTTCCTATGGTAGCATCATATGTTTTGTTATCTTCTTCTAGCATGAATGCACTCACAACATGTTCATCAAATTCATGGCATTCACAAGAATGCAGTTATGAAGTCTGGTCCAAAACTAGTCTTAGTTCCAGCCCTTTTACTTCCTCTAAGTTCTTGAGTCTCGAGCTCAGGGGGCCCATGACTAGATGATGAAGCAGATGCAACAGGAATAAAATTAGATAATGAAGTCCACATAGATTCTTTCATGGGAAACTTATTCTTGAAGAATTCAGCATCTCGAGATTCCATAATTTTACCAAGCCTAGGGCTTGAGTCATTTAAAAGCATGAATCTATATGCAGCACTGTTCATGGCATAACCAATAAAGATATCATCTATAGTTTTAGGACCAATTTTACTTCTTTTAAACTCGAGAATTCCTACTTTAGCTAGAGACCCCCATACTTTAAGATATTTCCGGTTAAGTGGGTAGCCCTTCCACAATTCATAAGGGGTCTTATCTAGCTTTTTATGTGGAACCCTATTTAGTATATGACAAGTAGATCACATATGATCCTTTAGATTACAATAAAACTCTTAAGTGTAAAGATGTAGACCATTAGGTCAGAGCAATAAAAGTTAAGTTAAAGTAATTGTATTTTAACTTAGTCTAGAGCTTATAGAGGCATCGAAAGACATTAATCTAAATGGATCTACAAGTATAAAGAGTTCATTGGACAAGAAGGTAGAGACCTTTAATGTTAGATTGATGGCAGTGGGTTAATACTCTATAGGAAGGAATCATCTTTGATGGAACCTTCTAGCCAAATGCTATGCTTATGTCCATAAGGCTGTTATTTTCTATTGTATCTTATTATGATGAGGTATGGGAATGGAAGTCAAGACAACATTCTCTAAATGGTTATCTTGAAAGGTCATGTATATGATAAAACCAGACGGATTTTTTTTTTTTTTTGGGGCCAAGAGTCAGGAGCATATAGTATGTAAACAAAACTAGTCTATTTGTAGACTTAAATAAGCATCTTGTTCATTAAATAGTAGATTCAATGACGCTTAATCAAGTCTTAGGGATTTGAGTTAATGGTTAGTGAACTATTAGTATACAAGTGACATAACAAGAAAGTAGAGACTTTCTAAGTATTGTATATGGATGACAATTCTGCTTATTAAGAATGGTGTAGAATTGTTACGACCTGTGAAGTTTTTATTGTCCAGTCAATTAATTAAAAGCGAAAGACTTAAGATGAACAAACTATGTTCTTAGGGTTAAGCTTTGGCAAGATTCAAAAGAAAGGATGTTGGTTTTATCACGGGTCATTTATTTTAAAAGGAAGTTTAGATGTTTGATGTCAAAATTCTTGTTTACCCTTGTAGTAGAATTCATTAGATGGTGAACAGTGAAGCAATCTCGTATTGCTTACTTAATTATGAAAGTCAGATACTTGACAACTAGGGAATTGTTGAGTAGACTTGTTGACATAGAGGGTTCCTAGTAGGTAAAACATTTCAATGAAAGAATGAGACAGTGACATATTAGCATATTTTCAAGTTTATAGTCAAAAAGTTGACAGATCCTTAGGGGATAGTTAGGCAATGCAGGGTTATTTGGGTTTACGGATAAGTGGGAGATTGTTGGAATAGGTGTCCTAGAAAAACCAAATTAGTCAGTTTTAAATATTAAATAAATAAAATTATTTTATTTATTTATTGTCTAATTATATTTTACGAGTCAAACATGCGTGATTGTTTTTGTAAAACGTTCTATGAGATGGATGTTGTCCAAGATGACGTGTCAGGTCTGGTTTAAGTGGTCAATGAGATTAAACCATGGAAAGACATAGATCAAACTAGTGACATATTGTCAAAGTATGTTCATAGCTGGTGATAAGTTTGGACAACTTGTCTGATAAGACTATAATATGATATTTTTATTGACTTATCTTGGTCATGTGGATAAGGATCCAAGAGTATTATGTTGGTGTTTTCTCTAAGATTGGAACATTGAGTAGGACCACCTGAATTAGTTGTTTCATTAATGCTATCAGAAATAATTAATTCTATAAGACGATAACTCTAAATCCGGGAAATAGTTCGAACTCGTTTATAGAATGTTAATTGCTTTGATGCCCAAAATGATGAGGATAAAATTAAATAACCAAGATCTTACATCTTTGGGAATTGCATGAAGGGTGGCGAGAATTGATATTTTACTAGAAATCTACGACGTAAGATGTCCCCCTAGTTGATTCGTAAATACACGAACATATTGTAGAATTTTTGGCCAGAAAATTCAACATGTTTGACATTTGGAATTAATACGAAAATTATTTCTGTATTATGAATGGTTTGAGAAAGGAAATTTTGGAAACTACAGTGATAGAGGTGAGAAAAATAACGATAGTAGTTAAGGTCGTTTTTGCTCATGGATATATAATAGAGGGGTTAATTGTCGCAATAAAATTATTAGAAAATTCTTGAGTGAATATATTTAATTCTAGAGTGTAGTAAAATTTATTTAGTGGAATTAAGTTTTATTAAATGGTAGTCAATTGTTATCATGAGATGATAATCAGATTTGACCCATTTGTAGCTAAAGTTGGATTGTCCCTGAGCTCCCTTCGCATGTCTCAACTGAAGCACTATTTGAAAATATTTAAATAGAATTCATGAGATGAATTGTTCATTCATAAGATGAATAAATTAATTTTGCTAAATATAATTCACGAGATAAATTATTTATTCATAAGATGAATATATTACTTTTAGAAAATAATATTCATGAGATGAATTTTATACAGTGGGAATTAAACAAATAAAAAAATCAGAAAACAATGCGCCCATGCTTGAAATTTAAAAAAAAAAGAAAAAAGAGGGTAATAATCAGTTACAATATGGGTATAACACGGTGCCTTATGCTGATGTCATTTGTGATGTCAGCATCTGGGTCCTTTTCTATATATCCATTATACGTGGAGTTTAAATTAAGGTTTTTGGTTTTAGATTTTGGAACCTAATTTTCTCTTTTGAAGAAAAACCTAAAATTGTTTTAGGATTTTTCTAAATTAATGTTTAGTACAATTTTTCTGAAAAATTGTTTTTTGGAAAGATTAAAACGAAAAAAATTTTATGAAATTTTTTCTAAATTAAATATTTTAAGAGCCCACACTCTGGTGCTAATAGAGTCCGTTGCAAAGAAGATCTCGAGGTATCAAGAATTTTCTTCTTCCAATTTCAGATCTACAAATTCGGAGTTTGGATTTGTGCTTTAGGTATGTCTAAATTTTGTATTTCATATTTAATTTTTTTTATTTATTTCGTTTATTCTATATATCATGTTTATACTTATTTTATTCGATGTTTTGATTGTTATATTATGAGCCTATTACAGTAAGATCTAGGTCTAATTAAATAGTTTAATTAATCAGGGCATTAGATTTAAAAGTAAGAATTTTAAATTGGTTTTCTGCTATTCCTGCTTTGGTTGTTTAGGGAAAAATTTATAAATACGGTCCTAGCACAAGATTCCCTACAAATGTATGGATTGCGAATGGCAGCGTTTTGATTAATAAACTGCATGAACTATTCCTTTAAAATTAGTAACTCAAAGTGGTTATTAGCATACCAAGCTCGAGCTCGAGGTAGTAACCAAATCGCTCCAAGAGAGGTAGCACTTTGACTTAAGGGAGTTATCAATCGTGCTCAAGTGAAACATGGGGCACCACAGACGATTAAAGAGAAATGGACGAAGGCGGAAGAAGAGTTTTTGACCTTTAACATGTGTTTAAAATGATAGAGTTCACCCCAAATAGATCACGAGAGCATTGAGGTAAAAGTGGATGAACATTGACTCCAAGAAAAAATGCAGTAGTTAATTTTTTATGCTATAAATAAAGGACGCTTAAGGCTTAGCAAAGAGTCATAGTACAAACGTACAAAAAATCTTCAATTTTTCTCTACCGCATACTTGTGCTTTTACTTTTCCTTTTTCTAGAAGTAGGTATAACTGTAGCTCTTTTTGCTTTCCAGCAAATATAACAGGTACTTCAACAACGGAATATAAGAAGGTAACCCCTTCCGCCAAAGTTTTTTTCCTATATCCCTTCGATGAAAAAAATTAGCGCCATTAGTCTAAGGCTTTGACGGCCAAGCCTTAAGCTCATAAGCATTGGCGTTAGATTAGTAACATGGCTTCGTGAATCAGGTGAATTTAGGTTGGAGTTGTTGTTTTAGAGCTTTGATGTCCAAGCTAAGATCTTACCAACACTATTCTTAATCTAGTGACCCAAAAAATTGTTCACTTCATCAAACTCTTGTTGAGTTCGATCTTGCTTGAGTTATCAAGAGTCAAGAGTGCCGGGCATAGTCTTAATTGACTTGGGCTCAAGATAGATTGTCCAATAGTATCAATGCTTCTCCGGAGTGATTGATTGAGGGCACACACATGTTTGGTTCAAAATGACTTGCCCTCATCGTGGTAAGTCCATTATACACATTTGTTTCCATTTATTTACGCAAACACACACACAACACAAATCAAACAGCAACAATATGAATTTAGAAGTTTTTTTATTTAATTTTTTTAACAACCATTTTGTCAAAATATTGAATGTTATTTAAATTATGTAATTTTGCAATGAAGAGACAAAATTATGAGAAAAAATAGAATAAAAATGTTTTTTGATAAATTACAATATTCAAAATTATATTAGACTCGTGGCGGATCCTAAAATTTAATGACGTGGCTATTGGTGCTCTGGTACCAATTGTTGGTGCTCTGATATAACTTGTTGTGAATTCGGGCCCTAAAATCCGATCCAAACTCAACTCAAAAAATAGGATCTTGTCCAAGCATTGAGCAATGAAAACCCACAATTGAAATCAAGCAAAAATTAAACCAAAAGCAACAAAGAACACGCGATATACGTGGTTCACCACCTCAATGAGATTCTACTCCACGGGCCTCCGTTTTTAGAGGAGTCAAATCCACTATTAATAATTTAGGATTGCAATCATAGACTGAGCATCAAGTCTAAAAACGAAAAGATTACAGAGATTAAAGCAAGAAAATGAGAAAGAACAAAACAAAAGCCATAACCGAGCGATATGAATGAAAAATAGCCTAGAGATCCAAACCCTAGTTGTATCCTTGAAGAAGACCTCATCAGGGACTACGCCTTCGAGTCACCGCCTTGAACCGAGCATCCCAAGCTCCAAAGATTCACCACCTTCTTCTTCTTCTTCTTCATCAGCCCTCCATCATCACTCCACCAGCTTTCTCTCTCCTCATACAAGTGCTCTCTCACCCCAGAGTAGCATCCTAGAGAACCCAACAAATTGGCTCATTCTGCTCTCATCGCTGTAGCATCCTAGAGAACCCAACAAATGGGTTCATTCTGCTCACACCCCGCTTTCTTTCTCTGTGTTTCATTCTTCAAAAACCCCAAAAAATGGGTCTTACTTTTGCTCATTGTAAAAATGCTCTCAGCATCTCTTTTTTATTTGGACAAAACCCTAAAGCAAAGGGTAATATAAGGCAACAGTGCAAATTATCCAACAGTTGGTACTGAGACACGTAGCATCGATATGACGGCTCACATAACAACTGGGTTCAGGCACTGGAAATCGGGCATAACAGGTAACGGGTATAACCAAAGGGTAAAAGAAACCTGATATTATTTATTACCCAAAATAAAATAATACAAGATATTTTTCAAATCTTTATTACCCATTTTAACCAAATTCCTAGTTCAAAACCCAATTTCAAATCAACAAACTCGTCTATAATTTATATTCCCCAAGTTAGGATATATCATCCAAGTTTGCCTCCAACAAGCAAAAACATGGCGGATGGCTAAAACTGCAAATGACATCCTAATTTCCTAAAAAGAAATTCTCAGACAATTTTAATCTTTATTTTAGTCATGATGCTCCAGTCTATTACTACTAATGAACTTACGAAACTAAGTTACATTCGATAGTGGATATCGAATTTCATGGGACCATAATCGAACAGTAGGGTTTTATTTTTAATAAAAATAATAGTTGAATAAATATCCCATGTGGCACTGGAACTGTTGTTGTTGTTGTTGTAATAGTTGAATAAATATACATTACACAAGCAGTCATATAGGCTATGTTTGGTGTTAGCTGTTGGCTGTTAGTGCATAGTTGTTAGCTATTAACATTTAGCTGATTGACTAGCTACTACCTGTTGGTTAATAAATAAATAAGTAGAAGTAATGTAAATTATATATAGACATTTATGAAAAAATTATAGAGTTAATAACATAGTTTAACTTAAATTCTTTTATCAATATGACTTCACATTTATAAATTACGTAAAATAGCTGTACAAATTAACTTTTTTTAATCAAAGTATGGATTCTTATATTATGTGAATTCTAATAATTAAATTTTTTTGATCAATCTAACAATTAAAATATTGACAATAGTAAAATGAGTTTAGTTTAAATTAATTAATTTTTAATAATTCTCAAAATTAAGTTGCAATTTCATATGTAAAAGTAATTTAATACTTTTAGAAAAATAAAATAAGTAGGTCATATATTACAAAAATAAATGAACAATACATTTATATTATTTTTTTAGTAAATAACAGAAGGGTATACTTGTAATATAAAATGTAAAAAGCTAAAAGTTAAACTCTAGCTTTTCAAAAGCTAACCTCTATATGCTAAACACTAACTTAAAATTATTTACCAAACACAACTTTTAATCGAAATGCTATGGAAAAGCTATTGCCAAACATAGCCATATGTCACGGGATGAGCGCAGATCACCCGTGAGGCGCCTGAGCCCCTGAGGCTAGGGCCGGGTCAGCCTACCCCTATGGTCAACAAGCAGTAATATGCACCTTCAAGAGATAAAATACACGTCATTTCCACGGACATACCTGAGTACAATCAATGGGCATTAGTATCGGACAGGCTCAGGAGACCCCATATGGCATAGATCTGCTTACTGAGCACCAGGGACAGTGTCAGCCAAAGGCGGCCTGTGACACTCTCCCCCACCTTATTTGGCAAACGTCCTCGTTGCGGGTGCCTGCCCATCGTCGCATCCCTACATATCTAGTAGCCTGATTGGTTGCGGGACGACCACATCGTCATCCCCTCCAATGTGACGCCTCTGACATGCCATGGACACTCACCCGACGACAAGCAGCGTGCCCAAAAAGCAACCCGCCAGCTCCATGCACCATGTACACGTCTCGCTCCACGATGCTTGTTGACTCTTCACCTTGTGAACTTCACACTGTACCCCAAGAATCGGCCCAATCTCCATGCAGCAAGCCAGCCATACGGTCAGCACTTCTGACCAGCACCCAACACGGTGCACCTTCCGCCACATCCGGAGCCGCGAGCCACTCAACTTCACTTTGAAAGTTCCTCGTTGGAGTGCTTCTCCCACACAAGGAGTGTCCATACCCACGGATAAACCCGCTCAACACACCTAGGACACGAGCAACTCCCGTTCCCCCGGAGTGTCCACCACCATGGACAAAGCCCGGTCCCACCACAGCTGCTTACTCGCGTATCATAAGTCTCGCTTTGATACCACTTGTCAAGGGATGACCGCAGATCACCTGTGAGGCGCCCGGGCCCCTGAGGCTAGGGCTGGGCCAGTCTACCGCCTATGGTCAAAAAGCAGTAATATGCACCTTCAAGAGACGAAATACACGGCATACCATGGACATACATAAACACAATCAATGCACATTATCGGACAGGCTAAGGAGACCCCATATGGCATATGTCTGCTTATTGAGCACCAGGGACAGTGTCAACCAAAGGCGGCTCGTGACACATAGCTTTTGGGGAGAACTCGCCAAGTGACAACTCAGTTAAGGGAGTTGTCTAGTAAGGAGGTGTTAGAGAGTACAAAAACGGAGGCGAGTAGGAGAATGCACCTTTTAGAAGTCCAGAGTCCAATCAGGGATCAAATTTCGCCTTGTTTTGGATGTTTTTCTCATTTTCCTTCTGAAAGCTAAAATCCTAGTTAGAGTATGATTCTTTTAAGTTTTTCAAGTATTTGAGCATTGTAATCTCAATAGGAATATGAGTCGCACTGACCCAAGAAAAGTGGCATATAAATAGGTTTATAATTTTTGATTTGGAAGCTTGTGTTGGAAATATTGTTTAATATTCATCAAATAGCCATTATATATTAACACAAATAAAATTATATCATGCAAAACTGAAACAATACAATATAATAACATGTTCAAAATTATACTACATGAATTCCATCAAATCAAGGATTATTAATACTATATAAACAACAACTATATAAAATAAATTAAAGAGAAAAGAGTTTTAGAAAAACATATCATTGGATTGAGGCATGTGAGAACGCTATCCTTGGAAAGGAAACGCCTCTTTTGCACGAGTATTGCTATTAAGTTTAAACGTATTCATTTCCCAAGATTCAATAACCCGTCAAATCTCTATCAGTGCAGAAATAAAAAATGCCCGAACTATAACTACCAAGCTCATTATTTTTCACAAGAATAGAGGGGATTGAAAGAGTAAAATATTTCATGTTATTGTATATATTTTTCCTTCATGTCAATATGTTTTTATATACTAAAAATATATGACCCATTTTTTGACTTCACGGCAATGATGGGTCAATGCATACTAATGACCTATTTTAATTGTCATTCATCACAGCGTTAGGAAACAGCAAAGTATTCATATAAAAGTAAATGATATTTAAATAACAATTTAATTTTGAGTGTTAATTATTATTGTAAAGAGTAAATATTATATAATAAAAATTTTTAAATCACTAAAGTAAAATACATAATTTTTCCAATAATTCCCCACATGATTTAAAAATTATAAAACTTTGTGAGGTTTGTATTCCATTAATACATGTAGGTATCTTGCGGGTTTGAACCAAAACTTAGTTCAGATGAGCTTCAACCTGAAGAAACCATAGTAGCATAAATACTTTGAATTAGGTCCCTTTTAGTTAGGTCTAGACCCACCACACACAGAGAATATTGGTAATTGTAAAGTTCTATCGGTGGAAATAGCCCATTTCCCACAGTGGCAACCCCGCCACCACGCTCACATAGATGAACCCTCCAAGGGTGATTTGTGATCAAGATCCCGCTAATAATATTCCTTTAGGTTCATTTAAAGTCTAAAAACTCTGTCTTAAACATCAAAGTAAAGAGCACCTCACCTTAGGAATGGGACCTCGGAATGCCCCGTTATTAATAAAGTAACTTGTGCTCTTTCAACCACCCATTAGTTTCATTTTTACCCGTTGAACCTTATTCATGGGATCATCATACCTTCGAGAATGGATTTCCACTGTGGTGATTAATTTTATAGGCTTCAGTCCCACTCCCCTCGATAATAAATCTTTCAGAGGCTCATTAGTCCTTTTGTAAGCAGATCTTCATCATCAAATTTCATTTCTGACGTCAACTTGTATCATTGCTTGTTGCTTTCAACACGTGTTTTTCGGGCTTTATAGTAGAGCATGCTCGTCATCCTTCCGCTCAATGGAATTTCATGGCATAGCGCACCGATTGGTGAATATACTCATCTTAATTCATCTAGACCAAACATCAATTAGAGCATTGCGCCTTCTTTAATATAGTAAAAGCCACTTAAATATATGACATTCATAATGTTTCTCAAATATTCAAACACGGCAAGGTATTTCATATAACACAGCTTCGCAGAGAAAATACATAAAGAAGTGCCAAAATGCATTTCTCAAATGCACTTAATTTCATCCTTAAGGCTCTTAACATATTAAGTGTTTTCCCTTTTACTTTTTTTTTTCCACCATCAAATACCTCTTTCAAGAATAATCTATGCATTCATTTTAAATAGCAGCAAATAGCTATCATTTGGATTGGACAAATCAGTTCAAATCAATATAAACTCAAATTGAGTTCACGATAATAACTCGGTCCTCAAATTTGTCAAGTGACAAAATATATTCAAAATAAAGACTATAACTTATGGCTCGAAAACCAAATAGAGAAACATCCGACTTTATCTTGAACAGTAACAAAATTGAACTAAGTAGGTTTTCTCAAAACGTCCAAACCAAACCGATCATTTGCCCAAAATATAACCCAAACAAAATTATTCATCAGGTTTTGCTAAGTTTTGGCAATTGACTCATCATTTTTATATTAAGCTCTTACATGTAGTCAATTGCTTTGTATATTTCTCTAAAATTTTATAAATACAATGGTTAAGTTTTTACTTGACCAAAAATTCTCACATTCCAAACTTCGAATACACACCATATTCATGGGTCTTTTCCAATAAATATTTCTTCACTGGCATGTCTTAAAATTGTTGAAATACTCATAATAAACGCAGATGGACATGATCCCTACATGTGCAACATAAATCATATACTAGCATTTTTTTTTTAAATAGATTACCCCCACAATCTAGTGGTCAAGCCAAGATCCACAGGGACATTAGGCTGGCATGAAGAGATACTTACAATTAATACATGCTGCTCTGCACATCATAGATGTAATGAATCATATCATATTTTACATCAATACAATATATACAATCATATACAAGAAAATCAACAACTCATATTTTGAGTAAGCTCATGAAAGGGCGCACATAAATTTTGCATCATCTTTAAAAATGCATCCATGTGCATTAGGCTTATAATTAAGGCAGTAATTGCTAATGATTTTGTTACAAATTCAAAACATCTTATAAGTAAACATGTATGAATAATTCAGTCAAACAACAGAGAAAATACAAATAATAAAATTTCTCAATAATATACGTTTACATACAAATAATACTTCTATTTAAAAAAAAAAAAATAGTGTCACCCATGCGTATATGGTGTTGAGCTCACAGGCCATCAAAACATTTGCATATTTACACGCATCAAATATGCACGAGCTTGATTTCAACATAATTTTTCACCCGCAAAGATGTTTATAAATATATATATATATATACATGTAACAAGATTTTTAAGTCCATAAAAAATTCTATATTTATATTTGAAGAAAAATAACAATGGCCCATGCCACCTATAACATTTTAGAGTTTTAATTTTTAAACGTCCAAACTAAATCTGTTTTTTAGGCTCGGTGATTTTTTTAAAAGGAAAAAAAAAGTAGTATAGATTATTATATTCATATCAAAACATTTGAAAAAACTTTAGGAATTTTTTTTTCATACAACTTGATTATAAATTTTCTATGTCCATAATATTATTTGAAAATGCTTAGATGTTGCCTCTTTTAAATGTCTTGAGCTTCAATCCACTTATAAACGTCCCGATTGGCGAAACCTGTCTTCAATGAAAAGCCAAATCATGCAAAATTTCAGGAAAATTCATCAAAATATTTTCCCCTTTTTTATTCAAAATAAAATGGCCCCTGATTCCTTAAGTACATTCAAATGTGTTTTCAAATATTTCTATGCATTTATTACTTTTTTGAATATTTGATCCTTTTTATTTTCGCCACCAAAATTTTCACATGTATATATTTAATTTAGCCAACAAACTCAAATCATACACAAAAAGGAAAACCAACAATAATATGTAAAATGTTGTTGAATATGTATATAAATATATTTAAGATTGTCCCGTATCAAATTCTAAGTGTTTATAGCTTGTTAGGGGTGTGTGTAGACACATGAGCCATGTTTGTCGATACACAGGTTTACAGTAACTTGTGTGTTGATGTGTGTATCAACACACAGGGCAATTTTGACAGTTTTTTTTCCAATTTTTGGCGTTCTTTTTAGGATTTTTTTGGGAAGTCTTTCTTCATATAAGTATACATATATTCCCCTAGATTTGGTACACTTGAATTGCATTAAAAAGAAAGAAAAAGTAAAAGAAGAATATTGAATGTTCTTGTGTTCTTGAGACATTGTGTTCAAGTTTAGTTTGCAAACTTCAATCTCTCTACATCTCTCTCAATCTCTCCCTTTACACATTCTCACTTCATATTTAATTATTGTTGTATCCCTGAGGATATTTCATATACCAAAATAAACCTTAAAGAAAGTGATTACATAGCCTCAACACCTTTCGATTACCCGTTTGCAAGTATTTTGCAAGTATATTGAAGATTTGCTCTAGCAATAAATACATCTAACATCCCATAATTATTTTGTATACAAAGGAGCTAGGTTTCAACTTCTCCATCTTGCACCTAATCCTGCCGCCTTTAAACACCTCTTCACTGCGCAACCTTAAGGCTCAAAATACGAATTCAAATATCCTCAATTTTATGCCTTAAGTTACATAAGCAATTGCTCATAATTCAACGCATCATGTAAGTTCTCTATCATGTGCTCATTTGCCCTCATGAAAATTAGAGCAAACAATTATAGAACATACATTACAGGCAATGCCTTACACGACAATTTACTAGAATCGAAATATTTCATGACCATGAGATAAAGGTATATATTAATCAAATCAACACTAATACTTGCATTGTTATTGCGTGGCTATTTGTTTTATGTTTTATTATTCTTATTGATTTTTTTCAATAATAGATAAGCACACGTATCCATTCTCTTTTATATTGGTAGGCATCTAAGATAAATATTCAATTCATCAAATAACCTAGTAAGGTATGGCTTCCTTTCCAATTATTCATGTTTGTAAAAACATTCGCTTAGGCAAAAATCCATATGTAATTTGCTTCTATACATGAAAACTACATAACTGATAATGGATAATGAAAATTTTAGTACTTAAATGTCAATAACAAAACAAGCTCCCAAATATAAACGTCGTACCTAGAAATATCAACACATTTATCATAAAACGAAAAAAAAAAAGACAATATGCCTGCCAAATAAGGCAACAATTAGCATAAGCAGTTTTAGGTTGCAAGGGTGTTGATTCGTTTCTGGTTTTGGTTCGGTTGCTTCGGGTCTTCGTTTGGGTCTTGTGGTGCTGCTTTTGTGTTGTTTTCTGTTTTTCTGAGGCGATCCCAAGTAGACTCAGTCTCTTTTTCTTCTTGTTGGTGGCCTTGAGTGTCTTTTGGTTGCGCTTTTGGGTGGTGGGGTGTGTGTGGCTCTTTCTCGTCGGGTCCGGGGGCTGGTGAGTGTTTTTGGGTGTGCTTTTGTTTCGGGCGTCCTTCGTCTCGTTTTGCTGAAGGCGTGGGGCTTTCTTGCTGGGTGGTGCTTTTGGCTGGCTTGGGTGTTGGGGCATTTTGGTTGCTGTGGGTGTTGGGGCATCTGGTTTAGGTGTTTGTGTTTTGCTGCGTGTTGTTGGCTTCTCTTTTTGCTTTTTGTTTGTCCTGATCTATTTTTTATTCAGGTCCCTTTTTGAGGCGCCGTGTGTATTTCTAGAGCTTTGCTCTTTATCTATCAAAAAAAAAAAAGGTTGCAAGCTACATGAACAAACCTTGTTATATACCCAATAAAAAGTGTTGATGGCTTTTTCATATATCTATACTATTTAAAATTTTTCTCTCAATCTATTTAAGATTATAAAGCAAAAGAATTTACAAATAAAAAACTTATAAATTTATGTAGCACTAAATTGTATAAATAGCACATCAAGAAATCTCCACATATCCTTCAAATTGTTTATTACCTATGGAGCTTCATGGTTCTTTTGTTTGTTTTCTCAAATGTTCCAATAACAAATTATGTCTTTCAAGGCATTTGTTTTCCTAGTTCCACTCGACAGGCAATTAATGCTATATTTTTGGTTGTTTCTGTTGAAAATATTGTTTAGTATTCATTAAATAGCTATTATATATTAACATAAATAAAATTACATCATGCAAAACTGAAACAATACAACATAATAATATGATCAAAATTATACTACATGAATTCCATCAAATCAAGGATTATTAATACTATATAAACAACAACGATATAAAATAAATTAAAGAGAAAAGAGTTTCAGAAAAACATATATTTGGATTAAGGCACATGAGAACATTATCATTGGAAAGGAAATGCCACCTCATGTACAAGTATTGCTATTAAGCTTAAACGCGCGCTCTTTTTCCAAGATTAAATAACCCATCAAACCTCTATTAGTGTAGTAATGAAAGATCCCCGAAATACAACTACCAAGCTCACTATTTTTCACAAGAATAGAGGGGATTAAAAGAACAAAATATTTCATATTATTGTATATGTTTTTACTTCATATGCCAATATGCTTAAATATATATAAATATACGACCCATTTTTTAACTTATGGCAATGATGGGTCAATGTATACTAATTTCCTATTTTAATTGTCATTCATCACAACGTTAGGAATCGACAAAGTATTCATATAAAAGTAAATACTATTTAAATCCATCTATGCTATTAATTTTAAGTTATTAAACTCCTAAAATCTAAGCAAATCTTCCAATCTGTAATTTGCGTCTGACAACACGCAACCCCTTGGGGAGGTTGGGGGGGGGGGGGGGGGGGGGGGGGGGGGACCTGTCGTCTTCCCCCCCCCACCCACGCCGCTGCTACGCGACCACCACCACCGGTTCCCCACCCCTCGTACCTCCAACACCACCAGCACTTCCCCCGCCTCCGCCTCCGCCTCCGCCACCTCTTCGCCAGTCCACATGGGGGGTTGAGCCCTTGTCCTATCCAGCCTCAAAGAGGGGATACCCTCCATTTCTCCCCCGTCCCCCGACTCCGGTAGGCCTGGCCACCGGTTCCGATTGTGTCATGCATCTGACGGATGGCCGCTCACCCTTACCACCATTTGGCTGCCTCTGAGGTTCGCTGTCCTGGGGGCTTTGCCTCGTTTTCTCCCGTTGGTCCTCTTCGCCGCCGTGTCTCAATCTCCACCGCTGAGTTCCCCCCCAAGATCCATGGCAGGTGAGTCCTATCACCAGCATCGCCGAGGTCCTGTTTTCGCCGCCGAGTTCCTTTCTTTGACGCCGGTTACCATCCCTCACCACCGAGTCCATTCCTTGCCGCCAAGTCTATCCCTTGCCGCCGAGCTTCGTAGCCGTCACTTCGCCACCCCCTGTCGGCTTTCATGTCTCATCCGGGGTTTTAGTTATTTTTTATTTTTATTTTTCGTTCCTAGGTTGTTTTTGTTTATTCTCCTGGTTCAGTCAAAACATCCCTGTGTCAGGGCCTCTCCTATTCCAGCATCAATTTTGATCTCAGGACTAGTCTAGTAGGGGCTCGTTGTGTTTTCGTTGATGTGAACCACCTACTACACCTAGGTCTCTCTGACAATATAATTCCTCAAGAGGCTTCCTGACTTCACCCGCCATTCTGGATTTTCCTTCCCCTTGTGTTGTGGGCTCAGTACCCTCCTTATCTGGTCCCATTTCTGGTACCTTGCTTGCAATGCGGGGGAAGGGGGGATTTCTCTCTCCTAGTTTCCACCCTCTTGAGGTTGTTCGTCTCTGATTGGAAGGTGTAGCTGTACGTGTGCTTGCTTCGGATTCAACTGGTGCCTTGTTAGCCCATGGTCCTTTCTTGTTTGCGTGATGCAGTCCCATTTGTCTTTGATGTCTGATTTTTCCCATTTTGATCTGGATTTTGTACCCATCTTCGTTTACGAGATGGTTGAGGTCTCGCTGTGGCGAGGTCCGGTATGTACTACAGCTTTGCCGATAATTATCAAAAAAAAAAAAAAAAGGAATGCAAGAGTTCAAATATCAAAAAACAAAATCTCAAACTTCCCTTGTACAATTGCCACACCCCACCCCTTTTCAACTTCCTTGCATACCTATACCCCAAAATAAGTGGAACTGCCCACTTATTCTCAACCGTTGCTATACTCCTCTCATAATATTCCAATTAAGAGTCAAATTTAACATAAATTTTTTGCAGATTCATATGAAAATAAAAGTTTTTCAAGAGTTCAATATATATTTCCAAAAATTCTAATGGTTGAAAAACTTAATCAAGTTTGATGTTACTAGCAGATGAAGATGACGAGAGCAAGATGATGATTGTGGAAAAATATGAAAATGGTAAGTTTATAGATTCGCTTCTTTTGTAAAAATTATGTCCTTCTCTAGAATTCGAAATACTATGGTATATATTCTATTACTTTAATTATGATGTCAATTTGATTACTAAATTTTAAATTTATGTCAATATAGTTCACACACAATTTTTCTCATGCTGATTTGATATTAAATTGATGTATTTGTATTGGGCTTAAATTTGATGCCCTAAGTAGGTTTAAATTTGGTCAATATTTATATTGGAAAGAAAAAGTGCAAACATTATTCTTTCAATAAAAGTTATACCTAATCAACCTATTTTAATTAGCCCAAAAAAAAATTAAAATGGACTAACAATAAAAATTTAAAACTATTAAAAATATATCTTTAAGAAAAAATATTTTATTTATAAAATTGTTCTTGGTCGAACAATGATAAGAAAAATATAGAAACTCAAAAGTAATTCTGAAAATTTTGGTTAGCAAAGAAAATAGAGACAACCTAAAAATAAAATGAAGTCAATTAATGTTTAAACATTTATATTTACTCCATTACTTTAAAAGCATATACAATATTTACAAAAAATAAAAGTTCAGAAAAGGTATATTGACAACATTAAAAACAAATTTTTTATAAAATAACTTTTTTATAAAAAAATTAGTATCTTTTAATAATTCAAATAGGGCCTTTAGTTCTGATATTAAAATTTAAAAATATAAGATCAGTTAAAGTATAATTTTTGATTGGATTAAAAAATTATACTATTAAAGTTAAATGTAAATTTAAAATAAAGTTCAAAATTTGGAAACTTATTTATGTAAAATATTAAAAAAAATATTTATTATAAAAAAAAGAAAAATTCTAAATAACGATAAATTTAGGTAAACAATTTAGGAAAATAATTAAAAAAAAGGAAGGAGAAAAATAAAAATAAAAAATATTTTGCTAAAAATATTTTTGCCAAAACTAATATTTCTTATAGAAGTTTGAAAGAAATTTTTCTGCAAATATTTTTTCTGACACAATTTTGGAAATTTGTCATATTATGTGATATACTAAAATTTAATAATTATTTTCTAAATCTTTCTATATTTTATATATTATTGCTAAATCTCCCTTTCTTAATATTTCTAAAATTTTAAATCTTACAATTGTAAAACACCACATGAAAGTTAGCAAAAATTAAAAAGTGAAAAAAAGATTCATGATATTTAATCAATTAAATGAAATGCAACACCAATACATAAAAATAAAAAATGCAACTAAATTTTTAACAAAATAGAAGATAATTTGGGAAAATTCTAACAAAGTTCTAATATGATAATATATAAAATTGTAAATTTTAAATATAATCACCCTCCGTGTATCGAACGGGGTAACACTAGTAACAATTTAATTTGAGTATATAATAATAATTTTTAAATCACTAAAGTAAAACACATAATTTTTCTAGCAGCTTCCCCCTGTATTAAATTTGAACATTTTAGTAATTAATTGGAAACTTAAATTCTAAAAGCCAATAATTAAAACAAAGAGCAAAAAATTATTAAAAAAAATTAAAAAAAGGGGTCTGTATATACCACAAAGTTAAGACTGTATTGCTATACGAATGCAAAATATTAGATGGACACTTTTTCAAGGAAGGGGATGACTTCCATTATCGTGGTTTCCTTAAGCTATGTCACGACGGGTGGTAAGGAGGAAGTCCAGGTGACGTATCAGGCATTAAAGCGCTATCAATAGATTCTATCCGCACAATTCGAAATGGCAAGGAGATTGAATTTTGAAGAAAAAATCACAACATCTAATAAACCCCTTACAAACTAGCAGTATAAGAATACAAACCTTGCTTCTTTAGGAACTTACCATGGGTCTAAAAATCCACTAGATAGACAGTTAAAAGCACCCACCTTGGCACCTGATGAGGCAACCTCATCATTTCCATGTTGTCGAATCTTTAATCAACCCTCCGTTTCTTTATTTTTGAAAGATTACTGAATGGGCCAAATATTATGGGCCTTCAAGGATGACTTCCCCCTCCCTCACATAGATGTACTCATGGAATACGCTGCAGAACACGCTTTGCTATACTTTATGATTGGTTTCTTTGGCTATAACCATATTTAGACGGCTAACGAGAATGAAGAAAAGACCTCATTTATCACACTTAGGGATACCTACTGCTACAACGTGATGCTTTTTGGGTCAAAGAACTCGGGAGCAACATCTTCTCTAACGCATAATGCACACAAATGTTGAAGCATGTACGGTAGTTAAGTTAAAAAATAGGGAAGTCATATCCCATTCCTTTAACCCTTCTTTGAACGGATAAGAAAATGCCGACTACGTCTAAGTCCTCAAGAATGCGCATTTGGAGTGTTAGGAGGTAAGCTACTAGATTTCATGGTTACAAAAAGGGGAACTGAAATAGACCCAGAACAGATAAAAGCCGTAATTGATATGCCTCCCCCAAAAACTTAGAAGGTAATTTCGTAGCTTCTTGGAGAAAATACAGTACATTAATCAATTCATTAAGCAAATAACGACGATGTATAAAATGATATTTAAGCAACTTTAGAAAGTTGCACCAAAATAATGTAATAATTAATATTAGAAGGCCTTTGACACAATCAATTCATTAAGCAACTAACGACGATGTATAAAATGATCTTTAAGCTACTTTAGAAAGTTGCACCAAAATAATGTAATAATTAATATCAGAAGGCCTTTGACACAATCAAGGCATACTTGGCTCGTCCTTCTTTGCGGACAAGAAAACCACTAATGCTTTATCTCACTATAACTCCCTCAGTTGTAGGAGCCATGCTAGTCCAATGCAAGAAAAACTCTCGCAAAGAAACGATTATTTACTATTTAAGCAAGAAATTCCTAGATTATAAGGCTCGGTATACTCCTCTGGAGAAGACTTGCATGGCACTTGTTTGGGCAAGAAAAAAGCTGAGACACTACAAGATATCCCATGCTAACTTTCTCGTCACCCGAATAGGTCCCATTAAATATTTATTCGAGAAAACAATTACGAATGACGCTGGCCCAATAATCTCTATTATTGTCGGAGTTTGACATTCAGTGCACAACATAAAAGTCGATTAAAGTTAGTGCCATTGCTAAGCACCTAGCTGATTGCACCTTGAAGTGCCAGGGCTCGGTAGAAGATTCATTCCCTGATGAACAAGTGATGACCATCAAAAAAAGCGTGTGGAAGCTTCATTTCAATGGGGCGGCAAATCGTGAAGGATATGGAGTTGGAGTTCTTCTAACCGCACCAAAAAAAGTCCATATCCCATTAGCAACTAAGCTTGAAATTCCAGTCATAAACAACATGGCAGAATGAGATGCATGAGTCTCAGGCTTGGAAGCAAGCCTAGAGTTGAGAGCTACAATCATGAAAGTTTAGGATAATTCCAACCTAATAATATGTCAAACTCTAGGGCATGGCAATTTCGCGATGAAAAGTTGCAATTATATCACTTCTATCTTGAACGTCTAGAAATCGATTTCTATTTCCTACTGCTCGAGGGAAATTCTTTCGTTGATACATTATCCATATTAGCATCCTCGATCAAAATACACAATGATGTCATTTTCCGTCCATTCCAAGTTCAACTAAAAACGGAACCGACAAATTGTTGTGCAACAATAGTTGAAAAAAAAAACTAATGTCTAAAACTACATCTTGGTATACAAACATATTAAATTTCTTAAGCAAAAGAAACCCCCATAGAACTACTCCAAAGGATAAAGTTGCTTTTAGAAAATTAGAATATCAATTTATCCCCATAGGAAAAGCTACATAAAGGAAGTTCTGACAGAATCCACCCTTCCTATGTCGATAAGGTGGAATTAAAAAGAATTATGAAAAATGTATATGAAGGAATGTGTGGCTTGCACCTAAATGCACGAAAATGGCGAAGAAAATAATCAAGATGGGACATTTTTGGACAACCATGTAGTCAGATTGTTCATCATGTGTGAAACGATGCCACACATGCCAGCATTATGCTAATCTCCAACATCAACCTCTAATGCCATTGTACACTCTTAGCTCCCCTAGGTTGTTCTCCACATGGAGAACCATTATCTTTGGAGAAATCCATTCAAAGTTCAAATGGACATTGCTCTATCCTGGTAGCAATCAATTACTTTACAAATTGGATTGAGGCAGCATCCTACTCGAAGGTCCGTGCCAAGCAAGTTGCTAACTTTATTGGAAAAAAAAACCCCATATGTTGGTATGGTGTCCCATATGAAATTATATCCGACAATGGAAAACAATTTGAAGCATAGACAAAAAAAGTCATAGAAAAAATACGGTATTCGACACCACAAATCCTCCCCGCACAGATCTCAAACCAATGGAGCCATGAAGCAGCCAACAAAACTATCAAGTGGATAATTAGGAAGATGCTTGTGAAATACAAAGGAATGACCATAAAAATTGTATTATACTCTATGGGGTAATAGGACCATATCAAAAACACCTATCAAGGAAACACCTTATTCATTGGTATATGGAATGGAGGAAAGCTACCCATCGAGGTCGAAATTCCTTCCCTGTGAATGATCAATGAAAGAGGAATTAAGGAAGATGAACGATTGCTAACCCACCATAGGCTTGCACTCATTGATGAAAATAGTCTCCTGGCATTATACCATACTCAAGGATATCAACAAAAAGGGTTTGCTTTTGCAGTATAAAAGAGAAAGATTTGGTGTTAAACGAAAACTGGGCACCAATCCATAACCCTCATAGAACGTTTTGACCAAATTGTAGTGGCCAATACACTGTGAAGGAGATTATGCGCCTTGGAGCCCTTAAGTTCATGGACATGATAGGAACGAATTACAAGGACTGATGAACTTGGACCAATTGAAGAAATCACATCCTTAAGGCACGCATCAACTAACAACTATGTGGACTTAATCCTTTGAAAAATGCACTTATGTAAAAAAAAAAAGAAAAAAAAAAAGAAAAACATGCACATAAAAAAGGAACCAAAAAAAAAAAAAAAGGGAGGTACATAGGCAGCCTTTTTATTGATAAGTTATATGTATATATCAAAAAGGATCGTACAAGAGTACGAGAGGCATACCCCAAGACATGGCCGAAGCCTATAAAAGCAATAAAAAAGAAAGCAAAACACGCAAAAGCAACAAAGAGGAAATACAAAGGAACATCAAAGAAACTCCTAAGTACAAACTTATAAAAGAGAAGACAAAGGAAAAACAATGAGTACATCAATACATCAAAGTAAATCCTAAGCGAATGAGTCGATAAAAATCAGGATTTCTTCTTGCCCTTAGAATTCTTGCTATTAACTTGAGGCTGCTTCTTCGATGGTACATAGGCAGCCCTTAAAGGGTGCGTCCAAAATATGTATTACATTTGTTATTATTATTTTTTTCTCTTGCAGAATCGCTTCTCCTTCTATGATATAAAAACATATCACCCAAAATAATAATGCTAAAAAGGGAAGATAAGCCATTCGGTAACTCGAACTCTATTTTGAGGTCAATGGTCTAAGTATGATGACCCTCACAAACAATCAAAGTTGAGTATTATGAAAAGAAAAGTTCAAACAATAAAAGGAAGCCCTCAAGAGCAACATATGTAGGTTAGCACTGCATGAGCTACAAGGACTTACCAGGCAGAAGTGGTTGAAGGCAGAAGGACAAAGGGCATTACACCAGTACTTTAAAAGACAAGGGGTAAGTTTTATGAGACAACAAGGTACGCACTAAATTTCCTCGCCGCAAGAGTAAGTAAAGTTGTTGAATATTGTGTCTCTTTCCTTGGAAAAATATTTACGAATCATTAGCACATTATTCTAAGAAAATAAAGGAAGTATTATCAACATCTAACTAAATATATTATATCTTCAGTAAAAGAAAAAAAAAAAAAGAAAAAAAACTAAAGATAACAAAAATATATAACTTTAGAAAGAGTGTTCAACAAAGAATAGAAGTCTACTTTCATCCTAGTCAAGCCCATATGAAGTGCAAAAACTCTATGAGAAACGGAAAAATGATTATTGATGAATGAATAATTGATAATGTTGATTCCCTACTAGTGCATGTACCTTATTACTTTTACCGTCAGGCACGTATCACTTGCCTTAGCCCTAGTCTGGACAATTGTTTAATAGAAAATTCCATTTAATATAGTATGTCAGAACAAAATCAACCATACTGGGTCCTAAATATTTCACTCCTATGATTACTAGTCCTAGGCACATGTATTTGACACATGTCCATAATAATGAAAAAAAAGGAGCATACTCCCCTCGAATCAAAAGAAAGAGAGAGGATCAACGGATTACAAGAACAACAAAAAAAAAAGAAAAGAAAAGAACATAGGCCATGTACTTGAGCTTCATATGATAGATGTTTAGTAGGTTCGCCACTAGTAAGTAGGATACATGAACTTGCCATAAAAACAATGGTACCCCTACTTGCACAACAGTAAGTTTGCTTTGGATTCCCACTGAATGAACACCTTTTTGTAGACGTAATTAGGCCCTCCTCCGCGCCTCTTGAAACTCTTCCAAAGACTATATAGGTCCACCAAGCTGAATCTCTGCTAAAGTTTCCTCAATAAGCTTTTCGGGATCTGCTTCTAGCCATTCATCATGAACCCCCCTTTACAAACCCCTCAATCTCTCCTAAACGAGTATCTTTTGATCCCTATTCACTTTCTTTTGCTCATTATCACTTCCATCATAATTGTTGTCATTAGTGTTTCCACCCTCATAGCCGATCCCTCATAGCCATTTTGACTTTCACTTCCTCCAGCACTATCATTCCCACTTTTATAAGGCTACCCACCTATGCCCCAAGATTGCGCGCTAGGAAAACCCTCGTGAGCGCCTCCTTTAGGCCTTTTTAGAGGCTGGCCAACCCTATATCCAGCCCCTTCTCCCTAACCTGACTCCATTCTTTATGTAACAGTCCCAACCACTACTAATACTACTGCTAGTGGTAATAGTACAAGCTACTACTACTCCCTCTCATGGTAACAGTGTAATCGGTTACTACTATTATTACTGGTGGTAACAGTACAAGCTACTGCTACTACTACTACGTGGTAACAGTATAAACGACTAATACTGCTGTTGGTAGTAACAGTACACGCTACTACGACTATGCATAGTAATAATATAAACAACTACTACTACTTCTGCTAGTCGTAACAGTACAAGCCACAGCTACTACTAACCGTAGTAACAATATAAACAACAACTACTACTACTGCCGGTAATAACAATACAAGCTGTGACTACTACTAATACTCGTATTAATAGTATAAGCTACTAGTACCTCAAATCACCCAACTCGAATAACCTAATTTGAATTAACACAAAATTCGAAATGATGCGAGCTATTTGGCCCAAACTACTTGAGCTCAAAATGACTTGAATCAACCCAAACCTGACCTATCCTAACATGTATCCCAAAAACAAATTCGATTAACTGAAGATTTAGCATAACTTGCACGCACAAAGATCCCGCGGGAACTCAACCCACTCAAAACTCGAATAACACGAACACCAAGGGACTCGACCAAAATCCTACCTCTAATTCATTTACTTAACCAAACAAGAAATTTGAACTCCATATACTAAACAAAGACTTAAGACAAGTCCTTCCTAGGAATCACGCTCCAATGGAATCAATAGGTACCATCGACAGGAGAAAGGAAAGAGGAAGTTTGTACATACCCATTTATTCCCGCAAAATTTGTTGTAATTAACCATTGATTCTAACTTATTCAAATGTGTTGGAGTATTGTAATCTTATGGTACAACAAAGGAATATGAACTAATCAGACAATATAAAAATTATGATAACAAACCGCACCGAGAAACAATTACTGCACAGCCACATGTATCTACTTCATTGATCCAACAAAGGTCGCAATCTTGTAAGTCACCTGAACCTCGGGGGAGTCCCAGAACTTATTAGCTGCATAGTTTTCGATAAATGATACTTTAAAAGTCCTAAAAACATTCAGGTAAGCCCAGTGAAAGTGTCATGATAGTTTCTATTGCTCAAGAGGAAACCCTTGAAACTGTACTATCATGAAATGCAGCCTAACAAGGTATCCCACTAGACTTCATTCGAATAACTTAAGAAAATGTAAATATTTTACGGCAAGGTAATGATCTTAATGTTTAGATTGGAAATAAACTAGGTAAGCTCAGTCAAATTTAGGTGTCTTGATTTGAAACTTTGACCTTCATTCGCAAAGGCAAGCTCGCCCAACGAGGGCATTCTTTAGACACTTAAATTTGGACCGTATATATATATATATATATATATATATATATATATATATATAAACAAAGGTAACTACTTGTGACTTACGTTACGCTAAAGGTCTCTATACTTTATCTATTGTATTAATTTAGTCCTTGCATCTAATATAATTTTGCCGTTTAAAATTACAATACTAACATAACTTAAATTTGACCAAAAGACTAAATTGATATATTGTTCAGGGACTAAATTGATATAATTAGAAGTCAAAGGATCAAATTGACACAATGGACAAAGTACAGGACCTTTGACATAAATAACCCTAATTTAAAAGAAGAAAAAAAAGTGAGGCTCACTTCCAACTCAGCTAGAAATTCAAAATGTTAAAGTCTACATATCATAACTAGGTCACTATAATGTAAAAAATAAATACATTAAGGTAATTATTAAAGCAAAGAGAAAAAAAAAATTTAAATGAAAATAATTTTTTAAGAAATAAGTACGTATACACATATACATAAACATATACATGCACATACACACACACACACCCACACCCACACCCGCACACACACACACACACACACACACATATATATATATATATATAAACTTTAAAATTTTGATATTATAAAATGACTAAAAAAACTTACCAAATATGTATACATATACACATGTACATAAACATACACATATATATATGTAAACATACATAAATAAGTATAAATTGAGATTAAACATCTGTTTAAAAAAATGAGATTTAAAAAAAAAAAAAAAAAAACAAAGGATGACTTGCTATAAATACATGCATACGTTAGGAGTGGTAGGGGGCACGAAAAAAGAGAGGAGATATTGGGCGAATGATTCAAGGAACAAAAATAGAAGAACGAGAGACAGAGAGTAATGAGGGCCGGCTAAAAAGTAAAAAAAAAATTATTGAAAAAAAGGGTGTTTGCATTTTTTAAAAAATTATACAATCTATTAATTACTCAAGTCACTACATCAGAGTATCAACTAACCCATCTCGTTGATCCCTGATACTCACAATAACTATCAATACCCATGAGTGAAAACTTCTTGAAAGATTCATCAAATAATATATCGAACTACTTAAATTTTGATCCACTTATAGTGGTACGTAGGCAACCTGCATCTCACAAGTCCAAACCCAATTCTTATCTAACTCAAACTCTCTTTTCATTCGTTATTATTTAAGAAAATATCGTTTTTTCTAACCCTAACTCTGATCCATTGACAAATCAATTTGATTTTTTTTTTTATATTACTTAACTATTATCGTTGATAATTTACTTTTTATTATAATCTTCGCTATTACTATTATTTTATTACTATTATTATCATTTTATTTTTATAGCTATTATTTTATTATTATTCGTTTTTTCTTTCTCACTTTATTTTTTTTGTTTATCTTGATAACATCATCATTATTGTAGTTTTACTATTATCATTACTATATAATTTTGCTACTATCGCTTTTAATTTTTTTTATTATTTTATCACTATTTTATTAAAGAAATATTTTATTATTATGATTTTCTTTTTTTAAATTTTCATTATCATTATCACTATATTATTATGGTATTATAATTTTTAAAATTGTTATTATTATTCATTTTATATTTATTTTTTTCTTATTTTTATTATTATTATTATAATCAACATCAATTCTATTATTATTTTATCACCATTACCTTTTTCTGTCTTTTTCTTCTTGAATTCTTTTTTACCATTATCCTTTATAATTAAATATAATTAATTTTTACCATTATCCTCCTTGAACTCTTTTGCTTTCATGCCCTATTGCTCACAGCTCACTGCTCACAGGTCACCATGGTGCAATGAAGACATTCCTCTCAGGTTAGGGGTCCTCGAAAACGGCCTCTCTTCAGGTTGACACTCTGAAGGGGGAAGGCTGCGTACATCTACCTTCCCAGACCCTGCTTATGCGGGAGCCCTTGAGGCACTGAGATTGTTGTTGTTGTTGTTGTTGTTGTATCTTTTATAATTATTTTATTAGTACTATTATTAATCTTATTCTTATCAACTACTATTATTATATGATTATTATTATTATTATTATTATTATTCTTATTCTTATTCTTATTCTTATTGTTGTTGTGGTGGTTGTTATTGTTGTTATTATTATTATTATTGTCATCGTCGTCATGATTTTCATCAATATTACTATTATTCTTGTCATTTTACTCCTATTGTTGGTGATAATAGTATAAACTACTACTACTACTACCTGTAGTAACAATACAAACGGCTACTACTGCTGCTGGTGGTAACAGTACAAGGCATTACTACTACTCCTCATAGTAATAGTATAAACAGTTGTTACTACTGCTATATATTGGTAGCAATAGTATAAGCTACTACCATTACTACTTGTAATAATAGTATAAACAAAAACAACTACTACCAATAGTGGAAACAATATAAGCTATTACTACTGTTATGACTCGTAGTAACACCATAAGCCACTAATATCACTAGTAATGACACCAACCACTATACCTACTGCTATTAGCGGCCACAATGCAAACTACTACTACCATTACTACTAGTAGTATTAGCACAAACTATCACACCCATGATTATTAATGTAACTGCTACTACTTATGTCACTATATTTTCTACTATTACTGCTATTCCTATTGAACTATTTTTGCTTCCATTATTATTGCCAATATTATTTATATCCTACAATGTTATTAATTATATACCATACTTTCCTATCATTTCCTATCACCGCTTCCACTCTCACCTTTCCGTACTACCTCATCATATCTCCCCACTTACCTGTTAATATTTACTTTTCTTACTTTTGTTACCACATATCATTGATATTTTTATTTTTATTACCATCGCCTTTACTAGTACTTACATTATTGTTGCAACCATCATCACCACATCACCTATTGTCATATTTCTCCAAATATTCAATCTATCCAATACACCCTCTGAAAGGATCTCCAATCATCATAGCTCAATTAGTGGTTAATCAGCATAATTTCCGTTAAACATCTGTAATGATGATACATCCGGCTATGATTTTTGCATCCTTTTTGAACTCTCTCATCACAAGTGATGTTTTTCTTACTTCTTGTGATCTATAATTCTTAATTAATTGTCATAGATCTATAATTCTTAATTAATTGTTATATTATCATTACATAACGATTGTTCTCCATATGCTTTTGTAATTATAACTCCTCGCCTAAACATTTTGTTGTGTCGCTCATAAGCTATTATTTCACAACTTTATTGTATATTGGAAACTCTTTATTTTACAACCTCACCGTAAAGTCACATGAGTGGTTACCAAAATAATAACAAGTGCAGAGGTAAAGACTACAATAAAACGGAGGGTGCGTAACACCTTCCCACTCCTTAACTTAGGCCCCGAACACAACATCTCGCATTAAACCAGAATAAAGGAGTCATTTATACTAATAAAAACAGCCCAAGGGCTAGGGTCCCACATATGTCTCTTTTAAATCTTAAAGAAGATTTGATTTAGTTCAAATAATTTTATATACTCCATTTTAAATTGTGTTTATTTACTCAAACAAAAAAAAATCATATAGTAGATTAAAAAAATATTATAAAAAAAAAAATTTCAGAAAAAAAGAAGGAAACGTTCAAACGTGAGAAAAAGGAGAAGAAGAAAAGGAGAAGAAGAAAGAAAGAGAGAGTTAAATTAAAAATAAAATAATTTTTATTTGCATCAATTTTTTTGAGAAAATTTAAAATTGTTGATACAAATATATCATCCTTTGCGTGGGCATTTCGTTTTTTATTCCCGATTTGATCCACTATTTTTGCTTTTTACTTGTCTATTATTGAATTCCAATTAATCTTTAAAAAAAAAAGATTGATTTTTCTCTCAAATGGGATTGAAAATTTTTTTCCATGTCCCTCTTCAATTCTTAAATGGTTTCACCCACGATAGGCTGAAAAATCTTACATCGGGTTGTTTCAACCCACGATGGAATCGAAAGATTCCTCGTAGGTGTGACCCAAAAAGCAACTGGTTTAAACCACAATGGATTGAAAAATCCTAAATGGGGGTGTTTAAACCTGTGATAGAACTGAAAGATTCCGCGTAGGCATGGCTCAAAAAGGCAATATTTTAACCCACGATGCATTGAAAAATCCTACGTGGGGGTGTTAAAACCTACGATGGAATCAAAAGATTCCCCGTGGACGTGGCACGAAAGGGTGATATTTTAACCCACGGTGGATTGAAAAATACGTGAGGGTGTTTAAACCCATGTTGGAATCGAAAGAATCCGCGTCGGCGTGGTTTGAAGGGCCATGTTTAATCCACAATGGATTGAAAAGACCCTACGCGGGGATCTTTAAAAAATTTATAAATAATTTCCACCAACGACAATGTTTCAAAAAAAAAGAGTGATTGTTAAGGCGGGTTCATTACTCATACGGACTCTCTTTGGGCCATAAAACCTCATGGTTTCAAATATTTAAATTGGGACTATTTGGGTTTTTTAAACCTAATAGTTCCTATTGAACTCCTTTGAATTCATGAATTTGCTTAACGGTTCCATAAAACCTTATTTTTTCTTCTCCTTTAAAAAAAAGGAAAAATTAAATAAAAACAAAGAGAGGTGTTGGTAGTGTACGTACCTCCCTTCTCCCAACCTTTTCTTTTTTTTCTTTAAAACAAAAAAGAGAAGGATTTGAAAAACGCAAAATATTTTTAAAGAAGGGGATAAATCACAGAAAAAAAAGAAAAGGATGGAAAAAAATGGTTTGGTAAAACATGAAAAAATATAAATTAATCAGGTGGAATTACAAATTTTTGAAATCATATCGGAAATCTGTTGTTCTATTTTTAGAACTATATTAACTTGATCCCTAAAAGGGTACGGTATGTAGGAAACCCAAAATAAAGATTTGGATGCAGCTACAAGTAAAAAATCAATTTGGAAAATTTGATGATTTTTAGAACTACGTCAATAAGAAATGCCGGACTCACGTGGTTTGGCCTAAAAAAAACCTAAAATTAATATTGATTTGACCAAAATACAAAATAATTAAAAAAAAATAGAGAGAGAAAGACCTTAAGCTCGAAATACCAATAGAAATAAAAAAGAAAAATATAAATGAGTTGGATCGAATATGCTAAATGGGACTAATATTTTAAAATCAAATTTAATCTCAATTGAAAATAAATTCAACATAAAGTTGAACTACGACTGGCTTGATTCATTAAAAGGGTACATAGGTAACCTAATCTTAAATTAAATGCAGCTCAAATAATAAAACAAATGATTTTTTCTCTCACAGGATTAATATTACATCAACACGTTAACTAGCTGACTAAATTTGATTTGACTTAGGCAACCTAAACCAAATGATACATATGTCCAATATAAACTCAAAATAACTTTTTGGTCGGCCTAAATCCAAGGACTTCCATATCAAACTAAATTCCAAAAAAAAGACAACTTCCACGTTAACTTAAACCTTCATTTTGTATCCAAATACAAATTTACTTCTATCGAGCTCAAACTCAAAATGACCTGAACTGCAAATTGACTTCCATGCCATATCTAAACGTAAATAGACATTTAGTCATGCCTAAAGTCACCCTAAGTTTTATGACAAATCCAAGTTTAGAAAAAAGGATTATCATGTCAAATTAAAGTGACTTCATCATGCTTAAATCCAAATCGACTTCTATACCAGACCCAAATACAAAACAACTCCCATGCCAAACCAAGTACTCAGTGACTCTTACCAAACTTAAACTCAAACCCAAATTCTAAAGTCAAGTCAACTTCTATGTCAAAATCAGATTTAGAGTAAATCCCACGTTTATTTCAAATCCTACATGCCAAGCATAACATGTCGTCCAAGTTAAGTTCAAATTTAGATGACATCTTAGTCAATCTTAATCTTGAGTCAAAGCCTAATCTAAAATTACTTTCCGGTCAAACCTAAATTCGAGACTACTCTCATGTCAAACCAAGTGGATATTACTTCCAAACCAACCTAAATCAAAATTACTTCCATACCAAACCTAACCTAAATCCAAATGGCTTCCAATGTCACTTCCAAGTTGAACCTAAACCCAAACCTAATCCTAAACCTAAACCTAAACCAAAACCGCACTCCAACCTGACTTCCAAGTCAAGCCTAAACCCAAAACGGAACTCTAGTCTAATAAAGACTTCCAAGTTAAGCCTAAATCCAAAATAGTTTTCGAGTCAAACCTAAGTACTAGCGACTCTCAAGTCAAGACTTAACCCAAAATCTTCAAGTTGAATACGAATAGAAATAAACCTAAAATGTTTCTCATAGGCTTAAATCAATTAATCGGCTAGTCACCTAGCGATTGATTAAAACATAAACGTATCATCAGTCTGAATCATAGGGTATTCTCCTAAGGGAGATGTAGTTAAGGGCGTATATCATCTTGAATAGGGTCGTTTCCTAAATTAATAAAACCCATATACACCTCGTATGTGGAGAAATTCATGTTTTGCAAATTTTAAATTTTTGCTTAACAATTATAAGATCACCCCGAATTGATAATGCGATATTCAACAGAATCAATATATCTGATCTTAAGTTTTAAACATTGACGATGATACTTCTTGAAGCGCGTGATTGGGATCGCGTTCTCTTGATTTTGGATCATCCTTCACTTCAACTTGAATCATTTCTTCTCTTGATCTTGTAATATGTATGTTGGAAAATATTTCTAAATTATTTTCAAATATAATTAAATAGGAATAACGGAATGTTAAAATTTAGTTTAATTTAGAATCTCTGTTCAAAAGTGCTCATACATGGCATAAAAATATATAATAAAATAAAAATATACTAAATATATAGGAAAGTGAAAAAAAGGAAAGGATAAAAAGGAAAAACTAAGCAGCCTTACCTGAAACGAATAATAATTGGTGTATGCCTTAAAATCTTGAGACCTTAAAGCTTTCTTGCAATTTCCTCTAAAAAGAGGGAGTGCAGGTCCCTAAAACATTTAAATAGAAAATTTTCATAGAGAAATTTTTTTTCTTTTTATTTTTTGAAGAACAAAAAAACTTCAGAAAATTCTTATATTAAACTTAATTGTCATGACACTTATTATAATTAACAGATTGTTGATGTGTCATTTGGGGGGGGGGGGTAGCAATTTTGTTGTTCATGACTTCAAAATAATGTCGTTTAATTGTATCGCTTGAGTCAACTATGTTGCTTTACACCTAGTACGTGCATTGCGCACGCTCAAGGTTTGCCCTCCAAAAATCCTGCCCCACAAGTGGAGACCACACGCAGGGCTAGAGTGAGCCACGCCTATGCGCACAGCCCACCTGTTTGATCTTTCACCTTATTTTTTGTGTCATCTTTGTTTTGTTTATATATATATATATATATCTCTTGAATATTTTTATTATAAAACTTATTTATATCATGAATAAGTAATTCATATCATAAGTTTAATCTAACGGTGTATTCACTGAGGTTTTTGAAGAGAACTCAAGAACAAGTTAGTTATAGCTTCAAATGGATGAAATCTAATTATCAACATGTGATGAGTTACCATTTAACAATATTTAATTTACCTAAATAAATATTATCACGCTATATAATTAAATATATTTATTTAAGAATTCTCATATTACTATTGAATGAACGACCGACCCTTATGAGAAAAAAAACAACTTAAACTACTATCATCAAATTTTACGCAACTTTTCCTCAAGTTCTTGATTCGGCCTTTTCTAAAAATTTTACGATACGAAATTTTTTTAACATATCAATTTTCAGTGACATTCGCTTGAGATCAAGGTATGCCCAAGATTCGAAGGCCCAGTAACTACATAAGTCATGTTGTCATTTCTACGGTTTAAAGCCATGTGTATGACACCTAGACTAGCCATGGTTGGGCTCCATGTTCTCTCAGGAGTAGCATTAGTACCCTGATTCATTGGCATTCATTAGATCGAAGGAACATCACGAGAGTATCTAATGGGAATTGCAGGAGGAGGAACATGCATTGATTGCCTACTATCCTCTCTAACAGCATGGTCTAAGCTGTTTTGAGTTTCAACCAGCCTTGCTAAGATAGGCTCAACTTCAACTATCGTTCGTCTTGCCACGTCTCTAGCTATAAGGCTAGCGGCGAAAGACAATGTTGTGTTCATTTCAAACAAAACTCTGTCGGTTTCCTTATGGAGTCTTTTGTTCATCGAAGTCCTAGTGCAATTGACAATGGTCCTTAGGGCGGCTGGATCTTCACATCGGACAACCAAAGAATACTCTGTCTCAGCATGTTGTTTCTCTTGAGCTTTATTTAAAGCATGCTCAAAACTTTGGTCATTGAGTTCCATCTGACTTTTGAGCATGACCACAAAACTCTTTCAAGAATGTCCATCGAGCCCAATATGCTTGTCTTTTGGGATGTCTTCGTCACCGCCTCTTTCATTGCTACAGTTGTTGGGAAATATTTCAAAAATAATTCCCGAAAAATTGATTAATCAGAACCATACAACAGAAGATAAATTTAGATTTCCTAATTTAAATCTAAAGACATTACCTCAATGAACTATATAATTAAATCTAGAACTTACTCTAATAGGTTCATACCGACGTACAAAAATATTATATGAAAAACGGATATAAACATGCTATGTAGAAAAACGAAATAAAGGAAAACATTAAATTAAAACTTCAAGTCACATACCTAGAGCATGAATCCAATTATGGTTTTCAATACCCGAAATTGGAAGAAGAACACTTGACACCTCAAAGTTGTCATTGCAATGACCTTTTTTGCACCAGAAGTGGTCTGCCGAAATATTAAATTTTAGGAAAATTTTCATAACATAATTTTTTCTTTAAAATCCTTTTGAAAAACTATTTTTCAAAAGAAATTATGCTAAACTTTATTTTAAAAACTCTTAAACAATTTTTAGGGTTGTTTTTACCGTGAGCATAGTCTCTCTTTATTAGTTTACCAAACCCCAATAGTCTATATATATGTGTGTGTGTGTATGCGTGTGTGCGTGCGTGCGTGCGTGCAAGTGAAAATCAAAAACTGTGCACAAAAAAAAAGGCTGACGAGTTATTGCCATGTGTCAGAAAAATCATTGGTTGGATCAAACCCAAAAAAAAAAAAAAAAAAAAGAACTGCACAGTGCTGCAGAAGTTATCATGACATCAACGATTCCAGCTAGCGGCCTGAAGCGTCAAGGCGCTGTCACTGTGCCATAGACTGACGTGTTTGCTTTTAATTTCAAAAAAAACTTTTGATTAAGTTTCCACACTTATAAATTCATCTCACGAATGGTATCTGGTAAAATAGATTTATTCATCTTATAAGTAAATAATTCATCTAATGAATTTAATCTAGCATAAAATTTATTCATTCATAAATAAATAATTCATCTAATAAATTTATTTTAAAAATATTTTCAAATAGTGCTTTATATAAAGGCTTGCGAATGGACCTTAGAGACAATTTGTTCTTAGCTGTAATGAGTCAAATCTAATTATCAACATGTTATAACATCGATTACCATTTAAGAATATTTAATTTCACTAAATAAATGTTGTTGCATTCTAAAATTAACCATATGCACACAAGAATTCCCTATATATTAATTACACGGGCAACCGATCCCTCTAATAGATACTCATGATAAATAACAATCTAAATTACTCTATTTCTCAACTCTTTTCGTTAAGTTCTTCACTTGCCCTTTCCAAAACATTCTGTGAATCGTATCAATTCCAATGACAATCACTTAGAATACTTTGGCTAACATTCAAAATTTTTCAATACTTGCGAATCTACATAAGAAGATATCTGTATCTAAAAAAGACCATATATTTGGTATTGAGTGTTTTTTTTTTTCCTGCTACACCTAATGCTATCACCCAACATACAAAGGATGTTGGCCTAGTTAATGAGACCTCACTTTTTCAGTACATCAAACTGATACACACTACATGCACGAGTCCAGGACAAACTCAGGATTTAGAATCATCACCTTAATAGAATGATTTATTTATTTTGGACAGCAGTTAAGAAATAAACAATTAAGGTGGTTTAGCTCAGTGTTACAATCTTATTGCCAACACCAACATGACACCTTTGGATTCCTATCCGCATGACCAAGACAAATCATCTAAAGTATCTTATTATAGTCTTATTATAAAAGTTGTCCCAACTTACCATAGACTACAAACTTAATTTGACGACATATTACAATTTTGATTCAAGTCTATCAATCGCTTAATCTCGTTGACCACCAAAACCAAGCTTGACATGTCATCTTGGACTACGTCCATATCATGGAACATTTTTAGAAAACAATCACATGTATGTTGACTTGTAAAACATAACCAGACAATAAATAAATAAAAATAATTTTATTTAATTAATATCTAAAACTAACTAATTGAGTTTTAGGACACTGATTCCAGTAATCACCTACTTGTTCTAAACCCCCATTAGCCCTACATTACATAGCTATCCCTTAGGGATTTGTCAACTTGTAGACTATATCTTTCACTATATCGTTCTTTTGCTCACAAACTTTGATCTATTAGGAACCTTCTAAGTTAACTAGTCTACTTTACAACTTTATAGCTACTAAGTACCAGATCTCCATGGTGAACTAAGCAACACAAGACTGCTTCACACTTCACCATATAATGGCTTCCATTCCTAAGGTAAACATAAATCTCTTGGAATTGGCGTCCTGAAAAAACCAATTAGTAGTATTTAAATATTAAATAAATGAAATCATTTTATTTATTCATTGTCTAATTATGTTTTACGAGTCAAAAATGTGTGTGATTGTTTTCTAAAACATTCTATGAGATGGACATAGTCCAACATGACATGTCAGGTTTGGTTTAAGTAGTCATTGAGATTGAACCACATATAGACTTAGGTCAAACTAATGACATGTTGTCAAAGTATATTCATAGTCGGTGATAAGTTTGGACAACTTGTTTGATAAGACTATAATATGATACTTCTTATGACTTGTCTTGGTCATGTGGATAGGGATCCAAGAGTATCATGTTAGTGTTGTCAATAAGATTGGAGCACTAAGCAGGACTATCTGATTTAGTTGTTTCTTTAACTTCTATAAGAAATAATTAATTTTTTAAGACGATAACTCTCAATCCAGGATACTGTCTAAACTTGTGCATGGATTGCTTTGATGTGCCAAAAGGATTAGTCAAAATATGTTGACTTGAATATTACGTACATTGGGTGACGGCATGAAGTGTGGCGGGAACAATTGATTTACATGGAATCTGTAGTCTTTGACGAGATAAACATGTCTCATTAGTTAATTCACAAATATGCGAATAGATTCTAGAATCTTTAACTAGAGTGTTCCATAAGAAATAATTAGCTAGAGTGTTTATGTATTATTGAATTATTCGAGAAAGACGAATTGGGAACTACAACGAGAGATGTGAGAAAAGTAATAATCATAGTTAAAATTACTTTTGCTCATGGATATCTATTAGAGGGTTAATTGTCGCAATAATAGTTATTTGGGAAGTCCTTGAGTGAATATATTTAATTCTAAAGTGTAGTAAAATTTATTTAGTCGAATTATGGTTTTACTAAATGGTAATCAATTATTATCATGAGACGGTAATCAGATTTGACCTGTTTGGAGCTAGAGTTTGATTGTCCCTAAGGTCCTTTTGCACGCCTTAACTTAAGCACTATTTGAAAATATTTTAAATGAGCTCATAGGATAAATTATTTATTTATGAGATAAATAAATAATTTTTTTGACACTAGATAAATAAATAATTTTGCTAAACATAATTCATGATTGTTTTACCAAATAATATTAATGATAAATTTTATACATATGGGAAGTCAAAAAAAGGGAAATGCAAATTTAAAAGGGCGTGCAGGACAAATTTGTTTTGGGTGACGTCATGGCTCAATTTGTTTTTACATGTATGTATATGTGAGCCATGCGATATATTTTTAAGTTTCAGGGTTTTGGAAACTGGTTTCCTCTCATGATGAAAGTCCTAAAATTATTTTAGGGGTTTTTTAAATTATTTTTTAGCATAATTTTTTTGAAAAATTAGTTGTCGGAAAGATTGAGGAAAAATTTTGTTCCAAAAGTTTTCCTAAATTAAATATTTTTGGAAGCCCACACTCTCGGTGCGAAGAAGACCTTGCGGTGTCAAGATGTTCTTCTTCTAATATCCGATCTTCAAGTTGGAGTTGGATTAAGTATTTGATATTTAATTTGCTTTTCTTTATTTCATTTATCCAACACACTATGGTTATGCCTGTTATATTCAATATATTTTTTGTCATATTATGAACATATTAGAGTAAGATTTAGATCAAATTAAATAGTTTAATTAGGTCAAGGCTTGAGATTTAAATTTAAGAATCTTAAATTGATATTCCGCTGCGCCCACTATAGTCAATTCAGGAAAAGTTTTGAAATATGTTCCCAACAATTGGCATCAGATCCAACTTTGAATATGTTCATGATTGACACTAAAAATATCAGGTTTGATAAAATTAGAGTATGTAGAATTACGAAATTTGAAATTGAGAATTCCATTAAGGAAAAAAGACAATCCTGAATATTATTGTTAAAAGTTTTAATAACAAGATTGAATGGTAGTTGGGTTGCAGGGTTTAAGATCAGAGTTGAATGGGCTAAACAGCATAGAGGGTCTAACTCCCTATCTCACCAGTGCCAAAATAACTCTTGGGCCCACCGTTTTAATAGCAATGAAAGAACCAAAGCTATAGCTACTAATCATGTTCCTAAAGTTACGACCCCAAGGTCTCAGGTTAGGGATGCCGAGGATCAGAATGGTCCCAAGATCATGGCAGCCAATACAACCACTAGCATAGGGGCGTGGTTGAACAAATCGATAATAGCTGAATTTTATGAGGATGACACGCTTGATAATGTCCGTAGATTCATTACGAAGAATAACCTTTTTGATTGGTCCTTTTCATCCTGACTTGTGAGTCTGCTGATTCTTTAGAATCCTACCTCGGAATCCGAAAATAGTTGCTACTTCGAAAGTTCGAGAGGGTATATAGGTACTCAGGCCAAACTCTTGGAAATTTGAATAGAAGAGTTTTGATTGGAATCCATGGTCTGCCACTACAGTGCTAGTTAAAGGAGTGCTTCACTGATTTTGCTTCGAGTGGATTCCAGAACATCTGCCATGAGATGTGTGGATGTTGCAAGGGTTCTCACTGACATATGCTTGCTATCAGTTATTCAATGGGTGTTCCAAGTAAGTTACAATGGGGGAGCTCGAATGGTTTTTGTGAAAGAAAGTAATTCTGAATTAATCAACAACTGCTCCCCTGAAGTAGTCATTTCGTTGCCTCTACCAGGTTAAACAGAGAACGGGCTTTAACTCCTTGACAAGGTCAAAGTGACAGAGCTTGCATCACTTCAGGATCTCTTCCTCCAACTGTTCATCCATTGCAGGTGGGCATTTCGCAGTCACGCGTTAGGTTTGGAAATGTTGATGTGAAGATCGATGAGCAAACTACGGGCCATATTGCGTTACATGTTAACGATTATTTTATTAGTAGATGGCCCTGGGTTTTCCAGAACCTATGCTCGAGTAGCATTCATCCCTCTTCTCAGTTTGTAATCCAACCATCAGTAACATCCATCCAGAAAACTCAAGTCAACCAGAACCCTCCATTTTTCTCGCCATGGATAGAGTAAAGTGGAGTCAAATTACCTGGACATCAAGATCAGTCACCTCCTCAGGGTAATCAAGCTTTAGACATTGCAAGTGACATTGAGTCAGTGTTCTCGAGACCTGAATTTTCGCTAGGTTTTGAGCCCCATTCTCTAGAAAATCAATCATATGATGTGGAAACTCCTTGGGAGTTACACTGGGGCAGTGTATGGAGGAATCTAGCAAGGTTGGGGAGGGAAGAAGGAAAGTGGGTTGGGTCATGAAGTCCCCAATGTTGGCTTGTCAAAAAGGGTTGCAGAGCTCTAAAGCGCAGGAAAAAAGAGCAAATTAAGCAAGATCTACAAGAATTTCTTAAAGATATGTCACATGGAAGCAGTGCGAAGGGGCTTCCTGAGCCATTGAGTTGTGAAAGAAGAAAGAGGAAGGCCGAAAAATGGTTCTAACGGCTGAAAAACTTCTTTAGGTGGAGCGTACTTGGGAGACTAGGAAGAAGCTCAGGTTGAGCTTTTATGGTGAGGATTCTTATGATGAATTAGTATAGATTTTGACTTGAGTACCTACCATCCTTCCTAGCTCTGATTCCGTGCTCTCATCACCTAGCATGTTCCTGGTACTCCCTATTTTATTTTTTAGTGTCTGGAGTTTTCTAGCATCTGGTGACCCTGTTTGTATTCCGTTTTGCTTTCATGTTTTCTTTTGGATTTTTTCTATTGTTTGTACTTGTTCTTTTATGGTCCTTGTTTCCATACGGGTGTCCCGGGCCTCATTTTGGTCGAGTGGCATGTTTTGTATCGCGACCTTGTCTCACTAATAATCGAAAAAAAAAGATTGAAGGTTCATTAAAGTTTTAAATTGTTTAAAATGTTATATGAGTCATGATTCAATCAAAGAGCGTAATTCTAAATTGAATCTAATAAGAGTAGACATTCAAAGAGTTGAACGATTTAGATTATTAATTTGATGTGATTAAATTTCGAACCTAGGTATGAAATATCAATTATTGGTTTTTTATGATGATCCAAAACAATGAATTTCTAATAGTATTAGATGTTCGATTTTTGATCTAATGAGATTAAGATCAAATTTAATTATTTATTTATTTAGTAAAATAAAAGAAATAATAGTAAATAATAAATAATAATAGCACTGGGCATGCCCCACTGAAATAGTTTTTTAATTTTTTATTTAAATATTTAAATAAATAAATAATTAATTATGATGCGATCCTCATTTAGATTATGCGATAATCTTTTCTGAAAGAGTTTAGAAAATCTTTGATTGCTCCAACCTTGAGGCCTTTGGAGTTGTTATTCAAAATATTTGATAACAAGATAATTATTAAATTTTGTTCACATGCTTGATATTATTTAAATGAGTTAAATATTATGTATAATGTGAATAAAGTTAGAAGGCTATGTAAATATGCAACTTGGTGATATATTTAATTTCATCAAGTGGGAGAATTTCTTCAAATAGATTTAATGAGATTAGATAATTCAAAAGTTGATTACTTGAAAAGAAAATTCTCATAATGTATCTAATGAGATTGGATGACAATGGATGGATAATTAAAGAAATCTAATTGGATTATGGTTTTATTTATTTGTTAAATATATTTTAGAATGTGATTCTAATATTGATTATAAGATAATCAAACATAAAAGAAAGATTCGCCGTTTAAAATTTCAAGTGGGAGTAAGAATCAAGAATTGATTTCTCACGGTCTCCATTGCCAGTCTAATAGTATAGTGGATAGGTGCTACACCCCGATGAGGGTGTTTGTTCACGAAATACAAGGTTAGACTTCACAATGATGGATAGAAGCACGGGAAAAAGCGAGTGCGGCCCCGTTGTCGTAGAGTATCTTGTTTACTTGTACTAATGTCTAACTAATGGTATACATTTGACTAAGATAGTATATTAGTCTCTTAGGAGCATTGAGATATTGTCTTGGAGACCAAGGAAGAAACAGTGAGTTGAATATGTTTAGAAAATATATTAATTGAGAATAGTTCTCATTTGATTACTTACTTGTTACGCCGCTGATGCGTCTCATATTTACGCATCTTTTAATTGATATTTTAATTATTTTGTACCTGATTAATTATAGTTCTACACTCATTTTGGCAATTTTTATGTTTAGCAGGTTTGAAATTAAAGTTTCAAAAATTGTCAAATTTTGGTTCAAATAAGTCAAATTCGATGCATAAACAATTAAATCAAGTCAATTGAGATTCGGGACAAGAACGTAAAAGCTCGACCCGCACCGCTACAGTACCGGAGCCGCACTGTTCATCATCCCCTACCTCCAGGCCCAACAACCCACCATCGTCCCGCATCAACTCTAGCCCATCAACGCCCAGCCCAACTTCACCCAGTCATCTTCATCCCACCGACCAACACCAGGCCCACCAAATGCCAGCCCAACTCCAGCCCGGTCGACCACCATCTCCACCTCAACCCACCGCCCCTGTTTGGCCCATCTCCAAACACAGCCCATCGTCACAGCACCACCATCACCAGCCCATACCCGCGCATCACCGACCAGACCTCCGGCCCACCACCACCACCGACTTAGGGTTTCGTTAGTAGTGGCTTCGATTTAAAAGGGAGAGAAGCGTTGGATTTTGGGGGGTCTCTAATTTCTAGATCTGGGATTTACCACGACCGCCTCTCCCTTTCTCTCTCAGCTTTCTCTCTCTCTCTCAGATTAATTTATTCTATTTTTTCTTTCCTTTTCGTTAAATTGGAACAAAAGCGAAATTAGCGTGGAGACCGACATGAGTTCGTTCAACTTCTTCTTCACCGGATCATCCTTGATGGAGAGCTAACTTGCTCTCTGGGGTTAGATGAAATCTTAGCCTTTACTTTTGTTTACTTTTAATTCGGGTTAATTTGATTGTTTATATGAATTGCTTGGTTGAGATAAATATTTTGAAGTATTATATTTTTATTGTTTATTCAATTGATATGATTATTGAGTTTGTAACCTTTAATTGTTGATATTGATATTTATAAATTAATTCTTTGTGCTTGTAGCCTTAGGATTAATTAATCAAATAATAGTATTAACTGAATTGTTAATTAAAGCCTACATTCCCTATGCTTTAGTTAGATAGGGTCAATATGTAATAATTAACAATACGTTAGATAGAGCCTATTTTCCTTATGCTTTAGTTAGATAGGGTCAATATGCAATACTAACAATATTATCTTAGTAGGTTGAAGCTTGTAGGGTAAACCACTACCCGTGTGACAATCAATAATTTCAATTTAAGAGTTAACACAAAAATAATTGGCTAATGATGGATTCGAAACCCTAAGCTCCAATTTAATACACATTCCCGATTAGTAGTAGATTATTTTAGTTTAATTGTCGTTTTCTAGATTAATTAACACAAAAATATCACTTTTCCTTAAATCAATTTAGATCATAGATTAAATTCACGCACTCTTAGTCCCTGTGGTTCGACACCCTCTCGCCCTACACTTCAATTTAGGTTTCTTTAATAGATAGGGGTTTATATTAAATTTTGATAGACATAGAAAAACACATCAGCAGGCACTCAACTACTTCAGGTTGGGGGTCCTCGGAAACAGTCTCCTTTCCAGACGGAAGGGGTAGGGCTGCGTACGTCACCCCCCCCAGACCCTGCGTTCTGCGGGAGCCGCAAGGCATTGAGACTGTTGTTGTTGTATAGAAAAACACATCAGCCGTTCTCCTATAGTAACGTGTATATTGGTTGACTCATTGTTTCACACAATGGATTCTATGCTTTGTTTGTTTGCTAAAATTATTAAAAGGTTCACAAGACTCAAGATATCAAGTGGCAGCATCTTCTAAGTGAATGCTCATGGCCTCCATTACTGGTCCAACAGTATAGCGGGTTACATTACTCCCCGAGGTGGATGTTAGTCTGTAGATTATAGGATTAGACTTTTGTCAGAATGAACTGAAGTCGAAGCAATTGAGTACGGCCACGCTAACGTGGAGCATATTGAGACCATGTATAGATATTCAGGTAATGGTATACACTTGACTAGGGTCTACATTAGCCTCCCCGAGGAGCTCTATTGTATGACCTTAGAGGTTGAAGGAAAATTGTGTGTTAAATGTGTTTAGTAAAGAGTTTACAAGAAAACATGTTTATTGAGAAATGGTCTCACCCTTCTAATATCTTAATTCGACCTCGCCAACGGGGAGTTTTGGGCAGTTCGGTTGGGTCACTACGGCATACATGTAAGTGTCGGATTGTAAACTCCGAACTTTGGTTGTTTGTTAAAAGTAAGAAAAGTAATCATGTATGGTATATGACTTGTTTTACAGTTTTTAATTTCATACTGGTTGTTATATTTTCTCATTGCGATCAGTACAGGTATGTCTTACTTGTCTGTTTAGTTATACTCGCTATGATATGATATGTCTTAATACATGAAGAGCACTAGGAGATGCTCATAGTTCTCTAGGTTGCTGCTGGTACATTTACTAAGTTAAAAATGTTAGAATGTATTTCAAAAATATTCCCTAAATTAATTAGAAATAACGCAGCGAAATGATTTAAAATTTCTAATTTTAAATTTACATGTAATTTAAAATTCCTATTTTTTAAATCTATAGGCCTTTAATACATTCATAAAATAATATAAAAAATAACTAGCACAATAAATACTGTAAATAAATAAAAAAGTAAAACATAAAAAAGAAAAGAAAGAAAAATACTTGAATGGAGACCGCAGTGTCTCCTAAAACTCACCGAGACCACAAGGCCTTCTACGCAATCTCCTCTGAACTATCATGAATGCAATGATGACCCAAACATATCCCTCCTTACTCCCCAACAGCGGGGCCGTATGAAACTAGTTTGGATGAGAACTTATTCTCAATAATATGCTTTCTTGTAACTCTTTCTAAATATGATTAACTCACTACTATTTCCTTAGTCTCTAGCATAACACAACAGAGCTTCTCGGGGATGTTGATGTGTCATTATAGTCAAGTGTATGTCATTGCCTAAACCTCCATACAAATTCATAAAATACTCCATAGCAGCGTGGCCACACTCGTTTCTTTGTACTTTATTCTATCCTGTTATAAGTCTAACCTTGTACTCCATAAACCGACACCCTTCTCAGGGAATAATGTCGATCTACTATATTATTAGACCAGTAATAGATATCGTGAGGACTCAACCATTGAACCTCGCTCCCACTTGAATTTTATAAACTAGTGGTTTTTATTTAAAGTACATATACAGGCCGATTATTATATAATCTACATTAGAATCACATTCTTAAATTAAAAAAATCATTTTCTAATTATTATTATATGTCAGTATTGATGTCAGCACGTCAAAAAAATTATATAATTGCCACATCAGCGTCACTAAAAATTTAAATTATTTTTTAATTTAATAGATATTAATTCCAATCTCATTAGGTTAACAATTTTATCTGATATCGTAATCTTATCAGATTTGTAAAATCAAATCATATATATCTAAAATAAAACTTGAGAATCAAATTTTCATATATGAATTAATGTTTTAATTCAATCGAAGTTTCCAACAATTCAAAAACGAATCGACAAGTATAATCGTTATTAAACGACCTTTAATAACTCTGTAAGGTTTCTCTTTTCTTTTAATAGAATCTCTATTTTATGAATTTGCAAATCTATTTATTTAATTTAATATGCCTCTCATGTATATAATGAATGTAATCAGATGCTTGCTTTCATACTAATTGTTGGGACGTACTTCAAAAATATTCCCCAAATTAATTAGGACTAACGCAGCAGAACAATTTAAAAATCCTACTTTTAAACCTACAGGTGATTTGAAATTCCTAATTTTAAATCTAAAGGAGATTTATAGTTTCTAATTTTAAATCCATAGGTCTCTACTCTAATACATTCTTAATAATAGCATAAAAAATAACTAGCATAATAAATACTGTAAATAAATAGAAAAGCGAAAAATAAAAGGAAAAGAAAGGAAAGAAAAATACCAGAATATAGACTATAACGTCGCCCTAGAAATCATTAAGACCCCAAGACCTTCTATGCAATGTCTTCTGAACAACCGAAGTGTGGACTTCGAAAAATATTGAACTATAAAGAAAACAATTTCAATGGAAATTTTTCCTCTCTTAATTCTCTGAAAGTCAATACTCTCAGAAAACTATTTAATTTTGATCGATGCTAAACCTTAATTCTAAAATCCCTATTTATAATTGGTTATTGGATGAAAAACACTTAAAATTTTTGATGTAGGACAAAACCGAACAAAGAAAAACGACATTGTTTTAACATGGTAATCAATTTCGCACTGCCGGCACACACGCGCCATGTGGCGCATTGCGATTGGTCTAGGCTCAAAGGCGAAAATTGCTGTGTGGGACGGGAATATGCGCTAATTGGCCCATCCATGGGCCTCCCCTTGTCATGGCAGGACATGCGCACGGATCGTCACTGTTTTTCACTGCTTTTCTTTTTTTCTTTTTTTTTGTTTTGTCTCTTACATGTATAAATTCATCTTATGAATTTTATTTTAACAAATTTATTTTATTTTATTTTATTCATTTAATGAATATTGTTTAGCACAATTAAATTTTCTCAGCTCATGAATTTTTTTTCAACATTTTTTTGATGGTGTAAATTCAGAGGCTTGTGCAAGGACATCAAGAACAATTTAATTCTAGTTCCAAAGGGCCAAAACTAATTTTCATCGCATGATAATATTTGATTACCATTTAGCAGGACTTAATTCCACTAAATAAATCTTACTGCTATGTAGAATTCAACTTATTTATTCGATAATCCCAAATAGACTATTTTGATAATAACAATCCTTCTATTAGATATCCGTGAGAAAAAATAATTATAGCTACTACCATTAATTTTCTCACAACTTTTCCATTAGTTCTCGACTCGCCCTTTCTCCAATTAATTCATTTATAGATGAACAAATTTATAGTGTAAATTCCAAATATCAAACACTTGGAATACTTTGGCCAAATATTTTAAATTAATTCAAATACTAGCGAATCAACTAAGGGGACATCTATATCTCCTAAGAGACTATAGATTTTATATTGAACACCTGATCCCTGCCACATTTCATGCCATTTTCCAATGCAAGTAACACTTCTGTCACATGTGGAGACCTAACTCTTAGTACACCAAGATAACTTACACTCCATGCACAGGTCCATAATACCCTAAGAATTTAGAGTCATCGTTTAATTAGTACGTTATAAATCAGTCATTTCTGATAGTAATCTACATACAAGTAACTCACTTGGTCCAATTCAGTGCATCAATCTTATTGCAAACACCCATATAACACTTTTTTTGGATCATCATCCACATGACCAAGATTAGTCATCTAAAGTGTCACATTATACTCTTAGCAGACAAGTAGTCCAAACTTGTCACCGGCTACAAATTTTTCAAATAACATGTCATTCCATTTGTTTTAAGTGAACCTGTGGCATAATCTCATTACCCACTTAAAACAAATATTGAAATGTAATTTGAGGACTACATCCATTTCATGGATGTTACTTAAAAAAATCACATGCATAATGAATTCATAGACACAATTATAATGGAAATGAAACTAATTAAATTTTATTCTAAACCAAAACAATAATATTTACAAGAAAAATTAAATTTTCATGACACTGTACCCAACAGAAAAGAAAGTTGGGAACGTAAGACTAGACTAAAGAGTTAGTTAGTCACAAGATTCGGATATTAGTCGCAAGATTCGGATATTAGATGTCGAACATTTTTTAGTATTAGATACTTGGAAATTCAATTATAGTAGAGATGATTAAATATTTGAAAGACACAAGATTGTGTTAGAAAAGTTCAGATCAAGAGCGTGTCTGTTATGATCCGAGAATTCGAGGTTTGGGCTGTGTAATGTTGTCAATGCTGAGTTGCGGATGATGTGCTGATTGGTTGGTGTAAATGCTGTTGCTGTTGAATTCTGCTGCAAGTTACTGCTGTTGTGGCTGCATTGCTTCTGTTAATATGCTGATTAAAGTTGATTAGTTTAAATAAAGATGTAATAGCATTAGTTAACTTGCTATTGTATTAGCTGATTTGTAATAAGCTGCATTGTGATCTGCAGTAGGAGACCTATTAGGCGCTGCAAGCTGTAGTTTAGTGCTGTTAGGCTAATTTGGCGCCACTTTAGGATTTAAAAGTTAGTTCAAGATATTTTCATAAGCTCTAGATATTTTAGTTAGTTGGTTAGGAGCTTAGATCTAGGTTCAATGTAATAGATTGCTTATAAGTAGATGCTTCAGCTGTAAATCTGATCATTCAATCAAAAATATCAAACATTAGTCTCAATTGAGATCAATTCTCCCTCTCATCTAACTCTCTCTATTTTCTCATCCCCAATTCTCTTCTTTCTCTCATCTAACTCTAATTCTCTACTCTCTCATCTCAATTTCGCTTCTTTCTCATCTCATATTCTCAACCTATCCCTATTTTACTTAGCTTATGATTGGGAATCGATCCCAATCATAACAGTGTCATATGATGATGGCTTCTTAAATTGAACTTGAATTCTTAATGCAAATATTGATAGTCATTCTCAATAGGATATGATCCTAACTTGCCCATCAAAGTCTTTCAATCAGTTCAGGCCGGATATATAGAGTAATAGAGATTGCTCATATTTGAACTGATGAAGGCACAGTTTAGAGAAAATGTATCATAAGAACTAAGGGAAGAGTCCACTTAGTATAAGCATCTATCTCAAGAATTAGGAACATCGAGAGAGTAAAATAAAACATGAGTCAAAATAATTTTGTCTCTTTTATAATAGCACTGGACTTTGAAAATAATTGCCTAGGTATTTAGATACTATTGTTGCCAAGACCCAAAGCCAACATGGCATGGTATTTGATATCCTATCTCATCTAGTTGTGACTAGTAGGTAGTATACTAGTGTTAGGGTGAATGGGTTCTCAGTAAGGGCATCAAGAGATAACAGTTTAAGTCAAGGAGTGTAGTTCTAAATTTGCGTAACTATCTTAATGTACTTTAGAAATTTGATCTCTACCCACTATTTGTTTCCAAATAGTCTTTTAGTTATTTTTCTAAAAATAGACTGGTAGTTATATAAACAAAGTGTTTATTTAAAAGATACGTTGGTAGATAGTTGACGTATTTTAATCAAAACAATGTTAATGGCGATTTATTAGCTAGGCTATGTAACCACATAAAAGAAGAATTTCCGGAAGCCATATAGCTTTTAAGTGGAACTTAATCTTAGGTCATATTAATGCAGTATGATTCAAAAACGGGTTTGATATGTCTTATGGGATGATTGAGTACTAAAATAATAACTGGTATGTGAATCATGTTCGAATTAATGGTGAATAAAACATCCTTTAAGAGTAAAGGCAATAGAACCACTAAGTTGCTATGACTTGTTCATAAAACGTTTATGGATTACTAAAAGTTCAAATGAGTGGAAGGGATGAGTATTTCATAAAAAGTTTATGAATGACTACTCAGTAAGTTGATATATGGATATACCCATGAAAACTAAAGTCTTAGACCCTTTAAAAAGTTCAAAGAATTAAAGACTAAACTTAGGATCAGTTTGGTAATTATATCAAATCACTTTGATTAGATTGAAGTGGTAGTTTTAGGAGAATTCTTAATTTTTCCTTATTACAAAGAGCTGTAGAAATGATCAATAATATTTTGTTGAATATGATAAGATTCATATGATGAGTTACTTCTACATGTCAAAAAGGTTTGTTATGTAAGAGGTTTTAGAAAGTGTTCTAAAAGTACGGTAGATAGTGTTTGTAATTCAGAAAAAGGCCAAAAATCAACGCAATTCGCCCAGTACGGGGCAAAAATAACATAATTCACCTAGTAGGAGAAAAACCAACATAATTCGCCCTCTAGGGACAAAAAAACAACACAATTCACCCAGTAGGGATAAAGAACAACTAATTTGCCCAGTAGGGATAAAAAACAACACAATTCGCCCAGTAGGAGAAAAACCAACGTAATTTGCCAGTAGGGATAAAAACGACACAATTCACCCAGTAGGGATAAAAAACAACACAATTCACCCAATAGGGATAAAAAAAACAACACAATACGCCCAAAAGGAGAAAAGCCAACATAATTCGCCCAATAAGGGGCAAAAACAACACAATTCGGTAGGAGACAAACCAGCACAATTTGCCTAGTTGGAGAAAAACCAACATAATTTGCCCAATAAGGATAAAAATCAACGTAATTTGCCCAGATAAGAACAAAGCAACATAACTTATCAACTCTTACTTCTTTTAAGACACATCTAACAAAAGAAGAAGATAAACAAAAGAAAAGCTTAACTTGCAAAAAGGGAAAGGACACTTGTCCCCTCACCCATATCACATATAATACTATAAATATAGAAAAGGGGAAAGAAGGACAAGAAAAACAAACAGGAAAAGGGGATCTTGATAATCTTTAAAAGTAGCTTGAGTTTAGCTTCTTCCCAATCACCTAATAAACACCACAAACATAATTGACACCGTCTATGTGAAACCGATATGACCGAATTATCAAAATCCCCGGATCCCCCAACTCAAGATAATGAAACCGAACAAGTTTCAAAAGGTCAACTCCAAAATATACAAACAGTTTTAGAACAAGTTATGGAAAAATTAATAGGAAAAGGGCTTGAAAATAACTCGGATCCTAAAAATGTAAGGTCAACAAGAGCTAGGCATGATTAGGCCCATGAATTTTGGCAAAAGGAAAAATCCGAAAGGAGAAGAGTTCATCCTCACCATGAGCTCGATCGTAACAACAAAAATTTAGAAAACGTGCAGATGGACCATGGGAGCATGAAGGACGAATCCACAACAAACGTCAACATCGGATATAAGAACTAGCCAGACCTTACCCATTTCACGGAAGAGGCAAAGATCTACTCAATTCCCGAAGTTCGGGGTATGTACTCTCCTTTTTCACTAAGAATTCTATCTTTTCCGGTGGACAAAGTTAAGGCTCCCAACATAGACCTCTTAGACAAATCTCAAGATCAAGAGGACCATCTGTCAAGCTTGAAGACCAGGATGTACATACAAAACGCTTCGAAAGAAGTGTGGTGTAAGTGTTTTCCATCCACCTTAAAGCGAGTAGCCTAATCTTGGTTTTCTTCCCTGCCTCCTGGTTCAATCGATGGTTTTGTACAGTTAGTAAAGCGCTTCTCTAAGCACTTGTTAAGTAATAAGAGAAGAAGAAAAACGGCTGCACAATTGATGCAATTGCAACAAAAAGAGTCCGAAACTTTAAGAGACTACGTTAGGAGAATTACTACAGAAATGATAGATATACTAGGACTAGCCGACGAAACCGCCATTGGCGCCTTTACCAACGGACTAAAACACTCAGACTTCAAAATTTCCCTAGCTAAAAAGCCAACCAGAAACCAATGACGAACTATGGAACAAGGCCAACAAGTACATATCAGCCGAGGATGCTATGACCGTAATAGGAAAAATGCGGCTGGGAGTCACCAGAAGGAAACGAGAGAAGTCAGAAACGTCTCACTTGAGAAGGCCAAGGGCACATGAGACTTCTTTAAAACCAAAAGTACAAGTGCGAAGACCTACAGGACACTTTTCTTATGAGATACAGGGAAAATTGGCACATCGACCTTTCCCTCTTAAGAGGATGCCTTACGGGTCGAAAACACCCATCAACCCACAAGTCAAATCAAAGTGGTGCAACTACCACCAATTCTATGGCCATATAACTAAAGAATGTTAGGCAAGAAGAAAACAAACCCAGGACGGTCAAGCTAGGGAGGCTAACCTGTTAAGATTCAACCATTGCTCTTGAACCTTAACCTTAGTTGGGATAGAGAGAGTATGAGATTAGAAGAGAATATAGAGTTTAGATGAGATAAGAAGGGAAAGTAGATGAAAAGTAGAGAGAGGTATCAAAAGATATCAAATTCATTCATCAAAGTTGTTATTGAATACAAGCTAGAGCCATCTATTTATACTACTTCCTCCTAGGATGGCTTAGACTAAAAATATCTAGAGATACATTGCATTTGGACCAAAGAGCTAACCGACTTAACCACCATCTAGCTAATTAGCCGCCAACCTTGACCGGACATTGACCTCCTAAACAAGACCACACTAAAGCTCACTTATTACATGACTTAACAAGAAACTTAAGCTACTAATTACATCAAGACTTATTCTAGTTAAATCCTCAACACGCTAATACAACTCTTCAGCTAGATTCAACCTCTTATTACATTTTCTTAAGCAAAACAAATATCCAATAGCAGCACACACCCACAACAGCAACAAGACAGCAACCAGGCACCAACAGCCCATGCTTTGGATTCTTGGTTCATAACATTCCCTTCCCCTTGACAACATTCTTGTCCTTAAGAATAGAAGAGAGTTGAAAAAATGAAGAACACTTATTGCATATGAAAAGATAACTGAAGTGTTGAATTTCTTGCTGAATTTTCTGCAGCTGGAAAGACCTCTGGAACAACTAAACCTGAAATGCAGCAAATTCAGGTGTATGACTCTTGTTTCGACACAATGTTTGTGTTTGAATGTATAATATTCTTCAGGAGGTCTGCACCGATCAAACCAAACATCACAACACCTCATGAAGCAGCAAACACAGCCCAAAACTCTATCTTGCTACTGAGAATCACACAACGCAGCAGTACTACTGAATTTCTGCTTGTAGAATGCTGCATGACAGATGTTATATGTCATTAAACCCATAAAATTGCATGTGAAGACCTTTAACAACTCAGGAGGCCTTCCAAACTCAAACCATGAAAACCAAACATCGAAATCTGCTTGTAAGTATTCCCAAATGCAGTTCAAACTGCCCCATTTCTTGATCATGGCAACCCAACGCATTAGAATTGCATAAGGATGCAGCTGTAACTCTTTCATTTTGGATCTTATCTAAAATTTGTATGGCTTAGACATCCACATACTGAACCACCTCAAACCATGCTCAATAAACTCTTGATTGCTTCCCAATTCCTCATGACTTACTGCAGAGCTTAAGAATTCAGTTATGCTTAAGCCAGACCACTCATAGCTGCAGATCTTACAGGTTTTAGCTCGATTCTTGTCCAAATTGAAGCTTCTTGATGCAAACAAGTTATGACACCTTCCAATCACTCTCCATTCAGGCAACTCATTCACTGCTGACAGTGAAGGAATTGTAATTCTCCCAGCCATAACCACAACTAACTTGAATTCTTGTTGTCCCACCTTGATCAATTGGGCATTGTGACATTGGCTTGAAGTTTTGGACTTTTGCTCCACCAAATCAAATACTCATGGGTCACAATCGAATTTTCGTCATCAGACTTAAAGATGAACTTCAAATCAGGACACCAATGACACATCCGAATATCTGAGATTAACTTCAGTACAAGGGGAAATCTGTCCTGACATTTACTGCTGAAATGTAAAATATTTCCAGCTAGAAATGATCTTGTTTTCTTGTTGTACTCCTTCATCCAAACATTGAGAAAGTATTGAAGCTTGTGCATATTATTTTTTCATTCGGAACAACCACAACAAGTCACCCCAAACACATTCCAACTGGTATTACTAACGCTGCCAATCACAAATTCCATCCTGTTCTCATGACTTCCTTGGGTCCCATGCTCATCCAACCACCAAATTTGCCCCCAGTGACCAGGCTTCGCTTTATTGTCAATGAGATTAAGTACGTACACGAAGTACACAAGCACAAGGAACCAATGGAACATCTGAACAGTTGTGCAAACTTCAGCAACATGGCCTAATCCATTCAAGACTCTACCGTTGTTGCATATAATGCCTCTACTGTTTCCATACTCAACCCACAACCCCATTGCTAGCACCTTGGCAGCAACCCAACTTGAGAGATCTTGGTTGAGTGGCTCGATTTTAGCTTCCAAGAACTGCACCTCCACATTAAACTCAGGAGGCCTCACATTTGGTTGCACAATTGGAGCATGATCTTTGTCCATAGCTTGATGAATGCACAATCTGAATTTGGCGCCCCTTACACTTGCCTCAATTCTGTCCCGAACAGACATTCCAGCCAAATGGCAAAGACCAGAATCATTCAACACCATAGGGGGTCTTCCAACATCAATTACATCAGTTACAGCACCTGTTGTACTGATTTTGGTCTGAACAGAATTCAGCTCCAGCACAATAATGAATTTATACAACTCTAACAACTCAATTGCTTGTTTAATCACATTGCTTCGCCTTTGTCGAACCTTAAAACGCACTCGTGCAGCTTGATTAATTCTTTTCAGTAGAAAATCACATCGTTTCAGCCTCACATAGCCTTGAGTATCTTCTCCCGAATCAGGAGGCAACTCGTCATAAGAGTGTGTATTTGAATACACTTTTTCTTCACTCAAAAGCTCACCTTGTCCAGCTTGCCATGGAGTAACACTTAACAGATTTGATGATGTATCAAGTGGTATTACAACAGTAGCATCGAATTTTCCAGCAGAATGCTTCGGGTCTGCATAGTTCTCTTCTTGATTTCTTGCAAGGACTTCATAGTGACCCACTTGTAGCATCGAAGCATCCTTAGGAGACCACGACACAATCCCTAACTTGTCGAGCTTCGATTTCTACTTAATAAACTTCTTTTTGTCCCAAAAATCTTTCAACGCTTCATTTAGATGGTTCCTTTTCATCTTACTCTTTGCTTTTTTAACATTCCTTTGACATGAAAATCGTATTCCCATTCCGGATGTATGTCATACTGTGACTCAACATTAGCAAGATACTCTAACTCTAGCAAAGATTCTTCACCGTGATCGACTTGCTCAAACTCAGGTTCCTTTGCCTTGTGTCCATCAATTTCGGCATTGTCGTGGTCGAATTCATCTTCAATAACAACGTATTCCACTTTCTCTTTTTGCTCAACATTGAACTTCTGTTGTCTAATGCTATCCACTAGCTCCGGAAACTCATTTGCACCAAGAACACTAGCACAATCAAACTGTTGAGTTAAAAATGTTGATTCACAATTTGCTGATGCGCTTGGTCCATTGCCAGCTTAACTTCCAGCAAAAACCTCTCACGTTCTTGTCTGAGTATTTGCTTTATTTTCTCACAATAATCACTTATCACTGATTGACAAGAGCCATCATCATCCATACCAGCCATATTTGCAATGAACACCAATGCTTCGATCTTGAACAGCTCAGTTCGCAGCGATAAGATCCAGCTCAGTTCGCAGGGGAACCAAATTCGACTCAAATCACTTCAATCGATGATTGCTTAAAGAAATTATACTCCTACGTTCGCACAACACAATCACTTTCTAACGGTTCCACAATCGTCACTGATTACAAACCATAACTTGTAGAATTCGCGAACGAACCCTAACTTCGAACAAACCCTAACAGAGATGCTTTCTTGAATAATTCAGACTAAGAATCTGAATAAGGTTCAATTCTTGTCTGTAGTGATGGTTTAAACACACGATACACCACAACCTCAAGAACAAAGTCGGATTTCAACACTTTCGGTGCTCAGTTCGTTGTCAGATTTTGCCTAAGCAAATATCGACTCAATAACATATAATTCTTAAGAATCAAACGCAAATTCTGATGAATTCTCACCACTTCTATGTTTATCAACACAATTTCATCACAATCCAGCAACAAAAGCAGATTCGGATCGAATATGAACTTGTAGTTCAGAAACAGTTACCTCAACTTCAATTTCTGAGTTGTAGAATATGATTAAACCTCAATTCAGCTTGTTTCTGATCTTTTGATGATGATCAAGTGCAATGTGGATCAATTAGCATCATTTGACATCCTCTCCACAGATCAAATGAATATTTGATCAAGATCAATTATGCTTTGCACATAACTCCAGCAACTGATACTTTGCTTCTGCACTAACATTCAGCAGCTAATGCTTGATCGAATCTACTGAATTCACTATGAATCAGCTTTAATGTTGGATGTAGTCAACAAATACTAATCAATTATACTTTGTTCAATGTAATTCAATCAATTATAATCCCAACCGAAAGCAATTCCCAGGCATTGCAGTTCAGCACAGCAGTAACCGCCAGCTACAACTGCAAAATTCAGAATTGAATTCTGATCACAAAATTTGAACTAAATTTGCATCACAATTGTTTTTATTGATTAATTGCAGTGCAATCAATCAGATTTTGTATTTTTTTCGGATATGAGCTTGATTCGGAAGCCAAATCAAGGCTCTGATACCAATTGTTAAGATTCAACGATTGTTCTTGAACCTCAACCTTGGTTGGGATAGAGAGAGTATGAGATTAGAAGAGAATATAGAGTTTAGATGAGATAAGAAGGGAAAGTAGATGAAAAGTAGAGAGACGTATCAAAAGATATCAAATTCATTCATCAAAGTTGTTATTGAATACAAGCTAGAGCCATCTATTTATACTACTTCCTCCTAGGATGGCTTAGACTAAAAATATCTAGAGATACATTGCATTTGGACCAAAGAGCTAACCGACTTAACCACCAACTAGCTAATTAGCCGCCAACCTTGACCGGACATTGACCTCCTAAACAAGACCACACTAAAGCTCACTTATTACATGACTTAACAAGAGACTTAAGCTACTAATTACATCAAGACTTATTCTAGTTAACTCCTCAACACGCTAATACAACTCTTCAGCTAGATTCAACTTCTTATTACATTTTCTTAAGCAAAACAAATATCCAACAGCAGCACACACCCACAACAGCAGTAAGACAGCAACCAGGCACCAACAGCCCATGCTTTGGATTCTCGGTTCATAACATAACCCCAGTAATAAATCAAAGGAGCCAGACATTAAGGTAATGATACCAACACCTCCAAGAGAGTTGATGGAACAAACTCAAATGACGATTGCCATTATATCCCAGACTTTGCATCCTAGTAACCGTTGTTTAGCCAAACTGGAAGGAGAACGAATTAAAAGAATCCGACCCCTGTTGGAAATCACCTTTAATGAAGAAGACTTGAGTGACATTTATGTCCCGATCATTATCCTTGGAATGGGGCAATACTGCATACACTGGGTATTGGTTGACCAAGGAAGTGTGGTAAACGTACTTTTCTACCTATGTTTTGAGCAAATGGAAATGTCAGATAATGAAATTTCTCCGGTTCACTACCCTGTGGTAAGCTTCACGGAAGAAGCAGTTAAACCATAAAGAGCAGTTGCTATGAACGTTGTGTTCCGAGGAGTTAAAAAGGAGTTAGCTTTGCTATTAAGGCAGTACCGAGATGTCGTTGCATATAACACTGATGAGGTAATAGGAACTAATTGGGATGTTGTGGTCCATAAATGAAATGTTCCAGTAGGAACCTCCCCTATAAAACAAAAGAAAAGGAGCTTTTTGTTTGTAATTCAAAAAACAACATAATTCGCCTAGTAGGGGTAAAAATCAACATTATTCGCCCAGTAGGGGTAAACATCAACACAATTCACCCAATAAGGGAAAAAATAATATTATTTGCCCAGTAGATGTAAAAAACAACATAGTAGGGGCAAAAATCAACACTATTCGCCCAGTAAAGGTGAAGAACAATATTATTCGCCCAGTAAAGGTAAAAATCAACACTACTCGCCCAGTAGAGGCAAAAAACAATACAATACGCCCAATAAGGGTAAAAATCAACATAATTCACCCATTAGAGGTATAAAAAACATAATTCGCCCAATAGGGGTAAAAATCAACACTATTCGCCCAGTAAAGGTAAAAAACAACATTATTCGCCCAGCCAAGGTGAAAATTAACACAATTCGCTCAGTAGGGGTAAAAACTAACACTATTCGTCCGGTATGGGTAAAAACCAACACAATTCCCCCTAGTAAGGGTAAAAAATAAAATTATTCGCCAATAGGGGTAAAAAAACAACATTATTCGCCCACTAGGGATAAAAATCAGTATAATTCACCCATATAATGACAAAATAGTTTAAACTTATCCATCTTCACTTCTTTTAAGATACATTTGAAACTTAATTTGTAAGAAAAGGAAAGGGACTTACCTAAACTAAAAATATCATCATACCACTCTAAATAAAAAAAATAAAAAAAAGGAGCGAAAGAAGGACGAGAAAAACCAAGGGATGACGGGGATCTCTATAATTTTTAAGTAACTTGAGTTTAGCTTCTTCCTGAACACTTATTAAACACGACAAACATAATTGGCACCGTCAATGGGAAAAAAACTGATATAACCCAATTATCAAGATCCCTGGATCCCCCAACTCAAGATAGTGAAATTGAACATGTTCCAAAAGGCCAACTCCAATATATGCAAATGGTTTTAGAACAGCTTTTGGAAAAATTAACAGGACAAAGGCCCAAAGATAACTTAGATCCAAATAATGTAAGGTTCCCAGGAGTTGAGCAGGGTTACACCCATGAACCCCAGCAAAAAGAAAAATCTGAAAAAAGAAAAGTTCATCCTTTTTGTGAACATGATCGTGACAACGAGAATTTGGAGAACGTACAGATGGACCATGGCAGCATGGAGGGCGAATCAACAACGCACACAAAAATCGACCAGATCTTACCCGTTCTCTAGAAGAAACAAGGGTTCACTCTATTCCTGAAGTCCCGGGTATATATTCTCCTTTTTCATCAAGAATTTTGTCTTTCCCGGCAGAAAAAGTTAAGGTTCCCAATATAGACCTCTTTGACGGATCCCAAGACTCCGAAGACCACCTGTCAGGCTTTAAGTCCAGGATGTACATACAAAATGCTTCAGAGAAAGTGTGGTGTAAATGTTTTCCAGCTGCCTTAAAAAAAGAGGCCCAATCTTGGTTGTCTTCCTTGTCTCCTGGTTCAATCGATGGTTTTGCACAGTTAGCGGAACGCTTCTCTAAGCACTTTGTAAGCAATAAGAGAAGAAGAAAGATGGCTACACAGTTGATGCAGTTGCAGCAAAAAGAGTCCGAAACCTTAAGAGACTACGTTAGGCGATTCACTGGAGAAATGATAAATGTATCAAGATTAGCCGATGACGCCGCCATTGGCGCCTTTATCGAACGACTAAAGCACTCATATTTCAAATTTTATCAGGCTAAGAAGCAACCGGAAGCCATTGACAAGCTATGGAGTAAAGCCAATAAATACATATCAGCCGAGGATGTATCACCGTGGTAGGAAAAATACAGCTGGGAGTCATTGGGAGGCCATGAGAAAAGTCAGAAGCATCTCACTTGACAAGGCCAAGGCCACCAGAAATGACCCTAAAACCAAAATACAAGTGCGGAGACCTACAGGACATTTTGCTTACGAGATACAGGAAAAATTGACATGTCGACCTTTTCCTTTTAAAAGAACGTCCTATGGGTCGAAAGCGCCCTCCAATTCACAAGCCAAGTAAGAGTGGTGTGACCACCATCAATTCTACGGCCATACAATAGAAGAATGTCATGCAAGAAGAAAACAAGCCCGAGACAATCAGGCTACAGTAGTTAACCTCGGTCCGCAATCAAAGGAACCAGACAGTAAAGCACTGATTTCGGTACCTCTGAGAGAATTGATAGAACAACCTAAAAAGACGATTGCTATGATATCTCGAACTTTATATCCAAGTAACTCTTGCTCGTCTAAATCGGAAAAAGAACGAGTAAAAGGAATCCGCCCTTACAGGAGATCACTTTTAATGAGGAAGACTTGAGTGACGTTTGCGTCCCACATGATGATCCACTAGTTACCAACCCTGAATTGGAGCAATATTGTGTACACTGGGTGTTAGTCGATCAAGGAAGTGCAGTAAACGTACTCTTCTACCAATGTTTTGAACAAATGGAAATGCCAAATAGTTAAATTTCTCTTCATTACCCTGCAGTGGGCTTCACAGGGGAAGCGGTCAAACCACTGGGAGTAGTTGCCATGAACATTGTATTTTGAGGACTAAAGGCTACTAAGAAAACTAGGATGGAATTCCTAGTTATAGATTTACCCTCCCCTTATAATGTAATACTCGGTCGACCTGCTTTAAATTGCATACGAGTTGTAATCTCCACCTATCACCTGCTGATGAAATTTGAATGGGACAACAGAGAAATAACAGCCATTCGAGGAAGCCAAAAGTAGCTCGTGAATGATATAATGCTTCGCTAAAAAGTGATAGCTGCGAAGTCACATCCGGGGTAGGTACAGGGCAACTTAGTCTTTCCGGGGAAAGTGAATCTGAAAACTCAGACCATGACTGGGGAAAATTAAAAGAGATAGAAGTGAAGGAAGAAAAACTATAAGAGTAGGGTATTTGCTGTCTGAGGAAATAAAGAAAGAATTGGCTTTGTTATTAAAGCAATGCCGAGACGTCTTTGCATATAACACTGATGAGATGACATGAATTAATGGAGACATTATGGTCCATAAACTAAATGTTTTAGCAGGAACTTCCCTTATAAAACAAAAGAAAAGAAACGTTTATACTGAAAGAGGGGAAGCCATCAAAGCATAGGTAAATAAAGTATTACAATCAGGATTTATAAGAGAAGTTAGATATCCTGAATGGTTGGTAAATGTGGTGTTGGTGAAAAAATTGAATGAAACTTGGCAAATGTGTATCGATTTCACAGATCTTAATAAATTATGCCCAAAAGATTCCTATCCCCTCCCAAAGATTGACCAACTGTTGGACTCTACAGCGGGGAACGAGTTATTCAGTTTTATGCATGCTTCGTACAGCTACCACAAAGATAAAAATGGATTCGCAAGACGAGGAAAAAAAACATCATTTGTTACTAACGAAGGAACCTACTATTACAAGTTGATGCCCTTTGTCTTAGAGAACATAGGTGCGACTTATCAACGATTGGTTAACAAGGTATTCGCGCAACAAATTGCACGTAATATGGAAGTTTATGTTGATGATTTGATTGTAGTCACGTGCCAAAGAAAATCAAACAAAAGAATTACAAGAGACTTTGTAAACCCTACGGGAATATCAAATGAAGCTAAATCCCAACAAGTGTTCGTTCGGCATACATAAGGGAAAGTTTTTATATTACATCTTTAGTGCTCGAGGGATTGAAGCCAATCCAGTAAAAATAAAATCCATTCAAGAAAAGGGAAATTCTAAAAATGATTAACGACGTACAGCAACTTACGGGATGGTTAGCCTCATTTAATAGATTTATCAGTAAATCTGCTAAAAAAGCACTCTCGTTCTTTCGAGTGCTAAGGAAAAAATGGGGTTAGCCATGGGATAAAGAGTGTGAACATGCTTTCCAAAATGTCAAAGAACATCTTGCACATCTTCCCTCTATGGCTAATCCCAATCCAAGAGAGATCTTGATTTCATATGTAGCGGCCACAAATAAGACCATTAGCACAGTTCTAGCAGCTAATCATTCGAAAGGACAGACCCCTGCATATTTTGTCAGCTTGGTGTTAAAAGAGGCCGAATTAAGATATCCTCTGTTAGAAAAAATGGTGTTTGCCATTATAATGGCCTCGAGAAAAACTTCGACCTTATATTCCAGCACATACTATAAGTATACTAACAGATCAACCTGTCAAGAAACTATTATCAAAGTTAGAATGTTAGGGACGATTTTTAGCTTGGGTTGTAGAGTTATCAGAATATGACTTACATTATCCACCATGAACTGCCATAAAAGCACAAGACCTGGCAGACTTCCTTGCTGAATGCAATTTCAAGGTAGAGTCGAGTCTTGAGCCAGAAAATGTTACGGGGGAAAAGAAAAGAAAGATTGACGATTCAAGTGCTGAGACGCTAGAAAAATTCTCGATATGGAACATATCTGCAGACTGTTCTTCACGCCAAGAAGGGTCAGGAGTTGGAATTTTCGTTTGAGATCCTCAAGGGATGACATATCGTTACGCCCTACGTTTCCACTACCTGCTTAATAATAATGAAACTGAGTACGAGGCCTCAATGCACGGAGCTAGTCTTGCACAGACCGCTGAAGCTCGTTCTGTAAGAATTCATGGTGACTCACAGATAATATTTAGCCAGGTAAACGGAGAATACGAAGCTAAAGAGCCTAACATGCTTAGATACCTTAAAATATTTCAAGAACTGGCCGCAAACTTTGTAAGAGTAGAGGTAAAATACATGGATAGGAATGAGAATCACATAGCAGATGAGTTGAGCAAGTTAGCTAGCTCTCGTTAGGCAGCTCCTGAAAACACTGAGGTAGTGATCAAACAAATATACCCAAAAGATTCTGTAGGGGAAATCGTAGAGTACATTATCTCGGAATGTCACCCTATTGGACACGGCAAGTAATTGAATATCTGCGCCACGGAAGCCAACCTTTGGATCCTCTTGATGCTAAGAAGTTGAGACGAGAAGCCTCTCGATTTGTGCTTATAGAAGACCAACTTTACAAGCTATCTCACTCTCATCCCTCACTCAAATGTGTAGAAACAGACGAAGGACAAGAGATTCTAGAAGAAATTCAGGAAGGCAAATGTAGAGGGCATATAGGAGGACAGGCACTTGCAAATAAAACTTTGCAAGCAAGATATTTTTGGCCCACCTTGAAAAAAGATGCCAAAGAGTTAGTACGTCATTGTAAAGCCTGGCAACGATTTTCCCTAATTTATCATGCGCCTCCCGCCACTCCACAAACTTCAATCAGTCAACTACCTTTTGAACAATGGGGAATTGATATATTGGGTGCCTTCCCCTTAGCCTCAGGACAAAGAAAATTCGTGATAGCCACCATTGATTACTTCACTAAATGGGTTAAAGTCGAACCAGTGGCAAAATAACAGACCAAGTAGCACAACGCTTCCTGTGGAAAAATATTATTACCTATTTTGGAGTACCCAGAATACTTGTGGCAAATAATGGATCCTAGTTCAGCTCAACCAGGTTTCTAGCTTGTTGCGAAGAAGTGGGCATCAGTCTTCATTTTTCTACCGTAGCCCACCCATAAAGTAAAGGACACATTGAGGCAACTAACAAGGAAATACTAAAGGGCATTAAAAGAAAGTTAGAAAAAGCAAAACGCTTATGGGTCGAAGAGCTGCCCAATATACTATTGTCCTACCGAACCATCGCAACAAGAGCAACTAGAGAAACCACTTTTATGCCAACATATGGAGCAGAAGCTATATTGCCAATAGAAATACAGAACCCTACATTCCGTGTGAAGTATTACCATCCAGAAGAAAACACGGCACTAATGGCAAACTCTCTAGATTTAGTAGAGGAGGTCTGATCTGAAGCTTTATTACACATGGTAGCACAAAAACAAGCAATGGAAAAATATTTTAGTCATAAAGTTAGACCACAACAATTTCAGGTAGGGAACTTCGTTTTGAAACCCACAGAAGCTGCAGGAAAAGGCGCAGAATTTGGAAAACTCACACCTAACTGGGAAGGTCCTTAAAAAGTAATCCAAGTCTTAAGAGAGGGAAGTTATCAATTATGCCAACACGATGGAACTGAGATATCCAGGAGCTGGAATGCGCATAACCTCAAAAAATATTACCCATAATTGTGCTACATCTTTAGGCATATAATGACCTTTCTTTTTGTGTAAACGTACCTTAGTTGTCTTGTACATTTGTAAATGTGCGTTGAATAAATGCGACAGTGGTTATGTTAAGCATAAAAGTCTTCTCTTTTTGTTGAATACTGAGAGATAAACTTAACAGGTAAATAAAGTCATAAACAACAAAACAAAAAAGCAGGGAGATACAACCATTCACCGAACAAGGGTGCAACCATTCACCTACTAAGGGTGAAACCATTCGCCTACTAAAGGTGCAACCATTCACCTATTAAGGGTGTAACCATTCGCCTATTAAAGGTACGGTCATTCAAGGTGCAACCATTCTCCTATTGTAGCCATACACTTGTCAGCGATACGAAACAACACAACATGACTTTTCACCTATTAAAAAGAAAGCTACCGTATACTAATCGATGGTAAGAAACAACACAACATGAGGTTGTCAATTAACCATACAATTCTTCATCTATTAAAAAGAGAGCTACCATATACTCATCAGTGGTATAATAAAACACATGATCTTGTCAATTAAACACACAACTCTTCACCTGTTAAAAAGAGAGTTACTATATACTTATCGAAGGTATGAAACAATACAACATGAGGTTGTCAATTAACGATACAACTCTTCACCTGTTAAAAAAGAGCTACCATATACTTATCAAGGATACAAAATAATATGATGTTGTTAATTAAATTACACAACTCTCCACATGTTAAAAAGAGAGCTACCACATACTCATCGGCGGTACAAAACAATACAACATGAGGTTGTCAATTAACAATACAACTCTTCTCTTGTTACAAAAAGAGCTACCATATACTTATCAAGGATACAAAATAATATGATGTTGTTAATTAAACAACACAACTCTTCACCTGTTAAAAGTACAGCCATACATTCAAACATATCATAAAACCATACATTCTCATACAAAGTCAAGCATATCCATTTGTAGAACAAACTTCCCATTTGAACATAAAAGTGTCTCACATACCAAGATACCATCACCCATGTTTATCCATCATATAGCCAATAAAATCATCACACTACCAAGAAGAAAAGAAGAGAGAATAAAAGAAAACTATAGTCTCATAGGACCTAAGCTCACGAATGAGAATTACCTTCAGCAGAGGGAGAAGCATCCCTCTGAGATAACTCCTCATTAATCTCATTAGTAATTTGAGAGTTAAAAGAATCTACCATAGGTCGAATAAAGTTAGGACCACCATCACCAAGCTTCTAGGATAAGCGAGCAAAAGCTGAATCCATTCCGGCCTAGTAAAAGTCACTTTGGGTGATCTGAAATTCAGAGCTAGACTTAAAAGTAGCAACGGCCTCCTCATGAGCTCGAAGAAGTGCAGCTCGAAGATCTTCAATCTGCACATCCTTATTAGGTAAATCTCTCGCTTGACGGCAGTTATCAACCCGCGCCTGATCCAACCTCATTTGAAGCTGCTCCACTTCATGATGAAAGTCTTCTTGTTGCCTCAAAGATGCACTTCGAACAGCCGGGAGCTCCTCCTGAAGGTTCTGACAACAGGCCATGGCTTATGTACAATATGAGGCCATTTGACTTAAATAACCTAAGACACATAGATGCTGCAAAAACAAGCCATATAAACACACCAAAGTAAGCAATAATACGAAGAAGAAGAAAGAGAAGTAGAGGAATGAACAAAGTAAGCATAAGTCATCACCTCTGACAGGGAGAAAGAACTCTGAGGACGAATGGTCCCGGGAGGTGACAGCTCTTCAAAAACTCTAAGCAAAGAGGCAAAAATTGTTACGGGACGGGGGGAAAGTAGAAGTATCTTCCCCTCAAGCCCAAGTCTCATCTATAGGAAAATCTTTCACAGAAGGAGTGGGAGGAGGTGGCGGCAAATGAATGACAGCAGGTGCATCCAGTACAATGAGATTTTGCACTGACTCAGAACGTGCCCAACCGTTCCTCCCTTCTTGATGTAAGTTTAACTGAGTAGACCAAACCCGAGGAGATAGTTGCGTAATGCCGCTGCGTACGCGACGTAGAGCAGAGCCTTCACCCTCAGAAACCAACTGTGCAACAAGAAGAGGGGGTCCTCAGAAGAAGGTTGTACCGAGGGTTTGGCGGAAATGCCCATATCAGTATGCGCCAAGCTGCCTTAAGGAGAATTTAAAACCAAGTAGTGGGCGATAATTAGGTTATCTACTTCCTCGACTGCATTAAAAAGAGAAGCAGCAACAAGAGTCAAAAACAATAAACACTCACTGTTATATAGTAAAAAAATAAAATAATCTAATAAAAGAAGTCAAACATTTGGGACACAATACCTGGAAAAGTTTTCCCACTTAACCCAGCCTTTGCAAGCACTATCTCCATACTAAGAAGTGAGCGAGTGGCTACAAAACGATCTCCGTCAGAATTCGTGCCAAAATAGTTAATAATTGCCCAATCTGCGGGAGCCAACTCTTCCAAGCGCGATCTAGGGGCATGGGTTAGTTCAAGCCACACCACAGGACAACTAGGAAAAGTAGGCAATCAAACCCATAAAAACTTGTTCAACCAAGTCTTAAGGTTGGACGGATTGTCCTCAACAAAACGCAACTCCCACGACTCTCGAAAGAAAAGGTGCTCCAGCTCTTTTTCACTTTAAATAAATAGTCAAAAGCCTTGCTAGAAGCTGTAAAACCCTTAACAAAACAAGTAATCAAAAATCCGTATACATTCCAAAGACCATTAGGGTCACTTGACTAGGGCACATGGTATACCGCTCCAATAAATTAGACGCAAAAAAGGATGCGGAAACCTAAGCCCAGCACTCAAAGACTCCGGCATCATAGCAAAACAATCGTGCCGAGGGAAAAATAGTATACAATCAGTTTCCTTAGGAGCCCATATTTCGTAATCCGAAGGAAAATAGTACTTCTTTTTAATAAAAGTGATCTTTTCTACATTCGAATAACGTTGAGCAAACCGTTTAAAAGGTCTAATATCTGTAATGTGTGGGAATTTGGCCCGCACTCTAGCTTTAATTAAAGTTATGATAGTGGAAGCAAGATTAGATGTGAGACCGAAAGTGAAAGGCCGGTTTTCGGCTTAATCGCCTCGATTCATACTTGGAGTCCTACTTTTACCCTGAACCATTTTTTAATCTGCATTAAAATCACCCTAATAAGTATAACATGAATCAAAGACCAAAAATACATACGCGAATAGAGGCAATGCTCCTCCCTTTGGATACGAAAAGAAGGTAGAGGTGATGCGATAACCGATCCCTAATTCATAGGAGATAAAATATCTTCTAGCCTACTGAGAACTGTAAGATTATCTAAAACACGCTGATAGTAGGAAGAACTATGGCTATTCGCACCCAAGCTCATTTTCACAACTAAAACCACCTCAACCATAACCAAAAAAAAAAAAAGAAACTTTACGTTTTTTAACATGAGTGAAGCACATGCTACACTAGAATATGAAAGACTTTTAGTTAAAGCCATATAAACTAAGATTGTTAACACACGCAAGCCAACAGGGCACACGTTACAAAGGAGATTTTGATTAAATTAATAGTTAAAAACATCAACAAACTAGCATGGCGAGGCACATGCTATATTAGAACATGAAAGACTTTTAGTTAAAGCCATTTAAACTAAGATTATTAACACCCGCAAACCAACAGAGCACACACTACGAAAGAGATTTTGATTAAACTACAGTTAGTAACACCCACAAACCATCACAATAAGTCACACGCTACTAACAAAGCAAAATAACAGGATTCAGCATTAACAAGTTAACACGACCAAAAGAAGACAGGTATAACTCGTAAAACTACAATATACCCAAAAGACAGACTCTTTTGCAAAACTAGAGCAGAGTCAAAGTTAAAACTTAAACTAAAACCCAATTCACACAGAAACCAAAAGAATCACAACCAACAACTTCCATTTCCAACATATGATAACAAACCTCATATATTCCAACAAAATTAGGGAAAAAAGGGATAAAAGACACCATACCTAATATCAAAGCCGATGAAAATCGCAGGAAATAAAAGAAAAACGAGCCGAACGACCACTATGGGGGAGGATGGAGGAAAGCTTGGTGAAGAAGAAAGGGAATGGTGAAAACGGTGAGGAAAGAGAAGAGAAGAGGAAAACGAAAGAAGAAAGAAAGAAGATAAAGAAAAGAGAAAAGAGAAAAAAGAAAAAAGAAAAAAAAGAAAAGGAAAAAATATAATATTGGTATAAATTATTTTATACACTAGGGGCCATGTTAAAACACCCACTACTGTAAAAATAGGAGATATAAGTAATTGAAATTATTGTATACACTGGGGGCTATGTTAAAACGCTCACCAGTGTAAAAATGTGAGATATAAGCAATTGAAATTACTTTATATATCGGGGGCTGCGTTAAAACGCCCACTAGTATAAAAATGGGAGATATAAGTGATTGAAATTATTTTATATACTGGAGGCTACATTAAACGCCAGTCAATATAAAAATGGAGATATAAATTATTTTATACACTGGGGGCTACGTTAAAACACCCACCAATGTAAAAATGGGAGATATAAGTTATTGAAATTATTTTATGCATTGGGGGCAACGTTAAAACCCCCACCAGTGTAAAAATGGGAGATATAAGTAATTAAAATTATTTTATAATCTGGGGCGTACGTTAAGTGATTGAAATTACAAATAATTTATACATTGAGGGCTACGTTAAAACGCCCACTAGTGTAAAAATGGAGATATAAGTAATTAAAATTATTTTATGTACTGGGGGCTACGCTAAAACGCCCACAAGAATAAAAAGGGAGATATAAGTGATTGAAATTATTTTATATACTAAGGGCTACGATGAACGCCCGCCAATATAAAAATGGAGATATAAGTGATTGAAATTATAAATAATTTATACACTGGGGGCTACGTTCAATGCTCACCAGTGTAAAAATGGAGATATAAGTGATTGAAATTATAAATAATTTATACACTAGAGGCTACCTTCAATGCCCACCAGTGTAAAAATGGAGATATGAGTGATTGAAATTATAAATAATTTCATACACTGGGGGCTGCGTCAAACGCCCACTAGTGTAAAAATGGGAGATATAAATTATTGAAATTATAAATAATTTTATACACTGGGGGCCACATTAAACGCTCACCAGTGTAAAAAATAGGAGACATAAATGATTGAAATTATAAATAAATTATACACTGGGGCTATATTAAATGCCCACCGGTGTAAAAATGGGAGATATAAGTGATTAAAATTATAAATAATTTTACACACTGGGGGCTATTTTAAACGCCCACCAGTGTAAAAAAAGGAGATATAAGTGATTGACATTATAAATGAATTATACACTGGGGGCTACATTATACTCCCATCAATGTAAAAATGGAAGATATAAGTGTATAAAATTATAAATAATTTTATACACTGAGGATTACTTTCAATGCTCACCAGTGTAAAAATGGAGGTATGAGTGATTGAAATTATAAATAATTTCATACACTGGGGACTTCGTTAAGCGTCCACCCGTGTAAAAATGGAAGATATAAGTAGTTGAAGTTATAAATAATTTTATACACTAGGAATTACATTAAACCCCAACCAATATACAAATGGATAACATAAATAATCAAAATGACAAATAGTTTTGCACCTTGAGGAGTTATGTAAAATGCTTACTAATATAGAAATTAAAAACAAGGATAACCTCACACATTAAAAATTATTCAGAACTCGTAACAAAGCTATTATCCTTAATTCATAAAATTCATCTATTTCATTCACAGCACACCCAAAACACTGTTTTTCATTCATACAAACATGTTTACATAACTTACCTGAGACAAGCTCATCCGCTAGCCCAGGACTAATCCCGACACAGTAGAGAGTTATTTATCTACAACACCTACCTTCAATATACACAGGAAGTCATCAAAATAAAATAATAACACGCTTAAACAGAGAAATTACAAGCAAACTTGTACAGGTAAAGTTCAAAATACACCCTAGCCACAAAGTATCCCACGAGCATAAACTGGAGCGCCACAAGGATGGAGTGAACTCCAATATGCCTACAAACGCGCCCATTCCCCATATCCATGCGGACATATGACTTGGAGTGGCCCATGATGAGGTCCAAAAAAAGCATAATTATAAAGTTTAAACTCGATAGGATAGATTACGAGAGAATCTGTCACTACAAAACCTATCACACCGACATTTCCCTGCACAATCGAATGACAGATATTGAAGAAAATGTTTCAAACCAAAAACCACGAATTCACATCCCTTCAATCTGAAAGACTCCACAAGGAAAGAGCCAAGCCATGCAAAGCGACCAAACAAAGATGTCCTTGCCAACAGAAAATTCCTAAACTTTGACAACGAACGACTTCGTCATGAATATTAGGAGGAAAGAACAAGAGTGTAGCAGAGTCTTCCCTTATATCTCACGACATTATATATGGAAAAAATATGGGGATTTTGGAGTAAAATAACCACTACGCTCCAATAAAAGGTACAGTATCCCATCACAAAACACCGGACGAGTAAAATCTATTTTAGCCCCACCTGTATTGATGTCCACTTGATAACACCAAATACCATGATCAAAGTAAGACCAAATACCAATCTCCTTTAGCCCAAGAGTCGCCTCTCAAGTTGGCTTCGAGATTAAGAGCAAACACTTAAATATTATAATTAAAAGGGTAACAAGAAGCATATTTAGAACATACAAACACAACATTAAGAGTATTACTATAGCGTAATTCTTCAGGTAAGAAGAAGGGAAGATACGTTCTAGTAGCTGGGTTACATACAAATAAGCCCATAGGCCTATAAAAAGGGATACCCCGACATAAGACTTATCCTTTGCTCACCCCCACGATTTCCTTATCCTCGTTCAAAAAATGCAAAGATCCGGGAGTGAGGCAAGGTGCGAAAAAGGTGGGTGTAACGAATGCATCTCTACATATTCACCAAAAGGAGATCGATACCCGTTTAAGATAAGCACATTATCTGCCGGACGCTGAAAGCAGTTCATGGATTGATCTTTAACAAAACTCGCCCGAAAGAAAAGCTGACGACAAAATATAGAAATCGCACAACATTGATTTAAGGCCTTAACAGACAACCATAAGAGTATTGGGAAAAAAATATCTTCCAGAAATATCTCCATCTTAAACGTTATAAGTAAAAAAAATTGAGAGCAAAATAGAAGTTGTCAAACTAAAAGTAATACTTACAAAGGAAAAGTGGAGATAAGTAACATACAAAGAAAAGTTGTTATACTCAAAAGAGGGATATTTATAGGAAAAAAAGAGAAGGACTAACAATAGGTTGACACTTTCCAAACAAAAGAACAAAATTTGTTTAGAAAGTGGGGGGCTAAGATGTTTGTAATTCAGAAAAATAACTGAAAATTAACATAATTCGCCTAGTAGGGGTAAAAAACAACATGATTCGCCCAGTAGAGGTAAAAAAATAACATAATTTGCCCAGTAGGGGTAAAAATCAACACTATTTGCCCAGTAAAGGTAAAAATCAACACAATTCGCCTAGTATGAGAAAAAACAACATTATTCGCCCGGGAGAGGTAAAAAAACATAATTCACCCAGTAGGGGTAAAAATCAACACAATTCACCCAGTAGGAGAAAAAACAACCTTATTCGCTCAACAGATGTAAAAAACAACATAATTCGCCCAGTAGAGGCAAAAATCAACACTATTCACCCAGTAGAGGTAAATAACAACATTATTCACCTAATAGAGGAAAAAATCAGCACTACTCGCCCAGCAAGGGTAAAAATCAACACAATTCGCCCAGTAGGAAAAAAAAAACAACATTATTCGCCCAATAGAGGTAAAGAACAACATAATTCGCCCAGTAGGGGTAAAAATCAATACTATTCATCCAGTAGAGGTACAATGCAACATTATTTGCCCAGTAGAGGTGAAAATCAACACAATTCACCCAGAAGAGGTAAAAATCAACACTATTCACCCAATAGGGGTAAAAATCAACAAAATTAGCCCAGTAAGAGAAAAAATAACACAATTCGCCCAGTAGGGGTAAAAAACAACATCACCCGCCCAGTAGGGGTAAAACACAACATTATTCGCCCAATAGGGATAAAAATCAATATAATTCGCCCATATAATATCAAAAACGTGTAAACTTATCCATCTTCACTTCTTTTAAGATACATTTGAAACTTAATTTGTAAGAAAAGCAAACGAACACTTGCCCAACACTAAAAAATCATCCTACCACTATAAATAGAAAAAAAGGAGGAATGAAAAAAGGACGAGAAAAACCAAGAGATAACAGGGATCTCGATAATCTTTAAGTGGCTTGAGTTTAGCTTCTTCCCAAACACCTATAAAACACCACAAACACTTTTGTGCTGAAAGGGGTGAAGCCATCAAAATAGAGGTAAACAAACTATTGTGATCAGGATTTCTAAGAGAAGTTAGATATCTCGAATGGTTAGCTAAGGTAGCGTTGGTAAGAAAACCAAATGGAACCTGGAGAATGTGTATCGATTTCACAGATATGAATAAATTTTGTTCAAAATACGCCTATCCCCTTCCCAAGATCGACCAACTAGTAGACTCCATGACGGGAACTGAGTTATTCATTTTCATGGACGCCTTCTCAGGATACCACCAAATAAAAATGGATCCGCAAGATGAGGAGAAGACATCATTTGTTACTAATGAGGGCACCTACTATCACAAAGTAATTCCCTTTGGCCTAAAGAATGCAGGTGCGACATATCAATGGTTGGTTAATAAGGTACTCGTGCAATAAATTGGACGTAATATGGAAGTTTGTGTTGATGACATGATTGTCAAGTCGTGCCAAAGAAAACCATGTAAAGGACTTACACAAGACTCTGTAAACCTTGCGAGAATATCAAATGAAACTAAACCCCAACAAATATTCTTTCGGCATACCCGAAGGAAAATTCCTGGTTTACATCATCAATGCCCAGGGGATCGAGGCCAACCCTGCAAAGGTAAAAGGCATTCAGGAAATGGGAACTCCGAAAAATGATTAATGACATACAGCGACTTATGGGATGGTTAGCATCACTCAATAGATTTATCAGTAAGTCTTCCGAGAAAGTGCTCCCGTTCTTTCAAGTGCTGCGAAAGAAAAGAATTCATCTATGCCTTCCAACATTAAAAGAACATCTTGTGCATCATCCTTCTATGGCTAAACTCAATCCAGGATAAATCTTAATTTTGTATGTAGCATCCACAAACAAGACCATTAGCATAATCTTGGCAGCTAATCGCTCGAAAGGATAGGTCCAAGTATATTTTGTCAGCCTGGTATTGAAGGAGGCCGAATTAAGATATCCTCCGTTAGAAAAAAATGGTGTTTGCCATTATAATGGCCTCAAGGAAACATCGACCCTACTTTTAAGCATGTACTATAAGTATACTATTAGACCAGCCCGTTAAGAAATTACTGTCAAAACCAGAATGCTCAAGTCGGTTGTCAACATGAGCTGTAGAGTTATTAGAATATGATTTACATTACTTGCCATGAACCACTATAAAAGCACAAGCTCTGGCAGACTTCCTTGTTGAATGCAACCTTGATCCAGAGCTAAATCCCAAACTGAAAAGTATTACCGAGGAAAAGAAAGAAAAGGTTGAAGATTCAAATGTCGAGATGCTAAATGAAATAAAAAAAAAAATCCAGCATGGAACATATTTATAGACGGTTCCTCTTGTCAGGAGGGGTCGGGAGCTGTAACGGGATCCAGAAAGGGTGGCATATCGCTACGCCCTGTGTTTCCTCTAGCTGTTGACCAATAATCAAACTGAATACGAAGCCCTAACGCATGGAGCCGGTCTTGCATAGACCCCTGGAGCTCAGTCTATAAGAATTTATAATGATTCGCACATAATAGTTAGCCAGGTAAACGGAGAATACAAAGCTAAAGGGCCTAACATTGTTAGATACCTCAAAATAATTTGAGAATTGGCTACGAACTTTGTAAAGGTAGAAGTAAAGTATATTGATAGGAATGATAATCATATAGCGAACGAGTTGAGCAAACTAGCCAGCTCTCATCAAGCAGCTTCCAAAAACACCGAGGTAATGGTCAAACAAATATATCCCCAAGATTCTGTGGGGGAGGTCATGAAGAGGGTACATTACCTTGGAATGCCACACAGTTAGACTCGGCAACTAATCCAATATCTTTGCCACGCGAACCAACCTTCGGATCCTCTTAAAGCCAACAAGTTAAGACGTCAGGCTGCTCAATTTGTGCTTACAGAGGACCAGCTTTATAAGCGGTCTCACTCTCATCCCTTACTCAAATGTATGGAAATGGACGAAGGGCCGCGAGATCCTAGAAGAGATCCACGAAGGCGAATGTGGAGGGCATATAGGAGGGCCCCTGCTTGCGAATAAAACCCTATGAGCAGGATATTTCTGGCCTACCTTAAAAAAAGATGCTAAGGACTTGGTGCGTCATTGCAAAGCCTGCCAATTATTTGCCCCAATCCACCATGCGCCTCCCGCTGCTTTACAAACTTTGATTAGCCCCCTGCCTTTCGCGCAATGAGGAATCCATATACTAGGTGCCTTTCTCATAGCCTCTAGTCAAAGAAAGTTCATAATAGCAGCTATTGATTACTTCACTAAATGGGTTGAAGCAGAGCCAGTGGCAAAGATAACAGACCAGGCTACACAACTTTTTCTTTGGAAAAACATTATTACTCGATTCGGGATGCCCACAATACTCGTGCCAAATAATGGATCCAAATTTAGCTCAATAAGGTTTCAGACATACTGTGAAGAAGTTGGCATCAGTCTTCATTTCTCGGCAATAGCTCATCCACAAAGTAAGGGGCAGATCGAGATAGCTAACAAAGAAATACTATAAGAGAAGGTTAGTTAAAGCAAAAGGCTTATGGGTTGAAAAGCTGCCCAGTATACTATGGTCTTACCGAACCACTGCAAAAAGGGCAGTTGGAGAGATCCCTTTTATGTTAACATATGGGGCAGAAGCTATCCTGCCAATAGAGGTACAGAACCCTACATTTCATATGAAATACTGTCATGCAGAGGAAAACACAGCCCTAATGGCAAACTCTTTAGATCAGGTAGAAGAAGTCTGATCTGAGGCATTACTATGCATGGTGGCGCAAAAACAAGCCATGGCAAAATATTTTAACCGCAAAGTCAAACCATGACAATTCCAAGTAGGAAATTTCGTTTTAAGGCGTACGAAATCAACGGGAAAGGGAGTAGAGTCTAGAATACTCACACCCAACTGGGGGGGGGGGGGGGGGGGGGGTGTCGTCCATACAAAGTAGTCCGAGTCCTAAGAGAAGGGAGTCATCAATTATGCCGCCTAGATGCAATCGAAATATCCGGAGCTGCAAAGCGCAGAACCTCAGAAAGTACTATCCATAGCTATGCAGCATCTTTTCTTTTTCCTAAATACGTGATGATCTTTCTTTTTGTATAATCGTATGTTAGTTGTCTTGTACATTTGTAAACACACGTTGAATAAATGCGACAGCAGTTATGTAAAGTATGAAAGGTTTTTTTTCCATTGGTGTTAAAAATTGCATTTAGGTGGACGGACATTATGCGCCTTTTGCATTACAGGTAAATAAAGCCATAATCAATAAAAACGAAAAGGTGAAGAGATGCAATCACATATTATCACCTATTAACGGTGCAGACGTTCACCTATTACAGGTGCAGCCATTAACCTATTACAGGTGCCATTCACCTATTACAGGTGCAACCATTCACCTATTAACAGTTCAACCATTCACCTATTGAAGGTGCAACCATTCATCTATTATAGGTGCAATCATTCACCTATTAACGGTGCAACCATTCGCCTATTAACGGTGCAATCATTCACCTATTAACGGTGCAACCATTCGCCTATTAACGGTGCAATCATTCACCTATTAAAGGTGCAATCATTCACCTACAAACGGTGCAAGCATTCACCTATTGACGGTGCAACCATTCACCTATTATAGGTGCAACCGTTCACCTATTAAAAGGTGCAACCTTTCACCTATTAAAGGTTCAACCATTTACCTGTTAACGATGCAACTATTCATCTATTGAAGGTGCAACCATTCACCTATTGAAGGTGCAACCATTCGCCTATTAAAAGATGCAACCTTTCACCTATTAAGGGTGCAACCATTCACCTATTGGAGGTGCGACCATTCACCTATTAGAGGTGCAACCATTTACCTATTAAAAGGTGCAACATTTCACCTGTTAAAGGTGCAACCATTCACCTGTTTACGGTGCAACCATTCACCTATTAACGGTGTAACCATTCACCTATTAATGATGCAACCATTCACCTATTAACAATGCAACCATTCACCTGTTAAGGGTGCAATTACATATTACCACCTATTAAAGATACAATCATACACCTGTTAACAGTACAACTATATGTTGTCGATTAAGGATACAACCCTTCACTTGCTAAAAAGGGGCTATCATACATCTGTTAACAGTACAACTATATGTTGTCAATTAAGGAAACAACCCTTCACCTGTTAAAAAGAGGCTATCATACACCTGTTAACAGTACAACTACATGTTGTCGATTAAGGATACAACCAATGTTGTCAAAATTGGGATTCTACATAGAATTGACGAGGGGTTATCAGAATCGGAATCATAGAATTGAATTGAGAATCATAAGATTCTACTTTATATGGCAGAGAGCGCAGTAGTTGGATGAGTGGAGAGTTGGAGGAGTGATACGAGCCAAACCAAGAAATGGGCTTAAATGCTAGGGCAAAACCAACTCATGGAGGATAACTAGCCCAATTTACGAAAAAATAATGCAATACAGCTGTTTTCCAATGACCCAAGCTCCCATATGTATGCTTGTGTTAATCCCTTTGATTTTGACATATGGCCCACCGACCCTCCAAGCACCAACACGTGTCCCACTAAGCCACAATTCCCAGTTTGACTGTAGAATGCCTTTTCCACTTCCCTAAATTTGCTTTCCATTTCCCTAGCATGACATTTCAACTTCCCCAACGTCTCTCTTCAAAAGCCCTCCATCTTCAGAATCCCTAAACCATCAAAGTATTTCCTTTCTCCCTTTTACATCGGTTTCTCTACCCAAGTTGAAGAATGTCAGCTAGCAAAGAAGGGCAACTACAAATTAGTACGAAATTTTGATGCAACTATTGTAATTTTGGCTTCATTTTGTAACTCTAGCAATCACCTATTTAAATGGCGGAAAGTACGTATGCAAGTCATGCTTAGTATTTAAATGTATTTTCCCTTCTTAGTTTTCTGACCTTCTCCTATGTCCCTTTCCCATTTAGTATTCTCTTCCCTCTTCAACTAAAAATCGCAATTTTTATGATTTTGATGTGATTTTACCGATTTTGACCCAATTTTGAACCGATTCTACTTGAGTACGATTTTTTGAGTGATTTGGATCGATAGAGTAATGAAAGATCGTAGAATTGTGTGATTCTACCATCTGAATCGCGATTTTAACAACCATGGATACAACCCTTCACTTGTTAAAAAGAAGCTATCATACACCTATTAATAGTACAACCATATGTTGTCGATTAAGGATACAACCCTTCACCTGTTAAAAAGACGCTATCATACACCTGTTAGCAGTACAACTATATGTTATCGACTAAGGATACAACCATTCACCTGTTAAAAAGTGGCTATCATACACTTGTTGACAGTACAACTATATGTTGTCGATTAAGGAAACAACCCTTCACTGGTTAAAAAGAGGCTATCATACACCTATTAATAGTGCAACAATATGTTGTCGATTAAGGATACAACCCTTCACCTATTAAAATGAGGCTATCATTAACCTGTTAAAGGTACAACTATACATTCAAACATATTAAAGAAACCTTCAAACCATATGTTCTCACTCATCCAAGTAAGTACGAAGTCATACGCATTCATTTGCAAAACATAAGTACAATCACCTATTTTGACATATAAGCATATGGACGTGTTGCCAAAAAAATTACAACCATCCATATTCATCTATCTTACAGCTAGTAAAACCATCACATCACCAACAGAAAAGAAAGAGAGAATAGTAAAGAACTACCACATTATGAAACTTATGCTCACGAATTAACATTACCTCCAGCTGAAGGAGAAGCGTCCCTCCGAGATAACTCTTCATTGATCTCACCAATAATTTGAGAAATTAAAGAATCTATAATGGGCATGGTAAAATTAGGACCACCCTCACAGAGTTTCTAGGATAGGCAAGCAAAAGCCGAATCCACGCCTACCCAATAAGAATCACTCTGCGCAATCTGAAATTCAGAACTAGACTTAAAATTTGCAATGGCCTCTTCACGAGCTCGAAGCAATGCGGCTTGAAGGTCATTAATCTGCGCATCTTTACTATGTAGATCTCCCTCTTGACAACGGTTGTCAGCCCGCACATCATCTAACATTCTTTGAAACTGTTCTAATTCGTGGCGAAGGTCTTCTTTTTTCTTCAAAGATGCACTACGAAAAGCCTGAAATTCTTCTTAAAGACTCTGATAGCGGGTCGAGGCATTTGCGCAAGACATGGCCACCGGACACAATTAACCAAAAACACTAAGATGCTGCAAGAGCAAACCACCCAAGCACAAACAGAATAAGTAATAACACGAAGTGGAAAAGAGAAAAGGAGTAGGGAAGGCAGGCGCAAGTTATCACCTCTAACACAGTAAAAGAACTCTGAGAGCGAATGGTCTCGGGAGGTGAAAAATCTTAAGAAACTCTGAACAAGGACTCAAAATCTGTTATGGGATGAGAAAAGGTAGAGGCATCTTTGTCATGGGTTGAAGTCCCAGCCGTGGCGAAATCCCTCACGGGAGGAGCAGAGGGAGGTGGTGGCAGATGGATAACGGTCGGAGAGTCCAACATAGTAAGGTTTTGGACCTCAAAACGTGCACGAAGGCTCCTCCCGCCAACGCTCCTCCCTTCAAAGTGTGGGTCCAACAGAGCGAACCGACCTTGGGGAGGCAGCTGAGGGATGCCACTGCGCACACAACAGCGTACAGAACCTTCGCTCTCAGAAACGTGCTATGTGATGGGAAGAGAAAGACCCCCGGGATGAGATTGCATCGATTTCTCGGCAAAGGCACCCATATTAGTATGCTCAGAGCTAACTGGAGATGAACCCGAGACCAAATAATGGACAATATCTAAATTGTCGACTTCCTTAGCTGCATTAAGAAGTGAGATATTGCAACAAGAGTCAAAAACAATAAACACTCACTACCACATAAGGAAAATGAAGCTGCATGATATTAAAGGTCAAAATTTTGATGCACACATACCTAGAAAGGGTTTCTCACTAAGCCCGGCCTTCACAAGCACTATCTCCTTCTTAAGAAGTGCACAAGTAGCTATAAAATGATCCCTGTCAGAATTCTCCCCAAAACAATTGATGACCGCCCAACCTTTCGGAGCCAACCCTTCAAGGCGTGACTTAGGGGTGCGAGTCAATTTGTGCCACACCACAGGGTATCTAGGAAGAGTAGGCGGTCGAACCAATATAAACTTGTTCAACCAATTCTTAAGGTCGGAGGGATTATCCTCAACAAAACGATAATCTCCACGACGCTCCAAAGAAAAGGTGCTTTCGCTCTTTTCAACTTTAAACAAATAGCCAAAAGCCTTGTCAGAACCTTGAAAGCCCTTAATAAAATAGGCAATTAAAAATCCATGCATGTGCCGAAAATCGTTAGGGGTCACTTGGCCAGGACACATGGTATACCACTCCAACAGGTTAGATACAAAGGGTGGAAGCGGAAACCTAAGTCCGGCACTCAAAGATTCCAAGGTTGGAGTGAAACAGTCATGTCAGGGGTAACATAACAAAATATCATTTTCCTTGGGAGCCCATATTTCATACTCCGAAGGAAAATAATATTTTTCCCTAAGAAGGGCGATCCCTTCTTCGCTCGAGTAATGCTGGACGAATCGCTTAAAAGGTTTAACGTCCGCAATATGTGGAAACTGTGCTTGTATTCTAGCCTCATTAAAGGTTACAACTGTGGAGGCAAGGTTAGACACGGGTCTAGAGGTAGTGGGTTGATTATCAGCTTGACCCTCTCTACCGACACTTCGAGTCCTACTTCTATTCTAACCATTTTTTAATTTGCATTAAAATTACCCTAATAAGTACAATGTAAGTCAAATATATATATATATATATATATATATATATATATATATATATATACGTACGCGAATGGAGACAACTTTCCTCCCTTTGGTTACACAGAGAAGGTAAAGGCAATGTAGTAACCGCTCCTTGGTTCATAGGAGATAATATATCATCTAGCCTATGGAGAAGTGCGGGATTACCTAGAACATGCCGATAGTAGGAGAAACTATGGTTGTTGGCACCCGAACTCATTTTTCACTGATACAGCCACCTTAATCACAGCAGGAAAAATGGCATCTTTACAAATTAAACCAAGGAAAGCATGACTAACAAATTACATTTTAACCAAAGCCGGGTGAACTAAAGTCATTAACACCCGTAAACCAACACAGTTCAACAAAAAAGGGGCACACGTTACATTAGGGCGAACGAAGCAGAGTGACAACTTACGTTTTAACCAAAGTTGTGTAAACCAATATATTAACACCAATAAGTTAGCATGAATACCAATAAGTTAGCACGACAAGGGGAGAATAGGTATAACTCGTTCAAACAAGCAAAACAACAGTGTACTCAAAAGACAAATTCCTCTGTGAAGTTTTTAGTTAAACTAAGCTAGAATCAAGATCAGAACTCAAACTAAAAGCCCAATCCACACAAAAATCACCAAAGACTACAACAAATCCCCTCCATTTCACTATACAAGTAAGGACCTCCCTCCCTTTCATAAAATTAGGGCAAAAAGGATACAGAATGCGATACTTAATTCCAAAACTTGATGAAGATGACAAAAAGCACGAGGAAAAGAGGAGCTAACAACCATGAAATGAGGAGCAAGGTTGAAGCTTGAAGAAGAAGAAAGCTTTTGAAAATAAAAATGGAGAGAGAAGGGGGAAGAAAGCACGGGTGGGAGAGAGAGCGAATGAAAAAGCAAAATACAAATCTAAAAGCGAACTTATATAAATATAAAAATTGAAGTTATAAGTGATTTTATACACTGGGGGCTACATAAAATGCCCGTAAGTGTAAAAATTAGAATTATAAGTGATTTTATACACTGAAGCCTACGTAAAATGCCCACTGGCTTAAAAATAGGAATTATAAGTGATTTTATACACTGGGGGCTACGTAAAACGTCCACCAATATAAAAATTGGAGTTATAAGTGATTTTATACACTATAGACTACGTTAAACGCTCGCCAGTGTAAGTATTGGAGTTATAAGTGTTTTTATGTACTGAGGGCCACATAAAACGCCCATCAGTGTAAAAATTGGAGTTATAAGTACTGGGGGCTACATAAAACGCCCACCATTGCAAAAATTGGAGTTATAAGTGATTTTATACACTGGGGGCTACGTAAAATAACTACTGAAGTAAAAAGTGGAGTTATAAGTGATTTTGTACATAAAAGATTACATAGAACGTCCACTAGCACAAAAGTTGAAGTTATAGACCATTTCACATGTCAAAAAGCTATTTAGGGTCTATAATTGAACCATTCGCCACTGTGTATGAACAAATGGGTTGCTCAAGCAATTACCAGGATGAAATTGCTAACAATTGTATACAAAACACCCCCGAGTAAATTATTCCCGGTCCATGTAATTCACCTACATCAGCTTCTTTACAACACACTCGGAACGCTTTCTTTCATTCATCAGAACTACAATACTACAAGTATAGTAGTACAACATGCTCAAGTAAACAACATACTCAGAACAGCTCGTCAAACAGATCGAGACCAAGTACGAGATGGAAAGCAACTATAAGCAAGAAACGGCAACAAAGTACAGGGTTATTTATTTACAACAACCTACCTTCATTACATACAAGAGTTTGTCACAACAAAGCAGCAACAACACGCTTAAACAGAGAAATTACAAGCAAATTTGTACAGGCCAAGTTCGGTACACACTTTAGTCACAAAGTAACCCACGAGCATGGACCGGAGCACCACGGGGATGAAGTGAACTCCAATATGCATACAAGCACACCCATTCCCCATACCCATGAGGACATATAACCTGAAGCGCCCATGATGAGGTTTGGAAAAAGTATAACTGTAAACCCCAAACTCAGTAGAAAAGATTACAAGGGAGTCCGCCACCATAAAACCTGTCACACCTACATTTCCCTGCCCACTTTGATGGCGAATATTGAAGAAAATGTTTCAAACCGAAAACCATGAATTCATGTCCCTCCAATCTGAAAGACTTCACAGGGAAAGGGCCAAACCATGTAAAGCAGCCAAACAAAGAAGTCCCTACAAACGGAAAATTCCTAAACTCTGGCTATTAACAACCTCGCCACGAATGTTCAGAGGAAGGAACAAAAGTGTAGCGGAGTCCTCCCTTATATCCCACGACAATTTGTACGGGTAAAAATACGGAGAATCTGGGGTAAAGTAAGCATTATGTTCAGACAATAAGTACAACAACCCGTCACAAAACACCGGGCGAGTAAAGTCTATTATACCCCCCATCTATGTTAATATCCGCTCGATAATGCCAAGTGCCACGGTCAAAGTAAAAAACCGAGTACTAATCTCCTTCAGCTCAGGAGTCGCTGCTAAACTAGCTTTAAGAACAAACACAAAAATATGATAATTAAAAGGATAATGGGAAGTATCTTCAGAGCACACAAACACAATATTAAGAGTACTACTTAGGTAGCGCAACTCCTCAGGTAAGAAAAAAGGATATTACGTCCGAGTAATCCGATTGCACATAGATAAGCCCATGGGCCCATAAAAGGGAATGCCTCGACATAAAATCAGTCCATTACTCACCCCACGATTTCCTTATCCTCCGACAAAAAGTGTAGGGACTCGGAGTGAGATAGGGCGCAAAGAAGGGCGGGTGTAATGAATGTATCTCTACATGTTCACCAAAAAGGGGACTGGTACCCGTTTTGGATAAGCACACCATCTGCCGGGCACCGAAAACAGTTCATAAATTACTCTTTAACAAAGCTCTCTCGTAGAAGAAGTTGACGACAAAATTGGGAAATTACGCGACATCAATTTAAGACCTCAACGGGCAATCACGAGAATATTGAAAACAAAAAATCTTCCAGAAATATTTCCATCCTAAGCATAAAAAGCAAAAAAAAAGTAAGAGAGAAGTTACCACACCTTAAAAGAATATTTATAGAGAAGAGAAGGGATAACAACAAGTTGACACTTTCCAACGAAAAGGACAAAATTTCGTTTGAAAAGTGGGGTGTAATATGTTTGTAATTCAGAAAAAGGCCAAAAATCAATGCAATTCACTTAGTAAGGGGCAAAAACAACACAATTCACCCAGTAGGAGAAAAACCAACGTAATTCGCCTAGGAGGGATAAAGAATAACACAATTCGCCCGGAGTAGAAATAAAAAACAACACAATTCGCTCAGTAGGAGAAAAAACAACGTAATTTGGGTAGTAGGGATAAAAAATAACACAATTCGCCCAGTTAGGATAAAAAAATAACACAATTCCCCCAGTAAGAGAAAAACCAACATAATTCGCCCAATAGGGATAAAAATAACACAATTCGCCCCGTAGGAATAAAAAAACAACACAATTCGCTTGGTAGGGATAAAAAAAACACAATTCACCTAGTAGGTGAAAAACCACCGTAATTCGCCCAATAAGGGGAAAAAACAACACAATTCGCCCAATAGGAGAAAAATCAGCACAATTCACCCAATTAGAGAAAACCAACATAATTTGCTCAATAGGGATAAAAATCAATGTAATTCGCCCTGAAAAGAACAAAGCAACATAACTTATCCACTTTTACTTCTTTTAAGACACATCTAACAAAAGATAAAGATAAACAAAAGAAAAGCTTAACTTGCGAAAGAAGAAAGGACACTTGTCCCCTCACCCATATCACATATAACACTATAAATAAAGAAAGTAAAGGGAGAAAGAAGGACAAGAAAAACAAGGGGAAAAGGGGGATCTTGATAATATTTAAAAGTAGATAGACTTTAGCTTCTTTCCAATCACCTACTAAACACCACAAACATATAGCTTGTGTTGGATAGATTAATAGTATGTGATACTGTGTCTCTGCAACTGGATACAACTTATAGAGTAGATGATGTATAAGATATATCTTCAACCATGTTATTGTCACACTAAGTGCATGAGAGCTTTAGTGTAGAGGGAGGAAGGTCAGGGTCACCTGACGGATTCATTTCTTCAGTGTTAACGGTTAAGTATAATGGTGAATCTGATCCTTTAGACTATGAAGAAACTCTTAAGTATAAAGATACAAACCAATGGGTTAGGGAAAAAGTTAAGTTCAAGTAATTGTATTTTAACTAAGTCTAGGAACTTGTAGAGGCGTTGAACAACATTAAGTCCATTAGATTGGATCTGAATGGATCTACAAGTATAAAGAGTCAACTGGATGAGAAGGTAGAGACTTTCAAGGCTAAATTGATGGCAGTGAGTTATAACCTAAAGGAAGGAATCGTCTTTGATGAGACATTCTAGCCAGATGTTATGATTAAGTCCATAAGGATACTTTCATCCATTGTATTTCAAATGATAAGATACGTAAAATGGAAGTCAAGATGGCATTTTCTGAATTGTCATCTTAAGAAGGTTATGTATATGGTATAATGCAACTAGATAAGTTTGTTGCTAAGATCCAGGAGCATATAGCATGCAAACTGAGGAAGTTTATTTATAGATTTAGATGAGCATCTTGTTCGTTGAATAGTAGATTTGATAACGGCTAATCAAGTCCTAGTGATTTGAATAAATGGTTAGTGAATCATCAGTGTATGAGTAACATAACAAGAAAGTAGAGACTTTCTAAGTGTTATATATATATGACATTCTACTCGTTGAGAATGGTGTAGAATTGTTATGAGTTGTTAAGATTTAATTATCCAATTAATTTAAAATAAAAGACCTAAGAAGAGCACGCAATTCTCTTAGGATCAAGCTTATGCTAGATTTAAAAGAAAGGATGTTAATTTTATCACGTGTCGTTTGTTTTAAAAGGTATTTTAGACATTAGATGTATGAAATCCGTGTTTACCCTTCTAGTGAGAGTCATTAGACGGTGATGAGTGAAGCAGTCTTATATTGCTTACTTCACTATGGAAGTCAGGTAATTAACAGCTATGAAGTTGTTAAGTAGACTACTTAACTTAGAAGGTTTCTTATAAATGAAAGCATGTGAGCAAAGGAATAAGATAGTGAGAGTTCGATATTTGTAAAAGTTTTCAATCAAAGAGTTAACAGACCCCTAGGGGATAGTTATGTAATGCAGGGCTAATTCGGTTCAGGACAAGTGGGAGACTGTTGGAATTGATGTCTTGAAAAACCCAATTAATTAGATTTTAAATCTCAAATAAATAAAACTATTTTATTTATTTTTTGTCTGATTATGTTTTACAAGTCAAACATGTATATGATTATTTTCTAAAACGTTCCATGAGATGGACGTAGTCCAAGATGACAAGTCATGTTTGGTTTAAGTGGTCAATGAGATTGAACCACACATAGACTTAGATCTAGAGATGGCCAACGGGTCGAGTCGGCCCGCAAACCTGCCTAGCCCAGCCCGACCGTCCCCGATCCCCCCGGTCCGGTCCGACCCATCGGGGGCTTGCCCACAATGGTTAGTAATTAGGCCTGGCCTAGTGGCACTCCCATTTGGGCACTATCACTTATTTTATGACTGTATTTTTTATTTATATTGTTATAGTTGTATTTTTTTAGTAAGTTATAACACATTTTATTTTATAAAATATTTTTAAAATTTTACAACGTACAATTATATTATTATAGTTATATTTTTTAACAAATTATAATACATTTCATTTTATAAAATATATATGTAATTTTATAAGGCACTATTATAATTGTATTGTATGTTATATATATATATATATATATATATATATATATATATATCGGTACATCACTGGGCCCGGGCCCGAGCTAGGCTCGCTGGGCCCTAGGCTGGCCCGGCCCATGGCCATCCCTACTTAAATCAAACTAATGATATGTTATCAAAGTATGTTTCTAGTCAGTGGTAAGTTTGGATAACTTGTCTGAGAAGACTATAATATGATACTTTTGATGACTTGTCTTGGTCATGTGGGCAGAGATCCAACAGTATCATGTTCGCGTTGTCAATAAGATTGGAACACTAAGCAGGACAAACTGATTTAGTTGTTTCTTTAACTTCCATCAGGGATAATTAATTCTATAAGACGATAACTCTAAATCTAGGAAACAGTATAGACTCGTGCATGGATTGTTCGTTGCTTTGATGTGCCAAAAGGATTAGTCAGAGCGTTTTGACTTGAATCTTATGTATGTTAGATAAGGGCATGAAGTGTGGCATGAACAGTTGTTTTATATGGAATCTATAGTCTCCAACAAGATAAAGATGTCCCATTAGTCAGTTCACAAATATACGAATAGATTCTACAATCTTTAGCCAGAGTATTCCATATGTTTGACATTTGTAATTAATATGGAAATTAATTCTGTATTATTGAATTATTCGAGAAGAGCGAGTTGGGAACTATGGCGAGAGATGTGAGAAAAGTAACGATAGTAATTAAAGTTACTTTTGCTCACGGATATCTATTAGAGGAGTTAATTGTCACAATAATAGTTATTTAAAAAATTCTTGAGTTGATATATTTAACTCTAGAGTGTAGAAAAACTTATTTAGTGGAATTAAGTTTTACTAAATGATAATCAAATATTATCGTGAGATGATAATTAGATTAGACCCATTTGGAGCTAGTGTTAAATTGTTCCTAAAATCCCTTCCCAAGCCCCAACTTAAGCACTATTTGAAAATAATTAAAATGAATTGATCGGATAAATTATTTATTTTTGAGATAAATAAATTGTTTTGCTAAACATAGTTCATGAGATGAATTATTTATTCATAAGATGAATAAATTTATTTTACCAACTAATATTCATGAGATGAATTTTATACATATGAGAATTTAAACAAAAAAAGGAAAATGCATATTCACAAGGGCGTGCTGGGGAAATTTGTTTTGACTTCACCAGCTCAATTTGTTTATATATATTTGTGTGCATGTGTGTGTGTGTGTGTGTGTGTGTGAGCCGTGGGATATATTTGTAAGTTTTATGGTTTTGGAACCTAATTTTTTCCCATGACGAAAATCCTAAAATTAATTTAAGGGTTCTCTAAATTATAGTTTAGCATAATTTTTCGGAAAAATTGTTTTTCGGAAAGATTAAAGGAAAATTTTTGTTTCGAAATTTTTCGTAAATTAAATATTTTTGTAAGCCCACACTCCTAGTGCTAGAAGCGGTCATTGCGAAGAAGACTTTAAGGACTCAAGATATTCTTCTTCTAATTTCAGATCTTCAAGTCGAAGTTTGGATTCGTGCTTCAAATATGTCTAAATTAAGTATTTGATATTTAATTTGCTTTCCTTTATTTCGTTTATTCTACATACTATGTTTATACTTGTTATATTCGATGTCTTTTTGTTTGTCATATTATGAACCTAGTAGAGTAAGATTTAGATCTAATTAAATAGTTTAATTAGGTCAAGCTTTAGATTTAAATTTGAGAATTTTAAATTAGGATTCCGCTGCGCCCATTCAAATCAATTTCAGGAAAAACATTTTGAAATATGTTCCTAATGAAATCCTAGTGTCAAACGTCTAAAATCCTTTTTAAAAACAAGCAACCCTTGATAAACCCAACGTCCTTTCTAGAATCTTGCTGAAGCTTGATCTTAAAAACATAGTGTGCTTATCTTAGTTCTTTCATTTTAAAATAACTGAACAGTCAAATCTTAATAGCTAATAATAATTCTACACCATTCTTAATTAATAAAGTGTCATCTATATACAACCCTTAGAAAGTCGCTACTTTCTAGTCATGTTACTCGTACTCTCATGGTTCACTAGCCATTAGCTCAAATCCATAGGATTTGATAGGCTTCATCGAATCCATTATTCAATTAACAAGATGTTTATTTAAGTCTACACTTAGACTTCCTCAATTTGCTTGCTATATGCTCCTGATTCTTGGCAATAAACTTGTCTGATTATATCATATAGATATCATTTTCAAGATGATCATTCAGAGAATATCCTCCTAACTTCCATTTACATATCTCATTATAATGAGATATAATGGATAAGAGCATTCTTATGGGATTAAACATAGCATATGGCCAGAAGGTCTCCTCATGGACGATTCCTTCCAATAGGGTATATCCCCATTGCCAGTAATTAGCCTTGAGGGTCTTAACCTTGTCATTCACTCAACTCTTTATTCTTGTAGACCCATTCAAATAAAATCTAATGAATTTAATGTCTTTCGACACCTTTATAAGATCTCAGACTTAGTCAGAATACATGTATTTAGACTTAAACTTCATTGCCCTAACCTATTGGTCTGCATCATTTTTGTTAAGAGCTTCATTGTAGTTTAGAAGATGAAATTCGTATCATGCTCAACTGTTAAGGCTAAAGACATGAATCCGTCAGGTGCCCTAACAATCCTCCCACTACACCATCACTCTCATGTACTTAGTGCAACACCACAATTGTCTGGGTGTATCAAATACAACAACCAAAATATAAGTTGTATCACACTGTTGAGATCCAGTATCTCATACTATCAATTTATCTAGCACAAGCTTATTATTGGAGTTTGAGGTTACTAAAACCTCTTACATTGCAAACGTTTTGATACATAGACATGACTCATCATATGAATCTTAACACATTATTGATCTTTTCTGCATCACTTTGCAACAAGAGAAAATAAAAACTCTCTTGAAAACCACCGCTTCAATCTATTCAAAGTGACTTGATATAATTACCTAATTAATTCCAACTTTAGTCTTTAATCCTTGAACTTTTAAAAAGATTTAAGACCTTAGTCCTCATAGGTATATACATATCAACTTATTGAGTAGTCATTCATATACTTTTATAATAGACTCATCACTTCCTCTCACTTGAAATTTCATCCATCCATAAACATTTTATGAACAAGTTCTAGCAGCTTTAGCGGCTATTGCCTTTAGTCTTAAAGGCTTTTTTTAGTCACCATACACTGTAACATGATTCACATAGTGGTTATCATTTTAGAACTTATTGATCCTATAAGGCCATGTCAAACAAGTCTTGTATCATATTAGATTAATGTGACCTAAGATCAAATGCCACTTAAAAGCTATATGGGCTTCAAGAAAATTTTCTTTTGTATGGTTACACAAAGACTAACTTGTATTAGATGAATAAATTGCCATTAAAATAGTTTTAATTAAAATTAATTAACTATCTACTGATATACCTTTTTAAATAAACACTTTATTTACTTAAATATCAGTCAATTTTTTAGAAAAATAATTGCAAAACTATTTTAGAATAAATAATAAATAGAAATCAAATTTCTAAAGAAACTGGTACATTAAGATAATTATTCAATATCAAAACTACATTCCTGGACTTAAACTATTATCTCTTGGTGCATTTATTGGCAACAACAGTGGCTAAGTACCTAGACAATTTCTTTTAAATAATAATGTCGATGACAAGTTTGGACTACTTGTCTGCTAAGACTATCATATGACATTTTATATGGCTTGTCTTGGTTATGTGGATAGCGATGCAGAAATGTTATGTTGGTGTTCACAATTAGATTGTTACACTAAAAAGGATCATATGAGTTACTTTTATCTAGACTACTATCAGAAGTGAGTAATTGTACTGTTTGAACGATAACTCTATATCCTAAGAACATTCTAAACATGTTCATACAGTGTTAGTTATCTTGATGTGCTCACCAAAATCTAACGGCATTAAGTGTGGCAGAAATAGGTGTTCAACATGGAATCTATAATACCTTACAAGATACAAATGTTCTCTAGGTTAATTCGCAAGTATTTGAAAAATTCGGTAAAACTTTGACCAAAGTATTTTAGGTGTTTGACATTTGAAATGAATGTAGAAATTGTGTTTTTGTATAATAAATTATTCCAAAAAGGGCAAGTTGGGAAATAAGGAAAAGCTATAAGAAAAATAATGATAGTTGTTAGAATTATTTTTCTCGTAGATATTTAATAGATGGTTTAACTATTAATAAAAAGTTATTTGAGAATTATTGAATAAATGCATTTAATTTTATTAGTGAGTGGGACTTATTTAGTGGAATTAAATTTTACTAAATGGTAAATAAATATTATTATTAGATGATAATTAAATTTGACCCATTTAAAGTTATAATTAAATCGTTCCTGAGGTCTCTGCACAAACCTCTTTAATTTTACACCATCTGAATATATTAAAAGAATTTATGAGATGAATAAATTAATTTTTTGCTAAACATATAATACATGAGAGGAATTTAAGGTTATTTACATTTTAGTATCCTGATATTTTTAGAAATAATGAAAAGGACTCTAACCTTTTTAAATTAATAAAAAAGACCCTAAATTTTTATTGTATTAATAAAAGGGCCCCTCTCCATCATGATGTCATCATTTTTCATTGACAGAGCTGATGCAACACAACAACTTTTTTTTTAATGTTACAGTAAAATGACAAAAGTACCATTTAATACTTAATTCTTATGTTATTAACACAAAATTTGAGATGTTGTAATATGTAGAAACTATTTATTTTCACTTAATTTGTTCAAAAATATGGTTATTAAAGGGTAATTCTATCACTTTACGGTAGCATTAATAAACAAAGTTGCCACTTCAGCTCTGTCAATAGAAATTGATGTTATTATGTTGTACAGTGGACTTTTTATTAATAAAAACAATTTAGGGGCCTTTTTATTCGTGTAACAAAACCTTAGGGGCCTTTTTGTTAATTTAAAAGGATCATGGTCCTTTTTATTATTTCCAAAAATGTGAGGATACTAACATGTGGGAATTAAAACAAAAAGGGAAAACGTGTGAATAGGGGTTAGGATCTGCATTTACACGAGCTGGACAATCAGCGTGCGACATGTGTCGCGCGGTGATCAGCCCAAACCCCATCTGTGCTTCACAAGACCGACCCACCAGCATGCGACACTAGGGCGTTCGTATCATTTGATGCTGACCGATCACTGGCTGACACGTGGCATTTGACTAGGCCAGTGGCTGAACTCATTTTTTGCTAATTTGCTGAAAGATTTATTTTTTGAATTTTAGTTTTGAAAAAGGATAATAGCGTGTTTGTTACTTGCTTTAAGGATTCATGTTGATTTTATTATTTAATTTTAAGAACTTATTTTCTTCGATAAATTGAGTGTTAGTTCTATTCAGTTGAGGAGACTAAGTAAAAAAGACAAAAGCTAGTTTATTCTCTGAAAAATAGTTTCTTAGACAACTTTAATATTATCGGAGCCCACACTCCGGGTGTATTGAGGAATTGTGCAGAAGGTCTTGGTGGTATGGTTATTTTCTCTTGAGTGATATCACAATCTAAATTCAAGTATAACATCTACTTCTTTTCTTTTATGATTTGTTTGCCTATTTATTTTGTATTCATTATGGCAGTTATTGCCATGTGATTATTATGAACGTATTGGAGTAGAGGCCTATTAATTTAAAATTTAGAATTCTAAATCACCTATCTTCTATGTTTGTTTTGATTAATTTAGAAAATATATATTTTTGAAATAATATCCCTAACAACATCAAGGGTCAATGACAAATAACTTTTTCCAGATATATCAAGAGTAGTAAAACTCAAGCTTAGTAAGATTTGATATTATAAAGAAAAAAGATTAGAAAAATGATAATTACATCTAAGTATATAATGACCTTAGTTGGCTAGATACTCATGCTGATAACTGATACAATATTGCCGAGGGTTATACACATGCTCGTGCCGTGTCATCACTGCCACATCATTAGCTCTAGGGGGCACCTCACCCCTAGCCTCTAGTATAAATAAGTGAGTGGTTAGGATATTTTAGTTATGAATGAGTGATGTGTGTGATGATCTCCCCCCCCCCCCCCCCCCAATTTCTCTCTAATCTTCTCCACTTTCGTTTAGCTTTCTCCCCCCTTTTCATGCTTGTAGATATTATAAATACTACATCAATACAAATCCGGGATAGCAATCTAGCTATCCTGTAGTTACCATTATTGATTGTGTGATTGGATTGTGTGGTTGTGTGGATTGGAATAAGATATTGTGTGGATTGGAGATAGATATTGATTGATTAGATAGGATCCCATCTCGGATTGTATCAATTGGTATCAGAGCAAGCACTCCTCGACTGGTTGTAATCAGCTCCAATCGCTGTCACTGGCGGACGGCATTAAGCATCAGGTGTCGATGAGGGACTTAGAGGAAACACTTGATCGGTGATGGAATAACCCGGAGGGATCCATGGCGACAATGAGGCTGGTGATGAATTGGCTCTCTTTACAGATGAGGACAGTCGCTGACGTTGTGAGTGGACGCCAACCACAACCATCAGTTCGTCCTCTGCGCAGCACAGATTGCCAATCTATGTCATCGGGCCCTAAAGGTGTCCAGCATCGAGGTAATCACCCATTTGTGACCGGGCTCACTAAGATCAAGTTTCCAAAGTTTAGTGGGCATGATGTGGTGAACTGGTTGTATGAATGTGATAAATATTTTGTGCTTGATTAGAACCCTGAGGATTCAAAAGTAATACTAGCTAGCGTTGCCCTCGAGGGTGATGCCTAGGAATGGCATAACACCTACCTGAAATCATGGCCCAATGGAGTTGCTATCCCTTGGGATATATACTCGGTTGAAATTAAGGGTTGTTTCTCTAACAACTTACGAAACTCCCTTACCGACTTGACTAAGTTGAAACAAATGGAGTGTGGACGAGTTCCTGGGTGTTTTTGAGTCTTTGGTATGCCATCTTGGCCTAAACGAGAAATAGAAGTTAGGTATCTTTATGGGCGGATTGGGTGATGAATTGGCGGAATGGCTTAAATTGTTTAAGTAGTACACACTATAGGAAGTCATTATTCTAGCTAAGTTACATGAGAAGAACTGTGCCTACATAGAGCGAGTCTTGGGAGAAATCCTGCCAAAAATACGCCTATTTTCCCGTTGCAAAGCAGCGCACCAAAAGTCACTACCACTACGCCAAACAGTTTAACGCCTCTGCCACTTGCTCTGCCGTCGCCTTCTTGGCTTCCTCCCACTTAGAGCTACGTCCATGATTTGTCTTCCACCGATCTTGATGATTTACAGGAGGCCATTACTTTGGCTCAGTTACAAGAGAAGAATTACGAGTATATTGAGTGGGTGACGGTCAAGAATCCCGCTAAGTCAGCTCCCATTCTTCCCTTACCGAGGAACTCACAATGTTAACACTAAATCCACCAAATAGGAGCCCACCTACTCGACACTTGGCATTACTAGCCCCGCCAACTCGACTCTCCGCAATTGCTCGCCTTACACAGGGATTATCTTCCGTTGACTCTGAAGGTCTGCATGCATGAAATCTTTGTTACTATTGCCATGACCCGTTCATGTCAGGTCATGTGTGCCTGATGCGTTCGGGTGCAGATATTTTGGATTGAGGCTTCTGATGATGAACTAGGGAATGAATCAGTGGAACCTCAGCCAGATCCATCCCCTAATTCTCAAATTCCTATTCATGCTCTCCAAGAATTAGCTCAGTATCTAACCATGCAGGTTTAGGTCCAGTATGAGAAGCATTCCTTGTGCATCCTTATCAGCCATGGTAGCGTCCATAACTTCCTTGATGTGCATTTAGCTCGACGTTGGGGGTGTTTGGTTGATGCTCATCCTCAATCATCAGTTACAAATGTCGATGCTAAACAGGTCTCTGGTGACGATTTATGTCGTAATTTCAGTTTGACACTTGAGAATGCTTCGTATTACTCCAAGCTTGATCTTAAGTTAGGCTATTGGCAGATTGGAATGGAGTCGAAGGACATTCGTGAGACAGCTGTCTACGCTCACTTGGGTCATTATAAGTCTACCGTTAAGCTCTTGAGTCTCTCTTGTGCATCTTCTACATTCCAAAGCCTAATGAATGATATAATTCTGCCATTCTTACACCGCTTCATTTTGGTCTTCCTCGACGGCAAACTTGTAGATAGCGCCAAGGACCCTATGCTCAGCGCATCTACACCCCGTACTTGGCATTCTCTGCCAACATCATCTTACAACAAATAAGCCGAAATCTATCTTCAGATTCTGCCTGGCTGAGGATTTCGATGACTTTGTGTTTGGCGGATGGGTAGCTGCCAACCCTAATAAGTTGGAAGTTATCCTCGCTTGGCCTCATCTCACCTCAGTAAGTCAGCTTCATGAGTTCCTTGGACTTTCATAACACTATAGGTGCCTTATCTTCCATTACAGAACTTTTGCCCGACCTTTGACTGAGTTGTTGAAAAAGGATGGCTTCAAGTGGAATGAAGATGCCGAGCTCACCTTTGAACAACTCAAACGCGCCTTAACTTCTGCGACGGTTATGGTCTTGCTGGATTTTTCGATGCCATTTTTTATAGAGGTTGATCCATCAGGTGTGGGCATTGGAATGGTTCTTATGTAGGAAGGATGTTCTGGTCAGATCTTGGCCATATCTATGGTGCTTTCCTCCACTTCCTTTGACTTTTATGGCACCGTACATCTCTCTTGGCACCAAGATCAACTCCGCCATTGTGGGCTTCTCGCTGTTGCCTTAGACCCCGCCTTACGCATGTGTTAGCCTGCTTTGGTTATGCAATTCATCACAGGGAGGTCACTCCGGCTCCCGACCTTTGAGCCTTGTGGACAAGGGTCAAGTCTGACAGTGAGCATTGATACGAATATTTCGGAGGTGATACACATGCTCGTGCCACGTCATCACCGCCACAGCATCGGCTGTAGGGGACACCTCATTGGACACCTCACCCCTAGCCTCTAGCATAAATAAGTGGGTGGTTAGAATATTTTAGTCACGAATGAGTGATGTGTGTGATGATCTCTCTCTCCCCCAATTTCTCTCTAATCTTATCCCTTTTCTTCTAGCTTTCTCCCCCCTTCTCATACTTGTAGATATTATAATCGATACATCAATACAAATTCGGGATAGCAATCTAGTTATCCCATAGTTACCATTATTGATTGTGCGATTGGATTGTGTGGTTGTGCGGACTAGAGTTAGATATTGTGTGGATTACAATAAGATATTGATTGATTAGATGGGATCCCATCTCGGACTGTATCAATAACATGCTATAAAACTAAGGATATAAAATACTTAACAGAACAACAATAAAATTTCAAACTCAAGTATAATTAGAGAGAAATATATGATATTTTATTCAAGAGCTAAGGAATCTAAATCATACAAAATAATTCTTACTTCTCTTCACCACAACTTCTATAATCCAAGGGTAAAGATCCAGTGTTGTTGCCAAAACAATAGCACTGTTAGCAGTGGGCAAGTAGCAAGAGCAGAGAGAGAGAGATATAAATTTTTTTTATTTTTAAAATTTAATTTATTTAAAAATTATTAAAAATTTAAATTATTTATATAATATAATAAAATTTAACGGGTACCTAAATGATAAATAATCATTGAATTGAGCAATAACAATATTATATACAAGTCATTTTGATGTTCTCAACAAAAATTTTACGGGCACTAAATGATAAATAGTCAAACAAACAAATTTATATACTAAAATTATTTTATATAAATAATTTAAATTTTTAATAATTTTAAAATAATTTAAATTAAAAAAAATCTCTCTCTCTCTCTCTGCCCCTGCCGCTTGCCCACTCATAGCAGTGCTATTGTTTTGGCAACAGCACTGGATCTTTGCCCATGTGCTAAAAGTAAAAGCATGAATCATCTCTTCCTCTATACATATAGACACATGTATACTTATGCGTTGATGTGCCTTATATTTACATATTTTATTCTTTATTTCCACATTATATTTGGCTTTTACATGTGTGTTTTGATTATAATCTAGTACATTTTGGCTTAGAATGCAATAGAGCAAACACAGGTTGAAAAGAGGCAGAACCAAGCATAATTGAAGACTATTTTGAGAGACCCAACCATGTGTATAAAAGAACTACCCATTGGGTCAAGATTCGGTCAAAAAAAGTATTTCCTTGGGTGCCTGAATCGATTGACCATGCATTTTGGCAATGGGTCAAGCTTAAAATGAGTAAGAGGTTAAAAGAAGAGTATTTATGACCCAATAATTTGCAAATCCACTAATGAAACCACTGGGATCACGTAGATCTCTTTAAGAGTTTTGATTTGGTATATATTTGGCCAGTAACTCCTTACGGATCAAAAGTTACACCCATTTTAAGTTAACTGCACAAGCTGTCAACCGGGTGGCCGATCGGATGGACAATTTGCCTGATCGATTGGGGGAGGCACTGCATGTACCCTGAAGCACGCCCCGCTTATAAATAGAGAGGGGGAAACCTAATTTCACATATTTTCGTCACACGTCCCCTCTCCTCCTCTCCTCTCGAAGCTGCTATGAGATCCAAGGAGTTCTCAAACGTCGAAGTGCAGGTGGTCAGAGTGCCGGATGAATCAAAAGCGAGGACCAATGTCAACATCAATTGAGGGAGTTTTCAATTCCTAGTTGTTTATTCATTATTTTCTTTTTTTAGATGTTAATGATGTATAAAACTGACATGGAGGAGTACACTGTTAATGATGTATAAAACTCACATGGAGGAGTACACTCTCTTAGTTTAGGGATAAAGAGCGGATAGCCGCCTGTATCCCATATTTATATTGTGCTTTTGATGATGATTCAGTTATGCTATATTCGCACCCCAGTGGGGAGTTATTCATGATTGTTTAGTATTTCTATGTGTGTGCTTGTAGCCATGTCTAGATCTCCAACTTTTCAGCGATTAGTCTTGTGCTTGTAGCCTATACCATAACATAAAAGGATTTCACATGTGGTTAGGGTTGAGGTTGTACCCAACCGTGAACCCAATCTTTTATATAGTTAGTATTGAATTAGCAGAAATAAAGGAATTAAGTAGTGCTAATGAGATAGCATATGTTTACACTTAGAGTGATAAAATAGGTTATGCTCCTAGACTAATTCATTACACTAAACCCTTATTTATATATTACCCCAGGCTTAGAATTTGTAGCCTAAATCCTTCGAATTATCGTCCTTTGTAAAATATAATGATGGGATACGAGTAAAGCTACCCTGAACTCATTCCCTAAACTAACCTCAATTGAATTGATACTTTTATTTTATCATTAGTCTTGTTAATTTAGTAAATAAATCAGTCAAACCACACGAAAACCCAAAATTCCAACCGCTTGTTACTCACTAAATTCGACTTAACTCTAATTCCCTATGGATACAACCCGTATACCCGACAAAGCTGCGACGATCTTGTACACTTGCGAGTACATGGTTTTAAAACCCTCTTTAAAACACATCATGCATCTTGCATAAGGCATGAATTCACTGCCTCTTTACAATTATATACTTTTGTGCCTTGCATATAAATTTACCACAAATATGCATATACATATATTGAATAGGGAAATCATTACTTAGGTACCTTGAGGTTTAGTCATTTATTCCCTAGGTACCCTGACATTTTAATATATATAACGAGGTATCTTGAGGTTTGAAAATTTTATCAATTAGGTACTCTATGTCAGAATTTGATGAGTTTTTATGAAAATAGAACCAATTTTATGCAAACTATGCTAATGTAGTAATAATTATGATAACGTGTACGAGTTATTTCAATGTTTTCAACACAAATTTAACTAATTATAATGAAAATGTTCACATAGTTTGGATGCAAACTACCGTTATAATGCCAAAATCATGTGTCATATTAGCATTTTTTGGTAAAAAATATCAAATTATAATGAATATGCTTATGTATTGTATATTCGTAAAATACATACATATGTAATGTCGGAATCAGTCCCCTAAGGACATAGCCTAGTGGCAGAGAACACTTGAGGCCTTACATGCTACCTGGGTTCAAATCTCTACTATGGTACTTGTGGCTCCCATGGGAATTTTTACCAAAAAAAAGTTATTGTTGAAATCATTTTTTGTTTTAACATTTTTCAACGAAAATCTATTGAATTTTAGAAGAAGTGTCTATGATCGATGAAATTCTAAAACTTTAGGGTACCTAAGTGAAAAAAATTTTAAATCTCAAGGTACTCCATTATATATTTTGAAACGTCAAGGTACCTATATAATGTTCAAACCTTGCGATACTCAAGTTATATTTTCCTATTGTATATGCATATGCATACAAATGTTTTTAATCTGAATATGCATACGAATGTGTTTACATAATTTTTAATTTTCTAAATATATAATAATATCCAATATTAATGATAAAAATTATATAAAAAAATATTCAATATGTTGTAAATATTGAATATTTTTCTGGTACAATTTTAGGTTCGAATTTGAATATTATTAAATTTTCTAGAAATTAGAGATTATATAAAAGACCTTTGTGTATATATATACATATAATATATGTATGTATATACCCGTATGCTTCGCGGTCAAGAAAATTTCACCGCCTCTGTTCTCCTATATACACACAAGCATGTACAGCAGCAAAGCAAGAGAATAAAAAGAGTACATGAAATGATAGAAACAGAAACAAGAGAATTAAGAATCTAAATAATTTTATATTGAGAGAATTATTTACGTAGAAGAAAAACTTTTCTTGTTCTCTTGTTCTTATACAAAATACCTATTATTTTTTTTCGAGTATATTTGGATTTGTCTTTTTATTCTCTTTCTATAGAGTATAATATCTCTATAATTTTATAACACATTATCAGCACGAGTCTCTAGCCAGGTGAGGATCGTTATATACTTGAAGTAAGTTTTCATTCCCTAATCTTTGTGATTTTAAACTTACTGATCTTGAATTTACTGCTCTTGATATAAGTGACAAAAAAAAATTATTTGCCTTGGATCCTTGATGTTGAGATCTACCCTGATGTTGTGAATCTCGGACAATTAAAAAGGAAAATAACCCATCCTTGCAGGATCGCGCTAAAGTAATGATATTTCTCAAGCATCATATCCCTAAAGGATTGAAAGCTGAATATATTACTATAAAGGACCCGTATGCCTTTTGGCTAAATTTAAAGGAGAGGTTTGATCATCGAATGTCTATGATCCCCCCTAAAGTTCGCTGTAAATGGATTCACTTGCAGCTGCAGGATTTTAAAACTGTCAGCGACCAACAAACTGTTAGTACATCCATAAGACGCATACATAGACCACCATATTAACTGCGTACATTTCTTATTATTGAAATATTATTTATAATATAATATTGAGAGAATAAAATAAAAGACCTTTGTGTACATATATACATATAATATATGTATATATATATACGTATGCTTCGCTGTTAAGAAAATTTCACCGCCTCTGTTCTCCTATATATGCACACGCAGGTACAGCAACAAAGCAAGAGAATAAAAAGAGTACATGAAATGATAGAAACAAAGACAAGAGAATTGAGAATCTGAGGTTTATAATTTTATAACGAGAGAATGTTATGTCCCGCGATATTATAAAGGAAAATATTCAAAGGTGGAGTGTTGGAAATATTGAATATTTTTCGGGTACAATTTTAGGTTCGAGTTTGGATATTATTAAATATCTTAGAAATTAGAAATTATGTAAAAAAACCTTTGTGTATATATATATATATATATACATATAATATATGTATATATATACCTTTTTTTTGATAAGTATAATGTATATATGTACCTGTATGCTTCGCGGTTAAGAAAATTTCACCGCCTCTGTTCTCCTAAATATACGCACGCACGTACAGCAACAAAGCAAGAGAATTAAAAGGGTACATGAAATGATAGAAACAAAAACAAGAGAATTGAGAATTTGAGGTTTATAATTTTATATTGACAGAATTATTTGCGTAGACAAAAAACTTCTTTCATTCTTTGGTTCTTATATAAAATACCTACTATTTTTATTTGAGTATATTTAAATATGTCTTTTTATTAGCTTTTTATAAAATATAATATCTTTATAATTTTATAATATATCTATACTATTGGATATCCTTTTAATTTTTTATTTTATTTTACTTTTGCCAAGAAAAATGAACAAATTAAAGAGAATTTTTAATGCTTGAACTCTATTTTTAATGATTAGAATATAAAACGTTGAATTTTAAAGGGTTGATTTTAAAAGATTCTGAATTGATACTGAATTGGCAGGTGAGTGTCTATAAGTGGTGCGGGTAGTGCGTATGGGTTAGGTGTACCGGCTCCGTACCTAACACTGGTATAAGGCGGGTACATATATATAAAAATATTTATTTAAATTTTAAATATTTGCTTCAAACTAAAAGTCACAGGTTCTAAAAATGAAAAGCCTCAAACTAAAAAATACAGTCCACAAATTCTATATTTTTAATTTTTAATGTAATTCAATGCTTGGTTGTATCACAATGAATATTATATTAAGATATCGTAATTAGTAAATTATATAAATTACATGAGAAAATCCATACTCTAATTATTAAAATAAATAAATCTAATTCAATTAAACCATAATTTCAATGGACTGATTTTTATATTTATAATAGTAGTATTCAAATTTGACACTTAAAATTTGAAGCATGCTTATCCATCCTTATCTAAATCCTTATAATGTACAACCCTCTAAAATTAATTGAATACAAATGCTAAAATTATATTATGATTTTATTCCATTTACCTTTTATTTTCTTTATTTGAACTAAAAAATGTCATTTAAAGTAAATGATGACTTCTCACTTAAAATGGACGAGAAGAAAATACATAAAAATTATATACTATAAACTCCAAATTCTAAATTTTTAGATTTTTTTTTCCTTTTTTTCATCCTCACATACTTATCTTTATCATTTTAATTTCTTTTTTCTTTTCAATCCTCACAAACTTATCCTTATCTTTTTAATTTCTTATTTTCTTATTTTACTTTTGCCAAGAAAAATGAAAAAATTAAAGAGAATTTTTAATGCTTGAACTCTATTTTTAATGATTAGAATATAAACCGTTGAATTTTGAAGGGTTGATTTTAAAAGATACTGAATTAATACTGAATTGGCAGGTGAGTATCTATAAGTGGAGCGGGTAGTGCGTATGGGTTAGGTGTACCCGGCTCTGTACCCAACACTGGTATAAGGCGGTTACGGATATATAAAAATATTTATTTAAAATTTTAAATGTTTTCTTCAAACTAAAAGTCACAGGTTCTAAAAATAAAAAGCCTCAAACTAAAGAATACAGTCCACAAATTCTACATTTCTAATTTTTAATGTAATTCAATGCTTGGTTGTATCACAATGAATATTATATTAAGATATCGTAATTAGTAAATGATATAAATTACATGAGAAAATTCATATATAAATTACATGAGAAAATTCATACTCTAATTATTAAAATAAATAAATCTAATTCAATTAAACCATAATTTTAATGGACTAATTTTTATCTTTATAATAGTAGTATTCAAATTTGACACTTAAAATTTGAAGCATGCTTATCCATCCTTATCTAAATCCTTACAATGTACAACCCTCTAAAATTAATTGAATACAAATGCTAAAATTATATTATGAGTTTATTCCATTACCTTTTATTTTCTTTATTTGAACTAAAAAATATTATTTAAAGTAAATGATGACTTCTCACTTAAAATGGACGAGAAGAAAATACATAAAAATTATATAATATAAACTCCAAATTCTAAATTTTTAGATTTTTTTTTTCTTTTTTTTCCCATCCTCACATACTTATCCTTATCATTTTAATTTTTTTTTTCAATCCTCACAAACTTATGCTTATCTTTTTAATTTCTTTTTTTCTTATTTTACTTTTGCCAAGAAAAATAAAAAAATTAAAGAGAATTTTTAATGCTTGAACTATATTTTTAATGATTAGAATATGAAACATTGAATTTTGAACGGTTGATTTTAAAAGATACTGAATTGATATTGAATTAGCAAGTCAGTGTCTATAAATGGAGCGGGTAGTGCATATGGGTTAGGTGTACCGGCTCTGTACCCAACACTGGTATAAGGCGGGTGCGGATATATAAATATATTTATTTAAAATTTCAAATGTTTGCTTCAAACTAAAAGTCACAGGTTCTAAAAATGAAAAATCTCAAACTATATTTATTTGCAGATTACACAATTGAAAGCATAATGATTTCTAAAACCTTTTTTTGGGAATTAATAATTAAAATGCCGAGAATTGAACTAAAAAAATACAGTCCACAAATTCTACATTTCTAATTTTTAATGTAATTCAATGCTTGGTTGTATCACAATTAATGCATAGCACCATTGCTATCATTACAATGTACAAACCCCAATATTAATTGAACTCAAATAAAAGTAATGTAATTTAATATTTTTTCCGCATTTAAACAATAGTTAATGTACTTCAGTCAAACCCAAATTTACCAAATTCTAAATTCTTAGATTTTTCCTTTTTTTTTATTTTTCTTTTTTTAATCCTCACATTCTTACATGTTTATCGTAATTAGTCAGTTATATAAATTATATGAGAAAATATCATTTCAAGAAAGATAATTTTATCATTTTCAATTTCAATGTTTTAATAATAGTAAAATTAGTTTTGACATTAACATCTTCATAAAATATATTATCCAAATCTCTACTTACATTATAATAAAGTCTCTCAATCCCCAAAACCTCCAAACTCAAAAGAAGCATTAATCCATTTTTTAAATTCCTCATGCTTATCAAAATTTCTCTAAAGCTCCCACCCACCCTCTAATAAGAAAGTCCAAAAATTTCATTCCCCTTCAATAGTGGAGAAGCCGTTCAGCATTGAACGTATTATCTAAACGGTAACAACTTCCACCTTATGTTTACTTTGTCGCCAGCAAAAAACCCCGATTTATTTTATGTTATGTTATATGTTAAACTTTAGTAAAAAATGTTTGGACATAAGCAAACTACATCCATATTTACACTTAAATATTTTGTGTGTATTACCAATTCTATCGTTTATACGTAGAATCCAATAGTGAATTCTATATATGACATATTTATGACATTCATTAGTAATATGTACATAACACAGCACTCATCAACAAATGTACGATAAGTTCTATTTTAGGCAACAACATTACATATGAAATTTGACGTGTTAATAGCTTGAGCTCCTGCTTCTCTAACTACATAAGTAAGACTTGAGAAACAAAGAACACAAAAGCATCTGCCAGATAAGAAAACTTAATTAACGATTTAACTCAGCAGTTACATAACTGATTTGGCCTACTTTGAAAATTTTGTATTTTTCACTATGCTATGGCAAATTCAGGGGGGAAAAAAAAGGCCAGGGTTTTTTCAAGGTAAAAAATCACACGTATAAAAAATATATTGACTAATAAATACCTGCCGTGTATTGCACGGGAACAAAACTAGTATAATATTTATAACAAAGACCTGTTTTTTTTTTTTTTTTTTTTTTTAACACTACAAAGACCTTTTTTAGTAAAATGACTCGGAAGTAAAATGTATTCGCATCCAATCGTCGCCAGGAATCGAGACACGCCCTTTTTCTCCGCCCACTCCCCAAAACTAGATCCTCTTGCCCTGCAGAGATCACCCATTACAAGGGGGCGTTACTAGCGAGCACTTCTCAAGGGATTTTGCTCCTCTTCTCCCCCCCCCCCCCCCCCCCCCCCCCCCCCCCCCCCCCTCTCTCTCTCTCTCTCTCTCTCTCTCTCTCAATTCAGATTTGGCAGATTCCCATGTATAGGATTCTGGTAATTCTGCTGTTGTGCTTCCCCCTTAACCTACTCGGAACTTCGTCATCTCCTCTTGGATCTCGCCGCTCCATTTTGCGTGCGATTAGCAACGAGATTAACAAAGGTGATCCCCCAGATGCGGCCTTTGAGTTAAACAGCACGAACTTCGAGGATGTCCTCCGAGCTACCCCTGCTTCTTTCGCCATCGTTGAATTCTTCGCCCACTGGTCAGTCCAACTTGTCATTTCTTCTTCTTAAATTTATATTTTTAACTTTAATGGTGTTGAGAAAGCCCTTGATGGGGGTCGCTCCTGACAATCTTCGGCCTAAAGTATAGTTTTAAATTAGACCTTTTATATACAACTCTAAGAACATAAATGCTAATACAGTAAAGGACAAATTATATATTAGTATCACGAGATTTGATATATTAATTTTTTAGTTCGTAAATTTGATGAAATAATTTTAATTTTCAAAATTTACATATATTTAATAAAATAGTTCAAATTTCAGTGTAAAATTGACAAAAAAATGACAAATTTTACAATATAGTTTAGACTATTTTATTAAATATATATAACTTTTTGGACTAAAAATTATTTCATAAAATTTATGGACTAAAAAAAAATTAATATATAAAACCTCAATGTACTAATATGAAAATTTAGCCTATTATAAATTATGAAAGATTTAGGGAGTTGTTATCTCAAATAAAATTGTTATTGTTAGAGCAATGCTGAACTTGCAAAAAATAAGGGCTACAAAATTGCGCTAAAAATAATAATTTTACTCTGTCAATTATAATTTTGCCCTGGTAATTGCATTATCAAACTTTATCCTAAAACTTATTAATATTATTAACAACTGATGTTTAAAATATCACTAAAAAAATTAAACAAAAAAACTAGCATGTAATCAGCTTTGGGGGCCCTGCAATATGGGGCCCCAAGCAGCTGATTGGGGTTAATGTCCGGCCGTGCGCTTGATCATAAGGCTCATGTTCTAGATTTATAGGATTCTAGATTGTTAATGTGCTAAGCTTTTGAATCAAAGAGTCGTCCATTAGAATTCTGGTATACACTTGATATGATCTAAAATAGAAAATATATTGAAACTAAAGTAAAATAGCAAATTATTGAAATTAAAGGGACGAGGAAGAAGAATAGGAAGAGCATTTGATTTTCATCAATTGGGCTGCCCTATTACAATCAGTCCATATACCTATTTTTGGCTGTTTATCAATACGAAAGGAGGTTCTACCTTTGGGGTTGTTTAAAAAAAGAGAATTTTTCAATATTTTTTGAAAATTTCCCTAACGCACTAGAAAACTGGAAAAGTTGTTTAGAAGCTTAGGCTTTGTTTGAAAATAGAAAATAGAAAATAGTTTCCATTTTCATTTTTTCTTTTCATCTCTAATTTTCCTTGTCAATTTCCTATTGGAAAATGTGTTGAGGAGTGGAAAATAATTAACAATTTTCCAATGGAGAAAACTGGAAAATGTGTTCAAGTGGTTTAAAAATTTCAATTTTCTAATTTTAGGAATAAGTAATTTCTGCAAAATTTGAAAACCCAGATAATTCAATCCGAACCCAGCCTGAATAATTAGGCTAACTGATCTGAAAATGATCGGTGTATCCAATTCATGAAAAATCGAATATCGGTTCGAGTACAAGTATAACAACAACAACAAAAACAGTTCCTTAAGGGCTCTCGCATAAGTAGGGTCTTTTTTTTTTTTTGGGGGGGGGGGGGGGGGGGGGGGGGGGGGGGGGGGGGTACGCAGCCTTACCCTTTCAGGGCGCGACCCTAAAGGGAGGCTGTGTCCGAGGGTCCCCAACCTGAGAGGCATGAAGGCATGAAAGCATGAGAGCAGAAAAGCATAAGAGCAAAGACAAGGTACAAGGCAAGTATAACGGAAGCATAAAGCAACGAAAGGCAAATAATAGGCAAATAGGCAGATAAGTAGGTAAATAAAATAGCTCCTAGCCATATCAAGTACACCAAAGAGGCAGTCATATAAGCACGGGAAAACTAGTGTTAGCAAGAATATGCTCCTCTATTCTAAGCCGTTATATCGGCTACCCCTATGCTAGCCCTCCATTGTGCTCTATCCGAGGCCATCTCCTCTCGTAGGTTTAGATGAGTGAGGTTGTGTGGGATCTTCTCCAACCATCTCTTCTTTGGCCTCTTTCTTCCTCTCCCACCGAGCGTAGTATGGAGTTGTTCGCATCTCCTGACCGGAGTAGTGGTTGATCTCCTCCTAACATGCCCAAAGCACATCAAACGTTGCTCCCTTAAGTTATCCTTGATTGGGGCCACGCTCAATTTGCCTCTTATGACGTCGTTCTTGATGTTGTTTCATTGGCCAATATTGCGCACCATATGACATTGCCGGTCCCATTACCGTCTTATAGTATTTTCCCTTTAACTTTAACTGGAACTTTCAATCGCAAAGTATCGCAGGGGCTATCCTCCATTTATGCCAGCCTACTTTAATATAGTTATTGACTTCCACGTCAACTTCGCCGTTCTGCTATACCATGGAACCCAAATATCTAAAACACTCCTTTCTCGGTATGGTTTCTGATCCAATCTTGACGTCTTCTATGCTAGGCTTGGTGCAGGTACCGAACTTGAGCTCCATATACTCGGTAGTGGATCAATTGAGTTGTAAGCCCTTCGATTCCAAGGCCCTTCTCCAAAGTTCTAGCTTTTCATTTACCTCTTCTCGAAACTCCCCCACCAAAACTATTGTCATCTGCAAAAAGCATGCACCAAGGCACACCTCCTTGGATGTGCCTAGTGAGCTCATCCATAACCAGAATGACCAGAAAGGGACTCAAGGCAGATCCTTGGTGTACCCCAACTATTATGGGGAAAGCTTCTAAATCCCCCTTTCGCTGTACGCACATTATTTTGTGCATCCTCGTACATGACTCTAATGGCTCGGATATAGGGCACGGTGATGCCTTTCCTCTCCAAAACCCTCCATAGGACCTCTCTCGGCACTCTATCATATGCCTTCTCCAAATCAATGAAAACCATGTGGAGATTCTTTTGACTATCCCTGTAGTGCTTTATAGTCCGTCTTAGGAGATGGATGGATTCTATTGTCGATCTATCGGGTATAAATCCAAATTGGTTTTCGGACACCTCTGCTTGTTGCCATAACCTCCTCTATATGACCCGCTCCCACAGCTTCAGAGTGTGGCACATTAGTTTGATACCCCAATAGTTGGCGCAACTATGGATGTCGCCTTTGTTCTTATGGATCGGGATTAATGTGCTCTTCTTCCATTCGTCAGGCATCTTCTTACCTAGAAGGATTTGGTTAAATAGTTTAGTCAGCCAATTGATGCCCTTCTCTCCAAGGCATTTCCATGCCTCTATGGGTATTCCAGCTGGGCCAACTGCTTTACCCCTACCCATATGTTTCAGGGCTTTCTTAACTTCCTCAGATCTAATTTGCCTACAGTAACAATAGTTCTGGTGCTACTCCGATGTTTAGAGATCACCTAGGGATATCTCTGTATCCCCTGTTTCGTTGAACAGACCGTGGAAGTAGGCTTTCTACCTAACTTTAATTTGTTGCTTGTTCTCGAGCTCTTGACCATCCTCTCATTTTATGCACTTTACTCGATCCAAGTCCCTCGTCTTCCTTTCTCTCGCTTTAGCAATTATATATATATATATATATATATATCCCTAGCTAACCAAAGAGGGCACCAACACGCCGTCACCGGATCCCATTAGAACTCCAAAGTTAAGTGTGCTTGGGCGAGAGTAGTACCAGGATGGGTGACCTCCTGGGAAGTCCTCACCCTCAGGTTGGGTGCGTAGGGAAACAGCCTCTCTTCAGGTTAACACCCTGAAGGGGGAAGGCTGCGTACATCAGCGCCCCCCAGACCCTGCGTAGGCGGGAGCCCTTGAGGCACTGGGTATGTTCCTTTTTTATATATATATCCCTAGCTCTCTCCTCGGTATCCAATCTTTTGTAGAAATCCTCCTAGGCTCTGGATTGTGCTTCCCTAATTGCTACATTTGCTTCTTTCTCGGCTTGCTTATATTGATGTCTCTTGTCCTCATCTCCACTATGATCCCACTCCCTGAAATAATCTTGTTTGGCCTTAATCTTCTATTGGACCTACTTGCACGACCACCAGGACTCTCTGTTGTTGGGTGCCCCACTCTTTGACACGCCCAGAACTTCGCGTGCCAGGCCTCTGATCTTTTGGGCTAGTTGGTTCCGTATGTGGTTTATATCTCCCTCCACATCCCACCCGAGCTTAGACTCTGCTCTTTCCTTATAGATTTTATGCTTGTCCCCTTTCAAATCCCTCCAATGAGTATGTGTTTGCACTGGTTTCCTAGTTCTTTTGCCCCTCCTCTTGGCCTTTACATAAGCACATAATTCCCTGTGCTGAGGTCTTCACCTGGGATAACCTTACAATTCCTGCAGTCTCTTTGTGCCCTTTTCCGAGTCCTTGTCCCACCGCTTTGATACGTGATGATGTGCTCATCACGCTTTTTGAAGAAGGTGTTGGCAACCGTTAGCTCGTAAGTGACCGTAAAGTCTAGAAGGGCTTTGCCCTCATCATTCCTAGTTCCAGAACTAAACCCTCCATGGTATGATGTGTAGCCATCCTTGGTCGTGCCAACATGCCCATTGAAATCCCCACAATCACCACTTGTTCGGTCTGGGGTATGTCTTGCATCGTTATGTCTAAGTCCTCCTAGAGTCTAGCCTTCTCGTGCTCCGTTAGTCCAGTCTGAGGTGCATAGGCACTGATGACATTCAATACCTACCCATCTATGACCAACTTGATGCCTATGATCCTATCACCAATCCTGGACACTCCGACTACTTTATCCTTATGGTTGCTATCCACAATGATGCCAACTCCATTCCTACCTCTGACCTTGCTCGCATACCACGACTTATATCCCAAAACATCTTTGGCTTTCATGCCAGCCCTTTTAGTTTCTTGCTGGCACATGATGTTAATCTTTCTCTTCATCATCATTTGGGCCACCTCGAAACTCTTCCTTGTTAACGTTCAGACATTCAATGTCCCAAGTCGCAAGTTTCCCTCAACTTGTTGCTTCACCCTCCCTTTCCCACCCTCTTGGAAGATGGCCTCAAGTTCTGAGCTCCATAACTAGTAGCGTTCATCAATTAACTGTCACGATCACAGGTAAGCGAGCCCAAAAACACAAAGCATATCACAAAAGATAAGCGTGTATTTACCACCATAAAAGCACAACAATGAATCACAATCAATAACAATCAAAATAAACGTAGTTCAAAGTAGTTCAAGAGGAGAAAGGAGCAATCAAAATAATACTTAACAACAGGACCTCAACATAGAAAAACGGACAGGAGAGATCTGACCTGAGAGAGTGCAAAAATAAAGGACAGATCTGACCTGGAGATGATGCCTAGACGAGAATCTGAGCTGGCTATTACTGACCTGGTACTGGTTAGTAGCGATTTGTGGCTTGTGGCTGTGGACTGCAATGGTGGGTTAGGTTCAGTGTTTGGGTTAGCCTTGGGTGGGCTAGGGTTAGGGTTAAGGTTGGCTGGGTGTAGGTTAGGGTTAGGGTTAAGGTTGGCTGGGTGTAGGTTAGGGTTTTGGGGTTAGATCCGAAGTGAGTGGTGGCGCTAGAGGTCCGGTGGTGGTTAGGGGTGGTTCGAGGTGGTGGTGGTCGTTGGGCTAGGGTTTTGTAGGGTGGTAGAGGGGAGGATGAAGGTGGTGGTGGTGGATAGGGAAGAGATGGGTTTCGAAGGGGAGGAGAGAGATAATAGGGTTAGGGGTTAGAGGCGTTTTTGGCTGTGCTGAGTCCGGCGATGGGGTGGCGCCATCTTGTCGAGTCGCCAGTGGAGGTGCCTCGGCGGTGTTGGCGAGGGTGCCAACGTTTGGGGGGGGGGGGGGGGGGAGACGTTAGAGAGGCAGGAGAGAGTGATGTCAACTAGAGAGTATGTCAGAGGAGGGATGTGTTTTTATGGTCCGGGTACAAGTATCACCTTTTGATACACAAATTTAAAGTGCAAGCTACCTACTCATATTGCTTAATCACATAAAAATATAACCTAGGCATACAACCTGCCAAATTTTGCATTTTCGGGACAAATTCATCAATTATGCTATTGCAATTTCATAAGTATAGTATTTTCTTTGTAATTTTTGTACCAAATCGATCATTTGTAATAGTTAGAGTATCAATTTCAACTACTTGTGAGTTTGCACCAAATCGATCATTTATAATAGTTAGAGGATTAGTTTCAGAAACTTGTCAGTATGGTCTTGTCAATTTCTGTACTAGATCGATTATTCACAAATATTGTTCTGTCTTTACTATTTAGGGTTGGGGGCCCTTTGGAAACAACCTCTCTAAAGGGTAGGATAAGACTACGTACCCCTTACCTCTTTAGTCCTTGTCTTGGCGGGAGCCTCTTTGAGGCACTGGGTTTGTTGTTGTTGTATTCATCTTTATGCCATCTTGTACGACAATATCATAACAACAACAACAACAATGCCACCAATAACAAAAAACCAGTTCCTGCCCCCCCGGGGGGGGGGGGGGGGGCAAATGAATGCAACCTTACCCCCTACAAAGTCCCATCCTGAAGGGAGGCTGTTTTCGAGGGCCCCCAACCTTAAAAAGCAAAAAAGCAAAAATATTTATATTTATAAACTCGGACACGATCTCCCTTTAGGATAGCACCCTGAACGGGTAAGTCTGAGTATATCTCATGCTCCTCGACCCTACTCTGGCGGGAGCCCTTGTGGTACTAGGATGATTGTTGTTGGTAAAATCAAGACAAAGTCAAAGTCAATGTCAAGCCAAATAAAGAAATACTAGACATGCACGCATGCATGCACCAATAAAACATCACCAATGGCGAATATGGAAGCCTAAGGGCGCTATGAGCTGGTATTGCTGTGCTACTCACTCCTAATACAGGTATTTCTGATGACCACTTAGTTCTATCTAGTGCCATCTCCTCAGTAAGGTTTAGGTGGGTAACGTCATGTGTAATTGTCTCATCCAACTTTTCTTTGGCTTGCCTCTACCTTTCTTCCGGTGCGTAATATGTAGTTGTTCACATTTCCTATCAGAGGTGGTAGTTGGTCTCCTGCTAAAATGCCCAAACCATTGCAGGCGTTGCTTCCTCAACTTGTCCTCAATTAGAGCCACGTCTATTTTGCTTCTTATAGATGAGGGAAAGACTATGTAACTTAATCTCTTTAAAGACCAGCCTGGCTACATGAGACGCATCAATTGTTTTGCTTCATTGAATGAAGTGAGCCATTTTGGAAATTTGATTGACCAAAACAAGGATAGAATCATTCCTTGAGTTGTTTTTGCAACCTAAGAGCAAAGTCCTGCTAATGTCTTTCCAAGGTTCATGAGGAATATGAAAGCGAATGTAAGGACATGTGTTTTACTTTCTAGTTTTGGAAGCTTCACAATTATGATAGTGTGACACTATCGTAGCCACATCCCTCTTCGAAGATGGCCTATCGGACTTGTCAGATACTGGATGAATGGTCTTATGTCACCTTAAGTGACCAACAAGACCATCATGCATTTCCCAAATAAGAAAGCCTCTAAGTTATGTATTTGGGCACAATTTGGACCCTTTAAACAAAAATCCATCATGAATTGCAAATTTATTGTGATCTCGACCTTTGCTATCCAAAATCTCTGCCATTGTCAGAAGAATCAAGATGGTTTTCTTTCATCCTATCAAACTCAAGAACCTTAGTTTTAAGAATTAGCGGTACGACAACAACATGACTGAGGGCATCAGCGACATGATTTTCCACACGAGATTTGTGCTTGAGGACATAAGAGAATATCAATGAGTTCTTATATGCTTTTTCCATTAAAAATAAAAATAAAAATAGAGAACTCATTGATGTGCTCTATGTACCCAGTATGATATGAATCCAATTTCGTTTTGACATTTAAATCTTTAAGTGCTTAGTGGTCAAGCGTGCACAACAAAATCTTTAGGAAGAAGATAGTATTCCATGCCTAGGGATTGATGAACAACATAAACCTTTGTCTCATAATTAGTCTACGTGTGCTCAATGGGGGTCTGCTATTGCGTTTGTGCCTAGGCCCTTGAATATCATTTGAGCTAAGCATTGCTGTTGCGAAGCCTGACCAGGAGGTGCAATCGTACATTGATTTTTTTACAACTTAATTGCCAATATTAGCTGGATGCTCAATGATAAATACATAATTAACCCGGTAATCTATGTTGAAACATACTGTATTTGATATGATTATGTGGTGCTGATGAACCAGAATTTCGGCAAAAATCATCTTTCCAGGTATTTGATTATTCTGTGTGAAAAAGGAGCATAGTTATCCTGAAAGAAGAAAAAGAAGTTGGACAATTTGTTATTTGGCTTATAATGCGTCATCTACGTGGAAGCCTCTTTACGGCGTTGTTATGTCTTTCTGCAAATTTTGCTGCTAAGCTTAATGTAAAATCTGAAAACATGTGGTCTTGCAGTCGATATACTTTTCAAACACTGCTAGTTTCTACTTTCCGGTTTCTCTCAGGGTCTTCCTTTCTTTTTGACATTTTGCATGGTGCTATTGATCTTGCAGGTGCCCAGCTTGCAGAAATTATAAAGTAATGCTAATTCTATTTTAGTTGTGGTCATTGTCGTTTTCTTATGCATAACCTTTTCTATTTATCAGTGCCTGGGTTTTATTTTGCAGCCCCATTATGAAAAGGTTGCGAGACTTTTTAACGGTCCTGGTGCAGTGCATCCAGGGATGATTTTGATGACAAGGGTAGACTGTGCTTTGAAGGTATTTGTTCGTTTGTTCTCCTTTTCACTGCCACTTTAGTTTGTAGTTTGCAGTTTGCATGTTTGCAATACGCTATTCATGAGTTAAAAGTGAAGGCAATTCTCTTTCTCTTACCCATTTTTATCCTTTTGTGGTGAGGAATGTATGTGGTGAATTAGATGTCAGGCAATTCTGTGGAAAGTATATATAACACCATATACAAAATTTTTTTTTCTTTCAAATAAATGTATTTCTATAAAGAATAAAGGATAATTCACTACTAGATTGGTTATGTTGGGTGGCCATCACTTACATTTCCATTCGACAGTTTCCACTCAATTATTGACCAGGTATTCTGGCAATGAAAGAATGGAAGGGACCTATATATGAGCTTCACAGGAAAGAGAGCGCTTTTACCTTGTACCTCTCATACCAGATAAAGCATAGATAACCTTCATTATTCACCTATCATGAATGGCAAGGTTTTGTTTCTCCATTCAAAATGCTAATAATTGAAACTCTCAATTGAGCATGCTACCTTTGGTAAAGTTCTTATCTCATTTCTTTCTTTTCAATCTGAGGCCTATTGGTCTTAACTATATTTGAGTTCTAAATGTCATTATCATGAAATCATATTCCGGTGCACATCGTTGTTGCAGGCATTATGAGGAGGGCAGGGTGTTGCGGATATTACCTACTAAGTCGCAGTGATTGTATTTGGATTTTTCAAGGGAACATAAGTTGCTTTTAGGGCGGATGATCATTTTCGAAATCATTATGCCCTCTTTGATAGTTTTTAACATTCAAATACATTCATAGATATGTTATAATAAATAAAGTATAATACATATGTGGTGTTTCTATAAGGTGTTTAAAACCGTCTACTCGCAAGCGCACGAGATCGTCGTAGCTTTGTCGGGTATACCGGTCGTATCTACAGGGAATCGTGTTAAGTTAGACTTAGTGATTAATGAGCGGTTTGAATTTTTGAGTTTTTGTTGTTTGAATATATTGTTGACTAAATTAATAAAACTAAATATAGAGTCAAGGTGTCAATTCAATTGAGGTTAGTTTAGCGAGTGAATTTAGGGTAGCTTTACACGTATCCTGTCGTTATATTTTACTTAGGATGACAATTTGAAGGACTTAAGCTACAAGCTCTAAACCTGGATTAATATATAAATTAGGGCTTAAGGTAATGAACTAATCTGAAGACATAACCTATCTTAGCACCCTAAGTGTAGCATAGGTTATCTCATTAGCACTACTTAGTTCCTTTGTTATTCCTAATTCAATATTAATTTATATAAAAGATTGGGTTCAGGGTTGGGTACAATCTCAATCCTGACCACGCGTGAAATCCTGTTATGTTATGGTCTAGGCTACAAGCACAAGACTAATCACTGAAAATTTGGAGATCTAGTCATGGCTAGAAGCACACATACAAAAATACCCAACAATCATGAAGAACTCCCCATAGGGGTGCGAATATAACATAACTAAACCAATCGTCAAAAGTATAATATAAATCTGGGATACGGGCGGCTACCCACCCTTCATCCCTAAACTAAAAATGTTTACTCCTCCATGGGAGTTTTATACATTATGAAATCCAAAAAGAGAACAATAATGGATAAAGCTAAGGATTTGAAGACTCTCCCAATTGACGTTGACGTGATCCTCGCTTTTAATCCTTCCGGCACTACGACCACTTGCGCTTCGGCGTTTGAGAACTTCTTGGGTCTCGTAGCGGCTTCGGGAGGAGAGGAGGAGAGGGGATGTGCGGCGAAAAGATGTGAAATTAGGTCTCCCGCCTCTTAATTTATAAGTGGGGCGTCCTTAGGGTACCTCCCGTGCCCTCCCTAATTGATCGGGAAAATCGGCCGATCGATCGGCCACAGCTTTCACAGCTTGTGTAGTTAACTTAAAATGGGCATAACATTTGATTCGTAAGGAGTTACGGGCCAAATTATATATCAAATCGAAGCTCTCGAAGAGATCTACGTGAACCAAATGGTTTCATTAGTAGACTGGCAAATTATTGGGTCATAAATACTCTTCTTTTAACCTTTTGCTCGTTTTTAGCTTGATCGATTGTCCAAATTGCATGGTCAATCGATCCACGCACCCAAGGAAGGACTCTTTCTGATCGAATCTTGACCCGATGGGTACTTCTTTTGCACACGTGGTTGGGTTTCTCAAAGTAGTCTTCAATTATGCTTCGATTACGCTTGAAACTTCCACTTTTTGACCTTTATTTGCTCCGTTGCACTTTAAGCCAAAATGTACCTAGGTTACAACAAAAACACACATGTAAAAGCCAAATATATTGCGGGAATGAAGAATAAAATTTGTAAATATAAGGCACATTAACATCCCCAAACCCACTCCTTGCTTGTCCTTAAGCAAGATTTGGCTCAAACTAGCTAAAGATGGAAAGTTTAGTCCAACATGTAATGACAAGTGTGAAAATTATTGTTCGATCATATTTGAAGGTGTACCTAAGAGTAGAGAATCCTTATGTCACGTTATTATTGTACTGGTTCTAACTCGACTTCCCATTATTGAAGTCTTTTTACTAGTGAGGGAGCTTAGAACTTCTCTACCCTTCGTTTTATTTCAAATCCTCTAATTTTATGAAGAAATAGGGAGAATAAGTAAAGGAATAAGCTATCCTAACCCTTCACCACTAATCAACAAGGAAATCAAAAAGCTTCTCTTTTCTCTCTTATTTTCATCCCTTTTTTCCTTTTTTGTTCTTTTTTTTTTAATAGTTAGGTGTGTCTCCCTTAGACCCATGTAGTGGTTGGTGACTCCTGATCCAGTTGGCTCAAGGCACCGGGTGAAGAGCACCCCTTGGACCTAATGGCTCGAGTCTTAAGGATCCACAACCTAATCCGTTAGTACACACCTTTTTTCTTTCTTTTTTTTTTTTTTAGGTATTAGTGCTTATTTTAGTAACTACAACGTTGATTCTTCTTAAGCTTTCCCTGTGGCCCATGTAGCGAGCTTTCGACTGGCAGCTTCCGACCCAGTTAGCTCAAGGTACCAGGTGTTAAGACACCCCTACGGGTTTACTTGCTCAAGACACAAGGGCTACAAGAACCAAGAAGTTACTTCTTTTTTTTTTTTTTTTTTTTTTTTTTTGAAGGGGGGATATTACTGAAGATAAAGAGTTAGAAAATCGATTTCGAAATTGTTAGAGGTCAAAAGGTGGATTCAAATTTCGAAAATTATTACCGCTATTTCAACCTAAATAGTAGGATATGTCACAAGATTGAGGGTGAAAAATAATAATTTTTTTCTAACAAGTTAAAAGACAAAAATACTGATTCAAAAGTAGGATCCAACAATAATCTCATTACATAAACATTCTAATCATTATAATACATCTCAAATTTGGTCTACAATAAAAGTCACACGCAAATTTATACTCATTCATGCAAAAATGTAGCTAATAAGCCAAATGAAGCTTTAAAAGGACAAATAGAAGTTCACTCTCATCTGCCATCCCCAAACCCAAACCTTGCATTGTCCTTAATGCAAATCGACAAAAATAAATTCAAGCAAGGAAAGGGAAGGGACGACCTGAGATGTGACATATTCAGCAACATGTAGTGAGCAAGTCCAAAGAAGAAAGACGAAGGTACCAAGCTGCGATTGAAGACATAGAAAACTAGATACTAAACAGACTTGTTAGTAGTGTTAAAAATAAAGAGCGTACAATTGTTTAGTAAAAGAGAAACGAAGTTAGCATGGGAGGGATAACAAAAGGATATGCAATTGAAACAGAGTTCATGCCAGAAAATAAAAAAATAAAAAAAATAAAACAAAATTAAAGGTAGGTTGGGTTGCCTCCCAAGGGCGCTAAGTTTAACGTTTTCAGCCGGTCGCAGTTTAGAACATGAGATCAACCGAAGACCAAGGCAATGTCTGCCATAGAATTCAAGTTGATCCGGTAGGGCCGATCCCTAGTCCCAACAACGTTTCTAGACTTGTGCCTATCAAGGAGGGAATCATTACCAGCATCGGGGTCACGACTCTCTATCCTACTAGATGTGGATGATGACGCACAACTATCGACACACATGGACATTATTACATTCCGCACTTGTAGTAGAGTCGGGCTTATCCGATTCTATTGAAGGATCAACATCATCAACCCTATAGCATTCCAACCCGTCCTCAGTCTTAGGGTACCGAACAGTGTTCGAGACCTTCAATTTGCCCTTGAGGTTTCCAAAAGAAACCTCCAACACTCCCGTCCTATAGTGAATAACAGTGTTGGCCGTTGCTAGAAACGGTCGACCTAGAATAATAGGAGCGTTGTGCTTTTGCCTAGGAGTAGGGTCTATATCTAAGACAATAAAATCAACAGGGAAGACAAACTTGTCAACCTTCACAAGTACATTTCCACTCCTCCAAAAGGTACCCGCTCTATCCTATCAACCAACTAAAGTTTAACATTAGTTGGCTTAAGGTGTCCTATTCCCTGTTCTTGAAAAGCTGAGTAAGGAATAAGATTTACACTCGCTCCTAGATCTAGCAAGGCTCTATTGATGTAACGCTCTCCTAAGACACATGGAACTGTAAAAGCCCCGGGGTCTCGAACCTTGGGTGGGGCGCCTGATACTACAATGCTGCTGACCTTCTCGGTGAGCCGGACCCTCTTTGGGATATGCGCTTGGGCGCGCTTCTTTTTGGTGCAAAGGTGCTTGAGGAACTTGGCATACATAGGGATGTGTTTAATAGCTTTGATCAATGGTAAGTTGATCTTCACGTCCTTAAACAAGTCTATGAGCTCAGTCCTCTTTTGGTCGTCCTTCTTCTTCTGTCCTCTAAGGGCCGAAGGAAAGGGGACAATAGGTTCAGCAAACCTACCCTGTGGGCCCTCCCTGTCAGCAGTGGGGGAGGGGTCTGTGCTCCCCTTCTCAACCTCGACCTCCACATCTCGAAGGTTCCCCTCCCTAGACACTGACACAACCCGAACTTGCTCGTGAGGAGGCAAGTTTGGGCTAGAGCTAGTTGACCCTGCTGGAAGTGTGAGAGGTTAGGAGGGTAACCTCTCTTCCTCTCGCCTATGAAGTGTTTGGGCTAATTGTCCTATCTGGTCTTCTAATCTAGCTATAGACTGAGAGTGAGACCGAACTAGTTGTGTGGTGCCCTCCATAAAGTAGAGCGTACGCTCCTGAAATTGCGAAGTATATCCTAGAGGTGGGGAAGGAGGGTTATCATGGGTAACATTGGAGTAAGGTTGAATATCATACCTGCGCCCTCCCTGCAGAATGGGAGGGTGCACGTTACCTGCAAAACCGGGATCTTGTTGTCTCGTGGGTTGATTATGATTGGCGTTTTGCTTCCACGAGAAGTTTGGATGATTGTGCCAGTCGGGATTGTAGGTGTTGGAGAATAGGTCGCTATAAAAAAATAATAAAAAAATAATTAATATAAAAAATTAAATAAATAAAAATAAAACGAGAAAAATAATAAAACACAAAAATAAACTAATAAAAAAGAAATAGGTTTTTGTTTTCTTTTTTTTTTTAAAACAAATAAAATAAAATAAAATAGAAAACAACTCGTTAATTTCTAAATCAACTTAACCTACCGATTCCCCGGCAATGGCGCCAAAAATTTGATGTGTTTTTAAAAGGTGTTTTAAAACCGTCTACTCGCAAACGCACGAGATCGTCGTAGCTTTGTCGAGTATTCGGGTCGTATCCACATGGAATCGTGTTAAGTTAGACTTAGTGATTAATAAGCGGTTTGAATTTTTGGGTTTTTGTTGTTTGAATAAATTTTTGACTAAATTAATAAAACTGAATATAAAGTAAAGGTGTCAATTTAATTAAGGTTAGTTTAGGGAGTGAATTTAGGGTAGCTTTACACGTATCCCGTCATTATATTTTTCTTAGGACGATAATTTGAAGGACTTATGCTTCAAGCTCTAAACCTGGGTTAATATATAAATTAGGGCTTAGGGTAATGAACTAGTCTAAGGGCATAACCTATCTTAGCACCCTAAGTGTAGCATAGGTTATCTCATTAGCACTACTTAATTCTTTTATTATTCCTAATTTAATATTAATTTAAATAAAAGATTTGGTTCATGGTTGTATACAACCTCAACCTTGACCATGCATGAAATCTTGTTATGTTATGGTTTAGGCTACAAGCACAAGACTAATCGCTGAAAAGTTGGAGATCTAGTCATTACCCAACAATCATGAAGAACTACCCACAGGGGTGCGAATATAACATAACTGAACTAATCGTCAATAAATCTGGGATACGGGCAGCTGCCCGCCCTTCATCCCTAAACTAAGAATGTTGACTCCTCCATTGGAGTTTTATACATTATGAAATCCAAAAAGAAAACAATAATAGATAAAGCTAAGGATTTGAAGACTCCCCCAAGTGACATTAACGTGATCCTCGCTTTTGATACTTTCGGCACTCCGACCACTTGCGCTTCGGCGTTTGAGAACTCCTTGGATCTCGTAGCGGCTTCGGGAGGAGAGGAGGAGAGGAGATGTGCGGCGAAAAGATGTGAAATTAGCTCTTCGGCCTCTTAATTTATAAGTGGGGCGTCCTTAGGGTACCTCCTGTGCCTTCCCCAATCGATCGGGAAAATCAGCCGATCAATCGGCCACAGTTTAACAGCTTGCACAGCTAACTTAAAACGGGTATAACTTTTGATTCGTAAGGAGTTACCGGCCAAATTATATGTCAAATCGAAGCTCTTGAAGAGATTTACGTGAACCAAGTGGTTTCATTAGTAGATTGGCAAATTATTGGGTCATAATTGGCAAATTGTTGGGTCATAAATGCTCTTCTTTTGACGTTTTGCTCATTTTAAACTTGACCGATTGTCCAAATTGCATGGTCAATTGATCCACGCACCCAAGGACTCTTTCTGATCGAATCTTGACCCGATGGGTACTTTTTTTGCACACATGGTCGGGTTTCTCAAAGTAGTCTTCAATTATGCCTCGATTACGCTTGAATCTTCCACTTTTCAACCTTTGTTTGCTCCGTTGCACTCTAAGCCAAAATGTAGCTAGATTACAATAAAAACATACATGTAAAATCCAAATATATTGCAGGAATGAAGAATAAAATATGTATGTATAAGGCACATCAATATGCATTATGGAGGCAGATCAATAAAAACGTAAGTACCATTATGTAACGACCAATGGTGTAATGGCTACTTTGGCCACTGTATGAGTTCTTGACCTAGGTGATGGTATCTCGGACATAGGGCGTTGAACATGGGGGAGAGGAAGAATGTAGGATGTTGTGAATCCATGGAGTCAAAGACTCTATTGCCATTCTTTTTTCCCCTTCTTTTTTTTTTATTTTTTATTGCAGGACTAATTTTTGAGATGTTATGCATGACATTTGAAAAGCTGTTATGGTCTGATTAGTGTATGCCTGACTCTGAATGTAGTCGTACACTGTTTCATAAATTGGGATTAACTGTTTGCCAGTTTTGGATGAATAAATATAAAAATTAGAGGGAAGAATATTTGTACCAAAACGTGGGTGTTGCACCCTAGGAGGCTGTCATATCTTCTTTCTTATGAATTATACCAATTAGCCATTGTTGTATTAGCATTCCGTCAGTATTGTATTGTTCTCCTGAGCTTAGTCACCAAATGGATGTGTAGGACTATGATTGACAAGGTTATGTCAATAATAATTGAATCAAATTGGCTGTGCGCCCATATTGTTTTAGCAATTTGGTATGCTCTCTTCTTCTTTTGGCATTTGAATTTGTTAGATAATTGTTCACAACACAGACTTGCTTGAGGGAACTGAAGGTTTGTTTAGGAATGTCAGAGGAACCAAGAGATTGTCTATATATGCATGCATTAGATCTTCTACCAGGACTATGTGAATTGCAATGACAATGGACTGTGTGTTGGTTTTAGTTTTGGCATGTTCATACTGCTAGGCCATGTGTCACGGTCTTGTCTATTACCATGATATGGTGCCGTGCCGTGCACACACGTCAGCGCATGAGCAAGAGCAGCGTCGCGTGTTGTGCGCACGCAGTGTTGCCCCTATGTGCTGTGTTGTAGGACATGTCCCGGGTTGTGGTAAACTTTGACTTTGAGAATTTGGTGTTGTGGCGACAGCCGGAAGTTCCCTTAAGGTGTAAGAAGAAGGCTGGTGAAGTAGGTTTGGGAATCGAATATCCGAATTCCAAAAAAGGGGTATATAATTGCAAAGACAAGGTGCATGTTTCCTTTTGCCAGGACTATGTAATTTAGCATATTTTTTTTTTGGGGGGGGGGCCTAATGTGTCAAGCTCTCCACCAACCCCGGGTGTATAGTGACCACGATGGTATCTAGGCACTTAAGTGAGTTTCCTTGGTAATAGGGGTGGGCCTTATGGCATGCCATGATGGTAGCATGGGGTCTACATGTGAGTAGGACTCCCCATGGACACTTGTGGGACCGAGGGTCAATTGTGTGCTTGAAATTTCCAAGGAAGGTTATTTCACTCACGTAACTTATGAGATGCGTTATGAACGTAACAGGCAAGTGGCGTATGACCTTCACATGATGAGAGCACTCGTGGGTATTGTGGCATGGGTTTGACGACACCATGCAAATGGATAATGGAGGGATAGTTGGACGTGCACCAACATGCACCCATTGATGCTACGAGTTGGGTGACCGGTCGGGTGAGTAGTGTGCGGGGTCACGTTGACTCCCAATAGGGCAATGGCCAGGAACATGAGGTGCACCTGAGGAACTTGATAGTCCCCGGGTTTACTCAGGAGTAGGTTACTTCGGGTTGCTTCAGAGAGCCGAAATTATGGAGGGCGGGTTACTTAGTGAATGAGTAGGGGGTCGAGACGCGCGGTCAAGACCGGTTGGGTGAAAATGGTGTCCGACATGAGTGGCGGTATGCTACATTTGTGCTAGTTCGATATTGGGTGAGTGCACAAGTAAGCGACAAGTTGTAAGGACCGACGTAGATGATGAGGCTTAAGCGCGCTAGTGTGTGCGGGTGTGTGCCTAGTGCCATGTTGGCCAGTGAACCTGTTGATGGGTCATTGCTTATATGATTGTCAGTATGCCACTTAGTGAGTTAACCTTAGGTTCAATGGACTTAGGTGAACTTGAGCTGCGACATGAGACTCTTGGGTTGAGAGGGGTTGCGCTTGACAAGTCATGTGTTTCGCCTGAAAGAATGGGATGAGGTGCTAAGAACCTCTCATGGAGTTAGGCTGACCACGACTCGTTGGAGTCTTGGCGCCACATGGTAGAAATAATCTGCTGCATGTTGTAGGACCGTTACACCAGGCTTATTTATGTAGCTTGATTGCTTTTGATTTTACTCAGGGCATTAATTATAATTATTCTATCAAATCTTGGTGTTTAGACTCCTTTTAAGGTGCACAAAAGGATAATATTGTTTGTACTGCCGATCTTTGTCACTTTGTTGAGCACTTATTGTTCTGAGGTTTGTTTTAGTGATTAGTTCCTATCCTTTTTGCTTGTTTGGCAGGACAGATAAATACTAAACTTTGTGATAGGTTTTCGGTTGGCCATTATCCTATGCTTCTCTGGGGACTGCCATCTAAGTTTGCATCCAGCAACTGGGAAGGTAAAGATAATGATGATATACGGGCAATTAGTGATGGACGTACGGCTGATCGCTTGCTTAATTGGATCAACAAGCAAATTGGCAGGTATAATTTTTCTTATGTACAAATTGATCTTTTCTTAATAGGACATTCCTGTTTGTTAGCTTTTCTGAATTTGGCTTACAATCATGAAGTTTCTCTTCCTTTCTTTTTTACATGTTGAGAAAACCTAGTGGCCAAATCCAAGTTCTGCAGATCAACGGGTGACATATTGTAAGTGAGTTATAATTGATTTTCTTAACCAAAAGAGGTAACAATAAGAGAGAAATAAAGTACACAATTTTTAGGATAAGATGTCCTCTTAAGTGAAAAAATCAAATAACCAAAAGCTAGCAACATATTGACCTCTAATGTTTCTACAAATCAACCAAGGTGGTCTACCTCCCCAAAGTTTTTTGTCTCTATCCTAGAAAAACCATTATGAGAAATTGACCTTGGTCACTAAAAATCTTTGGCTTTCTCTTTAAGTAGCAGCAAAAAACTCTCTTTGAGTAGCAGCAAAAAACTGACATTTTAACATTTTCCTCTTTGGAATTCCATAAGTTCGTATCAAAATGACACTACCAAAAATCATGGAGACACTTGCATCGATCAAAAAAGTGAAAGTACATGCAGCACGAATCCCAAGCTGTTGGACAGAGTGTGTTCTTATTTGGGAGCACCTTATGTAACTTCCTGTTAGCAGAAATAAATGATCTCCATTTGTGGAAAAATCTTATGTGCTAAGCTTGTTGAGAGAAGAGACTATAAAAAAGAGTTGACTCTAAAGTGTACATTGGCTTCCTAGACAAAAGCATATAATGGAAACAACAGAAAGATGATTTTACGGGTAACATGTTCGAGAAAAAATTAGTAGGGAAAAGCCCCAATTCATCTAATACTTAAATCCTCTTATCTGGTTGTGAAGACAAACATGTTTGATCCAACATGTATCTATTGTGTAAATTCATCTAATTTCTTTATAGTTAGATCCTTGCTAAGGTATAGGTTCAAAGATGGAAATCATCTGAACATGTGCGACAATTAGGGTATTGTCAGCAATGTATGATATTTGTAAGTGTGGCAATTGATCAACAGAAGAGACATCCTATCCTAGGTGTCTTCTAGAAATTGAGTACAATAACCTGAGCAACTTTTAGATGTCTGTGGGAAAGGAGAAAAAAAATTGCAAATGCTACGACGTAAACTTCAATAAAGAGGAGCAACCTGTTATGTCGGCCAACCTTTCATCCCACCTGTCCACCTCGAGACCCTTAGTGATGTAGCACAACCTGCTGACCAAAATACAACTCAATTTTTATTTGATCAAAACTTGAAAATAATGAATTACAAAGCTCTATTTATAGAAAACTAAACCCTAAAAGGATATTATGTAAGATAAATCATAAACCTAATAGGAAACTAATAAGATAAATCCTTAATCTAATAGAAAACGAATCTCCTAAATATACAATAAGATAAAAAACTAAATTAAATAAAACTGTGCTGCATTATTCTCCTTGTCTTGAAAAAGAATAGTTCGTCCTCGAACGAGAAGAAGGGCTGTACGAATGACATGGTGAAGTGCACCTGGGTAAGCCTTGTAGCAACTGAGGCTTCAGAGTATGATAAGCTCCATCAACAGGAATTTTCACAGAGTTGTCAAATCTATTATAGGTTATATGATGATCGAACTACCAAGGATGCCCTAGAATGATATCACAATCAAGAAGGTCACACACAAAAAAGCGTGTGGGAAAGAGCAAATTCCCAAGTCTCAAATCAATCTTTACTGTAGAGTGTACGGTCTTCCCAACATCGTCATGTTGGAAACCAAAGAGTCGAATAGGGCGGGAACATTTCTGTGGTACCCCCAATTGTTTTACTACTCGCCTAGATATCAAATTAAAAGCAGCTCTCGTGTTAACAATATCATGTAAGGGTGTTTCATGGCCACACCAAGCGGCTACCCCAACATGTTTAAAAATAGCATTGTGCGGTCTAGGAGGTCTACGATCCGTATTTTTGGACTTAGGGCAATGACGAGTAGCAACACAAATAATTAGCTTCTCAGCTTTGCTAGTCTCATCTTCTAATCTTGAATACTCAACTGCCTCGACTATTTGTTCCTTTAATTCAGTTTCTTCTCTGTTAGCTTCAACTGATGCTGTATTATTAGATGAGTTAGGCTCTACTAGAGTCACCATCTTTTTAAACTTCAAAGGGCAATCTCGAGTTGGGTGTCCTTTTACTCCACACCCATAACACACGATAGAACTTTTAGGAACCATATCTGACTTGGACCTAAAGCTTCTCGTTGCATCTTCCATTTATGTTTTGCATTCATGGCATAAGAAGCAGCCATGTCTACGGACTCAAAATGTCATACCATACCACTCTGCTTGAATATGAGATTTAAGATCACCAATATATCTTATGACACGTTGCTTAGACTCCTTAAATGGCAAAGAGTGACAAGTTTCTGAAACTCACGTGTGTATGGATTGACATTATTTGTCATCTTTAAAGAACATAGTTTGGAATATAATTCTTGAGCATAATTAAAAGGAACAAAATTTTGAGTCATGGCTTTCTTTAATCGGCTCCAAGTCAAAATCGGACCTTGGAGATCTGGGTGAGTCTCAATATAAATCCACCGTCTAAAAGCATATCCCTTGAAACAAGTTATAGCAAAATTAACTCGATCTTCTTGTTTAACCCCTTTACAAGTGAAAATATTCTCCATGTAACTAATCCAGTCATATAGTTCTTCAAGTCTCCTTCCCCCTCAAACTTTGGCAATTCCAATTTCAACCCATAATCTGACTTATGAATAGGATTAAGATTACCTGAATTAAAGTTCGAGAGCTTTACTATTTGTGGCGTTGTGTGCAATCGTGCTTGAAGTACCATCAGGTTCTTCGAGGACAATTTGCTTCCCGTAATGATTCTGGTCTTCCTAAGTTCTTACAATTCTGCCAGAATAGAAGACTGAGACTCCTTAGTATTTGCTGAAAGTTGCTCAAAGCGCTCATCAACTTGACTGCGCCATGAAGCAAGTTCCGCTACTTGCTGTTGCAACCGCACAAAATCGTTGTTTTTCACCATGGTTGAGATATAAGGAATTACGGTTCAGGTCGACTTAGGGTTCGAATTTGGGAAATTTCGACTTAGGATTTTCGAACTAGGGTTTCAAGTTAGGGTCTTCAAATTAGGGTTTTCGGAAAATAGGGTTTTTGAGGTAGGGTTTCAGGTTAGGGCCTTTGAATTAGGGTTTTCGAAATCTAAATTTAGTGTTTTTTGAAATCTAGGGTTTTTAAAGTTGCGTTCGATTGGGGTTAGTGTTTTAATAGAATTAGGTTCAATATGAGGCTAAAACTCAAATTGGTTTAGGGATTTGGTTCGAATTTGGGTTTTTGGGTGGGGTATTGTATCAATTTGAGGATTGGGGAACAAATCGGAGGCATATCATGGTTCTAGGGTTTGGATGGCAAGGTTGCAATTTTTAGGGTTTCAAAGCTATGTTCGAACTGGTGTATGGATTTCGATTTGGGCGATGGGTGGTGTTTCGTGGGTGGTAGTTGAGTAGCGGAGGTCTTGATGGCGGCGGTGGTCAGGTGGTAGAGAGATGGTGTTCGTAGCTTCTTCTTCGCAACTAGAGGTGGCCACGGGCCTTTGGCCCGGCCTTCCTTTTTATATATATATATACATAAACATATATATATGTATATTACATACATATATATGTATATGTATATGTATATATGTGCATATATGTATATATGCACATATATATGTATATATCTACATAAAAATATAAAAATAACCATTTTGACCATAAAATATTTATAATTTATTAATAAATAATATAACATACAATACAATCATAATAGTGCCTTATAAAATTACAAATATATTTTATAAAATCAAATGTATTATAACTTGTTAAAAAAATACAACTATAATAATATAATAGTACCTTATAAAATTACAAATATATTTTATAAAATAAAATGAATTGTAACTTATTAGAAAAATACGATTATAACAATATAAATAAAAAATACAATTATAAAATAAGTTATAGTACCCAAACGGGCACTAGCTATTGGGGGCAAAGCCCCCAGTGGGCCGGGCCCACGCCCCTCATTTTTGAGGAGGCCAGGTGGCCGACTGGTCACCTCTATTCGCATTTTTTGGTGGGTAGGGTTTCTTTGAGAAGGTCAACACTGTGGCAGTGGTGAGGACAAGATACTACTTAGTGGTAGTATCGCGCACAAGCGGCAGCACTGGGGCGTCAGCTATGGCGGCTTTGTGGCAGGGGTCCAGAAGTAGAGCTCTGATACCAAATTGATGCAGCATAACTTGCTAACGAAAACACAGCTCCATTTTATTTAATCAAAAACTTGAAAATAATGAATTATAGAGTTCTATTTATGGAAAACTAAACCCTAAAAGGATATTATATAAGATAAATTCGAAAGCTAATAGAAAACTAATAAGATGAATCCTTAATTTAATAGAAAACCAATCTCCTAAATGTAAGATAAAATAAAAAAACTAAATTAAATGAAAATGTGGTGCATCACTTGGATCACTTGTGCCAAAGGGAATTAGGTTCCATTTCTTTGGTACATAAATGGGTTTGCAGGTGAGAGGATTTGAACTTAGGATTAGTTGTCCAAGGATTTCGACCTTAGTATTGTTTTTACCGTTAGGCCAAAGGCCTCATTGGCAAGAATTAGTTTCCTATGGAGTAATATACTCTACTTATGATATTTTTGTTCCTTTTTTGGTCTGGTTTGTTCCATAACTTAAAAACACAAGATCAGACCAGAAACTGATTTGGTTGCCTTTATTGTTCACTTTGACTGCACTAGGTTTTCTATCACTGGGCAAATATCCTGCACTATGCACCTTCCTTCAACTCAGTCACACTGTTTATCTTTTCCCCATCTATTCTTTGCCATGTGGCCAATCATCCCTTACACGCTGTCCTCCAACCCCTCCTGTCTTCCCCTTTCTTTTCAAAATCCACGTTGATGTGTGGTGCTTATAGTCCCAACAATACAGCAATGCACATTGCGACGTCCATTCCCCCATATATTCAGTGTAGCACCCATAACACCCTCCATGCCAACGCTCAGATTCCTGCACCACCCAAGACAAGAACCAGACACCACAGCACCATTGCCTATGCCACCACACCCATAGCCCCCATAGGTGCACTGCAGCACCATTATCAATGCCCATGCCTAGATGTCATGGCTCCAACACACCTAGCCTGCTCGCAGAAACAACTGCCCACATCTATTGTGACATCTCGTTTTTCTTAGCTACTTCCCCTTCTTCTTCACTCTTCTTTTCTTTGCTATTGTTTGTGTTCTTTTAGTTTGCCTTGAGGGTTCACTTTTATTTTATGGGTTTTCATCTCATACCTATCAGGAAAAGAAGAGTAAGAATTTTTCAAAAACAAATGCTTAATTAAGTAAAATGACTCTTACAGTTTGACGTTGATGCTTCTATACAGTTATTGGTGAAGTTGTGTTATTTCATTCTAATGATAATTCTTGGTATTTTTCCTATTTTTCTTTACAAACTTTAACAAGCAAAACAATGTAAAAAGCGAAATCTGATCCAATGATCTGGTCTGGTCTAGGTTGACCCATTTTGTCTATGGCGGACCTGGCTGACTTTGGTCCTGTCTTTGGTCTTTCATTTATCTCTCTGCCGCTTTTTAGTTGGTCCTTGTCTGAATTAATGAACAATCCTAATAATAACCATTTACCCAAAGAGACATGTACTTGCACACCATATTACCATTCCTCAATCCTCCGTGTCTTTGTGGGCTGCAAATCTTGTTTCAGGAACCAAATAATTCCTATGGGCCTCAGCTGCCCTGACCTGAGGTCAGTACATCTCGTGGCGACCACGAGGATGCTAAAGTGTGGTATAATTGATAGATGGAAAGTCACTGTGGTGTCCTTACATTATGTTGGACAAGATCATTTGCTTGGTGCTGTTTTTGCCTCAAGCTTTTCCAGCTCTAGGAGGAAGTAAATATTTGTGAGACTGGAAGCTCTTTGTCATGAACATTTTATTTGTGTCTCCATTAGTTGTAAGCTTTTCTAAGGGCAACTTTTTTTGCCATTTTGTATCTTTATTTTCTTTTATTTAGGACAAAACATTCATCTTTCCAAACAGTGTTGAGGAATTAGGTTCTGAGATTTGTCAGAAAAGAATTTCATCACTCATCATTGGAATTAATTATTTGTCATGGTATGAAAAATCAGAAGCTATGGAAATTTTCGTTGGTGTATTGTTGCTTTCATATTACAAATAGGTGTGGGTTTGGAATGAAACACTGAATGAGGAACCCAGCGACCATTAGTCCACAGGGATTATTGCGGAAGTTGTCAAGAAATGACTTTCCGTTGCTCAGCCATGCATGAGTGGGATAGGGAAGCATGATGAACTCGTAAGTGGCAGCATTATATGGGGCTTTAATGTGTACATGCATGGCTGTTCATACAGAGCTGGTGACAAAGTGTAACCCAGCTAGGAATGAGAGATGATGCATTGTTAGCATTAACTTAGGAAGTACATGAGATTAGGTAGAAGGAGAATAATAGGAGACACAACTGGAAGATAGAAGGTATACATGGCTTGAATGAGAGGGGACCGATATGGTTTAGACAGGAAGAGAAGACTGGCTTGTGAATGGGTAAGGAAAAACCGGTCTTAGGGGAGGTTTTTTCTAAATTGGGAGGCTTGTTGCCATAATAGGAGTTCTGCTAATATTAAATTAGGTTGAGTTTGAATTAAGGAAGAGTGGAATTACAGGAGCGTGTATACATACAGGTTAGTTGTGTACTTGTATCTTTATGCAGGAAAATTGATCAAGTTCTTTAATTCATTATTTGCATTTGTTTATTTAGTCCCACCTTTTTACTTTTATTCGCACCTTATTGTTTTCGTTATTTTCTCTCCTTAAATTACTGTACATGTACTGTTCATTGAGGTCCAGCTTTCAACTGTGCGCCTGCCAGATCGCCACAAGAGGGTAACTTTAATCGAGGATCTCATGATTTGAGCTACTGAGCCTTTCCATCCAACCAAAGCCAACCTGCAACAGACAACATCCTGTCTCTAACACACACCATTGCATCAAGTACTTTCCCGACCTACCCCTTAAAACCTTATTCCCCCTTTCTCGAATGCTGGCCATACTTTTTGACGCCCTAACTCATGTCCCCTTCTTTTGCTTGAAGAGGAACTAGTGCAAATCTGCCCCTCCCTTAGCTAGAATTCCCTTAAGTTAATAGAACTCATTGAAGAAGGTCGATTGGCAAGGTAGAGAAATACTTTGGGTTATACGCTGTTGAAGAAGAGTTAAGAATCTTATTCGGTAGCATGCACTTGGATGGCCAAGTTGATACCATACGTTGTATCAAGGATACAAAATTGGGAGAGAGCCCTCCACTAGGGCTTGGTTAGAGTTTGATTTGTGTAGAGGGTTCACTGATGAGGAGGAATATGACATAACATGGAGATTTCACAAACTGATGCAGAACGGGAGAGTAGGTGAATACCTGAACATATTTGAAGAATTTAGACCATAAATGCATATGAAGAATCTGAACCTCACCGATCTCTACCTTGTCTGAAGTTTTATCAATGACCGTAAGGGAGAAATCAAACACTCTCAAACTCCCCAAGTCTTGTAGCATTGAGGAAGTTGATGGAGTAACCAAGGTATAGGAGCTCACTTGGCAAAACCACTATAAGATCAAGACTGAAACTATAACAATCAAAACCCTGGTCCAAACTCATAACCGACCAACTCAAAATCTTCCAACTGCCGCAATTAACCATGAGATCCTCTGAAAATCACTGAGATAAGATATATGCTTGTTTTTGTGGTAAGAACCTCGCTCTTGCGCAACAAGAAGAATTTTTCCATGGAGTGAGAGGAAATGAGGTCGAGGAGGTAGAGAAGAAATAAGGAGCTTGGAGAAAGATAACAATAACTCTTTGCACATAGTCAAGGGGATGCTTAACGTGAAAGATGTGGAGATGCTCCTAGACGGTGGAAGTTTACATTGCTTCGTAGATCGCATCATTTTGAATCATGCTTGCATATGTGAAGTGGCAAACATAGGATTTTATGGAGGTAATGAAATGGGTTATGGTTTTCGTAGGGTGGTTTTAGGACGACCAATAAGCTATTTCCATTACATAACAGTCGTTATCTTTTATAGACTGTTATTTCATTTTAGATGTGAAGGTCACCTTATATGTAGGCTATGCTATGTAACATACTTCACCCATAAATGAAACTGGCTTTCACAATTGCCAAAGAGTTAAATGAAGCATGCAGGTTAGACTTCTAGTTTGATTGTAGGTCTTTAGACTTTGGTCATGAAGGAATTATTCGAGGACTGCACTAGCTCTTAGCACTGGTTAATATAAAGTCTGATTATGTCAATTTGAAGGTCTGAATCTCCACGGAAGGGCATGCTTTGGATTCAAAGCAAGGAACAGGATCAAGTTGATTTTAGGGTCTCTATGAGAAGAAGGATCAAGAGAGGTGCTGCAACATCAACTGATCATCTCTCAGAAATCGCTGGGGTGCTTAAAGAGAAGTGTAGATCGAAGTCTTAAACAAGCCATCCTTGATGACATGGATGCTCTCCTAGGGGGGTCTTGTCATAAAATGATCTCTTCTAGCTCAGCCATATATGATAGCATATGGAGGTGTCCAAAAAGCATGAAGAACTCATGTGTTGCAGCATTGCATGAGGTTTTGTGTGCTTATGCATGGGTCATTCCTGCAGAGTTGGCAGTCAAAGTGAGTACCTAGCTGAACACGCGGGATATAATGCATAGCATGAATGATGGAATAAAGCATGGGAAAAGGAGAAAGAGAACAGGAGACACAACTGGACCAGAGAAGGTATATGTGGTTTCAACAGGTAGAGTAGAAAGCCATGTGCATGGATAAGGAAGAACTGATCTAGGAGATTTTTCCCTGAGTTGGGAGGCTTGTTGCCCCACACAGAATTATCTTAGGAGTAGTAGCTAGAGTGAATGGGTTTGGAAGTTGAGTGGATTTAGAAAGATCGTATCCATAAAGGATAGTTGTGTACTTAATATCTTTATGCTGGAAATCTAATCAAGTTTTTCCCTCATTACTTGCTGTTTATTTTGTTTCACTCCTTTTCTTTTAGTCTCACCCTATCGCATTTGTTATTTCAATCCCTCACAAGTTTTACCCTTTATTATGGAATTGCCACTTCTTAGATGCTAAAACCACCTTCCGAAAAATATAAAAACTAGAACTAGGAGCATTATGCACATAGGAGAGATGGCGTAAAGGGAGTTCTATCGAGTTCAAGAGATAGAATAAGTTTCCATTACATGTTCTGGAGATGTAGTTGATACAGGAATGCAGCAAGGTGAGTGGATTGATTAGTGAGTTTCTACTGAAATTCATCCATAATTAAGCTTCTTTTCTTTTAGGTCTTTAGTATGGGGTTTTATGGATTGACCTTGCATATGAGGTCTGGTGGCCTTGAAAGTGCCAGTGAAGAATAAGCCCGCGATATATGTTGTGTTAAGAGGTAATTATGAGCTAGTCACTTAGTGTTCAAACGCTTGACTGATTGGCTAAAGTGTCACTACCGTTCTAATGCTAATACTAGGGACTGCTTATGCTGTTAGGAAAATTCAGTATTCATTTTATGATCTATCTTTTGGCTTTTATAGTTTTTGTCCTGCTCTCTTAGTGTAGAAGAACTTCCTAGAAAGTGAAGTACTGAACAACACTTCATTTTTGCTTATGAGCAGCAATCTTATAGGCGTCAAATTTTAGTATCCAATTTGTGTACCTAATAGACATGACGCGAAGTCTTGAACTTATAAAAACGTACTTATTTAATATTATTTTTCATTAGCCAATGATTTTCTATTGGTACACGTATAACATTTTCCTTTTCTTAGGATTTGCTTGGCTTCGTTTTTTTTATTGCAATTTTGGGTTTTTGAGAGACTTCATACCACCACCACCACCACCACCACCACCACCAAACCCAGTGCCACAAGGTCTGGGGGGGTTGAGATGTACGCAGTCTTACCCCTTCAGGGTGCTACTGTAAAGGGAGGCTGTTTCCGTGGGACCCCAACCCTAACGCAACAAAGCAACATAGAGCAACATAGGGCAACAATAACTCTACAGAGCAACAAGTACTAAAGCAATAACCAGCCACAAGAGAGTAACAATACCACACGCAAGCAAACAAGCAACAAGCACAATATTAAACATGTAAGCCTACGAGCGCTATGAACTAATTTCGTTACTCTCATCTATCCAAAACCGCTACGTTAGCTACACCTATTCTAACTTGCCACTCAGCTCTATCTACGGCCATCTCCTCATTCAGGTTGAGTTGGGTGAGGTCATGTCTAATCGTCTCTATCTAGCTTTTCTTCGGCCTGCCTTTACCTCTTCTGCTGTACGTAATGTGAAGATGTTCGCATCTCTTGATAGGGGTAGTGTTTCTTCTCCTCCTAACATGCCCAAATCATCTCAGGTGTTGCTCCCTTCACTTATCCCTGATTGGGTCCATGCCTAGCTTGCTTCTTATAACATCATTTTTGATCCTGTTCTTCCTTGTGTGTCTGCACATCCACCGCAACATCCTCATCTCCGCCACCTTCAACTTTTGTGTATGTTGCCGTTTAATTGGCCAACATTCTGCGCTGTATGACATAGCCGGTCTCACTACCATCTTATAGTATTTCCCCTTCAACTTTAGTGGGAATTTTCTGTCACAAAGTACTGCAGACGCCGTCCTCCACTTATGTCATCCTACTTTAATCCGATTGTTGACATTCTCCTCAACTCCACCATCATGTTGCACTATGGACCCCAAATATTTACTTTTTTTGGTATGCATTCTAACCCAATCTTCAGGTCCTCTGTGCTTGACCTTGTTGAGGTACTGAACTTAAACTCCACATACTTAGTTCTGGATCTACTGAGCCTTAAGTCTTTCGATTTCAAGGCCCTTCTCCAAAGCTTCAGCCTCTCACTTATCTCTACCCATGACTCGCCCATCAGGACTATATCATTCGTGAAAAGCATGCACCAGGGCACTCCTCCTTGAATGTGGCTAGTGAGCTTGTCCATGACCAGAATAAACAGGAAGGGACTTAAGGCTGATTCTTAGTGAAGCCCAACTCTAATCAAGAAAGCGTCTGCTTTCCCTTCTGAATGTGCGTCCTCACAAATGTCTTTAATGGCTCGAACATAAGATGTGGGGATATCTTTCTTCTCTAGGACCCTCTACAGGACCTCTCTTGGTAATCTATCATATGCCTTCTCTGATGAAAACCATATGTAGATCCTTTTGTCTGTCTTTGTAGTACTCTATAGTACGCCTTTGGAGATGAATGGCGTCTATCGTTGATCTACCCAGCATAAATCCAAATTGGTTCTCTAAGACAGTTGTTTGTTGGCATAGCCTTTTTTCTATGACCCGCTTCTAAAGCTTCAGGGTTTGCTCATTAGTTTAATACCCCTATAGTTGGCGCAACTTTGAATGTCGCCTTTGTTCTTATAACTCGGTATCAACGAGCTCTTCCTCCATTCGTCAGGCATCTTCTTACCTTGAAGGACTGGTTGAATAGTTTGGTCAACCAACTTATGGCATTCCCTCCAATGCATTTCCATGCTTCAATGGGAATTCCATTTGGGCCAACTGCTTTATCCCTACCCATCTTCTTTAAAGCTTCTCTGACTTCTTCAGATCTAATTCGCCGACAATAGTAGTAATTTTGGTGCTCCTCGGATGACCGGGGTTCTCCTAGGGATATATTTGTATCCCCCACTTCGTTGAGCAGATCGAAGGAGTAGACTTTCCATCTTGCTTTAATTTGTTGCTCATCCACTAGCACATGTCCATCTTCAAAACTTATGGTCTTCCTTCTTTTTATTTTTATTTTTATTTTTAGTCTTTTCTTAGTTTGAGAGAGAATTGGAAACAAAGAACCAAAAATAAGAAACTCTTGTTTTCAAAATGTGGATTTTAGTTTCTAGAAACCAAGAACTGCAAATAGAGAATGGTACCTAACATTCCCTTATAAATAGCGCTGGTGAGATTCTATGGCCTTAGCATTTTCATTATCCTCAAAATTGGCTTTCTTTTTGTAGCATTGTTGCTTGTACTTTATTGTTTGGTGGTTAGGTTTTTCCTTCTGTCCTCTGTATTGTAATATCATATAGTGACTGTCCAGTTTGCAGTTTGACTTTTCATACTTCAATGTTCCCCCTCCCCCAGCAGAAATATTGGGGTGGACGAATACATTGATAATAGGAGAGACAAAATCTGTATTTGAGTCAATTAACTTGGGGCAAAGGAATTCATCACCATGCAATGGAAATGTTCAATTTGGACAGTTGACTTTTTTGGAGCGGCACGTTTCTGTTGATTATTGTTAGTTATGTATTATTATCAACAGCAATTATGTTTTGTCTATTTGCCAATTTATGCAGTGCTGCTTGATTGATTTTACAGCTCATATGGCTTGGACGATCAGAAGTATGAGAATGAACATATCCAGTCAAACAATTCAGACCCTGGACAGGTTTTCGACGTGAAACTCTGTGTTCGAGTACATGTCATATTCTGAGTTGAGTTGCTTTATTGACTTCTGTAATTTTAACATGTGAAAGATCGCACGAGCTATTTATGATGTTGAGGAGGCAACATCTGCGGCCCTTGATATCATATTGGAACATAAGGTACTACTGTGTTCTTTCTTTTTCTCTGGCTGGAGTTACCCAAAAATGTGTTTTCTTTTGCTGGTAGTTGATTGAGCTGTGCCTGGTTGTTTTGTTGCTCTGTTATGTATGTGCAGATGATCAAAGCAGGAACTAAGGGTTCACTAATTAGATTCCTTCAACTTTTGGTGGCTCATCATCCTTCTAGGAGGTATATACCTGTGAATTTATTGTCCATGTCTCATGCAATATTTTGATCATGACTCTTATGTTTACTAAACGTTTCTGGCATAGTTGCCGGAGAGGAAGTGCAGAGATACTTGTCAACTTTGATGAGTTGTATCCATCAGGTATGCTGTCATCAAACAAAGACCAAGCTGATGGAAATGCTGCATTGAGAAATTTTCAAATTTGCGGTAAAGAAGTCCCTCGTGGATATTGGGTAGGTACTCTGCGTGCACATTCCGTTAGGTTTGAATTTCATGTACTTGCTATTATAGCCCTTGTTTTCTAATGTGATAGATATTCCTCTTCATAGCGGGGTTCCTTCTAGACTGAAACCTGTTTTAAACATTCACCGCTATTTGGACTTCGTGCTTTTTAAGTCGTCATCGGAAGTGAGAACTACTGGGGCTGATTATACATTATCTATTTTTTATCTGATAGTAAATACAGCTTTATGATTATGAGATTGCAAACCATTATCTCTAAGTTATGTGAAAACATTATTTACAAAATATGATTACATTATAGTTTATTCCAACTTGAGTTTGGTAGAAATACAAAAACATTTTTTTCTTCATTTGTTAGATGATGCGAATGGATGTGCAGACATATATAAGAACTAGGAGCTATAAGCAATTGCATGAGGTGGTTCTCAGATGATTCGTGGATGTGAAGAGAGTCCATGTAGTGCCTTGAAAAAAATTGTTGCTCGTAGTTGCGCAGAAGTCATGCTTACAGACATTACATAAATCGTTGTGGTGACACATAATTCAATAACGAGCTCAGACTCTGTTACATAAAGACTTTGATGTTGTGTAACTAGTTTTATTTGATTCCATGCTAGGATTCAAACCCCACCCCCCCCCCCCCCCCCCCCCCCCCCCCCCCCCCCCCCCTCTCTCCTTCTCTCTCTCTCTCTCTCGGTTTGCCCTTGTGGCACTTGGCTTTTTGTCTTTGCTAGTTTTTTTTTTTTTTTTTTTTTTTTTTTTTTTTTTTTTTTTTTGTGAGAATGTGACAGATACTATGTTATCAACAATAATTGGCAATGGGTGGAGTAATTTCCATGGTTATATCATGGTATCTTCCTATCTTTACGATCTTTGGTCTTTTAGTACTAGATACCTTGTTTCTCCGTGGGTTGGCATTGTACTAGATACCTAGTTCCAGGCGAATAATGCAATTTTGAAGTGACCATTCCCCGCTGTTACGCTCTAGTTTTGTATTTTAGATCTAGTAATTGGGCAAACAATGCAATATCGTCTTCACTGGTATAGAATGGGAATGGCTTTGCACTAGAGTTTTTCTAGTATTGGACAAACAATGCCCGCGAACGGAGATTAAACAATCATGTGCCCGTAGAAGTTGCAACACGTCATATAAGACCCCTTTAAGATGGTTGAATGATGTTTAGAGGTGGCCAACGGATCGACCCATGTTGACCCATGTCTCGACCCACGGGTTAGAATGGTACGTACAAGTCGACACAAGTTAGACCCAACCGTACTATGGGTCAGGCCAGGTCAGCCTTTTTTTTTTTTTGGGGGGGGGGGGGGGGGGGGGGGTGTGCGGGGGTATCCCTGACCGGTGACACGGGTCTGGAATGGCCGGATCGGGTCATGGGTCGGACACGGGTCGCTAATCAGACGGGTCAATCTCTGGTCAAACCTGGATTTGACCCTTCTTTTGCTCTTTCTGTTTTGACAAATTAAAAAATTCGAAATAAATGCATAAATATAAAATATATATAAACAAAATTATAATTTTATTAATAAATAATATGACGTACAAAATATAAAATACAATACTTAGTAAATTACATACTTACATAAATCATAAAATACATGGCATGAGATTTTGTATGTTTATTTTAGTTTCCTTTGTTCTTTCATGCTTCGTTCCTTGAGACCGTTTTGGGCTCGAGGAATTTACTTGCCTCGGGTCCCATGCACGTTTGCAAAACATAATCCTTACCACATTATTGCCTTAGGCGGCCCCAGCGTGACCAGCCACTTCGCCCCCCTTGGTACTTGCAATTGTAGTAGTGGGTGAATTTCCGGGTCGACCCGTGTCACCCGCACAGGTTGGGTCGGGTCCGGGTCTGAGTCTGGTGGCCAAAAAATGACCCGTGACCCGGCTCGCTGCAGGGGGACAGTCAACCTCTAATGATGTTAGGCCTCTATAGGACTAGGATAAGGGGTCAGCCCCATGATACCTAACCAGTGGTGATAAGTGGAGTGACTCACTTGGTTATATCATGGTATCTTCCCCTCTGTGTCATATGTGGAAACAGTCTTTGGATTGCATCAACCTGTGAAAGAAGCGGTGTAAAGCACCAAAATGATTGATGCTACTGTAAGGTCAATGCTGGAGTGCTTTCTTGCAAGCCCTAGTGGAAGATATTTTGGCAAGAAATGGCCTTTGGGCTGTCACGGGAGCCTTGATCCCTGGTTGCCAAAAATTCCATCTGACTTCTATCTTCATGCTTGGTTCCTTGGTTGTGATGAGTTCTACTGTAAAAGTGAGTTATATTGGCGGCATTTTGAGTAACTCCTCAAATCAGGAGTTCCACTAGATATACCAGGATGTGCAGTAGCAGTGGAATTCGTCTCACAAGTAAAATTGGAATGTCCAGAAGAGATAGGCTTGTGTTTCAGTATCTTTTCTCTGTGTACTTCTTTTCAAGGCATATGTGATTGTGAAACTAGAAGCAAATGATATTAGCGTCTTTCTTAGGAATTTCTTTTGTCGATTTATGGAAGTAGTCAAGTCTAGTGGGAATGCTGTTGTGTAGGTTTTGTCTAATCTTACTTCCAGTCTAGTGGGAATGTCATATTTTTCCCCCATTGATATATCAATGGGTATAAGTAAGGCTGGTTCTCTAGAGGTTGGAGTGTTACCCTTGTTGAATTACCATGCAACTTTTATCACTAATGGGGTGTTTGATTCATGTTGCTGCTAGAGGTCGTGAAGGGTTGGCCTTGAAGCTTGATTTTCACTGGGGATGAATGCTTTTGGATGGTCTAAGTTTGGTCAGAGTTGAAGGAGAGTGACTAGAAGATATTTCCTTTCCGAGCTTCGATACACAACATAAATCTCAGCTCTAGAGTTGTATGGAGAAGGATGGTCTAGGCTTGGTCCAAGTTGAAGGATAGTGAGTAAAAGATGTTTCCTTTCGAAACTTTATTATACAGCGTGAATTCTAGCCTAGGAACCACTGATACAGATATGGATACGAGATACAAGACGATATTGATGCGCTAAAATACAAATTTTCAAAAAAAATTAGTATAGACACCTTGGGGACAAAATTATGTATATTTTTTGATATATATCCATGTAATTGATGATATCTCATCAAATTAACAATTAATCAGTAGTGGAATTATAATATTTTAATTAAGGTTAAGTTGGGTTTATTGCTCTTCAAAAAAGTTGGGCTATGGCTATTGCTTATCTTCAAAGGCCTTAGGAAAAGGCTCAGTGTAATGCCCAACAGTCCTTTTCTTAAAAGTTAACCCACCAAAAACATGTTGAACGTATCTGTACATGTTGGAAGCGTGTCAGAAATTTAAAATTTTTTTTAAAAAAAATTGGATACTGTTTTCAATGTATCAGACGCGTATTGGGACATGTTGGTGTTAGACACCTGTTAGACACCAATACTCTGGCAAAATAAAAGTGTGTTGGTTCTTCATAGATCCTGGCCGTAGACTTCTATATGCGGATAAAAGTGATGCTCTGAATTCCTGTTTGCATTGGTGTTTTACCCTATTGACAAGAGGCCCTCCTCAAGTTATTTAAGTGACTTGAGATGGATGTCCATCTCTCACAATCAGCTTTTGAAGGGTGCAAGTTTTGAGGACTGTGTTACCATTGTTAGTTCTTGGAAAGGTCCCAACGCCCAAGGTTGTATAGAACTTTTTCTGGATGATACGGTATATTTATATAGTGAGCAATGTAAGAATTTAAGAACCATAGTTTTGCTGTTCCGCCTCTGATGGTTAACTAGGAGCATGTCAATTAAGATGCACAGAGATTGGAAAGGTATTATCTTTGTAAGGTCTTCCTATGCTGTTTTCTGTTTCTACCATTCTTCCATGGACAATGGTGTATGTAGGATTTTGCATGTACAGCTTGATGCCTGCCTACTCACTCTTTTCCTCAGTGTCTGACTTTGTTTACTCTGATGTATTTGAGACATTTGAATGCTGATCTTTTTAGTTCTTTTTTCTTTTTGGTTCCCATTGCAGATGTTCTGCCGTGGAAGTAGGAATGACACGAGGGGCTTGAGGTAATGCTCTATTTTGTTTGTCTGTTTGTTTGTAAATATTTTCATATGAAATGAAAACTGAGACGGTCTTAGTGCTGCAGAAGTAGGATTGGCATGGGGGCGTTTTAGGTTATGCTCGGTGTAGTTTCTTTGCTGTTTTACTATGAATGTTTACAATAACTACTACTATAATTTTGGTTATTGAAAAATAAAAATAAAGTGTTCCTTCGAATGGGGCCCTTAGGGAACTTGAGAACGTATGATTAAATGCAATTTGTTGGCTTTCAATTCTAGCGGTGGTTATTTGAGAATCATACTTCACAATGTTACAGGTAATGGATACACAGCGCCTGTTATAGAACTGCAGCAGACCATATGACAATACATGGGATTGTCGCTTGGAATATTGACTCACATCCGCATGGTTGCTATGGAATGTTTTGGAATTAGTAAAGTCATAGATAGCTTTTGGTGTAGTGATGGGAACAAGGCCAGTTACTTTGAGGTCCTAGTATTCTTTTGCTCATTGGAGTGATATGAGGTTTGATCAGACATTAGCGTATAATCATTTCCAGGAGTTGAAAAGTTCTGCTCGTCTGGAACAAGAGATTTAACGATATGAAGATAAACACTTTTCTTTGGAAAAGGTTTTCCTAGTAAAATCAAATTTCACCTCAGAGTTTTCGTTGTTTGTTCCGATGAAAAACATGCTCCCACCTTATAATATTTCCTTATTTGAAAAGAAAATATTTTCTACCAATCATCATGTACCTTGGTATAGAACAACATAAGTAGCAATACAATATAATAAAAATTATCCAGGCTTCATTTGATTGTGAAGAAATTATCTTTTAGTAGAAAATATGTATGTAAAGAATGTATTAGGAAACAAACCATGGTAAAACAAAGAAACCACAAGCAAATTTATTATTATTTTATTTTATTTTATTATTATTATTATTTTTTTGGGACCACAAGCAATTGGTAGATTGACTAATAGCAAGCATTAGGAAACAAACCATGCGGCATAAGAAAGAAACAGAGATCCAAATAATAAACTAATCCAACTACTGAGGAACAAGTAAACCAGCTACATCTAAGCCTTCATATATGCATATGAGGTGAGCTATATGGATTCAATGGTGTGACTCTACTGTATCAAGAGTCACAGCTTTTCTGAAGTATAAATAGAGAAGTACACGTGGCACAATCTCTCTCTAGCTTATATTCGGCCTAGTTCTCTCTCATTTCCATCAACTCTTCTTATGAAAGCCTCTCATGTCTTCATTCCAGATTTTGTTCCTGATCTTTGGCCACATGGTCAGTGTTTAAAAAAGCACCCTTGGGCACTAAGTGGAGGCGAGGCGAGGCGCAAGGTCATCCCCCAATAAACCTGAGGCAAGGCGATTTGACCTAGGCACACTAAGGCGCTCCAAGGCACGCGAGGTGACCGAGGCATGCCTAGTCATGCGTTGGTGCACCTTATGTATTTAAGACCTTATTTTGCTATAAATTTTAAAAAAATTATTTCATGTGTTTTTTTTTTTTTTTTTTTTTTGCTTATTATTGTTCAAAATATGGATTATTACTCCTTGACCTTTAGATACTACTAACCTTAAAAGAAAAGAAGAGAGAGAGAGAAGAAAAGGAAAGAGAAATATCTAGAAATTACGGATGTATAATACCTATAGCATGTTAGTAGTTATGCATAGTTTATTTGATACGATGGACTTGTTATTTGATACGATGGACGTGGAAGAAAATGATATTGGTACCATGTATTTTTTTTTTGGGGATTTTATGGTGCCTTGCTATTTTTGTTAAATAGCTTATGTTGATGATATAAATATAGCACGTTTGGATGATTATCAATATCTTTTAGATTCTTTTCTTAAGTACTTTGAGTACTTTTTATATTATTAAATTACAACTTTTATAGCATGTAATTCATTGATTTCATAGTTTATCTTCATAATATATATTATAAATATAGAATATGAATATAATCATAAAAATATGCGCCTCATTTCACTAAGGCGCACGCTTTCGCCTTGCGCCTTACGCCTTGTGCCTAGGCACTAGGTGTTACGACCACAAACATAGCAAACCAAGGGCCAGTGACTTATAAGCCAACCAGGGAATGTAGGTAAAATACCAAGAAACTTTATTCTAAATATGTTTAATATTACAACAGATAACACACGATACCATTCTTGGAGTTCAAAACCCAAAACAATGGCTAAGACTTCCTATATATAACCAAACTACTAACTTATAAAACATAAACGAAAGTCTTTTAAGGTGGTAACCACTTCAACCATGTAGAAAGTAAGTTTCTTGAGCTTCCCGATCTAGCTTACTATGCCTTATCTGAAATTGTTGAACAACAGGGTGAGCATAAAGCTCAGCAAGTAACAAATCCATCAACAAAACAAGGATCAAGCATTATTTAAAAGCATGAACACATCAAAACATAGCTGAAATCATTTACTAAAAAATTAATTCTGAAAGCTTAGAAACACATCAACTGAATTCTTAGGCTTTAGGCTTCTTGGTTGTGGCTGCATATAATCCCTGCAGCTGGGCTCGGAATTGGCTATCATAATTGGGTCCCCGGCCAACTACGGGTTTTGAGGAACGTTCCAAATAGTGCACTAATAATAGAGATGGTATAATCCCCCATCGAGGGCTCAAAGATGTCTTTCCCCGTCATCGTAGGGCACAACCCACAAACAAAGCATAAGAAATATATTTCATATCATAGAACATGAATCAAATCATATTTTAAAAAATTCTATAAATCAAAGCATTATAACATAGCCCAAATTCCATATTTTACAAACTTAGTCCAAGATGTTGATCTCCTTTTTAATTTCAAACACCTAGAAAGTGAACATGTGGTGCACAAAACAAGTATTTTGAGAGTTTAAAAAGCTATTAACATATCAAAACTTAAAAGCTTTAACAAAAAATGGAAAAGTTAACGAATAAGTTACTTACTTGTAGAAATAAGGCTCCCTTGAAATCCTAATTTATAAGTTTACTCTCCCTAGCCTTCAATTCTCAATTCTTAATTACTTTAGGTGGAGAAAATGTAGAGTTGGATGGTTTGGAGTTGGGTAAAGGGCTATGCATTTCTTGTCAAATACTTGCTCCCCACTACAAAACTTAGACTTGTTCCCCACTCCTTGCTTATGCTTGCTCCCCACTCATTTCATTCTTTTTTGCCCCCCCTTGCTCCCTACTCAAATACACATACACATCCACATACACATATACATATACATATACATATACATACACAAATACTCAAGTACATGTAGACATAATATGATATATAATTAGAGGTCAAAGTGAGTTTGCTAAATACCAAAGGTTAGACTAATAGGAGAGATTTTATTTATTTTTTAAATTTCAATTCCTTACATTCTTCCCCCCCATAAAAGAAGTTTCGTCCTCGAAACTTATGTACCTGTATCACCAAATAGAGAAGGATATTTTGTGCGCATTTCATCTTCACGTTCCCAAGTTACTTCTGCTTCACTGTGATTACTCCAAAGAACCTTTACTAGTCTCAAGGTTCGAGACCTTAATACTTGCTCCTTTTGTTCGATGATTTTTATCGGATGCTCTTCATAGGAGAAATCACCTTTTATTTGCAAAGACTAATGTTGTAGTACATGATTTGGATCGGGCACATATTTTCGTAACATGGGACACGTGGAAGACGTTATGTACGCCAGATAAAGATGGTGGTAGTGCTACTTTATAAGCTACTTCACCCATCTTCTCAAGGATTTCAAAGGGACCAATGTACCTTGGGTTTAACTTTCCTTTTTTGCCAAATCTCATTACACATTTAGTTGGAGACACTTTCAAGAAGATATGGCCCCGTACTTCAAAATTCAATGGTCTTCTTCGAACATCTGCATAATTTTTCTGACGACTTTGAGCCGTTCGAAGTCTTTTTCTGATTAACTGAATCTTCTCTACCGTAATTTGTAGGATTTTAGGACCCAAAAGTTTCCTATCTCCTATGTCGTCCCAATACACAGGTGATTCCCCCCATATAATGCTTCATAAGGAGCCATTTCAATACTAGAGTGGTAGCTATTGTTGTAAGAGAACTCAATTAGTGGCAAATGATCATCCTAGCTTCCTGCTAAATCCAAAACCCATGCTCTAAGCATGTCCTCCAACCCTTGAATTGTCCTTTCAGATATCCCATCTGTTTGAGGGTGGAAGGCTGTACTGAATGCAAGTTTGGTACCTAATGCCCGCTGTAGACTTTGCCAAAATTGTGAGACGAAACGAGGGTCACGATTAGAAATGATAGATACTGGAACACCATGCAATCGGACAATCTCATGCAAGTGTAACCTGGCAAGTTTGTCCTGGTTGTAGGTGATCTTTATGGGTAAAAAGTGGGCTGATTTAGTCAAACGATCTATAATTACCCAAGCTGCATTATGCCCCCTTGCTGTTCTTGGAAGCCCGACTACAAAATCCATTACAATATTTTCCCATTTCCATTCTGGTATAGGCAATGGTTGAAGCTCACCTGCTGGCCTTTGATGTTCCGTCTTGATTTGCTGACATGTGAAGCATTGAGCCACAAATTGAGCAATGTCCCGCTTCATATTGTTCCACCAGTATCTTTCATGAAGGTCACGATACATTTTCATTCGGCTAGGATGCACGGAATAACTCGAGCTGGAAGCCTCTTCTAGTAATTCCTTCTTTAACTGAGAATCATTAGGAATACATAGCCTTCGTTCCCCAAATCTCAGGGACCCGTCTTCATGAATCCTGAATTTGGTTTCTTGACCGCTTTCCACATTATTGCGGATTTTACACAATTGAGCATCAATCTTTTGGGCATCTTTGATCTGTTCTATCAGGGTTGGCTGAACTTTTAGCTGAGCAAGAGAGCTTGAATTGTTCCGCACTTTGACTTCAATGTCCAACCTTTGCAGTTCTTCAAGGATGCACTTTTGCTTTGTCAACAGACAGGCCATATTTTCCACATTTTTCCTACTCAGGGCATCCCCGACCACATTTGCTTTTCCTGGGTGATAATGAATGGTGAGGTCATAATCCTTTAGCAGTTCTAGCCACCTACGTTGCCTTTGATTCAATTCCCTTTGGAAGAAAATGTACTCAAGACTTTTGTGATCAATAAAAACATTACATGAAATCCCATACAAGTAATGTCTAGAAATTTTGAGCCCAAAAAATTTTAGCAACAAGTTCTAAGTCATGAGTTGGGTAGTTCTGCTCATAGGACTTCAGTTGATGGGAGGCGTATGCAATAACTTTGTCGTGTTGCATCAAGACACATCCGAGTCCTCTTCTCGAAGCATCGCAGTATATCGCAATCCCTCACTGCCAGAAGGAATCGTTAAGATAGGAGCAGAAATGAGGCGTTGCTTGAGCTGTAGGAAGCTCTTTTCGCACTCTTCATTCCATTCGAATTTAGCATTCTTTCGCATCAATTGAGTCAGGGGAGATGCAATCCTAGAAAATCCTTCCACGAATTTACGGTAGTATCCAGCTAAACCAAGGAAGCTACGAACCTCAGTCACATTAGTAGGTCTGGCCTAGGTAATGATAGCCTCAACTTTTTGTGGATCTACTGAAAGTCCATTGCTTGATATCACATGACCTAAAAACGCTACCTTCTCTAGCCAAAACTCACACTTTTTGAACTTGGCATAGAGCTGGTTTTCTCGAAGAGTTTCAAGGACAATCTTTAAGTGCTTCTCGTGCTCTTCATGATTTTTCGAGTATACCAGAATGTCGTCAATGAATACTACCACAAACTGATCTAAATATTGCTTGAAAACTCTGTTCATCAAGTCCATAAAAACAGCAGGTGCGTTAGTCAATCCAAACGGTCACACTAAAAACTCATAGTGCCCATATCTTGTCCTAAATGCTGTTTTAGGTATGTCCTCTTCCTTTATTTTGAGCTGGTGATATCTTGATCGAAGATCAATTTTGGAAAAGACCTTACAACCTTGCAACTGGTCAAATAAATCATCAATCCATGGGAAGGGGTACTTATTCTTTACCGTCACTTTGTTTAACTCTCGGTAATCTATATAGAGCCTCATACTGCCATCTTTCTTTTTCACAAACAGAACAGGTGCACCCCATGGAGATATACTTGGACGAATGAATCCTTTGTCCAACAGTTCTTGTAACTGTATCTTTAATTCCGCAGGGACCATACGGTATGGAGTCTTAGAAATAGGTGTAGTCCCTAGCACAAGGTCAATAGAGAAGTATATCTCTCTATCTGGAGGCAAGCTAGGAATGTCTTCCGGAAATACGTCTTGGAAGTCTTCAACAACAGCGATATCCTCTAATTTAGGACTCTCTTTGGCAACTTCTCTAACAGAACACATATATCCTTTAAATCATTTCTTCACAAGTCTACGAGCTTGTAAAGCGGATATTGTGGGTGGAGGACTTTGGCAGCTACTTCCTTGGAATGCAAACTCAATTTGGCCCGGAACGCAAAATGTCACCTTCTTTGCGAAACAGTCAACGGTGGCGTGATATGTCGCAAGCCAATCTATGCCGAGAATAATGTGAAAATCATGAATATCTAGGACAATTAGATTGGCTGGTAGAATCCTATCTTCAATTCGAATTTTACACTCCCTACATACATGTCTAGCGATCATAGAGTCTCCCGTTGGCGTTTCCACACATATTTCGGTATCTAAGTGCACATGATTTATGCCAAGTTTTTGGGCTAGTGAAGGAGACGCAAAGGTATGTTTGATCCAGAATCAAATAGTGCATGAGCATAAAGCGAGAATAGACATAAAGTACCCGTCACCACAGAGTTAGAGCCTTGCACATCTTGTTCACTTAGAGCAAAGACTCTACCTTGAGCCCGAGGCTTCTTTGTTTCTGATTTTTGCATGCTTTGCTTGTTGTGGTTGCTTTTAGTGCCATTTGTCATATCCAGGCAATTTGCAATCTGGTGTTCCATACTACCACACCTAAAGTAAGCTCCTGTCTTTCTATAGCACTTATTTCCAAGCATGGAACCTACCGCATACATAGCATTTACGGTTCTCGGAAGAGTTCTTGTTGTTGGAAGCCGGAACATTTTGCTTTTTCGTAGAGTTCGTGTCTCCTTGCAACGTTGTGTTGACTCGATCCTTCCTTTTTAAGTCTCGGGCTTGTTGGTTTTTTTTGAGTTCCCTCTCGACCACAGAAGCGGTATCGACCACGTCTCGGTAGGTCTTGTGTCGAAGAAGTACTACACGAAGCTTGATATCCGGCCTTAGTCCTCTTTCGAACTTTCTGGCTCTAGTGTAGTCATTTGGGATCACATGGGAGGCAAAAGGAGATAGTTCGGTGAAGCGCTTCAGATAATCATTTAGAGACATGTTGTCTCCTTGCTTTAAATCTATGAATTTAGCCGCCTTTTGCTCTCTTAGCACTTCTGGGAAGAATTTAGCATTGTAGAGTTCCTTGAAATTCTCCCATGTCTATGTTTAAGGAAGTTGTGATTTGGTTAATTTCCACCAATCTTTTGCCCGATCTTGTAGCATAAAGGCACTAAATTTAACCTTTTGCGAGTCATTACACTCTAAGACTTAGTACTCCTCTATCTCATTCAACCAATCAAGGGCTTGTTGAGGATCTCCATCATCAGCAAAAGATGGCGGATTCATGCTTTTGAACCTTTGAATAGCTTTATGAGCTTTCGAAGCGTCTTCATCGTGCATCACATCTTTAGAGGTCTCTCCGTTGACATGCATGCCAATTTGCTTAGCTAATTGCTGAATAAAATTTTGCACCAAATTTTCGGGTAAGGAAGCATCAAGGTTCCCACTGCTATTTGCCCCAGCTTGGTTAGGCCATTTTCTCCGGGCATATTGAAGGATGGTTACATTATTATTATCATCTGAAGGGTTTGATGGACGCTTCGGCATCTTATCTTATGCAAACCTGACAGACCAAGCTTTAGTATTAGAAGAGGATATATATATCCAAAGATGTTTTGGCGTAAACTCTAATGGGGATGCAAACTAAATAAGGTTCCTAGGACCCACTAGGCTAAAACTTACTCTGATACCATCTTGTCATGACCACAAACATAGCAAACCAAGGGCCAATGACTTATAAGCCAACCAGGGAATGTAGGTGAAATACTAAGAAACTTTATTCTAAATATGTTTAATATTACAACGAATAACACACGATACAATTCTTGGAGTTCAAAACCTAAAACAACAACTAAAACTTCCTAAAGTAAACATATCCCTATATAACCAAACTACTGACTTATAAAACATAAACGAAAGTCTTTTAAGGTGGTAACCACTTCAACCATGTAGAAAGTAAGTTTCTTGAACTTCCCGATCTAGCTTGCTATGCCTTATCTGAAATTGTTGAACAACAGGGTGAGCATAGAGCTCAGCAAGTAACAAATCCGTCAACAAAACAAGGATCAAGCATTATTTAAAAGCATGAGCACATCCAAACATAGCTGAAATCATTTACTAAAAATTAATTCTAAAAGCTTAGGAACACATCAACTGAATTCTTAGGCTTTAAGCTTCTTGGTTGTGGCTGCATATAATCCCTGCAACTGGGCTCAGAATTGGCTATCATAATTGGGTCCCCGGCCAACTACGGGTTCTGAGGAACGTTCCAAATAGTGCACTAATAACAGAGATGGTATAATCCCCCATCGAGGGCTCAAAGATGTCTTTCCCCGTCATCGTAGGGCACAACCCACAAGCAAAACATAAGAAATATATTTCATATCATAGAACTGAATAAAATCATATTTTGAAAAAATTCTATAAATCAAAGCATTATAACATAGCCCAAATTCCATATTTCACAAACTTAGTCATAGATGTTGATCCCCTTTTTAATTCAAACACCCAGAAAGTGAACATGTGGTGCACAAAACAAGTATTTTGAGAGTTTAAGAAGCTATTAACATATCAAAACTTAAAAGCTTTAACAAAAAATGGAAAAGTTAACGAATAAGTTACTTACTTGTAGAAATAAGGCTCCCTTGAAATCCTATTTTATAAGTTTACTCCCCCTTGTGTTCAATTCTCAATTCTTAATTGCTTGAGGTGGAGAAAATGTAGAGTTGGATGGTTTGGAGTTGGGTAAAGGGCTATTTATAGGAGGAGGGGTTGTATTTCCTGTCAAATACTTGCTCCCCACTCCAAAACTCAGACTTGTTCCCCACTCCTTGCTTATGCTTGCTCCCCATTCCAAAACTTAGACTTGTTCCCGACTCCTTGCTTATGCTTGCTCCCCACTCATTTCATTCTTTTTTTTTCCTTGCTCCCTACTCAAATACACGTACACATACACATACACAAATACTCAAGTACATGTAGACATAATATGATATATAATTAGAGGTCATATTGAGTTTGCTAAATACCAAAGGTTAGACTAATAGGAGGGATTTTATTTTATTTTTTTAAATTTCAATTCCTTACACTAGGACCCTCTATTGCCTCAGTGCTCCTCATGCCTTTTTATACACTGCACATGTTAACATTACTTTGTCATTGGTCATTTCTGCTACATTCATCTTCTGAACATGCTGGAATTGATAGGCAACGTTTTGTACTACACTGCATACTGTTTTTTTAGTCCTTGAACAAATAATTTCTGTATTTGGCTTCCTTAATTATATACCAACGGGAACATTTCCACCAACTTGGGGGTGAACTTCCTTTAATATCTTGCCTGCTAACCGGTAATAAAATGAATGTCACGTGTGTCAGCTGCATTACTAATGCTTCGTTGGCTGTGCAGCTGCGGGCTATGGGTTCTATTGCACTCCCTTTCTGTGAGGATCGAGGATGGGGAGAGCCAAATGGCATTCACAACAATATGTGACTTTATTCACAACTTCTTCATCTGTGAGGAATGTCGCCAACATTTCTATGAGATGTGCTCCAGGTGACGCCTTTGAGATACTTTTCCCTCCTCCCCTGTAATAAAACTCCTTTCTTTTAGAGTAAGTGTGCATTTATTTATTGAAAAATTCTCTTTTTCCAACATAGAATTTTTAAAACAAAGTAAAATATATTCAATAATGCAAATTACAAAACAATTCTAAAATGCTTTTATATTCCGCTTTTAAATTGGTCCCTGTGTTTTTCTTAGCATTTTCCGTATTTTCCATTTCTATTTTGCTATGGTGGAAATTTTGGGAAACTCGTGGACACCAATAAAAAGGTGGTTTTACAATATCTTTCTTTGCCAAACGGCAAGAGCGTAAATATCATTCAACTCAACTAATCACAAAATCAACCAAAATCAAAAAAGGCAACTACCAGCCTAAGCACCTAGGGAGAGCTAGCACTTATACATGAAAACAAAACGACTCCATACCCAACTAACAATGATTCTAATAAGACTATCCTCACCTCTACTGACGTCACCAAAAATACGCCTATTATGTTCGCTCCATATATCACACACCACCACCACCGCCAGCAACAACGACAAGCTTAGTGCCTCAAGGGCTCTCGCGTGAGCAGGGTCTGGGGGGGTAGGATGTACGCAGCCTTACCTCATCAAGGTGGTATCCTAACGACAGGCTGTTTTCGGGGATCCCCAACCTAATAAGTGTGAAGGGCATGGGAATAGAGCTCCATATATCATACACCGTCTCCACAATAACTATTAAACTTACTAAGCCATTTTCGATTTTTAACCCAAGACCCAAACCAATCTAAAACAGCTTTAATATCAAAATACAAGGGAATATTAAAGCGCTTAGCAATCTCTTGCCAAATCCTACAAGTGTAGGGACAAGCAACGAAAATATGCTCGCATGTCTTGCAATCAGAACCGCAAAGTACGCATCTGCTCGGGAAGATCCAACCTCTCCTATGCATCCAATCATCCATACACGTACCACCATGAATTAACCTCCACAAACAAAAGCTTTGTCTTGGGATGGCAGACCCCCACGCAGTTCTTTTCCAATGCCAAGTGACCTCCGTTCTCTTGATATGATCATAAATCAACCTGATAGAAGGCTTGACATTCTTCACGCAGCTAAATAGGCAAGACTCGGCTCTACCCTATTCACCCACAACCTCCACCTAACTGTCCCTACTGCTCAAGGTGGTTTTACAATATCAGCCACCTTGAGTAGTAATTTTTCAGTTAACCACCGTAACTTTTAAATTTTTTGGAAAACCACCTTGAAAAGTTTAAAAATTTTCAACCAATCACCAAAATGTTGTTACGGAACTATCAAGTTACACTTGTGTTATTGGATAAGGATTCCATGTAAAATCGGGGAAGCGAACAAAAAAGTTCATCTAGCTGATTTGGTTGAGCACCCTATCGAAAGCCCCACTTGGGATCGAGTCACTTTTCGAGCAAATAATAGCTTCCATAAAAGGAACATACCCAGTGCCTCAAGGACTCCCGCCTACGCAGGGTTTTTTTTTTTTTTGGGGGGGGGGGGGGGGGGGGGGATCTACGCAGCCTTCCCCTTTCAGGGTGTTAACCTGAAGAGAGGCTGTTTCCCAGTGCCCCCAACCTGAGGGTGAGGACTTCCCAGGAGGTCACCCATCTTGGTACTACTCTCGCCCAAGCACGCTTAACTTCGGAGTTCTAATGGGATCCGGGTGACGGCGTGTTGGTGCCCTCTTTGGTATTTTTTAATAGCTTCCATATGTGGGGTATTTTTAATAGTCATTTTCAATACCAAAAATAATTACATTATCTATATTTTATATTAGAAATAGATGATGAATATATATATATATATAAAAGTAAATTTCTCGCAAAGAGATTCTTGTCTTCGCAATCGTGAAGAGGTTTATCAGCAAAGTCTGCAAAGGAACATACCCAGTGCCTCAAGGGCTCCTGGCTGCGCAGGGTCTTGGGGGGGGGATGTATGCAGCCTTCCCCCTTCAGGGTGTTAACCTAAAGAGAGGCTGTTTTCCAGTGCCCCCAACCTGAGGGTAAGAACTTCCCAGGAGGTCATCCATCCTGGTACTACTTTCGCGCAAGCGTGCTTAACTTCGGAGTTCTAATGGGATCCGGTGACGGAGTGTTGGTGCCCTCTTTGGTTATCGGCAAAGTCTACCACATATATATATATATATATATGTATGTATTTATGTTTATTAATACTAAATAATATACTCACATATATTGATATATAAATATATATTAAATACTTTATATATAATGTTAATACTATGAATAATAATAGTACTATATTATTATATTTGTAAATATCGTTATAGATGATTTAAACAAAGAAATTCATATGATATATTGAAATTTTAGTATTACATTTGTAATAAATGTACATGAATGCAAATTATTACCGATATAAAAATGCATACCTGTTAAAATTATATATATATATATATACACAGACAGCATCTTTGCTATGAACTGAAATGGATCACTAGCTTTAAGTGCAAATTGAATTAAACTATTGTTCGATTCACTTAACTAGATTATAGTTAAGCTTCCTTCATAGAATGAAATTTTCAATACTCAAAGGCTGCTGCACTTGCTAATATATAATGTTAAAATTAAATAATATTTACATATATAAAAGTAAGTACTATTTTACTTAATCTTCAGCCCTTTTTCTAATATTTCTTGTTCTCATTCCTGATATGATAACTTGAACCCATGCTTGACCACAATTAGTTGCATCGGTTAGTCGAGCAATGTACATTCAAAGAGCGTCCGACCTGTATTCACTTCATGGATTAGATTTATTTTCTACACAGTTTGTATATGAGTGAGACCGAGGGTGGGTTGACTATAGGTTTGAAGGATTGGTCTAGTTGGATTGGTCAAAGACAGAAAAAGAATAAAGAAAATCCTAACAAAGTTCAAAATGTGTTGGGTCATTAGTAGGTTAGGTCGGGTCGTGGGTCAAGCCATTCTATTGGCCACCTCTAATCATTGCACTTTGTCATCAACCTCTCTACAACTCTGAAACTAGGTTTTTCTCGTGAACTAGAATTTTTTTTTTTTTTTTTTTTTTTTTTTGAATTAGATAGTTAGAGATGAATTTTGTTTATTTAAATGCTCCAAAGCATTAAATTAAATGTTCAGGGGTGAATTATATCTAATAAACAAAGTTTAAGAGGTTTGTTTTCCAAGAAAAAATTGTTGGGTGCGAGTTGTTTTTCATAGAACATTTCATAGGGTAATTTTAAATGTGTAAAGGTGTTAATTTCATTGTTTAAGCAGTTTCTTGTGTTTAATGGAATAGGTTTTTTTTTTTTTTTTGGGGGGGGGGCGGGGGGGGCGTTCTTAAATTAAATGTGCAGGCATATATCTTGTTTATAAAGACACAATTTAGAGGTATGAGATTATTTTGCCTTTTTGTCATATTCTCTTTTTTTTTTTTATTTAGAGTTTGTAATAGATAAAAGTATTATAGATGGTAACCCAATTATGCCAAAACATATTTTGTTTTTATTTCGTTAGAAAAATGACACAAGCTGCAAACTCATAATGATACTGAAGAATTCCTAGACGTAAGCATGGAACATCAGTTAGTCGTGTTTTCGAATACCCCAAACAGGAAATCGTCTATTTGAATGTCTGTTTCGGTGATATGGCATTATTTTCTGTAAGCTAAAAAATGGAGACACTATTCTATCTGACATAAGCTCGTTGAAATTTATCAGTGCGCCCTCTCCTTTCAATAAGACACGTGACTTTGCCCTGTGGTTGTGGAGTGCACACAATAAAGTGAACGAGAGACTGATGAAGGAAGAAGCGTCTCTGGGAACCGGTGATCCAGAGTTCCCAAAGATCGTGTGGCCTCCAAAGCAGCTTTGCCATTCTTGTTGTCTTTCGGACAATGGGAATAGCCAAATTGACTGGAACAAGACTGAGGTGTCCAAGTTCCTGAGTGAATACTACGGTAAAATGCTGGTTTCCTTCTACAAGGACAAGGGACTTCTCCAGAATGATGCTGAGCATGTCCGTGTGGATGATATGGGTGCTGCAACGAATGCAGTGTTCGTGCCTGTTGGAGCTGCATTGGCAATCGCTGTAGCCAGCTGCGCATTTGGTGCTCTCGCTTGCTTTTGGCGATCACAACAGAAGAGTCGAAAGTATAGACACCATCTCCACTCTTTAAAGAACATATGACTATGAGGAGGGTAATGAGCGCTCTTCAAGGTAGTCGAAATACATTTAAAGTCAGATGACTATAGGCTTGTTTGGCCAAGTTTCTTTCTTTGGTGGGGGAATGCTATTTTCAAGAAAAAAAAAAAAAAAACACTTTTTACAAGATTTGAGGATCTTTGATCTGGAAAAAAAAAGTGCTTTTAAATACGACTAGAAGCTGTATTTTGTGCCTTTAAGAAAAAGTAGAAAAATAATGCTTCTTTTTTTAAGTAGAAACACTGGCAAAAACTGAAAATTTTCAAACAATCACCTCTATTGAATGTGCTTTTTACAAAAACAAATGCTTTTGTAAAAAGTGTTTCTAAAAAGCATACTTTTTTCATAACTTGGCCAAACAGGCCTTAAGGCTCTTCTTGGTTAGGACATCTTCCACTTGAAAGGTATTCCTTTTTAGCATTTTTTTTAAGTGAAAACATTTTTCTTATATTGTTGAGATTAATTTTATTGCATAACTTTTCCTGAGGTTGGAATTCAATACTTGTGAAGTTGAGTTGGAATGGAAGAGTGCGAGGTTCTGAAAGGAGCCATGAAGATTAGAGCAAAGGAAAATGAGTCCCTCTTCCATAAGGATAAGACGAGTTCAGCCATACAGCTGAAGATGCTTTTTCCTCAAATAATTTTAGTTATTCATTTATATAAGCAAATAATGAAAATAAGATGGAAGAGTATTTGATTTCCTACCAACTAAGCAGAGCCTGAATAAAATGAAAATGAAAACCTGCATTGATATATCACTTTTCTATGGAATTCATCTCTTAGATACCCTGATGTTTGAGGAGTTATCACTTAGGTATTCTGACATTTTAATACATACAATAAGTTGCCCCCTTTTTTTAAAAACTTTACCACTTAAGTACCTAAAATTTAAAATTTTATCACCTAAATTCCTTCTGCTAGAATCCGAGGAATTTTGGGTTAAAAGATGACTAGGTACATGATTCCCACAATATATGGGTATTATCTATCGCATTTTAATGGATTTTCACCCCAAAAATGCTACCAAAGAACATGATTTTATTAATATTTAAGTATCCTTCACAGTGGCCTGTAGCTTTTTGTTGGAATTTATAAAATTTTTTGCTGAAATGGCACATATATATACTATGGTAATTAAGTGATACATCAACAATTTCTACCTAGAATTGGATAGATGTTTACAAAAATTCACTTGATTGAGTTGTACGATATTTTGATGATAAAACTTTGAAACCTTAGTGTACCTCAAATCTCAAGATACTAAGTGATAATTTCCTTTTTACTTACTATAAAACAGGTTGTCTTTAGAGTACTGATTTTGTCCTCCTGTTTGGTGACCATTTCAGGTCAAGGAGAAGCTGGAGCTGAGATCTTGTTGAAAAGAACAGTCCAAAAGAACAAAACAATACACAGGGCATTTCATAAAGTTGTCTTATTATTGTATCTGGAATCCATAGTCCATGCTGAAGAGGTGATATCACTTTATTACTTGAAATCTGAAAGGGCTTTATTCCTTTATGTCTCATCTCTACGAGCAAAATGCAACACTAACTTGATTTGCATCATATCATTTTCTTGCGTGATTTAGTTTAAATCAAGCAAATATCTGTACAAGAGATGAAGCGGTTTTTGTATTATGTCTCCCAACACTAGGATTTCTATGCATAAAATGATCTTCATTTTGTCACATATTGAGACGAAGTCGTCGAGGCAGTAACTGGCGTATTTTGATTAGTTTTGTTTAAAGAGTGCATTTTGTGCTTATCTATTTGAAGGTAGGGGTGGAATTCGCGTCGTATTAATAATTTAATGTTTTGAATATGTGTCTTAAACGTGATCAAACATAATAACATTGTTCACCTTGATCACAGAGGTTAATTGTGGAGTCTGTTGTTTTCTGTTTCTTTCGAGTTATTTTGATTGAGCCATGTTGTGGTCTTTACTAGAACACGAATAGTATTCTTTCTATTCTTTATGATTGTGCCATTCGATCACTGTTTGCTTTGCTAGAATGAGCGTTCAAGCGAGTGAGCAGAAGTTTCGCTGAACACATTTTTATTTATGTCCTTCCAAATGTATCAAGGCAGCAAAATGACTTGGAGAAGCTAACTTTGTTTCCCTTTGACCATTTGTTAAACTCATACTGAATGAATTCCATTGCGGGCATCTCAGGATGCAACTATTCAAGTTGACATTTCCCAAATCCTATTTAAGAAATGGCAGCTGATAGAGAGGTGATTGCTAGTTTCCGGATGAGGTCCACATCTAGCACACATGCTTGACACTTGGACCCCTCTGCTTGCCAGAGCTTCTGGTGAGGCCAACTTGTTATTCATTATTTGCCACATAAAAATCTGGATTTTAGAATGAATATGAAGGCCCAGTATTCACTTGTATTTCCATGATTTTCTTTCATTCCAATCTAAAGTTATGGGCTAACCAGGTTATTGACTTAGCGCTAGTCCCTGACTCTCTGCAAACCAGCAGATATTGTCCTCCGTTTTTCTCTTCGGGATGAAGTTAAGGTAAGATTGTCTTACACATACTACTGGGGGGTAGTATCTGTGCACATCCCTTTCCCATCTCCATTCTTGACAAACTCAGAAACTTTTGTGTTCAGGTTTCCACCTTTTCCTCAACAGTTCCATTCCAGATTGGGGAGAGATTCGTTTTAAGGGTGTAAGGAAATTTTGACCTCTAAGACATCTGGCAGAAACAAGTTTGATCCCAATGTTCGGGTTAGTTCTTTCCAGTCCAACTTGCAAGAAAATGTCACGTTAACTGCTGCCATCTTTGAAAGACCTAGTCCCCTTACATCTTTCAGTCGACAAATTTTATCCAACAATATCAAATTCATTCCTATATAAGTCACATCCTTCTTCTAGAAAACTCTTATTAGTGCTGTCCCATTCCCTATAGTCCTTTTTCGGGAGGCTAAAGCATGGCATGGTGTGAGCTGGAATTCTTTCTGTGGTTATCTGAATCAGTAGTAAACTCTTCATTAGATGACATTTTAAGCTTTCCAAGACGGCAGTCGGGTGGTTAGTTTATGTGTGGTCTTATTTACCGATTGGGTCATGTTCCTACCTTAGCCAAAACAGCGACCTAGGTACTTCCCTAGCGTTGATGAGATCCCAATGCCAAGCCGGTGTTGTCTGACATACACGCCTATCTATATTACTAGAAACTGTTAATGAAGACTTGTTAAAATCCTATTGTCTCAAATCATCACAATACTCTTAAGGGATGTTTTTAACATGGTTGTAATCCTCTATATTAGCCCCAGAGAATAGCAGGAAATCATCCGCAAAAGGAGGCAAGGAATGATTAGAGCCTCTCAAGATTTTCACCTCTACTTTCGACTTTTACTCGTGAGCTACTTCCTGCAAGTTGCTTGCAAGAACTTCAATGCAAAGATTAAAAACTTGGCAAAGCCCTTGACATAGATTTATGATTCCCCTAGGGTAATCTTTTAACTATAATTGATAGCGATACAATCGGAAGATATTGCATAATCCATTTTATCAATACTTTGACAACTTTCACAATCTTCGGGCTCACTCTTGGAATAAAAACACATTGAAGCAATAGGTGTAGAGGCCTTTTAAGGGGTTTACCTGGAAGATTGTCTTCTTGTTAACCTCGCATAGGAAACTTCCTTAGGGCAACGTTATCCTATTCATGGATACAAGTTTGTATGTCATTAAGCAATCACTTTCCAGTATTAATCCCACCAGACTTAAATCTTCATGTGACATATAAAATCTTCATGTGACATATTGAATGAATTAGTCTGCAATCCCATCTCAGTCTGAAGTCCAAATTCCCACGTCATTTCTAAACTCTGGAATTGATATTCTTCTCTTTATCAGCGTCACTAATTGGAAAAAAAAAAAAAATCTGGTATTCCTGTCACCTATTAATAAGCATTGTTTGTTACAATGGTTCGCCTTGTATTTTTGATAGAACAAAAGATGTTTTTTATCCAATGGAGAGTTGCAGGTTTGTCTCTTCTTGAAGCAAAGTTTACATAGTCTTCTATTAGTTCTCTTTGGGTTTCCTTTTGACTTTGCTTCCTTTTTTTCAGGTCTCTCACTTCCTAGAGTGCTTTTGCCCATATTCTTAATTCATGTTTTATTAGTTTTAATCTCTGATCTATGCCAAATATTCTGGATTGTTGTAAAACTATAGAGATATTATACTCTATATGAAGATAATAAAAAGACAAACCCAAATATATTTGGAGAAAAATAGCAAGTATTATATAAGAATTGAAGAACAAGCGAAGTTTTTTCTTTTTATACAAATAATTCCCTCAAATCTCATTTCAATTCTCTTACTTCCTTTTTGTTATTTCATGTATGTTTACTTCACACTGCACAAACTTATATTTATAGTTGCATCAAATAACAATAGTCATGCATTGAGCAGCCAGAAGATGACGCGTATGAGACACGTCTCAATCATTATATATATATATATATATATATATGTATATATATGTATATATATATATGTATATATATATGTATATATATATATATGTATATATGTGTATATATGTATATATGTATATATATGTATATATGTCTTTTAAATAATTTTTAATTTCCTATGATAGTTAATAATATCTAAATTCGAACATAAAAATTGTACCTGAAAAATATTCAAAATTTATAACACTCCCTATTTCTGTCATAATGGGACATAACATTCTTAAAAGTGTATAGTGTCCAAGCTAAATACGCCTGCCTCGTTAAAAACCTTGTTAGGAAAAATTCAGTGGGATAAAAACAATAGCGAAGGAAAAAAAAAGTACAGCTTGTATTTAATTTCCCCTCATGTGAACATATTAGTAAGGGGCGTTTTTGAGTTGACGCATACCAATCTTATGGACTAGTTTCTCAAATGTTGTTGGTAATGCTTTCGTGAACAAATCTGTCAGGTTCTCACTTGAGCGAATTTGTTGAACATCTATTTCACCCATCTTCTGAAGCTCGTGTGTAAAGAAAAACTCCGGTAAGATATGTCTAGTGCTGTCGCCTTTAATGTGTCCACCTTTGATCTGAGTAATGCATGTAGCATTATCTTCATACAGTGTCGTTGGACCCCCCCTGATCTTTTGAAGACTGCATTTCTCTTGAACATGTTGAATAAGAGATTTCAGCCATAAGAATTCCCTACTAGCTTTATGAAGTGCGAGTATTTTGGCATGATTTGAAGAAGTTGCTGCCGTTGTTTGTTTGTGTTACAAACCGAGAATGCGAGGCATGAGTTTAAATTGGCAAAAAGGCGGGAACGGTTGTTATTAATTGAAATTCTGTTAAAACTCTGCTACTGCTGCTGTTATGCATATTGCTGCTACTGCTGGCTGCTGCAACGTCTACTGCTGCTGTTATATTTTCTGTTTTGGCGCAATAATAATAATAACAATAACAATAATTCAAATATTAGTTAGTTACATTCTAGATTGTTCCAAGTGGTTGTCTAGGTTCATTGCACTAGGCTTGCATTAGATTATTATAAATAAGAGTTGGTTGTATTGTTCAGAGATCATCAATGAAAGAAATTACAAAATTAATCTCAATTTGAGATCAATGCTCTCTCTCATCTAACTCTCTCTAGTTTCTCATCCCAAATTCTCTAATTCTCATCTAATTTCCATTCTTTCTCATCTCAAATTCTCAACCTATCCAAATTAGATTTAGTTTACGTTCGTGGTTCAAGCCCGAGCGTAACAGTTTGGTAGATCGCCAAGATATAGCAGTGTCACCATAGGTAAATAAGTATCCTGTCTGTGAATAACCTTTATGTGGATCAGACAAATCCTGCATTTGCATATCCAACCAATCTTGGATTTGATTGTCTCTGATAGTATAATCCCATATTAGATGTACTATGTTGATATCGAAAGATATGTTTAATTCTGTTCCAATGTCTCCGGGTAGGAGTTGAGCTATATCTTGCTAATAAGTTAGCCGAAAAAATTATATCTAGCCTTGTATAGTTAGCAAGATACATCAGTGCACCTATTGCACTCAGATATGGCACTTCAGGGCCAAGAATTTCTTTGTCATCCCCTCGAGGTCGAAAAGGGTCCTTATTCACATCAAGTGATCAGACGACCATCAGAGTGCTCAACGGATGTGCCTTATCCATGTAAAAACGTTTAAGCACTTTTTCTATATAAGCAGATTGATGGACTAAAATTTCATCTGATAAGTGCTCTATTTGCTGGCCAAGACAATATTTTGTCTTTTCGAGATCTTTCATCTCAAACTCTTTATTTAGATATGCAACAGCTTGTTTGTTCGCTTCAGGCGCTTCTATGATGTTTAAATCATCAACATAGATTGCGATTATAGCAAATCCAAAATTTGATTTCTTAACAAAAACACATGGGCTAGCGGGATTGTTCATATATCATTCTTCCAGAAGGTATGTTCTTAAACGATTGTGCCACATTCGCCCTGATTGTTTCAATCCATGCAATGATCTTTGTAATTTGATTGAACACAACTCTTGAGGTTTTGAGCTATATGTTGCTGGCATTTGCAGCCCTTCAGGGACTTTCATATAGATATCGTTATCAAGTGATTCATACAAATAAGTTGTTACCACATCCATAAGACGCATGTGGAGTGTTTCAGAGCCCGCCCAACTTATTAAAAATCTGAATGTAATTGCGTCCATTACAGGTGAATATGTCTCTTCATAGTCAGTTCCTAGCCTTTGTGAGATTCTTTGAGCTACAAGTCGTGCTTTATATTTTACGACTTCATTCTTTTCATTTCTTTTTTGCACAAAAACCCACATGCAGCCTACGGGTTTTGTATTTTCAGGTGTTTGGACTACAGGTCCAAAAACTGTACGTTTCGTAAGTGAGTTTAACTCCGCCTGTATTGCTTCTTTCCATTTTAGCTAGTCATTTCTTCTTTGACATTCTTAAATAGATTTAGGTTCAAAATCTTCACCTTCTATGGTCAAATTAGCGGCCGCATTGTATGCGAACACTTGATCGAGAATCGTTTTATTTCGATTCCATCGTATGCCAGTAGTAGCATAGTTTATCGAGATTTCTTTATTCTCGACATTTTCATCTTTTTCAGGTATTTGATACCCTCGAAGAGCCATTTCGCCCTCTGTTCATTTTTCTTGGATTTGCATTTGTACCACTTCAGGAGTTTTCTCTTCAGGAGTTTTAATAAATGAACCAACTTGTTTATGTTGCTCTTTTTTCTTTATTGGATTCTTATCTTTAGACCAACAGGTCTACCACGCTTCTAGCGTGCAGTAGACATACTTGCCAATGTCTTAGAGGACTGTTCATTTGGAATAGCAATCCGAACGGGAGCATTCATAGCGGGGATATGTGACTTAGTCACTTTTTTCGTATCAATGAAAGCATCTGGTAATTGATTTGTAATATTTTGTAAATGGATAATCTTCTGGACTTCCATTTCACATTGATTCGTACGTGGATCAAAATGTGATATAGATGATGCATTCCACACAATTTCATGTCTTTCCAGCTTTAATTTTTCTCCTCCTAATTTTGGGAACATTGTTTCTTCAAATTTACAATCTGCAAACCGTACAGTAAAAATATCTTCATTCAGTGGTTCAAGATATAATTGACAGGGATTCAAACCCAATACAAATTCCCAGTCTCCTTTGGGGACCCATCTTTGTGTGTTGGGATGGAGCAATTGGATAATACACCGCACAACCAAAAATTCGTAGATAGGATATGTCTGGTTATTGACTAGACACAAGTTGCAATGGGGAGTATTTATGATAAGCAGCTAGCCCAGCACAAATAAGTGCTGTAGCATGCAATATAGCGTGTCCCCATGCAAAACTAGGCGGCTTTGTTTTCATGAGCAATGGTCTAGCAATTAGCTGCAAGTGTTTAATTGGAGATTCTGCATGACCATTTTGTGTATGCTGGTGAGCCACAGGGTGCTCAATTATAATCCCAATTGACATACAATAGTCATTAAAGGCTTGTGACGTAAAATCTCATGCATTATCAAGACAGATCTTTTGGATCGCGTAATCCGAAAATTGAGCCCGTAGTCGGATTATTTGTGCAAAGAGTCTCGCAAATGCCACATTGCGAGTAGATAGTAGGCAACTATGTGACCAACGTGTTGAGGCGTCTATTAACACCATAAAATATCGAAATGGTCCACGTGGAATAATAGGCCCACATATGTCTCATTGTATTTTTTCCAAAAATGAAGGAGACTCAATCCCAATTTTAGTTGGGGATGGCCTAATAATCATTTTGCCTTAAGCACAGGCAGCACATGAAATCTCGTTAGGTGAAAGAATCTTCTAGTTCTTTAATGAGTGCCCATGAGAACTTTCAATAATTTTTCTCATCATTGTTACACCTGGATGGCTCAAACGGTCATGCAACAGGGTGAACGTTTTGTGATTAAGTAACTTCTGATTAATCATTGTATTTGATTCAATTGGGTTAATATGAGTATAATGTAACCCAGAAGAAAGTGCTGGCAATTTTTTAATTATTTTCTTTCTTCCTGAGGTAAGCGATGTAATATAAAGATATTTTTTATCACCCTCATTTATAGTTTCAATGTGATAACTATTGCGACAAATATCTCAAAAACTAATCAAGTTTCTCTGTGATCTAATTGGAAAATAGAGCATCGCTTATGTTTAGTTTTGTCCCTTCGGGAAACATAACATGTGCTCTTGTAGAGCCTTCAACTAAATTTGAAACACCCGATATTATATTAACATTTGATTCTGCTAATCGTAGCTGAGAAAAATATATTTTGCTTTTGAGGATAGTGTGTGTCGTTGCACTGTCTGCTAAACATATATCTCTATCTTTGATCAAATATTTGTTTCTTCAACTATAAAATACATATGTATTAGTGGGACTCTATTTAAAATTTCAAAAGTGTAATAAATAAAGTATTTTAAAATGGCTCAAATATAATAATATTTTTGGATTTTACTGATCAAGCTTGAAAATAATCCATTAAGATAAAGCACCAAAAACATAATAATTATTACATCAAAAGTAAGAAAAACTTTAGTACAAAAGACATAAGTGAAAAACATAAAAATTTCAGTCTAGTATAACATTTTCATCGCCTATCAAATGATCAATTCTCCCACTGGCATCCTAAAAAAAAAGAAAATTAGAAACATCAAGATATGTCACATCAAGATGGTCAGGCATACGACAGATACACCACCAATGACTTTTTGTACCACAACGGTAACAACTTGTTTTAGTGTCTTTTGACGAATTTGGCTGATGGGTTTTCTCCCTTTTATTTTTCTCTTCATTGTTGCTGAACCTCTTAAGTTTTGGTCCATTTTAATTACCTCGTCCACGACTATGGCCACGTCCGCGATCACGACCATAGCCACGGTTATATGTATCATTTTTGTGGGGATGTAGCATTCACTTCAAGGAATGGCTCTAACCCAATTAGTCGTGACTGATGATTTTTCATTAACAACTCATTGTTTTGCTCAGCAATAAGAAGATATTGAATTGACTCTGAGCATTTTTTAAAATTTCTTTCTCGATATTGCTGCTGTAGGAGCATGTTCGAGACATGAAAAGTAGAGAATGTTTTCTCTAACATATCATCCTCAGTAATATTTTCTTCGCATAATTATAGTCGGGAGGTAATACTAAATACTGGAAAGTTATACTCGCTTACACTTTTAAAATCCCGCAACCGCAGATGAATCCATTCATAACGAGCTCTAGGGAGGATTATATATTTCTGGTGATCAAAAATCTCCTTTAAATTAAACCAAAGGACAAACTGGTCCTTTATAGTAAGATACTCGGCTTTCAATCCTTCGTGGATATGATGCCTGAGAAATATCATTGCTTTTGCACAATTCTGCAGGGATGTGCTATTACCCTTTTTAATTGTATCTCCGAGATTTATAGCATCTAGGTGAATCTTAGTATCAAGGTCCACGGCAAATAGTTTTTGCCACTTATGTCAAAAGCAGTAAACTCAAGCTTATTTAGATTAGCCATTAAAAATTACAAAGGTTAGAAAATAAAAAAAACTTTACCTCAAGCTTATGATAATCCTTGGCTGGTTAGAGATTCATGCTGATAACGTATTGTAAAACTACAGAAATATTATACTCTATAGGAAGATAATAAAAAGACAAAACCCAAATATGCTTTTTTTGTTTTGTTTTTTGTTTTTGTTTTTTTTTTAACTTGAAGAAAAATAGCAAGTATTATATAAGAGCTGGAGAATAAGAGAAGTTTTTTCTTCGATACAAATAATTCCCTCAATCTCATTTCAATTCTCTTACTTCATTTTTTTTTTTTATTTCATGTATGTTTACTTCACACTGCACAAACTTATATTTATAGTTACATCAAATAACAATAGTCATGCAGTGAGCAGCGAGAAGATGACGCGTATGAGACACGTCTCAATCATTATACACACACACACACACACATATATATAAAGGTCTTTTACATAATTTCTGATATCCTATGATATTTAATAATATCCAAATTCGAACATAAAAATTATATCCAAAAAATATCCAATATTTACAACATGGATCTTAATCTTCTTATTTTTGTTCCAATTCTTACCAATTTCTTCAACAATTCGTTAAAAGTCCATTGTTGACTAAGGGCCTGTTTGGGATTGCAGTAAAAAAAATTACTTTGTTTAAAAGTACTTTTTATAGAAGCACTTGTGTAAAAATTGTTGTTTTGAAGAAGCAATTTGTGTTTGGCTCAACCTGGCAGAAGCTCTTATTTTATTATTGTTAATATTTGGCCAGTGTTCAAGAAAATTATTTTTTTTTGTCAAATTACCAAAAGGACATGGGCAGAAGTGCTTTTGTAGTTAATAGTATTTGGATGCAAAATTGATTTCAAGCAGTTTTTTTAAGTATCTATTGATTGTTTTAGGTTTTTAAATTTTATAAAATAATAATAAATTGTAAAGTAAAAATAATATTTTTATTTATTTTATTAATAATTTAATATTATTTCTTAAAAAATTAAAAATCTAAAATGATTATTATTAATATGTTGTTGTTGTTATTATTACTGATATTAATATTATTACTATTAAGTAAAATGAACACAATGTATGTATATATGTATATATATTATGCAAGAAAATAAATCTAGTACAAGTAATATAACGAATTTGTACATTTCAAACTTGCATAGTTAGAGCATATTTTATATTCTTCAAGTTAAAATAACAAAGATAATAAACTCATACGTTTCCAAAACGTTTTACAATCTCATTCCTAATTCTATCACGCATCAAATCCATTTCAGTGGAGGATCCTTTGTTGCATTTTTTGGGGAAGGTTAAGATTCTCATCACCTTCCTCGGTCTCTAGCATATCATCAGCAGTAACATCATAATGGTTAAAGTCAAAATCAACAACTCAGCTTAAAATTGAACAATTTGAACAAAAATCACGTAAAAAACATATGAGAAGTCAAAAAACAGAGCAACTCAAACCAAATCACTTCAAAAATAAAAAATCACACCAAAATCATATAGAAATTGAACAAAACCAACAAATCAATTTGAAATTGAAGAATTTGAACCAAAAGCACACAAAAATCATACGAGAAGTCAAAAATTGAGCAACTCAAACCAAATCACTTCAAAATTACAAAATCACACCAAAATCACAAATAAGTTGAATAAAACCAGCAACTCAACTCGAAATTGAAGAATTTGAACCAAAATCACACAAAAATCGACAACTCAAACCAAATGACTTAAAAATCACAAAATCTAACCAAATCCATACCAAAATTGTAGAGAAATTGAACAAAATCGTACCAAATTCGTCGGTTTTGGTCAAGTTCGAACACAGGTGACCTAGAGTGATACTGGAATATCTTCAAGCATGTGGCACATGAGGCGGGAGTTAGTTATATTAGTTAAGAGATATTTTCCATTTACTTTCCATTTTTTTATGTTTAATTCTTTTAACAAATTCTGACAAGTTAGTTATATTTAGGGATGGTGTGAGCTCTTGAGAAGTATATAACCACATATAGATTGTAATTGAAACTCATGAATTTGCTTAATGAAAAGAAATCTCTCTTCTCCCTCATATTCTATCTTCAACTGGTATTAGATTTGAGTTTGTACATCGGTATCAGAGCCCCACGATGTGTTTTTCTACATATATCAAAATTTAATATAAAATCCTATCTATTAAACATACCTAAATTGAAGTGTAGGATGAGAGGGTGACGAACCACGGGGACTAAGAGTGCGTAAATTTAATCTATGACCTAAATTGATTAAAAGAAAAGTGATATCTTTGTGTTAATTATTCTAGAAAATGACAATTAAACTAAAGTAATCTACTTCTAATCGAAAAAATATATTAAATTGGAACCTAGGGTTTCGAATCCATCATTAGCCAATTGTTTTTGGGTTAACTCTTAAATTGGGCTTATTGATTGTCACACGGGTAATGGTTTAGGCTACAAGCTTCAACCTACTAAGATAATGTTGTTAGTATTGACCCTCTCTAACTAAAGCATAGGAAAATAGGCTCTACCTAACGTATTGTTAATTATTACGTATTGACCCTATCTGACTAAAGCATAGGGAAGATAGGCTTTAATTAACAATTCGGTTAATATTATTGCTTGATTAATTAATCCTAAGGCTACAAGCACAAAGAATTAATTTATAAATATCAATATCAACAATTAAAGGTTACAAACTCAATAATTATATCAATTGAATAGACAATAAAAATATAATACTTCAAAGTATTTATCTCAACCAAGCAATTCATGTAAACAATCAAATTAACCCAAATCAAAAGTAAACAAAAGTAAAGGCTAAGATTTCATCTAACCCCAGAGAGCAAGTTAGCTCTCCATCAACAATGACTCGGTGAAGAAGAAGTTGAATGAACTCAAGTCGGTCTGCATACTAATTTCGCTCTCATTCCAATTTAATGAAAAAACAGAGAATATCAAACAAGAAGAGAGAGAGAGAGAGCTGAGAAAAAAAGAAAAAGGGGTGGTGGGTGAGAGAGGCGATGAACCCCAAATCCAAAAATAGAGACCCTCAGCTCCGTTCGTCCTCCTCTTCTGTTAATCGAACCAAAGGAAAACCTAGCGAGCTGGGCTAAGGACGAAGCTGGGCCTGTCCGTGCGGGGGTGCAGTTGAAGCTGGTGGGCCGGTGTTGATGACGACGTGCGGGGTTGCGGTTGAAGCTGGTGGGCCGGTATTGATGACGGTGGTGTCGTAGGCTTGCTTTGGGCCGGTGAAGTTGGGCCGTACAGGCGGGTGACGATGACGGGTTGTTGGGTTTGGAGGTGGGGGATGATGAACAGTGCGGCTCGGGTATTGTAGCGGTGTGGGTCGAGCTTTTACATTCTTGTCCCGTATTTCGATTGACTTGATTTAATTGTTTACGCATCGAATTTGACTTATTTGCACCAAAATTTGACAATTTCCGAAACTTTAATTTTAAACCTGATAAACATAAAAATTGCCAAAATGAGTGTAGAACTATAATTAATCAGGTACAAAATAATTAAAATATCAATGAAAAGATGCGTAAATATGAGACGCATCAACACCCCCACACCTAGCCTTTGCTAGTCCTCGAGCAAAACATGGAATAGACATAACAACTTGAGTGACCAACTACCCCAACCATCCCAACCTTCACCCAGTTTTTCGAGATTAACACCTATATTACAATTCAAGACAAGATTAAATCATTTAAAGCATTCTCCAATTCCATGAATTCAGATGATTAAACTTCAAAACTCGTTATAGAATTTCATTAACCTTGTATCAACTAATAGGAATTACTCAAGCAATTTAAGCGCACAAGTGAAAGTGATTAGGATTTCATGCCATGGAATCTCCTCAAATTCTCGTTCCCAACCAAATATATAAAGATTTTGTGCACCCGCACCATTGAATCACCTAAACTCATGCTTATATATAGAGAAAGTTTAAGTGGCATATGAGTGACCACTTTACAACATTATGACCTTAATATTGCACAAATGAAACTTCTTTGTTATAAATATACACCAGTATTTACTTTTTTTTTTTTTCTTTTGCCTTTTTCTTTTGGAGGAAACCCCCCCCCCCCCCCCCCCTCTTTTTTTTCTTTTTTTTCCTTTTCATTTTTTTTTCTTTTTGTTTTTCTCTTTCTTTTCTGTCCATTTTTCGAACCTTTTTTTTTTTTTTTCCTTTTATAACACGTACTTCATCCTTACAATTGACATTGACCAACCAGTACTTTACATAACATCAAGGGCAAGGATTAGGATAAGCCAATAGGGTAGGCGTGCAAAACTCAAGATATATACGGTTGTTTACTCAAATTCTTCAGATTTTCCGTAACATGAAAGTCCTGTGCTCAGTGAATATGTGAGCGGCATAAGTAGAACCCATTAATATCAACAATAGTCAACAACACTCATTAACAAGTATGAAGTAGAATCATTTAATTTTATGGAATTAAGAGAACGACACAAGTAACTAATCCCACTGTCATCATAACATCCGCATCGATCAAGGAAAACTTGGCTAAACGGTTATAATGCAAGCTCAGAATGCACAAAAAAAATGTTCAAAATTTTAAAAATTTGACCAAAAATGAGCATATGCAAATGAGCCTCACCCCCACACCTAAATCATGCATTGTCCTCAATGCAACAACATCAATCATTAAAGCGCAAAAGATAGGTGAGATGGAGCAATACAACCTGGCGAGACGGCGTGGACATGTATATATGATTCCTTCAACCCGGCACAAGAACCTGAAAAGAGAGAAAACAAGCCTCGAATCAACTAATTGGGTCAAAACTAAATTAAAACAAGAAATAACAAACCTAGGCTGCCTCCTAGGAGCGCTAAGTTTTACGCCTTCAGCCGAGCGCACCGGGTCCAGCGAAGATCAAGTAATGGCATCAACCAAAGAAGCAACTTCACAAAGCTCACCTAAAACAAGATCTACAGCACCATCAGAAGTGTCACACATGATTTCAGAAGGGAGAGAGTAGTCGGGTGGATGCCTAACGGGCGCAGCAAAAAGTGTAGATCGAAGCTTATGAATAGCTTCCAACCGAGATTCATCGAGCTCAACTGATATGTCCTTAGATAGCACACTAGTCAATGGTCTAGTCAACTTCCCACGATCATTAAGGAATCCCTTATAGAAACTCGCATGACCTAGAAAGTCTCTAACTTGCTTCACATTTGAGGGAGGGGACGAGTTCACATTCAAATATATCGTAGCTCTATCAACCACAATACCCTCCTTGGACAACCTATGGCTTCGTACAATTTCCTCCTGAACCATAACACCGTGATTCTTCTCCCAATCCAAGACTTCTTTCATGTCCAGGTTCAACCTTCGTTGCATCTCTTTGGAAGGTTTTGCATTCTCATCATAGGGGTCACTAACTAAAGTAGAGGAGAGTGTTTGATCCACCAAATCATCAACAATATCTACACAAAAACACTATGACTCATCCTCACTAGTGGGTGATGTTGAAGCCTTAAAAATATTTAACCTGATAGTCATGTTTGCAAAGCTAACATCCATTACCCCAGATCTACAATTAATCGTGGCATTAGCCGTTGCTAAGAAAGGCCGACCCAGAATGACAGGGATATGGTTTTTCGGATGACTAGAAGGTTCCATGTCTAGCACAAGAAAATCAGCAGGAAACATGGCTTTGTCTACTCTCACTAGCACATTAATCAGCTCACCACGGGGGATCCTAGTTGATCTATCCGCTAACTGCAAGGTCACTGTGGTGGGTTGTAACTCTCCTAGGCCTAACTTCTCATAAACCGAGTAAGGAATAATGTTGATACTCGCTCCTAAGTCCAGTAAGGCTTTATCGATCAGGTAGTCTCCAAGTGAACAAGAGCTGGTGGGGACACTAGGGTCTTTGTACTTAATCAGAGTGTCACACTTCAGAATAGAGCTCACTTGCTCGGCTAAAAACACTTTTTTAAGCAGATGTTCTGTAGATCGCCTCTTTTGGTTAAGTAGATCCTTAATGAACTTCGCATAGGTCGGGATCCATTTAATCGCATCAAGAAGGGGAATGTTTATCTTTATTTGCCTAAACGTCTCCAAAATGTCCTCCCACTTCTTGTCCTTCCCATTTGGATGTGGTGCAACTAAAGCTTGGGGGAAGGGTACTCTAGGTACATATGAGGAAGGAAGATCAGAGGTCTTAGGAGTGGGAGAAGGGTGCATGACCTCATCGGTCACCTTCTCTCTTTCCTTGCTCCTCTCTTCTCCCTCACCACTTATGGGTACTTCACTTTCAACACTCATTCCATTGTCAACCTCCGTCCCACTTCTTAATATTGTAATGGACTTTGCTTGTTCTTGATGGGGAGGATAGTTGTCTTACCTCACACAGTTCCTGGGGTTTTCTATGGTTTGGCTGGGAGTCTTCCCTCATCTCTCATACTCAAAGTGTTAGCTAGTTGACCTATTTGGGTTTCTAGCTTTGCAATCGATTGTGTATGGGAGTGGAGGAGTTGGGAATTAGCTTCCAAACCTTTCAGCGCACCCAAAACCTTCTCTTCAAAATTCGAATTAGAGCTCAAATTAGGAGGTTAAGAGTAGTTGGAAGCATACCCTTGTGGTTGAAAACCAACGGGTCGTGTCATACCAGGTGAGTGAGGTCGTGGGTGAGATTGTTGTGGCACAAATTGTCCTTCTCCTCCTTGCCTCTAGGAGAAGTTAGGATGGTTTCTCCCGCCCGGATTGTATGTGTTAGAGTATGGGTCATTTCGAGAGAATCCCTGGGTTGCATTAACTTGTTCCTCCGACCACTCCACATAAGGTGAAGCAGAGGGGCAGTCATGTGTAGAATGAGAGACACTAGAACATGAAGAGCAAGTACTCCGCACATTTGAAACATGAGACACATTTGGTACAGTAGAGGGGGCCAATGTCATCTTAAATAGGGAAGTTAACTGCTCTACTGATGAGGCAAGAAAGTCTACTTTCTTATCTAAGATGGAGGTGTGAGCAATCTCATTTACTCCTGTATTTAACCTAGTAGCATTAAGATGTGCATGTGCGGCAGATTGTTGTGAATTCTCATTCAAAAGTTCAAACAATTCCCACGCCTCATCCACATTCTTTCTAAGGAACTGACCACCACACGAGGCATCAACAGTTTGTTGACCCTTTTTGTTTAACCCATAATAGAAATTTTGGACTAGTTGCCATTTAGGGATAGCATGATGTGGACAAGCTCGTAAGAGTTCCCTAAACCTAGCCCAACTCTCATGAAACTCCTCAGTAGGGAGTTGGGTGAAGATGTTAATAGCTCTCCTAGTAGGGTTAGTCATACTAATGGGATAGAATTTCTTAAGAAATTCTTGTTGCATTTGAGTCCAAGTACTAATCGTCCCACTAGGTAAGGTGCCTAGCCAATATTTAGCCTTTTCCTTTAAAAAGAAAGTAAAGAGGTGAAGCAAGATGGCGTCATCACTGACGTTAGGAATCCTAAAGGTTGAGCAAACCTCCATAAAACTGTCCAAGTGTGTGTACGGGTTCTCATTACCTAAGCCATGGAATGAAGGAAGCATCTATATGGTATGTGGCTTAAGCTCGAACTGATGAGCTACAGGTGGCACCTAATGCATGAGGGTGAAGTATATGTGGTGGGAGTAAAGTAGTCCATCAGTGTATGTGGTTGTTGTTCGTCAGCCATTACGGTTTGTGCTCGGTGTTGGGCTCTAAGGTCCCTTAAAGTTCTTTCAATTTCAGAGCCGAATCTAGTAAGGTCCAGAGAGAAAGAACAACGACCGTGCATGAACAATTAACCATACAAAGCAAGTAAATTAAAAATTAAATAAGCAAAATAGACAAAACAAACGAAACAAATGCTAAAAAAAAGACAGATAACAAAATACTCTAAAATCTACTTATGCACGAAAATCACAAAGAAAAAAAAATGCTAATAAAAAGAAAATAAAATCTTTTATTATTTATTATTTTTTTCAGAAAAGAGACAATAACAATTAAAGAGAATTAAAAATTAAAAATCCTAAATTAAGAATTAAATTAAGATTTCAAATCCTGGATTGAAAAATAAAATAAAATAAATTAAAATTAAAGAAAAATATAGAAAGTTAAAAATCAAAGAAAATCACAAAAATAAAATCACGAACGTTGCCTAGTCTCCGGCAACGGCGCCAAAATCTTGATGTGTTTTTCTACATCTTTCAAAATTTAATATAAAACTCTATGTATTAAACACCCCTAAATTGAAGTGTAGGACGAAAGGGTGTTGAACCACAGGAACTAAGAGTGCGTGAATTTAATTTATGACCTAAATTGATTAAAAGAAAAGTGATATATTTGTGTTAATTAATCTAGAAAACGACAATTAAACTAAAGTAATCTACTTCTAATCGAAAAAATATATTAAATTGGAACCTATGGTTTCGAATCCATCATTAGCCAATTATTTTTGCGGTAACTCTTAAATTGGGCTTATTGATTGTCACACGAGTAGTGGTTTAGGCTACAAGCTTCAACCTACTAAGATAATATTGTTAGTATTGCGTATTGACCCTATCTAACTAAAGCATAGGAAAATAGGCTCTGCCTAATGTATTGTTAATTATTATGTATAGGCCCTATCTAACTAAAGCATAGGAAAGATAGGCTTTAATTAGTAATTCAGTTAATACTATTGCTTGATTAATTAATCCTAAGGCTACAAGCACAAAGGATTAATTTATAGATATCAATATCAACAATTAAAGGTTACAAACTCAATAATCATATCAATTGAATAGACAATAAAAATATAATACTTCAAGTGTTTATCTCAACCAAACAATTCATGTAAACAATCAAATTAACCCGAATTAATAGTAAACAAAAGTCAAGGCTAAGATTTCATCTAACCCCAGAGAGCAAGTTAGCTCTCCATCAACAATGACTCGGTGAAGAAGAAGTTGAACGAACTCATGTCGGTCTCCAAGCTAATTTCGCTCTCGTTCCAATTTAACAAAAAAATAAAACAAGAATATCAAACAAGAAGAAAGAGAGAGAGAGCTGAGAAAAAAGAAAAAAGGGGCGGTGGGTGCGGTTGAAGCTGGTGGGCTGTTCGTCCAAAGGAAAACCTAGCGAGCTGGGCTAAGGACGAAGCTGGGCCTGTCGGTGCAGGGGTGCGGTTGAAGCTGGTGGGCCGGTGTTGATGACGACGTGGTGGTGTTGCTGGGCTGTTCGTGGGCCTGCGTTGGGCCGGTTGTAGGTGATGGTGGTGTTGTAGGCTTGCATTGGGCCGGTGAAGTTGGGCGATACAGGTGGGTGACGATGATGGGTTGTTGGGTCTGGAGGTAGGGGATGATGAACAGTGCGGCTTGTGTACTGTAGCGGTGCGGGTCGAGCTTTTACGTTCTTGTCCCGAATCTCGATTGACTTGATTTAATTGTTTTTGCATCGAATTTGACTTATTTGCACCAAAATTTGACAATTTCCAAAACTTTAATTTTAAACCTGCTAAACATAAAAATTGCCAAAATGAGTGTAGAACTTTAATTAATCAGGTACAAAATTATTAAAATATCAATTAAAAGAAGTGTCAATATGAGACACATCACCCCACCTCCTCTGACATGTGGAATTATTGATCTTCATTCATGGCTGATAACACGCGATCAGCAACAGAAATCAGAAGAGTGGAGGAGACCCTATCTGCTCAGCTGCGAGCCACCAATGAGAGGGTGGAACAATCTTCAGCTGAGAATAAACAATCAGCTATTGAATTGAAGGCAGCACTCCAAGAACTGAGCAGATGATCACCGGCATTTCGATTCAGCACAGCAGGAATCATGAACGTGGATCTGCCTCCAATGGAAACCAGAACCAAGTAACATCCGATGACACACCTCCAACTCAAGCTCCTATGAACAATAATGATAACAACTCTTACTCTGCTAGATTAAGTAAGGTAGAGTTTCTATTGTTCTATGGAGAGAGTTTGAATGATTGGTTGTATTTGAGTGATCAATTCACCATTGATCACACCCCTGCTCATGAACGATTAAGATTGGCCTCAGTGCACCTTAGGGGGTTGGCTTTACAGTGGCACCAGAGGCTGATGAAAACGAGATACACTGAATTTCCACCCAGCTGGGATGGGTATGTGCAGACTTTACAGAATAGGTTTGGAAATCCTCTTGATGGCCCTGTATCCGAGCTTATGAGTCTGAAACAAGAAGGCACTGTTGGTGAGTACTTAGCAAAATTTGATGCTGCTGCTGTAAGGGCTGATTTAGGAGAATCTCAGCTAGTAAGTTGTTTACTAGCTGGTTTGAAGGATGAGATTGAACTGGATGTTAGAGGGTATAAACCTCAAAATTTGCAAGAGGCAGTCTATTTAGCAAAGTTAACTGAAGCTAAGATTGAGGCTCTATCCAAGCAACTCAAGTATTCTAAGATCCCTCTGCTCCCAACTCCATCAGTGCCCAAATTACCATCAAGCAAAGTACTCGAGGTAACACCACTAGGAACTTTGCTCCTAGAGCTAATTCCCCACGTACTGATAAAAATCATAGAATTCTCTCCGAGGTTGAACTCCAAGAGAAACGAGGACAGTGTTATTTCTGTGATGAGCTTTTTGACCCTGGACATAAATACAGGGCAAAAACTCCTCAATTGTTCATTATTAACGTTGATGGGGAGCAGAGGAAGAGCCTCCAGACGAGTTACCAGAGGTAGAGGAGAATGAGATAGCTGAAGAATTGATAGCTTAAATATCCTTGCATGCTCTAGCAGGGGACCAGCACTTCAAGACTCTGAGGGTCACTGGCTACGAAGGTAGAAGGGCTTTGAGTATTTTGATTGACTCAAGCTCTACCCACAACTTCCTGGATTCTTTTTTGACCTCCAAATTAGGAGGAGCATTGACACAGATGGGACCTTAAGCCATATCTATAGCTGATGGTAGCAGGCTTACTTGTGATACCAAGTACAAGAATTTGTCATGGAAGATGCAGGGACACCTGTACACAGCTGATTTCTTGCTGATACCATTGGGAGGCTGTGATGTTGTATTGGGGGTAGAGTGGTTGGCTACACTGGGAGATATAAAATGCAACTTCAAGGATCTCACCATGGAATTCATGATTGAAGGACAGATGAGAAACCTCAAGGGAGAAATTGCCAAGTCTTGCAAGTTGCTAGGAGTTAAGGCTATTGGCAAGGCTCTCCAGGAGGCACCCTTCATAGCCTTACTTCAGATTGATACCGTTAGGGGTAATCAATCACAGTCCAACACTCATAACTCTGAAGAATCCTCTACTGCTCTTGATCTGATAGAATCTGCTCCTGAAATTCGGAAACTATTGCATCATTATGCAAAGCTATTCAAGGAGCCAGAACAACTACCACCTATCAGACCGAACTTCGACCATAGAATACACCTTAAGGATGGGACTCAACCCATCAACAAGAGACCCTATAGATACCTAGCCCTTCAGAAAGATGTCATTGAGGGAAATGACATAAAAGCTGCTGTCCAAAGGGTACATTCAACATAGTGTCAGTCCTTATGCTGCAGCTGTGGTTCTTGTTAGGAAGAAGGATGGAGGATGAAGGATACGTGTGGACTATAGGGACCTTAACCGAGCAACCATCAAGGATAAGTTCCCAATTCCTTTGGTAGAGGAGCTGGTAGATGAGTTGGGGGGATCAGTCCTGTTTTCTAAGTGAGACCTTTGCTCAGGCTATCATCAGATAAGGATGTTCACTAATGACATCCCAAAAACAGCTTTCAGGACCCATGAAGGGCATTACGAGTTCAACGTGATGCCGTTTGGCCTCACCAATGCCCCCTCTACATTTCAGTCATTGATGAACTCAATATTTGCTCCATATCTCAGAAGGTTTGTCCTAGTGTTCTTCAATGACATCCTGATCTATAGTCCCTCGTTGTCTGAGCATTTGAGGCACCTGCAGTTGGTCTTCAACCTCCTACAACACCATGAGCTCTTCCTTAAAAAGAGTAAATGTACCTTTGCTACACCACAGATCGAATACCTTGGGCATATTATCTCGAGCAGAGGAGTAACCACTGATCCAAGGAAGGTCGAAGCAGTTAGTAAATGGCCAATCCCAAGTAATACAAAGCAACTGAGTGGTCTCCTGGGTCTGACAGGCTACTACCGGAGGTTTATCAAGGGGTATGGCAGCATAGCAAGACCCCTGACTAATCTTCTCATGCTGAATCAATGGGGTTGGAATAAAGAAGCTTAGACAGAATTTGAGACCCTGAAGGTAGCCATTTGTTCAGCACCTATCTTGGCTTTGCCAGATTTCTCCAAACAATTCATTGTGGAGACTGATGCAAGTAACATTGGCATTGGAGCAGTTCTACTCCAAGATCAGCACCCTTCAGCTTTCATTAGTAAACCCCTCAGCCCCAAACAGCAACTCCTTTTCGTCTATGAGAAGGAACTACTCTCAGTCTTGTATGCAGTTCAGAAATGGAATCAATACTTGATAGACAATACATTCGTTATTAAGATTGATCAAAGAAGTTTGAAGTATCTTCTAGAGTAGCGGATCGGCACACACTTCCAACAACTTTGGCTCTCCAAGTTGCTGGGTTTTAGCTACACAATCGATTACAAGAAGGGAAAGGAAAATATGGTAACAGATTCTTTATCCAGGATCTCGGGTAATGAGGTAGTACGTATGATGCTCTCTGCTGTGGAAAGTAATTTATACCAGCTGCTATAACTGTCTTGGCAGACAGATCCTCAATTACAGCTGCTCATAAGCCAATTGCAAGCTGATAGTCAAAGCCATCCCCACTACACCTGGCAGCAAGATCAGTTAAAGAAGAAACGCAAACTTGTGGTGGGAAACGATGCTAGTCTGAAGAATAAAATCCTTTAGTGGCTGCACCAGTCACCAAGTGGTGGACACTTCGGGAGGGATGCTACTCTTCAGAGGGTTAAATCCATTTTTTTCTGGAAGGGGGTGTCACAAGATGTGAAGGATTATGTGCGACAATGCCAAATTTGCCGGTCCTGCAAGCATGAAACTGCGGCTTACCTAGGATTGATACAACCTCTTCCTATTCCTGAGACTATTTGGACTGATATCTCTATGGACTTCATAGAGGGTCTTCCAAGGTCTTTTGGAAAGGATGTTATACTCATAGTTGTTGACAGGCTCAGTAAAGCAGCTCATTTCGTTACTCTGACACATCCTTACACTGCTATGACTGTTGCTCAGGCCTTCATGGACAACATATACAAGCTTCATGGTCTTCCAAGCACCGTCATTAGTGATAGGGATACCATCTTTCAAAGTGAGCTTTGGCAATCATTGTTATCCATTCAAGGATTTGATTTGCAACTCTCAACAGCCTACCATCCACAAACCGATGGACAAACTGAGGTTGTCAATAGAGGGTTAGAGACTTATTTGAGATGTATGTGTAATTCTAACCCCTCCCACTGGTCAAAATGGCTTCCCTTAGAGGAATGGTGGTACAACACCACTTGGCACTCCTCCATTAACAAGACACCTTATGAAATAGTGTATGGACAACCACCCCCTATACACATACCTTATCTAGCTGGGGACAGTTGTGTGGAGGCAGTAGACAGGAACTTGAACCAGAGGGAAGAAATGATACAAGTGCTGAAGTTTCACATTCAAAGGGCACAGAACAGGATGAGGGAAACCGCTAATGCTAGAAGAACAGATAGAAGCTTTAATGTTGGAGATTGGGTCTATCTCAAACTCCTCCCTTACAGACAAATCACTATAGCTCACCGCAGTTGCCACAAACTGTCACCTAAGTATTATGGGTCATTTCAAGTCACAAAGATCATAGGAAAGGTTGCTTACAGACTTTCCCTGCTTGCAACTGCTAGGATTCATGATGTGTTTCACGTCTCGCAGCTCAAACTCCATCATGGACCTCTTCCAGCACACCCTCTAGCTGTTCCGGATGATCTGGATAGTTTGCCACGAAAGATACCAGAGGGCATCTTAGATAGGACATTGATTAAAAGGGGACATAGAGCAGCCACCAAGGTGTTAATAAAATGGCAAGGATATCCAAGAGAGGAAGCAACATGGGAGTTTTTGTATGATTTACAACTTAAATTTCCAGATTTTCACCCTTGAGGACAAGGGTGATTTTTAGGAGGGGAGTGTTGATACCGGAATATCTTCAAGCATGTGGCACGTGAGAGGCACATGAGGCGGGAGTTAGTTATATTAGTTAAGAGATATTTTCCATTTACTTTCCATTTCTTTTATGTTTGATTCTTTTAACAAATTTTGACAAGTTAGTTATATTTAGGGATGGTGTGAGCCCTTGAGAGGTATATAACCTCATATAGATTGTAATTGAAACTCATGAATTTGCTTAATGAAAAGAAATCTCTCTTCTCCCTCAATTTCTCATTCTTCTTCTCCCTCATATTCTATCTTCAATTGGTATTAGATTTGAGTTTGTATCATAGAGTTCGGCGACTGATGTGTGATGGTGTTGGAGGCAGTGGCACGACGGAGGCGGCGCGGTGGTGTGAAGGGTTTGTTCGGTGAAAGTGGGGGTAGAAATGGGTTGGGTAGAGGGTTAGGGTTTTGAAAGATGATAGGGTACGATGTAATTTTAATGTTTGAATGGAGTATTTTTGTCTTAAAAATTATAATTTTTTTATTCTGCTTCTGTTTATAATCAAAAGCACCAAATTTCTGCTTCCGCTCTTAATAAAAAACGTTTTTTGATATTTACCAAACATCCTCCAAATTTCAAAAAAGTAATTTTTTCAAATAAAATTACTTATTTTCCCCAAATCCCAAACATACCCTCAATTTTAAAAGGTTTAGGTTTACTGCCCACCTAAACATTGGCCTCGAACAAATGGGACCATTAATGACCAAACTGTCATGGAGAAGTTCAAACCAATCTTTTCTACCCATAGCCATAGCTCTTGACCACACTCAACATTTAGTTCACACCTCCACTGTGAAAACAATCTTGAAAATGGGAACCTTAATAAGGCGGACTGAAGATAACCACATAAAGATGGGGATTCCTTTTGACACTCACCTGACTCTCACCTACTTTATCGCTTAATAAAGAAATCTTACTACATTCACCCATTAGGCACTGGACTTGCTAATAACTCAATTCCATCATTTAGTCCCATAATCTGATTCCAAGATTCCTCATCTTCCCTTGTTTGGGCATGATGTGGTTTTAAAAGTGTAAAAATCGCGTACCGGCAAGCTTATGAGTTCGTCGTTGCTAAATAGGTTTACGGGTGTTGTATCCACTTGAAATCAGTATGAAGTCAAAATTCAGTGATTGTAGAGTAGCTGGAAACTTGGTTTTATTGGTTTGGAATAATATTTAATGAAATGCAAAGAATTAAACTGTAAATTGTAAATTTGCTCAAGGATAGTTTAGGTGTGAATTTAAGTTAGCCTAAATCAAATCCTATCATTATATTTTATCACGACAATGACTGTAAAGGTTTAGATTACAAGTTTTAAACCTCGATTAACATCAAATTAGGGCTACGGTAATGAGCTAGTTTAAGGCCATAAGCCATACTATCACTCTAGGTGTAGTATGTATTATCTTAATAGCACTATTAAATTCCTTTACAAAGCAACATACTCAGTGGCCCAAGGGCTCCCGCCTAAGAAGGGTCTTTAAGGGGGGACGGGGGATGTACGCAACCTTCCCCCTTGAGGGTATTACCCCTGAAGAGAGGCTGTTTCTGAGTGCCCCCAACCCGAGGGTGAGGACTTCCGAGGAGGTCACCCATCCTGGTACTGCTCTCGCCCAAGCATGCTTAACTTTGGAGTTCTAGTGGGATCCGGTGACGGCGTGTTGGTACCCTCTTTGGTAGCACTATTAAATTCCTTTATCACACCTAATTTTATATTAAACCTGGATTAATACTTAAGTTATGGCTTAGAGTAATGAATTACTCTAAGGGCATAACTCATTTTATCACTCTAGATGTAGCATGGATTATCTCAATAGCACTACTAAATTCTTTTATCGCACCTAATTTCATGTTAAACCTGATTAATACTTAAGATAGGGCTTAGAGTAATGAACTAGTGCAAGGCCATAACCCATCTTACCACTCTAGGTGTAGCATGGATTATCTCAATAACACTAATAAATTTCTTTCTCACTTCTAATTAAGTATTAATTTATATAAAAGATTGTGCTCAGGATTGGGTACAGCCTCAATCCCGGCTACTCGTGAAAACCTATTATACTATGGTTTAAGATACAAGCATAAGACAAATTGCAAATATACTGGAGCCATGACTATAAGCACATGTATGGAAAGCCAATCTCAATAAGACATTCCCCACAAGAGTGCAAAAATAGTATAGCACATATTATTATCATAAATAAAATATAAATTTGGTATCCAGACGGCTATCCTTCACCCCTAAACTATGAGTCTACTCCTTCATAGGAGTTTTATGCATCACAAAATCAAAAGATAAAAGTAAAGAAAAACTCATAGATTGAAAACTTCCTCGATCGATGTTGACTTGACTCTCGTTTTAATCCCTGGTACTCCAACGACTTGCGCTTCGGTCTTTGAGAAAATCCTGATCTCTCTTGGCAGCTCGAGGAAGGAGGAGAAGAGAAAAATAGACAAAAAGTATTGAAAAATAAGTCGTCCCCTTTATATAAGTAGGTTAGGTGCGCCCCAGGTCGCTACCCTAATTAAATCATTGGGCCTTAGGCCCAACATCGTGTTTGCTACCTTAAGCCCAATGAATTCAGCCCCTTCACTTGGCAACGAAGGGTCGATATTGTAGCCACTCGTGAATTAAATGTCAGTCCGAATTTTGAGATGATAGGTCCATTTTTTCACACATGGTCGGCTTTCTCAGTATAGTCTTTGAATTTGTCCCTTTTAGCCCCTTTTTGCTGCTTTTTAAGTTGTCCTTACTCCAACTCATAACAAGCCTAAATATGCGAAGATTGTACCATAACACACATGTGATAGATGAAATATCATAGAAATGTGATATAAAAGATATAAAATGTACACTTGACATCCCCAAACCCAAACCTTGCTTGTTTCCAAGCAAGATGCATTTCAAACTAGCTGAAAGTAGAATGATTCAATCTATCACGTGGTTATGTGAATTAGTTATGAATCATACTTATGAACGCATCTGAGAAAAATTTTAACGAACATTCACATGCAATGCTATTACCTCATTGTCTCCAACTAGATATTTCACCATTTAAGTTTCCTTACTAGTAAATGGATTTCAACTTTCTCCTCCCTTTCTTACTTCAAACCTTTCACATCTAAAAAGAATAGCAGGAATAATTAAAGGAAACAACCATTACAAATTACTCTTAAACATTAGAATTCTCAAATCTTTTCCTTCTTTTAGCACATGACTTAAATTTTACTCTTTTTTTTATCATTCTATTTTTTCTTTTCAAAGTAGCTATGAATAGGCGTGTCTCTCTAAGGCCCATATAACAAGTTTTCAGCCAGTGACTCCCGATACAGTTGGCTCAAGGCAGTGAGTGAAGTGCACCCCTTCAACTTAATAACTCGAGTCACAGAAATTCACAACCCAATCTTTTATTAGCACACATCTTAAAAGAATATACTATTCATATTAGACATTGGTGCTTATCAGGATGACTAATAGAAGTTGGTTCTTCTTAAGCTTTCCCTATAGCTTATGTAGCGAGTTTTCGATCAATAGCTTTCAATCTAGTTGGCTCATGATACCGAGTGTGAAAAAACCCCTACGGGTTTGCTTGCTTAATACACAGGGGTTACAAGAACCCACTAGTCACAAGTACATACTCGATTAAAACAGGTATTGGTACCCCTTTATTTCCTTTTTTATTCTTCTCTATTTTTCAAGAACGAATTCTGGAGAAAGAAATAGACATGTGATTTCTCATTTTTAAGAGTAAGGTGCTTGGGTTCCAATTCTTAAAATTATTCTTACTAATACAACTTAATATGTGGGGTTTGTAAAATATTGAAAGCGAATGAAGTAAACTCTCAAACAGGTTTAAAGACAAAAGCAGTGAAAACAATAGTAGAATCCATGAATAACTGCATTACATAAAGTTTAAATTTGTTGATACTTCTCAATTTTGAACTCAATATAATTCACACCAATTCATAACTAACCAGCTAAAAATTCAGCTAATTTAAAACAAAATATGCTAAAAAGACAAGACAAATATGAAAATTCAAACTACTCATGCCATCCCAAAACCCAATCATTGCATTGTCCTTAATACAAAGTATACATAAATAAACAAAGTTGAGGAAGCAAAGAGGCAACTTCAGTAGTAAGGTGCATTGATCTTACAGAGTTGGCTATGCTCGATGAAACTTAGGACATCGAAAAGAAAATCGGCTCTCAAAAAATCATAGTTGCAAATTCGGAGAAATAAAAACAAATTGATCGAGCAACTTATTAAAAGTGTTAGGAAAAATTCATAATCTAAGTGCTAAGTATAACAAAGAAACGAAGTAATCAAGTAGGTGGAAAAAACAGAAAGTGCTGAAAAGTAAAGGGAGATCAATCCAAAGAAAAAAAATCGAACTCAACTTTGAAACTTAAAAAAAATAGGCTAGGCTGCCTTCCAGGAGCCCTAAGTTTAACGCCTTCAGCTAGACGCGGCGTAGAGCTATCAGTCATTCAAAATCTGAGGCGACATCCTTGAAGTGAAACACGTAAAGCTCGTGAGGACGGTCCCCTAACCAAACAACGCTCTTAGTCTAGTGGTCATTTAGGGTGAGAACTCGGCCATCATTTGGAACTCGAACTTCTATTCTATCATGGTTAGGTGGTGACTTATCAATTGATGTACAATAATCATCACTTTTAATAGAATCGGGTGCACCCAACTCTACCAAAGGGTCAACATCATCAACTTTATAACACATTAGCTTGTCCTCAGTCTTATGGTTCTAACTGAAAGAAACCTCTTACACTCCCGTCCTACAATGAATCACATCGTCGGCCGTTGCTAGGAATGATCAACCTAGAATGATGGGAGTGTTGTTCTTTCACCTAGGGGCGGGGTTCATATCTAAAATAATGAAATCAACTGGGAAGACAAACTTGTCAACTTTGATGAATACATCTTCCAACACCTTGCAAGGGACATGCTCTGACCTATCAGCCAACGAAAGTGCAATTGCGGTTGGCTTAAGGTTTCCTATACCCAATTCTTGAAAAATCGAGCACAGGATGAGGTTCGCACTAGCTCCTAGATCTCAGTGGGCTCGACTGGTGTCACTCTCCTTGATGACGCATGGGACCGTGAAGGCTCTGGAATCTCTAAACTTGGGCGGGGCATTCGATGCTAGAATTGTTAGGATTGTTGTCTTGAAAATCTAAATTTGTCCTGTAAATGTTATTTTATTAATCAATAAAATTAAAGTTCCAGTCGTTACCTTGTTAAATTTGTGTAAGTGAGCATATATTACTGCATGTGATTTTCTTTTCAGTAACATCAACGAGATGGTTGAAGTCCTCAAACTACAATTAAATTTTTTGTTCTAAGGGGTTTATGAGATTAACCCATAGATAAACTTGGAACAAATGGTATGGATTGTTATTTGAAAAACTCATAGTCAAAGATAAGTTTGGACCACTTGTATGCTAAGACTATAATGTGACATTTTAGATGACTGGTCTTGGTCATGTGGATTGTGATCCAAAAGTGTTAGGTTGGTGTGTTTAATTAGATTGATACATTAAGTTGGACTATGTGAGTTGCTTGTTTCTAGACTACTATCGGAGATGAGTGATTTATGTTGTATTGTTTGAACAAAGACTCTAAATCCTGAGAGTATTCTGGACTTGTGCATGAAATATTAGTTACTTTGGTGTACTATAAGTAAGGTTTAGACAAATGACTGAATTCCCGCGTACACTGGGTAGCGGCGTAAAATGTGACAAGGATCAGGTATTCAATACGGAATCTACAGTCTTTTGTGAGATATAGATGTCCCTTTAATTAATTCGCAATTGTTTGAATGATTCAGAATGTTTGGCCATAGTGTTCCAAAAGTTTGACATTTGGAATTTATACTGTGAATATGTTCAAGTATAAATAAATTATTCAATAAAGAGCGAGTTGGTAACTAATGAAAAAGCTGTAAGAAAAATAATGACAGTAGTTATAATTATTTTTTGTCATGACATCCAGTGGAGGGGTTATTGTCATCAATATAGTTTATTTGGGAATTATCGAATAAATGGTCTAAGTTTAGAGTGCAGTGGGATTTACTTAGTAGAATTAAGTCTTATTAAATGGTAACTAAATTTTATCATGAGATGGTAATTAATTTAATCCATTTGGAGCTAGATTTAAATTGTCCTTAAGGTTCTTGTGCAAGCCTTTGTTTTTATTGGCATAGGAAGAATATTAAAGAATTCATGAGATGAGTAAATTTAATTTTGCCAAACATTATTCATGAGGTGAATAAAAATTAAAAATTATAAAATAAAATAATTTTTAAAAATTAAAATTCATAAGATGAATTTTTATATATGGGAAACAAAGTAAAAAAAATATCGCAAAATATCAAGCATAAGGGCGCGATCTGCATATATCGTGGGCAGTCAATCATCGCTCGACCTACCAAACACGAAGATTAGCAGATCAATTGCGGGCTGCCACGTGGCATGCAGTGACAGGGCGGTTGAGCACGTTATGAAACGTTGCGTTTTAGTTTTGTTTTTAAATAATACGATGCGATTTGTTTTACAACTATGCATCCCATAGAAAAATTGGAATTTTTTCACTCTGGTTTCCTACTATAAATATAGGTACCAATTTCATGGTTTAGTATTGAATTCTAAATTAAAAGGTTTATGAAAGTATTGACTTTCAGAGATCTAATTAGAGAGAAAAATTTCTATTCAAAATTTTCTTTCTTCAGTTTAATATTTTTCGGAGCCCACACTCCTGGTATTTTTGACGTCATTGTGTAGAAGGATTCTGGGTTTTGGTTTTCTTGGAGGAATTTATTATTCTTCCTATTTTCTTTATTTTGAGCAATTCTAGGTATGTCTTTCTTTCCTTCTCTTTTAAGTTTTTCGCTTTTCTATGTATTTATAGTTTTCTTGTTATGCTAGTTATAGTTCATATACTTATTATGAATGTATTAGAGTAGAGGCCTGTAGATTTAAATTCGAAATTTAAATATGTAAATTTAAAATTAGGAATTTTAAATCAACTTTAGGTTTAAAATTAGGAGTTTTAAACCCTTCCGTTGTGTTAACTTTATTAAATTAGGAACAATTTTTGAAATTCGTCCCAACAAAAATACTACTCACTTTTTCAGTGAGTTGAACCTTCTTGACACAAAGGTCCTTAAAGAACTTAGCACAAAGAGGAATGTGTTTAATGGTATTAATTAATGGCAAGTTGATTTTCACATCCTTAAACAAGCCTATGAGCTCATTCCTCTTTGGGTCGTCCTTTTTCTTTGGTCCTAAGAGGGCCGAAGGGAAAGTAACAGCGTGTTCATAAACTCTATATCGTGATCCCTCTTCATCAACAGTGGGAGGGGGAGCCACGTCCTTCTCGACCTCAACCTTAACTTCCCTAAGGTTCTTCTCTCTTGATACTAACACAATCTTAACTCGATCATGATTGAGCAAGCTAGGGTTAGAATAAGTCGACCTTGCCAGGTTTGTGAGTGGTTGGGAGGGTAATCTCCCTTCCTCTCTCCTATTCAGTACTTGGGCCAACTATCCAATCTGGTTCTCTAATTTGGCAATGAACTGGGAGTGAGACCGAACAAATTGTGTAGTGTCCTCCATAAAGTGAAGCATAGGCTCCTCGAATTGTGAAGTATAACTTAGAGGTGCTATTGGGGATTAGCATGAGTAATAGTAAAGTGAGGTTCAACATCATACCTTTTCCCTCCCTTAAAACTGGAAAGGTGTGCATGACCTACAAAGCCGAGATCTTGTAATCTCGTAGGCTGGATCTAATAACCATTCTGTCTCCACAAGAAGTTCGGGTGATTGCACCATCCCAGTTTGTAGGTATTTGAATGTGGGTTGTTATTCCTTGAATAGCCCTGCATTGCATATACTTGATCCTGCGCATATTTCAGGAACTGTGAGGCACACGGACAATCAAACACTGAATGATCATCGCTAGAAGAGATGCCATAGGGGTTAGCACCTTTCGATGACTCAGCTACATTCACTGAATATATTAGTCCGATTAGCCTGAGATGCCACAATACGATCTATTTTCCTAGTAAGGGCTTCAAGTTTAAGCGCTATGTCATCACTTTGATGTCACCTCATATACATCACGTGTACCTTCCCTAACCACCCTCGCAAAAGACGCTTGGTCAAGGCAGTGTTAAAAAGTGTCCATGCCTCATTCTCGTCTTGTTGGTTGAATGCTCCCCTGGACGAAGCCTTCACCATTTTCTTGTTCGAAGCCGTGAGACTATCATAAAAGTTCCATACCACAGCTCACTTGGGTGACCCGTGGTGAGAACAGCTTCTAAGAAGCTCTTTGAATAAGTCACAACTCTCATGAAACTGTTGTCAGTCTTTTTATTTGAAATTGCCAATGGCACGCCTCATAACAATAGTCCTGGCTCTAGGGAAAAACTTGATCAAGAACCCCTGTTGTAGGTCATTCCAAGTTGTGATTTCATCCCTTGGTAGGGACTGAAACCACCATTTGACTACATCATTTAACGAGAACGGAAAAAGAAGTAGCCTAACCGCGTCGTTTGAAATACCTTGATAATGACATGTTCGCAAATTTCTAGAAAATTGTCAAGGTGTTTGTACGGGCTTTCGTTCGGCTTCCCATAGAATCGGGAAGTATGTTGATGATCCTGGGCTTGATTTCAAAGTTTGCATTACCCATGGCGGGTAACACAACTTTGACTAGCATAGTGTTCGTCTAGCAAATTTTACTACCAAAGATCTGCTGCTTGATGCTTGGATCTTGCACTTGAAAATGGGGACTTTAAAAAAGGTGCATTTTGGTGACGCCTGCACGGTTCTTTCTACAAATATAAAACATGTTAGGATCCCAAATATGCTATCTAAATGATGAACAAGAAAAAGAGAGAATTAATGTCAGAATTCTGAATTTTTTTACAAAATATAAGTTACTCCTAAACTTGTAATATAACACAACTTACCCCTTACACTTTGCAATTAAACACAGTTCATCATGTGAACTTTTAATTTCTTAAAATAAACTCCCAAACTATGTTATAACATACATCTTGCCACCTTAACTTTGCTACTAAATACAACAAATCTCCTAGATATTTAATTTGGTCCATACAAATTATGATATTACCCATAATACATTCCGTATGGGTTTCATTCTGAAAACTAACCCCCTAGGCTATGTGGTTAGACTAATATTATTTGTACTCATCAAATTTAATGTGAAAATTAAATATATTTCTTCTTTTTCAATTTAATTTTTCTAAATAATCCCTAGATTATAGTTCTTTTAAAATTAGATAATAAAGAGTGAATTATGTTTAATTTAAGTGTTAAATTTGATGTGTAGGGTGATTTGGGTTTCATAAAATAGTTCAGAGGATTATTTTTGAAATTGAATGTGGAAGAGGTGAGGTGTTCAATATTGTAACTCAAGAGATTGCACTTTTTTTTAAAGGTAAAGTTAATATAAGACCTACCAAACCTTCCTCTTAAACACAATAACCTCCTACACTTTTAATTTAACATAAGACACCCTGCAAACTTTGCACTTAAAGTAACTCACCCCTTACGCTTTTAATGTCATAAAATATCCCCATGAACTATGTTATCATGCACGACTTACCCTTGAACTTTGTTATTAAATATAATTCACCCATTGCATATACAATTTTGCCTCCTAAGTTATTATAATATGAAACACAACTCAGGTCATGCATATTCAACTTTAAAAATTAACTTCCTAAACTATTCTAGCGACAGAAACTGAATAGTTTAGGAAGTTAATTTTTAAAGTTGAATATGCATGAGCATATTCAAATTTAATGTAGGTTAACTTCCTAAACTATTCTACTAAACCTTAATATCCCATGCGCATTCAAATTTAATGGAAGTTAAAATAATTCATTCCTTTTTATTTGTTTATTTTTTAAATAAGCTCCTAAACTCTTTAAAATTAGATAACAACAATGACAAGTGTTTAAATTCAATGTGGAAAGTGATTAGGCTCAATATGATAGTTGGTTTGAAGCTCCTTTGTTCCTATCGGCGCGAATTCACTCCATACTCTTTGACTTGTAGACACTGCCTCCAAAAGAAAGTAGGTCAAAGACGGTTGTAGATTCAAGTCCAACATCTATTAAAAGAAATCAAATTGATGCCAAAATTCCCACTATTTGGGCATCAAAGAACTGTTCAATGGGTACCTCAGAATTGAGGGAGGTAGCAAGTTGCCAGAAAGTGGCACCACCCGCCTTGGCTTTGGCCGGAAAAATCTCAATTTCATTCTCCCCAGGGCCCCTCCCAATGCTCTATCAATAAGCTATGGTAGCTCGAGCTCACCTTCTCAGCTAGCGTTCTTGGTTTTCAGGTGAAAAGAAGACAGTGCTCCAAAGAGGTCTGGGATAGAGGTTTGGTTTAATATAGAGCGGCAAGTGAGAGATTGATTGAAATCCCAAGAGCTAATCCAAATTCACCTACTCAATTGATAAGCATAGCTTTTATAGCTGCTTTATCTACCTGGACCTTGCAAGTCTCTTTGCATTTTGAAAGCATAGCATGTAAAATCAAGAAATGGAGTGGAACAAAGTGTCAATTCAGACCTCATCTTCTTTTTTTCTTTATTTCATTTCTCAACGACTTGGCCCACTAGAAAAAAGACACCCTCCTTTGCTGTGAATTGGAACTCTGGTGAAATAGCTTTCTCTTATCTTCTATAGCGGTCTATATTCTCTTACTTGTGAAATTAAGAAATAGAGATGTGCCTAAGGAAAATCTTCCTAAACAAGCACGAGCAGGGCTTTGAGAAGAGCTTTTACTTCTGGTAGTTTCGAAAGAGTCAAGGTAAAAAGTCTCCAGCCTTGAAGGCTGAAGAACCATCGAAAGAAAGTCTTTCGGCCTTCAGCATGTGATGTAGTTTTAAAGAGTGTTTAAAACTATATACTTACAGGCGTACTAGTTCATCGCAGCTAAGTCAAGTATATGGGTGTCATATCCTTAGGGAATCAATATAAAGCACAATTTAACGTTTATCGAGTAGTTAAATTTGGGGTTTTTTGGGGAGAGAGAGTGAATTACTAAATTAACTGAATTAAAGTGGTAAATAAAAGTTTTCAAATAAATTAAGGATAGTATAGGGTATGAATTAGGGTTAACTTAAATCGAATCCCATCATTATATTTTATCATGACAATGACTTTTTAAGGTTTAGGCTATAAGCTCTAAACCTAGGTTAACATTAAACAAGGGCTTAGGGTAGTGAACTAGTCTAAGGGTATAATCTGTCTTATCACTCTAGGTGTAGCATGGATTATCTCAGTAGCACTATTAAATTCCTTAATCTCACCTAATTTCATGTTAAACCTAGATTAATACTTAAGTTAGGGCTTAAGGTAATAAACTGGCTAAAAGGCATAACCCATCTAATCAGTCTAGATGTAGCATCAATTATCTCGTTAGTACTAACAAATTCCTTTGTCACTCATAATTAAGTATTAGTTTGTATAAAGATTATGTTTATGGTTCTGTACAACTTCAACCTTGACCACTCATGAAGAACATGTTATACTACAACTTAGGCTACAAGCACAAGACAACACATGAATAAAATTGGAAACTAAAGCATGGCTATAAGCACATAATGAGAAAACCAATCTTAAAATATAAAATTCCCCACAGGGGTGTGGAAGTAGTATAACAAAAGTCATTATTGCACATAAAGCATAAGTCTGGGATCCGGATGGCTACCAATCTTTCACCCCCTAAACTACGAGTCTACTCCTCCAAATTCAAAAGAAAAAGAGAAGAGAAAACTCCAAGATTGAAAACTCCCTTGATCGATGTTGACTTGACTCTTGCTTTAATTCCCAGTACTCCAACCACTTACGCTTTGGCCTTCAATAAAATCCTTGTCTCTCTTGGCAGCTCAGGGAAGGAGGAGAATAGAAAATATGGCAAAAATTCCCCAAAAAAATTATCCCCAACCTTTTTATATGTGCGGCACGCACTAGGTGCGCCCCGATCAATCGGCCACTTACAAAACCGAAGGGCTCAGTTCTATAAGGTTCGTGAGAAGTTACGGGTCAAATTACATATCAAATCGAAGATTTAAAGAGAGCTATGTGATCCCAGTGGTATTGGCATTGAATTTGGATAATTTGGGACCTAAATACTCTTCTTTTAACCTTTAGCTCGTTTTAAGCTTGACTAATTGACAAAATGCATGGTTACCGATCTGTGAACCCGAGGGTAGACTTTTCTTTTCTGAATCTTAACCCGATTGGTCTTTTTTCCCCACTTGGTTGGGTTTCTCAACATAGTATTTAAATTCCTTTTTTTTTCTTCGTTTTGAATGCTTTCCAAGTTGTCCTCGCTCCAATATGTTCAAAGCCTACATACCAAATATCTAATAACTGAAAATATTGTAGAAATGTATTATAAAACATGTAAAATATGGGACACATCACATCTCCAAACCCAAACTTTGCTTATCCTCAAGCAAGACTCCAATTCAAACTAGTTGAAAGCAGGAAGGACTCAATCAAGCATATGATCGCATGAATTAGTCGTGAAAAATATTTTCTGAACACATCAGAGAGGGAGCCCAAGAAAAAAATCCTGATGTAATGATATTATTACATAGGTTCTAGTTAGAGTCTTCGCCATTTAAGTCTTTTTACTAGTTAGTGAGCTTAAAAGTTTCTTGCCCTTCTCTTACTCCAAACCTTCTATAACTAAGATGAATAGTGAAAATAATTATAGGAATAAGTTTCCCTAACATGTTACCCCTAATCAGAAAAGAAATCTCAAGTCTTTTCTTATCTTTTATTTTCTTCTTCTTCTTCTTCTTTTAAGCAAATTATGGTTAGGCATGTCTGCCCAAAACCCATGTAACGAGTGTTTGGTTGGTGACTCCCGATCCAGTTGGCTCAAAGCACGGAGTGAAGAGCACTCCTTGGACCTAATGGCTCGAGTTAAAGGAATTCACAGCCTAGCGTTACTAGCACATACCTTAGAAGAATATCTCATTCAAACTAGCCATTGGTGCTTATCAAGGTGACTTACATAATTTGACACTTCTCTAGCCTTCCCCGTAGCTCGTGTAGTGAGCTTTCGATCGGCAGCTCCCAATCTAGTTGGCTCAGGGTAACAAATGTTAAAACACCTTCTATGGGCTTACTTGCTCGAGGCATAGGGGCTACAAAAATCAACAAGTCACGGATACTTACCCGATTAGCACAGGCATTGGTACCTCATTATTTTTTCCTTTTTTTTTCTTTTTTTTAAGAATAAATTCAAGAAAAAGAAATAAACCGGTGATTTCACTATTGTTACGAGTAAAGTGCTCCAATTCCTAAAATTATTCATACTAAAACATTTTAATGTGTGGGGTTTGTCAAAAGATTAAGGGCGAAACGAAATAAACCCTCAAACTAGTTTGAAGGCAAAAATAGTGAATCCAACAGTAAGATCCAGAAATAATGTCATTACAGAAAGCTTAAAAAAAATTCTTGATACTTTTCAAATTTGAACTCAATATAATTCACACCAATTCACAGCTAACCATGTAAAAGTTCAACTAATTTAAACTTTAAAATGTTAAAAAAACAAGCAAAGGTTCAAATTACTCATGCCATCTCCAAACTCAAACCTTGCATTGTCCTCAATGCAACATATATAGAAACAAATGAAGGCAAGGGAAGGAAAGAGACAACCTGAGTAGTTGGGTTAGGCTTGATGTAGTGAAGGACATCCCAAAATGACACTTGAAGAGACAGAGCTGCACAAGAAGACAAATCAAGACACACTGACCAAGTAGATTCATTAAAAGCTATAGGAAACATTCAAGAACACAAGCACTTTGTACATTAGAGAAACAAAGTAGTCCATATTAGGGGTAATAAAGAATCCTGAAAGAGAAAGAAAGGTCAATTCGAAAATTAAATTAAATCACAAAACCAAAATAGGCTGGGTTGCCTCCTAGGAGCGCTAATTTTAAAGTCTTCAGCTGGATGCGGTGTAGAACTCACAGTCAACCAAAATCTAAGGCGACATCCTCGAAATGAATCATGTTGAGTTTGTAAGGACAATCCTAAACCCAACAGTGTTTCCAAAATTCTGGATATCAAGCAGAGGAACATGGCTAGCATTAGGGTCTCGAATCTCTATCCTATAATGCTTAGGTGATGACTTCTCAATTAATGTACAGTTATCGACACAGACAAGGGCATTACTCCAATCAGCACTTTTAATAGAATCGAGTGCACCCAATTCTGCCATAGGGTCAATGTCATCAACATTGTAACATTCTAACTCATCCTCAGTCTCAGGATGCTGAATAATATTCGAGATATTTAATTTGTCCTTAAGGTTTCCAAAAGAAACATCTAACACCCTTGCTCTACAATGAATCACGGCATCTGCCGTTGCTAGGGGTGGTTGACCTAGAACGATAGGAGTGTTGTTCTTTTTCCTAAGGATGGGGTCCATATCTAAAATAATGAAATTAACTGGGAAGACAAACTTGTCAACTTTGACAAGTACATCTTCCAATGTCCGATGAGATATGCACTCTGACCTATCAGCCAACTGAAGTGTAACACTGGTTGGCTTAAGGTTTCCTATACCTAATTCCTGAAAAACTAAGTAAGGGATCAGGTTTACACTCACTCCTTGATCTAAAAGGGCTCGACTAGTGTAACTTCCCCTAATGACACATGGTATTGTAAAGGCCCCAGGATATCTAAACTTGGGCGGGGTGCCCAAGGCTAGAATACTACTCACTTTTTCAGTAATTCGGACTTTTTTGGGGTATGCACATGTGCACGCTTCTTTTTCAAACATAGTCCCTTGAGGAGCTTGGCATACACAGGAACGTGTTTAATGGTGTAAATTAATGGGTAACTTAATTTTCAATTGCTTAAACAAGTCTATGAGCTCAGCCCTCTTTGGGTTATCCTTTTCCTTTGGACCTAGTAGGGCTGAAGAAAAAGGAACAATGGGTTTAGGTGGTGAACTAGGTGAAGGTGCTCATATTCCCTCTCCATCAGCCATAGGAGGTGGAATCATGCCTTCCTGCACAACCTTCCTCAAATTTTCCTCATCCAAAACAGACACAACCCTAACTTGCTCGTGAGTGACTTAGGGTTGGCTGACCCTCTAGGATTTGCAAGAGGTAGGGAGGGTAACCTCCCTTCCTCTTTTCTATTTAAAGCTTGGCCTAACTATCCTAGTTGGTTCTCTAGCTTAGAAATGGAATATGAGTGGGACTAAACCAATTGTTGGTTTTTCTCCATAAAATGGAGCATACGCTCCTCAAACTGAGAAGCGTACCTTGGAGGTTGGGGTGAGGAGTTGGCATGCATATTCGGAGGGTTAGAGAAAGAGTATACCTTTGCGCTCCCTCAAAGCCGGGAGGGGGTACATTACCTACAAATCCAGGCTCTAGTTTCCTTGTGGTTTGGTTCTGATTGGCATTTTGTTCTGTAAGAAATTTGGATGGTTACGCCATCCTGGATTGTAAGTACTAGAGAACTAGTTATAGTTCCTTGAATACCCTTGTGCTGTATAAACCTAGTCCTGCATGTATTCAGGGAACTATAGGGCATATAAACAATCAAATACATAATGATCCTCATGCGAACAAATGCCACCTGAGTAGTACTGCCCGATGACTCAGCTGCATTAATTGAGCACACATTAGTAGGATTCGCATGCATATTCACCATTTGATCCATCTTCCTACTAAGGTCCTCAAGTCTAAGATTCACGTTATCGTTTGGTGCTACTTCGTAGATACCACGTGTGCCTCCTCTAACCACCCTCGTAGAAGAGGCTTGGTCAAGGGATTGTTCGCTAAGGCGTTCAAATAACGTCCATGCCTTGTTCTCAACTTGTTGGTTGAACGCTCCCCCGCACGAAGCATTCACCATTTGCTTGTTTGAAGCTGTAAGACCATCATAGTAATTCTGAATAAAAGCCCACTTGGGTGACCCATGGTGGGGACACCTTCTCAGAAACTCTTTGAATGTGTCCCAACTTTCATAGAATTGCTCTTGTTCTTTTTGTTCAAAAATATTAACCGCATGCCCAATAGCCATAGTTCTGGTTTTAGGAAACAATTTTGCTCAGGAAGCGTTGTTGAAGGTCATTCCAAGTGGTGATTTCACCCCTTGGTGGGGACTGCAACCATCATTTGACTACGTCTTTTAGCGAAAATAAAAAAAGAAGCAGCCTAACTGCATCGGTGGAGACACCTTCATAATGACACGTTTCGCAAATTTTAAGAAATGCATTAAGGCACTTGTATGGGCTCTCTAGTGCTTCCCATAGAAGGTGGGAAGCATGTTGATAATCCCAAGACTGGTAATGCAACTCTGTTGGGTGCAACGTACGATTGGGGAGCAAAATGATCCCCAATCGTGCATGCTGTGTCATCGGCCATGGTCAGAGGTATATTTGTAGTTGCTTTGTACCATCTCAAAGTAGATACCGTCAACTTAGTTTCTGGATCGAGAGGAATCACTTCGGGGTTGAGTGAGAGTTTACCGTGCATGCAATATGGAGCGAGCTAAATTGACTTTGACAGCAACTCTAAAGCTATGCCAAAAAAATTTAAAAAAAAAAGGAAAATTTAAAAAAAAAAATTGTTATTTCCTAAATCTAACTTTGCTTATCAATTCCCCAACAACGGCACCAAAAACTTGATATGGTTTTAAAGAATGTTTAAAACCGTGTACTCGCAAGCGTTCGAGTTCATCGCAGCGAAGTCGGATATACGTGTGTCACATCCTCAGGAAGTCAGTATAAAGTGTAATTTAATGTTTATCGAGTAGTTAAAATTGGGTTTTTGTGGAGAGAGAGTGAATTGCTAAAGTAATAGAATTAAAACAGTAAATAAAAGTTGTCAAATAAATCAAGGATATGAATTAGGGTTAGTCTAAATTGGATCCCATCATTATATTTTATCACGATAATGACTTTTTAAGGTTTAGGCTATAAGTTCTATACCTAGGTTAAAATTAAACTAGGGCTTAGGGTACTGAACTAGTCTTAGGGCATAACCTATCTTATCACTTTAGGTGTAACATGGATTATCTCATTAACACTAACAAATTCCTTTGTCACTCCTAATTAAGTATTAGTTTGTATAAATATTGTGTTTAGGGTTGGGTACAACCTCAACCTTGACCACTCATGAAGAACATGTTATACTGCAATTTAGGCTACAAGCATAAGGCAACACGCAAAAAAAATTGGAAATCAAAGCATGACCACAAACACAAATCTTAAAATATAAAACTTTCTGCAGAGATATGGAAGTAGTATAACAAAAGTCATTTTCGCATATACAATATAAGTTTGGGATTTGGATGGTTACCCATTTTTCACCCCCTAAACTCCGAGTCTACTCCTTCATAGGAGTTTTATATATCACAAATTTAAAAGAAAAGAAGAAGAGAAAACTCATAGATTAAAGAATCCCTTGATTTTTGTTGACTTAACTCTTGCCTTAACCACCGAAACTCCAAGCACTTGAGCTTCGACCTTCGAGAAAATCCCGGTCTCTCTTGGTGGTTCGGGAAAGGAGGAGAAGAGAAAATAGGGCAAAGGGTCCCAAAAAAATTATCCCTGACCCTTTTTATAAGTGTGGGGCTCTTGATCTCCCACTTACACATCGATTGGACAATATTGCCGATCAATCGGCGGCCTATATGGCAGCATGCACACTTAAATTAAAACGCTCGTAACTTTTGATCCGTAAGGATTTACGGGTCAAAGTACATATAAAATCGAAGTTCTCGAAGAGATCTATATGATCCAAGTGGTATTGGCATTGAATTTGTATAATCTTGGGTCGTAAATACGCTTATTTTAACCTTTAGCTTGTTTTAAGTTTGACCCATTAACAAAATGTATGGCGACCAACACATGAACCCGAGAGGAGACTTTTCTTTGTTGAATCTTGACTCGGTTGGTCTTTTACTCATCTAGTCTGGTTTCTCAACATAGTTTTCAAATTTGTCCATTTTTGCTCATTTTCACTGCTTTTCTAGTTGTCCTCGCTTCAATACATTTAAAGCCTAAATATACATAAACTATACAATACCACAAGTAATAGTCGAAAATACTGTAGAAATGTATTATAAAACATGTAAAATACGAGGCACATGACCAGGTTATCAAGCTTAAGGGAACAAAGCCAGGGGAACTGTACTGTGACTCTTCTATTTTCTTTGGTAGTTTAACGGACAGTCGTCATATACATAAAAGAGTATACAATAATTATGTCTTTGGAAAATCAAATATGTGGTCTAATAACGATCCCACCCGAAAGGCTGGAAGGGATTCTTATTTCCCTATTGAAGAAAAGGGGATTTGTCTCAAGCTTGCCTTACTTTTCTTTCATACTTTTATATTTTTTAGCTGGTTGACAAACTGATGTACACTAGATCTAGTTGTATTTAATTTGAATTGAAAGAATAACCTAAAAGAATTTACTTACTCTTATTATTTCTGATCAACTAGCACTATTCAAGTAGGAAGGAGCCTGGCCTCCTCTTCAGGCAAGTCCCTTCTTGGCAATCAGGGGTTTCTCCTTACTTTCCCAATCAATCTATTAATGTGTGGAAACTTGGCCGGGTTTTGGTACCAGCATGCAAAGGTTCAAATGCTACCTTGCACTGCTTAGATATTTCATTTCCAACTTCCTGAACGATCTGAGGATTTGGAAGAGTTACAATCATAGCTTCATTAACTGGTTGAACCATTTGGTTTCTTTTCCTCTAGAACAATTGACACTCTTTTTCTACGAACGAACCTCACGAACATTCTTTTCTGTCAAGTCCAAAGGGGAACTCTTAGTATGTCCCTCAATGACTTGGATTGATGGATTATTTTTTTAAATGGAATGTGTAAGAGGTAGTGTTTACGATAAATTAGGCAGTGTGCATGTTTATTGTGGTTGAGGGATATGGTAGGATAAGAGCCGAACTCAAGCTGTCTTGTGATGAAAAGGCCTCAGCTACACATCCAACTCGGTATTTCTTGAAAGCTGAGCAAACGGTAGCAAGGAGAGTAGGCTAGTAAAGAGAATAGACTAGTAAGAAGAGTTAGCTAGCTAGGAAAGTAGGCTAGCAAGAAGAGTAGGCTAGCTAAGATGGTGGGATAGCAAGGAGAGTTTCTTGGAGATGGAAGAACTTGTATGGTGGTGATCATGGCTCTTCTCCTATAATCATGGCTTGGTTTGGCTTTTTATAGGCAAGGAAGAAGCAGTATGAGTTGGCAAGGAGGGTATGTGGTTTTCCTCCTTGGATGGCAAGTATTAAGCCTTACTCTTGGGTTTGACAAATGTTCTTGCCCATGCTTCTTGGATGACACGTCATGTTGGGTGAGTAAGAATGATGCTCAGATAAGCAAGTTGCCTGGGTGAGCAAGAACAAGGTGTTGGGCGAGCATGTTACAACCTTGAACGAGCAAGCAGGGTCCAGGGTGGATGTAACTTAAAACGGACATAATTTTTGATCTTTTAAGAGTTATGAGACAAATTACGTATCAAAGTGAAGTTCTTGAAGAGATGTGAGTGATCCCAGTGGCCTTGGCACTAGTTTTGGCTATTATTGGGTCGTTGATTTACGCTTCATATATACTTACTCTGCCTTCTACAGTAGCAAGTTATTTAAATATAGTTCTAATAGGTGGGTAGCATTTTAATATAAAAATTTGGGAGGCCCTTTTTTTAATTTAGATAGTATGGAGTGAATTTTGTTTAATTTAGGTGTCAATCTTGATGTACAAGGATTACTTTGGGCTTAATAATATAGTTTATGAGGTTATTCTTTAAAAATCAAATATACAAAGAATGAGTTATATATAATTGCAACACCTAGAGATCGAATTATGTTTAATTACAAAGTTCTGTGAGTTATTTTCTAAAATTAGAAGTGTAAAGAGTGAATTGTGTTTAATATAAAGCTTATGGGATGTTTAATGTTAAATTAAAAGTACAAGGGGGCTATTTGTATTTAATAAGGCAGTTCAGGGGTTCTCATGTCTAATTGTAAAGTTCCGTGAATGAGTCTAATCTCAAAGTTAAGAGGTTATTTTACAAAATAAGATGTACAAAGGATAAGCTATATTTAATTGTCAAATTCCAAAAGTGATTTGTGTTAAATTAAAGATACAAGACTTCCTGGTTTAATTAAGAAAGTTCAGGAGATTTCACATTAATTTACCCATAAAACATAACCGTATGCGTCCACATGCTGTCGCGGGAAGGTGCAACATACATGCTGTCGTCGACAAGTAAAAGAGAACTGAGAATTATACAATTCTTATCCAGGGACTAAATAATAAGCCAAACCAACACAGAAATTGTACCTCTCATACAAAGCACTTTGGAAAAAGTAGAAAAATATTTACAGTTTTCTTATATTGCTGAGAATCCGCAGAAACAAACGCAAACATACAAGGCCACTAGTGGAGATTGACAAACAAACAATCTCTGTCTTCCCTTCTTTCTTTCCTTTGCTACAACTATTTATTCTATAGACAAACTTGTATCAACATTTCTTTGTAAAGCAAATCTCCTCAACCTCGTCGAGGTGGGAGCAGTCCCTTTCTTTCATTTTTTTCCCCCCTCAATCAATTGCTTTATTTCAAGCTATTAATTCAGTATCTTTGATCTGGTTCATGATTGAATTTGAATGACTTGAGACTCGTGTTGTACTTGTTGATCTGTTTCATCATCCGATAAAGACGATTCATCCAAAGAACCCTGCACAATATTTAAAATACGAAAATTCATGAATTTTGAATTGTAGCTTAAGTTGTTTTCGGAATAATTGACTTGTTAGTGCCCCTATGAGATATTGGACCTTAAAACTCAACAAATCAACTACTAGTATAGATCAAATTCTACTCAAAAAAGGTATGAAGTAGGCATATATAACTATTTATGCTCCATATTAAATGGACATCTGTAAAAAGGTATGTTAAAAGTATAATATTCTTCATGGATTTTCACCCAAATAGCTTAAGCTTATAGGGTACTTGAGTTTTTGTCATGGTGTGAGAGTCGTTTAATAAAAAGGAGCTTGAATTCAAATCCTAGTAACTGTTACTCTAAATAGTTAACAATTTCTACATAAAAAGTAAAGGGTGGAGTTATTATGTAACAATCTGTGTTTCAAACACGATAGACATTTACATGAGAGGGTATTGCTAGAGAATAATATCATCCATAATTCTGCACACATTAGGTTAAGTTTATCAAATAATTGGTTCTTTGATATTAAATTAGAGCCTTTTCTCTCACTAACAAGAGACCCTAGCTTCTAATCTCAGTAGCCTGCCTCACTTGTATATATAATGCAATTGCAATAGAAAACACACAAGGCATTATCCATAGTTCAAACACCAAGCAGTCTCATGACGGGGAAGCTCAAATATTAAATAATTGCTAATAATAGTTTAAGGCCTTTTCAATACCGATTCTCTTTCGCAGTTTTTAATCTTTTTAGGGCTAAAACTCATGTGCTAAAAGAGATTTTTTATTTTCCTTATTTTTTTATTTTCTATTCTCATTTTCAAAAAAAAGATTTGGACTGAGAATTACAAACAAAAAGTAAAAAAAACTCATTTTCAGGACCTCTAGCTTAGTTTCTAAAAAGCCAAAAATTGAACACATAAACTAATAGTAAACAACCATTTTTAAGTTTTTGGGATTATAAAAGTATGACGATGGGTTACAGATAGGGGTGTAAACGACCCAAGTCAAGCTGATCACCCCATTGTTCAAATTCAAGCTCGATAAGCTTTAACGAGTTTAAGTTCAAGCCTATGCTTTATTCTGCTTTTGAAACTTTGTTGGAACGAAATTCGATAAGATATTAACTATTGATACTTGACTTGAGTCAACTCACTAGCCTAATCGACCGAATAGAGTTCATAATCTAGCAGAGTTGACTTCCTAATTGAGCAAAGCGTGCCTCTGAGCCGAGCTATTTGAGTTATTACGGAGCCAGTATCAATCAATCTTTGAGCAAACACCGAGCCATTGACTAGCCTCCGACGAGCCAATTGGCCAACCCCAAAGGAGCTTCTGACAAGCCCTTATTAGACTTCTGTGAACCAGATGAGTCGAACATCTTTAGTCGAACTCGACTCATTAAACTTATTGAGCCTATAATTGGGCTGTAACCCTAGTCAATAACCAGAGAAGTGCTTACTTCTAGGTGGCGTTGACGTCGTAGACCAGTTACCGCTAGCATTGTAACATATACCAGCAACAGTATTCCACCAATTCGCAGTGCTGCCAACTGAAAACACCATATATATCATAAAGACCAAAAAAAAGGGATATAATTATCTAGGGTTGAAAAAAGGGAAGAAAAAAAATTTCTGGTACCAGTAGTTAATCTTACCAAGAACAATGGAAAAATAAACTCAGCACCACCAAGCACGATCGGTAGAGTATGCCGTAAAATCAAAAGAACAATGAACTGCACATCAACACCAAGTCATTCGCATCATATTTGTTAGATTATTATATCATTCTTGACCGTTTACGTAAAAGGAACATACATACCCAGTGCCTCAAGGGCTCCGGCCTACGCAGGGTCTAGGGGGCGGATGTACGCAGCCTTCCCCCTTCAGGGTGTTAACCTGAAGAGAGGCTGTTTCCTAGTGCCCCCAACCTGAGAGTGAGGACTTCCTAGGAGGTCACCCATCCTGGTACTACTCTCACCCAAGCACGCTTAACTTCGGAGTTCTAATGAGATCCGGTGACGGCGTGTTGGTGCCCTCTTTGGTTTACGTAACACCTTGAAATTTTTTTGGATAATTGATTTCTTAAAACTGATTACTAATCACCATGTCAAATGAGGAATGATTGTATCTATAGGTATTCTCTTTAGCATATTGATGCAACATATAGCATATTTAGGGTTGTTAGAGTATAAAGTTATTCATACACTTTTATCCATCAGTTTAAACTTCGAACAGAGCCTTGTGACCCTAGCAATGATCACAAGTTTTAATTCTAATAGCCCCCACTTTGATTATCAGTATTAATTTCAATACATGTGAGCCTGTGCAATATCTATGCTTCAAACCACTCCCTATGGGCATTTGCATTCATGGGCATGTGTTAAAATACATTCATCTACCAATGTTTGCTTAGAAGACAATTAATTCCTTGACAAGGATAGTCAACAACGAAGATAATCAGTTTCAAGATATATCTGATAGTTATAGGATTTGACTTCTCATGTGAATTTTGATGTGAGCAAGAAAAAGAAAGGGAGAGAGAAAGAGTACAATTATAGCAACGGTAAGACGGAAAATCAAGCTTCTTGAAAAGGGGGCCTCCAAATCAGAATGCAGAAGATTATCATCACTTGAATCCGCTCTCATTAAGCGTGTATCATTAATGCCTCTTCTGCTCATATGCCAGTTCCGCCTGATGCACAACACCCTCCCACTTTGGTCAACGGATGTAAGATAACTTGCTATTTAAAAATTAAACTCAATTTTATTTATTAAAAAATCTAAAATAATTCTCTAAAATATATACAACTAAATTATTCTTTAAGAAGACTAAAATATAGCAAAACAACATTTCCAGTGCCCCAAGGGCTCCCGCCTAAGCAGGGTGGATGTACTCAACCTTCTCCCTTCAGCCCTAAAGGGAGGCTGTTTCCGAGAACTCCTAAGCTCAAGGGTGCAACACGAGGACTTCCCAGGAGGTCACCCATATCTTGGTACTACTCTCGCCCAAGCACGCTAACTTCAAAGTTCTAATGGGATCCAGTGCTTGCGTGTTGGTATCGTCTTAGGTTAAGAAAACTAAAATATCCTATTGACTAAAAAAATAAAAATCCAATATAATTATATCAAATTTGCTAAAAAATCGAATAAAATATAATGTATTCCTGATTATTAAAACTCTTCGACAATACTACATCCATGTAGTATGGAGTTAAAATTATAAAATTAATTACTTAGAGTGGAATATTTAGTGGGATGCCTACTAACTTCCTCAAATATTTTATGGGTCTATATTGAAAAATTGTTTCAGGTACTTTTCAATCATAAGTGACACGCTATCCCCAGGTAAGGCATATGATAATACTTTTAGTATCATATTAGGGTAAAATTTTTTACAGGATTAATTTTAAGGTGAAACCAAACAGGACTAAAATAGGTAAGGCATATGATAATACTTTATTCTAAAAGTAAACGTGCCCCAAAAGGTAACATTGTTCCCCAGAGGAAAATGCAGGACGTGTTCAGTTTATGCAGTTTTTCCGCTTTTAATACTTCTAATTTCCAAGTAGATTCTATGTAGAATGTAAAAATGGAAAACAGTAAGGAGGAATGTTTTCTATTTATTTATTTTTTGTTTTTTCCAAATAACAAGCAAAGAAAACTTTCCATTCAACTAAAAGAAGCACAAGGAATGTTTTCTAATTTTTATTACAAGGCAGATAACTGAAAATACATTTTCCTGAAAAAAATTTAAAAAAAGGTCCTTTCAAAACACTTTTCCCAAAAAATTCAGCATTTTTCAAAAAAAAAAAATTTCACTAAATAAATGCCTGAAAAGAGTGTTAAGCATGGGGATAGACAAAAAAAAAATCACCTGAAGTTGAGAGGAAACCGGCCGTACCTAAGTAGGGGTGGGGGCGCTCTATAACCTGGTTTAAATTGCTGCACTTAGAAGCAATTCAAAAGCAAATTAGCTATTTTAAGGAAATTTACGAAGGTAAACACCACTGCAACGAAGTAGTTGTTAAGTTTGGAGACTAATGGTCTCCTAAAACAATCCATGTGTGGTTGGAATTATTAAGAGCTGCTGCATAAACAAGGTGCGCTTAGGCTACTAGAAGTAATAGTTATAAAGCCTACAAATATAGTCCTCTTGTGCCTGATGTAGGTAGGGAAAAAGCATGGAGAACAAAACAGAGGAAGGCAGAGTGTAAGTGTAAATACTATTGTAATACCTCTGTTTATATATTAAAATTATTAGGCTGCCCTTCGTGGATGTAGGTTTTGACGGAATCAATAGTATGTAATTCTTTACCCCAATCCCTTTATTTAAGTTCGCTATTTCAAATTAGGATTCGATGTTCGTGCGGGGTCCTACACTAGTGGTTATCTAATAATAAATGTCATATCTCTATGAGCCTATATGTGTCACTTTTTCCTTAAATTATGTGCTTAAATGTATTTAAACGAACCAAATTCAAACCTCAAACAATTGGTTTTGAGGTAAACAGTACACTTAAATGTGCCTAAATAAGTTCAATACGAGTCTCAATAAGCCAGACTCACGTCCTAATAACCCGAGCTTGGCTCTCAAGCTCAAAATTTTTGAACTTGGCAGGCTTCAAGTCCAGCAAAGTGCGGATGAATTGAGCCTCAAGCCTAACAAGCTTACTTTTGTCATGGACCGTTTACACCCTACTGGAAAATGAATAGAATAAGCTAAAAGAAATGGAACTAATCAACACAAGTGTAAGTGACCCACCTGGTGGCATATCTCACACACGGTGTCACCTTTCTCATCACACCACCTTTGCACACATCTTCGGTGGGCATACTGCAACCATTAGCACAATTAACATAATATGATTATCAAAGTCTGTTTTCTAAGACTTTTCTATATTCTTTTTTTTTCATAATTTTAAGTGTCAAAAAAATGTTTAGGTACCTTTATTCAATACAAGTATTTTAGGATAGAATAAAGAGTCAAAGTAATTAAGGAAAACACGCCCACTCAAAAACCATATGCCGCAACGAGTCTTGCAGCTACAATTTTCCTTTCTCTTTTTTCTGGCCCAATTTTTAAATTGGTTGATGATTATGATGTGAATTCCTAAATTACTTATATCAACAGATGTAATAGTAAGATAGAGAAATGTGTTTATTAACAACACATATTTGCTAAGGGAGAATCACAATCATCTTGTTTTCCAAGCTTTAACAACTTTGTTTACAGTACTCTACCTGTACTCGTAAGTATACAAATTTACCATACCTGTACCATCCACCAATGGATACTCAAACCGCCATTTTCAACTTATCTAAATATTTATTATAGACATGTGGCGCAGGGATAACAGGGTAGGTCTTGAAAAGGGCTTGCAGAAGTCTTATCTTAGGTATTGCATCACAAATAGAAGTGGTACTTCAACAACTATGTAAAGGAGCGCAAGAATATCAGGTAGGGGTGGATAAAAGTTAAAAGAAAACCATAGCTATAATCAAAGCTGATCAAATATATATACATAATATGAAAGACCACTAAATCTGATTTCGCATTTGGGTAATTCGCACATCATAGAGGGAAACTAACACATCTTACATACATACTAATGGTCAAGAAAACATTATTCAAATTGTACTTAAATTTTCGATTATGCTTAATTGAAAAGAAACAAACCTTCAAGCTGCCACAACAAAAGCAAGGAGTCTCCAAATTTGAATCCAAATCCTCATCATGGCATATCCTGCACTCCACCATTTTCCCTGGAGATGATGGATCGCCTAAATCCACCTTGTGAGACGAGAAATCGATTGCCAGAGACTCATCCACCGACACTGCATCCTTTGATCGATTTCTAGTCTCGATTGCAGCTTGTAATGTGGACTCAGTTATCAGACGATTAACTAACAACGCCAAATGATCACCCATATTCAACTTGCAGTACCTGCAAACATATTGAATGGTTGGTTATTAATAGTATCAAGAAACAAAGTGTTCTAAATGATTAAAGCTATTTAGAGAACCTTCAACGTAAGTTTTATAGTATGGCAAATCAGTAATACAGTTTGAATTTAGCTTTCTCAAAACACTCTGAATACTCTGTTAGAAAAATCACACATCAAATACAACAAAAATAAAAACAACAAAAAATTACACATAAAAATTTTCCGTGCAATCCCTTTCTCAACTAATGGGAAAACCAAGGGACTCAAATGAAAATGTTTCATCCACTACGAAAGCTGGTAAAGTTAAAGGGCCACTTAGTGCACAAGTTCCATCGAACCTGAGATCACGGATAGAAAGATTTATGAACTCCTAACTTATTAATGTGTCACAATAAAACAAGTTTCTCAATTGCATCAAACAATAAAATTACGACAACAAACGTATCTGACCAGCAGAAAGTGGTAGATTAACTATCATATTGCAAAAAAGACAAAATTGTAAGGTGACCTACCAAAAACCAATAAGCTAACGGGTATATTCAACAAGGAAGGGAGAAATAAATACAAGACTGCAAATATGTGTAAAGAAAGACAAGCAAAAGAACATGAAAAAACCTCTAAAAAATGGGAAATCTAAGTAGCCCCAGATGAACCAAACTTCGTTTATTCAGAACGATGTAAACAGCATTTTTTAAACCAAAAACAAGAAGTTAATAAAACTTAATACATAGATATCAAAAAGTGGAAGATTTGAAAGCGGTATTCCTTTATTTGGATTGAAAAGGGGATAATAATTGCATGCAGATAATAATTGTAGAGAAAGCCCAGTTGCCAAAAAGCTTCTTGTTTGATGACTATGTAAAGGCAGGCACAAAGAGGCGGCGCGCATAAAACCCAGAAAAGGGGAAGCAAAAAAGGGAGAAATTGGAACAAACCCAGATATGAAAAGGGGAGGAAAAAGTTAATCATATAACAGAAACTCAAGTAAAACATACACAAGTTAAGATTTGAAGGAAAAGGAAAGAAAGACTTACAAGAAGGGAATCGAATAACTTCAAAGAAAGAACGCCTTTTTTTATTTTTTTATTGTCTAACTTTGCAAGTATGAGATGGGGATCAAGCAAGAGATTGAGTGATGATGTTGATATTTTTATAAGGACACAGATTCAATCTGTGAATTGTCTCAGCGGCAAGATTCAAATATGTAGCTTACTAGCGTAGCGTGCTTGCTTTTAATTAACAACCTCCTCCCTTTCATTCTCTCTTTCCCTCTTTGTGTCCAAAGTTGGATTGGGGTTAATAAAGTTTTGGACGGGGTTGTACGGAGAGAAGAAAAGGGAAATAATATAAAGTGGAGGAAAATGAGAGAATACCGGCGACAGAGGAACCACGAAGCCCAGTCCTCCACGATTCTCCCTCTCGTTGACCGTTCTCCCTTTCTGTTTTTTAACTGTTTTCTGCTCATTATTTTTATATATGATATGGCCTATTATATATGGGATATTGTAATGGAACAGAAATTTATCCAATGCCTTAAGGGCTTCCGCCTATACAAGGTCGGGGGGCAAATGTACGCAGCCTTTTCCTTTTAGGGTGTTAACCTGAAGAGAGGTTGTTTTCCAGTGTCCCCAACCTGTGGGTGAAGACTTCTCAGGAGCACGAATGTATTTCTTGGGATATTCTAGGATATTATAATGGGTTAAGATTAAATCCATACAGTTAATTGTAAAGATTATTTTCTCTTTTATGTTATATCCTTATCTCTATTGTAAATTCTCATTCTACATGATATTGTAATCATGTAATATATTGTTGTATTTTCATATAATATTAGAGCCTTACTAAAATTCTTAATTTTTTTCCTTTTTATGTGCCCTAATGTTCGAAGACCGTAGCGTCCTCACCATTCCCCCTCCCCCCTTCCCCATTATCGCATCGTGGTTTGGCCAGTTATGGCCGGCATGAATGTCACTTTATTTCCGCTATCTATAGTAGCGGCCAGAGGTGGCCACGGGCCCGCTAGGCCCACTATTGTAGAGGGCCGGGCCGTGCCCCGGTTGGCCTGGTCCTCCCCTTTTTTTGTTTTTTTAAACAATATATAAAATTAAAAAAACACAAATTTGTTTTGTACAAAAATTATTATAATTCATTAATGAATAATATAAGATACAAATACAATCCAATATAATCATATACATAATAAAATAAAATGTATAATAAATAGTGGTAAGTAATGGTAAATAATGTAACAAATACAACTACATCAGTTGGATCCTACTATTTAAAAGTACAAATATATTTATTAAAAAATACAAATAAGATATAAACGTACAACAATAAGAAATTAGTCTACGCTGGCTGGGGGGGTGCTATGCTGCCGTCTGACGTATCGGTAGTGTAGTCGTCTTCATCCTCGCTCGATGAACCCAGCCTCAGTTCGTTTTGCTCCGTAGCTTCTGCGTGCATCCAGTCCTTTAAGCACACGGACATCTCCAAACTGGACGGTGATAGCTTCGCCCTCTTCGTTCTAAGCAACCTGCCACCAAAACTAAAAGGACACTCCAATGCTACTAAAGACACCGGACACATTAGTATATCACGTGTCATGGTGAAAAGCACGGGATACTTGGTTTGATTTCTACACCATCATTTCAAAATATCGAATTGTGGATTCGTCGGTGTCGGGAAGAACTGGGTCAGCAGCGTCCGCATATAGTAATCTAACTCATCACATGACGTGGGGGCTTGTGTGGGGGCGAATTAGTCCAACAGCTTCCACGCATATGACATGTGTGCTCTACTTCCACTAGATGTGGAAGGTCCAACTATAGTAGAAGTAACATGTGGATTATCAGACGATAATCTCTGAGAATAATGGGAAAATAAAGTGTGTAGGTCTGAATTGACTTGTGCAATGAATTTTTGATATCGAAATCAGAAGTTAATTGTTTGTAAAAATATTTGGCAAACAAGTTCAAACCCGTGAGTTTACAACGGGGATCCAAAATAGTGGTAAAACAGTATGTAAAGGGTAGTCCAGAATAATATTTATAAAACTTCATTTTTATTGCCTTAATCGATTCAGTCAACATAGGGTTGGATTCATTATCCGACATCCAAGACACAGTGTCAATCAATCGGGATATTGCTTGTGGTACGGTCGGATAATAGCAACCGAAAAAAAGGTGGTAGCGTCTCTAAAAATGGCAAGAGATTTACAAATTCCGTTAATAGTGTCCCAGTGTATATTGTTCAGATTGTAATCATTTAAATCTGAACGAGTATCCAGTACAAATTCCATTAGGACATCCTTGCATTGACTCTAACATATCTACGGTTGATGACCACCTAGTTGGTGAGTCTAATTTAAATTGTTGATATTCTATCCCATGCGTCGTATAGAGAAGCTTAAATCTTCTTTTTTTGGTGCTGGATGATTTTATTGCTACTGTTATATCTTTTAAGGTGGAAAGAGAAGCATTTATTAGACCTAAACCATCCATAACCATTAAATGCAGTATATGACAGATGCAACGTAAATGAAAACACCGCCCAGCTAACACGGGTCTCATATGCCTACTTAGTTGTTTAACGGATGCATTATTACTAGTAATGTTGTCGAACGTGATACTAAAAATACGACGCTCTAACCTCCATTCGCGGACTGCCTCCATAATCGTACCCGTAATTATGTCGGCAATGTGGGGATAATCTAAATATGGAAAATGGATTATTTGTTTTTGAATGGTGAAGGAGGAATTGATCAAGTGTGTCGTTACTCACAAGTAAGGCACACCGGGTTTCGACTTTCAAGTGTCGAACGTCAACGAGAACATGCTCGTGTTTGCTCTAAAAATTTTGAAGACCTCAGTTTTCATCCTATGGTAAGCTTTAAACGCATCCGGCTTTAAAGTGTTCTGAGGAACCCTTATGATGGTGGGGTTCACCATTGTTTGGAGATACTTGACGAATCTAGGGTCTTCGCCGGTGCTAAAAGGCTTTTCAGCCCCAATTATATATTTAGCTAGTTCTCGTTTATTAGTTTCTTGGGATAACCTAAAGTTAGCAAGCGCATCAATCGCTTGCTATACTAACTGTTGTTGGGCTCTATCTGGGTCTTGTTCGGGGTGGCACCTAATTATATATCTAGTTAATGTGCCTGTCCCACTGTCCGGTGGATGACTAAAGGCCTTGGGTGGGTTATATAATTTACAAATCGCTTTATTAGTTTCCTTATCTAAGTTGAAGTGCTTCTATACCCCACTAGTACTATGCCTACTAGTACTAGTTTTTGCGGGCCGGATTTCGTGGTGGGTGTGGGTTCCTCTTCAGTCTGCGAGTCTACAACACCACCACCTGATTCAGAAAATTTCTGGTCGTTGTAGTACTGTTGTTGGTGGAAGTCCCAATCTATAGTGTCAGTGTATGGAGGTGATGGGCCTGGTTCTAAAAATTCTTGTTTATTAGTATCAAATTTGACAACTCTATCCCTCTTAGGTACTTTAGGCGGTTGAGAAGAGCTAGAACTCGACTGACCAGCTCCAAACGAATATGAGTTGTGTGTCATAGTAGTATTAATGATTAGTATTTAAAAAATGCAACTACTAATACAAATTCAGTAGATACAATTGCGAAAAAAATAAAATTTTGATACTAAAATTATCGAAGCAAACAATGAAATTAGAACTTGACCGAGATTCTACAAGCTAGAGGTGCCTAATTTGGTGCACAATTATTGCAAGTATAAGGAAGTAGATGAATGTAGAGAGAGAAGAGAGAATTGGATGAAGATTTGTTGTGAGGAAATGGAATGGGGGGATGGGTATTTATAGATGAATTTTTTTCTTATTAAAAAAGAAGGGGGGAGCAACGGCTCCCCCCCTTCCCAAACGTCTCTTTAAAAGAGCCGTGAGGGGGGGGGGGGGGGGGGGGTGGTGTTCGGGCTCCGGCTCCGGCTCAGGCCGGGCCTGGCCCCAAAATTTTTGGTGCCCGTGGCCTGGCCCAGTATAGGACCGGGCGGGCCTAGACCCAAACGGGTCTAATCCCGAGCTGACCCGGCCCACTGGACACCTCTAGTAGTGGCCAAAGTGTTAGGTCACCGATTTGGCACGTCTAATGATCCAACCTAACCTCGCTTGCTAGGTGCTAGAGGTTTGATCTGTCCACCACAGCAAGTCCTGTCACGAATCAGGTTTCTTGAATCTGGCTCAGCCCTTCCCACCCCTTAGTGTGTGACACCCTACAATCCGTGTTTACCCAACAAACTCAAGGAAGTTTGAGTAGCGTCGTTTGGATTGATGAGACGTGTCTATCACATGGAATGACCCTGGAGACCCATAAAAGTAAAGAATATGAAGTGACGACATTTGAATTATGGAAATTCAATAACTAAGCCCTTAAAAAATAGCCACTCGAGGTTGGATGACAAGCTTAAGCTTGAGGTGGTTTCCAAAAGAGCTGCGAGGAAGGTGGCTTCCCAAGTCGAGGCAGTTATTTGGAGTGCAGAAGTGGAAGCATGGGCCTCATGAATTACCAAAGAAAAATGGACGAACGTTAAAAATACTTTTGACCTTAATTTTTTACTAGGTCATGGCGTGTAGGTGGTTAATCGATCAGTTGGGCATATGCGCGAAACAGTCTGCTAGCTGATGGTCATGCACTAGCCAATGAGCAGTGTTTCGTTCTGTCGATCAATCGGTCCCCACAAGAGACTTGAAACAAACAACTAAGAAACTGTTATGAATGCGAGGAACCAAGGCATGTGCGGGTGGAGGTTGTGAGCTGCGTTCTGATACTGGTATGCTGCTACTGATGAATTGCTACTGATATGCTGCTGCCGTGCTGATGTGAGCTGCTATTACTCTATTGTTGCTGTTAAGCAATATGTTGGCTTACTTGTTGCATTGTAATGATCTTAATTGTTGCATTGTATTGTCCTAAATAACCTGCAGTGAGCTTCGGTTAGGCCTGGACTGGTTTAGATGTTAGTTGGTTGCTTAGTTAGTTAGTTACAAGATATTTTCCTTAAGGCTTAGATATTTTAGTAGTTGGTTAGGAGCTTATGTCTTGCCTATAAGTAGTAACCTCTTGTAATAATTCAGATTCATTCAATGAAAATTATCTATCTCTATGAGATAAACTTCTCTTCTCATCTTATTCTCTCTCTATTTTCTCGTCTCATTTCACTTCTTTCTCATCCCTTACTCTCTTTTCATTAGGTTAAGATCAAGATCCAACCTCGATCTTAACAGAAACTGAATCTAGACTCAGTGGGTTCTTTTTTCACATGTGGTTGGATTTCTCAATGTGGCCTTTGAATTTGTCCAGTTTGGCCCTTTGTTGCTGCGTTTCAAGATGCCTCCTCTCCAACACGTTCGAAGCCTAATTACACAAAGATCATGCCATAACGCACATGTAATAGTTAAAAATATCGTAAAAATGTGAATGTGGTATAAAACATATAAAATATGAGACACATCACATCCCTGTTGGAATTTGGGGGTAATGCTTATATAATGTTATGACTCGGGAATCCAAGGCATGAGCGGTTGGTGGCTGTGTGCTGATTAGTTTTGTTATGTTGCTGTTGGCGTTGCTGTTACGTGATGTTGTTAGCTTAAGAAGATGTTTAGCCTTAGTTAAGTGTTGCATTTTGAAGTAGTTTTCCCTTGCTGCATTGTAATGGTCTTAGTTGTTGCATTGTATTGTCCTAAGCTGCAGTAGTGTAATAAGCTGCAGAGGTAGACCTGCAGCAGGGTCAGTTAGTTAGGCAGTTGAATTTGGCACCAGATTGGTGTGTTAGTTAGTAGATATTTTCTAAGCTCTAGATATTTTAGCTTAGTCGGTTGGTAGCTTTAGTCTTGATACATTGTATTAGTTGCTTGTTTTTGCTTATAAATAGGGGGCAAGTGTAATAATTCAGATTTCATTCAACCAATATCAAACCAATATCTTATTTGAGATCAACTTTCTCTCTCTCATATAACTCTCTCTATTTCTCATCTGTATTTCTCTAATTTCTCATCTCAATTCCCTTCTTTCTCATCTCATACTTTCAATCTATCCTAGATTTACTTAGTTTACGCTTATAATCCAATCACGAGCGTAACATATAACCTCTTGTCATTGTAACTGGTAAAGTTTTATGGGTCTGGAGTAGGCTCAGTGGGCCACACATGCGCGCCCTGCCCCACATTAGGGGGTGTTCAAAAAAATCGATAACCAAAATACTGAATCGGAATACCGACCTGAAAATTTGGATTTTTGTACAGTTAAATGTACCGCTAAAATTTTTGATATTTTGGGATGGTAATGATCAGTGATTTTGATTGTTCCAGTTAACTCAATTACCGAAATACAACACACAGAGAGATTTAATGTTGAGTATAAATCTTCCTATTCATAATTGTTTAAGATTTGGGTTTCACTAGATCTGTCTTGTTCCTAACTAATAATTTTCTTTACTTTAGTTTTTTAATAAATTAAGAATTTTCAAAAGTCAAATAATAAATTAAACCCTATCAAAAACTAGCTAACCAAATGACAATTGAAATCTCATTACTTAAGTTGTACAAATAAAAACTATCTTATATACTTGATGTCTATCATTCTTTAATCACTTGTGTTATTATTTCAAAAAAAAAGTTATTTGTTTGTTGAAAATTATAATAAGTAATTGGTTCCTGTCAAGAGTTTTTTTTATTACTTCGGAAGTTCATCAATAATTTTTTCACATATTGATTCGAGTTTTTATAATTTATATGCGATTTTTATTTGGTTATCAGTTAACTGGCTTTCCCGAACCGAATTACCAAAATGCAGCTAACCTGTCGTTTTAGTAATGGTAACGGTAACGGTTAAAGATTTTTGAGTATTTTGGTTACGGTTAACCGAACCGAAATACTTTTTGGTACGGTTACCCAAATCATGAGCACCCCTACCCCGCGCGTCGAGGTATGGTGTGGACTATTTCTAACCCGGACTTTTATTTTTACGACCATATTATTTGTTTAAGTCATTGTAAAGGAACTCGATGTGAGTTCTTGTCTTTGAAGTAGTGCTCGAGGCCTTTGGCTCAAGCTTAAGGTGTCTCTTAGTTGGCCTCGATAGTGCTACCTCGAGGGATTGTCCATAGTCCGGGTTTCGAGGCTCGAGGCTACAAGCTTGAGCTCGAGTACGCATTTTGACTGTGGTAATTTCTGCTCTTTCCATAACAGTTTTATCTATAACTTGAGCCAGATTTTTAGGCTCTCCCATATCTACTACTTTCATTATTATAGTTGAATTCTAAGGCCATGATTATTTCCTTAACCTCCAAGGATTTTTCTCTATAAATACCGTTCCTTAGGGCTTTGTTAAACACATAGAAATTTACAGAAAACACTTCTTCTTCTTCACGACGTTCTTTCTGTCTCAAAATAACTCTCTCGCTATTCTATTACTGAGCAAGTTGGGGCGTACTCCAACCTATCTTCTTGGAGTACAATGCTGAGGTGGGTGCCGTGTTCACTCTAGGGGTCAGAGTGCCATTCATCTCATTGTATCTATGTGGGACACAAACGACTTAGAGCAATGGATTCTCCACGGCATGACAATTTCTTCAGTTCATTCTTTTCCTTCTGTCATTTATTGTTTAGTCCTTTCTATCATCGATTTGTAATCCTCGAGATCAATTTAGTTGTAATAAGAGTTATATTTTGATCACTCATTTACTCTATTTCACCAACAATCCCCATACCAAACTTTGCTTGTCCTCATGCAAGATTCATTTCAAACTAATTAAAGGTAGCAAAATATTTAATCGCTGGTATTGTATGAATTGGTTGTGAAGTATATCAATGAACAAATATGGTAAAGAAATTAAGAAGGAAGATTTCCATCTAATGCTATAAGCTCACTGTTTAAGTATTCCCACTACTAAGAGGGTTTACAACTTTATCCTCCCTTTCTTACTCAAATCCACATCTAAAAGAATAGCAAGGAATAATCAAAGGAACAAATAACCCTAACAAATCACTGCTAAGTAGTAGAAATTGCAAATCATTTCTTTTCTTCTTTTTACTACAAGATATCAGTTTCACCCCTTTTTTTGTTCTTCTCTTTTTTCTTTGAAGAGTAACTACATTTAGGTGTGTACTCCCCAAGACTCATGTAGGGAGTTTTCGGTCAGTGACTCTAGATCCAGTGGGCTTAAGGCACCCAATGAAGAGCATCCCTCAGACCTAATAACTCGAGTCAAAGATTCACAACCTAAATCGTAACTAGCACATACTTTAAAGGAACATAACACTCATATGAGGCATTGGTGATTATTAGGGTGACTTATAAAGTTGGCTCTTTTTAAGCTTTCCATGTAACCTATGTACCGAGCTTTCAACAGGTTCCCCCCAATCCCATTGGCTCAGAATACCGGGTGTTAAAATACCCCTATGGGTTTACTTGTTCGAGACACTGGGACTATAAGAACTAATCAGTCATGGGTACATATCTAATTACTATAGGCATTGGTACCTGTTTTTTGTGTATATCCTCGAAAAACGCATTAGAGAAAGAATCGCCTAGAGATTTCAATATTATGAGAAGTAAAGCACTCATGTCCCAAATCTTAGAATTATTCCTACTAATACAACTTAATATGTGATATTTGTCAAAAGATTGAGAGTGAAAGAAATAAATCCTCTTTCTTGTCTAAAGACAAAAACGACTTCAATAGTAAAACCAGGAATAACCACATTGCATAAAATTATTTTTCTCTATAAAACATCTCAAATTTGAACTTAATATGATTTACATAAATACATATATAACCGTTAAATTCGAAACTTCAACTAATTTAAAGTAAACCGTGCTAAAAAGACAAAACAAGAGTATAAGAAAAATCAAACTGCTAAATCCATCTCCAAACCCAAGCCTTGCATTGTCCTCATGCAAAGTACATAGATACTACATGAGGGCAAGGGAAGGAAAGGGAGTACCTAAGTAGCAAGGTATGATGATCGAGCAAAATCAGCTACGATCAGTGAAGCTAAGGACATTCGAAAGGGCATTAGAAGAAGCATGGCTGCAAAATAAAACAAACAAAGACAAACTGACCAAGTAAACTTGTTAAAAGCATTAGAAAAATGTTTAAATACAAGTGCTCAGTCCATTAGAGAAACAAATTAATCAAAAATTGAGGACAAAGAGTCATTAAAAGCATGGATAGGTCAATCCAAAAATCAAACTAAGCTATGAAACTCAAAAAGGCAGGGCTACTTCCCAAGGGCGCTAAATTTAATGTCTTCAGTCAAACGTTGCGTAGAGCTATTGATCAACCAAAATCTAAGGCGGCATCCTCGAAATGAATCATATTAAGCTCATGAGCACAATCCCTTAACCCAACAACATTCTTAGTCCGGTGGCCATTTAGGGTGAGAATATCGCCAGCATTAGGGCCTCACATTTCTATCTTATCATGCATAGTTGGAGAATCATTAATCAACACAAAATCACCAATATAGATAGTGAAATTACTCAAATCAACACCTTTGAAAAAATCTGGTGCAACTGACTCTACAAAAGGGTCAATATCATCCATGCTATAACATTCTAAATCATCCTCAGTCTCAGGGTGTCTGGCATTCGACAAATTCAAATTTCCCTTGAGATTACTGAAAGCAACATCTAGTACTTCCATCCTACATCGAATCGCGACATCAGCCGTTGCTAAGAACGGTCGACCCAAAATGATTGGAGTGTGGTTCTTTCACCTAGGAATAGGGTCCATATCTAAAATAATAAAACTAATTGGGAAGACAAGCTTGTCAACCTTGACAAGCACATCCTCCAACACCCCACAAGGTACATGCTCTAACCTATTGGCTAATGGAAGTGGGACTTTGGTTGGCTTAAGGTCTCCCATACCCAAGTCCTGAAAAGTCGAGTAGGGGATGAGGTTTATACTCGCTCTAGAGATAATAAGGCTAGACTGGTATAACTCTCCCTTATGACACATGGGACCATAAAGACCCCGGGTTCTCTGAACCTGGGCAGGGCGCCTGACATAGAATGCTACTCACCATTTTGGTGAGTTGGACTTTCTTTGGGGTATGCGCCTGTTCACACTTCTTTTTGACACAAAGATCCTTAAGGAATTTAGCATAAATTGGAACTTGTTTAGTGGCATTGATTAAAGATAAGTTGATCTAAATGTTATTGAACAATTCCATGAGCTCAGCTTTCCTCGGGTCATCCTTGTTCTTTGGTCTAACTAAGGTCAAAGTACAAGGTACGATGGGTTCATACTGCCTTTCTCATGATCCCTCTACATGAGCATTGGGAGGGGGATCCATTTCCTCCTTCTCAACCTCAATGTCAACATTTCCAAGATCTTCCTCTGGTGACACTGATATAACATTAACTTGCTTGTGAGTGAGCAAACTGCGATTAGAATTAGTTGACCTCGTCGGATTTGTGAGTAATTGGAAGGGTAACCTTGCTTCCTCTCTCCTATTCAAAGCTTGGGCCCACTGTCATATCTGGTTCTCTAACTCATCATTGGACTGAGAGTGAGATCATACTAGTTGTCTAGTGTTCACCATAAAGCAGAGTATACGCTCCTCAAACTGTGAAGTATATCTTGGAGGTGGGTGTTTGTTATATTTGTTTGTTATAAGTGTGATGTGGTCTCTTTGAGTACAAATGTAAACAAACGTGATACTTTGGTGTATCTAACTTCGGTTATTTCACGAGTTTTGCTTATGCTCCAATTAAAAAGACTTTTTTAGATATTTTTCATGGATTTTTATATATTTTTTTGACAGAAAATTAAAGAGATATGGACCTAATTAAAGTGGTAGTTGCAGTGAAGAAGCCGGGCCCACACACACCTTTCCTTGTACATTTAAAATTCAGGAATTAAGGTGGAGACAAACCCAAGAGCTCAACAGTCTACTTACAAGCCCGAGTTTACAGATTTTTAGGCCTATCACCCTTGTCTTATAATAACTCGAATGAATTAAAGCCTGAAATGATTTAGATGGAGTAAACCGTATTTGGGTCACCAGATTAGAATCAATGCAATCAAGGTTAATGCCATGGCCGTCAAAGCCCTAAACAATGGCACAAACCTAAGTTCACCTGACTTATTAAGCAGTGATAATGGTATTAAGGCAACAAAATCAAGGCCAAGCTTTGGGTATCATAGCCTTAAACTAAAGCCTCAATTCTTAACTTAACGATTTTGGGAATAGATTAAAACACAGAGTTCATAACTGAAGCCCAATGTACTGTATTACTATACAAGAAGATCTAGACTACACTAGACTACGTTAAGTTACTTACTCCTAGGTAAAAAGCACAAGGGTGCTGTGAAGAAAACTTGAAGACGTTTTGTATGAGCGTGTGTTTGTCTGGGTGTGAGTCTTTGTGTTACAATAGAGTCACTTATTTATAGAAAAATTAAATAATGGATGCCCCCTATTTTCATGACATTTCTTCCCACGTCAGACTACCAAGTTCTTTAAGCACGTGAATGATCAATGACCGTGCCCTTGATTTGGTGCTCGAGCATATTCCTTAAAGCCCATGTCCATAATTTCAGCTAAAGTCTCTTCTTGATGTTACACGTTCACTTGGATTAGGCTTGGTGCCCGTGCATCTCAAATTATGCTCCAAGTAACTGTCACGAGCTTTGAAACCACTTGTCTTGTAGCCCCCTTGGCGGTCCCTTGAGTTCGAGCTCCCTTTACCCTTCAATTATATAGAGCCTCGAGAAGTTGATACCTTTGTTAGGGCGATAAACTTCTCAAGATGCTGGGCATGAGATGTCGTTATCTCAGTACCTAGAGTTATGACTTTCCTTGAGGAGGCACTCAAGTGATAAGCACACGACACTTTTCCCAAAATAATGTTGTCCCAGCTCCTTCAAAATTAGGGTGTAAGAAAATGCCCCCCCTTAGCAGTAGGTAAATTCAAATTTACAATTGGTTTGCTTGACTTGACCCTTCATGGCTACCGGGAGCTCGAGAGAACACTATTTGACATTTGATCTTCTTTCCCATGTGGCTATAAGTGTGACAATTAGGGCTCCAAATCCTCACTTTCTCTGCTCTGTGTTCTGTCTTTGTTGTAACCGAGCACTTCGAAAACACTTGCTCTCTGTTCTTAGATGTCTGATCTTTGTTACCAAATCTTCTCCGTATTCCTTTGCATTTCTTCGAATCAAGCAATGATGGCTCAAATATCTGACGTCAACTCTGCTCCCATTTCTCAGGCTGACAGCCCTATTGAGCAGTTGGTGCGTCTTGTTCAATTAGGCGCTTTGATGGTCTTTGATAGGCTTTGGAGCCCTACTGATCTTGGTATCATCAAGGAGGATCTTTCTTAGATGACAGAGAACGGTCCTTCTTCAACCTTCGCACCCTGTGCCCTAGGGCCCACCTTTGACTCTTTTCATGATGTCCCCAGTCCTAAGGGCATGTTTTCAGATACTGACGAATCTCCTTTTCTTCGTACAGCTTCCGCAGGTCAATCTTGGGGATGAAGACGCATTTGCAAAGAAGCGATTCCCTTTAAATGGTGGACGTTCCTGACTAAGCGGTATGCCGAATGGGTAGACAATTGATCCTTAAACATAGAGAGAAATGGAAGAACCTTTGCATCTACATGGCCATCAAGATTTCCAAGATCGCCCTTAGGTAGGACAATTGCTAGGAACACTATCATGGAATTCACAATTTATCATGTAATTATTACTTTATTATCGAATGAAATTTGAGTTACAGTTGTTTCTTCGTTAAGTTTGTCTAAGTGAGTATATATATTGCATGTGATTTTCTTTTAAGTAACATCCATGAGATGGATGTAGTCATCAACAATATTTACATGTTTGTTCTAAGTGGATAATGAGATTAAGCCACAGATAGACTTTGAGTAAATGGAATGAAATGTTATTTGAAAAACTCGTCGTCAGTGACAAGTTTGGACTACTTGTCTGCTAAGGGTATAACGTGACACTTTAGATGACCTGTCTTGGTCATGTAGATGGTGATCCAAAAGTGTTATATTGTTGTGTTCAATAAGATTAATACACTGAGTTGGACCATGTAAGTTGCTAGTTTCTAGACTGCTATCAAAAATGTGTGATTCATGACGTACTGTTTGAATGATGACTCTAAATCCTAAGAGTATTTTGGACTTATGCATGGATATTAGTTATCTTGGTGTACTATAAGTAAGATCTCAATAAATGGCCGAAGTCCTACATGTATCGGGTAACGGCATGAAGTGTGACATGGATTAGGCATTCAATATGGAATCTATATCCTCTTATGAGATACAAATGTCCCCTTAGTTAATTTGCAAATATTTGAATTAATTAGGAAACTTTGGCCAAAGTGTTCGTAGTGTTTGACATTTGAATTTATATCGTGAATTTGTTCAAGTATAAATAAATTATTCAGAAAAGGGCGAGTCGGAAACTAATGAAAAAGCCATGACAAAAATAATGGTAGTAGTTATAGGTATCTTTTTCTCATGGATATCTTGTCGAGGCATTGTTGTCAATATAGTCTATTTGGGAATTTTCAAATAAATAATTCAAGTCTAGAGTACAGTGAGATTTATTTAGTGAAATTAAGTCGCATTAAATGGTAATTAAATTTTATCATGAGATGATAATTAATTTAACCCATTTGGAGTTAGATTTAAATTGTCCCCGAGGTCCCTGCGCAAGCCTCTATTTTAAATATCATTGAAAAAATATTAAAGAATTCATGAGATGATTAAATTTAACTTTGCTAAACATTATTCATTAGATGAATAAAAGTTAAAATTATAAAATTAAATAATTTTTTAAAATTTAAAATTCATAAGATGAATTTTTAGATGCGGAAAAAAAAGCGTGTTTTATATGCTCAAACAATCACGACCTGACACGTCGCAGTGTGAGTGGAGGAGAGGCGTGATCCGCGTCTCTCATTATGGACGAACTAACGAGAGGGACTTGCTACATACGGATTCACAACAACGGGCGCAGGCGAGTTCGGTTGTGCCACATGGCACAATCCGGCTGGCATGCACATTTTTCATCTTGGGCCCAAAATGACATTGTTTTTTTAATGTTTTGTTAGTATCCCACATCGAAAATCCAAGATTTTTTTAGTCCAGTGGCCTACTATAAATAGGGGTCCTTCAATTTGGGTTTAGCATCAATTAATCAATTAAAAACTCTGGGTTTTTGAGGAGATTGTGTAAAAGGTCTCCGAATCTCAGTTTTCTTTCTTGGAGCAACACTGCAGTCTACATCTAGGTATTCTTCTTTCTTTCTCTTCCTTTTAGTTTTTCGCTTTTCTATTTATTTACAGTATTTTATTATGCTAATTAATGTTCATGTTATTGTTATGAATGTTTTAGAGTAGAGGCTTTATATTTAAACTTCGAAATTTTAAATCACTTGTAGATTTAAAATTAAAAATTTTAAACTGTTCCGCTGCATTAATCTAATTAATCAGGGAAATTTTTGAAATTCGTCCCAACAATTGGTATCAGAGCCAGGTTCTGATTACATTCATAATATACATCATAGATATAGTAAGATCAAAATAAAAAGATTTGTGATTGAATAAAATGGAGATTTTATTAAATGAGAAAGGAAAGATGATTGAGTTATTCGTTTGATGACAATCATAATTATAGATCGTTTTTAAATTGTTTAAAACACCAACTTAATTAATAATTAATTCAAATATGTGGATCTTAACTTATGAAATTCATATTTTGTTTATGTATTATGTGATTTTGCATATTTTGGATAAATTGATCTAATTAGATTAGATTTAATATTTTTTAATTTAAAAAATTATTATTTTTCAGCATCTGAAATCAGCATGGTACTGACTTCGGCATTGATGTGGAATTTCAACTTTCAAAAAAAAAAAAAAATTTATTTGCGATGTGCAGACGTCAGTACTGTATTTAAAATAATATATGAAATTAATTTTATTAATTAATTTATTTTAGTATGTGATTCTGACATAGATTATAAGATAATCTAGTTGTAAATGCAATTTAAATAAAACCACTAGTTTATAAAATTCTCGTGGGAGTGAGGTCTAATGGTTGAAACCTCATGATCTCCATTACCGATCTAGCGGTATAGTGAATCGACATCGCTCCCTGTAGAGGGTGTCGATTTGCAGATTACAGGGTTAGACATCTAATAGGATAAACTAAAGTGCAAAGAAACGATGCGACCACGCTACCATGGTGTATTATGTCTATTTGTATGGAGGTTTAGGTAATGGTTTACACTTGACTAACATGATACATTGGTCTCCCCGAGAAGCTCTGTTGTGTCGCGTCAGAGACTAAGGAAAAGTGATTTGTTAATCATGTTTAGTAATAGTTACAAGAAAGCATGTTAATTAAGAATAGTTCTCACGTAAACTAATTTCATATGGGCCCGCTACCGGGGAGTAATGAGTGGTGTGTTCGGGTCATCATTGCATGCATGATAGTTCATTTTGTGGATACCTGACTCATTGTGTTGCTCAAATTTAAAAGAATAGATATAATTAGGTAATGGTTTACACTTGACTAGCATGATACATTAGCCTCCCCGAGAAGCTCTGTTGTGTCGCGTTAGTGACTAAGGAAAAGTGAGGTGTTAATCATGTTTAGTAAGAGTTACAAGAAAGTATGTTAATTAAGAATAGTTCTCACCTCAACTAATTTCATATGGGCCTGCTATCGGTGAGTAATGAGTGGTGTGTTTGGGTCATCATTGCATGCATGATAGTTCAGTTTGTGGATATCTGATTCATTGTGTTTGCTCAAATTTAAAAGAATAGATATCACTGCATTATATATGACTCATGTTTTAAAGTTATACAAATGTTTGCATTTATAGAGATATATAATGGCTGCAGGTGGTGCTCTTCATTCGATTCTTAAGGATAACGTTCTAATTAGACCTAATTATTTTACATGGAAAATGAGTTTGGACATTATATTAATACACGAGGGTTACAAGTTTGTTCTCACTGATGCCCATCCTACAGTGCCCACTGCTAATTCCGAAACTGCTGTTAAAGGGTGTCATGAATGCTAGCATAAGGCTAATGAGTTAGCAAGATGCTACAGTTAGCCTCTGTGTCAAATGTTCTCGAGCATCAAATGCTTGAGATGGAAACACTAGTTGAGATGATCAAACATTTAAAGAAAATGTCTGGAGGTTAAGATAGGGCAGCTAGATTAGAGCTGATGAGGAAGCTCCTCAATATGAGGATGTTAGAAGGAACACTAGTTCAGGAACACATCAAGAAGATGATAGTGTGTTTATCTGAGCTGGAAGTTCTTGGTGCTAAGATTGAAAGTCAGTCTTATCAAGACATCATCCTTAGTTCTTTGTCTGGCTCATTCACCTGGTTCATGCTTAATTACACAGTGAATAATAAAAATTATTCATCGCTTGAGCTGATGAAGGAGCTGCAAGTTGCAGAGGGCGTGATGCGAGCCAAAGAAAGTGTCCACTTAAGCCAAGATTCAAGGACTAATGGGGGCAAGCAGTCTAAGGGTTTGACTGGAAAGAAGGGGAAAGGCAACGCTGCTAGTGTAACAACTAAGCCTAATAAGAATCCGGCAAAGGAAAGGTGTTTCTTTTATGGAAAAAATGGGCCACTTGAAGAGGAATTACACCAAATATTTAGCTACCCTTCCTGCAAAGACTTCCAAACCATCTGGTGAAGGTATGTTGATATCTCACTTAGTTGAGCCATGCATAGTAAACGGTCCACCAGGTTCCTAGTATATGGACTCAGGTTCAATTGACAATGTCTGTAATATATTACAGGGGCTCAGGCTAACCATGAAGCTGCTTGATGGAAAGGTGTACCTGACGGTTGGAGACGGTACAAGAGTTGTGGTCTTACAAGTAGGAGATATTTGTTGGGAAAATATATAAATTTTGTTGGAAAAATAAACTTCGATGCCGACTATTGGGTTCATAGGTCTCAACTATGGTCACAATAATAGGCACCTATTAGAGCACTTAGAGTAGGAGACTCTTCTCTGTACCTAAGCTCCCGGTCGGAGAGTCATGCTTCGTGACACCTCACGTTCAAGAGTTCCTGGGAATAGGTTTATCTCTATAAACCCTTTGCCCTAATACCGGTTGTTGGGACGAATTTCAAAAATTCTCCCTACTTTCATAAAGTTTACGCAGCGGAAGGGGTATAGAATTCATAATTCTAAACCTATGGTTGATTTAAAATTGCTAATTTTAAATCTACAGATTTAAATTTATTTAAATCTACAGTTCTAAATTCTTAATTTAGATCTACAGGCCTTTTACTCTAATACATTCATAACAATACATAAACTTAAACAGGCATAATAACAAATACTATAAATAAAAAAAAGCGAAAATTAAAAGCAAAGGAAAGAAAAACATACCTGAATTTGCTCCAAAATCAGAAAACCAAAAAGAAATAATAATCTTCAAAAGAATACCAGAAATTGAGACCCTGCGATCTTTTATGCAATGACCTCGAACTGCCTAGAGGGTGGCTTCGATAAATATTAAACTGAGGAAAGAAAAATTTCAACGGAAAATTTTTCCTCCAATTGGGTCTCAGAAACAATTTCTAGAAACCCTAAAAATTTTTGCTTCAATTCAATGCCAAACCTCTGGAATAGGTACCTCTATTTATAGTAGTATACTGGAGCGAAAAAATACAAAATAAACAATGGGGGATTCGCAGGTCTAATACAAAAACGCAGCATTCTCACCCGAAGGTGCGGATCCTTCCCTTAGAACCACCAGCGCCCGATACGTGTCGCTCGCTGGTTGGGCCATCCGCATAGTCGCGAATCGCGACCCCTGTGCAGTTTTCGTTCCTTTTTTTGGTTTGTTTCCCACATGTAAAAATTCATCTTATGAATTTTAATTTTCAAAAATTATTTTATTTTATAATTTTTAACTTTTATTCATCTCATATTCGACAAATTAAATTTACCCATCTCATGGATAAATAATTCACCTCATGAATTCTTTAATATTTTTTCGATGGCAATAAATACAGAAGCTTGCGCAAGGACCTTAGGAGCAATTTAAATCTAGCTTCAAATGGGTTAAATTAATCATCTCATGAAATAATTTAATTACCAGTCAATGAGATTTAATTCCACTAAATAAATCTCACTGCACTCCAGACTTAAACCATTTATTTGATATTTTCCTAATGGACTGTTTTGATGACAACAACCCCTCCACTAGATGTCCATGACAAAGAATAAGTATAACTACTACCATTATTCTTCTCACCGCTTCTCCATTAGTTATTGACTCGCCATTCACTGAATAATTCATTTATACTTGAACATATTCATAGTATAAATTCCAAATGTCAAACACTTGGAATATGAAGTTTCCGAACTATTCAAATATTTGCGAATCAACTAAGGGGACATCTATATCTCATAAGAGATTGTAGATTCCCTATTGAATACCTGATCCTTGTCACACTTTACGCCACTACCCAGTGTACGTGGGAATTCAGTCATGCGTTTAGACCTTACTTATAGTAAACCAAAGTTACTAACCCTCCATGCACAAGTCACAAATACCCTCAGAATTTTGAGTCATCGTTCATAGTAGTCTAGAAATAAGTAACCCACCTGGTCCAACTCAGTGTGTCAATCTTATTAAACGCACCAACCCAACACTTTTGGATCTCCACCCACATGACCATGACAAGTCATCTAAAGTGTCGCGTTATAGTCTTAGCATACATGTGGTCCAAACTTGTTTTCGACTACGAGTCTTTCAAACAACAATCCATACCATTTGTTCCAAGTCTATCTGTGGCTTAGTCTCATAAACCGCTTAGAACAAATATGTAAATTGTAGTCTGAGGACTACACCCATCTCATGGATGTCTCCCAAAAGAAAATCACATTCAGTATAAATGCTCACTTACACAAATTTAATAAGGAAACGAACGGAACTTAAATTTTATTCATTAATAAAATAATCTTAATGTAATAAATTTAGATTTTAGGACACTATTCCTAACAATCTCCCACTTGTTCTCAATCCAATTTATGACAAGCTTTATACCCATCTCTTTTGTGTATAAACCAAAAGTCTACTGGGTCAATTATTCTCTCTGAACCAACATGCTCTCTATGCAGCTTCTGAAGCTATAACGTATTTAGCCTCCATGGTGAAGTCAGCAATACAATACTGCTTGACATTCCTCCTACTAATGGCTCCTACTCCAAGGGTAAAGTCATGCCCGAACGTCAGGCATATATATTTGACTGAAAACCTTAAAACAATATATCCAACTGGAACTAGCTCGTCACTTTGAAAGCTCAGCGTATAATCTCTAGTCCTTCTTAAGTACTAGAGAAAACACTTCATTGCCACCTAGTGCATCGGACCTAGGTTAGACTGACACCTACTTACTATACCACATCATAGTAGATATTTGGTCTCGTGCACAGTGTGGCATACATGAGGCTCCCACCGCCAAAGCATATGGAATATTCCTCAATTGCTTCTCCTCTTGAGGTGTCCTAGAACACTACTCAAAAGAGAGAGGGGCTCTATGCTATACCTTGACAACGTCTTGTCAATATAAGTGGCTGAAGAGAGATCTAACATCCTACTCTTACGACCTTGCAGAAGCTTAATCCTAAAAGTAGAGTTGGCTTCTCCCATGTCCTTCATATTGAGCTTTCTTAACAATCAAATCTTTATAGCTAGTGACAACCCCACATCATTTCTAATGAGTAGTATATTGTTGACATACAATACCAAGAAAGTCACTACTTTCTCTTAATGTCGTTTGTACACGCATGGTTCGTTCAACCAATTGCTCAAAACTATAAGACTTAATTTCTTCATTTTGGCTAAAAGGATTAGATTCAATGCTATGGTCAACCACTAAGGCCCCTGCTATGAACCTGTTAGGTGTCCTGACAATCCTCCCACCACACCTAAGCTCTCGTGTACCTAGAACATTCTCGCTCCTATCAATAGGTGCATCTGATGCATCCACTATGCTTTGAGTTGTGTCTAGCTGTACAGAATTATTGTCATTTTCCTTTTTAATGCTATTTTGTTTTTGCTTTTGTAGTTTACTTACAAAATTCTTCTCTAAGTATTTTGCATTGTTCACGTACATAAGGAGAACAACATGAATAAATCATAAACACATGTTCCTTAGTAAAAAAAATTTTTATTTCTTGAAATAAAGGTTCACAACCACATTCTAACTAAACAACAATTATTCTTTGAACCAAATAAATCAAATTCCTGTCCAACGCAGGTACAAATCAATAAGAATTTTTAAGAAGCAATAATAAAACTCTAACATTAAAATCTAAGCTATCGCTTCCTCCTACTAAGACTGCTACTCTTGTACCGCCTTCGGCTGTCAGGTACAACTCCCATCATGTAGCCTCCCGGTTGGCCTGAGCCCCTGTAACATATTTCATACTTGGTCAGTTGAACCTGAGTCCACACATTAGGAATCTGGTGGACTCTTAACTACACAAGACTCAAATCAGTGAGATATCAACATACCTTCACCAAATGACTTAGTAGTCTTTGCAGGAAGAGTGGCCATGTACTTTACTGCAGTTTCTATTCCAGTGGCCCATCTTTCCGCAAAAGTAACACTTTCCTTTTGCTGGCCTTTTGTTAGGATTAGTTGTTACATTAGCAACCTTACCTTTGCCTTTCTTTCCAATCAGTCTCTTGTTGAGCTTGCTCCTACTGGCCCTTGATATCTGAGTTAAGTGGACACTTCCCTTGGCTCATATATCATCCTCTGCTACCTGTAGCTCCTTTATCATCTCAGGCAATGAATAATCCTTATTATTCATTGTATAGTTGAGCCTGAACTGAGTCAAAGAGCTGGATAGAGAGCTGAAGATTATGTCCTGTTGAGGCTGAATATCAATCTTAGCACTTAGAATCTCCAACCCAGACAAGCACGCCATCATTATCATGATGTGCTCCTGAACTGGCGACCCTTCTGACATCCTCATGTTTAAGAGCTTCCTCATCAACTCTTGCCTAGCTGCCCTATCTTGACCACCAAACATTTCCTTAAAATGTTTGATCATCTCAGCTATTGTTTCCATCTCAAGCATCTGATGCTTGAGTACATTGGTCACAGAGGCCAAAATGTAGCATATGGCTAACTCATTAGCCTTACTCCAGCGTTCATAACGTTCTTTACTAGCAGCTGCAGAATTATTAGAGGGCATCGTAGGTTGAGCTTCAGTGAGAACAAACTTATGAACCTCATATATTAATACTATGTCCAGATTCATTTTCCAGGTGAAGTAATTTGGTCCAGTTAAGGCATTATCTTTTAGAATTGTGTGAAGTGCACCAGTCACAACCATTTCAAAAACTGTAAACGCAAATAAATGTGTAACTATCTTATAAGAGTCATGTATAATGCAGTGATATGTATTCTTTCAATTAACATACGCAATAAGTTAGATATCCACCAAACTGTACTATCATGCATACAATGATGACCCAAACACACCACTCCTTACTCCCCAGCGGCGGGGTTGCACGAAGCTAGTTCATGTGAGAACTATTCTCAAATAACCTATTTTCTTGTAACTCTTACTAAACATGATTAACTCAACACTTTACCTTAGTCTCTAACATGACAAAACAAAGCTCCTCAGGGAGGCTAATGCACCATACTAGTCAAGTGTAAACCATTACCTAAACCTTCATACAAATACACGAAATACTCCATGGCCGCGTGGTCGCATCGCTTCTTTGCACTTCGGTTTATCCCAACAAAAGTCTAACCCTGTAATCTGCAAACCGACATCCTCCGTAGGGAGGTCTATCGATCTACTATATTACTAGACCGGTAATGGAGATTGTGAGGTTACAACAATTGAAACCTCGCTCCCACTTGATTTTTATAACTAGTGGTATCTCAATTAACTTGCATTTACAACTCGGATTATATCATAACCCCTTTTAGAATCTCATTCTAAAATTAACCAAAATTAATTAATTAATTAATTCAAAATATTATCATTTTGCAATATTGATTATCTCATAATCTTGCTTTAGCATCTCATTCTAAATTTATTCAATAAAATTAATTAATTAACTTTACTTTTTAAAACGGTACCATAGATTATCTCATATCCTATTATTTAGAATCCCATTTTAAAAATTAAATAAATTAATATTAATTAAATTAATTTTTTATTTAAATATTACCAAAATTTAGATTATCTCATAATCTATTTTTAGAATCTAATTCTAAAATTAAATTAATTAATAAAAATAATTTTATTTAGAATTAGTAATGTCTTAAAATTTAGACTATCACATAGTCTACTTTAGAATCTCATTCTAAGAGTTAAATAAGTTTAGACAATCAAATAGTATAGTTTAGAATCTTATTCTAAAATTTAATTAATAAAATTTAAATTTTATTTTAAAAATAAAGTTAGCTATTTAGACTATCTCATAGTCTATTTTAGAATCTTATTCTAAGACTAATTTTAAAAAAACTTTTATTTAAAAATAATACTAATTCATAACTTAGATTATCATATAATCTAATTTAGAATCTCAATCTAAAATAAAATTAAGCAATAAAATAATTAATTAATATTTTTTTTTGGTGCTGATGTCATCAAAAAAATGTTTAATTTTAAAATTAATTTAATCTAATCTCATTTGATCAATTTTATCCAATTTTGTAAAATTAATTGAATCTAATCTAATTAGACCTACTTTATCCAATAGTGTAAAAATTAATTGAATCTAATCTCATTAGATCAATTTTATCTGATTTCATAAAATTAATTGAATCAAATCTCATTAGATCAACTTCATCTAATTTTTTAAAAAATAATTAAATCTAATCTTATTAGATTAATCTTATCTGATTTTACAAATCTTAACCAAACGATCATTGTCTCATAATAAAGATCATGTAATCCTGAATTTATAGGTCGTTAGATCTGAATTAACAATTAATTCTCTAACGATTTAAACAATTTAAATCGTCACTATAAACAACTTAGTTAACTATTAAATATTTTAATCGATTTAAACAATTTAAATGGATACTTTAAATAATCTAGTTAACTATTAACTTTTTTAATTGATTTAAACAATTTAAATTGATACTTTAAATAACCTAGTTAACTATTAACTCTTTTAACCGATTTATATAATTTAAATCGATACTTTAAATAACCGAGTTAACTATTAACTCCTTTAATCCATCATTGATTTAAATAATTTAAATCATTAATTTATACAATCCAATTAACAATAAATTCATTAACGATTTAAAAAATTTAAATCGTTACTTTAAATAATCTTTCCTTCTTAATAAAATCTCTATTTTATTAAATCACAAATCTATTTATTTCGATCTTATTATACTATTCATTATGAATGTAAGCAGAGACTGGCTCTGATATTAATTGTTGGAAAAATATATAAATTTGGAAAAATAAACTCTGATATCGACTATTGGGTTCACAATTTTTAACTGTGGTCACAACAATCAGCACCTATTAGAGCACTTAGAGTAGGATACTTTTCTCTCTACCTAAACTCCCGGTCGGAGAGTTACGCTTCATGGCACCTCATGTGCGAGTGTTCTCGGGAATATGTTTATTTCTATAAACCCTTTGCCTGGATATCCGTTGTTGGGATGAATTTCAAAAATTCTCCCTACTTTCATAAAATTTACGCCGCGGAAAGGGTTTAGAATTCACTATTCTAAACCTAGGGTTGATTTAAAATTTCTGATTTTAAATCTTAAGATTTAAATTTGTAATTTAAATCTACAGATCTAAATTCTTAATTTAGATCTATAGGCCTTTTACTCTAATACATTTATAACAATACATAAATTTAAACATGCATAATAACAAATACTGTAAATAAATAGAAAAGCGAAAACTAAAAGCAAAGGAAAAAAAAAAAAACATACATGGATTTGCTCCAAAATAAGAAAACTAGAAAGAAATAAGAATCTTCAAAAGAATACCAGAAATCGAGACCCCGCGATCTTTCTATGCAATGACCTCGAACTGCCCGGAGGGTGGGCTCCAAAAAATAATAAACTGAGGAAAGAAAAATATCAATGGAAAATTTTTTCTCCAATTGGGTCTTTGAAACAATTTTCAGAAACCCTAAAAAATTTTGTTTCAATAGAATGCCAAACTTCTGGAATAGATACCTCTCTTTATAGTAGTATATTGGAGTGAAAAAATACAAAATAAACGATATGGGATTCGTAGGTCTAATACAAAAATGCAGCATTTAATATATAAAAGAATCAAAATGATGCGTTTCACTAGAATTCAAAGTGGCGTACCTTTTTAAATTAAAACGCGTGCCACGTGTCGCACTCTCATTTCCCAGCGCCCAAAGGCACAGATTGCGCTTGGGTGAACTAGAGCATGCCATGTGGCATGCTCTAATTAGTCTGTGCCTGAAGGCGCGGATCCTCACCTTAGTACCACCAGCATACGACACGTGTCGTGCGCTGGTTGGTCCATCCGCGTAGTCGCGGATTGCGACCCCTGTGCAGTTTTTTTCCTTTTTTTTTTTTTTGCTTTGTTTTTCACATGTAAAAATTCATCTTATGAATTTTAATTTTCAAAAATTATTTTATTTTATAATTTTTAACTTTTATTCATCTCATCAATAATGTTTGGCAAATTAAATTTATCCATCTCATGGATAAATAATTCATTTCATGAATTCTTAAATATTTTTTCGATGGCAATAAATACAGAGGCTTGCGCAGGGACCTCATGGACAATTTAAATCTGGCTCCAAATAGGTTAAATTAATCATCTCATAAAATAGTTTAATTGCCATTTCATAAGACTTAATTCTACTAAATAAATTTCACTGCACTCTAGATTTAAACCATTTATTCGATATTTCCCTAATAGATTTTATTGATGACAACAACCCCTCTATTAGATGTCCATGTCAAAGAATAAGTATAACTACTACCATTCTTCTACTTCTCCATTAGTTACCGACTTGCCCTTCACTAAATAATTCATATATATATTTGAAAATATTCATAGTATAAATTCCAAATGTAAAACACTTGGAATACTAAGTTTTCAAACTATTCAAATATTTGTGAATCAACTAAGGGGACATCTGTATCTCATAACAGATTGTAGATTTCCTATTGAATACCTGATCCTTGTCACACCTCACGCCGCTATCTAGTGTATGTGGGAATTCAATCACGCGTTTGGACCTTACTTATAGTATACCAAAGTAACTAACCGTCCTTGCACAAGTGCATAATACCTTCAGGATTTAGAGTCATTGTTCAAACAGTACAACATGAATCACTCATCTCCGATAGTAGTCTAGAAATAAGTAACCCACATGGTCCAACTCAGTGTGTCAATCTTATTAAACACACCAATCCAACACTTTTGGATCTCCATCCATATGGCCAAGACAAATCATCTAAAGTGTCACGTTATAGTCTTAGCATACAAGTGGTCCAAACTTGTCTTCGACTACGAGCCTTTCAAACAATAATTCATACCATTTGCTCCAAGTCTATCTGTGACTTTGTCTCATAAACCACGAACAAATGTGTAAATTATAGTCTGAAGACTACACCCATCTCATGAATGTCTCCCAAAAGACAATCACATGTAGTATAAATGCTCGCTTACACAAATTTAAAAAGGAAACGACTGGAACTTCAATTTTATTCATTAATAAAATAATATTAATAATAAATCTGGATTTTAGGATACTATACCTAACAATATTAAATTAGTTTTTAGCGGTAGGGTTTTGATTTTGAAGGACTGTTTATTTGTACGTGCATTGTGCAAGAATTTGATTTCTATGTCTTGATTAGTGGATAATGGTTATTCAATTAATTTTAGTTCAGAACTTGTTATTACGAGAAATAAATTATTTATTTATTTGCAAAGGTAAATATAGGGATGGTTTATTCATGTTATTTCCTGATCAAAACTCTGATAATTGTTTGAATAAATCTAACACAAGCTCACTTTTTTAATCTCTTAAAAGAAAACACCCTGAAAGGGATAATGCTTTCTCATTGGACCAATGTTTAGGTCACATTAATTCGAACAGGATCCAAAGACTGGTAAAGGATGGGGGAATAGAACCTTCGAACTTGAAGTCCTTGCCCGTCTGCGAATCTTGTATAGAAGGTAAGATGACCAAGTTTGTCTTTAAGAGTAAAGGGAATTAGTTAATGAACCATGCGTGTACAAATGACATCATGAGAAAATAGCGACTTTCTTAGCGTTATATATGAACGACATACTACTCATTGGGAATGATGTAGGCGTCTTATCAGCTGTAAAGATTTGGTTGTCAAGTCAGTTTGATATGAAGAACCCTGGAGAAGCCTACTATATTCTTGGGTTCAAGCTTTTGCAAGATCGTAAGGATAGGATGTTTAGTCTTTCTCAGGCTGCTTACAGTGACAAAATGTTATCAAGATATCACATAGAAGACTTCAAGAAAGGGCTTTTATCTTTCAAGCATGGAGTCCCTCTTTCTTTAGAGTAGTGTCCTAAGACATAGCATATAAGGAATTTTCCATATGCTTCGGCTGTGGGAAGGCTTATATATGCCATGTTGTGCACGAGACCCAATATTTGCTATGTTGTAGGCATGGTGAGTAGATATCAGTCTAACCCGAGTCCGATGCACTGGGTGGTACTGAACCATATTCTCCAGTACTTGAGAAGAGCTAGAGATTATATGCTGATCTTTCATAGTGTGACGAGCTGGTTCCAATTGGCTATACTGATTCAGGTTTTCAATTAGATAGAGATGCAAGACGTTCAACATCTAGATATGTCTTTACCGTTGGAGGTGGAGCCATCAATTGGAGGAGTGTCAAGCAGTCTTGTATTACTGACTCAACCATGGAAGCTAAATATGTTTCAGAAGCTGTAAGGGGGCATGTTGGCTCAGGAAGTTCCTGAAAGATCTTAAGGTAGTTAAAGATGGTCTAACACCAGCTAAAATCTTTTGTAACAACTTGGGTGTGGTGGCTAATTCTAAAGAGTCTAGAAGACACAAAGTGTCCAAACACATTGAAAGGAAATACCACCCATTAGAGACTATGTGGAGAAGGTTGAGATAGTGATATTGAAGATATATATGAGCAATAACCTTGCAAATTCTTTTACAAATATTTTGACTTAGAAGACCTTTGAATCACATTTAGAAGGGATGGGAATAAAGTGTATATTAAATTGAGTTTAGGAGAGGTGGTAGATTGTTAGGAACAGTGTCTTTAAAATCCAAGTTTATCACGTAATTATTACTTTATTATACAATAAAATTTGAGTTCTCTTCGTTTCCTCGTTAAGTTTGTGTAAGTGAGTATATATGTTGCATGTGATTTCTTTTTTTTAAGTAACATCCATGAGATGGATGTAGTCCTCAAAATATATTTACATGTTTATTTTAAGTGGACAATGAGATTAAGCCACATATAAACTTAGAGCAAATGGTATGAAATGTTATTTGAAAAACTCATAGTCAGTGACAAGTTTGGACTACTTGTCTACTAAGGGTAAATGTTATGTTGGTGTGTTCAATAAGATTAATACACTGAATTGGACCATGCAAGTTTCTTGTTTCTAGACTACTATCAGAAATGAGTAATTCATGATGTACTGTTGGGACGATAACTCTAAATCTTGAGAGTATTCTAGACTTGTGCATGGAATGTTGGTTATCTTGGTGTACTATAAGTAAGGTCTCAATAAATGGCCGAAGTCCTCTGTGCATTGGGTAACAACATGAAATGTGATAGGGAAAAGGTATTCAATATGGAGTCTATAGTCTCTTGTATGAATACATATGTCCCCTTAGTTGATTCACAAATATTTGAATTAATTCGGAAACTTTGGCCAAAGTGTTCCAAATGTTTGACATTTGGAATCTATAATGTGAATTTGTTCAAGTATAAATGAATTAATCGGAAAAGGGCTAGTCGGAAACTAATGGAAAAGTTGTGCAAAAAATAATGGTAGTAATTATAGTTATTTTTTCTCTTGGATATCTTGTAGAGGGTGGTGGTCGTCAATATAGTCTATATGGGAGTTATCTAATGAAATATTTAAGACTAGGCAGTGGGTATTATTTAGTGAAATTAAATCTCATTAACTGGTAATTAAATTTTATCATGAGATGATAATAAATTTAACCTATTTGGAGCCGGATTTAAATTGTCCTGGAGGTCCCTGCGCAAGCCTATATTTTAAATAACATTAGAAAAATATTAAAGATTCAATGAGATGAATTATTTATTCATGTGATAAGTAAATTTAAATTTTGTTAAACATTATTCTAGAGGTGGTTAGTGAGCCAGGATGTTTAGGCCCGGGCTCAACCCAGCCCGCTAGCCCACCCGGACCTTGGCCTGGGCCTGGCCCATTGGGGGCTTTGCTGCAATGGCTAGTGCTCGTTTGGGTACTATAACTTATTTTATCATTATATTTTTTATTTATGTTGTTATAATTATATTTTTTAATAACTTATAATACATTTTATTTTATAAAATATATCTGTAATGTTATAAGGTACGATTATATTATTATAGTTATATTTTTTAAATAAGTTATAGTACATTTTATTTAATAAAATATATTTGTAATTTTATATGGCACTATTATAATTTTATTATACGTTACATTATATATATATATATGTAGAGGGCTAGGCCTAGGGCTAGGTTTGCTGGGCCAAGGCCAGGCCCTGGGGCTAGGGTCTAGGCCTGGCCTGTGGTCACCTCTACATTATTCTTTAGATGGATAAAAATTAAAATTAAAAAAGAAAATAATGTTTTAAAATTAAAAATGCATAAGATAAATTTGTACATGTGGGAAACAAGGAAAAATGCATTTTATAGGCTTAACTAATCACGGCACGACACAACACATGAGTGGAGAATAGGTGCGATATGTGTCCCTCATTATGGACGAACCAGCATACGACATGTTCTACTTAGGGACCGCCCCAATAGGCACAGGCAAATTGGGTCGTGCCACGTGGCACAATTTGGCTGGCGTATGCATTTTTCTTCTTGTGCTCGAAATGACGTCGTTTTTTAATGTTTTGTTAGTATCCCATATTGAAAATCTAACTTTTTCTAGTCTAGTAGCCTACTAATAAATAGAGGTCCTAGAATAAGGATTTAGCATCAATTCATCAATTAAAATTATAACTTTTCTAAAAGTGTTAACTTTTGGAGAACTAAAAGAGTAAAAATTTCTGTTGAAAAATTTCTCTTAGTTTAATATTTTTTGGAGCCCACACTCGAGGTTTTTGACGAGATTGCGTAGAAGGTCTCCAGGTCCCGATTTTTTTTTCTTGGAGCAACACTGTAGTCTACATCCAAGTATTCTTCTTTCTTTCTTTTCCTTTTAATTTTTTGCTTTTCTATTTGTTTACAGTATTTTATTATGCTAGTTAATCTTCATGTTATTATTATGAATGTTATAGAATAGAGACATATTAGGATTTTTAAACCGTTCTGCTGCATTAATCTAATTAATTAGGGAAATTTTTTAAATTCGTCCCAAAAATTGGTATCAAAGCCAAGATCTGATTACATTCATAATATGAATGATAGGCATAGTAAGATTGAAATAAATAGATTTATGACTGAATAAAATAGAGATTTTGTTAAATGAGAAAGGAAAGATGATTGAGTTATTTGTTTGATAACAATCATAATTGTAGATTCGGTTTTAAATTGTTTGAAACATCAAATTAATTTAGATATGTAGATCTTAACTTATGAAATTCATATTTTTTATATGTATTACGTGATTTTGATAATTTGTAAAAGATTGTTGATATCGGATAAATTGATCTAATGAGAGTCGAATCAATATTTTTTTAAATTAAAAAGGAATTTGTTTTTCAGCGATAAACATTAGCAACGTTGACGTGGTATTGTCAAAATTCAAAAAAAAAAAAAAATTTGTGGGATGTGAAGACGTCAGTAATGTATTAAAAATAACAATATTAAATTAATTTATTTTAGGATGTGATTCTAAAATAGATTATGAGATAATCTAGTTGTAAATGCAATTTCAATAAATACATAAAAATACAAAAAAATCCACAAAAATATTTAACGAAGTCTTCTTAATTGAAGCGTAAGTAGAACTCACGGTATAATCGAAGTCAGATACACCAACATATCGCAACCTTAACGGTGAGTGGTTGAGGTCAAAGTCATGTGATTCATAATTAAGCTCACTCCGTAGTCGCGGTGAGCCCCTTTAGCACATTTGTTTTATTTTCACATTTACGGAAACTACACACACAAAAACTTGAAACAAAATTGAGTAAACATGCCTTTCGTCGGCCACAGTGAGAGGCTTGAAACAAGACTTCATTCTCTTTAGCCCATCATGGATTACCAGAGCATAATGCTGGCTGTTCACACATAATTAGGACTAGGAGGTCTAGTGCCCTCGAGCATGAGGACCCGAAAGGCTTAGCCTTAATTGGATCCCTGCTTAAGCGTCCCCTAGAGGAAATTCCCATATTTGGAAGGGATGGACCAAGTGACAACCATGATAGCCAAAGTGGTGGTGGTGATGACATCTCAGAAGATGAACATATTGGGCTCGATGGCCATTCTAGTAGGAGTTTCATGGCTATGAGTTTTTTTTTTTTTTTTGGTTAGAGATTATGGACCAAAGAGTCCAACAAACAATGAGGGAAGCTTTCGAAGGACAGCGTACCGAAACAGAGCTCAGTCTAGCGGCTTAGTGTGAAAACTCTGCCGCCATGAGAGCAGTAATTAACGACATTGGAACCTCTATGAGTGACAGGCTTCATGAAGAAATTGATAGAATCTTAATAGAAATAAACTCGACCTTGTCTTCTACTGCTACCCTTATCGCTAAGGACATGGCTAGGCAGATGGTGGTTGAAGTTCAACCTATCTTGGTTAGACAAATTGAGACTTATAATGGCTTGGTCCCAGCCGTTAGTAAGGATATCAGGCAGCTTCGGCCTGTATCTCTTCTATCAGTACCAGCAGGCTACCCTTGCTAGATACCCTCTAGTTCACGGTTGCCAGTTGCTCAGGTTGACTAGAGAGTTCTTGAGAGAATGGAGAACCCAACTATAGCTAACCCATGTGTTACGCACTTGGAATCAAGCTGTAGAAGTGACAACATACCCCTTGGGGCTATTGAGCCTTCGAATCAGAGTTTCTCTCTGACCATGAGAGACCTCAACGTCAATGCATCGGTGTTACTTGTCCTCAAGACAGGGAAAATAACTGTTCATACCCTTCTCAGGCACTAGAGGTTGCCTCGAGGCCCACTCAAGGCCTTGAAGCAAGAGTGCAAGGTCAGGCCCCTGATTTTAGGAACCAAACTTCTCATCCTAGTCCTCTCCATGCTTATAATACTGGGGGGAAAATTAACAACCCACTTTTTTGACATCATGTCTTGGGGATTGATCAGGCAAGGATGAACCAATAGCCTGCTAACACTGGTGTGCTTCCAGGCAATGCCATGTAACCCAGATCCTGCTGGGACATACTTCATGGCCAATGAAGTGCATGGTCAGTATGATCAAGGGGCATACTCAGGTTTGGGGGGCAATAACTGTTCCCACACCCGATTGTGACAGGTGCTCAGGGGTATCCTGCAGATCCACCTCGAGATCCTCATCCACTTAGGGGGCAATGGCAGGCGCATAATCATGTGCCTAACCTACCACTCTAGAACTAATTGGCCACTCTCACTGAGCAAATGTATGGGTCGGGTCTCGCAAGGATCAACTGACCCTTGTATAGTAAACCTTACCCTGACTACATACATAGGGATTACCCTTTTTCTCGAGGATACAAAATCCCCGAGTTCACCTTCTTTTAAGTCGAAGGGACTATTTGTGCCCTTGAGCATTTGGCGAGATTTAATTGCCAATGTAGGGAAGCGGTAGATAACCAATATCTCAAATTAATGTTGTTCCCGAGCTCATTAATTGGGATCGCTTCCTAGTGGTATATTAGCCTACCCCCTAACTCTATCTACTATTAGGATGATATGGCTATACAATTCTAAGCCCAATTCTCGAGAATAGAATTAGGAACTTCCATGTCAGACTTGGTTTGGATGAGGCAGAAGCCAAGCGAGTCAATGGAAGACTATATTAACCTATTCAAGAGAGCCAGGTTAAAATGCACAGTAGCCCTTCTTGAACTTAAGTATGCCAAGCAGGCCTTAAACGACTTGGATGTTGAATTTAGTAAGAAATTCGAAGGCTCTAACTTCACGACGCTTCTTCAGCTGGCAGAATGTAGCACTAGATACAAGGCTGTCTTAAAAGAAGAAAGCCTTAAGACAAATATCATGTATGGAACTTATATACCCAACTTAATAGAAGAGGAAGAAGATCCTCCATACGAGATTAACGCTGCTAAATACGTCAAAGGGCCTCCTTTGATTTGTAATCCTTTAGTTAAGATGGATATTAAAGCTAGGAAGTCTTATCAGTCCCAAGACCTGAGAAAGTACTAATATGACTTCTCTAGAGCCGATGTAATACTTGATTGGCTTGAGGCAACTAATAAACTCAAGGTTAGGGGTAAACACAGAAAGCCTGACCCAATTCCAATAAGGGAAAGGTATACTGTAAGTGTCATGATTCGTTGACCCATTCAATGAGGAACTGTGTGATCTTTAGAAATGTGGTTCAGGATGCCATAAAGACAAGGGAATTGATCTTTTCAAGAGAAGGACAAGTGGGCATGGATAAAAACCCACTCCCTAGTCCTCTTCAGGTCAACGTTGTTGAGACCTTTGACAAGGATAAGCCTCGTTGTGTCCAAACTAACCCTTTTTCCTTGTATAGGAGGAAAATCATTCTTACTGACAATCAAAAGGCACGAGTGGCTAACCACCTTTTCAAGCAGATGTTATTGAATAAATATTCGGATTCCCAAGAATTGTTCGCACACTTGATGATGGAATATGCAGTTGGCATGTCACTAAACTCCACCCTACCTACAGGTGTGCTGTTTTTAAGATTTTGCTCATTAAGCTTCACAATAGCTTCGCCATTACACTGATAGTGGCAAAAGAGTTGGCTATGAAGATCACTCGCAACCCGGGATCCTCTCAAAGTCCAACTATTCGAGAGAAAATATCTCACGATCTGGAAAGGATGTCATACATGGCATGTCAGCAATGCTATGGGAAAATACAAGGGGCAATGAGGAAACTTAGGTTGCTTCCTTAGTATGTTTCCCCCACTTATCCTCTTTCGGAGCTAAAGATTCCATTTGAGAAATCTCGAAGTGATCCTGTTAAGGATTCTCCTCCAAAGACTTAAGTCTTCATGAGGACAGGGCATCCTAAGAGGAATCCAAAGTACACCCTACTTGATGTGGACACTAGTCTGGTACCATGGCAGTTAGGATGTCAGCCTTTTGGTGTTAGGTTTGGCAATTTTAGGAGGAGGAATCACCCCAATCAAGGGATAGTTAGTCCTTCCAACCTTACTCAAACCTAGAAAAGGAGGCAGCTGTGCAAAAAGGCAGCTTAGCGAAGGACTTTGCTCGATACCTGCTTGGCCAAACTTTCTCAGGAAGAGGCCAGCGTCTAATAGGGCAAGCAAACTGAGCATATGGATCTTGATGATCCAATGGCTTAGTAAGAAGCTCGAGAGATAGGCTAGTTCCTTATCATCTTAGGGGCAAGAGTATTGGTGGAACCAGCTTGCCAAGGACCCCTAGTGCTGAAATCTGCTGAGGACGAGGAGGAGTACTACCCTCTCAACATTAACTTAGTGGAACCTCTAGATCGTTTCAACCCTACATGGTCTAACATCGAGAATGATCTCCACAAAGAAGATTTCCCCCAACCTATAGAGGAATCTCAACCACAAGATGCTGATCTTAAACACCAACAACATTTTGTAAAAACATCAGCTAGTTGTCCCATAGGCGAACATACAGGGCGACTATATCCTTAGCCAACAAGTGTTCTTGAACAAAGTGATAGTCTATCTCTATATGCTTCCTTCGTTCATGAAAGACTGGATTAGAGGCTATAGCAGGATGATTAATAGGAACTGTAAGATCAAGTAACAAACATATTAACCATATGAGCTCACTTGTCTTAGTGGCCATGGAACGATACTCAGCCTCTGCTCAAGAGTGAGAACCAACTTATTGTTTCTTTTGAGTGCCAAGAAATTGGCGCACCACCTAAAAATACAACATACCTCATAGTAGAACGCCTAGTTATAGCGTGTCCAGCTCAGTTAGAATCACAATAACTACAGAGTCTAAAATCACACTCGGAAGGAAGAAAATATTCCCCACTCAGATGTGCCCTTAAGATAACATAAGACACAAATAACTACCTCAAGTTAAGGGCAAAGAGGGTCATGCATGAACTGACTAAGCACATGTAGTGCATAAAAAATGTTGGGCCGAGTAATAATCAAATATAACAAATGTGCCACTGATCATCAATATTGGCCTCGGTCGGCTATCGGCCCTCCCTCCTTATCCACTAAGTGATGATTTTGAGTTATGAAAGTGGAGGCTGATTTTGTACCTAGCGAACCTGCTTCACTCGAAATGTCGAACACATACTTTCTTTGACTTAATGTGATGCCTGTTCGAGAACCAGCTACCTCTATCCCCAAAAATATACTTTTTTAGTCCTAGTTCTTTGATTCCAAAAATTTCATTTAGAATAGATTTAACTTTGAGCATATGCTCCAAGTTATTACTGGTAATAATCACGTCATCAACATATATTATATTGGCTATGTAAACCGATCCATGGAAGTAAGTGAAAAGTGAGTAATCTAATTTGGACCGGTGAAAACCAATGTAATCAAGGAAGATGCAAAATTTTATTCCAATTTCAAGAGGCTTATTTAAGTTCATAAAAAGTCTTATGAAGCTAACAAACCTTACCCTCAAGTTGTCGCTCAAAACCCCGTTGTAATTCCATGTAAACGACTTCATCCAGGTCTCCATGAAAAATGCATTGTTTATATCTAACTGATGAATAATCAAATTTCTTGTAGCAACTACTGCAAGGACACAACGAACAGTGACTAGCTTAGCGACTGGAGCAAAGGTATCAAGAAAATCTATACCTTCTACTTGAGTATAACCCTTACCAACCAACTGATCTTGTAGCGTTCTATGGACCCATCTAACTTGCACTTGACTTTGTACACCCCTTTGCGTCAATTTCCCTCTTATTGGGCAGTAATTCCTCCAAAGTCCATGTTCAATTTTGCTCCAAGGCATCAATCTCTTTCCTCATTACCTCTCTCCAATGTTCAAATTGTATGACCAATTTAAAAATTTTAGGCTTATCATAAGAAGTGATGGGTCTTAAATGATTCACATGAGAGTTATAAAAATGTATGTTAGACACAAGACGTGAAATAGGGTATGCTATACCCGAGTTAGCTGATGGAGCATTAGTACGAGTATGGGCTATAGAAGCGGCACATCACAAATGTAGTCCTCATACTTAGCCAACAAGGACTAAACTCGAGTACCTTGTATTTCAACTTCAACAAAACCCTCATTGGGTTGATTTGCCAAGGCAGTACGATCCACTGTTCTACAGTAGCAGAATCGTCGCCTGCTAAGTCGGCTGGCCGACTTTTGGCAAGGTTTGCTACTGGGGCCAGTGCTACGTGCACCGGCTCTTTTCCTAGGATTATTCTAGGACTATCATCATAAACCACAAAAATATCTTTAAATAAACCAACATTTTTTGTTATTTGTTCTGAAAGCAAAATCGGTTTCTTGATGCAGGGAAAAGAATTCTCATAAAAATGAACATCCCGCAATATCGTAATCCTCGTATCATCAAGACTATAAATCTTGTGCCCCTTTTGAATATGAAGGTACCCTACAAAAATTCCTGAAGGAACATGCTCCTTAAACTTATTTTTAGTTCAATCTTTAATGTGAAAATAACAAAGACACCCAACAGCACGTAAAAAATTATAAGCAGGTACCTTCCTTAAGAACACTTCATACAGACTTTTGTTTTTATGTATGGAAAGTGGATTTAAGTTTATAAGTTAAGTTTTCGTAAAAATGCACTCATCCCAAAAGTGTACCGAATGGCCTGCTTGAAAACGTAATGCTCGTCCAATTTCCAATAGGTGTTTACATTTCCTTTCTACTACCCACAATTTGTTATAGTGCTTGAGTGATTGAAGTCTTCGACTGTATCCCATTTTCTGCATACAAATCTAACGAAGGTCCATGCTTAATCTCTTATCCATTATCACTTTGCATTTGCTTCACCTGCATACCAAATTGAGCTCTAACCATATGACAAAAATCTTTAAGAATTTTGTGAGATTGGTAATTTTCAAGCATGAAACGAACCCAAGTACAACAATTGATGCCAACAACAATGGTTCAAAAATATCAAGCACCGGTCATCGAGAGAGTCCACTATGGCGCCTAAATATCAAAATGTATTAACTCAAAACACATGCCAGGTCGTGTAAAAAAATTTGGGAAAGGCAAATGAGTTCGCTTAGGCTGATGACAAAAATCCCAAACATAGTTTGTTTTACTAGTAATACTCAAAAGAGGAAAAACTGAAAGTCTCAAAAACAGAACATGTCCCAACCAATGGTCCTAGAAAATTACTTCGTTATTGCTTCTAACAAAGAAGGCCGAGGGAGCCGTCGGTTGTGTTTCTAAGATGTATATCTCAGCTTGTTGCCTACTCACTCCAACCAGCTTACTTGAATGAGGTCCTATATAACACAAAATCGAGATAAAAAATCACAACAATTCCATCATTTGTTAACTTACTCATTGAGAATAAACTGCAATGAAAACTCGGCACGTGTAGAACATTATTGAGAATTAACTTCACAGAAATGTAGATCCTCCCAGTGCAGGAAACTAGTAAATTAGCCCCGTCGGGTAACTTAAGGGGTCGAACTTTACTGTGTATAGCAATATCATCCATGAAAATTAGCGAAGAGGCCATGTAATCTGAGGCACTAGTACCAATAATGCAACTATCACAAGAAACCTGAACCTAACATGTAAGATAAACACTTAGATAATTATTTTCTGAACCCATAAGAGAAAAACATTGCCAGTATTATGAAGCTAAAATCCTCACTATTGGACTTTCTTGAGTCGCTACTGAGGAACTATGGTTGTGCTGGCTACCGTGCCAGCCTATTGCGACCTGGGGGACCATGACAACCATGGCCTTACGAAGACCATCCACGTTCCATTGCTTCGAACTTGGAAGATACCTTACTAACTCATAACGCCTATCCTTGATAATGTCCTAGCTGTTTAAAATGGGAACATGATAGATGACTATTACGATGTGGGGGTGGTCTAACTGAACTCCTCAACCACTTATAGGAACTAGAACACTACTTTTCTAGAGTTGAATCCTTAGGAAGGGCAAGCTTCATGTCTGCAACATTTTGTTACTTTTCCTTTTGACACAACACTGAATAGGAGTTCCATATAGACACTAAAGGTTGAGTATTTATCAATTGAGAACGAACAATGAAAAAAGATGAATCTAGACCCATCGGGAGATCCAACAACTTTTCCGAGTCACGTATGTGTACAAAAGCTTTTGCAAACTCACACGTGCGTGTAGGAATCTCAATAAGAGTATACAACTCATCCCAAAGAGACCTTAGCTTGGTAAAATAAGTCGACAATGGGAGATTTTGTTGTTGCAATTGTGAGATTTTATGCTTTAATTCGTAATATTCTCGGAACATTTCCTTGCAAGAAACTTTCATGTAAATCCAACTATAGCCGGCAACCTGTCTCAAGATAGGTGACACTTTCATTAATCTCTTTATTCAATGAATTAAAAAACTATGAGAGTACGATTGAATCATAAGCATTCCTATTTTCATAATTGGGTGAATCTTCAACATGTTTTTCAATGGCACTGTTAATAAAGCCAATTTTTCGTTTAGCTTTAAAAACCTTAAAAATGGATTATTTCAGGATGGGTAAACATTTGTGGCAAACTTCATTCTCTGATGACTCAAGGAATGAAGATAAATGAAAATGTGTCTCAACATCTCCCGCGGTCACCAAAGGAGGTGCAAAGGTATGATCCAAAATTGATTTGGACATGGCAAATTAAGGAGCAAAACAACACAATTGCAAACAAGGGAAATTGGTCTTGGTGATATCACTGAGACACAAAAAGAAATTAAACTCAAAAGGTCTAAACTTTCTCTAATGTACTGGAAAAATTAACTTAAAAACAAGAATAAAAGAATAAGGAAACTTGAATGGAAAATTGGATGTTGTACATTACTTACAGAGCCATTATTTATAGTACAAGTAGGAAAGTGAAAAGCATCACCATTCAAATGGTGGTGTAAAGGACTTAGCGCCGGTTGCAAAGAGCAAACGGGACGAATGAGTAAAACTAGCAATTACTCCCTTAATGACTATATACAAAAAATTTAAATACAAAATGGACAAAACAAATTACATATAAACAAGTAGAGAAGTAGGTTTCAACATGAAACACCATAACGAATTAGACTTAAGAAATCTTGACATAAAAAGAATGGAAGACTTTTCATTATCTATTGATAACTTCCTCATCTTACACATGAACCACATGTTGTTACACTACTAATGAAGAATAGTTGGATGAGAAGGTCATTTTACACTCTTATGCACCGTTGCTTGGACTATTTATTAAATATATAGAACTTAGGGACTGAAATAATTATTTCACAAAGTTTTGGACTAGGAAAGTTAATACAACAAATCTCAGAGTAATAGTGTGTAATTTACACTTAAAAATATGTATTATTTTAAATACATATTTTTTACGATATAATACTCTTTTTATATATGGGTAAATTAAATAATAGTACTCCAAAGTTTGGTATATCTGTTCAAAAAGAAAAGAATCTAGTGTATTAATTTTTAAGTTCACAAATGTTGGAAATTATTTTTTTGTGTATTTAATAAAATAGTTCAAATAACGAGTGTCTCTACCAATTCTTTTTCATTAGCAATGTCACAAACTGACGGTTCACGTGTAAGGAGTTATCAATAGATAACGATCCAATGGCACATATATTATACACAGAGTTCTTTTTTGTTAGTTGTTAGGCCTTTAATAGACGCTGATGTGCATTATATTTACATATTTTATTTCGTATTCCAGCAACATATTCGGCTTTTTGAAAGTTTAGGATTGGAGTGTCACGACCCTAACCGTGACAAGGTCAAGAGAGGCTAGCAACCGAGCCAAGACAGTGTCCAGCAGGTGTCAAGGAGCTGAGCCCAGCAGGATTGGACTGTCCCTCAGTCGGTGGCTCAGTACCCGGTTGCCTAGCTCCAAAGACGCGCCTAAGTGGGGCCCGCTTCTAGAAGATTCCCCAACCGAATTTCCCGCCTTGACTTAGTTAGCTATTTCTCTCCAATATTTGAATAATTCCCTTTTCCCGCCAATATTTGAATAGGTAGTTATTTCCCACTTTTATTTGAATTCAAATAACTTTCCCGCCTTTATGTTTCCGCCATTTTTGATGTATTTCGGTTATGGGAAGTGTTAGGAGATATTCTAGGAAGTTTTAGATTGTTCTTTTAATTCTCTATAAATAGGAAGCATTAGCAATGTAATAAAGCATCTAATGAAATCAATTCAATCAATCAAAATGTAAAGAATGGATGAACTCCATCTTTCTTTCTCATCTCAAGTATTCCTTCTATTTCTCTCTCTCACTTAAACTTCTAATTCTTTTTCTCATCCAAGTCTAAATTCTAACTCTTTCTCATCTAAAAATCTATCTCAATTTCTATATCTCATCTCAACTCTCCAAATTCTATGTTCCTCAATTCAATTCTTCAATTATTCACATTCCTAATCCTATCACAAATTCAAGGATCGTGACAAGGGGTATCAGAGCCATCTTCGATCGGAGGCTCGTTATCAAAAAAAAAAAAAAGGAATTCCGCTGCACTCATTTCATTCATCCGGAGGTCAAAGATCTCATCATTCAAAAAAAAAAAAAATTGCTGTAGAAAATCCAGAACCGATCAACTTCAGCTCCAGTTAGAACAGAAACCGAGCTGTGAAGTGCTGCGTAGACAAAGAACCAGCAATCCAGAATTGTCAACCTGAGGATCCGCCAGAAGAACGCAGTGATTGAGTCAATTCAGCTAGCGTCGGTTCTAAAACCAACTCCGCTCGATCTGATCAGCCCGAAAGCAGTTGCTGCTGTACAGATTAAGGCAGAACGGATTCCATTACTGAAGAAGTAAGCTCACCTATTTCAAATTCAGATCTGGAACTGCATTAAACAAACTGACAATGTTGTGAGGTGCTGAATTAGATTAGATCCTTATTTGATCTGATCTTTTTTTTTAAAATAAAAAATAAAAAAATTCAGAACCGAATCAGTTAAGTTGCTGCGCAGACGACACCAGCAGTGGAATCAAATGTCATTGCTCAGCGGATTAGCTATGCCTTGTGAAAAAATCGCAATGGAATTACAGAAAATCACAATGAAATTAAACGAGATGATAACAACCATCAACTCCTTCGATAAGAGGTTGATGAATTACACGCACACCCAAGGAATTGACCCCGCAGACCATCCTAACATTAGTCATAAGATCGAGACTGTGGATAAACCAGTTGAAACCGGAGGCAACCTTGAGGAGGACGTAGACATAATAATCGTTGAGGAAACAACCGAGCCATTTTCGGATGCAGCACCGGAACCTGAAGAACATCTGGACAGCCAAGAACTCAGCCTTGATCAGCTGCTGCTGCCTCATGAATGGCCTGGAGATGTCAGAGAACAACCGGTGCAACCATTCCTTGAGGAATCACATGAAACAATAGCCGTGCGCAACAATATGGTGACCTTGGCAATGCCTAGTGACCCACAGCAGCATGATGATCTAATGTACAAAGAACCGTGGCTATGGGTAACCAAGGACGTGCAGCAGGAAAGGCTACAAGGTTACATTTTCAATGCCAATGTCATGGCACGAGTATGGGAGAGCTTTCCTCGGACTGGAATTGGCACTGAAACACAGCTCATCTAAACCTACCTTGTCCTGACTTGACCTCACGAAAAGGGATCGGGTAGAACTCTTGTGTAGTTCAGTACTTTATAGTTAATATGATGTAATACAAAAAATTTAAAAAAAAAGTTCTAAGTACTTAGTAAAAGATGCTAGTAAAATATGTACTAGGAAAATATATTGTAATAGCTAGAAAGTTAATAACGTCCTTGAAGACAAGGACAAATTGAAGGGGAAGGGATTGTCATGACCCTAACAGTGACAAGGTCAAGAGAGGCCAGCAACCGAGCCAAGACATTGTCCAGCAGGTGTCAAGGAGCCAAGCCCAGCAGTGTCAAGTCCATGTCCCTCAGTCGGTGGCTCGGTACCCCGGTTGCCTAGCTCCAAAGACGCGCCTAAGTGGGACCCGCTTCTAGAAGATTCCCCAACCGAATTTCCCACCTTGACTTAGTTAGCTATTTCCCTCCAATATTTAAATAATTCCATTTTCCCGCCAATATTTGAATATGTAGTTATTTCCCGCTCTTATTTGAATTCAAATAACTTTCCCGCCTTTATGGTTCCCGCCATTTTTGATGTATTTCGGTTATGGGAAGTGTTAGGAGATATTCTAGGAAGTTCTAGATTGTTCTTTTAATTCTCTATAAATAGGAAGCATTAGCAATGTAATAAAGCATCCAATGAAATCAATTCAATCAATCAAAATGTAAAGAATGGATGAACTCCATCTTTCTTTCTCATCTCAAGTATTCCTTCTATTTCTCTCTCTCACTTAAACTTCTAATTCTTTTTCTCATCCAAGTGTAAATTCTAACTCTTTCTCGTCTAAAAATCTCTCTCAATTTCTATATCTCATCTCAACTCTCCAAATTCTATGTTCCTCAATTCAATTCTTCAATTATTCACGTTCCTAATCCTATCACAAATTCAAGGATCGTGACATGGACGCACCAAATGAGGTGGCCCCCTCTTCTATTTATAATGAACTCATAATTACAATATATAGAAACATATACATGTTAATCCCACATAATATATTCTAGCCATAATATAATATATTCTAACATAATCCTATACAATATATTCTAACCATATATTTAACTATTACCATATACTCTAACATTCCCCCTCAATCAAGGTAGGAGGTGACCGAATGCAAAGATTGTGTTTGAAAAATAAAAATAACTGTCGAGGAAGGCTCTTAGTAAAAATATCAGCAAGCTGTTGTGAAGAGGGCACATGAAGGATACGAACAAGACCCATGTGAACTCTTTCATGCACAAAATGAATGTTAATCTCGATGTGTTTAGTACGAACATGGTGAATGGAATTAGTGGAGAGATAGGTTGCTAAAACGTTGTCACAATAGACTAGAGTTGCTTTAGGAATAGTGATGCCAAGCTCACCAAGGAGAGACCGTAGCCAACAACACTCCGAAATGGCATTGGCAACGGCGCAATATTCTGCTTCAGCACTGGAGCGAGAGACAGTGGGCTGTCGTTTGGAGGACCAAAAAACAAGGTTACCACCGAAAAACTCACAAAAGCCGAAGGTGGAAAGACGAGTGTCAGGACAACCGGCCCAATCAGCATCAGAATAGGCCACAAGCTGATCAAGGGCACAAGGAGAGATAACAAGGCCATGATTCATAGTACCTTGAACATAGCGAAGAATACGTTTGACAGCAACCTAATGAGGAAGACGAGGAGCATGCATGAACAAACACACTTGTTGCATTGCATAAGAGATATTAGGACGAGTAAAGGTTAGATACTGTAATGCACTGACAACCGACCGATACAAGGTGACATCGGTCATAAGCTCCCCATCAGAAGTAGAGAGCTTGGATTTGGAATCTGTGGGAGTAGCTACGGGTTTACAAGCTAACATGTCAGTCTTCTCGAGCAAATCATGAACATACTTGGACTGAGATAAGAATAAACCATCAGGAAAGTGAGAAACAGATATTCCAAGAAAGTAGTTGAGATGTCCCAAATCTGTCATATGAAGTTCACATTGAAGAGAGTGTAGTAAAATCTGAAGGAAGGAAGTAGAGGAAGCAGTAAGAACAATATCATCCACATAAAGCAGCAAAATAGCCATATTAGTCCCACATCATAGAGTGAACATGGAAGAATCAGACTTGCAACTGTGAAAACCGAGGTGATGAAGAAAGGATGCAAAACGATTATACCATGCACTGGGTGCTTGCTTCAGTCCATACAATAATTTATTAAGCTTGCAAATGTAATCTGGAAAATCAAAATTCACAAAACCCGGTGGTTGCTTCATAGACACTTCTTCATTCAATGTGCCATTTAAAAAGGCATTTTTAACATCTAGCTGATGAATGGGTCGTTTTCGTGATGTGGCAATGGTTAAGGCAGTATGAACAGTGGCCGGTTTAATAAAAGGACTAAAAGTCTCATCATAATTAATACCGTACCGTTGCGTATAACCCTGAGCAACTAAGCGCGCCTTATAGCGCTCAATTTGACCTGTAGAAGTCTGTTTGACATGAAAAACCCATTTGGAGCCAACAACATTAGCAGTACTTGGTTTTGGAACAAGTGTCGAAGTGTGGTTACGTTGAAGTGCATTATATTCATCAAGCATTGCATTTTTCCAATTATCATCATTAAGTGCTTGCTTGTAGGAATAAGGAATATCAGTTATAGTAGAAAGAGCAACCATTGAGGGTTTGAGAAGAGGCTTAGTAATACTAGTCTTAGACCAAGTAACCAGTGGATGAACTGACAGAGAAGAGGCAGGTGGCTCGGGCGGTGGTGATAATGGCAGTGGCAACAGTTGCGGTGGAGGCGTGGGCCACATTAAGCGAGTATCAGAGGAAGGCAATGGAAGAGGCGAGGGAGTCGTAGGAGTGGAGGGTGTAGGAGGTGGAATCGGGAGGGGCAATAGGCCACAGAAAGGTGACGCATCAAGTGATGGTTTGAACACCTGTTGAAGACGATGCATAGTATGTTGCAAAGTGGCCCCCAACCGGGCTAGAGGAAAATCTGTTTCATCAAAAACAACATGTCTCGAGATAACAATTTTGTTAGTCATGAGATTTAAACACTTATAGCCCTTGTGGTTCGGCGGGTACCCCAAAAAGACACATAATGAGGACCGTGGTGCTAGTTTATGCGGCGCAGTAGCACTTAAGTTGAGATAACAAGCACAATAAAAAACCCTGAGATGATCATAGGAGGCCTTTTTCTTGTCAAGAAGTTGAAAGGGTATTTTCTTCTTGATAGAGGTAGAGGGCAAAAGATCTATTATATATGTAGCGGCAAGAACAGCCTCCACCCAATACTCTAAAGGCATACAAGCTTGAAACAACAAAGTACGCATCATATTTCCAATAGTTTTATGCATTCGTTCAGCTTTCCCATTTTGTTGGGACGTACGTGGACTTGAAATTCGACTAAGAATGCCCCGTTCAGTAAACAACTTATTAAAGTCCCGGTTAATGTATTCGGTGCCATTATCACACTGAAATTGTTTGACCTCCATCCCAAATTAGTTAAGCACGAGATTTCGAAATTGAACAAATAAATCAAACACCTCAGATTTAGCACGCATCGGGTAAATCCACAAAAAATGAGAATAGTCATCCAAAAATAGCAAATAATACTTATAACCACTGAAGCTAATAATAGGTGATGTCCATACATCAGAATGCACGATATCAAAAGGACGAGACATAAAGGAAACAGACTTTTGAAAAGGTAAACGATTGTGCTTGCCTAATTGACAAGCATGACAAAGACTGGACTCTAAAGTAGAACCTGAACAGGAAATGAATTTGTGTTTGACTAATGAGGATAAGACCGGCTGCCCAGGATGACCAAGTCAGCGATGCCAGAGAGACTGCGTAATCTGAGAAGCAACTAATGAAACATGCGTAGAGGATGACTTAGGAATGGAGAAAAGAGGCCCTGAGCTGGCACAGCGAATTATGAGGGATATTGTTTTGGCATTTTTAATGAAAAAAACCACCCAAGTTAAATTCTATAAGGCAACAATTTGTTACGTTTTCCTTTAATATTTTTGATGTAATAAGTCGCGTATGGCTTGTATTGGTTTGAATTGCTTTTGGCGCCAGAATTAGTTAGCCTTAGGTCCCGTTGTTAGCTTTTGGGCGGGAACTTGGCTTTATGTTAGGAATTTGATTGTATGTTTCAAATTCCCTTTAAATAGGTTGATCTTGTGTATTGTTGTGGTATTCAATGAAAATTACTCATCTCTATGAGATAAATTTCTCTTCTCATCTTATTCTCTCTCTATTTCCTCATCCCCTCTCAATTCTTTTTCATCCCTTACTCTCTTTCCCTTAGGTTAAGATCAAGATCCAATCTCGATCTTAACAATTGGTATCAGAGCCTCGTGGCTTCCCAAATTCAGATACGATAGCAATGTCTTCCGAGGTAGCATTGGCAGGTGGTGTAACCACAAGATCGGCTGCAGCCAGAGCAGCTACCCGACCTCCGATTGCTGAAACAGTTGGCGGCAATGATCCTGCAAGTCAGGAGGTTGTCACAAAGAATGTTTTGGAGAATCAATTTAAGGCTTGGAGTGAGTACATGATTGATTGACTCAAGGTGTCACAAGTAGAGTCAGTTCAGATGTTGCAGCAGCAATGGGAGGAGAAACTGGAACAATGATCTCAGCAGGTCAAACTAAAGTTCTCTGATCAGCTCACACGACAGGCACAAGAGTTGGAGGAGAAGATTGCAATGAGGTTTGATCGAGAATTGCAACAATTGGATGTGAAATTAGCAGAAATTCGTGAGCAATTCAGGAGGCCTAATCCTCCATTGGTTCCGGATCCTTTGATACCAGCTAGTGTGCTTTAAGCTGGGTCCTTATTGAGAGCTGAAACATTAAATTGTGAAGATGGAGTTCCAGTTAGGACTCAAGAAGTAGCTAATTCTGAAAGACATGAGCACGTGAGCATGATTGACCTCGACCTCCAAACTGGACTGAAACAGCAGAAGGCCGAACATCGAGAATGGAACATACCTTCAGAAATCAAAGAGTTAGTGCTGGTCAGTTAGACAGGCCACTTGATCCTTGGCAGCATCCACGTTCAGGCAGCAATGAGGATTCGTCCAATAGTCGAAGTAACAACCACAGACAGCCATGGTTGCAGATTGATGCGTTTGATGGTAAGCAACCACATTCATGGCTGAGAAAGTGTGAACATTATTTTCTTTTTTATCAAATTGATGAATCAGAGAAGGTGCAAATTGCGGCTGTGTACTTGCTTGGTGATCATGAGGTGTGGTTCTATAGCTTGATAAGAAGTAGACCTTCCATTACTTGGTATGAATTTGCCAAGGCCTTATGTGCTTGTTATAGTGATGAGGATGATAGTGATATTGTGGACAAATTTAATAAAGTAAGGCAAGATTCAACTGTCTAGGAGTACATGACCAGGTTTGAGAATCTCCGAGCTAGCATTGTGACTGAAATTGAAGCATCTGAATCATACTATGTGTCAGCTTTCATAAATGGTTTGAAGCCTAAGTTGAAGAACTTAGTTAAAGCCGTTGATCCCACTAATTTGTCCACCGCCTTTGCTAAAGCAAAGCTTTATGAATCCACGGTCATAACAGCAGGTGAGGCCCCTAGGCCTCGTGGAAGTACCACTAGATTTCAGCAAAATTCGATCAGGAACAGGTCTAACAGAGTGGAGGACAAGCCGCAGCAGCAGAAGTTGTGCTTTCGTTGTAATCAGCCTTACCAATTTGGTCACAAGTGCAATCCCAAGTTCCTCATGGCTGTGGAAGGTACTAATGCTGATGAACACCTGATGAAGAGGAAATTGCGGATGAGGACATTGAGTTTGATCAGGAAAGTGTGCTCAGCTTAGAAGATGCTGCGATAGAGATTTCAGTTAAGGCTCTTACCGGTAATGGAGCCCATATCACAATTTGGATTAAAGGAATAGCTGGTAAGAGGTCCATTATCATTCTCATTGATAATGGGAGTACTCATAGCTTCATAGATCCTAAAGTTGTCAAGAAAGTGGGCCATGAGGTGATCAAAACTCATCCGCTTGTAGTCACTGTGGTTGATGGGAAGACAGTTACCACGCAGAACAAATGCCAAGGTTTCTCTTGGTTAATGCAAGACCGCAAGTTCAGCTACGACTTTAGAATCCTTCCTTTGGGAGGGTGTGACATGGTACTTGGCGTGGATTGGATGAGGTCCTATAGTCCGGTATTATTTGATTATGCAAATCTATCGGTGTCATTTTGTGTACATGGGTCCAAAGTCACACTGCAGGGGATAGCTGATTCAGCTCATTTGCAAGTCATTAAGGGCAGTAAGCTTAAGAAGGGCCTTCAAGGTTGCGCTTACCAATGGGTGGGCCAATTGTTTGCTATTTCATCAGCAGAATTGATTGACATAACCGAGCCAGAGGTTCAGAATTTAGTAGCTGAGTTCAAAGATGTGTTCGAAGTGCCTAAATCAATACCTCCTAAGAGGTGTTTTGATCATGAGATTCCTCTCAAGGAGGGTGCAGAGCCGGTCAAGATCAGACCCTATAGACATCCTCATGCTCACAGAACCAAGATAGAGAAGCAAGTGGATGAATTGCTTAAGACTAACTTCAGACAAGTTAGTCATAGTCCCTTTGCTTCTTCGGTCATTCTTATTAAGAAGAAAGATGGCACGGCACGTATGTGTATTGATTATAGGCAACTCAACTCTATGACTGTGAAGGATAAGTTTCCTATACCAGTTATAGATGATTTGTTGGACGAATTATATGGGCAACAAGTTTTTTCCAAGCTGAACCTTCATCAAGGGTATCATCAGATCAGAGTGAGTGAGCCTAATGTGTATAAGACTGCATTCTGGACACATCATGGACACTTTGAATTTGTGGTTATGCCTTTTGGCTTAACCAACACACCTGCAACATTCCAGGCTCTCATGAATGATGTCTTCAAACAATTTCTTAGGAAATTTGTATTGGTTTTCTTCGACGACCTCCTCATTTACAGTGCAACTTTTGAGGAGCACTTGAAGCATCTGAGGGAGGTATTTTTGATCATGCGTAAGCATAAATTGTTTGCTAAGTTGGCCAAGTGTTCATTTGCTCAAACACATCTGGAATATCTCAGTCATGTGATCTCTTTTGAGGGAGTTGCAACCGATCCTTCAAAAGTCCAAGCTATGAAGGACTGGGCTGTTCCGGTCTCGTTGAAGCAGCTGAGGGGTTTTTTGGGGTTAACTGGCTATTACCGCAAGTTAATAGCTAACTATGGTGCCTTAGCCAAGCCCCTAATAGATTTTTTTAAGAAAGACTCCTTCAAATGGTCGGAAGAGGCGCAAAAGGCTTTTGATGCACTCAAATCTGTAATGTGCCAAGCACCAGTTTTGGCTATGCTGGATTTCTCTTCAAGCTTCATTTTGGAAACAAATGCTAGTGGCAGTGGTATTGGAGCAGTACTGTCTCAAGAAGGGAGACCTATAGCTTACCTCAGCCAAGCCTTGAGTGCAAAACATCAAGCTCTTTCTACTTATGAGAAAGAGTGCCTTGCCATTTTGCTTGTGGTTGATAAGTGGAGGCATTACTTAGATGGGCATCACTTCATCATTAAGACTGATCATCAAAGTCTTAAACACTTATTAGAGCAAATGATTGTCCCAAGGATACAAAGGAAAGGGCTATTGAAGATGTTGGGTCTGAATTATGATATTGAGTACAGAAAAGGCAGAGAGAATTGGGCTGCGGATGCTCTGTCACGCAGGTTTGAGGGCCATGAGCAGGGTTCCCTTGGAGCTATTTCTTTGATTTCTCCTACTTGGATGGAAGAGTTACATCAGTCCTATGAGAATGATCCATTTGCTCAGGAATGTATAGCTGCTGCTAGTATGGGCAAGTCTGGTAATCTGGTTGCTGGTACATCTGTTACCCGAGAAATTATCAGAATTCAGGGGAAAGTGCATGTTGGTAGTTCTACTGATCTCAGGCATCAGATCATCAATTCTGCACACGATTCTTCATGGGGAGGTCACTCAGGTATGGAGGGGACCTATCAGAGACTGAGAATTCATTTTAGCTGGCCCGGGTTGAAGAGGGAAGTGATTAGTTTTGTGCAAAGTTGTGAGGTTTGTCAACAAACCAAACTTGGTGATCATAGATACCAAGGGCTGCTCCAGCCCCTTCCTGTTCCTGAGGGCATATGGCAACACACAAGCATGGATTTCATCGAAGGATTACCTAAGTCAGAAGGGAAAGAGGTGATTTGGGTAGTTGTGGATCGGTTCACCAAATCTGGACATTTCATTGCTTTGGCTCGACCTGTCACTGCAGAAAAATTGGCTCGTGTGTTCTTGGACAACATCTACAAGCTTCATGGATTGCCTCAATCCATAGTTTCAGATAGGGATAAACTCTTCACAAGTCACTTTTGGAAGGAGTTGTTTGGGCTCTTGGGAACGACCTTGGCTATGAGTTCTTCATACCACCCTCAAACCGATGGTCAGACGGAGAGGGTTAATCAATGCATTGAACAATACCTCATGACCATGGTATTTAATCATCCTAAGGTGTGGGGAAGGTGGGTCTCTTTGGTAGAGTATTGGTATAATACTCATTTTCATACTTCCTCGGGCATTTCGCCCTTCAAGGCCTTGTTTGGTTATGATCCTCCTTCTGCTTTTGGATTGCAAGGGGTTGGGTCTAATTGGAGTGAAGTATCTGATATGTTGCAGCAAAGGGAACATGCTTTGCACCAGTTGAAGCTCAATCTCACAAAATCTCAGGCCCAGATGAAGTGGTATGCTGATAAGAAAAGAATTGATCAAAATTTTGAGGTAAGGGACATGGTATATCTGAAATTGCAGCCTTATAGGCAATCCACAGCAGTAGTAAGGAAGAATGTCAAGCTATGTGCCAGGTTTTTTGGTCCTTACAAGGTGTTAGAAAGAATTGGCAAGGTCGCTTATAAATTAGAGCTGCCAACCGACTCCTACATACATCAAGTTTTTCATGTTTCTCTTCTTAAAAGGCAGGTTCAAGCTGGTCACCAACCATCCTTAGCTCCTCCAAATGTAGGCTCCAATGGTCTTATGAAGCTACAACCTGCTACAGTAGTCGAAGAAGGGTCAGCAGCAGCAGCAGGTGACAAAGTTCAGCAACTGCGGGTTACTTGGAGCAACTTGGATGAAGCTTTCACCACTTGGGAAGAAAGGAAGTTTTTGTTGAGTCAATTTCCTTCCTTTCATTCTTGAGGACAAGAATGTTGTAAGGGGAGGGGATTGTTACGTTTTCCTTTAATATTTTTGATGTAATAAGTTGCGTATGGCTTGTATTGGTTTGAATTGCTTTTGGCACCAGAATTAGTCAGCCTTAGGTCCGGTTGTTAGCTTTTGGGCGGGAACTTGGCTTTGTGTTAGGAATTTGATTGTATGTTTCAAATTCCCTTTAAATAGGTTGATCTTGTGTATTGTTGTGGTATTCAATGAAAATTACTCATCTCTATGAGATAAAATTCTCTTCTCATCTTATTCTCTCTCTATTTCCTCATCCCCTCTCAATTCTTTCTCATCTCTTACTCTCTTTCCCTTAGGTTAAGATCAAGATCCAATCTCGATCTTAACAATATTGTTAAGATTCAAAGATATTCTCTTGAATATTAACCTTGATTGGGATAGAGAGAGTATGAGAGGAGAAAGAATATAGAGTTTAGATGAGAGAAAGAAGGGAAAGGAGATGAGAAAGTAGAGAGGATATCAAAGATATCAATTCATTCATCAATATTCTTCTATTACAATAGAGATCATTACATTTATATACTACTCTCTAGCTAAGAACTAATACATTGAATCAAGACAATCTAATCCTACTAATACCTGAGCTAGCCGCCACAATGGACTACCTTGACCCATGACATATCCGACCTTAACTAAATCAACTAACACACATCACTTATTAAATTCATATTCTAATTCATATGCCCCTATTATGAGAATCATAACAATACTCCCCCCTTAAGAGATTCTTGTCCTCAAGAATTAAGAAGAGAGTTGAACTTGAAGAACACTTATTGATGTAGGAGTTGGAGTCAAAGGTGATGAGCTTCCTGCTGAAATTTATTGTTGTGGAAGGGAGAGCTGTAATTGATGAACTCATGCTGAAGTCTGCAATTAAGGAACTCTGGGTGCTGAAATTTTGTTGTGATTCGCAGCTGCAGTGAATAAAGGTGCCACTAAATCTGAAATGCAGCTGAACACATGAGCAAGATTCTTATTTCTGCACATTGTTAGCATTTGGAATGTATTGTACCCTTTCGATGGTCAAACAGATCAAACCATGTTTCTGCACATTGTTAGCATTTGGAATGTATTTTACCCTTCCGATGGTCAAACAGATCAAACCAATCATCACAACCTCAACAACAAATCCACAACACCTCTTGTTGTGTTAATGCATCTCAAAAACACTATCTTGCTGTAGAGACATGTAAAACACCGAGTGCGCTGCGGATGCCACCAAATGATCTTGGTTTCCAACCTAAACTTGCAATGCTCAAATTCCTTTTTACCCAACCAGAGGTCCCCCTTGCTGTTATTCATACCAAGCTTAATTCTTCTCTTGGTGTCTTTCAATTCCACATACTGAACTACAAACTTCAGCATTTCAATTCCATGCATCACTCTACTGCAAGAGCGTATAGATGACCATGAGAACAGCAACTGCCACCAAACACTCACAGCTTCCATCCCAAATTTGTAAAACTGGAACTCCTTTTTACACAGCTCGAGCACTCTTCGGCTGTTAGATGTCCTGAGATTCACATTAGTAGCTTGAGTCACATGTTCCAATTGTCTCAACTTCTTAAAGCCTTGAACTTCTTCACCGGGTTTAGGAAATAAATCATCCCGATCTTGCCGATCGGCACTCCGCCAGTGCATAACAGCTTCTGGAATTGGATCTCTAACTACTTCTTTGACATCCAAGGCTATATTGCTGATTTCAACTCTGATTTTAGCTGGAGTTTTCCTCAACCTTGCATTGATCTTCTCCATCCAAATATTAAGGAAATATTGGAGCTTATGCATATGATTTTTCCATTCCAAACTGCCACAACAGATCACCCGAAACACGCTCGAACTCTGCACCAGATTAGGACCATTCTGTTGCAGTTTATCCCAATCTTCAAGCGCTATCACCTTTATCATTATTCCCCCAATGCGTGTGCTGACATTGTAGGGACTTCTAACACCAAACATATCAGTTAAAGCACCAATTGTACTGACTTTTGGCTGCACAGATTTCTGCTCCAGTATATTACCACATTTATACACATCTAACAACTCCATTGCTTGTTCAACCACATTGCTTTGCCTTTGTTGAACCTTGAAACGTAATTGTACAGCTTGATTAATTCTTTCCAGCAGAGAATCATCCCTTTTCGACTTCATATAAACTTGAGAATCTTCTCCCGGATCAGGAGGCAACTTATCATAAGATTTTGCACTTGGATAAGCCACAATTCTACTCAAAAGAATAAATAGATCATTCCGAACTCGCCGATTGGCATGCCGATAACGCATTTCAGCCACTATATATTCATAATCATTTACCCAACATAAGAGACCTTGTAAAGCATCCAAGTTAATGTTGTTCTGGTCCTGAGTTAGCATTCCATCACGCCCAAAGGTGAACTTAAGTATACTCAGATCTGAATTTGATGACACTGCAGCCGCAACCACTGATTCCCCAACAGAAAAACATTGCTCAGCAGTGAAAATGCTTCTATTCTGCATATAAGCTTGCCAAGGAGTAATACTTAACAGATTTGGGGATGTTTTAAGTGATGTCTCAGCAACGGCATCAAATTTTTTAGTTGGTATCACAGATTCTGCTGCAACCATTCCATGAATACCAACATACGTATCTGACTCTTGTATATCAGCATATACATCAGTAAGAGTAGCATCTTGAGTTAGCTTTTGTTGATCATCAAACCTCATAGGCTGCAACACAACTTTATGCTTCAATTTCTTCTTTGTAATCTTCTTTGTTTCCCAAAATTCTTTCAATGCATCGTTAAGATGATTCTTCTTCACTTTACTCTTTGCACTCTTTATCATTGCCATGACATGAAAATCGTATTCCCATTCCCAAAGCATGTCATACTATGGCTCATCCTCTTCAAAATACTCTAACTCTAGCAAAGAGTCTTCATAAAGATCATCTCGTTCAACCTCAGGTTTATCCAACTCGTGTTCATCAATTACGTCATTACCTTGATCCAATTCTTCTTCAACTACATTAAGTGGCTCCACAATGTGCACTTCAGCTACTGCGGAAGAGTTTGGCCTTCGACATTATTCTTGAATCTCAGCTAATTTCACTTCAAGTTGCTCCTTTTGCTGATCCCAGCACTTGTTAATCCTGTCCACCAATTCTTGTGATTGAAAAATGACCTGATCAGATCTCTCCACTACAATCAGCTGAGCTTGCAGTTCAATCTTCACGTTGTTTTGCTGGTTCATTTGATGTAACCATTCAACATTAGATTTCTTGAGTTGATCAAACATTGTCTTCAACCAATCCGGAATTGTTGCATCACAACCATCCATAATCGCTCTTTAAACTTCACACTGAATGATTTTCGAGTTAACCGCAGCACCAAGTATTGTTAAGATTTACAATTATCTGGATTTCAGGATTAGATTTAAAAATCACCTCAGATTCCAACCCTGCCGACGAACTTCAAATAGAGGGAATTCGAGCAAACCCTAACCGCAATGTTAATTGAGTAATTCGACTTATACTTCTGAATTAGGCTCGACTCTAACTCAAAATCAAGTCCTTAACACAACACTCAAGCGATCCTAAAGAATGAATCGGATTTCAACACCTTCGCTTCTCCTGTCAGATTTTCGCCTGCTGACAGATTTGTCACCTAAGCAAATCTCAACTCCATAACATATAATTCTCAAAGATCACCTTAGATTCTGAAGAATTCTCACTACTTTTATGCTTAACGACATAATTTTGACATATCCAACAACAAACACGAATTCTCAATGAATTGCAACTTGAAGATCAAAAATCCATTACCTCAATCTTCAACTTCTGAATTGCAAAATCTGTCATTACCTCCACTCGGATAATTTTCTGCTACTCTGATGAGGATCAAGTATAATGTGGACCATATAACTCAATTTCGTCTTCTTCTGAGCAGATTCAGGTGAAGGATCGATCAAGGATAGTTAGCTCAGCACCAAACTTCAGCAGCTGATTTTGCTTGCTTCTGCACTAACACTCAGCTGCTAATGCTGGATTGATTCTACTGAATTCACTATGAATCAGCTTAAATGTTGATTGTACTCCACTAATACTGATCAATTGAACTTACTCCAATGCAATTTGATCACTTTAATTCCCAACCGAAAGCAATTTCCCAGGCCTTGCTGAAAACTAGTGCAGTAACCGCCACTAACCACTTCCAATTTCAAATTTGAATTCTGATCACAAAATCTGAATTAAATCAGTGACACAATTATTTTTATTGATTAATTGCAATATAATTAATCGTATTTTGTAATTTCTTTCCAGATATGAGCTTGATTCGGACGCCAAATCAAGGCTCTGATATCAATTGTTAAGATTCAAAGATATTCTCTTGAATCTTAACCTTGATTGGGATAGAGAGAGTATGAGATGAGAAAGAATATAGAGTTTAGATGAGAGAAAGAAGGGAAAGGATATGAGAACGTAGAGAGGATATTAAAGATATCAATTCATTCATCAAAGTTCTTCTATTACAATAGAGATCATTACATTTATATACTACTCTCTAGCTAAGAACTAATACATTGAATCAAGACAATCTAATCCTACTAATACCTGAGCTAGCCTCCACAATGGACTACCTTGATCCATGACATATCCGACCTTAACTAAATCAACTAACACAATTCACTTTTTAAATTCATATTCTAATTCATATGCCCCTATTATGAGAATCATAACACAATTATCTTTACGAAATTGGTGAACAGATATTAAATTGGTGGAAAGACCAGGAACATAAAGGACATTATGCAAATCAAAAGGAGCAACAGGTGTACTAAGAAAACTAGATCCAACCCCAGCAATCGATAAAGAGGCACCATTGCCGACCAATATTTTATCACAGCCATGATAAGGACTAAGCGATGAAAGCAAAGTAGGGTTATTAGTCATATGGGATGATGAACCACTGTCCATTATCCGGGGAAAATCAATCATAAGATTATAATGAGCAGTAAAAGATTGAAAAATATGGTGAGGAGATGCAAACCCTGAGTAAATATTAGAACCAGCAGCATAAGTATTATTTGCAAGATAAAAGTGTGGAGTAGATAACATATTCTCGCCATACATAGGAGCACCAAAGAAAGGTAGCCCAGGTTGTGAAACAAAATCAATCATCGGAGCAAGTACAATCAACAGCGAAAACCAACTTTTTTTTTTTTGGAATAGTAGTTGACGATGTTACTGCGGGTTGAGTGTAAAACACAAGAAGTAGAGAAACTTGGCTAGGGTTAGCCTAAAGAGGGGCGGCGGTGCGTGAGAGAGAAGACAGCTAGCCGGCAGCAGCTCCAGGCTAGGGTTTTAATTTTAATTTAGGCTCTCTCTTCCTTTTTTTTTTTTTTTGGAAAAGGAAGAAGAACAGGGAGGCTAGAGTTTGCTTTGGAGAGAGAGAGAGAGAGAGAGAGAGAGAGAGCGTTTTAAGCTTTTGGTAACTCTGATACCATGAAAGTTTAGGATTGGACACACCAAATGAGGTGGCCCCCTCTTCTATTTATAATGAACTCATAATTATAATATATGGAAACATATACATGTTAATCGTATAGAATATATTCTAGCCATAATATAATATATTCTAACATAATCCTATACAATATATTCTAGCCATATATTCAATACAATATATTCTAGCCAGAATATATTCTAACATAATCCTATATAATATATTCTAAGCATATATTCAACTATTATCATATATTCTAACACTTCTACATTCGTGTTTTGTTGCAATCTAGGTACATTTAGGCTTGGAGTGCAACAGAGCAAAAAAGGGGTGAAAAGTGACGGAATCAAGTGTAATCAAGGAATATTTGAAGACTACTTTAAGAAATCCTACCACGTGTGGGAAAGAAGGGCCAATCCGGTCGTAATTTTGTAACTTAAATAGATCTCATATAGTTTTGGGTATTAAACAATCAATCGGCATGAGTTACCAATCGGTCAGCAGCCCACAATAGGATGGAGCTTACAGTAGGGCTACTGATCGATCGAGAAACAGGGTTGATCCATCAGCTGGCTGCAGAAAGCAAGCCTATCGATCGGCCCAGCCCCGTAGTGTGACCTACGTCGTGCTGCGGGTATAAATAAAGAGGGGGAGACTTTTTTTTTCCATGTTTTACCTCATCTCCTCTCCTCCTCTTTTTCCAAAGCAGCTATGACAACCAAGGGGCTCCCAAACGCCAAAGCGCATGTGGTTGGTGCTGGGGGAATCAAAGCAAGAATCAACATCAACATCAATTGAGGGAGTCCTTAATTCTTAGTTTTATTCATTGTTTTTCTCTTTAAGATCTGAATGATGCATAAAACACCCATGTAGGAGTAGACTCCTTTAGTTTAGGGATAAAGGATGAGCAGCCGTCCGTATTTCAGATTTATATTATGCTTTTGACAATGATTTTGTTATGCTATTTTCGCACCCATATGGGAAATTATTCATTATTGTTTGGTTTTCTTTGTGTGTGCTTATAACCCATGTTAAGATCTCCAAATTAGTAGTGTTTGTCTACGAGCTTATAGCCTAGACTATAACATAACTGGTTTTCATGGTGGTAAGGGTTGAGATTGTACCCAACCCTGAACATAATCTTTTATATAAGTTAATATTGAACTAGGAGCAAGAAATGAATTAAATAGTGTTAATGATATGTTACACTTAGGGTGATAAGAGAGGTTATGCCTTTAGACTAGTTCATCACCCTAAGCCTTAGTTTAAATATTGACCTAGGCTTAATGCTCGAAGCCTAAGCCTCCTAAATTATTGTCATAGTAGAATATAATAAAGGTATACTAGTAAAATTTCTCTGAATTTATTTCCTAAATTAACCTTAATTGAATTGCCATCTTTAGTATTGATATTTATTGCTTTATTCAATTAATTGTTCAAACAATCGACAAAAACTCAAAACCAAATCACTCATTAATATGAAATCTGGCTTAACTCCGATTCCCTAAGGATACGACCCATATACCCGATTTAGCTACGATGAACTCTGTACGCGGTTTTAAAACACACTTTAAAAACACATTAGACACCATCAGCCTAAATGAGTATGAATCTAAGAGAAGATGAATTATCCACGTCCATGAAAAAAATTCACAAGGCATATTTAGGGGCCATTTTGTATGCAAGTATGAGAGGTTGGGACTAGGAATGAGCAACTCATTCCTATATATTAGTTGTTTAGAACATGATTGTGGCAATGAAATGAGGGCTCAGAGTGAGAATCAAATTACCTCAATTCCCACATTTTCATGATAAGGGAGGGCTGAATTTTGTAAGTTTATTACCAACGGGAATGAATGGTTGGGGGAAGTCAACTTTTTTCCTATTTTGGCATCAGATTAAGAAAAACTCTTTTTAACAACAGCATCAATATAGTTGCCGCTTTACTTAATTAGCCTTAATAATAAATGTAAACATGCCTTCATATTTTTTAAACATAAAATTTTCCTTTGGTTCGACGTGGCTTTTTTTTTTTTTTTTTTTTTTTTTGCACTTTTCAATTATAATTTTTAAATACATAAATAAATGCTATTTACATTTCATATTCACCAAAAGTATATTATCTATTTAGCAATACCTAGAATTGACAAAATGTGACCCAATCCGATGATTTGACCCATTTGATCCGTTATCCAACCTAACCCTAACCCAAAAAATTTTAAATTTATTGGAACCCGAAAACGAACTGACCCGAATTTGACCCAACTCGAGCTGACCCGAAACTCGAAATGACCCGACCTAGATTAGACCTGACAAATTTTTGACCCAACCCTTGATAATAGAAGATCTGAAGCAAACCTGTCTTATAACCCAAAATGACCCAAATAGAAGTCCAGCTTATCATAGAATCTAAACAATAGACTAATTATAGTCATTTACGTCATAGTTTTAGTTAAAATTTTTAAGGTCGAAGAGATATATTATCAAAACATCCTAATGAATCAAACTGAAATCCTATCTAACCCAAGGATGACCCGACCTGAGGTTAACCTGACCTGAGGTTGACCCGACCCGACCCGACATTGGCCCAACCTGAGGTCAACCCAAACCTGAGGTCGACCCGAACCCTAGGAAAATCTGACCCAACCTTATTTTTACCCGATCCGAGATAGATCCGACCTAACATTAACCCAATCCGAACCCGATCTGACCCAACCTGATTGCTACGTCTAGGAATACCAAGTTATATATTAGGAGAAAAACTAACAGAAACTGTTACACCGAATTGGCGTAACGACCCTAGGGTTAGGGTTTGAGTGAATTAGAGTAAGATGAGAGAGAGAAATAGAAGAAGGAGATGAGAAGTTAGAAGAGATAGATGAGAAGTATTTGATTTGTCATTAGACTCTAATGAAGGGATTACACCTCCTTTTATACTACCAAACATAAGAGGCCTAAAGTACTAAGTACATTATTACTTGGTACATTATTATATGTAACAATACTCCCCCCTTAAGAGATTCTTGCCCTCAAGAATCGTAGAAGAGAGTTGAGACTTCGGAAGAACTCTTGATGTAGAGTTGTCTCAATATGTAAAATGCTCGCCGCTACTGACACTAAAGCTTCACAAGTGATGTTGACTTAGGGACTTGAGGTTGCTCCTGGCCACGAACATATGCTGCAACAACACAGATCCAACTCTGCTTTAGATACGGCTCCAAACCAGTTCTAACAATCGACAGCTCACCCATTGCAGCATTGCGGCATTGTGTTTCAGCACATGGTGAGGAAAAGCTTGCAAATCTCCTCCCATTTGAGTGGCTTCACAACAAAATGCTCATTGTTATTGAAAAAACCTGGGATGCTCTTGGAAACTTGCCATTTTTCAGCTGCAATATCCAAGGCCTCTTTCACTTGCACTGGCGCATTTTCGTTCTGATTTGCGATTATAAATGCAGGATCAAGCTCCTGAAATGCAACCCAATCCAACTTGCATTGCATCTCAATGCCTTGTATGATGTTAATTTTCTGATTGTCAGTTGCGTTTACTGGTTTGCAATTGAATTTGACATAACCAATTGAATCACTCGCCACTTCTTGCTCACTTTCCTGCCACCACTGTTGCATACTTTCCAAAGGAACACTAAGTTTCTCATTGTTCAGATCCCGTTGTCTCAGTGGAACCTGGACTACTCCTATATTCAACCTTTGGATGTCATGGACTTGATATGCTAGATCAGCTACTATAGTTGGTTCAACGCCTTGCACTTCAGGCTGTAACACATCAATTTCAATATGTAATGCACTAATTCGTGGTCGAGTTACCCCAATTACATCCTCAATTGAAGTTGATCTTGTATTACTTGACAACCCAACAACAGCTTGTTCCATGACATCCTCCATCGGCACACACTCCTTCTCCTTATGAGGTTGACCGTGCACCCTTGATGGCTCGTTCACCACCTTGGGCTGGTCTTGCTTAGTTTCAAGCTCATCTTTCCTGGTTTGGGGCGTTACTTGTGTTAAGGCTGTCAACCTTTGAAGACTTTGCTCAAGCTTCTGCCAAAGTGTCTCGGAAACGTCTTCTTTGGTTTCCCCAACTGCTTCTTGTGTTTCTCCAATGTATTGAATGCCCAACGTACAACAATAGTCATAGATGTTTCTCCCTTGTAATTGATTACGTGCTCTCTCAGTATCCTTTCTCGAAATATTGGTCACTTGAGCTTCAACTTCTAAGTTAGAAATTGAAGTAACCGCAACACTTTTAAGAGAACCATATGGCCAAAAAACCTTGTGGAGAGTATCCTTGGAAATAGGATATAAAACATTGAAGATTTTTATAGATAAAGTAGCATTGTGTTACGAATTAATAAATTTTACTTGTAATACGTTTTTATTTTTAGTATTACTTTTGATTAGAGTCTATATGATGTAACAACAATTAAAATTGCACTAGTTAAAATGGAATTAAGCATCACGCGACAGCCTGTGCAAAGAAGAAGAGAAACGGTTAGAGTTTGTTACAAGCAGGGGGGGTTTTTGCCGCTGCTGCCCAGCTAGGGTATTGATCTAAATTTTTGTATAAATGAGGAGCTTATAGTGTAATGTGGGATCATCCAATGAAATGAAATCTTATTCCTAAGGGAATTCTCTATTTCTCATCTCCTTTCTCTATTTTCTTATCCCCTTCCCTTCTTTTCTCATCTCAAACTCTCTTCTACAAGGTTAGGTTTCCAAATTAATTTTGGGAAGCTAACAATTGGTATCAAAGCTGGTTTTATCAATCATCTACATTGATTAAGCTGTTAAAAAAAAAAAATTTCAAACCAAAAATGGTGAATGGAGTTTGTACCAGAACAGGAGCTGAAGGTGCAGGTTCGATGCTGGATACTTCAAATGAACTACGTGATCAAATAAAGAACATGGAAGCCAAGTTTGATCAACAATTTGCTGAAAATCATAGCCAAACCGAAGGGATTCAACAAATCCTGAAGATGTTGGTGGAGAAAGATGAAAAAGAGATGATCAGCTGCAGAAATTGGAAGAACGACTTGAGGTTTTGCAAGATTAGATGAACAAGCAAAGAGAATCAAGTGTTGAAGCCATCCTAAACCAGTAAGCTAGATTCATCAAGCTGTTGAAGTTGATTAGCAGCATGCAAGTGCAGAATCGCAGCAAGTTAGCCCGGACAGATCACATGATGTAATGTACACCCGAGGTAAATCTCCTATGTTACAACCTGGTGTAGGACCATCCATTAACATTAGATCAGCTGCAAATCAACCTATTCGACCTGAAATTAATATAGAAAATCAAGAACGAATGTCGGGACCTGTTAATTATCGAACATATGCAGAGAATTCAGATCAGGACAATCGGCAATATAATTCTGTTATGCACCAAAATGTTGCACTCAACGTGTTTGATCATATGGATAGACCACCAGATCAATTATATCAGCATAGAACCGAGTCAAATGACAACACATCTGGTGGTAGGAATGGCTCTTACAGGCAGCCAAGGGTAGAAATCGATCCATTTGATGGAAAACAACCGGAATCTTGGCTTAGGAGGTGTGATCGATACTTTTTATATTATAATACACTTGAGGAGGAGAAGCTCCAGCTAGCCGCAGTCCATCTTCATGGTGATCATGAGGTTTGGTACAATAGTTTGTTGAAAAGCAAACCACATCTTTCTTGGGGCCTTTTCATAGAAGAGATGTGTGAATGATATGGTGAAGGAGAATCAACGGATGTTGTAGATAACTTCGACAAGTTGGTCCAAACATCAAGTGTGAAAGAATACATGCTTAGATTTGAGAATTTGAGAGCAAATTTGATGTCAGTTTTGGCCATTGCTCCCGAGGACGCCGAATCATACTACGTTTCTTGCTTTGTGAGTGGCCTTAAGCCTAGGATCAAAAACATGGTGAAACCCATTGGTCCTAAGACTTTGTAAAGCACTTACAACAAAACAAAATTGATTGAAGCAACTCAAGTCCCTTCATATGACAAGGGAAAGTATCAGACCAGCAGCAAACCGAGACCCGTGCAGCAGAGCAAGAGTCTCGGCAGTAAAAACAGTGACAAATTTTCAGCCAGACTTTGTTTTCGATGCAACCAACCGTATCAACCCGGGCAAAGCACAAGCACTTATGTATGTAAAAGGGAGCCGAGTCCCTGCTGAAAATGAAGCTGACAGTACCGAATCGGATGCCGAATTAGAAGAGACCGAATGCAATTTACAAGGCAACTCAAGTGATGACGAGGTCGAGATCTCCATGAAGGCTCTAACCGGAAGTGGGGCTCATAACACAATCAAAATCAAGGGACGGGCTAGAAAACACTTCATTATTATCCTCATTGATAGTGGAAGCACTCACAGTTTTGTTGACCCAAAGTTCATTAAGAAGGTCAAACACAAAGTGACGAAAACTCATCCTTTGGCAGTCATGGTAGCTGATGGGAACTCCTTGACAACACAAAACAAGTGCATAGCCTTCCCTTGGTCTATCCAAGGCCATCATTTCACCTTCGATTTCTGAGTGATTCCCTTGGGTGGTTGCGACATGGTGCTCGGAGTAGATTGGATGAGGACCTTCAACCCGGTTGTCTTTGATTTCGATAAAATGATCATGGATTTTGAAGTTCATGGCACCAAGGTGTCTTTGCAAGGCATATCCGAGGAAGCTCAGCTCAAATTAATCGAGGCAAAGGATGTGCAAGGTGGAATTAAAAAGAAGGCGATACAGTGGATCGGGCACTTATTCATGGTGAGCTCGGTTATGCAGCAACCGATTCATCCTCCTGCTGGTCAGACCTTAATTGACGAGTTCGGGGACATCTTTGAAGAGCTAAGAGTCTCCCTCCTCAAAGGAGTGTGGACCATGCCATATCTTTATGAGGAAATGCCGACCCGCTCAAAATTAGGCCATATCGGTATCCCCATGGCCAAAAAGCCGAGCTAGAGAGGCAAGTGGAGGAGTTGCTGTGGTTGAGTTTCATTAGACCAAGCCGAATTCCTTTTGCTTCACCCATAATCCTTGTAAAGAAGAAGGATGGGACAGTCCGTATGTGCATCGATTACCGCCGTTTGAATACACTAACCGTGAAAGACAAATTTTCGATACCGGTCATAGATGACTTGCTTGATGAGCTTCATGGGGCGTGCTTCTTTTCCAAGCCAGACTTAAGGCAAGGATATCATCAGATCTGAGTTCTCGAATCAGATATTTACAAGACCGCTTTTCAAACTCATCATGGCCATTTCGAGTTCGTTGTTATGTCTTTCGGTCTAACAAATGCTCCGGCCACTTTCCAAGCGGCTATGAATGACGTCTTCAAGCCTTATTTAAGGAAGTCAGTGCTGGTATTCTTTGACGACATACTGATCTACAGTCCCACATATGAAGCTCACCTCACACACCTTCGACAAGTATTCATCTTGATGCGACAACACCAGTTTTTTGCAAAATTGTCCAAGTGCTCGTTTGCTTCAAAGAAGCTTGAATATATGGGTCATATCATCTCATCAGAGGGTGTAGCTACTGATCCTAGCAAGATCCGAGCAATGCAAGAATGGCCAACCTCGATCACCTTGAAGCAATTGAGAGGATTCTTGGGATTGACAAGATATTATTGAAAATTCATTAAAGGTTATGGTTCCATTGCCAAACCTTTAACGGAGCTCTTGAAGAAGGATGCTTTTGGGTGGAACGAGAAGTCTCATGCCGCTTTTGAAGCTCTCAAAGCCGCTATGTGTGCAGCACCGGTTTTGACAATGCCGAATTTCACCGAAGGCTTCGTTTTAGAGACCGATGCAAGTGGTACTGGTATTGGGGCTATTCTCTCTCAAAGAGGAAGGCCCATCACATATCTAAGCCAAGCTATAAGCCCCAAACATCAGGCGATGTTGACTTATGAAAAGGAGTACCTCGCAATTCTCTTAGCCGTGGAGAAATGGAGGCATAATTTGGAGGGTCATAAATTCACCATTCAGACGGATCGCCAAGGCCTCAAATATCTCCTTGAACAGAAGATCATGTCAAGAATTCAAAAGAAAGGCTTAATGAAAATGTTAGGCCTTGATTACGATATCGAGTATAGAAGTGGCAAAGAAAACGCAGCTGCAGATGCACTGTCAAGGCGTTTTGAGGACACTGTTTCAGGCACATGCTCAGCCATTTTGGTGGTAATTCCTTCTTGGGTCGAAGAGCTACACAAGTCCTATGAGGGGGATCCATTTGCTTGTGAAAAGGTGGCTACTGCAGTGCTCCAGACCGACGCGAAAATTACTGCAGATCACAACGAACCGACAGTGTAGAATGGTCTACTGCGTGTTCAGGGCAAACTGTATATTGGTGCTGCTACCGACTTGATAAAATAGGTCATCTGGGCATCACACGACACTGCTTGGGGAGGTTACGAGGGTGTGGAAGGCACCTATCAACGAATTAAAGCTTATTTCATGTGGCCGAGCATGAAAAAGGATGTAAGCGACTATGTGAAATCTTGTGAAGTTTACCAACAAACAAAATTGGGAGATCCACGATAGAAAGGACTTTTTCAACCTCTTCCCATTCCGGACGGTGCTTGGGTTCACATTAGTTTGGATTTCATTGAGGGGCTACCGAAATCCGAAGGCAAGGAGGTCATATGGGTCGTGGTGGATCGCTTCACCATATATAGTCATTTTCTTGCTCTTACTCGACCTATTACTGTGGAGAAGTTGGCAAAGCTCTTCCTCGACAACATCTACAAGCTACATGGATTGCCCCAATCCATCTTGTCAGACCGGGACAAAATCTTCACAAGCAACTTTTGGAGGGAATTGTTCAAGCTGATGGGAACCACGTTGGCTCTTAGTTCTTCCTACCATCCTCAAACAGATGGGCAAACCAAAAGAGTTAACCAATGTGTGGAGCAATATCTCCGAAGCATGGTCTTCTTGAAGCCCAAGGAGTGGAACCGTTGGCTTTCCTTAGCCGAATTTTGGTTCAACACACATTTCCACACAACCATTGGCACTACACCCTTCCGAGCATTGTATGGATACTCTCCACCTTCTCCTATGCTGATCCAACAGCCCAAACTCACTGATTCAGCAGCAACACAGCTTGTGTAGTAGAGGAGACAGATCTTGCAATCGCTTAAGGACAATCTCCAACAAGCTCGGGCCCGTATGAAGCATTATGCGGATAAGAGGAGGGTAGACAAGAACTATGACGTCGGGGACATGGTCTACCTCAAACTACAACCCTATAGACAATCAACTGTGGCTGTTCGATGCAACATCAAGTTGTGTGCTCGTTACTTCGGTCCTTACAAAATTCTGGAGAAAATTGGCAATGTGGCGTACAAGCTCGACTTACCCTCACATTCTTACATTCACCCCGTGTTTCATGTGTCCCTCCTTAAAAAATAGGTTAAGAGAAATGCCGATACGAGCCAAAACCCGCCCATAGCTGAAGCAAATGGCGTTTTACTGCAGCAACCAAGCTCTGTCAAGTCTGAACGGGTGCTGCAGCTGAACAACCGGAAGATTCACCAAGTCCGAGTCACTTGGAGCAACTTAAATGAGCACTTTACAACATGGGAGGACTACAATTTCTTGAAGAGCCTATTTCCGAGCTTCACTTCTTGAGGACAATAAGCTTTTCAAGATGGAGGGATTGTTACGAATTAATAAATTTTACTTGTAATACGTTTCTATTTTTAGTATTACTTTTGATTAGAGTCTATATGATGTAACAACAATTAAAATTGCACTAGTTAAAATGGAATCAAGCATCACGTGACAGCCTGTGCAAAGAAGAAGAGAAACGGTTAGAGTTTGTTACAAGCGGGGGGGTTTTTGCGACTGCTGCCCAGCTAGCGTATTGATATGAATTTTTGTATAAATGAGGAGCTTATAGTGTAATGTGGGATCATCCAATGAAATGAAATCTTATTCCTAAGGGAATTCTCTATTTCTCATCTCCTTTCTCTATTTTCTCATCCCTTCCCTTCTTTTCTCATCTCAAACTCTCTTTTACAAGGTTAGGTTTTCAAATTAATTTTGGAAAGCTAACACATTGTTGGAGACTTGAAGAGCTTGATTATCCATTTTGAGCTGTGTATACTGCTGCATCCAACAAAATTCAGATTTATGCTGCTTGACAACCACTAACTTAGGGGATCAGATTCGGAGAACTGGATAGCGCAGTGAGCTTGATCAATTCTACTCACTTTTACAACTGATAATGCTGCTGCTGCTCAATGCTTAAGCACTAAATCAATTCTAATGCAGCTTGTCTGGTAGTTAAACCATGATCTCTATGTGAAGCACAATTTTAAACACTGAATCCTGAACAAATCAGCTCCGAATTGGGCAAGTGTGCTCCACCTAAGCTTGATTCAGCATTGTACTGCAACACAATTTACTCGATCTATTTAGCAAGACAGAACCTCATTTCTGCAGGTCCACAATCAATCGCAGCTGAACCTTCACCACAATCTGTTTCTGAATTTTGCAATTTCAGATTTGAAAATGCTGACTGATCTCCTTGATACGCACCAACAGCAGCACCTCCTTTGAATGTGATCAACAATTTCTGAATTTTCAGATCAAATTTGTGAAGCAAAACTGAATTTTTGATCATCTGTAACTAAATTAATCCAGATTGGCTTGTCATTTGCTGAAATCTGAGCCTGAACAGCAACGCAACACTAAATTTGATTTCTACTAATATTTTTTTTTTATTAAATTTTCTTTTGATTACGCACTCGAGTGGAAGCCAAACCTGGGATAAGTACATTATTACTAGGTACATTATTATACGTAACAGAAACCTTGGTGATTGATTAAAATTTTTTAACATTTCAAGTTGATTTTCAGAAAAAATGAGAAGTTGTAGTTAAACGAAGAAACCTAGAAAAAAATTTATTTGGGGGCTGCAATAATTGTTCTCATAAAAATATTACATAGTTTTTTATTAAGAAAACAAAGATAAATAATATTAACAATTTACTCTAATTAAAATAACTTGAAAATTTTACATATTATATATGGATTTGAGAATTTTATTTATCAATTGAAGGGTATCTTGATAAATTATTTTGTCTATATCTACTCTGACTAGTGCATATCAAACATAAAAATTATTATTTTAATCTCATTTCTATCTCCATTCCACGTCCATTTCAAATGGAAGAGTCATTCTTGCTTCCAAAAAGTCCTTCTTATTCTCTCTTACTCCCACAAATTAATTCTCACATACCAAATGACCTTCACATGGTTGCAACATGTTAAATTTCACCAGACTTTTTAGGCCTATGGAATGGGAACATACGAAATCTACATATAAGTTCAAGTGGGATCCCATCCTAAAACCAATTAGCGTCAAGTGGAGTAATACATTAGACATACATATTGATTTTTTGCTTTCTCAGAATTCTTTGTAATATTCTATTAGACTTACATGTAAAATTTTTAACACAAGTATTACATTGTATCACACATTAAAATTTTTGAAAAAAAATAATTCCAAATAGTAATAATACATAAGTAAGCAATTAAACAAATAATAAAATTCGTCCTTGTGTCATAACATGGATGACTAGTTTCAATAAATTTATGACTGTTAAGCATCAAAGGAATAAATAATTCCGTATTACTAAAGCACAACATAACGCAGCTCTGGATCTCCACCACTTCCTAGACATTACGCTCCGTTTGTTTAGGGAGGAAAACCACTTTCCCTTTTTCATTGTTTGGCGTACATTTTGCTTAGGGAAAAAGCTTTTCAACAGAAAACCTTTTCCCCTCAAATGAAGGAAAATGACTTCCTTTTTAAAATGGGGGAGGTCATGATTCTACGTGGCACAAAAACCTTCGCAATAATTATCATGCGATGTTAAATCGAATTGAAATAAACCAGACTGGACCGTAGACATTTAATATTACAACATCAGACAAGAATTGGACCGAATAATTAAAAGCAGCTTGGATGTTACTTTGTTGTTGTTGCAACATAATAACTTTAATCAAGTTGAATTGCTTTATAATATTATATGGGCAAATTATTTAGGTGCCCCAATATTTTAGCATTTATTATATAGGTTCCGTACTATTTCAATTATACACAATATACCCTGAAATTTAAAATTTTGTAATGAATCATGTATCTTTGTCCAAAATTTAGTAGATTTTAAATAAGACAACAATCTAGATGTATCCTCTAACATAATGCGACAATTTTTTTTGTCCGAAAATGCTAACATGATACATTTTTTTAATAATATATAAGCAATTTTTGTCAGAGTATGGACAACCTTTTGGAAATATGGTCACAGTTTATATCACATTAGTTTTTGGGAAGAAGTTAGCCGAATTTTAATGAAAATTCACCAAATTTTAATATAGTGTATACGCAAGTGGTAAAATTTCTCATCTTATGGTACCTTATTGTATATATTAAAATGACTGAGTATTTAGATGACAAATACTCAAATTTTAGAATGCCTAAGAGATAATTTTCCTAATTATAGAGTTTTGGTAGTTTTTTTTTTTTTTTTGTTACTTTTCATATATGTTCTATATTACTTATATTGTTTTATAACAAGATGTAAAATGATTGGTAAAAATATATATTTTTTTAAAACATACAAGAAAATATCACAATGAATAATTAAGTTTTTTTTTTAAATAAACAACGAAAAATCATATTCAGATTTTATATTTCCTAGAGAAACTTTTTTTGAAAAAAAATTTATTCTCAGATCCTATTTTTCTGTCAAAATAATCAGAGCTACGTGTGTGGAATAACCGAGAAAACAAGATCTCCTTGATTTGAGATTTTGACTGCTGACTGTTGTATGAGCTTCACACGTGTGCCTGACTTTTTATCGAGGTATAGTTTTTGTATTTCATTGAGATTGTGCGTTGTTAGTTGAAAGTTTGTTCACTTAACCATCCAAAGCCAATTTTAACCAAAGCCGAAATTTTGAATATCAATGATCATACAACTAACTCCATTTCATTGGGTTAACCATCCCAAATTAGAGAACATCAATATCATCGATTGTCCCATCTTTGATATCAGCGATTTTTTTAGGCATATGCTGAGTTCAACTGCGGCACAATATTTTTTTCTTTTTTTTTTTTGGGAGTAACGCTACCTTCTACGAGGAAAAAAATAATATTCGAATTATATACTATTAGATTTTTATATTGTGGAAAACCGTTTTAAAAGATATATTTATAGCCTAAATCAGAGATCGAGTTGCAAACAACGATAGAAGAAGCAAATCAAATGAAAAGAGACATCACACGATTTATGTGGTTCAACCATAAATGGCCAACATCCATGATCCCCCCTATCACTAGAGAGATTGTTTACATCCTAATTTTTAAAGGGTCTAGGATGACGCCATTTTGAGTAAAGTGCCACGTGCTCAACACGTGAAATCCACCTCAAGGCAAGTCTAGCCTTTAGGTGCTAAAATAATGGTGTCTCGAGCCCGGCATCCTGAAGAGAAGATCACCCTAACAAGGGTATCAACCACTCAAGGACTTGAGATAGTTGAAGGATAAAAGGAGCTCGAGTTCAAGGGACTTCCAAGAAGGCTGCAAGACAAGTGGTTTCCAGGCTCGAAATGGTTACTTGGAGAGCAATATCAGATACTTGGGTACTAAGCATAATCCAAGAGGACGTGGGGCTTCCGCTAAGATTACGAGAGTGAGCACCAAGGATTTCCCCCAATACTGAACTAAGGACGCGTTCATTGATATTTTGCGCATGCAAGAGGAAGCTTGGGGGCCTGACATTGGAAGAGTTTCCACAAAATTAGGAGCAACAGTTATTTTTTGTTTTCTATAAATAAAGGACTTTGCGTCAGTCCAAAACAACAACAACACAATATAACACTTCATCAAGTTTTCATTACAGTACACTTGTGCTCTTTTCTTAGGACTAGCGTAACTTAGCATAGCTTAGCTTAATGTAGAACTTGATGTACTTGCTTCATCAGTAATACAATTTCTCGAGCGTCAAGTATGAACTTCCAGATTTAATCTGTTCCCAAATTTCAACAAGTTGAGAATTCAGGTTTTAGTTGAAGGCTTTAACGGCCAAGGCCAGACCTTGACTACGTTAGTCTTAACAGTACTGTCACTGCTTGATAAGTCATGTGAACTTCGGTTCGCGCCATCGTTTGGGCTTTGACGGCCATGGCTTGACCTTGATTGCGTTGGTCCTAATCCAATGTCCTAAATACGATTTGCTCCATCTTAATCTTGTCAGATCGAAACTCATTTGAGTCATTATAAGTCAAGGGTGCCAAGCTTGAAAACCTAATTGACTTGGGCTTGCAAGTGAATTGGTGATCTCTTGGGTTTGTCTCTACCCCAATTCCTGACTTTTAAGTGTACAAGGAAAGGTATCTGTGGACCTTGCTCCGTCACTATAACTATCACTTGAGTTAGGTCCATATTCTTTTATTTTCTGTCCAAAACATATATATATATATAAATCCACAAAAAAACTCAAAAAAAGTTTTCTTAATTAAAGCATAAGCTAAACTCACGATATTACCGAAGTCAGATACACCAACATACCACAACCATTTCTCCAAAAATGGTGAGTGGTTAAGGTCAAAGACGTGTGGTTCTATTTAGACTCATTCGCGGTAAGTCCCTTTTGCACATTTGTTTTGTTTATCATTTTATGGCAACCACATCACACTTAATTGCAAATAAAATATAGCAAAAAAACACCTTTTGGCGACCACAGTGGAAGGCTTAAAACGGGATTTCATCGTCTTTAGCCCATCGTGGATTACCAGAATGTAGTTTCAGGCCATTCACCAATGGTCAGAACCTGGAGATCTAGTGCTCTCAAGGATGAGGAGCCAGAGGGCTTAGCCCTGATTGGATCCCCACTTGAGCATCCTCTTTAACAAAGCCCTATAACACGAAGGGATGAACTGGGTCGTAGCCGCGGCAGTGAGAGCAATGGTGATGATGACATCCCTGAGGATGAACGAATAGAAATAGAAGGCTATTCTCCCAAGACTTTCATGGCTATGCGTAAATGCCGTTTAGAAATCGTGGACCAATGAGTCCAACAAACAATGAGAGAAGCCTTTAAGAGACAACGTACTGAAATAGAGTGTAATCTAGCGGCCCAGCATGAAGGCTCTGCCGCCATAAGAGCCGTAATAAATAACGTTAGAACCTTGATGCATGATAGGCTTCACAAGGAGAATGACAAAGTCTTAGTTGAAATGAAATCGACATTGTCTTCAACTGCTATCCTTATTGCTAAGGACGTGGCAAGATAGATAGTAGTTGAGGTCCAGCCTATCTTGGTTAGACAGGCTGAGGCTCATAATGGCTTAGTTCAAGCCATTAGAGAGGATATTAGGCAACTTAGGCCTGCACAGCTTCCCCTTAGCACCATTCAAGCTCACGATTATGGTGACTCAGGTTCACTATGATGTCCCTAAAAGAACGGAAAACCCAGTTATGGCTAACCCGAGTGTCACACACTTAGAATCTAGCCGTAGGAACAATGTGCCCCTTGGGGTTGTTGACTCTTTGAATCAGAGTTTTTCTCTGGCCTCAAGGGATCTCAACCCCAATATGCCAATTTTACCTGTCCCCGAGATAGGGGAAGAAACTGTTCATACCCTCCTCGGGTAGTAGAGATAACCTCAAGGTCCACTCAAGGCCTTGAATTAGGAATGTAAGGGAAAGTACCGACTCTTGGGAATCAACCTATCCTTCCTAGACCTCTCCATACTTATCGTTCAGGGGGCAAGTTAATCACCCACCTCCTCAAGACCATGACTTGGGGACTGATCAAGCAAGGATGAACCAACAACCTGCTAATATTGGTGTACTCCCAAGCATGTAGTATAATCCAAGTCCTGTTGGAACATACTTCATGGTCAACCAAGTGCATTACCCCCGGTTTGGGCAACAACAACTGTTCCCACACCTAATTGTAATGGGTGCTCAGGGGTATCCTGTAGATCCCCGTTGAGATCCTCACCCAATTGGGGGGAAATGGCAGGTGCATAACTATGTACCTAACCTACCTCTCTAGGATCAACTGGTTGCCCTCATCGTTAGATGTATAGGCCAGGCCTTAGAAGGGTCAATAGACCCTCATACAGTAAACCTTACCTTGACTATATAGACAAGGACTATCCTTTTCTTTAAGGATATAAAATCCTTGAGTTTACCCTTTTCTTGAGGGAAGGGACTGTGTCTGCCCTCGAGCACTTGGCAAAATTTAATTGCCAGCGTAGGGAAGTGGCTGACAATCAGTATCTCAAGCTTAGGCTATTCCTATGTTCCCTAACTGAGACTGCTTTTCAGTGGTACATTGGCCTACCTCCCAATTCCATATATTGCTGGGATAACATGGTGAGTAATTCCAGGCCCAATTCCAAAGAATGGAGCTAGAAACTTCCATGTACAACTTGGCTCGAATAACATAAAAGCCAGGTAAATCTGTGGAAGATTACATTAACCAGTTTAAGAGAGCCAGGTTAAAGTGCACAGTAGCCCTTCCTGAAGTTGTATACGCCAAGCTAGCCTTGAATGGCTTGGGTATTGAACTTAGGAAGAAATTTGAGGGCTCGAACTTCACGACGCTCCTACAGCAGGCAGAATGTGCCGCTATGAGGCTGTCTTGAAAGAAGAAAGCCTTAGGGAAAATGGCGTGTATTGAACTTACGTGCACGACTTAATAGAAGAGGATAAAGGTCCTCCATATGAGATTGACATCGCTGAATACGTCAAGGGGCCCCCTATGGTTTGCAATCCTTTGGTTAAGAAGGACATCAAAGCCAGGAAATCTTATCAATCCCAAGACTTGAGAAAGTACTCATTTGACCTCTCAACAGTCGACGTATTGTTTAATTGGCTTGAGGCAAATGAAAAACTTAAGATCAAGGGTAAACATAGAAGGCCTGACCCAAATTCTACTAGAGGGAAGGTATACTATAAATGGCACAATTCATTGACCCATTCAACTAAGAACCGTATCATCTTTAGGAGCGTCGTTCAAGATTCCATACAAGCAAGGGAATTAATCTTCTTGGGAGGAGGACAAATCGGCGTTGACAAAGACCCCTTCCCTTGTATTGTCCAAGTTAATATAATTGAGGTAGCAAAGCCTCGTTATTCCCATAACATCCAAACTAATAGCAACTCTTTATGCAGGATGGATATGGACAAAGAGAGGCTGGTTATTGCTAAGGCTTTTTTTGATAAATTATTGGAATCTGGAACATTTAGGTTCCCTAGAACCGCGTTGAGATTACCAGAGGATTATTACACATGGCACATCATGGCTGAACATTCAACACACAGTAGTTTTACGTTCAGAAGATTCTTAAAGAAGAAATTACAAGGTATTATTCTTCTTTCTAAGGAAGAAGAGTTAGCCATGGGTATTCTCGCTGATGGCCACTTGCAGACAGTCTTCGCTTGTAGGAAATAGGCATCGAAGAAACTCTTGTGCCTCATGGATAACCTCTACGGGGGTTGTGGCCACAAGTTAGTCTCAAAAATGAAGAGGTTGAGTCTTGACCCAAAGAAGGAATCAGCTCTCTCAACAAAAACACCACTTCCAGGACCTCCTCATGGTCTTACTTCAAAGACCCAGATCATAGTGAAATAGGGCCTCCAAAGAAAAATCCGAATTATCACCTAATAGACGTGGACACTAGTCAGGCACCACGACAGTTAGGACACCAACCTTTTGGGGTCCGATTTGAAAATGTCCAAAGAAGAAATCACCTCGAACAAGGGGAGGTTAGTCCCTCCAGCCTTACCAGAACTCAAAACAGGAGGCAGCTGGGAAAGAAGGCACCTCAACGGAGGCCTTTGCTATGCTTAACTAGGCTCTCTCAGGATGAAGCCAGAGTCCGCAAGTGCAAGCAAACTGAGCACATGGATCTTGACGATCCAATGACTGAGTCCAAGCCTTTTACTATTATCGGTAAAGGGCAAACACACAAGAAGCTCGAGAGATGGGCTAGCCTCTCACCCTCTGAGGGGCGAGAGTCTTAGTGGGATCAGCTTGCCAAGAATTCCCGAGCTTAGGGAGCAGCTGAGGACGAGGAGGAGTACTTCCCTCTTAACATCAACTTAGTGGAACCTTTAGGCCGTTTTAACCCAACATGGTCTGATATAGAGAACAATTTCCACGATAAGGACTTCTCCCAACCAAAAGGAGGAGTCTTAAACCCCAAGGGTTGATCCAGAGGACCAGCGAATGGCAGTCCTCAACACCAAGATCAAGACACACTCATGGTTGTCAGCTCGTAAAAGGGAATAGACAAGGGATCCAAATACAATTTGGGACGCTTCTAGAAAAAGTTGATGTTAGAATTGCATTGCTCCTTCTTTGGAGTTCATGGCAACTGACACTCAAGAAAGCCTCGAGGGAGACATTATAGCATCAGAAGCGGATCCTCAAGTGGAGCTTGTGGCTGAGGTAGCAGCCACCACAAGTAACTCTGACCCTTTGTCTTTTAAAATTAATACCTTAACATTTTTTTATGATCATGCTTCATAGCTTTATGTTGCTGCTGATATGTTCTGATCTTTTTTGCTAGGCTTGCGATTAATTGCTCTTAAGTGAGATGCTGTGTTTTAATGTATATTTTTGTATGTTGGTTGTTAGTTGCTTTTGGTACCAAAATTCTTATTATATCTAGTTAAGTCGGTTAAAGTTTGTTCAGGTTCTCTCATCTCCTTTCACTTCTTCTCTCATCTTAATCTCTTCTTCCACTAGGTTAACTTCAAGATTGATCTTGAAGCTTAACAATTGGTATTAGAGGTGTGTGTTGCTGCCAATAGATTACTTTTTGATTGATTAGAGCTGGTGTGGCGCAAGAAGCAGATATCAATGGCTGGAGGTGTAACAACATGATCTGGTGCTGCAAATGTTGATCCTAATGTCACTTATGCTTCGGTTGTTGGCACTAATGCTGCAGCAGGTGCTGAGTACAATACAGCTGCTCAATTGAAGAATCAAATGGATGAAATGTTTCTCGAATGCAACAATTACAGTTAGATAGGATCAAAAGTTTTCTGATCAATGCATTCAGCAAACTCAATGTATTAAGGATAAGTTTGTTGGACTGCAGGATCAGCTCAATAGGCAGAATGTGCCCTCCAATGCTGGAATTTTGTTACCTATTAGCCAACAAGTTTGACCTCCAGGTGTGGTGCAACCTCAAGCAGCTAGTGTAGCTGTTGGACAGTAGGATCATCCTCCTAATCCAGTACAAGCTCCAGTTGCAAGTATGACCTTAGGATAGAATGATCGTCCATCATATCAGTTGCAATATCAAAATTCTTGAAGTAATGATGCTTTATCCAGCAATAAGAGTAGTGGTTTTAGGCAGCCAAGGATTCAAATTGAGCCTTTCGATGGATAATAGCCACAATCGTGGATTAGAAGATGTGATCAATACTTTCATTTCTATCACATTAAAGAAGCTGAAAAGGTTGAATTAGCGGCTATTTATCTTCATGGAGATCATGAGGTATGGCTTTACATTTTTTTGAAGAGTAATCCTTCATGGTCTTGAGCTAAATTCGTGGAAGAACTTTGTGAACGTTACGGAGATGAGGACTCAAGTGTCATAGTATGGAGATGAGGACTCAAGTGTCATAGTTGATAACTTCAACAAAGTAGTGCAAATCACATCTATGAGAGAATACATGACGAGATTTGAAAACCTTAGAGCTAGTATGATTGAAGCTTATTCTCAGGCAATTGAATCATACTATGTATCTTGCTTCATAAGTGGCTTAAGGCCAAAGATAAAGAACCTTGTTAAGGCAATTGGCCCTAGAACCTTATCCAAAGGCTAAATTATTTGAAGCGACGGTTCTTGCATCAAATGATGGGCCTAGGTACAGAGGTGGAAGCTCTTATCAGCAACAGAAGGAATCTGTTAGATCTAAATCTACTCGTTCTGTTGAGAATAAGGCTCAACGACTATATTTTAAATGTAATCAGCCTTATCAATTTGGTCACAAGTGCAATCCTAAGTTCCTCATGACAGCAAGAGGAGGTGATGCTGATGATCAATTTGAAGCAGATGAAACAGAGGCTGAGTTGGATAGTTCTAATCGTGAATATCAAGAGGAGCTTCTTGAAGATGAGTTTGAGATCTCTATGAAAGCCTTGACAGGAAATGGGGCTCTTAACACCATTAGGATCAAAGGACAAGCTGGCAAGAAGTCCATTGTTATTCTGATTGATAGTGGCAGTACTCACTGCTTCATTGATCCAAAGGTGTTGAGAAAGGTTGGGCAGGATACGATTAAGACACAACCATTAGCTGTGACAGTGGCTGATGGGAATTCCATTCTTACTCAAACCAAATGCCAAGGATTCCAATGGTCTATGCAAGATCACCAGTTTGAGTATGACTTTAGGATCTTGCCATTGGGAGGTTGTGATATGGCTCTTGGTGTGGATTGGATGAGATCTTTTAGTCCAGTGGTCTTTAATTTTCCCAAGTTGACAGTGACTTTTGAAAGGCAAGGATCTACTGTAACATTGTAAGGCATGGCTGAACAAGCTCAATTGCAGCTGTTGAAGGCAAGAGCTTAGAAGGTGGATTCAGGAAGGGTGCTTATCAGTGGGTTGGATAGTTATTTGCAATCTCACATACTGAATTGGGAGAGCCATCTCATCCTATGGTGCAGGCATTGATTGATGAGTTTGGGGATCTATTTGAGCAGCCAAAGACTTTACCTCCCAAGAGGAACTTGGATCATGCAATTTCTCTCAAGCCTAACTTAGAACTAGTGAAGTTAAGGCCTTACAAGTACCCTCATTCATAGAAGACAGAGATTGAGAAGCAAATGGATGACTTACTCAAGACTTGCTTCATTCGACAAAGCCACAGCCCTTTTACTTCTCCTGTGATATTGGTTAAGAAGAAAGATGGCTCGGCTAGAATGTGCATTGACTGTAGGCAACTTAACTCCCTTACAGTCAAGGATAAATTTCTAATTTTTGTCATTAATGACTTGTTGGATGAGCTACATGGTGTACGCTTATTTTCCAAGTTTGATTTGAGGTAAGGGTACCATCAAATCAGGGTGATGGAGCAAGATGTTTACAAGACTACCTTTAGAACTCATCATGGGCATTATGAGTTCGTGGTTCTGCCTTTTGGCTTAACAAATGCTCCAGCTACTTTTTAGGCAGTAATGAATGATCTCTTCAAGCTGTTCCTGAGGAGATTTGTGTTGGTATTCTTTGACGATGTCTTGATTTATAGTCCTAGCATGGAAGAGCACTTGAAGCATTTGAGGGAAGTGTTCTTGGTGATGCGCATTCACAAGTTTTTTGCCAAATTGACTAAGTGCTTTTTTGCTCAGACTCAACTTGAGTGCTTAGGTCATGTGATCTCTCATAGAGGGCTTTGTACTGATCCTTCCAAAGTTCAGGCAATGAAAGAATGGCCAATTCCTGTTACATTGAAGCAGTTGCGCGGATTATTGGGATTAATTGGTTACTATAGGAAGTTTGTAGCTGGTTATGGCACAATTGCCAAGCCCCGAACTGATCTATTGAAGAAGGATGCATTCAAGTGGTCTGATAAGGCTAAGGAGGCATTTGAAGCTTTGAAAGCAGCTATGTGTGCAGCACCTATTTTGGCAATGCCAGATTTTGAAGAGGAGTTTGTTTTAGAAACAGATACTTGTGGGAGTGGCATTGGAGCTATATTATCTCAAAAAGGAAGGCCAATAGCGTACCTTAGCCAAGCCTTAAGTCCTAAGCACCAAGAGTTGTCCACATATGAGAAGGAGTATCTAGCAATCCTTCTAGCGGTTGATAAGTGGAGACACTACTTGGATGGCCATCAATTTATCATCAGGATAGACCATCAAAGCTTGCATTACCTGCTTGAGCAGAGGATTGTTACAAGAATTCAGAAGAAAGGCTTGATGAAGATGTTAGGACTTGATTATGCTATTGAGTATAAGAAGGGGAAAGAGAACGAAGCAGCTGATGCTTTATCTCGAAGATTGGAAGAAGATGAGCAAGGTTATTATAGAGCTGTATCAGTGGTTCTTCCAGCCTGGATTGAGGAAGTATACAAGTCCTATGAGAATGACAATTTTGCACAAGAGTATGTAACTGCTTTTAGCATCAACAAACCTAGCAACATTGCTCCTAAGGCAGAAGTATCTATTGTCAAGGGAATCATCAGACCGAAGGGAAAATTGTACATTGGATCCTCTACTGATCCGAGATAACAAATCATCAGTGCTTCCGATGATTGAGCTCGGGGAGGCCACTCAGGTATTGATGGTACTTATCAGAGGCTCAAAGCATACTTTAGTTGGACTGGTATGAAGAAGGAAGTGAAGGAATTTGTGCAAGCTTGTGAGACTTGTCAGCAAACCAAGGCCGGTGATCACATGTATCAGGGACTTCTCCTATCTCTACCTATTCTGGATGGTGCTTGGAAAAACATAAGCATGGATTTTATTGAAGGCTTGCCAAAATCAGAGGGTAAGGAAGTTACTTGGGTAGTGGTGGATCACTTTACCAAGTTCAGTTATTTTGTTGCATTGGCTAGGCCTGCGATAGCAGAGAAGCTTGTAAGAGTGTTCCTTGATAACATCTATAAGCTTCATGGATTACCACAATCCATAGTATTTGATCAGGACAAGCTCTTCACCAGTCATTTCTGGAGGGAATTGGTCATCCTCATGGGCACAACTTTGGCTTTGAGTTCTTCCTACCATCCACAAATTGATGGCCAAATGGAAAGAGTTAATCAGTGTATAGAATACTACCTTCGGAGCATGGTATTCAGTCATCCTAAGGTTTGGGGAAGATGGTTATCTTTGGTTGAGTACTTGTATAATACACACGCTCATGCTTCAATTGGCACCACACCATTCAAGGCTTTATAATGTTATGATCCTCCTTTACCTTTGATGTTGTAAAAGCTAGTGACATCAGTCCCTGAAGTGGATGATTTAATGCAACAAAGAAGACAGTTGGTGAAACTTTTGAAGGATAATCTTCATCAAGCTCAAGCAAGGATGAAGTATTATGCAGATAAAAAGCGTGTGGACAAAGCTTATGAAATAAGAGATATTGTTCATTTGAAGCTTCAGCCATACAGACAAGCTTTAATGGCCGTGAGAAGGAATGTTAAGCTATGTGCTAGATACTTGAAGCCATACAGGATCATTGAGAAGATTGGGAAAGTAGCTTATAAGTTGGACTTGATGCCGAACTCTTATATTCACCTTGTGTTTCATGTGTCCCTTTTGAAGAAGCAGGTGAAGAAAGGACAAGATAGTTTAGCTCAGCCCCCAGAAGTTGGTTCTAATGGTGCTTTGCTGTTGAACCCTGCTGCCATCTTGGATTCCAGACTACAGAATGTCAAGGGTAGGTCAGCAAAAGAGACTCTGGTGCACTGGTCTAATTTGGACAAGAAGGATGCTTCTTGGGAGGAGTTGCAATTCATGAGAAGCCAATTCTCTACCCTTCATTCTTGAGACGAGAATGTTTTTAAGGAGAGGGGATTGTTATGATCATGCTTCATAGCTATATGTTGCTGCTAATATGTTCTGATCTGCTTTGCTAAGCTTGTGGTTAATTGCTCTTAAGTGAAGTGCTGCGTTTGATGTATATTTTTTTATGTTAGTTCTTAGTTGCTTTTGGTGCCAAAGTCTTATTATATCTAGTTAAGTCAGTTGAAGTTTGTTTAGGTTCGTTGTACCTTAGCCAATCTTAGGAGCTTATAAATAGCTTAGATCTTCTTGTAAGAGATCATTAAATCAAATACAAAATGTCTTTTGATATCTTTTCTCTTTCTCATATAATTCTCTCTCTAATCTCTTATCTCCTTTCACTTCTTCTCTCATCTTAATCTCTTCTTCCACTAGGTTAACTTTAGGAATGATCTTGAAGCTTCACACATTCAAATCGCCTGATAAATCACTTGACATAATGAATATGATATTTGATGGGCCTAATACCATTGATAAATCCATCAAGCCCTTATAAATCAAAGCCAAATTTGATGGCATTTTTGTGAACAGGGTCTTAGTGACAATGGCGAGGCCATCAATGTTTTGCCTACGTATATGTTGGGCGTCATTAGTAAATCTTGAGATGATCTAATTACTTCAGATGTTGCAATTTGTGGCTTTTCTAGGGATGCATGAGGGCCCCTACTGAAGTAGATTTCCAAGGCACGCTAGAACCCTAATGCGAAGGAGCCAAAACCTCCCATTAATGGCCTAAGAGGCTATCTCCTCAGCACTAGCAAGGCTCGTGGCCTGGCATACTAATGATATGCTTTGGGCCAGGCAGCCTTTTAATGGTTTCCAGGTCCATACCGCACAAAAAGAGGAGCTGGAACTCTCTAACTTAAGAGAAACACTAGCAAAATGGAGGATTTGAGGGCTAAAGTCCAAGATCTTCTCCCTGAGGTTAATTTGGGCTCCATAGAAGACCTAAGACCTACCAATCTGAGTGCCATGCTTTCTCAAGAGCAAATAGAGTAGTACTTCACTTTGCTTCGTGAATTTAAGGATTATTTTGCTTGGGATCATCACGAGATGCCTAGCCTAGACAGAAAGGTGGTTGAGCATAGGCTTTCTATCAAGCCAGGTTCGAGACCCATCATTCAGGTCAAGAGGAGAATGTCCCAACAAGTAATTAGTTTGGTCAAGGAAGAGATCGAAAGGCCCTTAAAGGCCAAGTTTATCAGGACTGTTAGGTACGTCGAATGGCTGGCAAATATTGTTTGTGTCCTAAAAAAGAATGACAAAATCAAGGTTCGTATTGACTTTAGAGATATGAATGCAGCCACCCTAAAGGACGACTACCCAATTCCTATTACTTATGTGCTCATTGACTAAGCATTGAGGCATGAAGTCTTGTCCTTCATGGATGGCTAGTGTGGGTATTATGAAGTTACAATTGCTTCAGAAGATACCCATAAGATGGAATTCAGGTGTCCTAGGTTAATAGGGACGTTTGAGTGGGTGGTTATACCATTTGGTTTGAAGAACACTAGCGCCACCTTCTAAAGATCCATGAACAAGATCTTTCATGATCTCTTTGGCAAGACCATGGAAGTCTATATAGATGACATCATGGTCAAATCAAAATCCCAAGGTAAATAGTTAGAAGACTTGAGGGCCGCGTTCCTTAGAATGAGGGCCCATAACCTCAAGATAAATCAATTAAAGTGTGCTATTGAGGTGCATGCTAAACTTTCTCTGTTTTCTGGTGCACCAAAGGGGCATTGAGGTGGATACTAATAAGACTAATGCCATCCAACAGACCAAACTGCCTTCAAATAAAAGGAGCTTCAACGCTTCCTAGGACAGGTTAATTTCCTAAGATGTTTCATCTCAAATTTCGCAGGAAAAATGAAAGTCTTCTCTGCAGTACTGAGGCTCAACCCTGAGAAGGACTTCAAGTGGGAGGAGCCATATCAAGTAGCTTTCAAAGCCATCAAGGAGTACTTGATTAGGCTTCCAGTTCTTATTCCACCAAAGCAGGGCAAACCTTTGAGGATCTGTGTCTCTGCTTCTAAGCAATCTGTTGGTTGTTTGCTTGGACAAGACAATGAGCAAGAGTTTGAATAGCCTGTGTTATATCTTAGTCGTTGCTTATATGAATGTGAAATAAAATACTCCTCGATTGAGAAATTATGTCTATTGTTATTCTATGCATTAGTAAAATTGAGACATTACTTCTTAGCATTTACTATATATTTAGTTGCTCGGACAGATGTCCTTAAATACATGCTAGAGGGGCCATTTATAAGGGGAAGGTTGAACAAGTAGAGTATAGCTTTAGTTTTAGTTGGTGTATGTATCACAAAAGTCAATAAAGGGCAAAGCCTTAGCAGACTGTTTAACTGACCACCCAAACATCAGTACTGACCTAGACTGTGAACCATACCAAGTCTTGGTAGTGGAAATGGCCCCTTGGAATTTATTTATCGATAAACCAATGACCAATTCAAGTGCTGGAGTGAGAATTGTGATAGAATCTCGTGCTGGGATCATCCCCAAATTGGCCTTTATTTTGGTTGGCAAATGTTGCAACAACATGGCCGAGTATGAGGCATTGATGATAGGCCTGAAAACTCTCCTGGAAATGCAAGTCCTCAATGTTATCATCAAGGGGGAATTCGCAGCTGGTAATTTGCCAAGCAAAACGGGAATTTTAGTGTTTGAGCGATACCTCAAATCGATACTTATTAGTAGTACAAATGTTGTTGAGTAAATTCGATGGTGTACAGTTTAAGCATATCCCTAGAGAATTTAGCAAAGCAGCTAATGACTTGGCCTAGTCAGCATCAGGGCATAAATTGCCCAGGACTTGGTGCAAAGAAACGATGATCATTAAAACCAAAGTTTAGACTGTGACATCGAGTCACTGAATCATTATGTCTTGTAAGCAAAGTAATGCCAAGTAGACCCTTGGAATGCTTTAAAACCCATCAAATTGTCCTGAGTCAACGTGAGGACATGAGGAAGCCTCTAATGGAGTATTGCAAGAAACCTTAAGATTACGTTAAGTATGGAAAGATGAAGATGAGGGATCATAGATTCCATCTTGATGATGAATCGAGAGACTTATACAAAAGGGACGCTAGTGGAGTGCTTCTCAAAAGCCTTGACTTAGACAAAGCAATGCTAGTGATGGTAGGAGCCCATGTGGGCATCTATGGATCCCATATAGCTGGCAACAAAATGTACTGACTCATCAGACATTATGGCTATTACTGGCCATCAATGATGGATGATTGCATCAAGTATGCCAAGGGGTGCAGTGCATGCCAAAGACATGCTCATGTGCCAAGAGTCCCTACTGCCGAAATGCATGCTATTGTCAAACCCTGGCCATTGAGAGATTGGGCAATGGATATCACAGGAGAAATTAACCCTCTTTCTAGCAAGCAGCACTTTTACATTCTTATGGCAATATATTATTTCACAAAGTGGGTGGCGGCTAAGCCATATTGGAACATCAATCAGCAAGATGTGATTGATTTTATCAAACAATACATCCTATGTAGGTTTGGTATCCCAGAAACCATTACTGTGGACCAAGTTAGAGTATTCAATGGAGTTGAAGTTAAGGATTTTACCAAGAGTTTCAACATAGAAATCTTGAACTCAACCCCTTACTATGCTCAAGCCAATGGCCAGGCAAAGTCAACCAATAAGATTCTAAAGGCCAATGTTTAGAAGATGATTGAGGACAATCCAAGGAAGTGGCACGAATTGCTATTGGATGCCCTTTTGTGGTTATAGAACGTCCAAATGAGATGCAACTGGGACAACTCCCTTCCATTTGATGCATGTCTATGATGTTGTGCTCCCAATGGAATTAACAGTTTAGTTTATTAGACTAGCTCATCAAGGAAGGTTTTCTAAACTTAAGTATTAATGGAAGGACCCTAAAGAAATATGTGCCATCAATTTGGGATTCTAACAAGGAAGTCGTTAAGTATAGATTCCCAGAATTATGGGCTCAATTTCAATATCAATGTCTCAAGGATCAACTCCATGATCCTTAGGATAAGAAAACAAAGAAAAACAGAAAAGGGAACCGCCAATCTGAGAGATGTATTGAATAAAAATGCATATTTCATTAATATTTTCAAAGAGTACATGCCTTATATACAAAGTGATACGGGCAAGCGACTTGTACGGCCAAAAGGCTCTTTACAAAAGAAAGAAAAAGGAAGACTAAAAGAGTTAAGTCATAATTCGCACTAAGGATTCCTTTATAGAAGACAACTGGCTTGTTGCGTTGCTCAGGTCGTGGTCTAAGGAAAGAGCTTCCTCTTCAATAACTCAGCTGCTTCTTTGGGCCTCCACAGTAGCTCCCTCGAGCCTTCTAACCACACTGCCTTGAGAGGAATGTTGTTGTCTCGGGGAAGGTAGTTCTCCATGAAGATGACCCAATTTCTCCTCCAATTAATGAATTTTATCCTCGAGGCCCTTGATCTCTTGAGCATGCTGGCTTTGGGTCTTTATGGCTTCCTCGAGAACTTTTGCTGGCTCTTCAACCACAGAGACATCTTACTCGAGGGGAGCCACTGGGAAACAATGCTTGCATTTAGGATCAAATATGGTTTGAAACATCAAGAGTTGGAAAGCCACATTACATAATCTTACCTTCAAAGATTTCCTCGATGAAAATTAAGCCTCTAGGGAGGAGGAATGGAGCTTTCACAAGGCCCTGGTTCAAAGAGACTGGGAAGGAAACCTCATCAGAGGTTTGACTGATAGTTGGCTCCACAGCAAAGGTAGCCATGTCACCTCCTTCTTCAATACTTGAGCTTAATGATTTAGTACTCTGACTAAGCTCTAGTGCAATCACTTGAAGTGGAGAATTTGGTATCTCCACTATAGGGATGTATTTCAAAAATATTCCTTAAATTAATATAATTAATGCAGCGAAATGATTTAAAATTGCTAATTTTAAACTACGGGTGATTTAAAATTCTTAATTTTAATCTACAGACTTAAAATTCCCAATTTTTAAATCTACGGGTCTCTATTCTAATACATTCATAATAATAACATGAAAACAAACTAGCATAATAAATACAGTAAATAAATAGAAAAGCAAAATACTGAAAGGAAAAGATAAGAAAGAAAAATACTGGATGTAGACCGTAATGTCACTCCAAGAAATCACCGAGACCGTGAGACCTTCTATGCAGTCTCCTCTGAACACCCTAAGTGTGGATTTCGAAAAATATTGAACTACAAAAACTTTTCAACAAAGATTTTTTCTCTTTTAATCTCAAAAACTCAACACTCTCAAAAAATTATTTAATTTTAATTGATTGATTGATGCTAAACCTTAATTCCATGACCCCTATTTATGATAGGCTACTGGACCAAAAATTTCTTAAAATTTTGTTGTGGTATAAAAGAAAACAAAACAAAACGGTGTTGTTTTAACTAAAATTTTGTCCCCGGCACAAAATGTGGCACGTGGCACGTGGCACATTACTATTAGCCGGTGACCGTTGCCACCAATCATCGTGTGGGCACCGCTGGTTGGACCATCCCGTGCAACGTGAATCACTGCCTGGGATTGTCGCGCGCTGGTTAGCCCATCCCACACGACGCAGATTTCGCCCCGTTTTTTGTTTCCCACATGTAAAAGTTCTTATTATGAATTTTATTTTTACAAAATAATTTCATTTTTATATTTTTAATTTTATTCATCTAATGAATACTATTTAGAAATTTTTAATTTACTCATCATATGAATAAATAATTAATCTCATAAATTCTTTTAACATTTTTCTGATGGTGCAAATTTCGAGGCTTGCACAGGGACCCAAGGGACAATTTAACTCTAACTTCGAATGGGTCAAATTAATTACATCTCATGATAAAATTTGATTACCATTTAGTATGACATAATTCCACTAAATAAATCCTACTACACTCTAAAATCAAATTATTTATTCGATAATTCCCAATTAGACTATTTTGACGACAATAACCCCTCTATTAGATATCCATCAGAAAAAATAATTATAACTACTACCATTATTTTTCTCACAGCTTTTCTATTAGTTCCCGACTCCCCCCTTTTCAGAATAATTCATCTATAAATGAACAAATTCATAGTACAAACTCCAAATGTAGAACACCTGAAATACTTTGGCTAAAGTTTTCAAATTAATTCAAACACTTGCAAATTAACTACGAGGACATCTGTATCCCGTAAGAGACTATAGATTCCTTATTGAATACCTGATCCCTGTCACACCTCACACCGCTACCTAACGTAGGTAAGACTTCAGTCATATTTAGAGACCCAACTTTTAAGCACACCAAGATAAATAACACTCCATGCACAGGTCCAGAATACCCTCAGGATTTTGAGTGATCATTCAAAAAGTACATTATGAATTACTCATTTTCGATAGTAGTCTAGATACAAGTAACTCACTTGGCCAAGCTCAAGGTTCCAATCTTATTGACGAACACTAACATGATATTTCTAGATCCCTATCCACATGACCTAGATAAGCCATCTAAGGTATTATATTATATTCTTATCAGACAAGTTGTCCAAAACTTATCACTGACTATGAACTTGCTTTGATAGCACATCACAATTTTTATTTAATTCTATTTGTAGCTCAATCTCACTGATCATTTAAACCAAACTATGACGTCTTATAAGACTACGTCCATCTCATGAAACATTTTAAAAATAATCACATGTATATTTGGCTCATAAACTATAATCAGACATAAAAAAAGGTAAAACAATTTTATTTATTAATATTTAAATACAAATAATTGGGTTTTCAGGACAATGGTTCCAACATCCACAATAACTCAAGCTAGCTCTTCCTGTGGCTGAAAAGAGGGCCAATTTAGGAGCTGCTTTGATAAAGATGAATGAGACACCAATCAAGAAAAGCCAATACCTTTGATCCGGGGAGCCTGGCTGTTCTTTTTCTCACTAGCTATGAAATAGGTTCTTCTTCGTCTTCTTCCTCTTTTGCTCCCTAAATGGATCCAACAGGAAGAGTTGGGGGAACCTCCTTATGCTTTCTCTTTCTTAAGCCACCAACCTCAAGGAGCTGGTGAAGAGGTTCCTAGAGGGGATTCCTCTAGCAACATTTGAGTAAAGCTCCTAGTTCTAGTGCTGCTGGGGGTTGCCTGGATAGTTGCTATAAAAATTAAAGACCAAAGATTAGTCTTTGTTCAAGCCGCTAAAATTAGAGTGAAGCATACGTCAAAGGTGGCGGTTTACCTAATCGTACCTTCTACGGGGTTGTGGCTGGCTTCCCCTAGAGTTGGGACTTGTAAGCTTCGAACCAATAGGTTTGAAACCACGCTATAAAATGTGGTGTGGCACACGGGGTGTACCTATGAACAACATGATACCCGTAAAGGGATTTCACTTCTTGGTTTAGCTCACAAAGCTCCCTAAGCCAGATTGGTTGGATGGAGATCCTCTTAGTCCACTAAAGGTTCTTGGTCCTTAGACTAGGAAAAGGGATGTCTTGGGCCATACCCAATTTCCTGGCAAACAATCCATGCTTATATGTTTCTAAATTACCAGGATGAGTCTAGTGATGGAAAAATAGATCTTAAGGGCATAGGATTACCTACCAGATGTGCGAATTGATGTCCACAGAGACATCATAATGGTGGTCTAGATTTCTGAACCAGAGTGGACCAAGATTCCTATCCCTGAAGGGAGTCCATCGAGTCTCCTTTTACCTCGAGGAGACATTAATCTCTCAAGGCATTGGTCAAAAGACCATCCTCAGGGTAGTTGGACCTCATGATGAGCAAAGTACTCCCCAAAGCAGGAAACCCCCTCACCTGTGGGAGAGTGGCAACCTTTGGGGCAGAGCTCAAAAAAATAGGCTTGGGCCCAAAGCTGGACTAGCCACAAGGGTCCACCAATTTGGACAACATAGTTCTTAGCTATGATATCCCTAAGGCATCCATATACTTGGGCCAAAAATAATGCTCCAAAGGCCAACGGACCAATGCTAAAGACTAAGTTTACAACCATGGTCTTTAAAAACTTAAAGATTGAGTAAGAGGAGTTGGCGAAGAAAAACTTATCTATCCAGAACAAGTAAAAGCATGCCTTTTCTTCTCTTGACCCTACCCAAAGTCATGAGCCCCCGTTACAGACATCTTAACAAAGGACTCATAACCACTAGGCAAATCAATTATAGAGAAGGCAGAGGCGAAAGCTTAAGCCTCATTACAAATAAAAGAGTCAAGAGGCAAACCCACTCCTCCCAGTAAAAGACTTGTTAAGGCTGCTATGTCCTCTAAGGTAATGCCAAGAAATTCCTCAAGGAGGACAAAAGCATTGTAACAGGTGTTAGCAAGTGAGCACCATCACTATAAGGTAATCATACCTAAGAGCAATGGTGGAGAGCTTGATTGCTTTGTAAATATGAAGATTCTTCCATTTCTCTTTGTGGGTCACCATTAAATTGTCGACCCACTTAGCGTATCGCTTTATCAAGAAAGTCCATTCTTTAAAAGGCACCATTTTATTTAATATGCAACTTCCTCCACAAGCATAACTTCCAGAAGCTGTACACAGCAAAGGAGATTCATCAGTATCCGAAAAAAGTCCCTGAAGACTTGTAAGATCTTCGGATGGGTCAAAGATAGCCCTAGGGCATAAGATGGGAAAGAAAGATCATTCTCTAGTAACCAAGAAAGATCCTCATCGATGGTGTCAAGATCAATTGGGCTTTGAAGCACAACAGAGACTATCGAGATGTTCGATTGAAGTAGACACGTCAATTGCTCAATTGGGCAATCAACTTAAGCAAATGGGGGAAGACAACAAATGAAATTTAGGCCATCATCAGATCAGAAGAAGCAAAGAATTGAAAGCAGATTGGATCAAGATTCAAAGATTCAAGAGTGAAAGCAAGAGTTTTTCAAGGTCACTTAAAAGAGAGAACAGAGCAAAAAAGTAAAAATTGAGAGCCTTAATTGTCATAGTTAGCGACATGCGGGAAGGAAGAGCAAGCGACGCAAAAAAATTTTCTCTTGAGCTCCCCGTAGTCGATGAGGGTCAAATCAGGCAGATTTCTTACCCATTGTAAATTTGAATTTTACCAACAGTAAGTGGGGGGCATTTATTTACACCCTAATTTTGAAAGGGCTAGGATGATGGGAAAAGTGCCATGTGCTTAACATGTGAGGTCCACCTCGAGGAAAGTCTAGCCTTGAGGTGCTAAAATAATGGTGTCTCAAGCCCAGCATCATGAAGAGGTGATCACCCTAACAAGGGTATCAACTACTCGAGGACTTGAGATGGTTGAAAGGAAAAAGGAGCTCGAGTTCACGGGACTTCCAAGCAGGCTACAGGACAAGTGGCTCCAGGCTCAAAATGGTTACTTGGAGTGCAATCTCAGATACTTGGGCACTAAGCTTAATCCAAGAGGCCGTGGGCCTTCTAAAAGGGACTTCCACTAAGATTACGGATGTGGGCACTAAGGAATTCCCTTCAATACTGAATTAAGGACACGTACATTAATATCTTATAGGCGTAAGAGGAAGCTTAGTGGCCTAACATAGGAAGAGTTGCCACAGAATTAGGAGCAGCAGTTATTTTTGTTTTTCTGTAAATAAAGGACTTTGCGTCAGTCCAAAACAACAACAAAATAATACAAAACTTCATCAAGTTTTCTTTACAGCACACTTGTGCTCTTTTCTTAGGAGTAGCATAACTTAGCATAGTTTAGCTTAACGTAGAACTTGATGCACTTACTTCATCAGTAATACAGTTTCTCAAGCTTTAGGTATGAATTTCAAGTTTTAATCTATTCCCAAATTTTGACGAGTTGAGAATTAAGGGTTTAGTTTAAGGCTTTGATGGCCAAGGCTTGACCTTTATTGCGTTGGTCTTAACACTACTATCACTACTTGATAAGTTAGGTGAACTAAGGTTCGTGCCATTGTTTAGGGCTTTGAGGCAAGCTTGACCTTACTTTGACAAGCCATTTGAGGTATCATGTTATAGTCTTATCAGACAAGTTGTCCAGAATTCACCACGGACTTTGAACTTACTTTGATAACGTGTCACAATTCTAATATAAGTCAATCCGTGGCTCAATCTCATTAACCACTTAAACCAAACTATGACATGTCGCATTGGACTACATCCATCTTATGGAACGTTTTAGAAACAATCACATACATATTTGACTCATAAACAATAATTAGACATAAAATAAATTAAAAAATTTTTTTATTAATATTTAAACCCAAATAATTATCAATTCAAGACATTGGTTCCAATAACTGCTTGATAAGTCAGGTGAACTTAGGGTCACGCCATTAATTAGGGCTTTGACGGCCAAGGTTTGACTTTGATTGCACTTGAATATTGTTTTCCCCATCTTAGTCTTGTCAAACTTAAACTCATCCGAGTTATTATAAGTCAAGGGTGCCAGGCTTGAAAACCTGATTGACTCAAGCTTATAAGTGAACTACTGAGCTCTTGGTTTTGTTTCCACCCCAGTTTCTGAATTTTAAGTGTACGAGGAAAGGTGTCTGTGGGCCCTGCTCCGTCATTGTAACTACCACTTGAGTCAGGTCCATATCCTTTTATTTTCTATCAACATATATATATATACACACACTTAACAAAAGTCTTCTTAATTAAAGCATAAGCTGAACTCATGGTATTACCGAAGTCAGACACACCAACATACCACCACCCTTTCTTCGTAAACGGTGAGTGGTTGAGGTCAAAGATGTGCAGTTTGTATTTAGACTCGGTCCCTAGTTGTGGTGAGTCCCTTTTGCACATTTGCTTTATTTATCATTGTACGATGATCACGTTACACTTAATTGCAAACAAAATAAAGCAAATAGAGGCCTACTATTATTATTACATGCTAAATCAAATTAAAAATTATAAATTATAAATCATTTCTCGGCCTAAGATATTAATTACGTACGCTTTCCTTTAAAGCTTCAATGATCAAAACCTAAAGAAAAAGTAAGTAGGTTATACCTGACTCCAGGTTAACACAATTTTTGCTTTGTTTTGTTTATAATTAAGTGTGATGTGGTTGCTGTAAAAATAAAAACAAAACAAACGTGCAAAGGGGACTCACCACGACTAGGGAGTGAGCCTAAATTCGAACAGCAAGTCTTCAATCTCAACCACTTACTATTTTAGGAGAAAAGGTTGTGATATTTGGCTGTGTTTGACTTTGCTTATACTATGAGTTCACCTTAAGCTTCAATTAAGAAAACTTGCTCAAATATTTTTATAGATTTTTTGTATGTATATAGACAGAAAAATAAAGGGATATGGACCTAACTCAAGTGACAGTTATAGCGACGGAGTAGGACCCACAGACACCTTTTCTCATACACTTAAAAGTCAGGAAAGTGGGGTGGAGACAAGTGCAAGAGTTCAACAGTCCACTTACACGCCCGAGTCAATCAAGTTTTTAAGTCTCACCCCTTGACTTATAATAACTCAAATGAGTTCAAGTCTTACAAGATTAAGGTGGCACAGACGTGTTCAGGTCACTAGATTAGGGCCAATGCAATCAAGGTCAAGCCTTGGCCGTCCAAGCCCTAATCAATGGCGCAAACTTAAGTTCACCTGACTTATCAAGCAGTTATTGGAACTAATGTCCTAAAAACCAAATTATTTGACTTTAAGTATTAATAAATAAAAGGGTAATTTATGCCAAAAATTTATGTACTTTATCCATTGTGCCAATTTAGTCCATGTCCAATTCAAAATATGTCAATTTGGTCCTTAGAGAAAAACTTATGTTGAGTTTTTAATGAAATTTTTAATGGTTTGACCATGAGTTGGGTTAAATTGAGTAAACACATGAATTTATAATAAGTTACTTGCATCTAATATAATTTTTTCGTTCAAAATTACGTCATTAACTTAACTTAAATTTGACCAAAAGGACTAAGTTGACACATTTTGAATTGTTCAGAGACTAAATTGACACAAATAAAAGTATAAGGACTAAATTGACACAATAAGCAAAGTAAAGGGACCTTTAGCGTAAATAACCCTAAAACAATTGTTTTATCTGTTTTATGTTTGATTATTTTTAATGGGTCAAATACGCATATGATTATTTCTAAAATGTTCCATGAGATGGACATAGTCCAATACGACATGTCATGGTTTAAGTGGTTAATGAGATTGAGCAATTGATAAACTTAAATCAAAATTGTGACATGTTGTCAAAGCAAGTTTATAGTCGGTGATGAGTTTTGGATAATTTGTCTGATAAGACTATAACATGATACCTTATATGACTAGTCCAGATCATGTGGATAGAAATCCAGAAGTATCATAGTTTGTGTTAGTCAATAAGATTAGAACATTGAGCTAGACTACCATAATTGTTTATTTCTTAACTACTATAAAAAATCAATGGTTTTTTTTGTGATTAGGTGACAACTCTAAATCCTAAGATTGTCTTGAACTCGTGCACGTAGTGTTCGCCACTTTAATGTACTTAAAGTGAGGTCATATAAAGTGGCCAATAGTCTATGTACGTTTGGTGACTGCATGAAATGTAATAGGAATAGAATAGTCAACATGGAGTCTACAGCCTCTTATGAGATGCAGATGCCACCTTAAATAGATCCGCAAGTGTTCGGAAAAATTGGAATCTTTGGCCAAAGTATTCTCAGTGTTCGTTGCTGGAATTGATACCAAGAATATGTTCTCGTGTCACATAATTATTTGAAAAGAGCGAGTCAGGAACTTGAGGAAAAGCGATGAGATGTATAATGATGGTAGTTTTAGTTATTGCTTCTCATAGACATCTAACAGAGGGGTTGATCATTCAATTATTGCAAATTGGGAATTATCAAATAAATAATCTAATGCCAGATAGTGGAATTAAGTTCTATTAGATAGTAATCAAATACTATCACGAGATGATAATGAGTTTTAACCCATTGGAGCTAGATTTAATTGTCCTCCCTACACAGCTTCTAATTTTACGCCATTCAAAAAATATTTAAGAATTCATGACATGAGTAAATTTATTTTTTGCTGAATATTATTCATTAGATGAATAAAATTGAAAATATAAAATTAAATTCATAAGATGAATTTTTAAACGTTGGAAACAAAACAAAACAAAAAAGGAAGAAAACAGCATCAATCCACGTCGCACATGATGGACTAACTTGACGGTCCTCAGGTGCAATCCGTGCCTATTGGGGCAGACCAATCATAGCGTGCCACATGCCACATGGCAAGTTCTGGGGACGCCCCTAGGGAGCAATCCGCGCCAACAGGCGCGGACCAATAGACGCATGACACATGGCTCCAGTGAATGTTGATGCGTGCGTTGCTCCCCTGTGCCAAAAGACTTCTTTGCTTTTTATTGTCAATCCCACATCAGTTTTCATGATTTTTTCATCCTAGTAGCCTATTATAAATAGGAGTCCTGGAATTATGGTTTAGCATTAACAAATTAATTAAAATTAAAAGGTTTTCTGAAAGTGTTGACTTTTGGAAAACAAAAAGAGGAGAAATTTTCGTTTAAATTTTTCCTCTAAGTTTAATATTTTTTAGAGACTACATTCCAAGTGTTCAAAGGAGATTACGGAGAAGGTCCCGAGATCTCAGAGATTTCTTTAAGCGACACTGCAGTCTATATCCAGGTATTCTTCTTTCCTTTTCTTTTAGTTTTTTTCCTTTTCTATTTATTTGTAGTATTTATTATGCTAGGTATTATTTATGTTATTATTAATGTATTTGAGTAAAGGCATGTAGGTTTAAAATTTAGGAATTTTAAATCTATAGATTTAGAATTAGGAACTCTAGGTCGCTAATAGATTCAAAGTTAGAAATTTTAAATCGCTCCGCTGCAGTTAATTTAGATTAACTTAGAGAATATTTTTGAAATATGTACCAACAATTGATATAAGAGCCAGACTCTGATTACAATTCGTAATGAACATAATAGGCAGGATAAATCGAAATAAATAAATTTGCATATAAATAAAATAGAGATTTCATTCAAAGAAAATGAAAAATATGAAAGTGTTATTAAAGTTGTTTAATAATGGTTTGAATTGTCGATTTAGTTTTAAATTGTTTTAAACATCGTTAGAATTAAAGGTTAATTCAGATCCGTAAATTATGACTTCCAAAAATTGTATTTTAGATATGATTCCCTATATTTGATTAGATTTTTAAAATTATTTTATTCTAATAAGATTAGATACAATGTTTTGAATATCCAATATGATTAGATGTTTGGATTTATTTTTTTTTAATGAGATTAAAATCATTTTTTTAAATATATAAAAAAAATTTGATTTTTTTGATGCTGTCATCAGCAGCTGACGTCAGCGCTAACGTCATTGGCTAATGTCAGTGATGAGGTGAATTTTTAAAAAATTCTGTTTAGGATGTGCAGACATCAGTGCAGTTTTGATGAATAATAATACTAAAGTAATTTTATTTTTTATTGAATTAAATTTTAGAATATGATTCTTATGTAGATTATAAGATAATCTAGTTGTAAATGCCCTGTAAATAAATTAGAGAACACTAGTTTATAAAATTTAAGTGAGTATTTCCAAATAGATTTAATAGGATAGGACATTCTATTGTTCAAATATTTGGAAAAAAAATATATTTTGTGTAACGTTTAATAATATTAGAGTTAAATAAATAAATAAATAATAACAATAATAATAATAATAATAATAATAATAATAATAATAATAATAATAATAATAATAATAAAAGGGCAACTTAATATGATTAAAATTCAGAATATGATTCTGAAAGTGATTATGAGATAATTGAGAATAAATGAAAGATCCACCATTAAAAACATCAAGTGGGAGCGCGGCTCAGGAGTTGAATCCTTACGGCCTCCATAGCTAGCCTAACAGTATACTGGATAAGCGTTACTCCTGAGGAGGGTGTTTTATCTGTGGTCTATATGGTTAGACTTCTACGAGATGGATTGAGGTACGGAAAACAGCTAATGGCCACGCTGCCGTGGAGCATCTTGTGGACTTGTACCAAAGTCTAGGCAATGGTACACACTTGACTCGGATATTATATAGGACTCCAAGGGAGTGCTATCTTAGAGGCCAAGGAAGAATGGTGAGTTAATTATGTTTTAAAAAAATTTTAATTGAGAATAGTTCTCATCTATCTGATAACTCGATACGGCTCCGCCGCCGGAGAGTAGCGGGTAGATTAGTTAGGTCATCATTGCATACATCATGGGATAGTAAAGTGGATTTCATGTCCTGTTTTGTTTGCTAAAGCAATAAGAAAGTTCACTTAATCAAACATCAAATGGGAGCGAATTTCTATGATTTTCACGGCCTTCATTACTAATCTAACAATATGGTAGATGGATGCTACTTCCTGCGGAGGGCACTCATTTGCAGTGTACAAGGTTAGACCTCTTAGAGACAGACTAAAGTGTAGGAAAACAGGTGCGACCATGCTGCTGTGGAGCACTTTGTAGACTTGTACGGATTTCTATTTAGCGGTATACACTTGACTAGGGTACTACGTTAGCCTCCCTAAGGAGCTCTGTCATATGACCTTAGAGGCTAAGGGTAAAGTGGTGTGCTATTTTTATTCAGTAAGAATTTACAAGAAAACAAAATTAATTGAGAAAAGTTCTCACCTTACTGATATCTCCATGCGGCCCTGCTGTAGGGGAGTATTGGGTCGTTTGGTTGAGACACCACAGCATACATTTTGGTATGGGATTGTGAACTCCATACTTAATTGTTTGCTAAAATAAAGAAATATGTCTATGTATGTTATGTGACTTGTCTACAGTTTTAACTTTCATACTGCTTGTTCTTAGATTTTATATTACATTTCGATCAATACTGATGTCCACTTAAGCTCACTAGAAAATGTATGTTCAGTACATAACAATGCTCATTGTTCTCTATTTAACTACTAAAACATCTACTAAGTTGAAATAGCATCTTTGAACAATAGCCCAGGCTAATAAGTTAATAGGGTGCTTGTTTCGAATAGTATCAAATGTATTCTAGTATAAGATACTTTAAAAATCGACTGTAGTAGAGATGCCCAATTTTTGAGAAAAAAGTTTGATGGGCTATTAGGCAGTATGAGAACACCTTATAAAAACGATTATTGATGCTAAAGTGTGTTAAGTATTTTTAGTTAAGGAGCGTGTCATAAAGACAATAGCTCCTTCAATTGAATTGGAATTCTTGACGCAAATATTGATAGCCAATCTCAACATGATATGATCCTGATTTGCTTATCAAGGTCCTTCAATCAGTTCAGTATGCATTGATTAATGGTGATTACTCGCTGTCTGAACTAATGAATGTACAAAAAGTGAGAAAAAGGTGTCATGGGTACTAAGAGAATAGTCTACTTAATGGGAACAATCATCTCAGGGAACTAGGAACCTCCAAAGGGCAAATTAAAACAAATAAAAAGAACTGGTCATAAAAATTTAGAAGGAATTGTCTAGAAACTCATTTATTCTTGTTGCCAAGATTTGAAAACCATCAGAACAAAGTATTCAATATCTTGTTGATTGTAATCGAGATTAGTTGGTAGTACACCAATGTTCTGGTGGACTGTAGATCAACCAATCAAATCTGCAAGGAGTTTTGGAGTTTTAAGTAAGCTGGGAAGCTTATAAATGGCAAGTTGTATCCTTTGCTTCAAGGTGGTACAAGAGTTTCAGTTTTGGCACCAAGAATTAATGGTTTAAGGTTTTGGAACATAGTTTTGATCTTCATATACTAGTCTTGTAGAAATTTGATTTCCATTTCTAATTTTGTTCATAAAATCACTTCCAGTTATTTTGAAAATAACCTGAAATGTATACAAATAAAATGTTTATTTAAAAGGTATATTGATAGATAAAAATTTTTAAGTCAAAACTTTGTAAGTGGCAATCCTATGTCTGATATAAGCTAGGCTGCATGACTATGAAAGAAGATTTTCCTAAAGTAGCTATAGCTCTTAATGGCACTTGAGCTTAGGTCTTATTAGTCTAATATGATTTAGAGACTGGTTTGAGATGGTATTTAGGATCACTGGATTCAAAATGATGACCAATCTACCAATCATGTTTGAATTAATGGTGATTTAAAGATTCTTTAAGAGTAAAGGCAAAACAACCACTAAGCTGCTTGAATTTGTTCACAAAATGTTTGTGAACTTATGATTGTTTGAGCAGGTGGAGGCTATTAGTATTTCATCAAGTTTTTTAGTTGATGACTCAAGTCACTTCAATTAGATCAAGGTGGCAGATTTCAGGAGACCTCTTAGTTTTTTTTCTTACTGAAAAGTGTTGTAGAAAGATTCAATAATGTGTTATTGAATATCGTAAGGTTCATATGATGAATCAATCTTACACACCAAAAGGGTTTGATATGTAGGAAGTTTAATAAATGGGTAATGGTAAGCTTATGTTAGAGAATTTGACATTATGAGATGTTGTGTCTTAATAGCATACTTCGTTTTGGTTAATGCATTTGACGTGTACTAAAGCTAATCTTAAACTGTACTAAAAGCACGGAAGCCTCAGTGTAGTGGGAGGACGATCAGGGCATTTGATATATTCATTTGATCAGCCGTAATGGTTGAGCATGATAATGAATCTGATTCTCTAGACTGCAATGGAGTGCTTAAGGATAGAGATGCAGACCAATGAGTCATGGAAATAAGAGCTAAGTTGGAGTAAAGGTATTCTAACAAATTATGTGAACTTGTAGAGGCGTCGAAAGGCATTAAATCCATTAGATTGGATCTAAATGGATGTACAAGAGAGAGAGAGGAGTGGATGAGAAGGTAGAATCCCGTAAGGCAAAGATTGATGGCAATGGGTTTTACCCTAAACGAAGGAATCGTCTATGATGAGACCTTCCGGAGATTTCTATGCCTAAGTCCATAAGGATACTCTTATCCATTATGTCTCATTATGATGAGATATGACAAATGGAAGTCAAGATATGATTTCTGAATGGTCATCTTGAGAGACATATGTATGTGATACAACCAGACAAGTTTATTGCCAAATATCAGGAGCATATAGTATGAAAACTGAGGAAGTTCAATTATGGACTTAAATTAGCATCTTGGTCATTGATAGTAGATTCGAGACGATCATCATTTCCTATGGGTTTGAACAAATGGTTAATGAGCCACAGGAGTACAAGTGACATAATAGGAAAGTAGCGACGTTCTAAGTGATGTATTTAGGATTGCATTCTACTCATTAAGAATGGTATAGAATTGCAACAACCTATTAAAGAATTGACTATCCAATTATTTCAAAAATAAAAGACCAAGGATTAATCAACTGTGTTCTTAGGTCAAGCTTTTGCGAGATTGTGAGAAAGGATGTTGGTTTGTTATAGGTTACACATGACTTTTAAGGATTCTTGACGTTTGACGTTAGAATTTATGTCAACCCTAAGAGTGGGAGTTATTAGATGGTGAAGTATAAAGTGATCTGGTATTGCTTAGTTCACTATAAAAGCTGGGTACTTAATAGCTTAAGAAGTAGTAAAGTAAGCTTGTTGACTTCGAAGGTTCCATATAGTTCTACAACTTGTGAGCAAAAGGATGTGACAGTGAGGCATTACTATTGAATTTGTTATAGTCAATAAGTTGACATGTCCCTAGGGGATAGCTCTGTAATGAAGAATTAATTAGGTTTAGGACTAATGGGAGATTGTTGGAACCAATGTCCTGAAAACCAAATTATTTGTGTTTAAATATTAATAAATAAAATTATTTTATATGTTTTATGTCTGATTATCGTTTACGGGTCAAATATGCATGTGATTGTTTCTAAAACGTTCCATGAGATGGAAGTAGTCCAATACGACAAGCCATAGTTTGGTTTAAGTGGTTAATGAGATTGAGCTATGTATAGACTTAAATTAAAATTGTGACATGTTGACAAAGTAAGTTCATAGTCGATGATGAGTTCTGAACAACTTGTCTAATAAGGCTATAGCATGATACCTTAGATAGCTTGTTTAGGTCATGTGGATAGGGATCCAGAAGTATCATAGTTAGTGTTTGTCAATAGGATTGGAACATTGAGCTGGATGACCGAAATTGTTTATTTCTTAATTGCTATCAGAAATAAATGGTTCTTTGTGATTAGGCGATAACTCTAAATCTTGAGATTGTCTTGAACTCGTAAACATAGTGTTCGCCACAAATGTGCTCAAAGTGAGGTCCTGTAAAGTGGCCAATAGTTTACGTACGTTGGGTGACTACATGAAATGTAGCTGGAACAAGATAGTCAACATGGAGTCTATAATCTCTTATGAGATACAGATGTCCCCTTAAGTAGATTTGCTAGTGTTAAAAAAATTGGAAATATTTGGCCAAAGTATTCCTAGTGTTCATCACTGGAATTGACACGAAGAACATGTTCTCGTGTCATATAATTATTCAAAAAGGGTGAATCGGGAACTTAAGGAAAATTAGTGAGAAGTATAATGATTGTAGTTTTAATTGTTGCATCTCACGGATATCTAATAGAGGGGTTGATCGTTCAATTGTTATAAAAATGGAATTATTAAATAAATAATTTTACGCTAGAGTGCAGTAGGATTTATTTAATGGAATTAAGTCCTATTAAATAGTAATCAAATATATCATGAGATGATACTGAGTTTTGACCCTTTTGCAACTTGATTTAAATTGTCCCTAAGGTCCCTAAGCAAGCCTCTAATTTTACATCATCAGAAAAATATTAAAGAATTCATGAGATCAATTATTTATTCATAAGATAAGTAAATTTAATTTATGCTAAATATTACTCATTACATGAATAAAACTAAAATCTATAAAATAAAATTCATAAAATGAATTTTTACATGTGGAAAACAAAAAAACAAAAAAGGAAGAAAACGGCGTCAATCCTCGTTGCACACCATGGACCAACCAGTGTGATATGGTGATGTTCTTAAGGGGTAATCTGCCCTTACTGGCACGGACCAATCAGAGTGTGCTACGTGGAATGTTCTGGGACACCCCCAGGGAGCAATCTGCAGCATACGGGCGTGGAACAATAGACGCGTGACACGTGGCTCCAGTGACGTGTTGATGTGTGCGCTGCTCCCCTATGCCAAATGACGTCGTTTTTGCTTTTTATTTTCAATCCCACGTCAGTTTTTCTTGATTTTTTTACCTCAGTAGCCTATTATAATTAGGGGTCCTATAATTATGGTTTAGCATTAAAAAATTAATTAAAATTAAAAGGTTTCCTGAAAGTGTTTTGGAGAACTAAAAGAGGAGAAATTTCTGTTGAAAATTTTCCTCTAAGCTTAATATTTTTTGGAGCCCACACTCCGGGTGTTCAGAGGAGATCGCGCAGATGGTCTCGCGATCTCGGTGATTTCATGGAGCGACACTGCGGTCTTTATCTAGGTATTCTTCTTTCTTTTCTTTTAGTTTTTGCTTTTATATTGTTTATAGTATTTATTGTGCTAGTTATATTTATGTCATTATTATGAATGTATTAGAGTAGAGACCTGTAGGTTTAAAATTAAGAATTTTAAACCTGTAGATTTAGAATTAGGAATTCCAAGTCGCTAATAGGTTTAAAATTAGAAATTTTAAATCATTTCGTTGTCGTTAATTAGATTAATTTAGGTAATATTTTTGAAATTTGTCCCAATAGCAATGACAGTAGTGTTAAGACCAACGCAATCAAGGTCAAGCCTCGGCTGTCAAAGCCTCAAACTAAGCTATGTTAAGTTACGCTACTCCTAAGAAAAGAGCACAACTGTGCCGTAAGAAAACTTGAAGAAGTTTTGTATTGATTGTGTGTGTTTTTGGTCTCTGGCAAAGTCTCTTATTTATAGAAAATCTAAATAATGGGTGCCACCTAATTCCGCGGCATTTTCTCCCCATGTTAGGCCACTAAGCTCTTTCTTGCGCATCAATGAGCAATGAACATGTCCATGACTCAGCTTTGAAGAGAATTCCATGTAGCCCACATTCGAATTTCTAGCTGGAGTCCTCTCTAGAAGCCCCACGATCTCTTGGATTAAGCTTAATGCCCAAATATCTGAGATTGCACTCTAAATAACTGTCTTGAGCTTGGAAACCACCTATCTTGCAGCCTTTTTGGTGGTCCCTTGAGCTCAAGCTCCCTTTACCCGTCAACCATCTCAAGCCTCAAGTGGTTGATACCCTTGTTTAGGTGATAATCTTCTCAAAACACTGGGCTCGAGATGTTATTTTTCTTTAGCATCTAAAGTCCAATTCTCCTCGAGGAGGGCCTCATATGTTAAGCATGTGGCACTTTGCTCAAAACAGCGTTGTCCCAACTCCCTCAAATTTAGGGTGTACCCTTTTTAGCCATTGGTAAATTAAAATTTACAATGGGTAAACAATCTACCTGATTCGACCCTGAACGACTGCAGAGAGCTCGAGAGAACATTGTTTGTCATTTGCTCTTCTTTCCCTCATGTCTATAAATGTGGCAATTAGGGCCCTTAAATTTTCACTTTTCTGCTCTGTGCTCTTTCCCTTTGCTATAATCAAGCGCTCTTCAAACACTTCCTCTTCTTTGTTCTTGAATCTTCAATTCTTGATTCAATATTCTTCCATTCCTTGTATCTTCCTGAAAACAATCTGATAATGCCCAAATTTCTCTCACCGTTCTGCTCCCTCCCTTAGGCTAATAGCCCAAACACGTTTTCTCTAATCAAATACTTCAATGGTCTCTGATGTGCTGCAGAGTCCAATTGATCTCAACATCATTTAGGAGGATCTTTCTTAGTTACAAGAGAATGACACTTCATCCACCTTCTCGTCCTATGCCCTAGGGCCTATCTTTGACTCGTCTCACGATGTCCCTAGTCTTCAGGGCGTATTTCTAGATACTAACAAATCCCCTTGCTTCGTACAGCCTCTACAAATCAATCTTGAAGAGGAAGATGCATCTACCAAGAAGTGGCGCCTTTCAAAGGATGGACCTTCTTAACGAAGCGGTACACCAAATGGGTTGACGGATTGCTGCTGACCCATGAAGAAAAATAGAAAAACCTTCACATCTACGAAGCCATCAGGCTTTCCACAATTGCCTTTATGTATGACCATCCCATCATGATGGTGCTGACCTATTGTTGGAACATCTATTATAACACTTTTGTGCCCCCGAGGGTTTTCTTGGTATCACCTTGGAAGACATATGTCATGATTGTGATAGGAAGTGCTTAGTAGTTTTAAGTCCTAAGGCATATTCTAGTAGCTTATATCAATAACAATCTTGTAATGGTTGGTATATGGCATTGGCGGTTAGTTTAGTTAGTTGAAGTCAAGGTAGTTAGTTAATTGGCCAATATTGGTGGCTGATGTGTAATGTCGATTAGAGCTAGGTGTCCATGCGCAATGTATCCTTCTTTAGCCGCCATTAGCATAGCCTAGTATAAGTATGAGCTCTTCACATTTAATCTTGATATGATGAATGATAATTGATCTTCTTTCTCTATCTCTTTATCTAGATTCTCTCTAGACTTCTTCTATTTCTCATCTCCTTCACTTCTTTTCTATCTTATCCTATCCATAGGTTATGATCAAGATCCTTCTTGAATCATACAATTGGTCTCATAACCTTGATTTAATTCCAAATCAAGCTTTTGATCAAGAAAATTGTGTGAAAAAAAATAGAAAGAATTCAGTACTGATTTTTGTTGCTGCGCAAGACTTTAGATGCTTTACATTTGATTTCGTTGAATCTACTTCAACTAGATTGAGTTTGTACTGTGTCAAGTTTTTTGTGCTGGCTACAATTGATCAAAAAAACAAGTTCTGGTGCTGAATTTTAATTTAGTCTAGCCGATCAAAGTGCAAGAACTTCTATAAGATCAACCTGATCAATTAAGCTCAAATCTGTAGTGCAGGTACTGTTTACTACTCAAATTAGCAAGAACCTGAGGAGAATTTGGCAATTGTTGCGACTTATGTGATGGAATGATTGAAGTTGATCAAGAAACAATTTCATATAAAGTTGAGATTAAGTGATCTGAAGCTGAATCTTGGAGATGCTCGATTAATTACTGAAGAATACCAAAGTTTATCTCAACTTAAGCTTTGAGTTCTGAATGCGCTAAGTGAAATTACCTTATATTACTTACGCTATTTCATTGAGATCTGGTAGTTATCCATTCAAGAATTCAGATCACAAATTGGTTGCTGATCCCCAAGCTTCATTCATTTAGCTCACTAGCAATCGATAGTGTCTCTGTTGGCCAATTCACTTGAGTAGTTCCGGCCAGAAGAAGAAAAAAGGCTGCTCAAATGGTTGGAGGTGTAACCACACGAGCTCAGGCTGCATCCTATGCAAAAGTAGCTACTGGAACTACACTTAGAGCTGCGGGAAACATATCCTCTAATGCTTCTGCAGGGGGTAATCCAGATCAACCAGTAGGATGGCAGCAACAAATGCAAGACATGTTGTTAGCGTTTGAGCAAAGATTTATCATGCGGCAAGAACAATTTGAAAGCAAGTTTGAGCAGCGATTGAATTAGGGTCAGAAACAACTTAACAGACCAGTTGGAGTTGGAAATGGGCCTTCTGTACCTAATGCTACAGGCAGTTTGAGTACACCAATTGTACCTCATCAAGTTAGGCCTCTGATGTGTTTTTCTACGTCTATCAAAATTCAATATAACCCCTATCTATTAAACACACCTAAATTGAAGTGTAAGGCGAGAGGGTGTCGAACCACATGGACTAAGAGTACGTGAATTTAAACTATGACCTAAATTGATATAAGGAAAAGTGATATCTTTGTGTTAATTAATCTAGAAAATGACAATTAAACTAAAGTAATCAACTACTAATTTAAATTGGAACCTAGGATTTGCGAATCCATCATTAGCCAATTATTATTGCGTTAACTCTTAAATTGGGATTATTGATTGTCACACGGGTAGTGGTTTAGGCTACAAGCATCAACCCACTAAGGTAATGTTGTTAGTATTGCGTATTGACCCTATCTAACTAAAGCATAGGGAAAATAGGCTCTACCTAACGTATTGTTAATTATTATGTATTGACCCTATCTAACTAAAGCATAAGGAAGATATGCTTTAATTAACAATTCGGTTAATACTATTTCTTAATTAATTAATTCTAAGGCTACAAGCACAAAGAATTAATTTATAAATATCAATATCAACAATTAAAGGTTACAAACTCAATAATTATATCAATTGAATAAATAATAAAAATATAATACTACAAAGTATTTATCTCAACCACGCAATTCATATAAACAATCAAATTAACCCGAATTAAAAGTAAACAAAAGTAAAGGCTAAGATTTCATCTAACCCCAGAGAGCAAGTTAGCTCTCCATCAAAGATGATTCGGTGAGGAAGAAGATGAACAAACTCATGTTGATCTCCACGCTAATTTCGCTCTCGTTCCAATTTAATGAGAAAAAGAAAAAGAAATTAAAATTTTGGGGGAGAGAGAGAGAGCTGAGAGAAAGGAGAGAAAACAGGGGCGGTCCTCTATTAGAGCTGAAAGCAAAGACCCCCCCTTCCAATTTAAACGCTCCTTAAAACCCTCGACTACTCTAGGCTCAATTTCGTGCTTGTGGGCAGGACTGTGACGGTGGTCAGCTGGGCTTGACAGGGAGCTGGCCAGTGATGACATGGGATGAGGTATTAGGCTAGAACAATGGTGGGTTGGCGTTGATGGGCTTGGCTGTTGCGTCTGCCGGTGTCGAGGTTGATGATTACGGTGTGCTGTGGGCTTGGGTTGGAGATGATAATGTGGTGCTGTTGATGGGCCGGAGCCGGAGGTGGGCCGAACAGGGCTGCAGGGTTGAGGTTTTGGTTTGAAGATGATTAATAGTGCAGGTGCGGGTGGGGCTTATACGTTCTTGTCTCGAATTTCGAATTGACTTGATTTAATTGTTTACCCGACGAATTTCTCTTATTTGCACCAAAATTTGACAATTTTTGGAACTTTAATTTCAAACCTGTTAAACATAAAAATTTCCAAAATGAGTGTAGAACTATAATTAAATAGGTGAAAATAATTAAAAGATGCGTAAATCTGAGGCGCATCAACACCCCCACACTTAACATTTGCTAGTCCTCGAGCAAAGCATATGATTTAACATAAAAACTACAATGACCAACTACTCCAACTATCCCAACCTTCACCAAGTTTTTCAAGATTAACACCAATATTACAATTCAAGACAAGATTAAATCATCTAGAGCATTCTCCAATTCCATTAATTTAGATGATTAAACTTCAAAACTCGTCATAGAATTTCATTAACCTTGTATCAACTAATAGGGATTACTCAAGCAACGCACAAGTGAAAGTGAATAGGATTTCATGCCACAGAATCTCCTCAAATTCACGCTTCCAACCAAATATATAAAGGCCGCACCATTGATTCACCTAAACACATGCTTATACATAAAGAAATTTTAAGTGGCATATGAGTGACCACCTTACAACATTTTAACCTTGATATAGCACAAAAGAAACTTTATCATAAACGTACATCAATTTTCACTTTTTTATTTTTCTTTTTTCTTTTTCTTTTGGAGGAAACCCTTTTTTTTCCTTTTTTTTCTTTTCATTTTTTTTTCTTTTTGTTTCCTCTTTCTTTTATGTCCATTTTTGGACTTTTTTTTTTTTTTACAACACGTACTTCATCATTACAATTGACATTGACCAACCAGTACTTTACATAACATCAAGGGCAAGGATTAGGATAAGCGAATAGGGCAGGCTTGCAAAACTCAAGATATATAAGGTTGTTTACTCAAATTCTTCAGATTTTCCGCAACACGAAAGTCCTGTGCATAGTGAATATGTGAACGCCATGTGTAGAACCCATTAATATCAATAATGATCAACAATACTCATTAACAAGTATGAAGTAGAATCATTTAATTTCATGGAATTAAGAGAACGAAATAAACAACTAATCCGACTGTCATCATAACATACAACATACGCGTATATCAAGGAAAACTTGGTGAAGCGGGTATGATGCACCTCAAAATGCACAAAAAGATGTTCAAAATTTTAAAAATTTGACCAAAAATGAGCACATGCAAATGAGCCTCACCCCCACACCTAAATCATGCATTGTCCTCAATTCAACAACATCAATCATTAAAGCACAAGAGATAGGTGAGATGGAGCAATACAACCTGACGAGACGGCGTAGACATGTATACAGGAATCCTTCAACCCGACACATGAACCTAAAAAGAGAGAAAACAAACCTCAAAGCAACTAATTAGTTCAAAAACGAAATTAAAAGCAAGAAATAACAAACCTAGGTTGCCTCCTAAAAGTGCTGAATTTTACGCCTTCAGCCAAGCGCAATGCTCTAGCGAAGATCAAGTAATGGCATCAACCAAAGAAACAACTTCATCGAGCTCACCTAAGACAACATCTACAGCACAATCAGAAGTGTCACATGTGATTTTAGGAGGGAGAGAGTAGTCGGGTGGATGCCTAATGGGCGCAACAACAAGTGTGGATCGAAGCTTATGAAAAGCGTCTAACCAAGACTCATTGAGCTCAACTAATATGTCCTTAGATAGCACACTAGTCAATGGTCTAGCTAACTTCGCACAATCCTTAAAGAATCCCTTATAGAAACTCGCATGACCTAGAAAGGCTCTAACTTGTTTCACATTTAAGGGAGGAGGTGAGTTCACATTCATATCTATCGTAGCTCTATCAATCTCAGTACCCTCCTTAGACAACCTATGGCCTAATACAATTTCCTCCTGAACCATAAAATCATGATTCTTCTCCCAAAAAAAGACTTCTTTCGTGTTCGAGTTCAACCTTCATTGCATCTCTTTAGAAGGTTTTGCATTTTCATCAAGAGGGTCACTAACTAGGGTAGAGGAGAGTGTCTGGTCTACCAAATCATCAGCAATATCCACACAAAAACACTCTGACTCATCCTCACTAGTGGGTGACAAAGAAGCCTTAGAAATGTTTAACCTAATTGTCATGTTTGCAAAACTAACATCCATTACCCCAGATCTACAGTTAATAGTAGCATTGGCCGTTTCTAAGAAAGGTTGACCTAGAATGATAGGGATATTATTTTTCGAATGACTAGGAGGTTCCATATCTAACACAAGAAAATCAGCAGGAAACATGGCTTTGTCTACTCTCACTAGCACGTTAATCAGCTCACCACAGGGGATTCTAGTTGATCTATCCGCTAACTGCAAGGTCACCGTGGTGGGTTGCAACTCTCCCAGGCCTAACTTCTCATAAACCGAGTAAGGAATAATGTTGACACTCGCTCCTAAGTCCAGTAAGGCTTTATCGATCGGGTAGTCTCCAAGTGAACAAGAGATGGTGGGGACACCAGGGTCTTTGTACTTAACTGGAGTGTTACACTTCAGAATAGAGCTCAGTTGCTCGGCCAAAAACACTTGCTTGGGCAGATGTGTTCTAGATCGCCTCTTTTGGTTCAGTAGATCCTTAATGAACTTCACATAGGCCGGGATTTGTTTAATCGCATCAAGAAGGGGAATTTTTATCTTTACTTGCCTAAATGTCTCCAAAATGTCCTCCCACTTCTTGTCCTTCCCATTTGGATGTGGTGCAACTAAAGCTTGGAGGAAGGGTACTCTAGGTTCATACGACGAGGGAAGACCGGAGGCCTTAGGGATGGGAGAAGGGTGCATGACCTCATCGGTCTCCTTTTCTCTCTCCTTGCTCTTCTCTTCTTCCTCACCACTCATGGGTACTTCACTTTCAGCACTCACCCCATTGTCAACCTCCTTCCCATTTCTTAACACTGTAATGGATTTTGCTTGTTCTTGCTGGGAAGGATAGTTGTCTTGTCTTACACAGTTCCTGGGGTTCTCTACAGCCTGGCTAGGGAGTCTTCCCTCATCTCTCCTACTTAGAGTATTAGCTAGTTGACCTATTTGGGTTTCTACCTTAGCAATCGATTGTGTATGGGAGTGGAGGAGTTGGGAATTAACTTCTAAACCTTTCATTGCACTTAAAACCTTCTCTTCAAAATTTGAATTAGAGCTCAAATTAGGATGTTGAGAGTAGTTAGAGGCATACCCTTGCAGTTGAAAACTGACAGGCCGGGGGATACTAGATTGTTGAGGTCGTGGGTTCTGTTGTTGTGGCATAAACTGTCCTTCTCCTCCTTGCCTCCAGGAGAAGTTAGGATGGTTTCTCTAGCCCGGATTGTACGTGTTAGAGTATGGGTCGTTTCGTGGGAATCCTTGAGCTGCATTGACTTGTTCCTCCTACCACTCCACATAAGGTGAAGCGGAGGGGCAGTCATGTGTAGAATGAGAGATATTAGAGCATGAAGAGTAAGCACTATGCACATTTGAAACATGAGACACATTAGGTACAGTAGAGGGGGCCAGTGTAATCTTAAATAGGGAAGTTAACTTCTCCACGGAAGAGGCAAGAGAGTCTACTTTCTTATATAAGATGGAGGTGTGAGCAATCTCATTTACTCCTCTATTTAACCTAGTAGCATTAAGACGTGCATGTGCGGCAGATTGTTGTGAATTCTCATTCAAAAGTTCGAACAATTCCCACGCCTCATCCTCATTCATCCTGAGGAATTGACCACCGCATGAGGCATCAACAGTTTGTTGACCCTTCTTGTTTAATCCAAATTAAGAATTTTGGACTAGTTGCCATTTAGGGATAGCATGATGTGGACAAGCTCGTAAAAGTTCCCTAAACCTACCCCAACTCTCGTGAAACTCCTCAGTAGGGAGTTGGGCGAAGGTGTTAATAGCTCTCCTAGTAGTGTTAGTCTTACTAATGGGATAGAATTTCTTAAGAAATTCTTGTGGCATTTGAGTCCAAGTACTAATCATCCCACTAGGTAAGGTGCCTGACCAATACTTAGCCTTTTCCTTCAAAGAGAAAGGAAAAGGACGAAGTAAAATGGCGTCATCACTAATGTTAGGAATCCTGAAAGTTGAACAACCTCCATGAAACTGTCCAAGTGTGTGTACGGGTTCTCATTGCTTAAGCCATGGAATGAAGGAAGCATCTGTATAGTATGTGGCTTAAGCTCGAACTAATGGGCTACGGGTGGCAACCTAATGCAAGACGGTGAGGCGTATGTAGTGGGAGTAAAATACTTCATGAGCGCACATGGTTGTTGTTCGTCATCCATTACTAAATCAGACTTAGCACCAGTGAATTTTGCTCGATATTGGGCTCTCAGGTCTCTTAAAGTTCTTTCAATTTCAAGGTCGAATATGGTAAAGTCAAGAGACAAAGAGCAATGACAGTGCTTGAACAATTAACCACACGAAGCAAGTAAATTAAAAATTAAATAAGCAAAACAAATAAAAAAGACAAAATAAATACTAAAAAAAATAAATAACAAGATATTCTAAAATCTACTTATACACAAAAATCACAAGAAAAATAATGCTAATAAAAAGAAAATATTTTTTTTTTATAGAAAAAAGACAATAACATTTAAAGAGAATCAAAAATTAAAAATTCTAAATTGAGAATCAAATTAAGACTTCAAATCCTAGGTTGAAAAATAAAATAAATTAATTTAAAATTAAAGAGAAAATAAAAAGTTAAAAATCAAAGAAAATCACAAAAACAAAATCACGAACGTTGCCTAGTCCCGAGCAACGACGCCAAAATCTTGATGTGTTTTTATACGTCTATCAAAATTTAATATAAACACTATCTATTAAACACACCTAAATTGAAGTGTAGGGCGAGAGCGTGTCGAACCACAGGGACTAAGAGTGCATGAATTTAATCTATGACCTAAATTGATTTAAGGAAAAGTGATGTCTTTGTGTTAATTAATCTAGAAAATGACAATTAAACTAAAGTAATCAACTATTCATCGGGAACGTATATTAAATTGGAACCTAGGGTTTCGAATCCATTATTAGCCAATTATTATTGCGTTAACTCTTAAATTGGGATTATTGATTGTCACACGAGTAGTGGTTTAGGCTGCAAGCATCAACCCACTAAGGTAATGTTGTTTGTATTGCGTATTGACCCTATCTAATTAAAGCATAAAGAAAATAGCCTCTACCTAACATATTATTAATTACTACGTATTGACCCTATCTAACTAAAGCATAGGACATATAGGCTTTAATTAATAATTCGGTTAATACTATTGCTTGATTAATTAATCCTAAGGCTACAAGCACAAAGAATTAATTTATAAATATCACTATCAACAATTAAAGGTTACAAACTCAATAATCATATCAATTGAATAAACAATAAAAATATAATACTTCAAAGTATTTATCTCAACCAAGCAATTCATGTAAACAATCAAATTAACCCGAATTAAAAGTAAACAAAAGTAAAGGCTAAGATTTCATCTAACCCCAGAAAGCAAGTTAGCTCTCCATCAAGGATTATCCGGTGAAGAAGAAGTTGAACAAACTCATGTTGATCTCCACGCTAATTTCGCTCTCATTTCAATTTAACGAAAAAAAAAGAAAAATAAAATAAAATTATGGGAGAGAGAGAGAGCTGAGAGAAAGGAGAGAAAACAGGGGCGGTCCTCTATCAGCGCTGAAAACAGAGACCCCACTTCCAATTTAAACGCTCTGCAAAACCCTCGACTAAGCTGGGCTCGATTTCGTGCTGGTGGGCGGGACTGTGACTATGGTCAGCTGGGCTTGACAGGGTGCTGGCCGTTGATGGCGTGGGATGAGGTATTGGGCTGGAACAATGGTGGGTTGGCGTTGATGGGCTGGGCTATTGGGTCTGCCGGTGTCGAGGTTGATGATTACGGTGTGCTGTGGACCTGGCCTGGAGATGATAGTGTGGTGCTATTGGTAAGCCGGAGCTGGAGGTGGGCCGAACAGGGGGGCAGGGTTGAGGTTTTGGGTTGAAGATGATGAATAGTGCAAGGACGGGTCGGGCTTATACGTTCTTGTCTCGATTTTGAATTAACTTGATTTAATTGTTTACACGTTGAATTTGGCTTATTTGCACCAAAATTTGACAATTTTCAGAACTTTAATTTTAAACCCGTTAAACCTAAAAATTGCCAAAATGAGTGTAGAACTATAATTAAATAGGTGCAAAATAATTAAAATAACAATTAAAAGATGCATAAATCTGAGGCGTATCAGCCTCCAGAACAAGTAACACCTAGACAAGTTGGAGAACAAGAAGGGACATTGGCTGCAATGAGGCATTGAGGTTCTCGAAAACAAGATGTGGAGCTAGATTCTTTCAATGGCACTCAGCCTCAATCTTGGTCTCTAAGATGTGAAATATTCTTTGGGTTCTATGCTCCTCCAGAGACAGAAAAAGTTGAGTTGGCTGCGATCTATTTGCAAGGGGACCAAGAAGAATTGTATCATGGTTTAGTCCTTGGCCATCCAACCATTACATGGCAAGAATTCGTGAATGAACTATGTGAAAGGTACGGGGATGAAGATCCAGGGGATGGAGTGGATAATTTTAACAAGTTAACTCAAGAGGGCAGTGTAAAACAGTACATGACTGAGTTCGAAAATTTAAAGGCAAGGATGATGTCCATTCATTCAAGGGAAAATGAGGCTTTTTATGTCTCGAGCTTCATTAATGGCCTCAATCCTTAAATCAAGAATCTTGTCAAGGCACTTAATTCTCCCACACTGTCTAGAGCTTACTCTAAGGCAAGATTGTATGAGTCTTCGTTATTACCTAATTGTGAAGGCCATGGTGGTAAAGTTTTGAGTTTGGAAGAGAAAAGGGCCCAAAAGTTATGCTACAAGTGTAATCAAAAGTATTACTTTGGTCATAAGTGCAATAGAAATGAAGCTGATGTAGGGAAAAAGGGAGGTTGTGAACATTATACTGCAGAGATGGATGGAATCCAAGAATTGGAGGTTGTTGGTTGTGGATAAGCTTGCAAGATTGAGGTCTCTCTAGCCTAAGCTGCTTCGGCAAATTTCAGCAGAGGCGTTTGGAATGTTGCTTCAGGAGCGAATCTTTAGCTAGAGCAGCATCAATAAGTCCTTCTAGCCATACTTTCTCATAAGATTCTTGAGGACAAGAATCTCTTAAGGGGGGAGTATTGTCATGATTGTAATAGGAAGTGCTTAGTAGTATTAAAGTAGCTTATATCAATAATGATCTTGTAATGGTTGGTATATGACGTCGGTTAGTTTAGTTAGTTGAAGTCAAGGTAGTTAGTTAATTGGTCAATATTGGTGGCTGGTGTTTAATGTCGGTTAGAGCTAGGTGTCCATGCGCAATGTATCGTTCTTTAGCCGCCATTAGCATAGCCTAGTATAAGTATGAGTTCTTCACTTGTAATCTTGATATGATGACTGATAATTGATCTTCTTTCTCTCTCTCTTTATCTAGATTCTCTCGAGGCTTCTTCTATTTCTCATCTCCTTCACTTCTTTTCCCATCTAAACTCTCTTCTATCCTATCCTATCCCTAGGTTATGATCAAGATCCTTCTTGAATCATAACAACATAGCGGCCTTGACCGGTCTTTCACTGGGACGAGAAGAATCACCTCTTGATTCTTTAATCTCTACAGAGGCTAAAGCCTTTGCCTCTTCTTTATCTATAACCGATATGCCCCATGGTTATGAGTCCTTTGTCAAGATCTTTATCACAGGGACGCATTACTTTGGGAAAGGTTCGAGAGAGGAAGTTTCATGCTTTTACTTGTTATGGTTACACAAGTTTTTCTTCGCTAACTCTTCCAACTCGATTCTTAAATTTCTCAAGAGTATAGCTGTCAACCTGGTCTTTAGCATTGGTCCATTAGCCCTGGGACCATTATTTTTGGCCCAAGTGTATGGATGCCTTATGGACATCATAGTTAAAAACAATGTTGTCCAAATAGGTGGACCCTTATGGCCGATCCAGCTTTGGGCAGCCTATTTTTCTAAGCTCTGCCCTAGGGCCCCTATGTTCCCACAAGCGAGGGGGTCTCTTACTTTGGAGAGCAATTTGCTCATTATGAGCTCCTTTTACCCTCCAAGAGCGTCTTTTGACTAATGCCTTGAAAGATTAATGTCTCCTCGAGGTAGGCAAGGGACTCAATGGACTCCTTTAAGGGAGAGAAATCTTAGTCCATGTTGGTTCAGAAAATAGGACCTTCACCATGACGTCTTTGTAGACATCAATTCACAGACGTGGCAAGCAATCTTGTGCCCTTAAGATCTATTTTTTTATCACTAGACTCACTCTGGAGTAGAAACTTACAGGCCTAGGTTGTTTGCTAGGTAATTTGGAATGGTCCAAGATATTCCAATCCCAATCTAAGGACCAAAACCTTTGGTGGAATAAAAGAATTTCAATTCAACTCCCTCAATATGTAGAGCTTCATGAGTTGAACCAAGAAGTCAAATCCTTCTATGGGTACCCTGTTGTCTGCAGGTACATCCCGTGCGACACACCTTGTTTTATAGCTTTGTTTCAAGCCTATTGGTCCTCCTTGGAGGGCAGAGGCACCAAGCAGTATTTTACACCTCCCTTTGAGCTTGTAGGTTTTAGCTCGAGAGGAAGCCAACCAATCAACATCAGGCCAACTCCATAGAAGGCATAATTAGGTAAACAGCCCCCCTTGAAGTATGCTTTAGTTCTAATTTTTGGTGGCCTGAACAGAAACTAATCCTTGTTCTTTCTTTTTACAGCATCAGTTATCCAGGGGACTCCCAAGAGTGCCAGGACCAGGAGTTTCACCAAAATGTTGCTAGAGGAATTCCCTCCAGGAATTTCTCCACCAGCCCTTGAAGTTGGTGGCTCAAGGAAGAGGAAGAAGAAGGATGTTCCCCTAACTCTCCCTACTACAACCATTCATGTAGCAAGGGAAGAAGACGACGAAGAGGTACCCATCTCACAATTAGTGAGGAAAAAAAGAGCCAGGCTCCCTAAACCAGAGGTATTGGCCTTTCATAACTGGTGTCTCATTCATCTCTGTCAAAGTAGCTTCCAACTTGGCCTTTTACAGACACAGGAAGCGCCAGCTCTAGTTATCTTGGAGATTACAGATTCTCCACCTATGGAAATTACACTAAAGCTACATCAAGATACTGAATCATTGAGCTTGAGCACTGAAGAAGGAGGTGATGTGTGTTGGGAAAAAAAACATGAATTTTGTGGGGAAATATAAACTATGATGCCGACTACAGGGTTTACAGTTCTCTACTATGGTCACAACAATAGGCACCTATTAGAGCACTTAGAGTAAGAGACTCTTCTCTCTACTTAAGCCCCCGATCGGAGAGTCACGCTTCGTGACACCTCACGTGCAAGAGTTCCCGGGAATAGATTTATCTCTATTAACCTTCTGCCCTAATACCGGTTGTTGGGATGAATTTCAAAAATTCTCCTTACTTTCATAAAGTTTACGCAGCGGAACAGGTTTAGAATTTATAATTTTAAACCTAGGGTTGATTTAAAATTCCTAATTTTAAATCTACAAATTTAAAATCATAATTTAAATCTACAAATCTAAATTCTCAATTTAGATCTACAGGCTTTTTACTCTAATACATTCATAACAATATATAAGCTTACCAGGCATAATAACGAATACAATAAATAAATAGAAAAGTGAAAACTGAAAGAAGAAGGAAGGAAGAACATACCAGGAATTGCTCTAATTATAAAGAATACCAAGAAAATTGAGAACTCGCGATCTTCTATGCAATGACCTCAAACTGCCCGGAGGGTGGGCTTAGAAAAATATTAAACTAGGAAAAAAAACTTTTAACGATAAATTTTCGCTCCAATTAGATCTCTGATACAATTCCAGAAACCAGACAAATTTGTTTCAAAAACTGAATGCAAAACCTCAGAATAAAAACCTCTATTTATAGGAGTATATCAGAGCGAAAAATTCAATTTTTTCGATGTGGGATTCGCAGTTAACAAGCAAAATGCAGCGTGTTGCATAAAAAATAGATCAAAACACCGCGTTTCACTCCCAGGAAAAATCGCGCCCTTAATTAATTAAAAATGCGTGACACGTGGCAGCGTCCCATTGGTCACCGCCCGTCCACGCGGTTTGCCCAGGGCATGACCCAACGTGCGACACGTGTCACGCACAGGTTCCTCAGATCCAAAGCACACGGATCGCCACTGTTTAAACGCGATTTTGATTTTTTTTTTTTTTTTTTTCTTTGTTTCCCACACGTAAATATTCATCTTATGAATTTTAATTTTCTAAAATTATTTTATTTTATAATTTTCAAGTTTTATTCATCTCATGAATAATGTTTGGCAAAATTAATTTATCTATCTTATGGATAAATAATTTATCTCATGAATTCTTTAATATTTTTTCGATAGTAATAAATACAAAGCCTTGCGCAGGGACCTCAGGATCAATTTAAATCTTGCTCAAAATGGTTTAAATTAATCATCTCATGAAATAATTTATTTACCATTTAATGAGACTTAATTCTACTCAATAAATTTCATTGCACTCCAGACTTAAATTGTTTATTCGATATCTCCCTAATAGACTACATTAATGATAACAATCCCTCCACTAGACGTCCATGACAAAGGATAAATATAACCACTACCATTATCCTTCTCACAACTTCTCCATTAGTTACTGACTCGCCCTTCACTAAATAATTCATTTATACTTGAACATATTCACAGTATAAATTCCAAATGTCAAATACTTGGAATACTTTGGCCAAAATTTTCAAACTATTCAAATATTTTTGAATCAACTAAGGGGACATCTGTATCTTATAAGAGACTGTAGATTCCCTATTGAATACCTGATCCTTGTCACACTTCACGCTGCTACCCAGTGTGCATGGGATTTCAATTATTCGTTTAGACCTTACTTATAGTACACCAAAGTAACTAACACTCCATACACAAATCCAGAATACCCTTAGGATTAAAAGTCATCGTTCAAACAGTACAATATGAATCACTCATCTCTGATAGTAGTCTAGAAATAAGCAATCCACATGGTCTAACTCAGTGTGTCAATCTTATTAAACACACTAACCTAACACTTTTAGATCTTCATCCACATGACCAAGACAAGTCATCTAAAGTTTCACATTATAGTCTTAACATACGAGTGGTCCAAACTTGTCTTCGACTACGAGTCTTTCAAACAACAATCCACGCCATTTATTTCAAGTATATCCGTGGCTTAGTCTCATAAACCACTTAGAACAAACATGTAAATTGTAGTCTGAGGACTACACCCATCTCATGGATGTTTCCAAAAGAAAACCACATGCAATATAAATGCTCACATACACAAATTTAATTAGGAAACAACTGGGATTTCAATTTTATTTATTAATGAAATAATATATCCAGAATAAATCTGAATTTCAGGACACTGTTCCTAACAATCTCTCACTTGTCCTAAATCCAATTTATGACAAAGTCTATACTCACCCCTTTTAAGTTTGAACCAAAGGTCTACTAAGCCTAACCCTTAGTGAGCTCAATTACTCTATTATGAAGTCAGCAATACAATACTGCTTCACATTCCTCTCACTAATGGCTCCCACTCCATGGGTAAAGATATGCTTAGATGTCGAACGCCTATCATATATATTTGACTGGAAGTCTTAAAACAATATATGCAACTGGAACCAACTCGTGACTTTGAAAGATCAGCATATAAATTCTAGCCCTTCTTAAGTACTAGAGAAGACGCTTCATTGCCACCTAGTGCATTGGACCCGAGTTAGACTGACACCTCCTTACTATACCACAGTATAGCAAATATCTGGTCTCATGCACAACATGGCATACCTGAGGCTCCCACTGCCAAAGCATATGGAATATTCCTCAATTGCTTTTCCTCTTGAGGTGTCCTAGAACACTACTCAAAAGAGAGAAAGGGACTCCATAACATACCTTGACAACATTTTGTCAACATAAGTGGCTAGAGAAAGACCCAACATCCTACTCTTACGACCTCGCAGAAACTTAATCCTAAACGTAGCGACAGCTTCTCCTATGTCCTTCATATCGAGCTATCTTGACAACCTAACCTTTACAGCTAATGGCACTCCTACATCATTCTTAATGAGTACTATATCGTTGACATATAATACTAAGAAAGTGTATACGCATGATTTGAGCAACTGATTGCACAAAACTAGAAGACTTAATTACTTCATTGTGGCTAAAAGGATCAGATTCAATGCCACGGTCAACAATTAAGGCTCCTGCTATGAACCTGTCAGGTGCCTTGACAATCCTCCCTCCATACCTAAGCTCTCGTATACCGAGAACATTCTCGTTCCTATTAGTAGGTGCATCTAATGCATCCACTATGTCTTAAGTTATGTCTAGCTGTTCAGAATTATTATCATTTTTCTTTAATTCTTATATTACTATTTTATTTTTGTTTTTGTAGTTTACTTGCAAAATCCTTCTCTGAGTGTTTTGCATTGTATTTTTTAAAAAAAAACTTTTTAATTAAAAGAATTGTGGAAAAAGATCGTCCTTGTTCCTTTTATTTGCAACACCATTTTGCTGTGGTGTACCCAAAGCAGAAAGTTGAGATCTTATCTCATTTGTAATTAGGCAATCCAGAAATTCACCCGAAAAATATTCACCACCCCGATCTGATCGAAGTGATTGAACTTGTTTATCTAATAGCTTTTAAAATTTAACTTTCTACTCTTTGAATTTCTCCAAAAAATGTATGACTTATGTCTCATCGAGTAAACATATCCATGCCTTGAGTAATCATCACTAAATGTGGTTAAGTACCCATACCCACCTCTTGCCAGAACATGTATTGGTCCACATACATCTGTGTGAACCAGCTCAAGCAAGTCACCAATCTTGTTGCCTTTACTCTTAAAGACAGGCTTGATCATATCTCTTTCTATGCAGGATTTGCAGATTGGTAAAGACCTCAAGTCCAAAACCTCTATCAATCCATCTTTTACCAGTCTTTGGATCCTATTCGAATTAATGCAACCTAAACGTTGGCGCCTTGTGTAGGCATTATCACTTTCAGGGTGATCTCTTTTAGAAGATTGAACAAGTGAACTTATGTTATATTTATTAAAACAATTACCACAGTTTTGATAAGGAAATAATATGAATAAACAATTTATTCATGTACATGTGCAAATAAACCATTTATTTCTCATATTAAAATCTTCATTATCAAAATCAACTGAATAACAATTATCCATTAATCGAAATACAAAAATCAAATTCCTGTACAACGAATGTTTAAATAATCAATCCTTTAAAACAAAACTCTATCACTGAAGTCTAAACTAACATCTCCTACACTTAATACCGCTATTATTGTATAGTCCCTGACCATCAGGTACAACACCCATCGTGTAGCCTTTAGCCTAGCCTGAGCTCCTGTAACATATTACAGATATGGTCAGTTGAACCTGAGTCCACCCACCAGGAACTTGGTGGATTCTCAACAACGCATAACTCAACTAAGTGAGATATTAACATACCTTCACCAGATGGCTTAGCAGTCTTTGTAGGAAGAGTATCTATGTACTTAATATAGTTCCTCCTCTAGTGGCCTAGTTTTCTTGCAAAAGAAACACTTTTCTTTTACTGACTTCCTTATGGACTTGGTTGCTACAATAACATCATTGCCCTTTCCTTTCTTTCTAGTTGGTCCCTTATGAGTAATAATCAAGTCTAACTTATTTTTCAAGGCAGAGTGATTTGGTCTAGTGAGTACATTATGTATTTGAAATCAAGTGAAGTTCACCAGTCATATCTATTTTAAAATACTGTAAATGCAAACATTTGTGTAACTGTCTAATAAGAGTCATATATAATGTAGTGATATATATTATTTCAATTTAGCATACATAATAAGTCAGATATCCACCAAATTATGCTATAATGCATACAATGATGACCCAAACACACCACTCTTTACTCCCCGGTAGCGAGATCGCACGAAGCTAGTTCGGGCAAGAACTATTCTCAATTAACCTGTTTTCTTGTAACTCTTACTAAACATGATTTACTCACCACTTTACCTTAGTCTCTAACATGACACAACAAAGCTCCTCGGGGAGGCTAATGCACCATGCTAGTCAAGTGTAAACCATTACCTAAACTTCCATACAAATACATGAAATATTCCACGGCAGCGTGGTCTCATCGCTTCTTTGCTCTTTGGTTTATCCTAAAAGAAGTCTAACCCTGTAATCTACAGACCGACATCCTCCGCGGGGAGTTCTATCGATCTACTATACTGCTTGACCGGTAATGAAGACCGTAAGGTTACAACAATTGAAACATCGCTCCCACTAGATTTTTACAACCAATGGTTTTTAATTAACTTGCAATTACAACTTGGATTATCTCATAATCCCCTTTAGAATCTCATTCGAAAGTTAACCAAAATTAATTAATTAATTTATTTGAAATATTATTGTTTTACAATATAGATTATCTCATAATCTAGCTTTAGAATCGCATTCTAAATTCAATTAATGAAATTAATTAATTAATTTTAATTAAAATAATACAAACATTTAATTTAGATTATCACATAATCTACTTTTCAAAATCTAATTCCAAAATTAAATTAAAAATAATTTTATTTAAAATCAATAACGATTTTTTTTTGAACTAAAAATCAATAGTGATTTTGTGCTTAGACTATCCCATAATCTATTTATAGAATCTTATTCTAAAAAATAAACAAACTTTAGACTATCTCGTAGTCTATTTTAGAATCTTATTCTAAAAATAAAACAAGCTTAGACTATCTCATAGTCTATTTTATAATCTTATTCTAAAATAATTTCAAATAACTTTTATTAAAAATACACTGATTCACAACTTAGATTATCACATAACCTAAAGTTAAAATCTCGTTCTAAAATAAATAAATTAATAAAATAATTAATTTATAATTATGTAAATTGGTACTGATGTCCACACGTCCAAAAAAAAATTTTATATAAATACGCATTGACGTCAGCGCTGATGTCAGCGTCAAAAAGTGACGTTAGACGCTGACGCCAGCGGCTACCGTCATCAGTTTTTTTTTTTTTTTTTTTGTAAATTAAAATAATTAATTCAAAAAAAATTGAATATAATATCTTTAAATCAATTTTATCCGATCTCGTGAAATTAATTGATTCTAATCCTATTAGATCAACTTTATCCAATTTTGTTAAAACTAATTGAATCTAATCTCATTGGATCAATTTTATCTATTATTGTCAAAAATATTTGAATCTAATCATATTAGATCAATTTTGTCGGATTTCATAAATCATGACAGAGAACGTACAATCTCATTATACGAACAACATAATCGCAAATTTATGGGTCATTCCGAATTAACGATTAATTCATTAATGATTTAAACAATTTAAATCGTCACTATAAACAACCTAGTTCACTACTAAATCTTTTAACCGATTTAAACAATTTAAATCGATACTTTAAATAACCTAGTTAACTATTAAATCTTTTAACCGATTTAAACAATTTAAATCGATACTTTAAAATAATTTAATTAACAATTAATTACTTTGATGGTTCGAACAATTTAAATCACAAATACAAACAACCATCTGAATGAATCATTAATTCATTATCGATTTAAACAATTTAAATCGATACGTAAAATTTGACTAATATTTCTTCTTAATAAAATCTCTATGTTATTAATTCGCAAATCTATTTATTTCGAGCTTATTTTACCTATTCATGTATATTATGAATGTAATCAGAGGCTGGCTCTGATACTAATTGTTGCGAAAAAAACATGAATTTTGTTGCGGAAAAATAAACTCTGATGCAGATTATTGGGTTCACAATTCTCAACTATGGTCACAATAATAGGCACCTATTAGAGCACTTATAGTAGGAGACTCTTCTCTCTACTTAAGCCCCCGGTTGGAGAGTCACGCTTTGTGACACCTCACGTGTGAGAGTTCCTGGGAATAGGTTTATCTTTACAAACCCTCTGCCCTAATACCGGTTGTTGGGACGAACTTCAAAAATTCTCTCTAGTTTAATAAAGTTTACGCATCGAAACAGGTTTAGAATTTATAATTCTAAACCTAGGGTTGATTTAAAATTTTTAATTTTAAATCTCCAGATTTAAATTCATAATTTAAATCTACATATCTACATTCTCAATTTAGATCTATAGGCATTTTACTGTAATACATTAATAACAATACATAAGCTTAAACAGGCATAATAACGAATATTATAAATAAATAGAAAAAGAAAACTGAAAGAAAAAGGAAAGAACATACCTGAAATTGCTCCAATTATAAAGAATAACAAGAAAATCGAGACCCTCTGATCTTCTATGCAATGACCTCAAACTGCCCGGAGAGTGGGCTTCGAAAAATTTTAAGCTAGGAAAGAAAAATTTTAACGAAAATTTTTTCCTCCAATTAGATCTCTGAAACAATTCCAAAAACCCTAAAAATTTGTTTCAAAAACTGAATGCAAAACCTCGAAATAAGCACCTCTATTTATAGGAGTGTACCAGAGCAAAAAATCTAATTTTTTTTCGATGTGGGATTCACAGTTAACAAGTAAAACGCAGCGGGTTGTATAAAAAACAGATCAAAACGCCGTGTTTCACTCCCGGGAAAAATCGCGCCTTTAATTAATTCAAGACGCATGACACGTGGCTGCATCCCATTGGTTCACGCCCGTGCACGCGGATTGCCCAGGGCATGACCCAGCGCGCGACACGTGTCATGCACAGGTTCGCAGATCCAAAGCACACGGATGGCAATGTTTAAAAAGCGATTTTGATTTTTTTTTTTTTTTTTTTTTTTTTTTGCTTTGTTTCCCATATGTAAAAATTCATCTTATGAATTTTAATTTTCTAAAATTATTTTTATTTTATAATTCTTAATTTTTATTCATCTCATGAAGAATGTTTGGTAGAATTAATTTATTCATCTTATAGATAAATAATTCATCTTATGAATTCTTTAATATTTTTTCGATATCAATAAATACAGAGGCTTGTGCAGGGACCTCAGGGACAATTTAAATCTAGCTCCAAATGGGTTAAATTAATCATCTCATGAAATAATTTAATTACCATTTAATGAGACTTAATTCTACTAAATAAATCTCACTGTACCCCAAACCCAAATTATTTATTCGACATCTCCCTAGTAGATTGTATTGATGATAACAATCCCTCCATTAGATATCCATGACAAAGGATTAATATAACCACTACCATTATCCTTCTCACAACTTCTCCATTAGTTATCGACTCGCCCTTCACTAAATAATTTATTTATACTTGAACATATTCACAGTATAAATTCCAAATGTCAAACACTTGGAATACTTTGGCCAAAGTTTCCAAACTATTCAAATATTTTTGAATCAACTAAGGGGACATCTATATCTCATAAGAAACTGTAGATTCCCTATTAAATACCTGATCCTTGTCACACTTTACACCGCTACCTAGAATACGTGGGATTTCAGTCATTCGTTTGGACCTTACTTATAGTACACCAAAGTAACTAACGCTCCGTGCACAAGTCCAGAATACCCTCAGGATTTAGAGTCGTCATTCAAATAGTACAATATGAATCACTCATCTCCGATATTAGTCTAGATATAAGCAATCCACATGGTCCAACTCAGTGTGTTAATCTTATTAAACACATTAACCTAACACTTTTGGATCTTCATCCACATGATCAAGACAAGTCATCTAAAGTGTCACGTTATAGTCTTAACATACAAGTGGTCCAAACTTGTCTTCGACTACTAGTCTTTCAAACAACAATCTATACCATTTATTCCAAGTCTATCTGTGGTTTAGTCTCATAAACCACCTGGGACAAACATGTAAATTATAGTCTAAGGACAACACCCATCTCATGGATGTTTCCAAAAGAAAACCACATGCAGTATAAATGCTCACATACACAAATTTTACTACGAAACGGTTGGGACTTCAATTTTATTTATTAATGAAATAATATATCCAGAATAAATTCGGATTTTAGGACACTGTTCCTAACAATGTGGCTACCTCTATTGTGGAGCCAATTATCAGCTACCCCTTGAAGAGGTTTTTCTCCCAGTTACTATGAACCAAGGCCTTGTGTGGGCTTCGTTCCACCTTCTAGGATACTCAATCCCCATTGAAGAGATCTTTGAAGGTAAGAATTTGTCATCTAGATTCCCAACTCTTGATTTCTTTAACCATACTTGGTTCTAATATGAAAGCGTTGCTCCCCAGGGGCTCCCCTTGAGGAAGACGTCCTTGTGGTTGAAGAGCCGATAGAAGTTCCAATGGCAAGAATGCTTGCAGAAGTTCTTCCTTTGCCTCAAGCTGAGGTTTCTCAGGTCATGATAGTTCCCCTAACCTTAGTTGTCTTCTAAAGTTGATATTTAATCTAACTCTTTTTGATGATAACCCTTTTACCGGTTACACCTCCAAGAGTCATTCCTTCCCCAACATTAGGAGGGATGTCTTCTCCTGTGGAGAAGATGGGAGCGAGTAGCAGGTTGGCCTTTCTGCAATTAGACCAAGTATTCTCGAGACTCCAAAGATTAAGAGAGATTGCGCACCTCCCTATTTTGAACTTGATTGAAAGGATAACTTTCCAAGAAGTTATTTTCTCTAGTGAAGGCCATAAAGGAGGACCCTAAGGTGGCTTCTGTCATTGCCAAAGAACTTGAAGTCCTAGAGGAAGTTCTTGTGAAACTGAATCATGAGGTCCCAACCCTCCTTCAGCAGAAGCAGCGCTGCCAAGAAGCCATCAGGGACCTAGGGTGTTTAGCTGGCCCAGGAGGCTTCCAGCTTATGTTTGAAGAACTCCAAGAAGAAGCGGGAAGCTTAAGAAATCAGAGGCCTAAAAGATGAGATTCATAGCTTGGAGGAGAGATTAAGTCATCTTAAAGGAGAACTAATTTCCTCGAGACAACATCATACCTCTCAAGGCTCAGTGATTGGAAGGCCCGAGGAAGCTACAATAGAGGCCCAAAGAAGTAATAAAGTTCTTAAAGAAGAAGCCCTTTCCTTACCATGAGCTGAGCAATGCAACCAGCCAACTATCTTTTATAGAAGAATCCTTAGTGAGAATTAGGACTAGACTCTTTTAATTTTTGCTTTTATAAAGAGATTCTGGCCATGTACTCTCCAATAATATTAATGAAATATGCATTTTTTGTCAAATACATCTCTCAGTTTTGTGGTTCCCTTTTTCTTTATTTTCTTAACTTAAGGATCATGGAGTTAATCCTCAAGATATTTATATTGAAACTAAGCCCATAATTCAAGGAATCTATACTTAAGGACTTCCTTGTTAGAATCCCTAATTGATGGCACATATTTATTTGGGAACCTTCCATTAATAGCCCTTGGGTGAGTTCTTCTATCTAAGTCTTGGAGTAAGTAAGCATTGCCTTTAAATACCACTATGACTCTAAATGGGCCCTCCCAACTTGGGGACCATTTCCTAAAGACACGGTCATTTTGGCCAATGGGTAAAATCACTTTCCAGACTATATCCCCTAGGTCCAAAGATCTGGGTTTGACCTTTTCATTGTAAGCTTTGGCCACCCTCTTCTTTTGTTTCTCTAACTTGAGAAGGACGTCATGCTTAACTTGGTCTAAGTCAGTTAGTTTGTCCACCATAGCCTGCTCATATTTAAGTTCAAAAAACCTCCCTTGATAAGCCAGCCTAATATATTGAACTGTCAATTCCATTGGGAGCACGACATCATGGCCATACGTTAAATGGAAGGGAGTTGTCCTAGTTACGTCATGTTTGCACATTATGTATGACCAAAGGGAATCTAGTAGCAATTCATGCCACCTCTTGGGATTGTCCTCAATCAACTTTTCAATATTGGCCTTCAAAATCTTGTTTGTTGACTCTACTTGGCCATTGGCTTTAGCATAGTACGGGGTTGAGTTCAAGATTTCTATGTTGAAACTCTTGGTCAACTCCTTAACCTCAGCCCCATTGAACACCTTAGCTTGGTCCACAGTTATGGTTTTAGGGATACCAAACCTACATAGGATGTACGCTTTGATAAAATCAATCTCATCTTACTGATTGATATTCCTATATGGTTTAGCCTCCACCCATTTTGTGAAGTAGTCTGTGGCCACAAGAAAGTAAGAGTATTGCTTGCGAGAAGGGGGGTTAATCCCCCTTATGAGTCTGTTCCCTAACCGCTAAACAACCATGGTTTGACAATAAATTATGTGTTTTTCTACGTCTATCAAAATTTAATATAAAACCCTATCTATTAAACACATCTAAATTGAAGTATAGGGTGAGAGGGTGTCGAACCATAGGGACTAAGAGTGCATAAATTTAATCTATGACCTAAATTGATTAAAGGAAAAGTGATATCTTTTTGTTAATTAATCTAGAAAACGACAATTAAACTAAAGTAATCTACTTCTAATCAGGAAAATGTATTAAATTGGAACCTAGGGTTTCGAATCCATCATTAGCCTATTATTTTTGCATTAACTCTTAAATTGGGATTATTGATTGTCACACGGGTAGTGGTTTAGGCTACAAGCTTCAACCTACTCAGATAATGTTGTTAGTATTACGTATTGACCCTATCTAACTAAAGCATAAGGAAAATAGGCTCTACCTAATGTATTGTTAATTATTACGTATTGACCCTATTTAACAAAAGCATAGGGAAGATAGGCTTTGATTAACAATTCGGCTAATACTATTACTTGATTAATTAATTCTAAGGTTACACGCACAAAGAATTAATTTATAAATATCAATATCAACAATTAAAGGTTACAAACTCAATAATCATATCAATTGAATAAACAATAAAAATATAATACTTCAAAGTATTTATCTCAACCAAGCAATTCATGTAAACAATCAAGTTAACCCGAATTAAAACTAAACAAAAGTAAAGGCTAAGATTTTATCTAACCCCAGAGAGCAAGTTAGCTCTCCATCAAGGATGATCCGGTGAAGAAGAAGTTGAACAAACTCATGTTGATCGCCACGCTAATTTCGCTGCCGTTCCAATTTAACGAAAAATTAAAATAAAGAAAAAAAAGAAAAAAAATGGGCGAGAGAGAGAGAAAGCTGAGAGAAAGAGAAAGAAAAAAAAGGGCAGATGGCGAGCGAGCTCCAGAGCACCAAGACGACCCAGATTTAAATCGCCACCCCCAAACCGACTCTTCTTCCTCTCTCTAAGCCCTACCGGATTTGGGCCTAAATCTGGTGGTGTCGACGTGGGCTGGTGTCGGGCTGGTGGTGGGCCGAGGTTGATGGTGGACAGAGGACGAGCTGGAGGTTGATGATGGGCAGTGCGTGCTGGTGTCAGAGTTGAGTCGAGGCTCAGCGACGATGGTCTGGGCCTGGAGTTACGTTATGTTTCTTATTTGTTTTTGACGTAATAAGGTGCTTTACGCTTGTAAGGTTTGAATTGTGTTTTAGGCGCCAAAGTCGGTTAGTAGTTAGGCACGGCTGGTTAGTTTTGGCGGCTGGTTTGAGTCAGTTTTGGGGGATGAATTCAATGTATCCAGCTTCCTATTAATGGGTTGATCTTGTGTAATTCCAATTCATTCAATGAAAATATCAATCAATCTCTTTGAGGTTAACCTTCTTCACTCATCTAACTCTCTCTATTTTCTCATCTCCTTCACTTCTTTCTCATCCCAAACTCTCTTTGTCTTAGGTTAAGATCAAAATTTAATCTCGATCTTAACAATTGGTATCAGAGCCTCGTTTGTCTTCCAATTCAAACAAAATTGACATCAAATATTCCGAGATCATTGCAATTGTTATCTCACGGTTATTGAATTGATCTTACAAATTGAAAAAAAAAATAAAAATATAGTACATATACAATTGAATCTTAGTAACTACTATGGATCCAAACGCAATGGCATTGACTGGTGGAGTTGTCACCAGATCAGCAGCAGCCAAAGCAACGGCTCATGCTACCTATGCTGATGCGGTTGGCAATAATGGTACAACAGGACAGGAGATGGTGTCAATGGCACAGTTTGAGAGTCGGATCAATGCAATGTTTGAGCTGATTCAAAAATCTAATGCTGATGTAATGCAGAAATTGAATCAGCAGATCGATGCGAAGGCTGATCAACAAGCTCAGCAGGTGAAGGCTAAAATTCAGCAGGTAGAGGTCAAAATTACATATTAGATCGCACCACAATCTCAGGATTTGGAGGGAAAGTTTAACCAGCGATTTGAGCAGCTGGAACTGAAGTTAACTGAGAATAGGGAGCAGTTTAGGAGGCCAGATCCTCCTGTTGTTCTTGATCTGTTATTACCTGCCAGTTTGCTAAAAGTAACACATCCGGTGAGGTCCTTTGATTGAATGAGGCAGAATGATCACACTCCAGTAGTTAATGCTGGTGTTAATGAAATAACTTCAGATCGAATTTAGGAGGTTGAGATGACTGCTGATAAGCAAGGCCACAGCGAGCAAGTGCTGTCACGACCTTCAAATTGGAATGCAGGACCTGGTATACAAGCCACGGACTTGGATCGACCGCCTGATCTTTTGCCTCGGCAGCGTTCAGGCAGCAATGAGGAGTCATCCAATAGCAGGAACCATAACCACAGACAACCTCGGGTGCAGATTGATGCCTTTGAGGGAAAACAACCTCACTCTTGGCTAAGGAGGTGTGAACGTTACTTCCATTTTTATCACATTGATGAGTCAGAGAAGGTGCAAATTGCGGCTGTGTATTTACTTGGTGATCATGAGGTGTGGTTCTATAGCTTGTTAAGATGTAAACCTTCCATTACATGGAATGAGTTTGCAAAGGCCTTGTGTGCTCGGTATAGTGATGAGGATGGTAGTGATATTGTGGATAAATTCAATAAAGTTAAGCAAGAGACGACTGTGAAGGATTACATGACCAGATTTGAGAATCTTCGTGCCAGCATTGTAACTGAAATTGAGGCCTCCGAGTCTTATTATGTATCATCTTTTATAAGCGGTTTGAAGCCTAAGTTGAAGAACTTGGTTAAAGCCGTTGATCCTACTGATTTGTCCGTGGCTTTTGCTAAAGCTAAGCTTTATGAAGCAACGGGTCTAGCATAAGGTGATACTTCCAGATCTCGTGGAAGCAGCTCCCAATTTCAGCAAGGCAAAATCAGATCCAACAGAACAGATGGCAGACAACAACAGAAATTGTGTTATCAATGCAATCAACCTTTCCAATTTGGCCATAAGTGTAATCCCAAGTTTCTCATGAGTGCTGAAGGAACTAATGCTGGAGAGCTTACTGATGAGGGGGAAATTGCAGAGGAAGGAATTGCATCAGATCAGGAAAGTGAGGAAAGTTTGAACGATGCTGCAGTAGAGATTTCAGTTAAAGCTTTGACAGGTAATGGGGCTCATAGCACAATCCGGATCAAAGGGAAGGCTGGCAAAAGGTCTATTATCATTCTTATTGATAGTGGGAGTATTCATAGCTTTGTTGATCCCAAAGTGGTCAAGAAAGTAGGCCATGAAGTGATAAAAACACATCCTCTTGCAGTTACCGTGGCTGATGGGAAGTCAGTAACTACTCAGAACAAATGCCAAGGGTTCTCTTGGCTGATGCAAGACCACAAGTTCAGCTATGACTTTAGAATCCTTCCTTTAGGAGGGTGTGATATGGTGCTTGGCGTCAATTGGAGGAGAACTTATAGTCCGGTATTGTTTGATTATGCAAATCTCACGGTTTCTTTTGATGTACAAGGCTCTAAGGTCACATTGCAAGGGGTGTCAGAACAAGCTCAATTACAAGTAATGAAGGGAAGTCAGTTGAAGAAGGGCATTCAGAGTTGTGCATACCAGTGGGTTGGCCAGCTGTTTGCTATTTCTTCCACTGAAATGATCGACATTACTGAACCAAAAGTGCAGGCATTGATCACAGAGTTTGAGGATGTGTTCGAGGTGCCCAAGTCCTTACCTCCCAAGAGGAGTTTAGATCATGTAATTCCTCTCAAAGAGGCTGCAGAACCGATGAAGATTAGGCCTTACAGACACCCTCATGCTCGGAAGTTAGAGATTGAGAAGCAAGTCGATGAATTGCTTAAGACAAATTTCATACAGGCTAGCCATAGCCCCTTTGCCTCTCTGGTTATTCTTGCCAAGAAAAAGGATGGCACGGCTCGCTTGTGTATTGATTATAGGCAACTCAACTCTATGACTGTTAAGGACAAGTTTCCTATACCAGTTATAGATGATTTGCTAGATGAGTTGTATGGAGCTCAAGTCTTTTCCAAGCTGGATCTATGGCAAGGATATCATCAAATTAGAGTGGGACAGCAAGATGTGTACAAGACTGCATTTCGGACACATCTGGACACTTTGAGTTTGTGGTCATGCCATTTGGCTTGACAAATGCCCCAACAACATTTCAGGCTCTTATGAATGATGTCTTCAAACAATTTCTTAGGAGATTTGTGTTATTTTTGTTTGATGACATCCTGATTTATAGTGCATCGTTTGAGGAGCATTTGAAGCATTTGAGGGAGGTGTTTTTGGTCATGAGGAAGCATAAGTTGTATGCTAAGTTGGCCAAGTGGTCCTTTGCTCAAACTCACTTGGAATGTCTTGGCCATGTGATCTCTTGTGAAGGAGTTGCCACCGATCCATCAAAAGTCCAAGCCATGAAGGAATGGTCTGCTCCAGTTACCTTGAAACAATTAAGAGGATTTCTGGGATTAACCGGCTATTACCGCAAATTTGTGGCTAACTATGGAGCCTTAGCCAAGCCACTAACAGATCTGTTAAAGAAAGACTCCTTCAGGTGGTTGGATGAAGCTCAAAAGGCTTTTGATGCTCTCAAAGCTGAAATGTGCAAAGCACCAGTTTTGGCAACACCCGATTTCTCTTCAAGCTTTGTTTTAGAGACTGATGCGAGTGGAAGTGGTATAGGGGCAGTGTTATCTCAAGGTGGAAGGCCTATAGCGTACCTCAGCCAAGCATTGAGTGCAAAGCACCAAGCTCTTTCTACATATGAGAAGGAGTACCTTGCCATCTTGCTCGCGGTAGATAAGTGGAGGCACTACTTGGATGGGCATCATTTCCTCATTAAGACTGATCACCAAAGTCTTAAGCACTTGTTAGAGCATAATATTGTCACAAGAATACAAAGAAAAGGGCTGATGAAGATGTTGGGGCTGGATTATGACATTGAATACAAGAAAGGGAAGGAGAACTTAGCTGCAGATGCACTGTCACTCAGATTTGAGGACCTTGAGCAGGGCTCTCTTGGGGTTGTTTTCATGATTTCTCTTGCCTGGATGGAAGAGATACATCAGTCCTATGAGAGCGATTCCTTTGCGCAAGAATGTACAGCTGCTGCCATTGTGGGTAAAGCGTGCAATCTGGCTACTGGCGCAGAAATATCTGTGACCCGAGGCATTATCAGAATTTAGGGGAAATTGTATATTGGCACCTCGACTGATCTTAGACACCAAGTTATCAGTGCTACTCATGATTCTTCATGGGGTGGACATTCAGGCATGGAGGGAACATACCAGAGGTTGAAGGTTCATTTCAGTTGGCCGGGAATGAAGAAAGAGGTGAATAACTTTGCACAAAGTTGTGAGGTTTGCCAACAAACCAAACTAGGTGATCATAGGTACCAAGGTCTTCTTCAGCCCTTGCCTGCTCCAGAGGGTATTTGGCAAAACATAAGTATGGATTTCATTGAAGGATTGCCTAAGTCAGAAGGGAAAGAGGTGATCTGGGTTGTAGTTGATAGATTCACTAAATTCGGGCACTTTATTGCTTTAGCTCGACCTGTGACTACTGAGGCGTTAGTTCATGTGTTTCTAGATAACATCTACAAGCTCCATGGACTGCCCCAATCCATAATTTCTGATGGGGACAAGCTCTTTACAAGTCGGTTTTGGAAGGAGTTGTTTGGCCTTTTGGGAATGACCTTAGCACTTAGTTCTTCCTACCACCTCAGACTGACGGTCAGAAGGAGAGGGTCAACCAATGCATTGAGCAATACCTTAGAAGCATGGTGTTTAGTCATTCTAAGGTATGGGTAAGATGGCTTTCCTTGGCGGAGTTTTGGTATAATACTCATTTCCATGCTTCAATTGGTACTACACCTTTCAAGGCGTTGTATGGGTACGATCCTCCAACTCCCTTGATGTTGCAAGGAGCTGGGGCAAATGTGGCTGAGGTCAAGGAGCTGGTGCATCAGAGGGAACATATTATGCAGCAGCTGAAGTATAATCTCAGCGAATCCCAAGCCCGAATGAAGTGGTATGTAGATAGGAAGAGAGTTGATCGAAATTTTGATGTGGGAGATATGGTATACCTGAAATTGCAGCCATATAGGCAATCGACAGCAGCCATGAGGAAAAACGTCAAGCTTTGTGCAAGGTTTTTTGGGCCTTACAAGGTGTTGGAGAGAATTGGCAAGGTGGCCTACAAGTTGGAGCTTCCACCTGACTCTTATATTCACCCGGTCTTTCATGTTTCACTTCTTAAAAAATAGGTCAAGGAGGGACTCAGCTCATCTCCAAGTCCTCTGGAGGTAGGATCCAATGGCTCGTTGATCTTGCAGCCAGCTGCAGTAGTAGACCAGAAGCAGGGTGCAGCAGGTGATTCCACAGGTCAGGAAGTTCGAGTGTGCTGGAGCAACTTGGATGAATCGTTGACCACATGGGAAGCAAAGCGTTTCTTGATGAGTCAATTTCCTTCTTTTCATTCTTGAGGACAAGAATGTTTTAAGGGGAGGGGATTGTTATGTTTCTTATTTGTTTTTGATGTAATAAGGTGCTTTATGCTTGTAAGGTTTGAATTGTGTTTTAGGCGCCAAAGTCAGTTAGTAGTTAGGCGCAGCTGGTTAGTTTTGGCGGCCAGTTTGAGTCGGTTTTGGGGGGATGAATTCAATGTATCTAGCTTCCTATTAATAGGTTGATCTTGTGTAATTCCAATTCATTCAATGAAAATATCAATCAATTTCTTTGAGGTTAACCTTCTTCTCTCATCTAACTCTCTCTATTTTCTCATCTCCTTCACTTCTTTCTCATCCCAAACTCTCTTTATCTTAGGTTAAGATCAAGATTTAATCTCGATCTTAACATGTTGCTATTGGTGGGCCGGAGCTGGAGGTTGCGGACGATAGGGATGATGGGTTGTGCATTTGGGCTGAGGTTGATGACGGTGAACAGTGCGGTGAAGTTGGGCCGTGGCTCGTGGTGGGCCTGAGTGTGTTGGGCTCAAGGTACGGGATGATGAATAGTGCGGCTCGGGTACTGTAATGGTACGGGTCGTGCTTTTACATTCTAGTCCCGAATCTCGATTGACTTGATTTGATTATTTACACATCGAAATTGACTTATTTGCACCAAAATTTGACAATTTTGGAAACTTTAATTTCAAACCTACTAAACATAAAAATTGCCAAAATGAGTGTAGAACTATAATTAATCAGGTACAAAATAATTAAAATATCAATTAAAATATGCATAAATATGAGACGCATCAATAACATGAATCTCAGCTGCAGGGACTCTTGGCACATGACCATGTCTTTGGCATGCTCTACACCCCTTGGCATACTTTATGGGATCATCCATCATTGATGGTTAGTAATAGCCATAACGCATGATAAGCCAATACATCTTGGTTCCAACTAGATGGGATCCACAGATACCCTCATGTACTCCTAACATTACTAGAATTGCTTCGTCCAAGTCAAGGCACTTGAGAAGCACTCCACTAGCTTCCCTTTTATATAACTCTCCAAGTTCATTGTCTAGATGGAATCTATGAGCTCTCATTTCATCTTTATGTCCTTAATGCAGTCTCGAGGGTTCTTGAAGTAATCTGTTAAATGCTTTCTCTAGTGCTCGTGTTGACTTAAGACAGTTTAATGGGTTTCAAAGCAATTCATGTGTTCACTTGGCATGACTTCACTCTCAAAATTAAAAGACTTAGTGAATTCAATGTCAAGGTCTAAAACCTTATTCTTAATGACCATAGTTTCTTTGTACCAAGTCCTGGGCAACTAGTACCCAAAAGCTAACAGAGCCAAGTTATTGGCTATTTTTTTGATTTTTTGTTTTTTTTGTTCTCTTTGAATATGCTCAAACTGCATGCCATCAAACTTATTCAATTGCTTTTGCACTATTAAAAAGTATTTGTTCGAGGTGTTGCTCAAACATTAAAATTCCTCTTTTACTTAGCAAATCACCAACTACGAATCCCCTTTAATGACGACATTAAGGACTTGCATGTCCAAGAGAGTCTATAGGCCTATTACCAATGCCTTAGACTCTGTCATGTTGTTGGAACATTTGCCAATTAACTTAACAGCTTGTTTGGTTATGATCCTAGTAGGGGATTCTATCATAATTCCAACTCTAGCACTTAAATTGATCCTTGATCCATCAAAGTATAATTTCCAAGGGACCAGTTCCACCACTAGGAGCTGGTCTAGCCCGTAGTCCAAGCCAGTATGAATGTTTTGGTGGTCCGCTAAAATTTATGGTTAGGCTTGATCCTTGACTGACTTTTTTGATGCATAGACCAACTCAAACTAAAGTAGAGCAATACTCCACTTGTTCAATCTCCCCCTCATCAAGGGTCTATCTAGCATGTAATTGGAGTACATCCGTCTGAGCAACAACCTATATGGTAAATGTTGAGAAGTAATGTCTCAATTTTACTGACACAGAGAACAAAGACAGGCACATTTTCTCGATTGAGGAGTATTTTATTTATTTCACATTCATTTAAGCAATGGCTAAGGCAGAACACAGCCTGTTCAAACCCTTGCTCATTGTCTTGTACAAGCAAACAACCAATAGATTCCTCAGAAGCAGAGACATAAACCTTCAAAGGTTTGCCCTGCTTTGGTGGAATGAGATTTGGCAACCTGATTAAGTATTCCTTGATGGCCTCGAAAGCGGCTTGACGTGGCTCCTCCCACTTGAAGTCCTTCTCAAACTTGGCCTCAGTGGTGGAGAGAAGACTTTCATTTTTCCTACAACATTTAAGATGAAACATCTTAGGAAATTAACCTGCTCCAAGAAGTGTTGAAGTTCCTTTCTTCTTGAAGGTAGTTTGGCCTATTACATGGCCTTAGTCTTACTAATGTCCACCTCGATGCCCCTCTGGTGTACTAGAAAACCAAGAAAGTTTCTAGCATGTACGCTAAAGGCACACTTTAATGAATTCATCTTGAGGTTATGGGTCCTCATTCCAGGGAATGCGCGCCCCCCCCCCCCCCCCCCCCCCCCCCCCCCAAAAGTCTCCAACTATTTGACTTGGGACTTTGATTTGACCACGATATCGTCTATGTAGACTTCCATTAGCATTTTTCAAGACGAATGGCATAACCAACCACGCAAAGTTTCCTATTGACCCAGGACACCTAAATGTTGTCATAAAGGCATCCTCCGAAGCAATCGTATCTTGGTAGTACCCACAGTAGCCATCCATAAAAGACAAGACCTCATGCCTTGAGGTTGAGTCAATTAGCACGTTAGCAATTGGCATTGGGTAAATTTTACCATTTTTCTTAATGAGACGAACAATATTTTCCAACCATTCAACATGCCTGGCAGTCCCAATAAAGTTGGCCCTTAAGAGTCTTTTGATCTCCTCCTTGACCAAATCAATAACTTGTTAGGACATTGTCCTCTGGGTCTGAATGATGGGCCTGGAGCCTGGCTTGATAGGAAGCCTATGCTTAACTACCTTTCTGTCTAGGCGAAGCATCTCGTGATGGTCCCAAGCAAAGCAGTCCTTGAACTCGCTAAGTAAGGTCAAACGCTGCTCTCTTTACTCCTCAATAAGCAGAGTGCTGAGAGAGGTAGGTCTTGGGTTTCTGTCGAGCCCAAGTTAACCACAGGGAGGAGGTCTTGAACTTCAGTTCTAAAATCCTCCATTTTGGCTAGTGTTAATCTTAAGTCAGAGAGTTCCATCTCTTATTCTTGCGTCATATGGACCACCAAGCCACTGAATAGCTACTCAGTACAAAATTGATCCTGGGTGCCACTAGCCTTATGCGTGCTGAGGAAATGGCTTCTTAGGCCATCAATGGGAGGTCTTGGCTCCTATGCATAAGGGTTTTTCTATGCCTTGGAGATCTCCTTCCTCAAGAAGGGCCCTCATGCATCCTAAAAATCAGAGTCTTCAGACTCTACATCAACTTAACCAACCTCGGCTTTAGTGAGTGGGCTATTAAGGATGGCTATTGTGTCTTGTCGTTGGGCAGAATGTGGAGTAGCAGTCCCACACCATCTTCATAGGATTTTCCCTCAATGTAGTTGGAGTAAGCAATGAATGCCCTATTATCTACCATAACAACCTCATACTTGTCATGGTTCCAGAAGATTAACAACTGGTGCAATAAAGATGGGATGCAATAATTGGCGTGTAACCAATCTCTCCGGAGCAAAGCATTATAGCTTGATGTAGTATCCACTACAAAGAAAGCTATTAGCCCTCTTAAGCTGCCAACAGTTAACTCAATCGAGATGAACCCGTCAGAATTAGTAGTAGCTCCAAAAAAGCCACAGATTGCAACATCTTAAGTAATCAGGTCATCTCCAGATTTACCTATGGCCCCTAACATATGAGAAGGTAGGACATTGATGGCTGCACCGTGATCCACCAAGACCCTATTCACCCGAATGCCATCAAAGTTGGCACTTGATGTGTAGCGGCTTGATGTGTTTATTGGCGATATTAGGCCCATAAAACATCATCTTCATTATATCAGGTGTATCATTAGGGGTTTTGGATGTCAAGATATTAACATTAAAAGATAAAGGATTGGGGTTACATTTGGTGGCTGCTACTTCGACCAGAAATTCCCCCTAGGAATCCTCGTCTGACGCTATAACATCCCTCTCAGGGCCTTCTTGAGTATTAGTTGCCATGAACTCCAAAGGAAGAAGCAAGGCAGTTCTAATATCAACATTTTTAGAGACCGTCCCGAATTTTATCCAGACCCCTGATATGTTTCCTTTTCAGGGTTGCCATTCATGGGTTTAAGGACTGCCATCGGTCAGCATATCTTGATCTAGAAGTTGGTCTTTTTTATCAACTACTGGAGTTTAAGACTCCTCCATGGGTTGGGGAAAGTTCTCCTTTTGGGAGTCATTCTCAATATCAGACCATGTTAGGTTAATGCACTTTAAAGGTTCCCCTACGTTGATGCTGAGAGGGGAGTGCTCCTCTTCGTCATCAACTGATCTCCAAGCCAGTGAATTCTTAGAAAGCTGATCCCATTAAGATTCTTGTCCTTTAGAAATGAGAGACTGGTCCATCTCTCAAGCTTCTTGTGAGGTTACCCTTTATCGATAGTAGCAATAGGCCTAGACTCAGTTGTTGGATCTTCAAGATCCATAGGCTTAGTTTGCTTGGTGTTGCATACCCTAGCTTCTTCATAAGAGAGCCTAAGTTAAGCAAGTATCGAGCAGAGTCCTTCGTTGAGTTGCCTTCTTCCGCAATTGCGTCCTCTTCTACATTTGAGTAAGGCTAGAGGGACTAACGTCCTCTCGATCAAAGTGATTTCTCCTCCAGACGTTACCAAAGCTGGCCCCAAAAGGTATTGTCTGGACTGTCGTGGTCCCTGACTGGTGTCCATGTTCAGTAGGTGGTATTTCAGATTTCTCCTTGGGTGCTTTGTCCTCATGATGATTTGGCCTTTTGGAGGAGGATCCTCAATAGGCTCATATCTATGAGACTTCTCAAATGGCATCTTTAGTTCCAAGAGAGGGTCAGTAGCGGAAATATATTGAGGAAGCAATCTAAGTTTCCTCTTGACTTATAAGGCCTAGAGTGCGGCATTGTTTACTGCGGATATCCATAGCCAACTCCTCAGCCACTATCAGCATAATGGCAGAGTTATTGTGGAGTTTGATTAGCAAGTTCTTAAAAACAACACACTTGTCTATGGGATGGAGTTTGGTAATATGCCAGTGGCAGATTTCATCATCTAATGTGCACAAAAGTCTTGGGAAGCCTAATATTCCCTCAATGACCAACTGCTCAAATAGGTGGTTTGCCACCCTTGCCTTCTAATTGTCATTGAAGACCATTTTTCTCCTATAAAGGTGAAAAGGGTTAGTTTGGATACTATAAAGATTACTTTTGGCAATAATGTCAATAAAATTGATTTGAAGAGGACTAGGGAAGGGGTCTTTATTGACGCCCAACTGTCCTTCTCTCGGGAAGATCAATTCCCTTGCTTATATGGCATCCTGAACCACATTTCTAAAGATAATGCAGATCTTTGTTGAATGGCACAACAGATCATGCCATTTACAGTATATCTTTCCCTTAGTAGAATTTGGGTCACACTTTCTATGTTTACCCCTGATCTTAAGTTTGTTATTTGCCTTAAGTCAGTCGAATATTATGTCCGCTCTTGAGAGGTCAAAGTATTTCCTCAAGTCTAGGGATTGATAAAACTTCCTAGCTCTGATAACCTTCTTGATCGAAGGATTGCAAACCATAGGAGGTCCCTTAATGTATTCAGCAACGCCAATCTCATATGGAGGATCTTCATCCTCTTCGATTAAGTAGTGTACATAAGTCTCATACACACTATTTTTTTTTTAGGCTTTCTTTTTTTAAGACGGCCTTATATTTAGTGGCACATTTTGCCAGCTATAAGAGCATCATGAAGTTAGAGCCTTCGAATTTCTTTCTAAATTTAATATCCAAGCCATTCAAGGCTAGCTTGGTGTATTCAAACTCAAGAAGGGCTACAGTGCATTTTCACCTGGCTCTCTTGAACCGATTAATGTAATCTTCCATTGATTCGCCTTGCGTTTATTTCATTCAAGCCAAGTCAGGCATAGATGTTCCTAGTTCCATTCTTGGGAACTAAGCCTGGAATTGCCTGGCTTGCCATCCCAACAATAAATGGAATTAGGAGGCAGGTTAATGTGCCACTAAAAAGTGGTCCCAGTTAAAGAACTGGGGAACAGCCTCGGCTTAAGATATTGATTGTTAGATGCTTCTCCGCACTAGCAATTGAATCTTGCCAAGTTCTCTAGGGCAGACACAGTCCCTTCTCAAGAGAAAAGGGTAAACTTGGGGATTTTGTATCCTCAAGGAAAAAGGATAGTCTCTACCTATGTAGTAAGGATAAGGTTTATTATAAAAGGGTTTATTGACCCTTCTAAGGCCTGGCCTATACATTTGTTAATGAGGGTGACCAATTGGTCCTGGATGGCTAAGTTAAGCACATGGTTATGCCCCTACCAATGACCCCCAAGTGGGTGAGGAACTTGAGGGGGATCTATAGGATACCATTGAGCACCCATCATATTCGAGTGTGGGAATGGTTGTTGCCCCTCAAACCCGGGGTAATGCCCTTGATTAATTTGGCCATGCACTTGGTTGGCCATGAAGTATGTTCCAACGAGAACTGGGTTATATGGCATGCCTGGGAGCACACCAATATTAGCAGGCTGTTGGTTCATCCTTAATTAATTAATCCGATGTCATGATCTTGAGGAAGTGGTGGTCAGCTTGCACCCCCCCCCCCCCCCCTGATAAGCATGAAGAGGTCTAAGAAGGAGAGGCTGGCTCCCAGAAGTGGTACCTGTCCTTACACTCCTATTTCAAGGCCTTAAGTGGGTCTCGAAGCAACCTCTACTACTTGAGGAGGGAATGAATGGTTATGCCCCCTATCTCGGGGACATGTAACGCCGACACATTGGCATTGAGATCCCTCAAAGCTAGAGAAAAACCCTGATTCGGAGGCCCAGCAACCCCAAGGGGCACATTGTCATTCCTATGGTTGGTTTCCCAGTGTGTGACACTTGGGTTAGTCATAACTGGGTTTTCCATTCTCTCAGGGACAATCTAGTAAACCTGAGCAACCAGTAATCATGATCTCAAAGGTGCCCCGTGAGGATATCTAGTTGATATTGATGAAAGAAGTGCAAGCCTAAGCTGCTTGATATCCCCTCTAAAGACTTGGACCAAGCCCTTGTGAGCCTCAGTCTGTCTAACTAGGATAAGCTCAACCTCAACTACTGTCTATCTTGCCACATCCTTAGCAATTAGGGTAGCTGTAGAATCATTTAACTAAGACTCTGTCAGTCCCCTTGTGAAGCCTTTCATTCATTGAGGTTCCAATGTCATTTGCTATGGCTCTTATGGCAGCAGAGTTTTTAGATTGAGCCGCAAGATTGTGCTCCACTTCAAAGGCTTCTCTCATTGTTTATTGGACTCTTTGGTCAACAATTTCTAACGACGTTTAAGCGTAGCCATGAAACTCTAGCGAGAACGGCCATCCAGCCTAATGCGTTCATCTTCCGGGATGTCATCGTCGCCACCCTTGTGACTGCCGTGGCTGTGATTTGGAGCTTCCCTTCATGGTATAGGACTTTGTTCTAGAGGATACTCAAGCAGGGATCAAACTAAGGCTAGGCCTTTTAGTTCTTCATGCTCAAGAGCACTAGACTTTCTGGTTCTACCCATCGGAGAATGACCCAACATTACGTCCTGGTAATCAAAGATGGGCTAAAGACAATGAATTCTTGTTTTAAGCCTCACACTGTGGTCACCAAAAAGAATGTTTTCTTTCTTTTGTTTGTAATTAAGTGTGATGTGGTTTCTGTAAAAATGAAAACAAAACAAACATGCATAAGGGACTCACCGCGACTATGGAGTGAGCCTAAATTTGAATTACAAGTCTTTGACTATAACCACTCAGCGTTTTCGAAGACAAGGTTGTGATATTTTGGTGTATCTAACTATTAAGAAGACATAGTTAAATATTTTTGTGAATTTATATATATATATATATATATTTTGACAGAAAAAATTAAGGGATACGGACCTAACTCAAGTGGCAGTTACAATGACGAAGCAGGGTCCATAGAAACCTTTCCTCGTACACTTAAAAGTTAGGAACTGGGGTGGAGACAAACCCTAAAGCTCAGCAGTCCACTTACAAGCCCATGTCAATCAAATTTTTAAGCCATGCACCCCTGACTTATAATAACTCAAATGAATTTTGGTCTGACAAGATTAAGGTGGAGCAAATCGTATTCAGGTCGTTGGACTAGGACCAACGCAATCAAAGTCAAGCCTTGGCCGTCAAAGCCCTAATCAATGGTGCGAACCTAATCAATGATAAGTAATGTTAAGACCAACGCAATTAAAAAAAAATCCTTGGCCGTCAAAGCCTCAATATAGAGCCTTAATTCTTAAGTCGTCGAAATTTGGGAACAGATTAAAATAGGAAGTTCATACCTAAAACCGAAAAGACTGTATTACTGAAGAAGAACGTACAACAAGTTCTATGCTAAGCTAAGCTACGTTAAGTTACACTACTCCTAAGGAAAAAGCACAAGTGTGCTGTAAAGAAAATTTGAAGAAGATTTGTATTGAGTGTGTTGGATTGTCACATAGGCCTTTATTTATAGAAAAACTAAATAATGGTTGCCCCTTGATTCCGTGGAATTTTTTCCCCACATCAAGCCAATGTGCTCTTCTTGTGCATGAATGATCAATGAACATGCCCATGATTTAGTTTTGGAGGGAATTCCTTAGAGCCTACATCTAAATTTCTAGTTGAAGTCCCTTCTAGACGCCTCATGTTCTCTTTGACTAAGCTTTGTGCCCAAGCATCTGAAATTGCACTCCAAGTAACTATCTCGAGCTTGGAAACCACCTATCTCGTAGCCTTCTTGGCAATCTCTTGAGCTTGAGCTTCATTCAACCATCTCGAATCTCGAGTGGTTGATGCCCTTGTTAGGGTGATAATCTTCTTAGACGCTGGACTCGAGACGCCGTTACTTTAGCACCTAAAGGCCTAATTCTCCTCTAGGAGGACCTCACGTGTTAAGCAAGTGGCACTTTGCTCAAAATGGCATAGGTCCAGCTCCCTCGAATTTAGGGTGTAAACGACAGTAATCACCATGGCTGCCATCAAGAAGATCTTGATTACTTCCCAGGGATTACACTACCATCAGATCTGGACGCATAACAAAAAAGCTTGGAGAAAACCCTAGAAATGGAACTCACGATTTTTGGAAAGGGGAAAATATGACAGAGATGATGTACCATGACAATGATAGCCCCTTTAAGCGAACCTGTGTCATAGATTATAACCTCAACTAACGGTGAGGATTGGTTCAAACAAGCACAAATTTAGGTGTTGAGATCTTGACACGTGGCATAATCAAAGCCTTCCATTGAAAAAAGCTTCAAACAGGTATAGCATTTCTCACATAAGTTTTTAGCGGACAGCAGGGAGACAATAGTACACGGGTAGGGTAGGAAGCAGGGTAGGGGTAAAAACTGTATTGTAGGTAAGGATATGTAAAGACCCATTTTTTTGCTATACTTTGACCTTGATCTTTACGTTATTTACCATAATGTCATTATATGAATCAGATTTACTTGCTCATTTAAATGCTAGATTTTTATCCAAACTTAGCCTAGGTTTAACAATTTTGGCCTCTTACTTGTGCATAATTAGTATATATAAGAACCATATGTCAACAATTCTCCATCTGGTTACTATATAGGCTAACTTCTGGGCTCACTCCAATAATAAGGGGGATATCCTGTTTGATCCTAGTATCCATCAGGATCCCAAAAGCTCTGAACTAAGTTGATGCACTTCACCAACATAATTAGAGGCACAACCTTGATTCCCATATCAACTGGGTTGTCTTCTGTTGAAATTTTCAGCAGATCAATCATTTCAAATTCAAGTTGTTCTTTAACGAAATGTCTCCTAACAGCTAGATGTTTCGTTCGGTCATGATATACTGGGTTTTTGCTAAAGGCTAAGGGAGACTGACTATCAGTATATATTATTGGTACCCCTGGGCCCAATCTAAGCTCAGTCAATAGTCCACTTAGCAAAATACCCTCTTTGATAGCATCTGTCAGCACTGAGACTCTACCGTAGTTGTTGACAACGCGTTCACTGACTGAAGCTTAGATCTCCAGCTGACAGCCCCGTCATTCAAAGTGTAGATGTATGAGCTGGTAGACTTACGCTTATATAAGTCCCCACCAAAGACATTATTGGTATAACATAGAGCTTTCTGGTCTGTCTCTTTTCTTCCAAATGTAAGTCCTAAGCTGATTGTCCTCTTAATGCACCTAAGTGACCGTTTTACTCCATTCCAATGTTTCTTCCCTGAGTGACCCACGAACCTAGATAAAACACTAATGGAGTAAACTAAGTCTAGTCTTGTACATGTCATGGCATACATCATTGACCCTATAGCATTTTCGTAAGGTATTTTAGTCATATTAGCTTGTTCTTCTTCATTTTCAAGAGTCTGATCTGTTGAGAATTTATGATGTGGTTCGATGGGAACCTTGACTGGTTTTGGATCAGTCATGTTAAAGTCCTTGATAACTTTTTCCAAATAGCCTTGTTGAGATAAGTGAATTGTTTTCAAATATTTGCTTCTACTTACCTCCATTTTCAAAATTTTCTTGGCTTAACCCAAGTCTTTCATATCAAAATTATGTTTCAATAGTCCGTTCAATTTCAACATCTCTTTCATGCATCTAATAGATATCAACATATCAACCACATAACTCAGTATATCACATAATCTTTTTCAACATTTTTCACATAAAAGCACATATCATGTATTGATCTGGTAAACCCATTTTTGGTCATGAACTTGTCAAAAAGTCTATACTACTGCCTGGAGGACTGTTTCAAGCCACATAGGGATTTCCTCAACCTACATACTTGATTTTCTTTTCCAGGTTCTATAAAGCCCTCGGGTTTGGGCATATATATCTCCTTCTCTAATTCCCCATGTTAGAATGCTGCAGTCACATCCATTTGCTCTAGATTCAGTTCATATTTTGCAATTAAAGCCATTAAGACCCTAATGGTTGTGTGCTTTACTAGAGGTGAAAAAATCTCATTGTAGTCAATGCCTTCTCTTTGAGTAAAGCCCTTTTCTACCAACCCAGCCTTGAATCTAGGCTTCTTTAATGGTGTGTTGGACTCCTTGACCTTAAAGACCCATTTAGACCCCACTAATTTCTTACCTATAGGTTTAGGTATTAGAGTCTAGGTCTAATTTTCCTTTAAAGATTCCATCTCAGCCATTATAGCATTCAACCAGCATAACAAGAAAATCAATCATTAACAACAGGAAAACACTATCGCTATTAGCCCATTACCGTCGTAAAAGGCATTTTGCGACGGGAAACTATACCGTCATGAACCATCGCTATATCCTCCGTCCATAACGCCTTTTTGTGACGCAAATGTATTTACGACAACAGCAAAAACCTATCACAAATAAATTTGCGGTGGGAGTAAAAGCCGTCACAAACGAGAGAAAAAACTATCACAGATACATTTGCGATGGGAGTAAAACCCATCGCAAATGCATTTGGAGCGGAAGAAAAAAAACCATCGCAAATATATTTGCAACTTAACTCATCAAAATTTGGGAACAGATTAAAACAGGAAGTTCATACCTTAAACCCGAAAGACTGTATTACTAAAGAAGCAAGTACAGCAAGTTCTATGCTAAGTTAAGCTATGTTAAGTTATGCTAGTCCTAAGGAAAAAGCACAAGTGTGTTGTAAAGAAAACTTGAAGAAGTTTTTTATTGAGAGTGTGTGTGTGTATGTTGGAATGTCACAGAGTCCTTTATTTATAGAAAAACTAAATAACGGCTACCCCCTAATTCCACGGCATTTTCTCCCCACGTTAGGCCGCTAAGCTTCTTCTTGCGTGAGAATGATCAATGAACGTGCCCGTGATTGAGTTTTAGAGGGAATGCCTTAGAGCCCACATTTGAATCTCTAGTTGAAGTCCCCTCTAAAAGCCCCACATTCTCTTGGATTAAGCATAGTGTCCAAGCATATGAGATTACGCTCCAAGTAACTGTCTCGAGTTTGGAAACCACTTGTCTTTTAACCTTCTTGGCAGTCCCTTGAGCTCGAGCTCCCTTCAACCATCTTGAGCCTCTAGTGGTTGATACGCTTGTTAGGGTGATAATCTTCTCAGGATGCTGGGCTCGAATCGCCGCTACTTCAGCACCTAAAGGCCTAACTCCCATAGGGGAGAACCTCACGTGTTAAGCACGTGGAACTTTGCTCAAAATAGTGTCGTCCTAACTCTCTTGAATTTAGGATGTAAATGCCCCCCCCCCCCCCCCCCCTCCCCAGCCGGTTGTAAATTCAAATTTACAACAGGTACACAATCTGCATTATTTGACCATTAACGGCTACAGGGAGCTCGAGAGAACACTGTTTGCGCTTGCTCTTCCTTCCCACATGTTTATAAGTATGACAGTTAGGGCTTGAAATCTCCACTTCTCTACTATGTGCTCTCCCTCTTTGCTATAATCAAGTGCTCTTAAAACACTTGCTCTCCATTGTTATTGAATCTTCAATTCTTGATCAATTCACTTCCATCCCTTTACACCTTCTTGAAACCAATTTGACGATGACCCGAATCTCTTTCACAGTCTCTGCTCCCCTTCCGCATGCTGATAGCCCTATTGAGCAATTGATGCATTTACTCCAGTCTAACACTTCAATGGTCTCTAATGTGATCAGAGTCCAATTGATCTCAACATCATTGACGAGGATCTTTCTTGGTTATGGGAGAATGACCCCTCATCTTCCTTCGCATCCTGTGCCCTAGGACCTATCTTTAACCCATCTCATGACTTCCCTACTCTTTAGGACATACTTCAAGATACTGATGAATATCTTTTACTTCGTACAGCCTTTGCAGGTCAATCTTGGGGAGGAAAACGCATATGCAAAGAAGCGGTGCCTTTTAAAGGATGGACGTTTTTAACAAAGCAGTACCCCGAATGGGTTGACAGATTGATGTTGACCCTCAGAGAAAAATGGAGAAACTCCTCATCTATGAAGCCATTGGGCTTTCCACCATTTCCCTCAAGTATGATCATCCGATCATGATGGCATTGACTTGCTATTGGAACACTTGTTATAACGCTTTTGTCCTCCCTGAGGGTTTTCTTGGTATTACCTTGGAAGACATAGCGACCTTGACAAGTCTTACCAAGAGGACAAGAATTTCCTCTTGATTCTTTTATTTCTTCAGAGGCTGAAGCCTTTATCTCTTCTTTCTCTGTAACTAATTTACCTGGTGGTTGAGTCCTTTGTTAAAATGTTTGTCACATAGGCGCATAACTTTGGGCAAGGTTCCAGACAAGGTTTTCTTCACAAACTCCTACAACTTGGTTCTTGAATTCCTCAAGACCATGGCTATCAACCTAGTCTTCAATACCGGTTCATTGGCCCTGGGACCATTATTTTAGGGACATCATAGTTAAGAACTATGCTGTCCAAATAGGTGGACCCTTACGGCTAGTCCATCTATGGGCCCAACCCTACTTCCCCGAGCTCTGCCTTAGAGGTCCTTATGTTCCCACAAGCAAGAGGGTCTCTTGCTTTGGGGGAGCAATTTGCTCATCATGAGGTCTCTTACCCCCAAAATGGTCCTTTGACCATTGCCTTGAGAGATGAACGTCTCCTCAAGGTAGGCAAGGGACTCAATGGACTCCTTTGAGGGAGAGAAATCTCGGTCCACTTTAGTTCTCAAACTGGACCTTCACTATGATGTCTCTGTAGACATCAATTCACATATCTGGCAGGCAATCTTGTGCCCTTAAGATCTATTTTTCTATCACAAGACTCATCCTGGTGCAGAAACTAACAGGCTCGGGTTGTTTACTAGGCAATTTGGAATGGTCCAAGATATTCCCTTTCCAAGTATAAGGATCGAAAACCTTTGGTGGGCCAAGAGCATCTCCATTTAACTACCTCAATATAAAGAGCTTCGTGAATAGAATTAAGAAGTCAAATCCTTCTATGGGTACCACATTGTCTGCAGGTACATCCTCTGTGCCACACCTCGTTTTATAACTTGGCTCCAAGCCTATTGGTCTTCTTTGGATGCCAGAGGCACGAATCGATATTTTACACCTTCCTTTAAGCTTGCAAGTGAGGAAGCCAGTCAATCAGTATCAGGCCAATCCATAGAAAGCACAATCAGCTAAAGAGCCACTTATAAAGTATGCTTCAGTTCTATTTTCGTTCTAAACGAAGACTGGTCCCTTTGCTTTCTTTTTATAGTGGCAGCTGTTTAAGGGACTCCTAGGAGGGCTAGAACTAAGGCTAGAAGAATCCCCTCGTAGAATTTCTCCAATAGCCCTCGACATTAGAGGCTCAAGGAAGAGGAAGAAGAAGGATGTTCCCTTAACCCTCCCTACTGGAGCCATTCAGGCAGCATGGAAGGAAGAAGACGAAGAGGTACCCATCTCACAATCAGTGAGGAAGAGAAGAGTTTGGTGACCTAAACCAGAGGTATTGGCTTTTCTTAATTGTTGTCTCATTCATCTCTGTCAAAGCAGCTTCTAGAGCCAGCTCCGATTATTGCGGAGATACCAGATTCTCCACCTTAGGAATTGCACCAGAGCTCACCCAGGGTACTAAACCATTAAGCTCAAGTGCTAAAGAATGATTTGATGTGGCTGCCTCTACTGTGGAGTAAGTTATAAGCTATACCTTTGAAGAGGTTTCCTTCCCAGTCCCTCTGAACCAGGGCCTTGTACAGGCTCCATTCTTTCTTCAAGGCAACTCAATCTCTATTAAAATATCTTTGAAGGTATGATTCTATCATCTAGCTTCCCAACTCTTGATTTCTTAACCATACTTGGTTCTAACATGCAAGCATTGTTCCCCAGAGGCTCTCCTCGTGGAAGACGTCCCTGCGGTTGAAGAGCTGATAGAAGTTCCAATGACAGGAATGCTTGTAGAAGTTCTTGCTTTGCCTCAAGCTGAGGTTTCATAGGTTATGATAGATCCCCTAACCTTATTTGTCTTCCAAAGTTAATATTTAATCTAACTCCTTTAGATATTAACCCTCTTACAGGTCACACCTCCAAGAGTCATTCCTTCCACACTAATAGAAGGGATGGCCTCTCCTCTAGAGAAGCTGGGATTGAGTGGCAGGTTGGCCTTTGAGTAATCAAACAAAGTACCTCCGAGATTCCAAAGACTAAGAAAGCTTATACACCTCCTTGTTTGAAAGGGGCACCTTCCAAGAAGCTATGTTCCTAGTGAAGGCCTTAAAGAAGGACCCTAAGGTGGCTCCTACCGTTGCCAGAGAACTTGAAGTCTTGAAAGAAGTGCTTATGAAGGTGAACCATGAGGTCCCAACCCTCCTTCAGCAGAAGCGGCGCTGCCAAGATGCCATAAGGGACTTAGGGCATTCAGCCTACCTTAGTGGCTTGCAGCTTTTATTTGAAAAACTCCAAGCAGCCAAGAAGATCCAGAATCAGCAAGCTCAAGAGATTAGAGGCCTCGAGGATGAAATTCATAGCTTTGGGGTGAGATTGGGTCATCTTAGGGGAGAACTACTTTCCCTGAGACACCAACATACCTCTCAAGGCTTTGTGGTTGAAAGACTTGAGGGAGCTACCATGGAGGCTCAAAGAACTAACCAAGTTCGTGAAGAAGAAATCCTTTCGCTCCACCACAAGCTGAGTAATGCAACTAGCCAACTGTCTTCTATAGAGGAATCCTTAGTGAGGATTAAGACTCAACTATTTTAGTTTTTACTTTTGTAAAGAGATTTTGGCTATACAAGTTGCTTGTATTTTTGTATGTAAGCCATGTGCTCTCCGATAATATTAATTAAGGAAGGATTTTTATAAAACACGTCTCTCAGTTTGGTGGTTCCTCCTTTTTTTATTTTCTTTACTTAAGGATCATGGAGTTGATCCTTAAGATATTGATATTGAAACTGAGCCCATAATTTAGGGAGTCTATACTTAAGGACTTCCTTGTTAGAATCCAAAATTGATGGCGCATATTTCTTTAGGAACCTTCCATCAGTAGCCCTCGGGTGAGTTCTTCCATCTAGGTCTTGGAGTGAGTAAGCATTGCCTCCAAATACCTCAATGACTCTAAATGGGCCCTCCTAGTTTGGGGACCATTTCCTAAAGACACGGTCTTGTTGGCAAATGGGGAAAACCACTTTCTAAATTATATCTGCTTACACCCTAATTTTGTTAGGGTTGGGATGACACCGTTTTTGGATAAAGTGCCTCGTGGCCATCATATGTGGTCCACCTCGAGGGGAGTCTGGCCTTTGGATGATGTGATAACAGCATCTCAAGCCCAGTTCCTTGGAACATTATTACCCTTGATAAGGGTATCAGCCACTTAAGGCTCAAGATGGCTGAAGGGTGAAATAAGCTCGAGATCAAGAGGCTGCCAGGAAAGCTACAAGAATGGTAGTTTCCAAGCTCGGGGGAGTTACTTGGAGCGCAATTTCAATTGCTTGGGCCTTAAGCTTAATTTAAGAGAACGTGGGGCTTCTAGAGGGAACTTCTACTAAAAATCCAGACGTGGGAATCGAGAATTTCCCTCCAAAACTCAGGACACGTTGGTGAAGAATGAACACATGTAAAAGAGGAGCTTAGTGGCCAAACGTGCATGGAGTTGCCTTGAAAATACGATCAATTGTTATTTCCTTTTTCTATAAATAAATAACTCTGCGTCAGTCCAAAGTAGTACACATACATTCAATACAAAGACTTCTTTAAGTTTTTCATTATAGCACACTTGTGCTTTTTCCTAGGAGTAGCGTAACTTAGCTAGGCGTAGCGTAACGTAGATCATTACTGTACTTACTTCTATTATAATACAGTTCGTAGGCTTAAGGTATGACTTTCTAATTTTAATCTGTTCCCATAGATCGACGAGTTGAGATTTGAGGCTTTAGTTTAAGACTTTGATGGTCAAGGCTTTGTCCCTTGATTGCATTTGTCTTAAAACTACTGTCACTGCTTAATACTTCTAGTGAACATAGGTTCACCCCATTGATTAGGGGTTTCACAGCCAAGGCCAGACCTTGATTGCATTGGTCCTAGTTCAGTGACTTAAATATGGTTTGCTCCACCTTAATCTTGTCAGACCTAAACTCATTCAAGTTATTATAAGTTAAGGGTGTCAGGCTTAAAAACTTGATTGACTAGGGCTTGTAAGCGGACTGCTGAGCTCTTGGGTTTGTCTCTACCCCAATTCCTAACTTTTTAAGTGTAAGAGAAAAGGTGATTGTAGGCCCTGCTCCATCACTATAACTACCACTTGAGTTAGGTTCATATCCTTCAATTTTCTGTCATAAACATACATAAAAAATCCACAAAAACAAAATCTTCTTAATTGAAGCATAAGCAAAACTCATGGTATAACCGAAGTTAGATACATTAACATATCACAATCTTTTCCCCCAAAACAGTGAGTGGTTGAGGTCAAAGACGTGAAGTCGTAATTAGGCTCACTCCCTAGTCCCTGTGAGTCCCTTTTGCGCATTTATTTTGTTTTCATATTATACGGCGACCACACGTACATCACCTGAAACAAAATATAGCAAACAATATCCCCTAATCAAAAGACCTAGTTTTGACCTTTTTATTATAGGCTTTGGCCACCCTATTCCTTTGCTTCTCTAAACTGTGAAGGGCATCAAGCCTATCTTGGTCTAAGTTAGTTAGTTCGTCCAACATAGCCTATTCATACTCAAGTTTAGAAAACCGTCCTTGATGAGCCAACCTAATAGACTGAACCTTTACTTCCATTGGTAGCACGCATCATGGCCATACGTCCAATGGAAGAGAGTTGTCCTAGTTGCGTCACATTTAGATGTTTTGTAAGCCCAAAGAGCATCCAGTAGTAATTCATGCTACCACCTGGGATTGTCTTCGATCATCTTTTCAATATTGGTTTTTAGAATCTTGTTTGTTGACTCTACCTAGCCATTGGCTTGAGCATAGTAAGGGGTTGAAGTCAAGATTTCTATATTGAAACTCTTGGTGAACTCCTCAACCTCATCCCCCTTGAACACTATAGCTTGGTCCACAGTTATGGTTTCAGGGATACCAAACCTACATAGGATGTATTCATTGATAAAATCAATCACAATTATGGTTTTAGGGATACCAAACCTACATAGGATGTATTCTTTGATAAAATCAATCACGTCCTACTGATTGATATTCCTATATGGTTTAGCCTCCACCAATTTTGTGAAGTAGTCTGTGGCCACAAGGATGTAAGAGTGTTGCTTGCTAAGAGGGGAGTTAATTTCCCCGATGATGTCCATTACTGAACCTCTAAAGGGCCACGATTTGACAATAACATGCATCTCAGCTATAGGGACTCTCGGTACATGTCCATTTCTTTAGCATGCTCTGCAGCCCTTTGCGTACTTTATGCAATCATTCATTATTAATGTCCAGTAATAGCCATAACATCTAATGAGCCAATGCCTCTTGTTGCCAACTAGATGGGATCCACAGATACCCTCATGGGTTCCCACCATTACTAGCATTGCTTCATCTAAGTCAATGCACCTGAGAAGCACTCTACTACCGTCCCTTTTATATAACTCTCCATATTCATCATCTAGATGGAATCTATAAGCTCTCATTTTCATCTTTTTTTCCTTAATGTACACTTAAGGGTTCTTTAAGTAATCCATTAAAAGGTTCCTCCAATCCTCATGTTGACTTAGAATAGTTTGATGGGTTTCAAAGCAATCCAAGTGTTCACTTGGCATGGCTTCGCTCTCAAAACTCAAAGACTTAGCAAATTTAATGTCATGGTCTAAAACCTTAGTCTTAATGACCCTGGTCTCTTCGCACCAAGTCCTGGGCAACTTGTACCTTAAAGCTAACTGACCTAAGTTATTGGCTACTTTGTTTTGCTCTCTAGGGATATGCTTAAATTGCACACCCTCGAACTTACTCAATAGCTTCGGCACTATTCAAAAGTATCTATCCGAGGTGTTGCTTAAACATTGAAATTCCCCTTTCACTTGGCAAATCACCAACTGGGAATCTCCTTTAACAGCGACATTGAGGACTTGCATTTCCAAGAGAGTCTCTAGGCCTATTATCAGTGCCTCGTACTCTGCTATGTTGTTGGAACATTTGCAACCTAAACTAACAGCTAATTTTGTGATGATCCCAGGCGAGGGATTCCATTGTAATTCCAACTCCAACACTTGAATTGGTCCTTGATCCATCAAAGTATAGTTTCCAAGGGACCATTTCCACCACTAGGAGTTGGTTTGGCTCATGGTCTAAGCTAGTATGACTGTTTGGGTGGTCAGTTAAAAAGTCCGCTAAGGCTCAACCCTTGACTAACTTTTGTGACACATAGACCAGCCCAAACTGAAGTAGAGCAACACTCCATTTGTTTAATCTCCCCCCATCAAGGGTCTGTCTAACATATTTAAGGATATCTGTCTGAGCAACCACGTATTTGTAAATGCCAGGAAATAATGTCTCAATATTACTAATGCATACAACAAAGATAGACACAGTTTCTCAATTAAGGAGTATTTTATTTCACATTCATTTAAGCAACAGTTAAGGTAGAACACAACATGTTCAAACCCTTGCTCATTGTCTTGTACAAGCAAGCAACCAATAGATTCCTCAAGAGCAGAGACTTAATTATTCAAAGGTTTACCCTGCTTTAGCGGAATGAGAACTAGCATTCTGATCAAGTACTACTTGATGGCCTCAAAAGCTGCTTGATATGGCTCCTCCCACTTGAAGTCCTTCTCAGTCTTGAGCCTCAGTAATGGAGAGAAGACTTTCGTTTTTCCTGCGACATTTGAGATGAAACGTCTTAGGAAATTAACCTGCCCTCAGAAGCGTTTGAACTCCTTTTTTCTTGAAGGCAGTTTGGCTTGTTGAATGGCCATACTCTTATTAATGTCCATCTCAATGGCCCTATGGTGAGCTAGAAAACCAATAAACTTTCCAGCATGTGCGCCAAAGGCACACTTTAATGGATCCATCTTGAGGTTATGGGTCCTCATTCTAAGGAATGTCCCTCTCAAGTCTTCCAAGTATTTAACTTGGAACTTTGAATTGATCACGATATCGTCAATGTAGACTTCCATGGTCTTGCCGATGAGGTCATGAAAGATCATGTTCATGGTTGTTTGGTAGGTGGCGCCAACATTTTTCAAGCCAAACGGCGTAGCCACCCATTCACAGGTTCTTATTGACTCAGGACACCTGAATGCCGTCTTATGGGTATCCTCCGAAGTAATCATAACTTAGTACTACCCAAAGTAGCCATCCACAAAAGACAAGACCTCATGCCTCGAGGCTGTGTGAATGAGCAAGTCAGCAATTGGCATTGGGTATTCATCCTTTGGGGTGGCTGCATTTAGTTCTCTAAAGTCAATAAAGACCCTGATTTTGCCATTTTTCTTAAGGACAGGAACAATATTCGCCAACCATTCAACATACCTGGCAATCCTGATAAATTTGGCTTCTGAGAGTCTTTCAATCTCCTCCTTAACCAAATCAATAACTTGTTGGGACATTCTCCTCTAGGCCAGAATGATGGGCCTGGCTTAATAGAAAGCCTATGCTCAACCACCTTTCTATCAAGGCCTGGCATCTCGTGATGGTCCCAAGCAAAACAATCCTTGAACTCGTGAAGCAAGGTCAAATACTGCTCTCTCTACTCCTCAGAAAGTAGAGTGCTCAGATAGGTAGGTCTTGGGTCTTCTATCGAGCCCAAGTTAACCTCGACGAGGGGGTCTTGAACTTCAACCCTTAAATCCTCCATCTTGGCTAGTCCAACTCTTAAGTTAGAGAGTTCCAGCTCTTTTTCTTGCATCACCTAGACCTCAAAGCTATTGAATGGCTATTCAGTCCAAAGTTGATCCTCAACATGCCAAGTTATGAGCCCCACTAGTGCTAAGGAAATGGCCTCTTGAGTCATTAATGGGAGGTCTTGGCTCCCCTGTATAAGGGTTTTGTATGCCTTGGAGATCTCCTTCTTCAAGAAGGGCCTTCATGCATCCCCAAAAATCAAAGTCTTCGGACTCTATATCAACTTGATCAACCTCAGCCTTAGTGAGTGGGCTATCAAGGATGGCTATTATAACTTGTTGTTGGGCAGACTGTGTAGCGGTCATTTTGATGTCAAGCGGTCCCATGAAATCTTCATAGAATTTTGACTCAACATAGTTAGAGCAAGCCATGAATGGCTTGTTATCTGTCATAACAATCTCATACTTGTCATGGTTCCAGAAGATTATCAACTGGTGAAATGAAGATGTGATACAATAATTAGCTTGTAACTAATCTCTCCTGAGCAAAGCATTATAGCTCGATGTAGCATTTACTACAAAGAAAGTTGTTAGCTAGCTTAAGCTGCCAACAGTTAACTCGATCGGGATGACCCCTTCAAACCTAGTAGTAGCTCTGGAAAATCCACATATTACAACATTAGAAGTAATCAAGTCATCTCGAGATTTACCAATGACCCCTAACATATAAGAAGGCAGGACATTGATGGCTGCACCATTATCCACCAAGACCCTATTCACTAGAATGCCATCAAATTTAGCCTTGATGTATAGGGGCTTGATGTATTCATTGGCAGTATTAGGCCCATCGAAAATCAACTTATTATGTCAGGTGAATCATCAGGCGATTTGGATGTTGGGGTATTAACTTTAAAAGACAAAGAATCGGAGGTACCTTTGGTGGTTGCTAATTGGGCCAAAAGTTCCACTTGGGGATCCTTATCCGCTACTATAACATCTACCTCGAGGCCTCCTTAAGTGTCAGCTTTCAGGGAGCGTCTCAAATTGTACTTGGACCCCTTGATATGTTTCCTTTTTGGGCCTACCATCAATGGGCATGTTCTGATCATGCTTTTGAGGACTGCCATCAGTTATCATTTCCTGAGGTTAGTCTTTTGGATCAAACGCTGCAGCTTGAGACTTCTTTATAGGTTAAGGGAAGTCCTCCTCATGGAAGTCATTCTCGATATTAGACCATGTTGGGTTAACATGGCCTAGAGGTTCCACTATGTTAATGCTGAGAGGGGAATACTCCACTTCATCATCAACTGATTTTCAAGCCAGTGAACTCTTGGCAAGCTAGTCCCACCAAGATTCCTATTCTTTAGAAGATGAGAGACCGGTCCATCTCTCAAGCTTTTTATGTGGTTACCCCTTTTTTTGGCAGTAGCAACAGGCTTAGACCCAATTGTTGGACCTTCAAGATCCATAGCTCAGTCTGCTTGCTCCTGTGGCCCCTGGCTTCCTCTTGAGAGAGCCTAGTTAAGCGAGTATGGAGCAAAGACCTTCATTACGTTTCCCTTTTCCGTAGATGCTCCTCTTTGAGCTTCAAGTAAGACTAAAGGGACTAACCTCCTCTTGATCGAGGTGACTCCTTCTCCAAACATTACTAAATCGAACCTCAGAAGGCTGGAGTCCTGACTATCATAGTCCTAGGCTGGTGTCCTAACTATTATGGTCCTTGACTGGTGTCCACATCTAATACGTGGTATTTCAAATTTCTCCTTGGATGCCTAGTCCTCATGATCATTTGGCCTATAGAGGAGGACCCTCGGCAGGCTCATATCTATGGGACTTCTCAAATGGCCTCTTCAATTCCAAGAGAGGGTTAGCAGGGGAAATATATTTTCCCACAACATTGCCGGCATGCCTTATAGGACACCTTCTCCAAGTCTCAAGATATTCTCACACAGAACAAATGCCAAGACTTCCAATGGTCTATGCAAGAGCATCAATCTACCTATGATTTCCGGATCCTTCCTTTAGGAGGATGTGATATGGTGCTGAGAGTTGATTGGATGAGATCATTTAGCCTGATGGTATTTGACTTTGGCAAGCTCATGGTTTCATTTGAGGTCCATGGATCAAAGGTTTCTTTACAAGGAATTGAAGATCAAGCTCAGCTACAAGTGATCAAGGGTAAGAGCTTGCAAGGTGGATTCAAGAAGAGTGCTTATAGATGGATTGGACAGTTATTTGCTATAGCTACAACAGAGTTGAATTCGATATAGCAGCTTGATGTTAGAGCTTTAATTGAGGAGTTTGAGGACATCTTTGAACAGCCTAAGTCTCTCCCTTCACAAAGGTGTCTTGATCATGCCATTCCATTGAAGACTGGTGCAGAAACTTTCAAGCTGAGGCCTTACAAGTATCCTCACACACAGGAATCAGAGATTGGGAGACAGGTTAAAGAGTTGCTCAGGACTTGTTTCATCAGACCTAGCCATAGTCCATTTGCTCCACCTGTCATTTTGGTGAAGAAGAAAGATGGATCTGCAAGGATATGCATTGACTATAGGCAGCTCAATTCTCTGACAATCAAGGATAAGTTTCCTATTCCTGTTATTGATGACCTCTTAGATGAGTTATATGGAGCTTGTTACTTCTCTAAGCCGGATCTGCGACAAGGATATCATCAAATAAGAGTTTGTGAACAAGGCATCTTCAAGAATGCCTTTCAAACTCATCATGGCCACTATGAGTTTGTGGTTATGCCTTTTGGCTTAACCAACGCACCAGCTACATTTCAGGCAGCAATGAATGACATCTTCAAGCCTTTTCTGAGGAGATTTGTATTGGTTTTCTTCGATGACATTCTTATTTACAGTGCTTCTTATGTGGATCATCAACAGCACTTGAAGGAATTTTTCCTTGTTATGCGCAAACATCAACTTTATGCAAAGTTGTCCAAGTGTGCTTTCATGTAGCAGCAACTTAGGTATTTGAGACATGTGATATCTTCTGAAGGAGTTTCTACAGATCCTTCAAAGATACAAGTTATGAAGGAGTGGCCAGTTCCAATTACCTTGAAGTAATTGCATGGATTTTTGGGTCTTACTTGCTATTACAGGAAGTTCATTGCTAACTTTGGCTCCATAGCTAGACCTTTGATAGATCTGCTCAAAAAAGTTACCTTTGTGCGGAGTGATAGTGCTTAAGCAGCCTTTGAATCCTTGAAAGCTGCTAGGTGTGAAGCCCCTATTCTAGTTATGCCTAACTTTGCTGAAGACTTTGTTCTTAAAACTGATGCTAGTGGAACTGGTATTGGAGCAGTGTTTTCTCAAAAAGGAAGGCCTATTACTTTCCTAAGTCAAGCTTTCAGCCCCAAGCATCAAGCAATGTCCACCAATGAGAGAGAGTACTTAGCAATCTTGTTAGTTGTTGACAAATGAAGAAATTATTTGGATGGTCACATATTTGTAATCAAAACTGATCATCAGAGTTTGAAGCATTTGTTAGAATAGAAGATTGTGACAAGGATTCAGAAGAAAGGGCTGATGAAAATGTTGGTACTGGATTATGCAATTGAGTGGAGAAGAGGGAAGGAAAATCTTGCTGTTAAGGCTTTGTCAAGAAGATTAGAAGATGGCGCAAGCTTATTGTGGAGCTATGTCTATTGTTCTTCCTTCTTGGTTAGAGGAGGTCTACAAATCCTATGAAGATGATTTGTTTGCTCAAGAATGCATTACTGCTTACAGCATCAACAAGAACTACAAAGGGATCAGACACATCCAGCACTGAAGTAGTGATCCTTTGCGACACCAAAGGAGAAGGAGGATCATACCATATAATGCCGTGAAGGGAGTAGTGCCTAGAGAAGAATGGGCATGCTATTGTACCAGTATTCTGCCAAAGACAACCATTTACCCCATTCCTTAGGATGACAGAAGCTCATACTCCTCAAGTGTTGCTCAATACACTAATTAACTCTCTCTATTTGTCCATCAATTTAGGGATGATAAGAAGAACTCAAAGCCAAGGTAGTACCCAAGAGAAGGAATAACTCATGCCAAAAGTGGCTTGTTAAAGAGCCCACCACAATCAGAAATTATGGAATGTGGTAGCCCATGAAGCCTGTAAATGCTATCTAAGAAGACTTTGGCAAGTTTTTCTGTTGTAATAGGATGGGCCAAGGCAACAAAATGGCTGAATTTGGTGAAACGGTCCACAACCACCCATATAACTTCCTTACCCCCAGATTTAGGCAACCCCTCAATGAAGTCCATGCTTATGTATTGCCACGCACAATCAGGGATTGGAAGAGGCTAGAGCAAGCCTTGATACTTCTTGCCATCAAGCTTTGTCTGCTAACATACTCCATAAGATTGAACAAACTCCATCACATCCTTTTTCATACCAGTCCAGCTGAAGTAACTCTTGAGCCTTTGATAAGTTCCTTAAATGCTAGAATTCCCTCCCCAAGTTGAGTCATGAGAAGCCTCAATAATATGTCTCCTCAAATCAGTGGATGATCCTACATACAACTTTCCTTTCAATCTAATGATGCCCTTTGTCATAGAAATATCTGCGTGTCATGCAGCGGGGGAGGCCTTGCTAATACTAAAAGTTGTCACATACTCTTAAGCAAAGATATCCTCTTCATAAGATTTGTAGACTTCTTCCATCCAAGCGAGTAATACAACTGACACAGCTCCATAAAAACCAGATTCAGCCTCTTCTAGCTTGTGAGATAATGCATCAGCAGTAAGAGTCTCCTTTCCCTTTAAGTATTCAATTGAATAGTCTAGTCCAAGCATCTTCATCAAGCCTTTACGCTGGACTCTTGCTGCAATCTTCTATTATAGCAAATATTTAAGGCTTTGGTGGTCAATTTTAATGATAAAATAATGGCCTTTCAAATAATGTCTCCATTTCTTGACTACCAAGAGGATAGCAAGATACTCTTTCTCATATATAGACAACTCCAAAATCTTTGGACTTAAGGCCTGACTAAGATAAGCCACTGGTCTCCTTTTCTGATGTAAGACTGCTCCAATTCCTTTACACAAGCGTCAGTTTACAGCACGAAACCCTCACTGAAATCAGGCATAGCCAACACTGGTGCTATACACATTGTTGCTTTCAAGGCTTCAAAGGCATCTTGAGCAGCTTCAGCCCACTTAAAAGCATCCTTCTTTAAGAGATCAGTTAATGGCTTAGCAATTACTCCATATCCAGCTAAAATCTTCCTATAATATCCAGTCAAGCCAAACAATTCCCTCAATTGCTTCAACATACAGGTGTTGGCCACTCCCTCATAGCTTGAACTTTTGACGGATCGAGTTACAAATGATGATAGAAGAAGCAAATCAAACAAAAAATGAAAAAAGACAACGCACGATTTACTTGGTTCAACCCTAAATGGCCTACATCCATGATCTCCCCTATCACTAGATAGGCCTTCTATTATTATTACAAACCAAATTGGATTATAAATTACAAATTACATGCCATTTCTCAGCCTAAGCTATTAGTTACATATGCTTTCCTTTAAAGCTTCTAAGATCGAAACCTAAAGAAAGAGTAAATGCGTTATACCTTACTCCAGCTTAACATAGTAATCACCATGGCTGCCATCAAAAAGATCCTGATTACCTCCCAAGGGATTACACTACCATCAGATTTGGACGCATCACCAAAAAGCTTAAAGAAAACCCTAGAAATGGAGTTCACTGTTTTTAGAAAGGGGAAAATATGACAAAGATGATGTATAGTGACAATAACAAACCCCACACCCCCCCCCCCCCCCCCCCCCCCCCCTCTCTCTATAAGAAAAGGGCTTAATTCATGTGCACCTCAACAAGGGTGAACCTGAGCCGCAGATTATAACCTCAACCAACGGTGAGGATTGATTCAAATAAGCACAAATTGAGGCATTGAGATCTTGACACATGGCGTAATCAAAGCCTTCCATTCAAAAAAGCTTCAAATAGGTATAAAGCTTCTCACATAAGCTTTTAGTGGACAATTGGGAGACAATAGTACACGGGCAGCATGAAACCCGGTACGGGCAACGCGGGTAGGATGCAAGGCAGGGGTAAAAATGGTATGCTAGGTTAAGACATGTAAAGACCTATTTTTTGCTATATTTTGACCCTGATCTTTACGTTATTTACCATAATTCCATTATATAAATCAGATTTACTTGCTCATTTAAAGGCTGCATCTTTTGTCCAAATTTAGCCTAGGTTTGATACTTTTAGACTATAACTCGTGCATAGTTAGTATATATGGGAACCATATGTCAACATATATCATTAAAAATAAAATGATTAACAAAAAATTTAGGTGCTTTATTGGTAATTAATTTATGCGTGAATTTTTGTTATAATATTTTAGAAAGTTTATTTAATATTGTTTTCATATGAGTTCAAGGAGGAAGGTGACATTTTCACGTATGACGATAATAGGTAAATAAATATAATAAAGTACTTTTTCTAAGGATGAGTAACAAGGTAGGACGTCACAATGAGAAAAAAAGAGGAAGCCTGACTCCATTTTCCCATTGTCATTCTCCCTAGTGAAGTATATGACTTGAAGTGAAATTAGGAAGATTTAGAAAAGCTTAAATTGGAATGGCTACTATAACGCCCTCAGATAATATAGCAAATAGGCTTAAATTAGAAAGGCGCTATACAGTCATATAATCATGATTCATCATAGCACGAAGCCCCAAAATTTTTAATTCATAAACTTCAAAATTTCATCTAAGTCTCCATGAAACATAATAGGTCAAATCCCAAATAGCATTGATACCCACGATTAAAGCTAATGGTACGAAAGTTGAAATTACAATCTATACAAATAGTCCATAACATCATGCTATAGAATTTATTTAATATCTAAAACTACAAAACTAAAAATAACACTCCAAACAGGATGCTACTCTGCCTGCTTAATCCCTCAGAAACTGCCATAAGCTACTAATTTGGAAAATGAAGGGAAAAGGGTGAGCAAACAACACGCTAAGCTAGTACACCCCACACCCTACCCGAACCTAGCATATTATTTAAAATGGGAAAAATATCAAATGAAAACAAGGAAATCCAATAAATCCTTAATGACCATTTTATAAGAGAAATGAAACGTCACTTTATATTATAATTTATTCCACAAAAGTTCATCGATTTGGTTCACAGATCAATAGAAGGCTAAGACCGGTATTATATCTCGTGAAAGGGCCACAGATCGACTTTGGCATAATTCCATTCGAATCGATATCACATTCTATAATCGATACACCCCTTGGGTCAACTTAGTATCCATGAGCTCTTACCGAACGAACCTTTCAATTTAAATAACAAGCTCACAATAATTTCATCCACATTATCACCAGTACAAATTCTGTCGAAAATTCACATATTCCATCATCGAATCAACGTATAAATCAATATAATTTCAAATTTTATGAGTAGAAATCATACAATCAATCAAACAGATATGCCCAACCCTACTTTAAAAAATAATATATCACTCAAATGTAAGTCTTATACATCAAATCGTATAAAACATTTTTCATGTTTCACAAACAATTAGGGGAAGTGCTATACATACCTTCACTATATTCTAACTCGATATTTGAATCTCTATTACGAAATAGCTTCGGAAACCTATCAAATGAGAGGCGTTGGGATTGACGATTGACTCTTGAAAGAGAGAGAGAATCGGTTGGAAGAGGGGGAAAGAGGGGAGAAACAAGGGTTTAAACCCTTCTCTTCTATACATATAAATTTACATAACCCTAATATACTAAATGGACCCTTTTAAATTAGCTCTTTATTTTAGTTATAGCCCAGTCAAAATAATAGTGAATTCTAATTATTTTATAATACCTAGCCCAATTTAATTAGACCAGGTTTCACATATTATAATGTCTAGCCCAATTTAATTACCCCAATTTGTACATATTGTAATACCTAGTCCGATTTAATTAGACTTGGTATTAATCTCACCCCCTTAAATAAAAGTTTCGTCCTCGAAACTACCCTCACTTTCAAATAAATCTGAGTATCTGCTTCAAATTAGAACCATCTCACAATTTCAGGAAAAAAAAAAAAAAAAAAAAAGAGGAAATGATGTCCGGTGACAGTCAATAGTATATAATACGCAGTATTATCCTTTTTGCTTATCGTTGACCAAATTATATCTTAGCAATGTCTTTGCCAAATCTCTTCAAAGCTTGAAAATTCTTTGACCCAACATCAAGGAGGTCTTAATCTTAAGATCAACACAATGTTAATTCTTACACGCATCTATTTACCACTCTTCCATTGCGCAACTCTAACACCAATCACAACCAAAGTATTTGGATAGTGATAGATATAACTTGCTTATTTAATGTCTTCCAAGCAACCTTTAGCAACAATTTAATTTACAGGATCTACAAATATCTTTAAATCTTTGTGAGCCAGAATTACTATATATTCAAGGCTGAAATCATCCTAATAGAAGTCTTAGAGACTTTACTCTCTGTAGGAGAATCTAACCCATTTTCATGATAAACAAAATCTGAGTGATTAGGAATCTGAAACACCGCCCATTTCCCAATACAATCCAAATGTGCATGATAAGAAGACAACCAATTAATCCTAAAATCACATGAAAATCTTCCATGTCTAGGAGCACTAAGTCTGCTATTAACTACATATCACCTACTTAATCACACAATCTTTACATACAAGATCAACAATTACATCATACCCTAAAAAGGAAACTTAATCTTGACACACCTAGGTAAAACAAATTCCCTTACATTTAACAAACCCTTAGAAAGTTATATTTCTATCATTCAAACAATCAAAACACTTTGTACCCAATTCTTGTGTTAACAAAACAAGCACTCAGTATCATTTATTCACTTCATAAAATGAAGATCCACAATAAATAATTCAATATAAAACCCAAAAAGCAAAGATACTCCAACCTCAATTGCTTCAAATAGCCAGATAATATTAGGGTGAATAATACTCCCAAAATAGAAATATCATTCAGCAAATTCTCATTATCGATCTTTTTGATTGCAAATTCAATCCCGCTATAGCGATGCCATGATCTCTACACTACAACAAAGGAACCTGACCCGAGTCTCAGCCCGATCACATAGTCACCCACTAAAAGCTGCGTTTCACCATCCACAAGATGCATCAGAAAGGGCACACTCAAAACTCCATAGTTGATATTGCGGTAACTAGAACAAGACAACTAAATTCCTGGACACAAAAATTTCTCCACAAATTAATAACCTAGGCTCTCATCTTAACACCCAAATTTCTCAATAATTAATAACCTGGGTTCTGATACCACTAAACGTAACACCCCCAGATAATATGGCAAATAGGCTTAAATTAAGAAGGCGTTAAATGGCCATACTATCATGAATTCCCTCATCATAGCGCGAAGCCCGAAATTTCCAATTCGTAAACTTCGAATTTCCATAAAAGTCTCCATGAAACATAATAGGTCAAATCCCAAATAGCATTGACACCCATGCTGAAAGCAAATGGTACGAAAAGTCAAAATTACAATCTATTCAAATTGTCCATAACAAGTATTTGGGTTGAGGCACGTGAGAATGCTCTCCTTAGAAAGGAAATGCCCCTCCTACACGAGTATTTTATTAAGATTAAAAGCGCTCCTTTCCTAGGATTCAATAACCCGTCGTACCTCTATCAGTGCAGCAATGAAAGATCCCCGAACTACAACTACCAAGCTCTTTATTTTATCAAAAGAGTGTGGGAGATTGAAAGAATAAAACATTTCATGTTGTATATATTTTTTTGCCATCATAGTCATGCTTTTATATATAAATGTCTATACTTTTTTTTTTTTTTATTGCAATGACTAGTCAAAGCACATATTATGCCATCTTAGTGTTGTCATTCAAACCAACATTAACAAACGGCTAAACTAATTGATATAAAAGCAAATGATTTAAATAAAAATTTAATTTTAACTATTAAGTATTTTTATAAAAATAAATAATATACAAAAAAGTTATTTTTAAATCACCAAAAGTAAAATACTTAATTTTTCCAACAAGAAGTATCAATGACGTTATTTAGGATAATATTGTATCTCTATATCGATATTAAAGGTAAAATCAAGGACTAATGAGGAACCATTGCCTGAAATGGCTTGGAAAAAAAAAATATTGCTCAAAATAGCATATTCTAAAAAAACATTGCATGGGATAGCTCCCACGTGGCATTTTCATATTTTAAATTTTTTTTTAATTTTTTTTAAATTAATACCTCCCCCCTGAGGGGAGGTCTGACAAAGCCCTGCAAATTGCAGGGCTTGTTACCCTTTTATATATTTTTTAAATAATATATATATATATATATATATATATATTGACCAAAAAAAATTAAATATATTAATTATAATTTTATTAGTAAACTATGTTTAGCTTTATAATATATGTTTTAGTTAAATTATGTATATAATTTATAATAAAATAAATATATTTAATTTATTTAATAATTTTATGTAAAAAAATATATAAAAGCATAAAAAGCCCTGCAATTTGGACCAAAAAATTAAAAAAAAAGTAAAAAGCCCTGCAAACAGACCTCCCCTTAGGGGAAGGTATTTAATTTTTATAAAAAATTAAAAAAAATTTTAAATATGAAAATTGCCATGTGGGAGCTATCCCAGGTAATATTTTTTGGAATATGCTATTTTGAGCAATATTTTTTTTTCAAGCCATTTCAGGCAACGGCTCACTAATGAGGAGGCGTGTGGGCGACACACAGAAGGACAGGAGGGTGAGAGTAGGCAACTGGTCCCTGCAATTCGTCCATAACTATCCTACATTGTATAACTATCTTCTAGGGATCTATCAACTCATTCATTATAAACTTTTCGATACCGATCTCTCACTATCTCATTCCTTTGCTCACAAACATTGATCTATTCAAGAACCTTCTGAGTCAATTAGTCTACTTAACAACTTCATAGATGTCAAGTACCTGGCTTCCATAGTGAACTAAGCAACATAAGATTGCTTCATACTTTACCATCTAATGACTCCCACCTCTTGGATAAAATAAATCATGACGTCAAACGTCAAAAATCCTTTTAAAAACAAATGACCTATGATAAACTCATCATCCTTTCTTTGAGTCTCGCTAAAGCTTGTTCCTAAGAACATATCATACTTATCTTGGTTTTTTCATTTTAAAATAACTGGAAAGACAAATCCTAACAGTTGATAACAATTCTACACCATTCTTAATGAGTAGAATGCCATCTTCATGCAACATTTAAAAAGTCCCTACTTTTTGGTCATGTCACTTATATATTCATGGTTCACTAACCATTGATTCAAATCCATAGGATTTGATAGACGTCACCAAATCCACTATTCAATGAACAAAATGCTTATTTAAGTCTATAACTAGACTTTTTCAGTTTGCATACTGTATGCTCCTGATCATTGGCAACAAACATATCTGGTCGTATCATATAGATACCTTTCTCAAGATGACCATCCAAAAATCATCATCTTGACTTCCATTTTCTATACCTCACCATAATGAGATACAAAGGATAAGAGTATCCTAATGGTCATAAGCATAGCATCTGGCTTGAAGGTTTCGTCAAAGATGATTCCTTCCTTTAGGGTATAACCCATTGCCTTCAATCTAGCTTTGTATTAAAGGTCTTTAGCTTCATGTGCGCTGCTCTCTTTGCTCTTGTAGACCCATTTAGATCAAATCTACTAGATTTAACGCCTCTCAGCGCCTCTACAATATCCCAGATTTAGTCAAAATACATTTATTCTGACGTAACTGTAATTGCTCTAATCTATTGGTCCGCATTTTTATTCTTAAGCGCTTCATTGCAGTCTAAGGATCAAATTTATTATCATGCTCAACTATTAAAGGCTGAAGACATGAATCTATCAGGTGTCCTGAGAATCCTCCCACTATACCAAAGCTCTTATGTATTAAGTGCAACATTAACACTGGCTGAAGATGTATCAAATTCATCAACCAAATACTTAGTTGTACCATATTGCTAACATATAATATCTCAAAATTATAAAGGTTGGATCATGAGCCTACTGTTACAAAGGGTCAATTGTAAAAGGTTGGGTCTTGAGCCTACGTACAAAAAGATCGGTTGTAAAGGTTGGATCCTGAGCCTAGGTTCTTAAAAGGATCATTAAGCTTAGTGAAAGGCTCAAGTGATAAAGAGTAGCTACTTAAGGATTGGACTAGCTTCCGGATTGGAAGTGAACCACTATCAAAATCATTGTGCATCTTTTCTTCTTGCCTTTATTCTTATATTTTGTATTCATTGTTTATCTTTCATTTAATTTTTGGTTCTTAAAGTTTAAATTTTCATTTTATCGCGAAAGAACGTAATTCACACCCCCTCGGTTGCTCTTTGGGCCTTCACAAGGCATTATAGCTTGAGATAGTATCCACTACAAAGAAGGCTGTCAACTTCCTAAAGTTGCCAATAGTTAAATCAATCGGGATGACCCCTTCATACTTAGTGGTGGCCCCTAAAAAGCCACAAATTGCCACATCTGAAGTTATCAAGTCATCTCGAGATTTACTAATGACCCCCAATATATATGTGGGCAAGACATTGATAGTTGCGCCATTATCCACTAAGACTCTATTCACCAAGATGCCATCGAATTTGGCTTTGATGTATAAAGGCTTAATGTGTCTGTTGACGGTAGTAGGCCCATCAAACGTCATCTTCATTACGTCAGGAAGATCATTAGTTGACTTGGATATTGGGCTTTTAACTTTAAAAGACAAAGGATCAGAATTACCTTTAGGCGTTTCTACTTCAGCTCTGAACTCCACCTGGGGATCTTCGTTCGATGCTACTACATCCCCTTTAAGACCCCCTTGTGTGTCAGTTGCCATGAACTCCAAGGGAAGGAGTAGGGTAATTCTAACATCAGCTTGTTCAGGGAGTGACCCAAACTGTGTTTGGATCCCTTGGCTTGTCCCTTTTTAGGACTGCCATCAATTAGCATATCCTGATCTTGAGATCGATCTTTTAGTTCAACCTCTGGGTCCAAGACTCCTCCATTAGTTTGGGAAAGTCTTCTTCGTGGAAGTCATTCTCTGTATCAAACCGTGTTGGATTAACACGGTCCAAAGGTTCCACTAAGTTGATACTAAGGTTCCTTCCTTGGCATCGCTCATCCTACAAAGAGGTTCACCGTCAGTTTGGCTATCATGTGTAATTCAAGGTTTTTTTGCCTTTATTATATTCACTTGGACTGGATTAGGGAAGGGGTCTTTATCAACATCCATCTGTCCTTCTCCATGGAAGATTAATTCCCTTGCCTCAACAACATCTTGAACCACGTTTCTAAAGATTATGCAGTTCTTCGTTGAGTGAGTAAATGAATCATGCCATTTACTGTACACCTTCCCCTTTAGTAAACGAATCATGCCATTTACAGTACACCTTCCCCTTTAGTGTATTAGGGTTAGGTTTTATGTGTTTTCCCCTAATCTTGAGTTTTTTATTTGCCTCAAGCCAATCAATATCAGCTCTTGAGAGGTTAAATGAGTAGCTCCTCAAGTCTTGGGATTGATAAGATTTCCTAACTTTGATATCCTTCTTAACCAAAGGATTACAAATCATGGGAGGTCCCTTGATATATTTAGCAACGTTAATTTCATATGGAGGGTCTTCTTCCTCATCAATCAAATCATGTATGTAAGTTCCATACACGCTATTTTTCTTTAGGCTTTCTTCCTGGAAAATGGCCTCGTACCTAGCAGCACATTCTTCCAGCTAAAGGAGAGTCATGAAGTTTGAGCCATTAAATTTCTTCCTGAATTCAATATCCAAGCCATGTAAGGCTAGCTTGGCATATTCAACCTCAGGGAGAGCCACTATCCATTTCAACCTGGCTCTTTTGAACCAGTTAATGCAATCCTTTACGGATTTGCCTGTCTTTTGTCTCATTCGAGTCAAGTCTAACATAGAGGTTCCTAGTTCCATCCTTGGGAACTGGGCATGGAATTTTCTGGCCATGTCATCCCAACTGTAAATGGAATTAGGTGATAAGCAAATATACACTAGAAGATAGTCCCTGTTAGAGAACTAGGGAACAACCTAAGGTTCAGATATGGCTTGTCAACCGCTTCCCTGTATTGGCAGTTGAACCTTGCCAAATGCTTTAGAGTAGACATGCTTTCTTCTCCTAAGAAAAAAGTAAACTCTGGGATTTTGTATCCTTGAGGAAAAGGGTAATCCCTGTCAATGTAATTTGGGTATGGCTTACTATACAAGGGTCAGTTGACCCTTCTGAGGCCTGGCCCATACATCTGCTCAGTAAAGGCGACCAATTGGTCTTAGAGGGGTAGATTGGACACATGGTAATGAACCTACCCTTGCCCCCCAAGTGGTTGAAGACATTGAGGGGATCAACAGGATACCCCTAAGCTCCCATTACAATCGGGTGTGGGAATGGTTGTTGCCCGACATACGCAGGTGTTAAGGTTTCAACGATTGATCTTGAACCTCAACCTTGGTTGGGATAGGTAGAGTATGAGATGAGAAGAGAAAGGAGATGAGAAGTAGAGAGAGATATCAAAAGATATCAATTCATTCATCAAAGTTGTTATTGAATACAAGCTCGAGCCATCTATTTATACTACTTACATGATAAGAGCTAATACATTGAATCTAGCCAACACAAGGACTAACCGACCCTTAAGTGAGCCGCCACATTTGACTCAACTAACTAACGGCCTTGACCACCACAACCTAACAACTCTAGACTTCACTTATTTCATGACTCAACCAAAGCTTAGGCTACTAATTACAATACCAACTAACTAATACAACTTCCCTACAAATCAGCTACCATCTTATAGCCACAAATCAGCACCCGCAACAGGCCAACCAGCAGCAACACCTGCAGCAACAGCAGCACAGCAGCAGGACAGCAACACAGCCACCCTCAGCTCATGCCTCAAATTCTTGGATCATAACATTCCCTTCCCCTTGAAAACATTCTTATCCTCAAGAATGGAAGAGAGTTGAGACCTTGAAGAACATTAATTGATGGAAAGGTAAGAGCTGAATGTGAAGACTCCTTGCTGAATTTTACAGTTGAAGAACATCTGAAACAACTCAACCTCTCTGGTGGTCTACACTTATCAAACCATGCCAGCCAAACTTCAACAATCAGCCCATGGCACACCTTGTTACCATTAATACAGCTCAAAACTTTATCTTGCTGCTGAGAATCACAAAATGCATCAGTAATTCTGAATTTCTGCTTGTAGTAAGCTGCATAACAGAGTTTGAATGTCATTAAACCCATAAGAATGCATATGAAGTTCTTTAACTTCCCGGGAGGCCTTCCAAACTCGAACCAAGAGAACCCAACATCAAAATTTGCTTGTAGGCATTTCCCATTGCAGCACACATAGCCCCATATTTTAATCATGGTGTCCAAACACATTAAGATTCCATAAGAAGATAGCTGCAGCTCTTTTATCTTGGATCTTATCCAAAATTTGCATTGCTTAAATATCCACTTACTAAACCACCTCAGCTCATGCTTACCAAACTCTTGAGTGCTTCCCAATTCCACATGATATGCTGCAGAACTCAAAATTTCAGCAGTGCTTAACCAAAACAACCCATAGGTGCGGTTATTAAATATTTCAACCTTATTTTTGTCCACATAGAAGATCATTGACGCGCACAAGTTATTACATCTTCCCCAAATCAAAATAGCACCAATCACACTCACTCTGAACAACTTTTTTACTATTGACAGTGAAAGAATTTGAATTCTCCGAGAATTTTCAGCAACTACCTTGCATTCTTGCTGTCCCAACTTGAGCAATTTAGCACTTGTGACTTTGGCTTGAAATTCTGGACTCTTGCTCCTCCAAATTAAGTACTCACAGGTCACAACTGAGTTCCCAAGGCACAAGGTCATCACTTGAATGCCCAAAGCAACCCATTTGACAGAATGCATTCTGCAGCTCACCACTTCCAGCCTGATCTCAAGACTTCCTTGGATCCCTTGCTTATCCAACCACCAAACAGCCTCACATGATCAAGTTTTGCTTTATTGTCAACCAAGCATAAGTAACAAATATAGCAAGTGGTGACACCAACCAAGCCCTTGAACAACTGAAAACTTCTTCAAACACAGAGTTGTTCTGTCCCAAGCTACGTTGCTGATTTTTACTCTGATTTTAGCTGAAGTTCTCCTCAAACTTACATTGATCCTTTCCATCCAAACATTAAGTAAATATTGAAGCTTATGCATATAATTTTTCCATTCAAAACAACCACAACAAATCACCCCAAACACATTCAGATGCAGTATCTGATCAGCAACCTTCAATGGCTGTTTGTTCCAATTTTCAAGTGCTATCACCCTTTCTTTACTTGGCTTTGTGCACTAGCTGTGAGGTCATACCAGAGGCCCGACACCCTTTCAAACCATCCACAATTCATCAACCAACTAACAACACGAGAATTATGCAGCTTGCAACATGTGTTATCCCTTTTTCCACCAATGCGTGGACTGGCATTGAGTTTTTCATCATGCAACAGCAGCACCGGATGCCTAGCTTCTCCAAACACTTGTAATTCATTCTTTCCCAGATCAAAGGGACTCCCAACATCAATTTCATAAGTTAAGGCATCGACTGTACTGATTTTGGTCTGAACCGAAATCTGTTTCAGTGCTTTACTGAACTTACACACCTCCAACAAATCAATTGCTTGTATATACACCATGCTTTGTTTGTTGTGAACCTTGAAACGCACTCTCGCAGCTCGAGTGCTTCTTTTCAGTAAAAATTGGGCTCCTCTCAACTTCATATAGTCTTGAGAATCTTCTCCCGGATCAGGAGGCAACTCATCATAAGAGTGTGTATTGGAATACACTTTTTTTCCACTCGAAAAAGGAAATAGATCATCTAAATCTTGCCGATCGTCACACCGACAGTGCATTTCAGCCACTATAAATTCGCAATCATTCACCCAACACAAAAGACCTTGCAAGGCATTCAAGATAATGTTGTACCCACCCTGAGTTAGCACAACAGCACGCCCCAAAGTGAACCTAAGCATACCCTGAACTGTATTTGATGACAATGCAGCAGCAACAATAGATTTCCCAACAGAATGACTTTGCTCAGCAGTGACAGCACTTCGGTTCTACATGTAAGCTTGCCATGGAGTATTACTTAACAGATTTGGAGATGCATTCAGTGATTTTTCAGCAGTAGCATCAAGTTTTGCAGTTGGAATGACAGATTCTGCAGCAACCAATCCTTGTATACCAGCATACATGTCTGAATCTTGTACACCAGCATATACATCAGTAAGAGCAGCATCTTGAGTTAGTTCTTGTTGATCATCAAGCATCCTAGGCTGAAACACAACCTCTTGCTTCAATTTCTGCTTTGTCAACTTCTTTTTACCCCAAAAATCCTTCAATGCTTCATTTAGATGGTTCCTTTTCGTCTTACTCTTTGCTTTCTTTAACATTCCTTTGACATGAAAATCGTATTCCCATTTCGGATGTATGTCATACTGTGCCCCAACATCATCAAGATACTTAACTCTAGCAAAGAGTCTTCATAAGGATCATCTTGTTCAAACTCGGGTTCTTCTAGCTTATGTTCATCAATTTCGGCATTATCGGGGACGAGTTCATCTCCAACGGCAACAGATTCCACTCTTCCTTTTCGCTCAACACGGAACTTTCGTTGTCTAACGCTATCCGCTAGCTCCGGAAACTCATTTGCATCAAGAACACCAGCACGACTAATGTTAGGATAAGCTAAACATTGCTAAATCATAAGTCGCTGCATCATTTCATCCCAATCCTATCTCCTTTTCTGCTTTAATTTCTCATATTCTTCATGTTCTTGTCTCAATTCTTGCCTTAATTTCATCAACTCTTCAGTCAACTTATCCATATTGACAATGAACAACAACTTCAATCTGGAACAACTCAGTTCGCAGGATTTGAGTTCGAAAATCGCAGAAGAGGAAAACTTGTTTCGCAACTCTTCCACAATCGATTGCTTAATGAAGTTCTACTCCTTCATTCACACAAACAATCCCTTGATAACGGTTCGACAATCGTCACTGATTACAAACCATAACTTGTAAAATTCGCGAACGAACCCTAGCCTTAAACAAACCCTAACAGAGGTGTTTTCTTGAATAATTCAGACTAAGAATCTGAATTAGGTTCGATTTTTGTCGGTAATGATGATTTAAACACACGATTCACCACAATTTTCAAGGATGAAATCGGATTTCAACACTTTCTGTGCTTAGGTCGTTGTCAGATTTTCGCCTAAGCAAATCTCGACTCAATAACATATAATTCTTAAGAATTCAACGTAGATTCTGATAATTCTCACCACTTCTATGCTTATCGACACAATTTCATCACAATTTAGCAACAAACACATATTCTGAATGAATTGCAACTTGAAGTTCAGAAATCGTTACCTCAACCTCAATTTCTGAATTGTAGAATCTGAAATCACCTCAATGCAACTTGTTTCTGATCTTTTGATTATGATCAAGTGTAATGTGGATCAAATAGCTCACTTATAACTTCTTCTCCAACTGATCAAATAAATAATTGATCAAGAACAATTAAGTTCAGCACTCAAACTTCAACCACTATTGCTTTGCTTCAGCACTTAAGTTCAGCAGCTAATGCTTGATCGATTCTACTGAATTCAATATGAATCAGCTTTGATGTTGAGTGTAATCAACAAATACTAATCAATTGAACTTTCTCCAATGTAATTCGATCAATTTTAATCCCAACCGAAAGCACTCCCAAGCAATGCGCAAGCTATGAATTCTGCATATGTCAGTGACCGCCAAACTCAAATTCAAAATGCAGAATTGAATTCCTAACCACATAAACTAAAATAAATCAGTATCAAACTGTTTTTGTTGACTGATTGCAACACAATCAATCAGATTTTGTAATTTTTCTGATTTAGAGCTTGATTCGGATGCCAAATCAAGGCTCTGATGCCAATTGTTAAGGTTTCAACGATTGATCTTGAACCTCAACCTTGGTTGGGATAGGTAGAGTATGAGATGAGAAGAGAAAGGAGATGAGAAGTGGAGAGAGATATCAAAAGATATCAATTCATTCATCAAAGTTGTTATTGAATACAAGCTAGAGCCATCTATTTATACTACTTACATGATAAGGGCTAATACATTGAATCTAGCCAACCCAAGGACTAACCGACCCTTAAGTGAGCCTCCACATTTGACTCAACTAACTAATGGCCTTGACCACCACAACCTAACAACTCTAGACTTCACTTATTTCATGACTCAACCAAAGCTTAGGCTACTAATTACAATACCAACTAACTGATACAACTTCCCTACAAATCAGCTACCACCTTATAGCCACAAATCAGCACCCGCAGCAGGCCAACCAGCAGCAACACCCGCAGCAGCAGCAGCACAGCAGCAGCACAGCAACACAGCCACCCTCAGCTCATGCCTTGAATTTTTGGATCATAACAGCAGGGTAGCAACTCCCTTGATCATTTTGGCCATTTGTTTGATTCACCATGAAGTATGTTCCAACGGATCCTTGATTATGTAGCATGCCAGAAGGCTATACTGACAGGCTGTTGGGCCATTCTTACCTAATCCATCCTCAAGGTTTGATCTTGAGGACGAAGGAAGTTAACTTGCCTGCCCCCAGTCTCATATGTGTAAAGAGGTCTAGGAGGAAGGGCTTGGTCCCTAGGATTGGGAACTTGTCCTTGCACACCTACTCTGAGGCTCTGGCTAGGCCTCGGGGCGACCTCTGTAGCGTGATGAGGGTATGAACGGTTATGCCCCTTTATCTCAAGAACAGGCACGCCTTGAACATTTGCATTAAGATCCCTTGAAGCAAGAGAAAATCTTCGGTTCAAAGGGATTTCAACCCTAAAGGATGCATTATCACCTCTATGGCCAGACTCCAAGTGAGCAACACCTAGGTTAGCCACAGTTGGATTTTCCATTCTTCCATGGACTGTGTTGTCAAGCTGAGTAACTACCATTTGTGAGCTCAAAGGAATATCACAAGGATACCCAGCTGGGACTAAAGGAGAAGGAATAGGCTTAAGTTGCCTATGATCCTCTCTAATGGCTTGGACTAAGCCATTATGAGTCTCAACTTGCCTAATTAAGATAGGCTCGACTTCAACTACTGTCTGCCTTGCCACATCCTTAGCTATAAGAGTAGCAGTAGAAGATAGGGTTTAGTTCATCTCAACTAAGACTCTTTTGGTTTCTCTATGAAGTCTTTCGTTCATCGAGGTCCCAACATCATTGATGATAGCTTTCATTGCAGTAGAGTTTTCACGCTGACCCGCTTGAGTACGCTCTGTTTCAACGTGTTGTTTTTCATAGACCTCTTTCATGGCTTGCTCAATCCTCTGATCAACGAGTTGCATGAAACATTTGAGCATGGCCATAAACTCTTACGAGAATAGCCTTCAAGCCCAATATGCTCGTCTTTTGGGATGTCTTCATTACCTTCGCTTTCATTATCGCGGTTGTGACCTGCCTTATCCCCTTGTGATACAAGACTTTATTCTACGGGCTGCTTGAGTGGGGAGTTCCTCAGGTTCAAGAGCACTAGATCTCTTTATTCTAACCAGTAGTGAATGGTCTGAAATTATATTCTGATAATCTACGATGGGGTTAAAGACAGTTAAGTCTTATGATAAGCCTCACCAAAAGGCGTGTTTGCTTTTTTTGTTTGTTAAATGTGTGAATGTCATAGCCGTAAATACAAATCAAACAAACATGCAAAATGGGACTCGCTACGACTAGGGAGTGAGCCTGAATTCCGGACAGCACTTCTTTGACCTTAACCACTCATCTTTTCAAAGAAAAGGGATGGCGCTTTTGGTGAATTCAACTTTGGTTTGCAATTAATATGTGGATGTTGCTTATGCTCCAATTAAGAGGACTTTTATATTTTTATCAATTTTTGTATAGGTGTTTAACAGAAAAGTAAAAGGTTATGAACCAAACTCAAGTGGTAGTTACAGTGAAGGAGCAAAGGCCCATGGACACCTTTCTTCATACACTTGATAGTCAGGAACTAGGGTGGAAACAAACTCAAGACCTCAATAGTCCACTTACAAGCCTGAGTCAATCAGATTTTTGGGCCTGGCACCCTTGACCTGTAATAACTCAAATGAGTTGGAGTCTGACAAGATTAAGATAGAGTAAACCATATCTAGGTTACTGAATGGGGACCAAAGCAATCAAGGTCAAGCTTCGGCCATCAAAACCCTTAAACCATAATGCAAACCTAAGTTCACTTGATTTATTAAACAGTGACACTAGTGTTAAGACCAACGCAATCAAGGTCAAACCTTGGCAGTCAAAGCCTTAAACTAACACCTTAATTCTCAACTTGTCAATTGTGGGGAAAAATTAAAACAAAGAGTTCATACACGAAACTTGAAGAATTATATTACTCTAAAGAAAGCAAGTATAGCAAAGATCTACACTATGCTAAGTTATGCTACTCCTAGGTAAAAAGTACAAGCGTGTTGTAAAGAAACTTGAAGAAGTTTGTATGAGTGGTGTTGGACACTTTACAACTACAATATTCTCTTATTTATAGAAAATAGAAATAAATAATGCATCCTCATTTCGCGGCATTTTCTTCCACATTTGCCTTAAAGTTTTTTTGGCGCATTAAATGGGCAATGTGCCTTGAATTGGTGTGCTCAAGCGTCTTTTCGGAAGCCCCATGTCCATAGTTCTTACTGGAGTTCCTTTTAGATGCCCCGTGTTCTGTTGGATAGGCTTGAGGCTCACATATCTGAAATTGCACTCCAAATAACAGCCTCAAGCTTCAGAACCACCTATCTTGCAGCTTTCTGGGAAGTCTCATGAGCTCGAGCTTCCTCTTCCCCTTCAACCACCTCGAGTGGCCAATACCCTTAAGAGGGTTTTAAACTCCTTAAGCAACTATGCTCGAGCCGCCGTTATCTCAACATCTAAAGGCCTTATATCCCTCGAGAATGGCCTCACATGATAAGCGATTTGCTTCAAAACGACGTCGTCCCAACTTCCTCGAATCTGGAGTTTAAACAACAATATTAAGATGAAATACAAGTACTAAAACTTACTGTTAGAGTATAAAACCAATCCTGAACCTTCACCCATCAGCTTAAGCTTTTGGGATAGATGGTTCCTTGACATGGTATCAGAGCCTTGATGACCAAGAGGTCAGGAGTTCGAATCTGAACAGCCCCCACTTTCAATATTAAAATAATTTAAGCACAAGGTAAAAGGTGGGCCTGTCCAATATCCATGCTTCAAGCTCAATTGGCATTCGCGTGAGGGGGCATGTTAGAGTATAAAACTATCCGTAGGCCTCCACCCATCAGCTTAAGCTTTTGGGACAGATGGTTGCTTGACATGGTATCAGAGCCTTAATGACCAAGAGGTCAGGAGTTCAAATCTCAACAGCACCCACTTTCAATATTAAAACAATTAAGCATAAGGTGAGAGGTGGGCCTGTGCATTATCCACGCTTCAAGCCCAAAACGGGCATTTGCGTGAGGGGGCATGTTAGAGTATAAAACTAATCCTGGACCTTCACCCATCAGCTTAAGCTTTTGGGATAGATGGTTCCTTGACACTTACAAACTCAAATTTAACACTTCTTCACAAAAGTAACAATAGCCTTAAAAATAAAATTACAATGAAATATTTAAGAGAGATTTCATCTTTGTGTTGTGGCCAATGCCCTTGACTGACATGGTTGCAGCATAGAAATTGTGGGATTATGGTAAACTAATGACTTTTTTAAGTGTTTCCAAGGGTCCTAATTGCACCATACTTTAATTGGAGCTAAATTAAGATTGTTTTTGAATTGTACCATAGTTTTATCTAAATGTATCACAAGTTTTACCTAAATGTACCACACTATTCAACTAGCTTATACCATAGGGGTATACATAAAGAATATTTAAATTGGACGCAATTGTTTCACATATTGTTGGATCATGGTACACTTACGAAACTCTTAAGTGTCTCTAAGGGCCCTAATTGCACCATACTTTAGTTTGGAACAAAATGAAGATCGTTTTAGAATTGTACCATAAGTTTTAACTAAATGGATCACAAGTTCTAACTAAATTTACCTCACCATTTAACCAGATCGTACGAAAAGGTTATACGTAAGAAATGTTAAATTTTGATGCAATTTTTGTCACAAATTATTGGATTATGGTACACTAATGACATTCCTAAGTGTCTATTAGGGTCCTAATTGCACCAAACTTTACTTTGGAGCTAAATGAAGATTGTTTTCAAAATGTATTATAAGTTTAACTAAGTGTACCATGGATTTGCACCATACTAATGACACTTCTAAGTGTGTCTAGGGGTCCTAATTGCACCACTATTTAATTTGGAGCTAAATTAAGATCATTCTTGAATTATACCATAAGTTTTAACTAAATGTATTAGCTTGTTACACAAAGTTATATATAAAAGAATACTTAATTTGGATGGAAATTTTCACAAATTAATTGATTATGGTACACTAATGACGTTTCTAAGTGTCTTTGGGTCCTAATTGCACCACACCTAATTTGGAGCTAAATGAAGATCATTTCAGAATTATGCCTTAATTTTAACTAAATATACCACAAATTTAAACTAAATGTATCACGACATTCAACTAGTCTGTACCACTAGGTTATACATAAAAGAATCATTCATTTAGACATCAATTTGTTCACACTTTGTAGGATTATGGTGTACCAATGACGTTCCTAAATGTCTATAAGGGTCCTAATTGCACCAAACTTTACTTTTGAGTTAAATTAAGACCGTTCTAGAATTGTACCACAAGTTTTAACTAAACTATGCCATTTAACTAACTTGTACTACAAAGTTATACATAAGGGAATCTTTCATTTGGACGCAATTTTTTCACAAATTATTAGATTATGGTATACTAATGATGTCTCTAAGTGTCTCTAAGGGTCTTAAATTGCACCATACTTTAGTTTGCAACTAAATGAAGATCATTATAGAATTGTACCACAAGTTTTAACTAATTGTAACATGCTATTCAACTAGCTTGTACCACAAGGTCATATACAAATGAATCTTTCTTTTGCACACCATTTTTTCACATATTATGAGATTATGGTACACTACTGATGTTCCTAACTGTGTCTAGGATCCTAGTCGCACCTCACTTTTCTTTGGAGATAAATAAAGGCTGTTTTAAAATTCTACAAAAGTTTTAACTAAATGCAACACATCATTCAACTAACCGGTACCACAAGGTTCTAAATGAACGATTTCATTACTTAAAAATTTTGTTTTTCACAAATCATTGTCTTATGCTGTACTAATGTCTACACTATTCAAAAACTTGTACCACAACACTGGAAAATAAAATGATAACATTATATATTATTATAATTGTATTCTATCTATACAATTCTCTATTTTATCATTTTAAAAAATTTTGAAAAACAATTTTATTACTTAAAAATTTATTTTTTTCACAAATTATTATTGTCGAAATATGGTTCCTATATAGTCTAAACTACAACAACAGCAATCCCAGTGCCTCAAGGGGTCCCGCAAAAGCGAGGTCGGGGGAGGGGTTGATGTACGCAGCCTTCCCCCTTTAGGGTGTCAACCTGAAGAGAGGCTGTTTCCGAGGACCCCCAACCTGAGAGATATGTCTTCATCATCCTTTCCCCTATATAGTCTAGACTATGTCCGAAAAACAAGGCTAGAATAACCTATGCTATTAGTTACCAAGTTCAGAAATTAGAATGTGTCAACAACAACAACAACAACAACAGTCCCAGTGCCTCGCGGCTCCCGCAGAAAGCAGGGTCTGGGAGGGATGATGTATGCAGCCTTACCCCTGCCGAGTGGAAAGGAGGTTGTTTCCGAGGACCCCCAACCTGAAGTAATTGAGTGCCTGCAAATAAACCGGGTAGGAGCATATATGGAAATTAGAATGTGTCGTTTTGGAAAATAAACAAGTAAAACGCGGCTTGATTTAAGTAAAAATATCATATATTTTTCAATGGCATTTCGGTAAATAACTTGTAAATTTAAAATGGCTAAACCTAAATTTACATATATGCCCCTACCCGATTTGCTGCCTGTTGCCCAAACCCGGGATTCCCATTGCCCTGCTCCCTTGGTACTCGCTAGCTGTATGTCACCCCTAAAGCTTCCCTTGGAAGCTACCTTCTACCCATTTAAAATAAACGAGCTCGATGAAGCCACGTGTCATTCATCGGACGGGGCCTTTTTGTGTTTCTTTGGATAAAAGTTAGCTGTGGATTTACTTGATCTAATGGCCCATGATGGGCCACACGTCAGACGAAGAAGGCACATGTTTGTGTTTGTTTATGATGGATCTAAGCCGTTGATCTACTTCATTATGGATGGTTCGGATTAGAAGCAACATAGATTATGCCTGCCAGGTATATAAGGCCTTATTTTCACAGAGAAATCAAGTTATTCAGCCATTTTCTCTTCTCTTTCCTTCTTGTTTGCTCTCCAAAGGTTTTCTAGGGTTTCTCCATCTCCAAGCTAGTCCAGTGGCGTTTCTCCGGTTGCAGAGTGCTGTGATCCATGAGTGAGATCAAGATCGCCTTGATTTCTGGCCATGTTGTATTGTAGCATCTAGCTGGAGTAGGTATAACATTCTCTCTCTTCTCTCTTTAGCCTTCATTCTGACTTTCATCGTTGTTGAAGAGAGGTCTATAATTAATAGGCTAAGTTATGATGGAAAGTACCTTGTATTTGTAATCGATTCAATTCTGGTTTGTAATAATAAAAGTAGAGCTCTCTAGTGAGAGGGGGAACCGTGGATGTAGGCCATTTAGACATGAACCACATAAATCCTGTGTTCGTGTGCATTTTGTTTGATTGTTCATTCTATCGTCGTATGTGAACCCAATCTCAAATCTAAGGCAGTAGATTTGTTAACGTTTTCAACGATCCTAAAACTGTAACAAATTTTGTAACTTTAAACAAGTAATACTTTAACAAGTAAACTTTTAGGATTAAAGTTTGTTAGATTCGGTTTTTCAACTATTAAAGTTGTTAGATCCAATATTCAACCATAAAGTTGTCAGATCATTTCTAGCAAGTCATATTAGAGCTTTAGCTTATGAAAAGTGTTTGAAAAATGGCTCTGAAATTTGAGATTGAGTGTTCCAATGGGAAGAACGACTATGCTCTTTGGAAAATCAAAACCAAGGCGCTTCTAATGTCCCAAGGCGTGGGTCTGCTCTACTGCCACCAGAAGAACTACCTTCTCATCTGACAGAGAAGGATAAGGTAGATATGGAGCAACGTGCGTATGGTACTCTTGTTATGTATTTAGATAATAATGTTTTTCCTCGTGTTTCCTCTGAAAATACCGTTGCTAAGATCTGGACTAAGCTAGAAGAGATTTATAAAATAGAATCACTATCTAACAAGATTTTGTACATTGAAAAATTCTTTACATTTAAGATGGAAGAAAATAAGCCTGATGATTCTCTATATCAGTTTAACAGAATCTTATAGGACCTGAAAAACATTAATGTGAATATAGATGATGAGATTCAAGCTATTGCGTTGCCTAAGTACCTTAGAGCCTTTAAAGGTACTCCTAGGTATGGGAGGCAGAAGATTTGCTTGAGTGAAGTAACACGAGCCCTTAGAACTAAGAGTTTAGAACTAAAAAGAAAGGGAAAACAGTCACACTCTAGTAGTAGCGGTGAGGGATTTTCAGTGAGAGGAAGAACTAACAATAGAGACAATAATAATAACAGGAGGAGATCTAAGAGTATAAATCGTTCTTAGTCTAGGGGTAGAAAGGATCTTTCACAAGTTAAATTCTACAAATGCAATAAGTTCCGTTGTATGAAAAGAAACTGTCCAGATAAGAATAGAACATCAGGATCAGCAGGTGGTTTCTTTTGAGTCAGATCATGCTGAAGTATTACATGTTTCATGTCATTTATCTGATATGAATACGGTATGTGAGAAATCTGATCATGATGATGCCTTGTCTATCAAATCCGATGAATTGCAACATGAATGGGTGTTAAGAATCTAGATGTAGTTTTCATAAGACTTCTAGTAGAGCAAACTTTATCGATTACAAACCAGTTAACCGGGGAAGGGTACTGTTAAGAGACAATAGGGGCTGTAACATAATTGGAATAGGGTCTATTAAAATTCGTTTAAATAACGGTATGGTGTATATTCTGGAAAATGCTAGACATGTTCCTGACCTATGTAGAAACCTCATCTCCTGAGGTTAGTTGAACCTTAGAGGATTGTCTTTTAGAGTTATGAATTTAGAACTTAGGATTATGAAAGGATCCTTAGTTGTCCTAAAACTGTAAGGCAATAATTTTGTCAACGCTTTCAACGATACTAAAACTGTAACAAATTTCATAACTTTAAACAAGTAACAATTTTAACAAGTAAACTTTTAAGATTAAAGTTTGGTTTTTCAACTATTAAAGTTGTCAGATCCGGTTTTCAACCATAAAGTTGTCAGATCCGTTTCCAACAATCGTCTTATGCTACACTAATGGCTACACTATTCAAAAACTTGTACCACAATATTGGAAAATAAAATGATAACAGTATATATTATTATAATAGTATTTTATCTATACAATTCTCTATTTTATCATTTTAAAAAATTTTGAAAAACAATCATGGTTTTTTTCCTGAAAATAATTATATTTTTATTAGTCTAATTAATATATATTTATATAACTTATAAACTTAGATATATAAAAACTGTAATAATTATAAATATACTTTTGTTCGGACAACACTTTTTTAACAGTTTGATAAATTTAGATATAATAATATCTATGACACTGTACAAAAATTTTAAACAACAGTTACTTCTTTTTTTTTTTTTTTTTTTTTTTTTTTAGGTGAAAAGTTGTGCAGCCTTACAAAAATAATTTTCCTTTTTTTAATTTTTAAAAGTATAAAATTATCAAAATGCCCTTGCTTAGATGGCAGCTTCCCACATGGCATGTTGACTGGGAGTGCTATTTTGATAATTTTTAATTTGCACATGCAATTTTAGAAATTTAAAAATTTCAAGTGTTATTATGGGAATAAAAATATCAAAATATGCTATTTTGAAAAATAATACCATTTTAAACCATTTGAGTGACTAAAAAGAATTTTTATTAGTAGTTGAATGAGTAAATCTTTTAAAATTTAACTTGAGTGATCAAATTTTCCATTTTGTGCCATTTTGGTGGCCAAAAGGGGACTTAACGTCAAAGGCTAAAAATTTAGAGTGTTTTAATATCGAATTTAATAGAATTATTTATGACTAAGTACTAATTGAGTCTATTTATTGACAGAGCATTCTCTTTAGAATACTTAATAAAATTAGTACGAGAGTTAAACGGAATTTAATATGCTCGTATATTATTCGGCTCTAGTCTTTACCTTCATAAAAGAATCAATAATTTTAAGGATTTAATATTTATATTTAATGTATATTAATATAACAACAACGACAACAGTCCCAGTACCACAAGGGCTCCCGCATACGCAGGGTCTTTGGGGGAGAGGGGGATGTAGGCAGCTTTCCCCCTTTGGAGTACTACCATAAAGGGAGGCTATTTTTGAGGATCCCCAACCTGAAAAACATGCCATCATGAATGCATAGAAGCTTTCAGTGGCAATCTCCTCTCCCTTCCTGAAGGATTGATAACGCCCCTCGCCTTCAAAGACTCAAGGGATACCTCTTCACCTTCCTTCAATCTCGGCGCTGCTATGTCTCTTAGGTTCACTGGTACATACTTCGGTAACCCCGCGTGCATACCAACTGCAATCCCTTGCAATTTAGAGATTTCGCAATAAAGAGGCATTTGACCCTCTTCAAAACCCTTGCTGACGCCAAGCCCAGACCTTGAACTTCTGTCCTCTCATCCCAAACCCGTAGCCCAGCCGCATGCCCTCTCCCCTTTCTCTTCCCCCACTTCCTTGACCCTCGCTGCGGCCCTAGATTGTCCAACTTGAACCGCCCTTCCGACCCTGCCACCGCACCCTAATCAACTTAATTCAATACAATTAAGGGCTTCTTGTACTTGCAGTCCCTCAATTGGAGTCTTAATAATGTATATTAATATCTAAGTATTTTATTTATTTTTTAATTGATATATTGTAAATTCAAAATTATAAATGAAATAATATAAATATATTTCTAAAAAATAGATTATCGAGATAATGAAACTCGTGACCAAGGAAAAAAAAAAAAAAAAAGAAAGAAAAGAAATAATGAAACATTCAACTCCAACTCTATCACCTCCATCCGCGCGCCAGAAGTGAAAGTTTAAGTTAAAAACTTTCCCGCCCAAAGGAAATACCGCAAGTCTCCCGCGCGGAACGAAGAAATATTCTTCGTCTTCCACGCACAGATTGACTCCATTGCCCTACATACTCAACCTAAGCTCTCTCTCTCTCTCTCTCTGATCTCTCTCTCCGAGCTTCTGCTCTTTATTGGTGACTCCATTCGCCTATGGAGACCTCCAAATCTCAATCTATCTTACAGGATATCAGATTAAGAGAGCTCAGTGGAATACGAGGTTTGCCCTCTTCTATCCCGCTGCTTCTTCAAATTAACCATATTTACTACAATCCCTGTCTTGCTATTCAATCAATTCAATAACTTATTTGATTTCAGTCTGCAAACGGCCATTGTTCAGCTCTGGTACACCCAGAAGCCAAGCTGTTGCTATTGGGAATAACACTTACTGCACGGTCCCGTTAGCCGTTTCTTTCTGCAAGGTACCAATTGTTGTCATTCGCTTGATGTTTTTGTAAGCATCTTTTTGATTTAGGGACAACTTGTTAGGATCACCCCCAAAATCGCGAAACCCTAAATCGAAATTGCAATCACAAACGAACGAGGATTTGAACGTAAAATCAAGAATATTGGAGTTTATGTGGTTCAGCCGAAGTCTATGTTCATTGAGGGGAGCATAATAATTTTGCTATAACTTTGAAAGATTATATGACATGTCTCAACTCTCAACTCTAATATCAATATAAACAATCTTAGTATATATATAGACCTATCCACACTAAAATCCTTGACGTAGGCCTAAATTGGATTGATAAAATCCTTTACTTTACGAATAAGGCTTGATACAACTAGGTTCCACACATAAATCCAACACAACTGATACTATAAATATAAATTTGCAGTCAATCAAGAGTGCTCATATCCTGGCGGTTTCTGATGAAGATGGGTTCGTGAGGTTGTTCAACACACGCTTGAAATCTAACCTGATTCCTCAGTCGGCAGACAAAGAAAACATAGATAGTGATTCAATTGAAAGAAATGCAGGTTGATTCTTCTTTTGCTTCCCCCCTCCTCCGTTTGGTGTACACATGTTTATGAAGTTCCAAAGTTAATTTATTGAAGCTAAGGGGTTTATAATATGGCAAATTTCAGAGAAATCAAAGGTTTCCGACTGGGCTGCGCATCAAAATTCAATTTATGATATATGCTGGATCAAGGTACCCTGCTGATCTTTATTTTCCAGGCTTGAATTGCAGTCTGGTGTATGTTAGTATGGCAACTCTTAAGTACTGATCCCTTCAACCTAAAATTTGTCTTCTAATTTTCCAATTTCATGACAACTAAAGTTTAACTATAAAACTGCAGTCATATTTATACTTTATAAAAAGAAGAGTTCTAAATATCAAATGATGCAATATTTTTCTGAGTTTAAAGTCAAATTTAACTTCTTCTCATTTTGAAAAGTTAAAGGTGAAATGTATTTTGCGCCTGATGGGTAATATTCAGGACTACTTTTACTTGGTAGCAAGAATCTCTGTTAGGAAATGATTGATGATCTGTTAGATTATACTGGGCCTTCGGCTTGACCCATGCAGTTGGCAAACATGACGTCCATAGATAAGATTAACTGGGTTTCATCCTAAAATCAATTGGCATTAGGTGGAGTAACCCACTAGGCATATATATTAGTCTCTTCTCTCTTTCAACTCTAATATGGGATTGAATAAGACTCACATGTGGAGTCCTAACACTCCCTCTCATACGTGAGTCTACTTCAAACGCACCCCTCGTCTTCTTTGTTCCAATTTGGAATTATGTCTAATTGGATCATATTCACTAGAGAGCCCTCGATGTAGCAAATTCTAATTCACCCCTCTTTTCGAGAACGAGGTGCGACAACTAAGAGCTCGAGATCATCCACCTGTTCAGATACCATGTTAAATTCTACTAGGCCTTTGGCCTTGCCCATGGAGTTGGCAAATATGAGGTCTACATATACGAGTATTATGGCCATGTGAGCTCCTTTGCACAATATGAACAACGACGAGTTTGATTTGCAATTAGTAAAATTAAGTCAAAACAGAAAAGGCGCAAATCGATTATACCGTGTGTGGGCCGCCTGCTTAATCCCATGCAATGCGCTATTAAGCTTGCATACATAACCAGGAAATGTAGAATCAACAAACTCCTATGGCTGCATCGTATAAACTTCCTTGGTCAAGTATCCATTTAGGAAAGCATTCTTTACATCAAGTTGGTGAATAGGCTAATGTCATGAACTAGCGACATAAAAGCACAAGAGGTAATGACAAAGAATTCACGAGTTCGAATCCTGATACCCCCCCTTCAATGTTAACATAATTTAAGTACAAGATATAAGGTGGGCCTGTGCAATATCCACACTTCAAGGCCAATGGGCATTTGAGTGAGGGGGTATGCTAGAGTATAAAACTAATCCTGGACTTTTGTCCATTAGCTTAAACTTTTGGGAAAGTTGGTTTCTTGACATGATCAAAATTGGGATTTGAGTGTAGTGACTTAGGGATTGCTCTTCAACATATAAATGAAACATGGCTATCTCCTATGAGCCAGCTATAATCATCATTTATAAATTATATAGTTGCAATAACTTAAATTTGGGTGAGCTTGAAAAATTAATCTTAGCATCCTCAGGGCTTGAACTTGATCCTAATATAACCGGAAGAATTTGATTTTCAATGACAAGCAGCTTTTTCTTTGTATTTAAGGTGCAATACTATAATTTACTCTGTATAGATTAGTAACATAAACATGAATTTCAATGGCAAGCGGCTTTCTCTTTGTATTTAAGGCGAGATACCATGATTTACTCTCTATGGATTAGTAACATAAATATGAGTTTTAATGACAAGGAGCTTTCTTGTTATGATTCCTTTAAATTTTGGTTGTATTTGGTCTTGTATTGCGTGTGTGGCTTTTGAGTTGTAATACCATTGTATTCAAATGTTAGTTAGCAGGCCAATTAGGAGCTAAGAATCGGTTAGAGGTCAAAATTAGTCAAATGTGGCGGCTTGCTTATGTTTTGGCCCCAAAATCTGGTATAGTCGGTTAAGAGGAGTGTCGAGTGCATTGTATCAAGATCTATTATAAATAGGTCTAAATCTTGTATCCTCATCATTCAATCAATAAAATTTCATATTTCCTTTTGGATACTTTCTCTCTAATTCTCAGCTCTTTCTCTATTTCTCATCCCTTTCACTTCTCTTCTCATCTTATCAATCTCTTTCACAAGGTTAGCTCTCAATCTAGGTTTGGAAGCTAACATTTCTCTTTGTATTTAATGCGAGATACTATGATTTACTCTATATAGATTAGTAACATAAGGCCATGTACTCTTGCCCACTTGGAAAGTTGTACACATGTTCTTCACTTTCTAGGAATACAACAACAACAACAATAGATTCAGTGCCTCAAGGGCTCTTGCATAAGCAGGGTCTGGAAGGGGTGGATGTATGCAGCCTTACCCCTTCAGGGTGTAACCCTGCCAAGAGGCTATTTCCAAGGACCCCCAACCTTGTTGGTAATACGAGGACTTCACAGGAGGTCACCCATCCTGGTACTTCTCTCGCCCAAGCACGCTTAACTTTGGAGTTCTAATGGGATCCGGTTGCATTAGTGCCTGGTAAATGAACCCTCTTCACTTTCTAGGAATCTGATTCATAAATATGATAACTAGTTATTTGGATTTTATCATCTTCCACGCTCATGATTTTTTTCCCTACATGTTACCTTGCCTCTGTTTACTTATTGATCATGAGCTATGTCTTCTCGTGACCTCCAGCATTATATTGCTTTCTCAGTAGGCTCTTTGTTGTCCAATGGTCAGTGTCCACTACCATTAAATTGTTGATTTCTTAAAAATGTGAAGGGTTCTAGATAATTATATCAAGTTACTAAAATTTCCAGCTTTGAGTCATATTTACTGTTTTGTTTTTTCTGAAATCATTGTAGTATCTGCAATGAATTTCCATTTTGATTGATCGTTTGCCTAACGAACCCCTAATGGTTTGCAAATTGGTGGTGCTTGGCCGGAGAAGTTAGAACAAAAGGATCCAACCGACAAGAATCCATGCTGTTGATAATGGCTTGTGATGACATATACACCTCTTCAGGACCTGTTGAGAATAATGTGATATGGGTTAAAACATCATTTGATAACACAAAAAAGTTGGTATTTTCTTGATTGATTGGATTATGTAATGAATTGTTATGTTTCACGTAGGCTGCTATCCCTTCAGTTAGAATGTGAATGTGAGAGTCTAGTCCAAGTGCCGAGCTCTTCAATCTTTAAGTTATTCTTTCGTTACTTGTTTAGCAGCTATAAACTAATGCTCCATCTATGGAAGAGAATGCCTCCTGTTTTATTTTGGGATTTTCAAACTAGTAGCCATCTCATAGTTGCAGGAAACTCATAGAATGCAAATGTTTCATGCTTTGGAAACGAGATTCCATGTTTCAAAGTCAGATTTGCATTCTGACGCGTATCAAACTCAACGGAAACACGATTCAAACAATCATGGAATCATTTTGATAAGAAAATACTTATAAAAAGATTTATTGGTTAATTATATCACTCGATTTTAAAGAATGATTAAATTGTATGGACATTGTTGGAGTTAATTTCCTATATCGTATTCATTAGAGTACTTAATATTCTTGGTTATTGCTAAATATTGATTTTGTTTTGAGATTTATGCTTCAACGGCTCAATGGCTAACACTTCATTACTTTTTGTGTATCTAATACATAATAATATAAGTGTTCCCTCAACACTTCTAATTTTAGAAACTTTTCTGACGGCCTGCTCTCCCGTTCCCACTTCTGTTTCCGCTCCCACTCAGGGCAACTATGAGTTATCTTTTGTGAAAATGTCTTGCTGACGTTGTCACTGAGATATTCTTTCTCGTACCTCTATACTTTTTGTTGAGATATGATTTTGGAGAAGTCGATCCTCATTAAAGCACGTGCCATTCAAACTTTGATGTTGAATTTGGATGGAATGGGTATATTGGGGGCACTAATTTTGCTGGTTCTTATCTGAACTGCGAGAATGCAATTGCTATAATATATACTTCCTTGACCAGTTCATAGAGGAGAAAAGTATGGATTGGATCAATCAACCTCATGATTGAGTGTATTATATACACCAATGCATGAAGTTCTAAAGTAGAATCTTCATATTGCCTGGTTATGGTTAGGTGTTGGAAGTTGCCACTATACTTGTTCACTTTGCAATATCTGTAAAGTGAACAAGTAGTGAAGAGGATATGCCGGGTTTTGAATCACACACAGTTACAGTTTTTTCTTTTTTTTTTTTAATTTCTTTTTTTTTTTTTTTTTTACTTACCCCAAAAAAAGTCTGTAACTGTGATTCAAAACTCGGCATCTCCCCTTCACTACTCGTTCTCTTCATATTGTATTTTTCCTTTGTGAGTAAGACGAACAAAATCTTTTGCTTGTATTGTATGTTTGTGTGGGCTTTGGATTTCATAAATATTGTTTTCTTAGGGTTGGGGGCTCTCTAGAATCAACTTCTCCCCAGGGAGTACCCCGTAGGGGTAAGGCTATGTACATCACACCCTCTCCAAATCCTGCCTTGGCGGGAGCCTCTTTGATTCATTGGGTTGTGGTATAACCCTTCAATCAGTAGCAAATACCAGTTCCTTTGTTTTATTATTCTTTTTTCTGTATTTTGCTTGTGTTGTAGTTATTATTATGCTGCAACGTTTCTTGCTGCCAGTAACTTGTAATTAGTCTGCAGAACAGTTACGTACTACGAAGCCAGGGACAAGAAAGGCAACGTAAAGTGAAGCGCTTGAATTGATTGCTCTGATGCATAATTGAACATCATTTAACCCATTTCTATCAAGTCATGCTGACAAAGTAGCATTTCTGTGCATTTTTTGATAATTTTTGTTTCGCTGGAGGAGAGTAACCAAAATGGGATGTTGCAATCAGCTTCTTTTAGTGCCTTCAACACCTCAAGAAAAAGCAAGGCTAAATGTTTAGAACTTTATTAAACACTACCTCTATGAAAAATTTCCAATCATGTCCTTGATTCTATGAATTTTTTGTTATATTGTGTCTCAAATTTTAGCCTGGATTTGGAAATGGTGGTTGTGGTAGAGCAAAGGGACTAGGTTCGGGATTATAGCCCAATACTAACCTCCATCCGGGGGTTACGAGGGGCTTCGCCTCTTGCAGTATGGACTCTTATTTCTGGGTCAACCTAGTATACCCTTTAGCAATTAGGATTTTGCTTTTTGTTCCTTTAAAAATAATTGTATCAGGATTTAGTTGCTATAGAAACATTGTATCCTCCATTTCTAGAACATAATGAAAGCTTTCTCTTTTTACTTGTGGTTTTTCCCTCATTTAAGGGACTGTAATGTAAATTTCTGTATTTCGTTTCTTTCTGTCTTTTCTTCTCATTTTTATTCAAATTTTGGTTTTGACATCTAAATCGAACCCAGTTCTTGGTGTGTGTTGCCTGACATGCGTATAGATAGCAAGTATTGTGGTGGAAATGAATTATCTATCACTCACTTGACTCTAATTTCCGTGGATTATCTTCCTGGACTTTATTGGAGCTGATGTCTGATATAATTAGTTGTTTTGTAGGATGATAGCAGCTTGTTGACAGGTTCAGCTGATCAAACTGTAAGTCCCTAAAGTTATAGTATTGTTGGAATTCAGTCATAGAATAGTGAACATGTTTGCATAAATGATTTATATCATTGTTCGGCATCAGTTGTGATGGTTTTCATATTCACTAGTGTTAGCCAAGTCATTAACTTCTCCATCAAGCACAATTTCTAACCAAAATCATAATGTTACTTTGTAAGCTAGCATGGATGAGCATTTTCACTATTGCGCGAAGCAGGAAATTCTACACCTTACCAAAACAGATGTTTCTTTTTCTTTTATCTTTACTTTTCTATCTATTAAAACAAAAAGGTAAACATATGAACGTATTTATCTAGTCTAACATAGCACCTTGTTCTTAGGTGGTAATGGATAACACAGTGGATGAGACACAAAAATATGAAAATATACCTTAAGTTTCTTGCATATTAAAGGGTTCAATCTAAAATTTAAGCACAACCATGATCCTATTTTTGGGTCATGACTAAAATAGGCTTTTTTAACCATCGCCAGAGCTCCCTACGTAGTCCTTTGGATGGACCAAAGAATGTGAGTGGACTTGCGAATGGACTTGGAATCAAATAAAGGTTGTTATGTAATGTAGGTTTCATATGGTAGAGAAGAAAACTAAATGAAAGAACTTGCTTTTCCCTTTGCCCTCGTTTGACTCAAATTTTGGGTGGAAAATGATTTTCAGCTAAAACCTATTTTGATTACAATAATAGAATAATGAATTTCTTTAAGGTGATAAAATACCTATTCAAATTAAAATTTAGGTTGAACTTGCTAAATTTGGTTTAAATCTAGACCAAATCCATATTATTAGATTTACTTTTTGGTGCAATATCCAAATTTCACCAATCTTAGGCCCAACTTGGTTTAAGATTGGATGAATGAACACCTTTGTTTAAAATTGGTGACTTTTAGACTATACATCCGAATTGAAATTTTGCAAAGAGGACCAATGGTAATAGGGCCAATAAATATAACTAAAATTGAAACTCTATGGTAAAGTCCATAGATTTAAATCCCCAAATTCCTACATACTTGCCAAAAATTAGTGCTATTTAGTTTACCATTGGACCTAATAGGTTACTATTCAGTGTTGTTCTTAATCTTTGACCTTTGGTCTGACATTATAATAGAACGATCTTTGATCTTGTTCTACTTATTCTAGACCGTCCCTGGTTTGGACCGGTAAACACCCATTAGCATTGGGCCATAATTTGAGTCACATAGAGTATTAATTTCATTCTCAGAAATAGTCTTCCTCCCCCCCACAAAGACCCTGCTATGACGGGAGTCTCTTAGGTACTGGGACATTGTTGTTGTTGTATTAACTTCATCTTTTTTATTAAAGAAATCATTTTCCATAAATGCAGTACAACATATTTATTCTTGAAGACCAATTAAGTATATGATTCAAGGATCGAAATTGTTACCGGTTTGATTTGGTAAATAACTCAATTTGATATGAGTTCCTGGTTTGTATGGTATCTTGAAGGCTGTATCTTAAGATAATGTTTTCTTAACCAATGGAAAACTGTTTCTAAATAGTGTTTTTGCTTGAAAAATACTTTCCTCTAAAATATATGTTCAGGATAACTTCTCTCCACCCAAATGGAGCCATGCCACTATATAGCTACCTCTTATGTGATAGTAATTCTATTATTGCCTCTTTGATATACATGTATTTTGTTTTAGTTCATAAAACATATTTATAAATTAAAAATTATTCAATTAATGATTGTATAACTTTTCGTTCAAAATTTTTGAATGACTAAACACTTGTATCCCGTACTGAAACCCATCATGATATTGTGATCCTTTACATGACAATCATTACACCCCTTTCAGTAAACTGCGATCGTGAACTGGAAACTGCCATTTATTCCATGATGAAGAAGCTATTAAGCAAGCAACAAGTATAGATTTAAAATATATCTTGCGATGCTGCATACAGTAATGTTGAAGGTACCAGTAGAAAATGCTCACTACGTCACCTAATTTTCTGGCAGATAAAAGTATGGGATGTTGAGCACAAGAAATGCAGTGGGGAGTTGACAGGCCATACAGCAAGTGTAAAGTCCATCTGTTCCCATCCTACGAATTCTGGTAGGCCCTCATAAAATTACCTTCTATTCGTTTAAGATTTAAGTTTGATGACGTTTCCCTATTCATCTTAGGAAATACAACTACTAAAGCACAACGAAAAATTTAATGAGAAAACAAAAACAAACACACAAGATTTATATGGTTCGATCTAAAATGCCTATGTCCATAGAGTTGTAAGGATATTTTATTGCTTGGAAGTTTTATAGAGAGTTTTCAAATTTTACCCTGCTCTCTCAAACCCTAAACAGGGTTTGTATAGGTGGATGTGGAAGAAATCCTAATCATCCCGCAATAAATCACCAAGATGGGCTTTAGCCTTCACGCTGGTCTAAAATAAGGCCCAAAAAATTTTGTTCTCAGAGGATACGCCCCTAGACCCCTGTAGAGAATCAAAGAGCACCGGCCAATCCATAGCCGTTTCAGATTCACGGACCCAGCCAATGATAGTATAAAATGAGGTTCCACACAGGAAGCCCAACACTTCCATTACACAAGTTCCTGCATCTCTGACTTTTTTCCTTCTTGTTTGTCCGATAGATTTGGTCGTTTCTGGCTCAAGAGATGCATCCTTTGCACTATGGGACCTGAGATGCAGGACTAGCCAAGGAAAGAAGCATACAGCGTAAGTTTAAAAGTTTGTTCATTGTCTTACATCAAGTGGCAAACTCATTCTGACACATTTATGATAGCTGGTGTAATTATTTGATGCAGACCAACGAAAATGGTCAGTAAAGCCCATTTTCCAGCAGGAAGAAAGCGGATTAGCCGTTTTGAGGTTCGTGCCCTATGAAGCTTAGTTTTAGTCTGTTCTTATTGTATTCCACTTATCCAAGAATTCCTTCTCAGGCTGCTTCCAGGAGCGTCACATCAGTTCTTTATCTCAAAGATGAAGTCTCAGTTGCTACAGCAGGAGCAGCTGACAGGTGCAAAGACCATCTAATACTCATACAAATACCAATACCCATCAGTACACTTCAACGCATTGATTTACTTTATTTGTCTGTAACTCCGATTCAGCATTGTGAAATTCTGGGATACACGAAACCTCAGAGCTCAAGTTACTCAGACCTTTCCTGATCCTGCATCGTTGAAAGAAAATGTAAGTTGGCTTTTATTGCAGCAGAGGTCAAATATCGCATGAGTTGTAAACTGATTCCTCTGTCAAGATGGACAGTATGCGATTTGAGATATTGGCCTCCAAATTCTTTTTCTTGGGCACTATCGTAAGGCCTCTTTCAAATATTCAATTATTGCGCCTTTGTATCCTCACATGTTTATCGCTAACTAATTTCATCCACCTCAGAAAGGAAGATCACATGGTATAACCAGTCTATCCCAAGATCAAAGTGGAGTACTTCTCTCAGCATCATGCACGGACAGCAGGTACTTTGCATTCCCTGGAATTGCTCTCTTCTCCCTCTAGTAACACATGAAATGCTCTTCTACATATGGTTTTTAGCTCTCAACCTGTTGTTCGTCATAGATTTTGGTGGTGAACTAGATCTTTTAATTTTTGAATCTTCTCCCCTATGGTTTATTGCAGGATTTATTTATACAATGTACTTCAGCTTGATAAAGGTCCTATTAGTTCCTTCTCAGGCAGCCGAATAGAGACCTTTTATGTCAAGGTAAGCATAAAGTACTTGGTTTTTAAAATGGAATAAACTGTCGCCTGATGCCTTGCCCATTCACGGTTGTGTTCTTTGTAAAAGTGCAGTCAATGATCAGCCCCGATGCATCCCATATCCTTGGTGGATCCACTGATGGAAATGCCTACATATGGCAGGTTAAACTTCAACTGTAACGATTTGAATCTAGTAATAGATCTCATGGGAGTTGTGAGCAAGTAAATATCCACATGCAAGCTCAACCAACTGCTTCACACAGTCCTAATTAGTTTGGACTTCACTTGGGTTATATGTGGACTTCACATGCCAAAAATCCTCATGTCAAGCCTGGGGCTTAATAAAACTTTCACATGAAAGCAGAGTAATTGATTATTTGTTGTATATTTTCACCTAAAAGTTACAATAACAACAACAGTCTCAGTGCCATTGGGGCTCCGCACGAGGCAGGGTCTGGGGGGGTGGATGTACGCAGCCTTCCCCCTTCCGGGTGGAAGAGAGGCTGTTTCCGAGGATCCCCATCCTGAAGATCGAGTCGTCATTAGAACATGGTATCCTGGAAACCATGGAAGCCACAAAGCATCAACTTAGGACACTACATTAAGAAAAGTTAATTTATGTAATATTTATGAAACAAGGAAAAGAAAAGAAAAACAAGCTGGAAAACCAAATTAAGAAAAGAAAATATATAAAGCGGAAAATAGATGAAAGAGAAAAAAGTTGCATGTCCCCTTTCTAGAAATGTTTGAAATTTGACTTTTAAATTAGGTTTAGTGTTTTATAAATAGATGGGTGGGAGGAGAAGAAGATGAGGTACAGAGGAAAGAGGAGAGAAACATTTATAAGAGGTTTGTGTGGATTGAGAAAATGTTGATAGTGTTTTTTGCTTGAGTGTTTTCGTGTTTGTTTTCAATGTAGTTCACTTGAGTATGAAGTGAGTCTTACTCAAGTGCTTTAATTGAGGGTTTGCAACTTTAGCTATTTAAAAGTTACATTGTGAGAGAGTTTGTAGCTTCCTTTGTCAAAGCTACCCCGTAGGATGAATAATTGAGAAATGAGATTGTAGGTTATGATTAGACATTGTAATATGAATTTTCATTACGGGCAAGGTATTGGGTTTGGATTGTGGTTTTTCCTTTAGTCAAGAGAGGATTTTCTCGTAAATCCTTTGCGGGTGTGTGTGTGTGTTTTTTTTTTCCTGCTTTTGTTGTGCGTATTTTGTGATTTTCCCCAACATGATTTTAAGGGCCTGAGAAAAAAGCTTTGCTCAAAGCAAGTTTTTTTTTTTTTGGTAAGTTTTGCTCAAAGTAAGTAGTGCTTGTGAGTTGAATGTATTGAACACCTCTCTAATTTGGAGGAGATGAGGTGCTCTACGAGTAGATTCACATATGAGTGGAAGTGTTGAGGGAATTCAATTGTGAGTCTAGCAATAAATCTCAAAGGATTTATGTAAAATTAGAGTATAACATAAGTCCAGTGAGTTACTTCGCCCAACACCATTTTGTTTTTGAATGAAACTTCAATTGGGCATAGATGTGGACTTCACATGTCAACTCTTGGGGCCTGACAAAATTCACACTTGTGTGCTCTAACTTGCAATAAATTTCACTGTTTGTTGTTGAATCAGGTAAATCAACCACAAGTCGATCCAATTGCATTGAAAAGCCATGACGAAGAAGTTACTGCAGTTGATTGGTATGTGCTTGTATATCAGCAGTGAGAAGTCTACTGCCTCCCATAAACATCATAAGCTAAAAGTTTCTCATTTTCTACAGGTGCTTGCATGAGATAGGAAAGATAGCCACAGCTTCAGATGATTACTCGGTATGAAAAGCATGACTTAAGCAAGCCAATGTAGAAAATCAGGAGCCCAAGTGGTACACTAAAAAGAAATTGGAAAATTTCTATATAACAGGAAAAATATTTTATACCCAAAAATATACAAAAAATAATTATTTGGGGACACCTTACACATACACATATACACTCACTAACTCATTTAACTATGTTAATGAGCACTCACTCATTTTTTTCTCACTGTTTTGTTTGCTCACTCGCACACTTTAGCATGAGCCCCTAAACCTCTATTTATTTTACTCCAAGTCAGTGAGTTCCATCGACATTTCACTATTTTTTTAATTATATATTTATTTCCTTTTTTCTTTATTTTTAACTCTTGATTTTATCTATTAGGTCTTTCTAGAACATCCCATAAAGTTCTTGTACTATTATTTTATTACTTTGACAAAATGCTTCTGGAAGAGAAAGTCGGTGATTTTTATTACTCCCCCTCAACGACTATTCTCTTTCTTTTATTGTAGATCTTACCACTACTCCAAGTTTTCTTTGAAATTCTTCAATCTTGGTGCTGGTCAGCCCCTTTGTAAATATGTCTGCTATTTGGTCTTCAGTTCGAATATTCTTTATCTCAATGTCTTCTTGCAACATCTTTTCACAAACGAAATGAACTTCCACATGTTTGGTTTGTGCATGGAATACCAGATTTTCTGCTAAGCGTATGGTTGACTGGTTATCACAGTATAACTTCACGACATAATCAATGGGTTGATGTAGGTCTTTTAATAGCTGGACTAACCATGTACATTTCTGAGCTGCCATCGCTGCTGCCTTGTATTCTGCTTTTGTGCTTGACAATGATATTGTAGGTTGTCCTTTATTGCACCAGGATATTGCTCCAGAACCTAAGCTAAACACATACCCAGTAGTTGATCGACATGTGTCGTGATCACTAGCATATTCCGCATCGCAATATCCTTTAAGTTCGCACGGTACCTCTTTCTTATAAAATATTCCAAAGTCAAGTGTACATTTTACATGCCTCAAGATTCATTGTATTGCTTCCAAATGTGGTTTCTTTGGCTTTTGCATAAATCGACTAACCACTCCAACATGAGTGATGTCGGGTCGTGTTAGAGTGAGATAAATTAAGCTTCTCACCACTTTTCTATACATGGTGACATCTTTAAGGTCCATCCTTTCAGCTAAGCACAACTTTGCATTGATCTCCATTGGAGTTGAGATCGACTTGTAGTTAAGCATTTTGAATTTCTCCAGAAGATCTTGAGCATTCTTTTGTTGACACAGAATATCCCATCCTTGGTGCACTCTACCTCAACACCAAGAAAACGTTTTAACTCACTAAGCTCTTTCATTTGAAATCGTATAGAGAGATTGATTCAAGTCTAGTAGATTTCTTCTTCATCTCTAGTGATGATCAAGTCATCCACATATACGAGTACTAGTGATAGCTTGCTATCTCGTGCCTTCACAAATAAGATTGAATTTGTTGGTTCCACTAAATATCCACTTTGTACCAGAAATTCAGCAATTTTCCCCTACCATGCTTTGGGTCCTTGCTTCATATAGTACCTTCTTTAGCTTGCAAACATAGTTCAGTTGAGCCTCTTAACTCAAACGCTTGTGGCTGTTCCATGTAAATTTCGTGATCTAGTTTTTTGTGCAAGAATGTGTTCTTAACATCAATTTGCAACAACTTCCAAGATTTGCTTGCTGCAACTGCTAGAAGGACACGTACTATAGTAATCTTTGCCATTGGACTGAAAGTCGCCTTGTAATCTAAGCCATACTTTAGTGAGAATCCCTGTGCCACAAGACGAGCCTTATATCTTTCAATTGAACCATCTGGCGGAGTCTTGATTTTGTAAACCCATTGCAAGAGATAGGTTTTACACCCTCTGGTTTTAGCACTAACTCCCATGTTTCATTCTGCCTGAATGCCATGATTTCTTCTTCCATTACCTTCCTCCATTTTCAACAGTGAACTGCCTCTTGAAGGCTCTTGTATTCTAGCATCTTTGACTAAGGTTGCATAGGCATATTCCCACGCTTCCTCTTTCACAATTTCTCATATGGTGAGATAAACCTGAGTGTTGCTTAAGGTAGCTTGTTGATGACATGAGCTACAGTGTTCATACACTCGGCCCAAAAGCGAGTCGGTACATTCTTTGCATGCAACATGCTTCTGCACGTCTTTGCCACGTCTTTGCCAAGTGATGATTCTTTCTCTTGGCAATTCCGTTTTGTTGTGGCGTGTTTGGGCATGTTAATTGCCTTCTGATCTTACTAATATGAAGATAATAGGAAAACTCAACAAATGTATATTCTCTCCCATTGTCGGTATGTAGGCATTGAACCTTATGCCCAACCTCATTATTTGCCATGTCCTTAAATTCTTTAAACTTGGATAATGCCTTGGACTTTCCTTTCATGAAATATACCTAGGCATATCTACAAAAATCGTTAATGAAGGTGATCATGTATCTGAAATTGCTGATTGATGGTTGTTTCACTTATCTAAACACGCTCGAGTGCACTAGCTCCACTGAGGCCTTGGCTCTGAATTTGGACTCTGTGTATGGAAACTGGTGTGCTTTGCTGTATTGGCATCCTGCACATACTATGTCATCCCAAATGTCTAAATTTGGAAGCGCCTTCACCATATATTTCTTTATCATTACTTTTAGCTTATAGTAACTTACGTGCCCAATCCTTGTATGCTAAAGGTTGGCGGTTTCATTTTTCCTTGTCTTGTCCATGTATGCTGCTTGTGTGGAAATTAAGTAGACAGACTCTAGTTTTTGCCCCTCTATGATTGGTGTATACTTGAAGGTTTGAGACTATGATATACCTTCACGTCTTTGGGCCCGAACACCACAGTTACCGATAGAGGTGAGTTGCAATACTAACAACAAGTTCTTTGTCATGCCTGGCTCATGAAACACATGATCGAGCTTCCTGGTGTGGGCTAAAGCAAGGGATAATCACTGCTTTCGCAATGTGTTTGATAGGAAGCTGAGAATTATTTATAGTTACCACAACACGTTCTCCCTCATACTCCGACATGCCTTCGTGCTTTCTTTCATCCCCAGTTATAGGGTTAGAGCAACTAGAGTCGACGATCCAATCATCTTGATACTTGATGTATTTATCATTTATTGTTGCGAGTGCAGTCTCCTTAGTTGGCTTGTCAATATAAGTCAGTGCATACTCTTCCTCTAAGAGAGATCATGATTATCGCTTATTACTTAAATTATGCTCCTCTATAGTAATACATGCTTGAAAGTCCCACTCTTCTTCGCCATCATTTTGGTGAGTTGCAGCGTTTCCTTCTTCGCGTTTGTGCCAACAGTCACGGGCATAGTGGCCTTTCTTGCCACATATGTAGCATCAATCTTCTTGTTAGCGAGATTTCTTCTCGTCTTTTATGCTTTTTTCTTGGCCTTGACGAGCTTCCCCTCCGCTTTGAGTCTTGACCTCGTCCTCGATGCTGCCAGCTTCGCGTATGCCCCTTTTTCCTTTCATCTTTATTCTTATATTTGGGTACACCTTTACTTTGCTAGTTAGACCCTCTTTTGGCATACATCTTTTCTTCATCTTTTATTGTGACTCTAGACATTTGCTTGTTTAGATCTTCTTGGTTAACGAAGATGTTTTCCAACTCTGCGAGAGTTGCCTCCTTGGCCCAACCTCGTGTAGCGGTAACAAGACCATTATATTTAAGGTCTAATCCATGAATGATTATTCTTTTCATTCACGTTTCACTTATTTTATTTTCTAGATCTAGTTTTGAGAATTTTGCACATAGAGATTTAACTTTAGTAAAGTATTGACTCATCGTCAATATTGTTTTGGGTGATAAAGAGGAGCTCATTTCCGAGTTATTGAAGTTGGGCATCATTCTTTCTTGAGAATAGTGCCTCTAAGGTATCCTGTGCCTCCTTAGATGTCTTAGCATTCTTGACACTTTGTAAGAAATCATCCTCTACTGTCATCAAGAGGGCATGCATGGCCTTGCAGGCTTTCACCTTCCATTTTTTTTAAGGCCGCTGCTTCAGTCGGTGGTGAACTATCATTTCCACCACCTACTTCCTATAGATCTTGGCCATCTAAATAATACCTCATACGAATGCTCCAATTATTATAATTAGAAGAGTTAAGTTTCTCGGTGCCACTTACCGAGTTGTCGAACGAACTTGGTAATGCCCAGCACTTCACCAAGTAAGCCTGGTACCCAACTAATAAGCTTCACAATTCTTGATTGTAGAGCGGCGGATTCTCCTTATAGCTTGATACCTAACTGTACTCGAAGTGGCAGAGCCTGCTTAAAGCAGAGTCACCTTTATAGCTTGGTCCCTGATGGTAGACAGAGTGAGTTGACCTTGTAATGAAGTCGACTTATAGCTCGGTCCTTGACAAACTAGCTCTGATACCACTTGTAGAAAATTAAAAGCCCAAGTGGTATACCAAAAATGAAATTGAAAATTTTATATATAACAAGAAAAATCTTTTATACTTAAAAATATACAAACACTTATTTTTTCGGGATATTTTACACATACACATATACACTCATTTAACTATGTTAAGGAGCACTCACTCACTCACTTTTTCTCACTAATTTGTTTGGTCACTCACACACTCCAGCATGAGCTCCTAAACCTTTAATTACTCCAAGTCAGTGAGTTCCATCGACATATCACTATTTTTTAATTATATATTTATTACCTTTTTTCTTTATTCTTAACTCTTGATCTTATCCATCAGGTCTTTCTAGAACATCCCATAAAGTTCTTGTACTATTATTTTATTACTTTGACAAAATGCTTCTAGAAGAGAAAGTCGGTGATTTTCAGCTAATTTTTCCTCTAAATTATGTTTATAATGAGTTGCTATAATCAAGATCAGAATGAGATTTCCCCTTTTTTTTTCCTGTTATGATCTTGTGAAATCTAATACGATACCTAGCAAACCTAAAATGATGCATTTACTAATGTGTAAATGGGTGCTTATTTCCAGGTTCGTTTTTGGAACATTCAAAACAGCTGCTGCACATCACCATCTCCGTCCATTAGGAGAAGAGTTTCAAAAACTCTAGTCACAGAGTGTAAAAAGCTTGTAGAGGATGGGGGTCATATCAATCCCATTGAAAGCCCTTCTAGTTCATGTCCTCCTAATGAAGTAGGCTGCTCTACTTTCAATGTTGTGAAGACAATCGCAACGCCCGAATCCCAAAAACACTATTCATTAGTTTCCAGCGTGAAAGAAACACTTGACAGAACACCTAAAAATGCATTGAGGAGCCCTACTTCTGTACTTACCCCTCCCTCCATGAAGAAAAGAACAATCAAAGATTACTTTCTAGCAGCTTCATGAATGTTTAATTCAATACAACTTAGTACATATTAATTGCCCTTGGATCATTTCTTTGACAGAAACCATGTTAGCTTTGCTCGATGATAAAGTTCGGCTTTTAACTTAGCTACTTGATCATTATGAGCATGATAATGTCTTAGCATGGTCGTAATTCTTCTAATGACATTATTATTTTGCAGATTGAGAGGGATGTAGATTGATATATAGGCCAATTATTAGAACATTGTTACACTTGATGTTGATTGTTTGCTTTTTGTTTTATAGAGTGGTTGGTCAAATTTTGGGTTGCAAAATGATTTGTAAAGCAGTTTTGTAATCTGATATAATAGGGAAACTTCAATTGGTTTAATATTGTCGCCAATACTTAATATACTTGTCATTATGTCGAGAATACATGACATTTTAAAGTATCATAAGGGAATCTCGTGTTTGATGAAGTATAATTTTTGACATGTGGATTTTTAAAACTTTCAAAAACTTTCATGACATTTTAAAGTCATAATCAAAGGGAATACATGACATTTTAAAGTATACTTCAAAAATTTCAAAAACCAAAAGAAAAATTTTGAAGTTGTCATGTGGATTTTTAAAAAGAATAAAAAAAAATAAAACTACTACAAGTAACCTACTCCATGTCATGGTGGAGCTTTGACCAAAAAATGTCATGCTAGAGCAAAAAAATAATTAAAGGTTCATAAATAACTAGGCATTTAGCTTTAACAAATGAAAGAAAAAGTGAGCATAACTTAGATATTATAATTTTCACTACCATTCATGATGAATTTTTTAAGTTCTTTGTAAAAAAATGATAAAACCAAAACACAATTGCAAGACAAGAATATTTTGAAAAAATTGGATAATTTTCATTGAATCATAAACACTTATCTACACAAAATACAAGCCCTAACTCTTGCTAGAAAAGAAAATGAGAAATCCTAAGCTATTAAATCGTACAATAAAATAAAATAAAGTAAAAATGAACATTAAAGGTCACTATTCATGGTGTCTCTTTAGGTGTATCCTAATACAAGGAGCCAAAAGGGGGAGGAGGAGTAAGTAGCCTAATTACTCTAGCAAACTATATGACAATTGCAAATATAAGAAAAATAAATGAAAAATGCCAGCATACTAATTCTTATACTCTCAATACTCCTTAAATTGGAGCATAAAAATCTATAATGTCCAACTTGCGAAGGAGAGATGAAAAGGTGGGATAACTGAGAGCTTTTGTGAAAATATCTTTCAACTGTCCTGTTGACCTTACAAAAGAAGTGGAAATTTCCTCGACTAACAATTTTTCTTGAACAAAATGACAAAATCTCTATATGTTTTGTTCTTCCATGAAAAACAAGATTAGAAGCAATATGAAGCATTGCTTGATTGTCACAAAATAACATAGCAGCTTGATCAACTTTGACTTCAAGATCAACCAATAAATGTCACCACCGCATCAATTCACTAATAACCGTAGCCATGGCACCATACTCAGCTTCAATGGAAGAACGAGAAACAATGGATTGCTTCTAGGAACTCCAAGAAATTGGGGCGCCACATAAAAAAAAAACAAAACTAGTGGTGGAATGCCTCGTAGTAGGACAATCTGCCCCGTCAGCATCACAATAAGCACGGAGGTTAAAATCACAAACACGAGGAAGAAAAATGTGTTGTTCCTATGCTCCCTAAATATAATGTAGGACCTGATAAACTGCTTCTAAGTGCGGTATACGCGGATCATGCATAAACTGACTAATAATACGAACAGGATAACAAATATCGGGCTGAGCAATCGTGAGATAAAGTAGCCTTCCTACCAATTGACAATACTGACTTGGATCTTTAACAGGATCACCATTTTGATAAGTTAAAAGGTGATTTTGAACAATAAAATTAGAAATAGGTTTTGCCTCCAAAAGACCTGTCTCACTTAAAATATCGAGAGCATAATTTCGTTGACTCAAAACCAAACCATCTTTACATCAGGTTATCTCAATCCTGAGAAAGTATTTGATTGGTCCTAAATTCTTAATTCCAAACTGATTATCAATCATAGACTTCACCCGTTCTATGTGACCCAAGTCATTTCTGGTTATAACATCATCCGCATAAACCAAAAGTGCCTAAAAAACCGAACCACTTGCATAAGTAAAGAAAGAATAATCAAACTTAGACCGGTGTAAAGCCCATGTTTGTTAAAAAATGTGTAAACTTTTGTGTCCAATTTTGAGAAGCTTGTTTAAGTACATAAAGACTTACAAAGACGACATGCCTTACCCTCATGCTTCTTTTCAAAACCATGAGGTTGTTTCATGTCAATGCATTATATACATCCAATTGATGCATTATCCAACTCCTAGCAACGGCAACCACAAGAACACAACAAACAGTAACAAGTTTGGCAACAGACGCAAATATATCATGATAATCTATACCTTTAATTTGTGTGAATCCTTTTACAACCAAATGTGCCTTACACCATTCAATCGTACCATCTGACTTGTACTTGATTTTGTACACCCATTTAGAGTCAATGGCTCGCTTCCCAAGTGGCAACTCTTCTAATGTCCAAGTCTTGTTTTCTTCAAGTGCGGAAACTTCCTTTTTCAAAGCCCCTCTCCAATGTTGGTATTTTAGTGCCTGAGAAAAGTCTTATAGCTCATCATTATAGGTGATGGCTCTAAGCAAAGTCGAACGTGGGTTAGTAAATCGTGCATTGGAAACAAAATTTGATAATGGATAAACCATACCTGAGTCGAATGATGAAACAAATTGTTCCACCCGAATCATAACCCGGTTGCTGTTGTGGCTTGTTGTTTTGATTGAAGGCTGGTCAGAACGGTGCATCGCCACTGCAGTTATTCAGCCATTGGTGGCGGCTCAGCCCCCAGGACTCGGTTGCGTATCTCATTGTCCACATATCGTATTAAATCAATTTGACCATTATAATCAACATTTTATCCCTGCTTCTTAAGATACGAAAAATTGTCTTCGTGAAACATTACGTAATGTGAAACAACAATTTTACCATTGTCCAAATCAAATACCTTATACCCTTTCTTATGCCACGAATGGCACGACTCCCAAATTTATCTTTATTATGCACATGACCTGAAGATCCAGAAACACGCAAATGACTATAGGAAGGAGTTTTACCGAGCAGTACCTCATAAGGGATACGATTTTGTAATCGATGTGTCAGCATTAGATTAATCAAGTATACCGCCTTTAAAACACATTGTCCCCAAAATTATATAGGTAGGCCTACCATTGAACACAAAATTTTAACAGTTTTAAATATTAGATCCTATAGTTGATACTTTAAAGAAAAAGAAAAAAAAAATTATAGGTCAACTTTAAATTGTCATAAGTGGATCTATACAAATTTAGATACACACCCCTAATATAAATTGGCCTTAAAATTGTAATAGTAAAGTTCAAAATAACATGAGTTTTAAATTAGGCCCAATAAATTATGAGTTGAAAGATATTAAAAAAATAAATAAATAAAGAAGAGAGAAAGACCTAAATATGAACCCCTCTACTTAAATTACTTTCTAGATAGTCAAATTAAAACTGCTCCCCTCCACACACACATAACCCCTTTTCCCTGCATCTTGGATGAGGAAGGGGCTTGTAGTTAACATTGCTTATATATACAAAAAGGGAGTTGGACTGTGAGAGGAGGAGGGAGGAGAGTAAATGAAAAAAAAAAAAAGACTCAAAAAAAGGAAGAAAATCTGAGAGAAAGAGAAAGAAAGAGAGATAACAAAAACTTGAGTAAAAAATACTTGTTCTTACAAAATTTGCAAGAAGTCTAAGATATTGATGCAATGTTCAATTCCTTTCGATCATCCTCTATTTCTTACTCTCAATTACGTTATCTCTACTCTAAAATTTTTACTTTTTCTACCCTATCGCAAATTGATTTTACTTTCTTCCAAAAAAAAAAAAAAAAACTCTGATGTCTCCTTGGTGGAATTCAAGAAACAAAATTTCATATCTCTCTAAATTATGAAGAAGGTTTGATTTTTTTACAAAGAAAGTTCCTACACCCTATTTTAAACTAAGTTTAATTGCTAAAAAAAAACGTGGGTGAGGGGACAATAAAAGAAAAAAGGAAGAAGAAGAGAGAGGAGAGTAAAGGGGTAAAAAAAAAAAAGAAAACAAAGAAAACAAAGAAAAAAAAAAGGGGCTCTGCAAAAGCAGAGGGAGAAAAAAAATTTCAGAAAGCAATATTTGAAGCAAAACTGAGAGAGAGAGAGAGAGAGAGCAAGATGGCAAAAAAAATTGGTGAGTTTAATTTTAACTCTTCTGGTATCAATTTCTCTAAAGTTTAAATTGTTATACAAGAGTGTGTGAACTTATTTTCTAATTTTTTCTCTCTACTATCTTCTCTCTTTTCTACCCAAGAAAAAGTATTTTACTCACAACGGAATCCAAAAGATTCAAAATTGGGTAAATTTGATTTTAAAAGTGATATCCCTACAGTGGAACTAAAAAGATCCGAGTTGGGCTAAAGTTTAAACTCCTTTAAATCTTTGAAACTTAACAATTCTAATTTTATTTAAATGAATTCTTTTGAGCACATGAAACCAAATAGTTTCGACCTCCAAAATTTGGACTCTTGCGAGTCCATGGATTCTAGCTAATCTAACAAATTATAAGGAATCTAACGGGTCCACGGATTCTAGTGGATCCAACAAAATATACGGACCCTAATGGGTCCATAGATTTTAGCGGATCAAACAAATTATGGGGACTCTAACAAGCCCACGGAATTTAACGGTTTCAACATTTTATTTTATATTACTGAAGTGGACTTTCCGAGCCCATGAAACCTTAAGGTTCTAAAAACTCATCTGGATTCGTGAAATTTTTCTAGCGATATCGTAAAAAAAAATTTTTAAACTTTTTTCTTCTTTAAAAAAACTAAACAAAAAAAAAAGAAAAAAAGAAAGAAAGAGGGGGTACATACAAAGAAATTATTTTTATTATTTTTCCTTTTTCTTTTCTTCCTTTGAAAAAAGAAAAAGAAAAGAAAAAAAAATGAACCAGAAGAAAAAAAGAATAAAAAGAAAGTTGCTGTAAAAATCCAAAATGTTCAAAATCAAATTGAAACATTTTCCAATGTTCTTTTAAGAATTGTGTTAACCTGATCCCGAAAAGGGTACGTAGGAAACCCGAAATAAAATGTTGGGTGCGGTTACAAATATTTGAAATGTTTTGGAAAATTCAATGTTCTTTTAAGAACTACTTTAACCTGATCCCGATAAGGGTACGTAGGAAACCCAATATAAAAAAGGGTACGGTTACAAATATTAAAAATCAAGTGTTTGAAAATTCGACGTTCTTTTTAGAGCTACATTAACCTGATCCCGAAAAGGGTACATAGGGAACCCAAAATAAAAGTTGGGTGCAGTTACAAATATTAAAAATCGATTTGAAAATTTTTATATTCTTTTAAGAACTACGTTAACTGATCCCGTAAAGGGTACGTAGGAAACTAAAAATAAAAAAAAGGGTGCGATTACAAATACTTAAAATAATTTGAAAATTTTGATGTTCTATTTTTTTCGAACTACGATGACTTGATCCAGAAAGGTGTTATGTCCCAAGAATCCAAGGCTTGGGGGGGGTTAGTGCTTGGCTTGGTAGCTGCTGCTGGGGGGCTCATGTGTGGCTGATTGGTGCCGATAATGTGGGGTTGTTAGCTAATAAAAATGTATTGGTCTTGGTTAAGTATTGTCTAGCTATGAGTTGTAATAAGGTGCATTGTAATGTCCTGCACTGTAGTAACCTACTGCAGCATGTTCGGTTGTCCTTAGGAGTAGTTTGGCACCAATGCTTTGGGTGTGTGTTAGTTAGATATGTTGTTAGGCTGTGGTGGTCAAGGCCGTTGGTTAGTGGAGTCAAAGGTGGCAGCTGTCTTGATAGTTGGTTAGTCCTTGTGGGCTAGATTCAATGTATTGGCTCATATCATGTAAGTAGTATAAGTACGAGGTTCTAGCTTGTAATCCTAATACCTTTGATGAATGAATTAGATATCTTTGATATCTCTCTCTACTTTCACATCTCCTTTCCCTTCTTTCTCATCTAAATTCTATATTCTCTTCTTATCTCATACTCTCACTATTCCAACCAAGGTTGAGGTTCAAGAGCAATCGTTGAAACCTTAACAATTGGTATCAGAGCCTTGATTTGGCTTCCGAATCAAGCTCATATCTGAAAAAAAAAAAAAATACAAAATCTGATTGATTGCATTGCAATTAATCAATAAAAACAATTGTGATACAAATTTAGTTCAGATTTTTTGATCAGAATTCAATTCTGAATTTTGAAGTTGTAGCTGGCGGTTACTGCTGTGCTGAACTGCAACGCCTGGGAATTGCTTTCGGCTGGGATTATAATTGATTGAATTACATTGAACAAAGTATAATTGATCAGTATTTGTTGACGACATTCAACATTAAAGCTGATTCATAGTGAATTCAGTAGATTCGATTAAGCATTAGCTGCTGAATGTTAGTGCAGAAGCAAAATATCAGTTGCTGAAGTTATGTGCAAAGCATAATTGATCTTGATCAAATATTCATTTGATCGGTGGAGAAGAAGTCGAGTGATGCTAATTGATCCACATTACACTTGATCATCATCAAAAGATCAGAAACAAGCTGAATTGAGGTTTAATCATATTCTACAACTCAGAAATTGAAGTTGAGGCAACTGTTTCTGAACTACAAGTTCATATTCGATCCGAATCTGCTTTTGTTGCTGGATTGTGATGAAATTGTGTTGATAAGCATAGAAGTGGGGAGAATTCATCAGAATATGCGTTTGATTTTTAAGAATTGTATGTTATTGAGTGGAAAATTGCTTAGGCGAAAATCTGACAACGAACTGAGCATCGAAAGTGTGAAATTCGACTTCGTTCTTGAAGGTTGGGGTGAATCGTGTGTTTAAATCATCCTTGCAAACAAAGACCAAACCTATTTCAGATTCTTAGTCCGAATTAATCAAGAAAGCATCGCTGTCAGAAAATTGTTCGAAGTTAGGGTTTGTTCGCGAACTTTGCAAGTTAGGGTTTATAATCAGTTATGATCGTGGAACCGATAGCAAGGGTTGGTTTGTGCGAACGAAGGAGTACAACTTCATAAAGCAATCGATTGTTCAAGAGTTGCGAAACAAGTTTAACACTTCTGCGATTTTCGAACTTGTATTTTGCGAACTGAGTTGTTCCAGATTGAAGTTGTTGCTCATTGTCAATCTGGATAAGTTGACTGAGGAGTTGATGAAATTAGGGCGAGAATTGAAACAAGATCTCAGAGAGATAGTGGACGAATGTCGAGAATTGAGACAAGATCTCGAGGAGATAACGAAACAGGTAATGGACGAATGTTGACAGGAAACTAAGGCTCATCAGTTCGCAAATTTCAGTGGAGATTGTGCTGGTGTTTTTGATGCTAATGAGTTTTCGGAGTTAGCGGATAGCGTTAGACAATGGAAGTTCCGTGTTGAGCGAAAAGTGAGAGTGGAATCAGTTGTTGTTGAAAACGAATTCGACCCCGATAATGCCGAAATTGATGAACACAAGCTAGAAGAACCTGAGTTTGAACAAGATGATCCTTATGAAGACTCTTTGCTAGAGTTAGAGTATCTTGATGATGTTGGGGCATAGTATGACATGCATTCGAAATGGGAATACGATTTTCATGTCAAAGGAATGTTGAAGAAAGCAAAGAGTAAGACGAAAAGGAACCATCTAAATGAAGCGTTGAAGGATTTTTGGGGGTAAACGAAGTTGACAAAGCAGAAATTGAAGCAAGAGGTTGTGTTTCAGCCTATGATGTTTGTTGATCAACAAGAACTAACTCAAGATGCTGATCTTACCGATGTATATGCTGGTATACAAGATTCAGATGGTATACAAGGAGTGGTGACTGCAAAATCTTTGATTTCAACTGAAAAAGTTAATGCTACTGCTGTGATAGCAAGGAATACAACGTCAAATCTATTAAGTGCTTTGCCAGGGCAAGTTGGTATGTTGAATCAGAACTTGAGGCCTGCTGAAGAGCCGATTTTGGATCAGAATTGTAGCATCTTCACTGCTGAACGATTACATTCTGTTAGAAAACCAGCTGTTACTGCTGTGGTACTATCGGATGCCGAACAAGGTGTGCTTTTGAGGGGGGAAATGGTGTGTTCAAATATGCATTCATATGACGAGTTACCTTCTGATTCGGGAGAAGATAATCAAGGCTATGTGAAGCGGAAACGATGTGATTCTCTGCTGAAAAGAATTAATCAAGCTGCGAGAGTGCGTTTTAAGGTCCAACAAAGGAGAAGACTTGTGTCTACACAAGCAATTGAGCTGGTGCATGTGTATAAATTCAGTAATATGCTAAAACAGATTTCTGTGCAGCCTAAAATTAGTACAACTGGTGCTTTAACTGATATGTTTGAAGTTGGAAGTTCCCTTGAGGCTTTGGTGGGATCTGGTTCCTGCAATGTGGCTGGAATGATAGTGCTGGACTGTAATGGGATTGGAACAAGTGCCGTAGCTAAGTGTGAGCCATTCAATCAAGATCTCTCATATTGTTTTGCTGCAAAAGTAGAAGCAGTTCAGAGAAGAGCTGATGGTGTTGTGAGCTTCTTGTTTGCAACTAAAGATAGTAAGCAAAGCCAAGTCAAGACGATGACGGTAGCATGCGAAGATTGGAACAAACATCTTCTGAAGGCTGCTGTCCAGATGCAGATTCTGCAGGTGTGTGGGGTGATCTGCTGTGGGTGTTCCGAATGGAAAAATTATATGCACAAGCTTCAATATTTCCTTAGTGTTTGGAGAGAGAAGATTAGTGCAACATCAAGGCCAACTCCAGCTGAAATGGAAGTGAAAATCAGCAAGGTAGTTTGGGAAAGAACTAAACTGTGTTTGAAGAAGTTTTCAGCTACTCAAGAGTTCTTTTGGTGTTTAAACTTGCTATATTTGTTACTCATGCTCGAGATGGTTGACAAGAAAGCAAAGCCTGATCATTTGAGGTATATGTGGTGGTTGGATGAGCTTTGGATCCAGGGAAGACTTGAGAACAGGCTGGAATGTGTGAACTGCAGCAAAGATAGTGTCGATTGGAATGTTTCGGGTGTTCAAGTTATGACATTGTGCAATTGGCATTCAATAATGGTTTATGAACTCTTAGTTTGTGTGGTCTATGTAAGAGTCTGGAAAGGAAAGGCTGGGACTTTCAGATCTTGTAAGTTCATAATCAAGGTTCAAGCCATAGAAGTAGTCGAGGTTGCTGAAATTCAATGGAGCATTACAATTCTTCCACTGAGAGCAGTAAATGAGATGCTCAAATGGATTGTGATTGGTGCTACCATGATTTTGGAAAGATGTAACAACTTGTTCGCATCAAGAAGCTTCCATGTGGCCAAGAATCGAATTGAAATTTGTGATTTCCGCAGCTATGAGTGGCCTTGGGTAGATACTACTGAATTTCTGGGATCTGTGGCACAACATGTGGATTTGGAAAGCAATCAAGAGTTTGTTGAGCATGGTCTGAGTTGGTTTAGTATGTGGATGTTTAAACAATACAAATTTTGGATAAGATCCAAGATGAAAGAGTTGCAGCCGCATTCTTATGGAAGTACTTTGTGTTTTGCTACCATGATCAAGAGATGGGGTTGTTTTAGCTCCATTTGGGAATGCTTACAAGCTGATTTTGATGTGGGGTTTTCTTGGTTTGAGTTTGGAAGGCCTCCCAAGAAGTTAAAGGACTTCATATGCAAACTTATGGGTTTAATGACATTCAAACTTTGTTGTACAGCATTTTACAAGCAGAATGACGGAGTTGCTACTGCGTTTTATGGTTCTCTGCAGCCAGATGGTGTTTTGAGCGGTATTAGCTGTAACAAGGTGTGTCATAGGCTGATGGTTGATGTTTGGCTGGCTTGGTTTGATCAATGCAGACCTCCTGAAGAGGATTATACATTCAAGCACAAATATTTTGTAGCAACAAGAGACATACTCATGTATCTGCTGCATTTTGGAGTCAGTTCAGCGTGGGCTCATTTCAGTTGCAGCAGATTTCAGCAGATACAGTGTTTCAGATGGTTACCCAGCTGTAGGATTTCAGCAAGAAGTTCAACACTCCATAAGCAAGAAGTTCAGCTATCTTTCCATAAGCTAAGTGATCTTCATTGTTACAAGTCTCTTCCATTCTCGAGGACAAGAATGTTTTCAAGGGAAAGGGAATGTTATGTCCCGAGAATCCTAGGCTTGGGAGGGGTTAGTGCTTGGCTTGGTAGCTGCTGCTGGGGAGCTCATGTGTGGCTGATTGGTGCCGATAATGTGGGGTTGTTAGCTAATAAAAATGAATTGGTCTTGGTTAAGTATTGTCTAGCTATGAGTTGTAATAAGGTGCATTGTAATGTCCTGCATTGTAGTAGCCTGCTGCAGCAGGTTCGGTTGTCCTTAGGAGTAGTTTGGCACCAATGCTTTGGGTGTGTGCTAGTTAGATATGTTGTTAGGCTGTGGTGGTCAAGGCCGTTGGTTAGTAAAGTCAAAGGTGGCGGCTGTCTTAATAGTTGGTTAGTCCTTGTGGGCCAGATTCAATTTATTGGCTCATATCATGTAAGTAGTATAAGTAGGAGGTTCTAGCTTGTAATCCTAATAACTTTGATGAATGAATTAGATATCTTTGATATCTCTCTCTACTTTCTCATATCCTTTCCCTTCTTTCTCATCTAAATTCTATATTCACTTCTCATCTCGTACTCTCACTATTCCAACCAAGGTTGAGGTTCAAGAGCAATCGTTGAAACCTTAACAAAAGGGTACGCAGAAAACCCAAGATTAAATGATGGGTGCAGTCAAAATTAGAAAATAATAAATATATATATCAAACATGAAATATCGGACTCAGGTGGTTTGACCAAGAACAACCTAAAATTAAGGTTGATTTGACTAGGATACAAAATAACATAAAAGTACTTGAGCCCGAAGTTCAAAGAAAAAAAGAGGAAATTGTTATGATCCGGGCTTGATGAAGATCTAAGGAGGGGGCTGCTATTTCTGTTAAGTTGCTGCTATATTGTTGAGCTGCGTTTAGTTGCTGTTATGTTGCTTTTGAGATGCTGCATTGTTCATTTGTTGCTGTTAGTTACTGTCGTGGCTGTTATTTTGCTGATGGGTTGTTGTTTAGTTTGGTAAGTGATGTAATAGCTTGCTATGATGCTTTCCTTAGCTGCATTGTAATAAGCTGCAGTAGCTTAGCAGCCGGTTAGTTGTAGTTAGTGTGTCTTATCTGGGCGCCAAATGAGGATTTAAGTGTGTGTTAGATATTTTTTAGATATTTTCCTAAGTCGGTTAGCTTGTGTAGTCTAGGTACAATGTATTAGGTGCTTCTTAGCTGCCTATAAGTAGTAGTTGTGCTGTAAATTTCAGAATTCAATCAAATATCAAACAACTATCTCAAATTGAGATCAAATTCTCTCTCTCATCTAACTCTCTCTATTTCTCATCCCAATTTCTCTAATTTCTCATCTCAATTCACTTCTTTCTCATTTCATACTCTCAGTCTATCCTAAATTTACTTAGCTTACGCTTGTGATTCAATCACGAACGTAACAGAAATATAAACGAGTTGGACAGAATATGCTCCTAATTAAATCCTACTTAAAGTTGAACTACGAACGGCTTGATCCCTAAAATGGTTAAGTAGGCAACCAAGTTCAGGTGCAGCCCAAATAAAAAATAAATTCTTTTTCTCCCGTGGGATTAATATTAAGTCATCATTCTAATTAGTTGACTTAATTCGATTTGACTTGGGTAACTTAAACCAAATGACTTCCATGTCCAATCCAAAACAAAATATCTCTAATGTCTGGTCCAAATTCTAAACGACTTCCATGTCAAACCTAAGCCCAAATTAAATTTGATTTTGTACCCAAATATAAATTTACTGTTATCGGGCTCAAACTCAAATTAAAAATAACTTAAACCTCAAATTGACTTCCATGCCACACTCAAACCTCCAAATTGACTTCCACCAAAATTGACTTTCATGTCACACTTAAACCAAACTTTATGTCAAATCCAAATTCAAAGGAGCTTCCATGCCTAACCAAATTTAAACTCAAAACCAAATTCCTAAGCCAAACTGACTTCTATGTCAAGTCCAAATTCAAAGTATATCCCACATCAATTTTAAAGCCAAAATGCCAAACCTAAGTCAAGATATCTTCCAAATTAAACTCAAGTTTAAATGATGTTTCAGTCAATTTTAAGCCCGAGTCAAACCTCAAATTCAAACTAATACCGAGTCAAACCTCAAATCCAAGCTAATATCGAGTCAAACCCCAAATCCAAATTAATTCTAGGTCAAACCCCAATCTAGATAAATTCCAAGTCAAATTTCAATCCAAATAAATTCCAATTGCTTCCAAATCCAAACCAAAATCCAAAATACTTCCTGACCAAACCAAAATCCAAATTTCCAAATCAGGTTTAAATTTCCAAGTCAAGTCTAAACCAAAATCAAATCAAGTCCAACATGATTTCCAAGTCTAACTTAAACCCAAGCTAAACTCCAATACAAAAAGACTTCCAAGTCAAACCTAAATCTAGAATAATTTTATGAGTCAAACCTAAGTACAAATGACTCATAAGTCAAGACTAAACCCAAATAATCTCCAAGTTGAACCTTCCAAAATACAAATCAACTTAAAATGTCTCTCATTGACTTAAATCAATTAATTGAACAGTCACCTCGTCGATTGATTAAAACATAAACATATTATCAGTCATAATCAAAGGGTATTCTCCTAAAGGAGATGTAATTAAGGGTGTACATTGCCTTGAATGGGGTCATTTCCCAAATTGATAAAACCTACATACACCTTGTATGGAGGGAAATTCGTGTTTTGCGAATTTCATATTTTTGCTCAACATAATTTTTGGCACGCCTGGTGGGACCCTGTTCTCTTTTTCATCTCCGATTGAACTCCAATTTCCACTGACTACTACTGTAGTGCTATGCAGGAACAATGGCACCACAAGGCACAATCATGTTCAATGAGCTCTTGATCACTCTCACGGTCAAAGGAGGGCTTCTCCGCAAGAAGAAGAACTTTGCGGTGCTTCACAAGGTGGGATCAAATTTAGTTGCTGTTGAGATCCCACAAAGGAATTCCATGGAACTGTTGAACAAGATGGATGAGACATCTGTGTCAATGCATGCTACAATGAAGCCAACAGTCCCAAGGAAGGAGACAAAAAGCAAAGAGCGAAACGCACGAAGGACAACGAAGAGACAGAAAAAGAAGGTCCACCAAAAATTGGCACCTAACTTGGCTTCGAAGCATGTGAAGGCAGCTCTGAAAAGGGTCACCTCGAAGAAGTTCATTGTGAAGAAATCTACTGAAGAACCCATCATTAAAGTCGTGAGCTAGATATACATCGGCTCTATCCCAATCATCTTGGGCTGGTTGAGCAAGTCATGGTTACCTTCTATGTTGAGGGGGATGTCCAACCAAAAACAAAGACAGTTAAAACGTCTATGCCTTCAAATCCAGAACCAGCCGATACGAAGACAAAGATACTCAAGAATCAGAGGAGTGTTCCTCCTCAAGCCACTAATGAAGGGGAGGAGAGCATGTTGATGACATCCGAGGGCTCTAGTCATTTGAGTTCTGAAGGAGTAATGTCCCTGAAGGAAGTGAGTTATTATACAGGTCCAATCACTCGATCAATGTCTAAGTCAATGACATATGCTGAGACGGTATCGGCAAGTCGAACGAAGCCAATTGGCCTTACGGAGGATATAAGCTCTCCCATATATGAAGACATTAGTTATCTTTTCATTGAAGAGGATTTTCCGATTGAGTTTCAAGAGAAATTGAATGTACAAGACCAATAAGAGAATATGCCAATTTTACGAACCGAAACTACAAGTGTAGAAGAGCAGTTGCAGGAATTGCAACGAAAGCCCGATGAGAAGGAGGCTGAAATTGCTACACTCGCTACACAAGTAGCCAATCATGCTAGTGCATCAGCATGAACACCGCAGCCACAAGAAGAGGTTCAAAGTCAACAGTCTGAGCAGACACAACAGAACATTAAAGCTATGATAGCTGAAGGGATAACAGAATACCAAGCTTCTATAAACGCCCCCGTCTTGAGTTATCAAAAGCCATATCCAGCACAGTATGATACAATGCCGTTGCCTCACAGAAATCAGAAGCCTAAGTTCAAGAAGTTTGATGGGGTTAATGGGTCACCGCACGAGCATTTGGCTCATTTTCACTCAGTGTGTGCCGTGATAGCCTTCAGAGGTGCCTTTCTAATAAGATAATTCGTCCAGTCTTTCAAAGGATCAGCGTTCAGATGGTACACTCAGTTGCAGCCCGAATTAATTCAGACTTGGGATGATTTGCAAAAGGCGTTTCTAGCTCAGTTCGTGAGTTCCAAGAAGAAAGTATCGCTAATGGATCTAGCTTATGCCATTTAAAAGCCAAATGAAAGTACAAATGACTTCATTACACGATGGAGGAGCTTAAGTCTCCAATGTCCAGAGAAATTGAGTGAACACTCTGCGGTTCCGATGTGTGCGAACAACCTCGAGCCATAGGTAGCTACATATGTCCTTACCGTAGAGCCCCAAAGTTTAAATGTGCTCATTACTAAAGCTAATAATGCCGATGGACAAATTGCTCGATAAAAGATTGCTTCTCATAAAACTTGGACCTTTGACAAAAGGAAGGGAGAAAATAAAAAGCCAGCAAAAAAGGGTGAGGCTATGGCCACCTTTATTAAAACAACTGAGAAAGCAAACAATGTTGTGGACAAAAAAAATGATAAAGGCAAAGGAAAGCAGATTCAAAGGCTCACTCTTCAAGAAAGAAAGGAGAAGAAGTACCCCTTTGATAGTGACGATGTGCAGTGTATTTTCAACGAGTTCATAGCAGCAAATACAATCACCCTTCCCGATCCAAAACGTCTAGACGAAGCTGACAAGATTGATAACCCCAAGTATTGCCCTTACCACTGAATTGTAAGCCATTCGATCGAAGATTGTTACGTCCTTAAAAACATAATCAACGCTCTGATAACCAAAGGGCAGATTGAAATCGAAGCCGGAACATCCTCCAAGGGGGCAACTACTTCATGCAATACAACATCATGTGTAGAGGACGAGAATGGTGCTCAGTTACCCTTTAAGGACAATATACCAACAGTGGAGTTACCTCCCGGTGCTATACACGTCCATTTCATTGTTGATGGAGAAGTCACAGAATAATGGGCTTATCCTGACATGCCTCATCCTAGAATTGCCATACCCAGTCTTTACGAACTTATGACTAGACCAAAGGCTTGGGATTTTTACCCTAAAGACGATAATGATGACGAGTATGAGTGGCAGACATGTTTTAGCAGAAGAGTATTCAGAAAAGACATTGCTCAAAGCTCTAGTCCGCCAGTTGTAAAGATTCAAGGACAAAATCCTCCCAAAAAGAAGATTAAGAAGAGAAACAAAAAGAAGTAATCCAACTCTTCTAAGAATGTAGAAGTGACCTCAGACGAGGAATATGACCCCCCTGCTAGGTCCCTATAACTTTGATGGACTACTTCCCGAAGACATTTCTTGGAGAAGGTTCCTCTAGTGATGACGATGAGGTACGAGAATGGACAGCTCCTTGTTGCATGGTGTCTTTTGAGGAAAAAGAAGAATTCGAGGAGATGAACCTTGAAGTTGATCAAATCACTCTTCATTCTGGCCTCTGACGACCAACACCAAGGCTAGTTGAGAAGAGCAAAGCGCCAGCACAACCAGCAGGACAAGCAATGACATCACCTCATGTTGAGGAACAGCTGGATGGGCAGTTAGGACAGGCCCTGCTAGTGAATAGGAAGGCACTTCCCGTCGAGGATCTACCCATTCCAGTCCTTCTGATTGTAAGACAAGCACTGTACCATGAGAGAGTTCGATATGATGTTCTTACTCATGTAAAAAGAATCCCAGCTCGATTGAGTATCTATGATGTGCTCCAGCTATCTAAAGAGTTAAGAAGGGTACTCATCCAAGCTCTGATGTATCCCGATAACTACAAAAGTGAAGTTGATCAAGTTGAAGCTGACAATACGTTTGTGACAAATAAATGTGCTTCTTGCATGGCATGTGCCACGCTCTCTGATGAGGACCTCCAGCTCAAGATCGAACATCACAACAGGATGCTTTACATAACCGGTTTAATTAGGGACAAAGTGCTGAACCGAATCTTGCTTGACTGTGGTTCCGCAGTTAATCTTGTCCTTCTAAGGGCACTATGAGCTATGGGGTTAACGCCAAACAAATTATCCCCTACCTTGCTCACAATTCAAGGGTTCAATCAAGTAGGACAGAAAGCTTCGGGCACTATTGCACTGAAAGTAGAATTTGGTGACCTTTACAAAGATGCCCTTTTCCATGTTATACACGCAGATACCTCCTACAATGCCCTATTGGGCGACCTTGGCTCCACAACAGCAAATCTATAATCTCTACACTTCATAAGTGCTTGAAATACACGGATGAAAATGGGGTTGAAAGAATGATTCACGGAGACCCTGATCTATTTCACAGAGAATATGTCAACTTCGCTAATGCTAAGTTTTATCAATCAACCAATGGCACACTCATGAAGGGGAGTCTTGAAAAGGGAAAGGGAAAACTTCTCGACATGCAGCCTTATCCGAAGTCCTTTACTTCTTGGGTGGTTTGATGGCTCTAGTGCAAGGGATGCTCGTTTTGGCAAAGAAGAGACCTTAAAGACCTCTCAATCCAAGACTTTATTTAAGTATGTCCCAAAGGGGAAAAAAAAAAAAAAAGTAGAAGTGGGCAAAAAGCTTTGACTCTAGCTGAGGAAGTTATGAACACCCTCGTGAGAAGCTAGACTTGTCCCCTGTGGAGAACGAATCAGTCCATGCCCAATACAGGTATGGTCATCTCTACCTCCTTTCTAGGTATAGAAAGAGCACATCAGAGGGTGATATTTAACAATGATGCATCGGCATCTACCCACTCCCGATTTAGGGTAACGGCGGGAAAACTTGGTGCCAAGAACATCCCAATTGATGAGGAAAAAATAAATATAGATGAGGTTACGGACCTTGAAGTGCATCCTTCTGATGACATAAATGACAGGTTACAGATTTCACAAGAAGGCAGAGTTCTTAAGGCATATGTTGCTAAGACTACGACTTTGACGACACGAGAATAAGAAATCTTCAAAGAGAATTAGCCAACTCTACCTCATATCTCAGCCATTTAAAGATTGGGAAAACCTTTTGGACCAAATTCCAAAAGGATCAAAGTGAGAAAAGCCAAGGGTAAGGTGTATGTTGCCAAACCAACAATTTTAACGACAAGTGAACAAGAAACCTTGAAAGATGATAAGCTAGCATTTCCTCGTGTCTCGGTCTTTCAGAGGTTGGGAAAACCTTTTAGGTCAAATCTTAAAAGGATCAAGATGAGAAAAGCTGAAGGATCTGGATTGAGGAAGAAGAAACATCTGAAGTCTATTATCCTCAAATGTGGCGACTCTGATGATGAACAAGCCGCACAAGATAACGTTACATCCAATTCATACAGCGCAAATTACGAGGGATTCAAGTCTTTTTCCCATCCTAGTTTGTCCCAAGGTGGACTATCATGTAATGTCAATCATGGCGAAATTGCATCCAATGAAGAAAGCCAATCCCAATAAGCAAACAAAGTGAACCAAGATGTTTAAAAGCATCCACAGGATTTCATTGAACTAGTTCAGCCAGCTTCGTGAGAATTAGAGGATGGAGGCCAAGCCACTATCAATGAGCTTCAAGAAATTAACCCGGGAACTGATGAGGATCCGAAACCAAATTTTTGTCAGCGCCCTTCTATCTCTCGAGTAAAAGATACAATATGAAAAGTCACTGCATGAGTATCGAGATGTGTTCACCTGGAGTTTCCATGATATACCGGGGTTGGATCCAAATGTGGCTGTACACAAGTTGGCTGTATCCAAATACACAACACCAAAGAGACATTCGCAGGAACGCTCTTGACCCGAGTTGACTGTTCAAATAAAGGCTGAGGTGGACAAATTGATAGAGGCTGATTTCATTTGTGAAGTCCAATACCCGCCATGGCTGGCGAACATTGTGCCTGTGAGAAAGAAGAATGGGCAACTTCGCATTTGTGTGGACTTCTGAGATTTCAATGACTCTTGCTCTAAGGATGAATTCCCGTTACTGATCCCTGAACTCATAGTAGATGCTACCCCCGGGTTTAGTGTATTGTTATTTATGGATGGTTTCTCTGGGTACAACCAAATCAAGATGGACCCAGCAGACGAGGAGTTAATTGCTTTTGGCACACCACAAGGAGTCTAATGTTGTACGATGTTGCCCTTTGGTTTGAAGAATGCTGGTGCAACTTATCAAAGAGCCATGACTGTCGTCTTCAGTGACATACTGCATAACGTTGTTGAGTGTTATGTTGATGACTTGGTTGTGAAGACCAAGAATAGGGACGATCACCTTAATGACTTACGAGCAATATTCAGTCGACTTCGAGAACACCGGCTGAAGATGAATCCCTTAAAGTGTGCATTCGAAGTCACATCTGGAAAATTTCTCGGCTTTATGGTTAGCGGGATTGAAATTGATCCTGACAAGATTAAAGCAATTGTGGAGATTCCTCCGCCAATAAATTTATGGGAGCTCTGTGGTTTACAAGGAAGACTAGCCTATATCAGACGGTTCATTTCCAATCTGCCAGAGAGATGCCAACCTTTCACAAGGTTGATGAAGAAAGACGTCCCTTCTGTTTGGGACCAAATTTGTCAAAATGCATTTAACAGCATCAAAGAATATCTGCTAAAGCCGCCCCTCTTTATGGCAATTGTTCAAGGAAGACCTTTGATATTGTACACTACAGCATTGGAGCGATCCCTTGGAGCAATGTTAGTGCAAAAGAACAATGAAGGAAAAGAAAATGCCCTTTATTATATCAACAGGAAGTTGGTGGGGGCAGAACATAACTACTCATCCTTTGAAAAGAATTGCTGAGCGTTAGTGTTTTCTATGCAGAAATTAAGACTTTATCTCATGTCTCATTCAGTTACCTTGATCTCGAAGGTTGACCCGCTGAAGCATATCTTGTCGAAAACAGTGTTGTCAGGGTGTTTAGGTAAATGGGCAATGTTGTTAGCCCCATTCGACATAAAGTTTATGCCACAAAAGGCTGTAAAAGGGCAAGCTATAGCTGAATTCTTGGCAGCACACCTGGCTCCTGATGATGAACAATTTCCAGATGACTCGCTAGATGAGGAGGTACTCCATGTAGAGACGATACCATGGCAGCTGTATTTTGATGGAGTAGCAAATCGAAAGGGGCAGGTGTAAGCATTGTCCTTGTTACACCCTCCAGCGGACTCATTCCTTACTCCTTCTCCTTAATTGAACTTTGCTCTAATAATGTGGCTAAGTATGAGGTACTCATCATTGGTCTCGAAATGGCCATTGAAATGCGTACTGATTATTTTCAAGCGTTTGGCAATTCTTAACTAATTGTCAGGGAAATAAATGGTCAATATGGAGTTAGAAATGCAAATTTAGTGCCTTTGTACCAAAGAGCGAAATATTTGATGGAACAGCTTTGTGATGTTAGAATATCACATGTGCCGAGGTCTGAGAATGATAAAGCCAACGCCTTAGCAAAGTTGGCCGCATCACTAACCTTGCCCAACAAAAGAGAAATTCATGTCACTCTTGGGGAACGTCACCCGCTAATGCCTGCAGTAGAGCGTTTAGATCAAGTGAAGATGGTAAACTCAGTCTCCGTCGACGATAGCAAAGAAGAGCCAAATTGGTGACAGACTTTAATCGAATAGTTGCGACTTGGTATTCTACCCTCTGATACAAAGAAGAGGGTGGAGATAAGGAGATGAGCACCTAAATTTGTGCTGAAAAATGACATTTTATATCGGAGGTCCTTTAATGGAATCTTATTGTGGTGTTTGTCTAAAGAAGAGGCCGCCCTTGCTCTCAAAATAATGCATTCTAGCGTATGTGGTGCTCGCCAAGCTGGACCAAAGCTCGCTAATCAAGTCAAAATGGTAGGCTATTATTGGCCAACCCCAGTGTAAGATGCAATGAAATTCGCTAAGACTTACCAAGCTTATCAAATTTATGGAGATTTTATTCACCAACCACCACAGCCTCTACACCCAAGCGAGTTATCTTGGCCATTTGATGTGTGGGGCCTTTGTGTTGTTGGGAAAAATATAAGTTTCGTAAAATAAATTTTGATGCCGATCGTTGGGTTAACAGTTTTTCAACTGTGGTCAAAACAAGGGGTACCTATTAGAGCACTTAAAGTAGGAGACTCTTCCCTCTACATAAGCCCCCGATTGGAGAGTCACGGTTTGCGACACCTCACGTGTGAGAATTCCCGGGAATAGGTTTAGCTATATAAATCCTTTGCCCTAATGCCAGTTGTTGGGATGAATTTCAAAAATTTCTTCCTAGTTTTACGCAATAGAAGGGGATTAGAATTCATAATTCAAAATCTAGGGTTGATATAAAATTCATAATTTTAAATCTACAGATTTAAATTCATAATTTAAATCTATTGATCTAAATTTTTAATTTAGATCTACAAGCCTTATACTCTAATACATTTATAACAATACATAAGCTTAAACAGGCTTACTAGCGAATACTAATAGAAAAATAAAAACTAAAAGAAGAAGGAAAAAAGAACATACTTGGAATCGCTCCAATAATAAAGAATACCAAGAAAATCGAGACCATGTGATCTTTAACGCAATGACCTCGAACTGCTCGGAGGGTGGGTTCCGAAAAATATTAAACTAAAGAAAGAAAAATTTCAATGGAAAATTTTCTCTCCAATTAGGTCTCCGAAACAATTTCCAGAAACCCAAAATAATTTGTTTTATTGAATGCCAAACCCTTAGAATAGGTACCTCTATTTATAGGAGTGTACCAGAGCAAAAACAAGTTGATTTTTTGATGTGGGATTCGCAGTTAAAACATCAAAACATAGCGTTTTAAATACTAAAAAAATTAAAATGCCGCATTTCTATCTCCTGTGCACACGTTCTTTGGCCCTGTGGCACGCAGTGATTGGTCCGTGCCCGATGGCGCGGATCCTCATCTGTTGGCCCAGCGCGTGACACGTGTCGCGCACTGGTTGGTAGTTACGCGTGTATATGGATTCCTCCTTGGATTTTTCATGATTTTTCCTTTTTTTTTTTGCTTTTGTTTCCCACATTTAAAAATTAATCTTATGATTTTTAATTTTCTAAAATTATTTTATTTTATAATTTTTAACTTTTATTCTTCTCATGAATAACGTCTAGCAAAACTAAATTTACCCATCTCATGGATAAATAATTCATATAACGAATTCTTTAATATTTTTTCGATGGTAATAAATACAGAGGCTTGCGTAGGGGCCTCAGGAATAATTTAAATCTAGCTCCAAATGGGTTAAATTAATCATCTCATGAAATAATTTTATTACCATTTAATGAGACTTAATTTCACTAAATAAATCTCACTGCACTCCAGATTTAAACCATTTATTCGATATTTGTCTAATAAACTGTATTGATGACAACAACCCCTCCATTTAATTTCCATGACGAAGAATAAGTATAACTACTACCATTATCCTTCTCACAGCTTCTGCATTAGTTACCGACTTGCCCTTCACTGAATAATTCATTTATACTTGAGCATATTCATAGTATAAATTCCAAATGTCAAACACTTGGAATAGTTTGGCTAAAGTTTCCGAACTATTCAAATATTTACGAATCAACTAAGGGGATATCTGTATCTCATAAGAGACTGTAGATTCCCTATTGAATACCTGATCCTTGTCACACTTCACGCAGCTATCTAGTGTACATGGGAATTCAGTCATGCATTTAAACCTTACTTATAGTACACCAAAGTAACTAACGCTCCACGCACAAGTCCATAATACCCTCAGGATTTAGAGTCGTTGTTCTAACAGTACAACGTGAATCACTCATCTCCGATAGTAGTTTAGAAATAAGTAACCCACATGGTCCAACTATGTATGTCAATCTTATTAAACACACCAACCCAACACTTTTGGATCTTCATCCACATGACCAAGACAAGTCTTCTAAAGTGTCACGTTATATTCTTAGCATACAAGTGGTCCAAACTTGTCTTCGACTACGAGCTTTTCACACAACAATCCATACCATTTTGTTAAGGTTTCAAAGATTGCTCTTAGACCTTAACCTTGGTTGGGATAGTGAGAGTATGAGATGAGAAGAGAATTTAGAGTTAGATGAGATAAGAAGGGAAAGAAGATGAGAAGTAGAGAGAGATATCAAAAGATATCAAGTTCATTCATCAAAATTGTTATGGATTACAAGCTAAAGCCAACTACTTATACTACTTATAGGATATGAGCTAATACATTGAATCTAGCCACACAAGGACTAACCAATTCTAAAGTTAGCCGCCACCTTTGACTAACTAACATAACCGCCTTGACCACCACAGCCTAACAACTCTAGACCTCACTTATTACATGACTCAACCAAAGCTTAAGCTACTACTTACAATACCACTAACTAAAACAACTTCCCTACAATTCAGCTACCACCATATAGCAGCAAGTCATCACACGCAGCAGGCCAATCAGTAGCAAATACCTGCAGCAGCAGCACAATAGCACAATAGCCCATGCTTTGGATTCACGGTCCATAACATTCCCTTCCATTTGAAAACATTCTTGTCCTCAAGAATAGAAGAGAGTTGTAACAATGAAGATCACTTATTACTGATGAAGAGTCAGCTGAAGTGTTGAATTCTTTCTGAAATTCTGAAATTTTGCAGCAGAAACAACCCATTGATGATCTGGTTCTTGTTTCGACACCATATTTGCGTTTGAATGTATAATGCTCTTCAGGAGGTCTACACCGATCAAACCATTCTTCAACAACACATCCACAACACCTCATTATGCAGTTGATACAGCTCAAACCTCTGTCTTGCTGTTGAGAGTCCCAACACACAGCAACAATTCTGTAACTCAGCTTGTAAAATGCTGCACAACAGATGTTATATGTCGTTAAACCCATAAAATTGCATATGAAGTCATTCAATATCTCGGGAGGCCTTCCAAACTCAAACCAAAAGAACCAAGGATCAAAATTTGCTTTAAAAACTCCCCAATTACAGCTCAAACAACACCTTATCTTGATCTTGGTGACAAAACACATTGAAATTCCATGAGGACGTAGCTGCAACTCTTTCATCTTAGATATTATCCAAAATTTGTATTGATTAAACATCCACTTACTAAACCATCTCAAACCAAGCTCAACAAACTCTTGATTGCTTCCCAAATCCACATGATTAACTGTAGAACTAAAAATTGCAGCAGTGCACAACTAAGACAATTCATACCTGTGGGAGTCACAAATTTCGCCTCGATTCTTATCCATATGGAAGCTTCTTGATGCGAACAAGTTATGGCATCTTCCCAAAATCATAATAGCACCAATCACACTCATTCTGAACAACTTTTTTTTACTGCTGACAGTGAAAGAATTGGAATTCTCCCAGAATTTTTAGCAACTACCTTGCATTCTTGCTGTCCCAACTTGAGCAATTTAGCACTTGTGACTTTGGCTTGAAATTCTGGACTCTTGATCCACCAAATTAAGTACTCATAGGTCACAACTGAGTTCCAAAGGCACAAGGTCATCACTTGAATTCCCAAAGCAACTCATTTGACAGAATGTATTCTGCAGCTCAAAACTTCCAGCCTGATCTCAAGACTTCCTTGGATCCCTTGCTCATCCAACCACCAAACGTGCCTCACATGATCAAGCTTTTCTTTATTGTCAACCATCACAAGCATTAGTAACAAATATAACAAGTGGAGACACCAACCAAGCTCTTGAACAGCTGAAAACTTCTTCAAACACAGAGTTGTTCTGTCCCAAGCTACCTTGCTGATTTTCACTCTGATTTTAGCTGAAGTTCTCCTCAAACTTACATTGATCCTTTCCATCCAAGCATTAAGTAAATATTGAAGCTTATGCATATGATTTTTCCATTCAAAACTGCCACAACAGATCACAGATGATCCATAAGTCTGTAATATGCTCCAACACTGCAACAGATCTGAATTTCTAGCCAAAAGCTTTTGCATTCCAAAATCATACCAACCACCAAGCCCCATAACTTCAAGATGACTTACCTTTGGTTGCATTAATGGAGCTTGTTCTCTGCACAAAGCTCGATTATTGCACCGACTGAATTTGAAGCTCAATACACTTGCCACATCACTGACCAGCACAGCCATACCAGAACAACTGCGGCTACCAGATTCCACTAAGACCTCAGGGGTTCTTCCACTATCGAAAATAACCGAAAGACCTTCAATGCTAATGGATCTTGGCTGAACAAATCGCATTTTCAGATCAGAACCCAATTTGTGAACTTCTAGCATGTTAAGAATTCTTCCAGAAATCAGTTTTGGCCTAAATTGGACTCGGGAAATGATTTTAGAAGTTTGCTTGAATCTTTCCTCCAACTCGGCCTCATGTTTCAGCTTGTTACAATCATGACCTACCTTCCCTGAATCAAAGGGACTTCCAACAACATTTGCATCAGTTAAGGCATCTATGGTACTTGTTTTGGTTTGCACAGAAACCTGTTGCAGCACCTTACTAAACTTATACACCTCCAACAAATCAATTGCTTGTATAGGCACCATGCTTCTCCTTTGTTGAACCTTGAAATGCACCCTCGCGGCTTGAGTAATTCTTTTCAGCAGAAAATCAACTTTTTTCGGCTTCATATAAACTTGAGAATCTTCTCCCGGATCAGGAGGTAACTCGTCATAAGAGTGTACATTTGAATTCTCCATTCCTCTACTCTAAGAACCTTGCAATGTATCAATTGCATCACCACCAGCACAAAGCAATTGCTGATTACGAGTATCAAGATGCCTTGGAGAGGTGTTTAACATGTTTTGTGGTGCTTTCATTGTCACTACAGCAGTAAACTCAGCTTTCCCGACAGAATGACATTGCTCAGCGGTGAAAGTACTTCGATTCTGCCTATAAGCTTGCCATGGAGTCATACTTAACCGATTTGGTGATATACCAACATATACATCGGTAAAGTCATGATCTTGAGTTAGTTCTTGTTGTCTAGCTTCTTCTTGTGGATCACCCCGATGTCCCATAACTAAATTGGACTCAGTTAAGGCAACCACAAGTTGTCCATTGTACTGTTCTTGCGAATTCAGAAGCTCCTTGGGCTGACACACAACCTCGCGCTTCAATTTCGGCTTTGTAAACTTCCTTTTACCCCAAAAATCTTCAACGCTTCATTTAGATGGTTCCTTTTCATCTTACTCTTTGCTTTCTTTAACATTCCTTTGACATGAAAATCGTATTCCCATTTCGGATGTATGTTATACTATGCCCCAACATCATCAAGACACTCTAACTCTAGCAAAGAGTCTTCATAAGGATCATCTTGTTCAAACTCAGGTTCTTCTAGCTTGTGTTCGTTAATTTCCGGCATTATCGGGGACGAGTTCATCTCCAACGGCAACAAATTCCACTCTCTCTTTTCGCTCAACACGGAACTTCAGTTGTCTAACGCTATCCGCTAGCTCCGAAAACTCATTTGCATCAAGAACAGCAGCACAATCACGACTGATTTTAGGATAAGCTAAACATTGCCGAATCATATTTCGCTGCATCATTTCGTCCCATTCCTGTCTCCTTTTCTGCTCATATTCTTGTTGCTTTTTCTGCCAAAATTCCTCACATTCTTGTCTCCATTCTTGCCTTAATTTTTTCAACTACTCAATCAACTTAGCCATATTGACAATGAACAACAACTTCAATCTGGAACAACTCTGTTCGCAGGAAATGAGTTCGAAAATCGTAGAAGAGGGAGACTTGTTTCGCAACTCTTCCACAACCGATTGCTTAATGAAGTTTTACTCCTTCGTTCGCACAAACAATCCCTTGATAACGGTTCGACAATCGTCACTGATTACAAACCATAACTTGTAGAATTCGCGAACGAACCCTAACTTCGAACAAACCCTAACAGAGATGCTTTCTTGAATAATTCAAACTAAGAATCTGAATTAGGTTCGATTTTTGTCTGTAATGATGATTCAAACACACGATTCACCACAATCTTCAAGGATGAAATCGGATGTCAACACTTTCGGTGCTCAGTTCGTTGTCAGATTTTCGCCTAAGCAAATCTCGACTCAATAACATATAATTCTTAAGAATCAAACGCATATTCTAATGAATTCTCACCACTTCTATGCTTATCAACACAATTTCATCACAATTCAGAAACAAAAGTAGATTCGGATCAAGAGTGTAACTTGTAGTTCAGAAAACGGTTACCTCAACCTCAATTTCTGAATTGTAGAATCTGAAATCACCTCAATGCAACTTGTTTCTGATCTTTTGATTATGATCAAGTGTAATGTGGATCAAATAGCTCACTTTTAATTCTTCTCCAACTGATCAAATGAATAATTGATCAAGAACAGTTTAGCTCAGCATTCAACTTCAACAACTACTGCTTGCTTCCGCTCTCAACTTCAGCAGCTAAAGTTTGATCGATTCAACTGAATTCAATCTAAATCAGCCTCGATATGAATGTAATCAACAAATACTGATCAATTGAACTCCCTTCAATGTAATTTGATCAATTTTAATCCCAACCGAAAGCAACTCCCAGGCAATGCGCAGGTTATGAATGCTATATATGCCAGTAACCGCCAATCTCAAATTCAAAATGCAGAATTGAATTCCTAATCACATAAACTGAACTAAATCAGTATCAACTATTTTTGTTGACTGATACCAACACCATCAATCAGATTTTGTATTATTTTTTTTGATTTAGAGCTTGATTCGAAAGCCAAATCAAGGCTCTGATACCAATTGTTAAGGTTTCAAAGATTGCTTTTAGACCTTAACCTTGGTTGGGATAGTGAGAGTATGAGATGAGAAGAGAATTTAGAATTAGATGAGATAAGAAGGGAAAGGAGATGAGAAGTAGAGAGAGATATCAAAAGATATAAAGTTCATTCGTCAAAATTGTTATGGATTACAAGCTAAAGCCAACTACTTATACTACTTACAGGATATGAGCTAATACATTGAATCTAGCCATACAAGGACTAACCGACTCTAAAGTCAGCCGCCACCTTTGACTAACTAACATAACCGCCTTGACCACCACAGCCTAACAACTCTAGACCTCACTTATTACATGACTCAACCAAAGCTTAAGCTACTACTTACAATACCACTAACTAAAACAACTTCCCTACAATTTAGCTACCACCATATAGAAGCAAGTCATCACACGCAGTAGGCCAATCAGAGCAAATACCCACAGCAGCAGCACAGCAGCATAATAGCCCATGCTTTGGATTCACGGTTCATAACACATTTATTCCAAGTCTATTTGTGGCTTTGTCTCATAAACCCCTTAGAACAAACATGTAAATTGTAGTCTGAGAAATACACCCATCACATGGATGTCTCCCAAAAGAAAATTACATGCAGTATAAATTCTTGCTTACACAAATTTAACTAGGAAACGACTGCGACTTCAATTTTATTTGTTAATTAAAATAATATATCTAGAATAAATCTAAATTTCAAGACACTGCTCCTAACAATCTCTCACTTGTTCTAAATCTAATTTATGACAAAGTCCATACTTATCCCTTTTAAGTTTGAACCAAAAGTCTACTGAGCCTAACCCTTATTGAGCTCAATTACTCTATTATGAAGGGATGTGTTTTTCTACATCTACCAAAATTTAATATAAAACCCTATCGATTAAACACACCTAAATTGAAGTGTAGGGCGAGAGGGTGTCGAACCACAGGGACTAAGAGTGCGTGAATTTATTCTATGACTTCAATTGATTTGAATAAAATTGAGAGGTTTTTGTATTAATTAACCTAAGGAAATAACAATTAAATTAAAGTAATCTACTTCTAATAGGAAAAGTGTATTAAATTGGAACGTAGGGTTTTGAATCCATCGTTAGCCAATTACTTTTGTGTTAACTTTTAACTTGGAATTATTAATTGTTACACGGGTAGTGGTTTAGGCTACAAGCTTCAACCTACTAAGGTGATGTTGTCAATATCACGTATTGACCCTATCTAACTAAAGCATAAGGAAAATAGGCTTTACCTAACGTATTGTTAATTATTACGTATTGACCCTATCTAACTAAAGCATAGGGAAGATAGGCTTTAATTAACAATTCGGTTAATACTATTACTTGATTAATTAATCCTAAGGCTACAAGCACAAGGAATTAATTTATAAATATCAATATCAACAAATAAAGGTTACAAACTCAATAATCATATCAATTGAATAAACAATAGAAATATAATACTTCAAAGTATTTATCTCAACCAAGCAATTCATGTAAACAATCAAATTAACCTGAATTAAAAGTAAACAAAAATAAAGGCCAAGATTTCATCTAGCCCCAGAGAGCAAGTTAGCTTTCCATCAAGGACGATCCGGTAAAAAAGAAGTTGAACAAACTCATGTCGATCTCCACGCTAATTTCGCTCTCGTTCCAATTTAACGAAAAAGAAAGAAAAAGAAAATAAAAGCTGAAGAAAGAAAGAAAGAGCTGAGAGAGAGAGAGGGGCGGTGGACCAGAATCAGAGACCCCTAAACAAGAGACCCCCTCTTCCTTTTAAATCGACATGAAACCCTGAGTCGGTGCTGGTGGCGGGCAGTTCGTGGGCCTGCGTTGGGCCGGTGGTGCGGTGAACGGGGCCTGCGTTGGGCCAGTGGTGCGGTGAACGGGGCCTGCGTTGCTGTTGGGCTGAGGTTGAAGATGGCAGGGGTCATGGGCTGGTGGTCGATCTGGGTCGGGGTTGGGCCGGAGGTGATGCTGTTGACGTGCTGGGCCTGGGTTGGTGACGGTGGTGTCGTGGGCTGGCTGTTGGTGTTGTTGGGGGTTGCTGCTGGTGTTGTTGGGCTGTGCGTTTGGGCTTGAAGATGATGACTTTGGGCTGAGGTGTGAACAGGGTCTGAGCTGGTTGGTGGTGTCGGTGGGCCTAGTGTTGTTGTTGGTGGCCGGAGCTGGACTGGGTAGTGGTAGATCTGGCCTGTCATTGTGTGTTGGGGCCGATACGAGTCGGGCTCGAGTTCCGAGCTTGTACGTTCATGTCCCGATTCTTGATTGACTTGATTTAATTATTTACATATCGAATTTGCCTTATTTGCACCAAAATTTGACAATTTTCGGAACTTTAATTTCAAACCTGTTAAATATAAAAATTATCAAAATGAGTGTAGAACTATAATTAAATAGGTGCAAAATAATTAAAAATTACAATTAAAAGATGCGTAAATATGAGATTTATCAACACCCCCATACCTAATCTTTGCTAGTCCTCGAGCAAAGCATGGAATAAACATAATGACTTGAGGGACTAACTACCCCAACCATCCCAACCTTCACCCAGTTTTCCGAGATTAACACCTATATTACAATTCAAGAGAAGATTAAATCATTTAGCGCATTCTCCAATTCCATGAATTTAGATGATTAAACTTCAAAACTCGTCCTAGAATTTCATTAACCTTGTATCAACTAATAGGAACTACTTAATCAATTTAAGCACACAAGTGAAAGTGATTAGGATTTCATGTCACAGAATCTCCTCAAATTCTCGTTTCCAACCAAATATATAAAGGTTTTGTGCACCCGCACTATTGAATCACCTAAACACATGCCTATACATAGAGAAATTTTAAGTGGCATATGAGTGACTACTTTATAACATTCTGACCTCAGTATAGCATAAAAGAAACTTTATCACGAACGTACATCAATTTTCAGTTTTTGTTTTTCTTTTGCCTTTTTCTTTTGGAGGAAACCCTTTTTTTTCCCTTTTATTTTTTTTTCTTTTTGTTTCCTCTTTCTTCTCTGTCCATTTTTGGACTTTTTTTTAATTTTTTTTTAATTTTTATAACATATACTTCATCATTACAATTGACATTGACCAACCAGTACTTTACTTAACATCAAGGGCTAGGATTAGGATAAGCCAATAGGGCAGGATTGCAAAACTCAAGATATATAAAGTTGTTTACTCAAATTCTTCAGATTTTCCGCAACATGAAAGTCCTATGCTCAGTGAATATATGAGCGGCATGAGTAGAACCCATTAATATCAACAATAGTCAATAACACTCATTAACAAGTGTGAAGTAGAATCATTTAATTTCATGGAATTAAGAGAACGAAATAAACAACTAATCCCACTGTCATCATAACATCCGCATCGATCTAGGAAAACTTGGCTAAACGGTTATAATGCACGCTCAAAATGCACAAAAAGATGTTCAAAATTTTAAAAATTTGACCAAAACTGAGCATATGCAAATGGGCCTCACCCCCACACCTAAATCATGCATTGTCTTCAATGCAACAACATCAATCATTAAAGCACAAGAGATAGGTGAGATGGAGCAATACAACCTGGCGAGACGGCGTGGACATGTATATATGATTCCTTCAACCTGGCACAAGAACCTGAAAAGAGAGAAAACAAGCCTCGAAACAACTAATTAGGTCAAAACTAATTAAACTAAGAAATAACAGACCTAGGCTGCCTCCTAGGGGAGCTAAGTTTTACGCCTTCAGCGGGGCGCAATGGGTCTAGCGGAGATCAAGTATTAGTCATGGTGTCCATCAAATAGACAACTTCAATAAGCTGTCCATCAACAATGCCATCCAACTCAACTACAGGTTTAAGCCTTTGACCATTTACGGTGAACGCACGACCATCTTTAGGGTGGTATATCTCAATAGCACCTGAGGAGTATACCTGCTTAACCACAAAAGGACCATCCCACCTAGACCTCAACTTACTAGGAAAAAGATGCAATTTAGAATTAAAAAGCCAAACCTTTTGATCAGGAGCAAATGTTTTCCTCAAAATATATTTATCATGAAAGCCTTGGTTTTAGCTTTATGAATCTTTGCATTCTCATAAGCTTCATTCCTTAGTTCTTCCAGCTCACTCATTTGAAGCTTTTGGTTAGCACCAGCTTGGTCTAAGTCAAAATTCAAGGCTCTAGTGGCCCAATAAGCACGGTGTTCTAGCTCAACTGGTAAATGACATGCTTCACCAAAGATCAACCTATAGGGTGACATACCAAATGGGGTCTTATAGGCGGTGCGGTATGCCCAAAGAGCATCATTCAACCTAAGGGACCAATCTTTCCTATCAAGACGAATCGTTTTCTCAAGTATAGACTTGATCTCACGGTTTGAAAGCTCTACTTGACCACTAGTTTGGGGATGACAGGGGGTGGCAATCTTATGATGCACTGAGTACCTCCTAAGAAGTGCCTCAAATGACCTATGAATGAAATGACCACCACCATTACTAATGAGTGCTCTAGGGGTACCAAAGCGGTTAAAAATGCGGTCCTTGACAAATTGCATAACCACTTTGTGGTCATTGGTCCTAGTAGGTATAGCCTCAACCTATTTAGACACATAGTCGACCCCTAAAAGTAAGTACAGAAGCCCAAAAGATGGGGGAAATGGTCCCATAAAGTCAATACCCCAAACATCAAATATTTCCACAATTAAAATGGGGTTCAAAGGCATCATGTCTGGACACGTCATTGCGCCTGTGCGTTGACAACGCTCACATGCAAGACAAAACTTGTGAGCATCCTTGAACAGAGTAGGCCAATAAAAACCACACTGTAGGACTTTTGCAGCAGTCCTACGACCTCCAAAGTGTCCTCCACATGCATATGAGTGACAAAAAGATAAAATGCTATGATACTCACACTTTGGAACACATCTACGAATTACTTGGTCCTCACAATGTTTAAACAAGTCAGGGTCATCCCAGTAAAAGTGTTTTACTTGAGAGTAAAACCTATCCTTTTCTTGCTTAGACCAAGTAGATGGAATCGCACCTGTAGCAAAGAAGTTAACAGTATCTGCAAACCAAGGGCCATGTGAATGGGAGACAGTAAAAAGTTGCTCATCGAAAAAAGAGTCATGCATTGAAATAGATGGGTCATGATGCTCAAAGAAAATCCTAAAAAGATGGTCAGCTACCACATTCTCTACACCTTTCTTATCTCTAATTTCAATGTCAAACTTTTGAAGTAGAAGAATCCATCTAATAAGCCTAGGTTTCGTTTCTTACTTTGAGAGCAAATATTTCAATGCAGCATGGTCAGAATAGATAATGACTTTTGACCACAAAAGATAGGAGCGAAACTTTTCAAGAGCAAGCATGACAGCTAGCAACTCCTTTTCAGTAGTGGTGTAATGGCCTTGTGAATCATTAAGAGTTTTACTGGCATAGTAAATGACATGAGGCACTTTGTTTACCCGTTGACCTAGGACAGCACCTATAGCAAAATCAAAAGCGTCACACATAATTTCAAAAGAAAGAGAGTAATTTGGGGGCTGCATAGTGGGGGCCGAAACAAGTAATGACAGTAGTTTTTGAAAAGCTTCTAGGCAAGACTCATCAAACTCAAATGATGTCTGCTTAGCTAGCAAGCTAGTTAATGGTCTGGCTAACTTCCCAAAGTTCTTAATGAATCTCCTATAGAAACCTGCATGACCTAGAAAGGATCTAACTTGCTTCACGTTTGAGGGAGGGGGTAAGTTTGCAATCAGATCTACGTTAGCCTTATCAACCTCAATAACCTTCTTTGACACTCTATGACCCAATACAATCCCCTCTTAAAGCATAAAGTAATTCTTTTCCCGACTCAAAACAAGATTGGTCTCTTCACATCTTTTTAGCACAAGCCTTAAATTTTGCAAACATTCATCAAATGAAGGTCCAAAAACAGAGAAATCATCCATAAAAATCTCAAGAAATCTATCTACCATGTCAGAAAAGATAAACAACATGCATCTCTGGAATGTAGCGGGTGCATTACATAAACCAAAAGGCATCCTACGGTAGGCAAAAGTGCCGAAGGGGCACGTAAAAGTCATTTTTTCCTGATCCTCTGGGTAGACTGCTACCTGGTTATATCCTGAATATCCATTAAGAAAACAGTAAAAGCTCTGGCCTGGTAACTTCTCCAAAATCTAGTCAATGAATGGTAGAGGAAAATGGTCCTTCCTAGTGGCAGAGTTAAGCTTCCTATAGTCAATACATACTCTCCAGCCCGTGATCTCTCTAGTGGGCACTAACTCTCCATCACTACTCCTAACCACAGTAACGCCCGACTTCTTTGGGACTACTTGAACAGGACTAACCCACCTACTATCAGAAATTGGATAAATGATACCCGCATCAAGCAACTTCACAATCTCTTTCTTTACCACTTTCTTCATGTTAGGGTTCAACCTCCTTTGTATCTCTCTAGTGTGTCTAGCATTCTCATCAAGAAAAATCCTATGCATACAAATGGAAGTGTCTATGCCCTTCAAATCGGCTACAGACCACCCAATGGCACTCTTATGATCACTAAGCACTATCATCAATGCATCCTCCTGTTCCCTAGACAACTGAGAAACGATAATCATAGGTAAAGTCTCATCGGGTCCTAAGAAAGCATACTTAAGAGTAGATAGCAACGACTTAAGTTCAAGTTTGGGTGGTGAAACTATGGAAGGCAAGGCAGGGGAATTCGAAAGCGTAGGTCAAGCTTCTACTTTTGACAACCAATGACAAGTCTCTAAAGGGGCACACAACTCAAGCAAATCATTCATCTCTCTAATGTCATTTTCAATCTCAAAATCATAAGAACAATCGTATACTAGTGCTCGCTCAAGGGAATCACTAACTAGGATAGAAGGGAGTGTTTGGTCCACCAAATCATCAATAATATCCACCCAGAAACGCTCCGACTCATCCTCACTAGTGGGTGACAATGAAGCCTTAAAAATATTCAACCTAATAGTCATATTAGCAAAGCTAACATCCATTACCCCAGATCTACAATTAATGGTAGCATTGATCGTCGCTAAGAAAGGCCGACCTAGAATGACAGGGACATGGTTTTTGAATGACTAGAAGGTTCCATATCAAGCACGAGGAAATCAGCAGGAAACAAGGCTTTGTCTACTCTCACTAGTACGTTAATCAGCTCACCACGGGGAATCCTAGTTGATCTATCTGCTAATTGTAAGGTCACTATGGTAGGTTGCAACTTTCCCAGGCCTAACTTCTCATAAACCAAGTAAGGAATAATATTGACACTCACTCCTAAGTCCAGTAAGGCTTTATCGATCGGGTAGTCTCCAAGTGAACAAGAGATGGTGGGGATACTAGGGTCTTTGTACTTAACTAGAGTGTCACACTTCAGAATAGAGCTCACTTGCTCGGCCAGGAACACATTTTTAGGCAGATGTGCTCTAGATCGCCTCTTTTGGTTCAGAAGGTCCTTAATAAACCTTGCATAGGCCGGGATCTGTTTAATCGCATCAAGAAGGGGAATGTTTATCTTTACTTGCCTAAACGTCTCCAAAATGTCTTCCCACTTCTTGTCCTTCCCATTTGGATGTGGCACAATTAAAGCTTGGGGGAAGGGTACTCGAGGTTCATATGAGGAGGGAAGATCAGAGGCTTTAGGAGTGGGAGAAGGGTGCGTGACCTCATCGGTCTCCTTTTCTCTCTCCTTTCTCTTCTCTTCTTCCTCACCACTCATGGGGACTTCACTTTCAGCACTCACCCCATTGTCAACCTCCTTCCCATTTCTCAACACTGTAATGGATTTTGCTTGTTCTTGATGGGGAGGATAGTTGTCTTGCCTTACACTGTTCCTAGGGTTCTCTATAGCTTGGCTAGGAAGTCTTCCCTCATCTCTCCTACTCAGAGTGTTAGCTAGTTGACCTATTTGGGTTTCTAGCTTTGCAATCGATTGTGTATGGGAGTGGAGGAGTTGGGAATTACCTTCCAAACCTTTCAGCGCACTCAAAACCTTCTCTTCAAAATTTGAATTAGAGCTTAAATTAGGAGGTCGAGAGTAGTTAGAAGCATACCCTTACGGTTGAAAACCGATAGGCCGGGGCATACCAGGTTGTTGAGGCCGTGGCTTCTGTTGTTGTGGCATAAACTGTCCTTCTCCTCCTTGCCTCCAGGAGAAGTTAGGATGATTTCTCCAGCCCGGATTGTACATGTTAGAGTATGGGTCGTTTTGTGATAATCCTTGGGTTGCATTGACTTGTTCCCTCGACCACCCCACATAAGGTGAAGCAGAGGGGCATCCAGGCATAGAATGAGAGACACTAGAGTATGAAAAGCAACCACTATGCACATTTGAAACATGAGACATATTAGGTACAGTAGAGGGGGCCAGTGTCATCTTAAATAGGGAAATTAACTGCTCTACGAAAGAGGCAAGAGAGTCTACTTTCTTATCTAAGATGGAGGTGTGAGCAATCTCATTTACTCCTCTATTTAACCTAGTAGCATTAAGAAGTGCATGTGCGGCAGATTGTTGTGAATTCTCATTCAAAAGTTTAAACAGTTCCCACGCCTCATCCTCATTCTTCCTAAGGAATTGACCAGCGCATGAGGCATCAACAGTTTTTTGACCCTTCTTGTTTACCCATAATAGAAATTTTGGACTAGTTGCCATTTAGGGATAGCATGATGTGGACAAGCTCGTAAGAGTTCCCTAAACCTATCCCAACTCTCGTGAAACTCCTAAGTAGGGAGTTGGGCGAAGGTGTTAATGGCTCTCCTAGCAGTGTTAGTCTTACTAATGGGATAGAGTTTCTTAAGAAATTTTTGTTGCATTTGGGTCCAAGTACTAATCTATCCACTAGGTAAGGTGCCTAACCAATATTTAGCCTTTTCCTTTAAAGAGAAAGGAAAGAGGCGAAGCAAGATGGCGTCATCACTAATGTTAGGAATCCTAAAGGTTGAGCAAACCTCCATGAAACTGTCCAAGTGTGTGTACGGGTTCTCATTACCTAAGCCATGGAATGAAGGAAGCATTTGTATGGTATGTGGCTTAAGCTCGAACTGATGAGCTACAGGTAGCAACCTAATGCATGAGGGTGAAGCGTATGTGGTGGGAGTAAAGTAGTCCATAAGGGTACGTGGTTGTTGTTCGTCAGCCGTTACGGTTTGTGCTCGGTGTTGGGCTTTAAGGTCTCTTAAAGTTCTTTCAATTTCAGGGTTGAATCTAGTAAGGTCTAGAGACAAAGAGCGACGACCGTGCATGAACAATTAACCACACAAAGCAAGTAAATTAAAAATTAAATAATCAAAACAAATAAATCAGACAAAACAAATACTAAAAAAAAAAGACAAATAACAAGATACCCTAGAATCTACTTATGCACGAAAATCACAAGGAAATAATGCAAATAAAAAGAAATTTTTTTTAGAAAAGAGACCATAACAATTAAAGAGAATTAAAAATTAAAAATCCTAAATTAAGAATCAAATTAAGATTTCAAATCCTGGGTCAAAAAATAAAATAAATTAATTTAAAATTAAAGAAGAAATAGAAAGTTAAAAATCAAAGAAAATCACAAAAATAAAATCTCAAACGTTGACTAGTCCTCGGCAACGGCGCCAAAATCTGGATGTGTTTTTCTATGTCTATCAAAATTTAATATAAAACCCTCTCTATTAAACACACTTAAATTGAAGTGTAGGGCGAGAGGGTGTCGAACCACATGGACTAAGAGTGCATGAATTTATTCTATAACTTAAATTGATTTGAATAAAATTGAGAGGTTTTTGTATTAATTAACCTAAGTAAACAACAATTAAACTAAAGTAATCTACTTCTAATCGGAAAAGTGTATTAAATTGGAACCTAGGGTTTCGAATCCATCGTTAGCCAATTACTTTTACGTTAACCTTTAACTTTGGATTGTTAATTGTCACACGGGTAGTGGTTTAGGCTACAAGCTTCAACCTACTAAGGTTATGTTGTCAATATCACGTATTGACCCTATCTAACTGAAGCATAAGAAAAATAGGCTTTACCTAACGTATTGTTAATTATTACGTATTGACCCTATCTAACTAAAGCATAGGGAAGATACGCTTTAATTAACAATTCGGTTAATACTATTAATTGATTAATTAATCCTAAGGCTACAAGCATAAAGAATTAATTTATAAATATCAATATCTACAATTAAAGGTTACAAACTCAATAATCATATCAATTGAATAAGCAATAAAAATATAATACTTCAAAGTATTTATCTCAACCAAGCAATTCATGTAAACAATCAAATTAACCCGAATTAAAAGTAAACAAAAGTAAAGGCTAAGATTTCGTCTAACCCCAGAGAGCAAGTTAGCTCTCCATCAAGGACGATCCGGTGAAGAAGAAGTTGAACAAACTCATGTCGATCTCCACGCTAATTTCGCTCTCATTCCAATTTAACAAAAAAGAAAGAAAAATAAAATAAAAGCTGAAGAAAGAAATAAAGAGCTGAGAGAGAGAGAGGGGCGGTGGACTAGAATCAGAGACCCCCAAACAAGAGACCCCCTTCGTCCTTTTAAATCTACACGAAACCCTAAGTCGGTGCTGGTGGCAGGCCATTCGTGGGCCTGCGTTGGGCTGGTGGTGTGGTGAACAGGGCCTGTGTTGCTATTGGGCTGAGGTTGAAGATGGCAGGGGTTGTGCACTGGTGGTCGATCTGGGCCGAGGTTGGGCCGAAGGTGATGCTGTTGACGTGCTAGACCTGGGTCGATGACGGTGGTGTCATGGGCTGGCTGTTGGTGTTGTTGGGGGCGGCTGCTGGTGTTGTTGGGCTGTGCGTTTGGGCTTGAAGATGATGACTTTGGGCCGAGGTGTGAACAGGGTCTGAGTTGGTTGGTGGTGTCGGTGGACCTGGTGTTGCTATTGGTGGGCCAGAGCTGGACTAGGCAGTGGTGGATCTGGGCTGTCGTTGTGTTGGGCCCGATACAAGTCGTGCTCGAGTTCCGAGCTTATATGTTCATATCCCAAATTTCGATTGACTTGATTTAATTATTTACGTATCGAATTTGCCTTATTTGCACCAAAATTTGACAATTGCTAGAACTTTAATTTCAAACCTGTTAAATATAAAAATTATCCAAATGAGTGTAGAACTATAATTAAATAGGTGCAAAATAATTAAAAATAACAATTAAAAGATGCGTAAATACGAGACGCATCATGAAGTCATCAATACAATACTGCTTGACATTCCTCTCACTAATGGCTCCCACTCAAGGGTAACGACATGCTTAGAAGCCGAACGTCTATCATTTTAATTTGACTGGAAATCTTAAATTAGTATAGCCAACTGGAACCAGCTTGTCACTTTGAAAGATCAGCATATAATCTCTGGTTCTTCTCAAGAACTAGAGAAAACGCTTCACTGCCACATAGTCCATCGAACCTGGGTTAGACTGACATCTGCTTACTATACCATAGCATAGCAGACATCAAGTCTTGTTTGCAACATGGCATACCCGAGGCCTCCCACTGCCAAAGCATATGCAATATTCCTCAATTGCTCCTCCTCTTGAAGTGTCTTAGAACACTACTCAAAAGAAAGAGGAACTCCATGCTATACTGTCAATATAAGTGGCTGGAGAGAGACCCTAACATCCTACTCTTACGATCTCGCAAAAGCTTAATCCTAAGAGTAGAGCTGGATTCTCCTATGTCCTTCATATGGAGCTATCATGACAACCAAACCTTTACAGCTAATGACACCCCTATATCATTCTCAATGAGTAGTTTATTATTAACATACAATACCAAGAAAATCACCACTTTCTCTTAATGAAGTTTGTACACGCATGGTTCATTTAACCAATTGCTCAAAACTATAAGACTTAATTGCTTCATTATGGCTAAAACGATCAAATTCAATGCCACGGTCAACCACTAAGGCTCCTGCTATGAATCTGTTAAGTGTCATGACAATCCTCCTACCTTACCTAAGCTCTCGTGTACCTAGAACATTCTTGTTCCTATCAGTAGGTGCATCTAATGCATCCACTTTGTCTTGAATTGTGTCTAGCTGTTCAGAATTAGTGTCATTTTCTTTTGGTTCTTATAATATTATTTTGTTTTTGCTTTTGTAGTTGCAAAATCCTTCTTTAAGTATTTTGCATTGTTCATATACAATATAACTTTTGATCAGAAAACAATATGAATAAATCATAAACACATGTTCCTTAGTAAATAAATAATTTATTTCTCGTAATAAAAAGTTCACAATCAAAATCAACTAAATAACAATTATCCTTTAAATAAACCCATAAATCAAATTCCTGTCCAATGCAGGTACAAATGAGGAAAACTTTTAATAACAAAAACTCTAACACTAAAGTCTAAGCTAACATCTCCTACTACCAAGACTGCTACTCTTGTACCCTCTTAAACTGTTAGGTACAACTCCCATCATGCAGCCTCCTAGTTAGCTTGAGCCCCTGTAACAAATTATAGACATGGTCATTTGAATCTAAGTCCACACACCAGGTACCTGGTGGACTCTCAACTACGCACAACTCAACCAAGTGAGATATCATCATACCTTCACCAGATGTCTTAGTAGTTTTTGTAGGAAGAGTAACCATGTACTTTGCACAGTTTCTCTTCCAATGGCCCATCTTTCTGCAAAAGTAACACTTTCCTTTTGTTGGCCTTTTGTTAGGATTAGTCGCTACACTATCAACCTTGCCTTGGCCTTTCTTTCCAGTCAGTCCCTTGTTGAGCTTGCTCCCACTAACCCTTAATACCAGAGTCAAGTGGACACTCCCCTTGGCTCGCATAACACCCTCTGCTACCTGTAGCTCCTTCATCATCTTAGACAATGAATAATCCTTATTATTCATTATATAGTTGAGCCTGAACTGAGTAAAAGAGCTCGACAGATAGCTGAGGATGATGTCCTGCTGAGACTGACATCAATCTTAGCACCTAGAATTTCAAACTCAGACAAGCACACTATCATTTTCATGATGTGCTCTTGAACCGGCGACCCACCCGATATCCTCATGCTCAAAAGCTTCCTTATCAACTCTTGCCTAGCTGCCCTATCTTGACCACCAAACATTTTTTTTAAATGTCTGATCATCTCAGCTGCTGTTTCCATCTCAAGCTTTTGATTCTTGAGTACATTGGTCATAGAGGCCAAAATGTAGCATCTGGCTAACTCATTTGCCTTATTCTAGCATTCATAACGCTCTTTAATAGCAGCTACAGAATTATTAGCAGGCACCGGAGGTCGAGCTTCAGTGAGAGCAAACTTATTACCCTCATGTATTAATACTATGTTCAGATTCATTTTCCAGGTGAAGTAATTCAGTCCAGTTAAGGCATTATCTTTCATGAAGTGCACCAGTCGCAGCCATTTCAAAAACTGTAAATGCAAATAAATGTGTAACGATCTTATAAGAGTCATGTATAATGCAGTGATATGTATTCTTTCATTTTAGCATACACAATAAGTCAGGTATCCACTAAACCATACTATCATGTATACAATGATGACCCAAACACACTACTCCTTACTCCCCGGCAACGGGGTCGCACGGAGCTCGTTTGGGTCAGAACTATTCTCAATTAACATGTTTTCTTATAATTCTTACTAAACAGGATTAACTCACCACTTTACCTTAGTCTCTAATATAACACAACAGAGCTCCTCGGGGAGGCTAATGCATCACGCTAGTCAAGTGTAAACCATTACCTAAAGCTCCATACAAATACACGTAATACTCCACGGCAGCGTGGTTGCATCGCTTCTTTGCACTTTGGTTTATCCAAATAGAAGTCTAACCCTGTAATTTGCAAACCGACATCCTCCGCAGGGAAGTCTATTGATCTACTATACTGCTGGACCGGTAATGGAGACCATAATATTACAACAATTGAAACCTCGCTCCCATTTGATTTGTAAAACTTGTGGTTTTTTTTTTAATTAACTTGTATTTACAACCTGGATTATCTCATAACCCCCTTTATAATCTCATTCTAAAAATTAACCATAATTAACTAATTAATTTATTTATAACTTTATCATTTTACAAAATAGATTATCTCATAATCTAACTTTAGAATCTCATTCTAAATTTAATCAATAAATAGAAATTAATTTTCAGTTTGAAATAATTTCATAACTTAGATTATCTCATAATCTATTTTTAGAATCTAATTCTAAAACTAATTAATTAATAAAAATCAATTTCATCTAAAAATAGTAGCAATTTAGGACTTGAACTATCCCATAGTCTTATTTAGAATCTCATTCTAAAATTTAACAAGCTTAGACTATCCAATAGCTTAGTTTAGAATCTTATTATAAAATTTAATTAATAAACTTAATAAAATTTAACTTTTATTTTAAAATAATAACGATTTAGACTATCTCATAGTCTATTTTAAAATCTTATTCTAAAACTAATTAAAAAAATAAATTTTATTTAAAAATAATACTGATTCACAACTTAGATTATCTTATAATCTAATTTAGAATCTCAATCTAAATAGAAAATTAATTAATAAAATAATTAATTTATAATTATTATGTAAATCAATACTGACATCTACACATCCCAAAAAACAAAATAATAAAAAAAAAATTTTATATTATTTTTATTGCTGACATCAGCGTTCACATCAGATGTCAGACGCTGATGTCAGCTATCACACGTCAACAGTGGGCACTGACGTCAGCGTCTATTGACAAAAAATTTTTTAAAAAAATTTTAAATTAAAATAATTTAATTTTAAGTAAATCATTAAATCTAATCTCATTAGATTAATTTTATCCGATTTCATAAAATCAATTGAATCTCTCATTAGATCAACTTTATTCAATTTTGTAAAAATTAATTGATTCTAATCTAATTAGATCAATTTTATCTGATTTTGCGAATCATATCAAAACATGCATAACCTCATTGTACAGATAACATAATCGCAAGTTTATAAATTGATATATCCAAATTAACAATTTATTCATTAACGATTTAAATAATTTAAACCATTACTTTAAACAACCTAGTTAATTATTAAATGTTTTAACCGATTAACAATTTAAATCGATACTTGAAATAACCTAGTTAACTATTAACTACTTTAATGATTTAAACAATTTAAATCACTAATTCAAACAAGTTTTTCCTTCTTAATAGAATCTCTATTTTATTGAATCGTAGATCTATTTATTTTGATCTTATTATACCTATTTATGTATATTATGAATGTAATCAGAATGCTGGCTCGGATACCAATTGTTGGGAAAAACATAAATTTTATTGAAAAAATAAACTTTGATACCGATTGTTGGGTTCACAGTTTTTCAACTGTGGTCACAATAAGGAGTACCTATTAGAGCACTTAAGGTAGGAGACTCTTCTCTTTACCTAATCCCCCGGTCAAAGAGTCACGCTTCGTGACACCTCATGTGTGAGAGTTCCCAGGAATAAGTTTATCTCTATAAACCCTTTGTCCTGATACCGGTTATTGGGACGAATTTCAAAAATTTCTCCCCAGTTTTATAAAGTTTACGCAGCGGAAGAGGTTTAGAATTAGTAATTCTAAACCTAGGGTTGATTTAAAATTCATAATTTAAATCTACAGATCTAAATTCTTAATTTAGATCTATAGGTATTTTACTCTAATACATTCATAATAACACATAAGCTTAAACGAGCATAATAATGAATACTGTAAATAAATAGAAAAGCGAAAACTAAAAGAAGAAAGAAAGAAGAACATACCTGGAACCGCTTCAATAATAAAGAATACCAAGAACATCGAGACCCTGTGATCTTCTATCTAATGACCTCGAATTGCCTTAAGGGTGGGCTCCAAAAAATATTAAACCAAGGAAAGAAAAATTTCACCGGAAAATTTTTTCTCTAATTAGGTCCCTGAAACAATTTCCAGAAACCCAAAATAATTTATTTGATTAAATGCCAAACCCTTGGAATAGGCATCTCTATTTATAGGAGTGTACTGGAGCGAAAACAAGCTGATTTTTCGATGTGGGATTCGCAGTTAAAACATCAAAACGCAGCGTTTCAAATATTAAAACAATTAAAACACCGCATTTCAATCTCCTGTGCATTAGTCCTTTGGCCCTGTCACCTCATGCCACGTGGCACGCGATGATTGGTCTGTGCCTGATGGTGCGGATCCTCATCTGTTGGCCCAGCGTCGCGCGCTGGTTGGCTGTTACGCGTGTATATGGATTCCTCCTGGGATTTTTCATGATTTTCCTTTTTTTTTTCCTTTCGTTTCCCACATGTCAAAATTTATCTTATGAATTTTAATTTTCTGAAATTATTTTATTTTGAAAATTTTAACTTTTATTCATCTCATGAATAATGTTTGGCAAAACTAAATTTACCCATCTCGTGGATAAATAATTCATCTCATGAATTCTTTAATATTTTTCCTATGGCAATAAATACAGAGGCTTATGTAGGGACCTCAGGGATAATTTAAATCTAGCTCCAAATGGGTTAAATTAATCATCTTATAAAATAATTTAATTACCATTTAATGAGACTTAATTCCACTAAATAAATCTCATCGCACTCCAGACTTAAACCATTTATTTGATATTTCCCGAATAGACTGTATTGATGACAGCAACCCCTCCACTAGATGTCCATGACAAAGAATAAGTATAACTACTACCATTATCTTTCTCACAGCTTCTCCATTTGTTACTGACTCGCCCTTCACTGAATAATTCATTTATACTTGAACATATTCATAGTATAAATTCCAAATGTCAAACATTGGGAATACTTTGGCTAAAGTTTTCGAACTATTCAAATATTTGCGAATCAACTAAGGGGACATCTGTATCTCATAAGAGACTGTAGATTTCCTATTGAATACCTAGTCCTTGTCACACTTCACGCCGCTACCCAGTGTATGTGGGAATTCAGTCATGCGTTTAGACCTTACTTATAGTACACCAAAAATACTAACGCTCCATGCATAAGTCTAGAATACCCTCAGGATTTAGAGTCGTCGTTCAAATAGCACAACGTGAATTATTCATCTCCGATAGTAATATAAAAATAATTAACCCACATGGTCCAACTCAGTGTGTTAATCTTATTAAACACACCAACCCAATACTTTTGGATTTCCATCCACATGACCAAGATAAGTCATCAAAAGTGTCACATTATAGTCTTAGCATACAAGTGGTCCAAACTTGTCTTCGACTATGAGCCTTTCAAACAACAATCCATACCATTTGTTCTACTTCTATCTGTGGCTTAGTCTCATAAACCACTTAGAATAAACATGTAAATTATAGTCTGAGGACTACACCCATCTCATGGATATCTCCCAAAAGAAAATCGCATGCAGTATAAATTCTTACTTACACAAATTTAACTAGGAAACGACTGGAACTTCAATTTTATTTATTAATTAAAATAATATATCCAGTATAAATCTGGATTTTGGGACCTTGTTCCTAACTGGTGTCATAGGTCATTTAAGCCTTCGTCATCCCACCAGCATCAATATATACTTGCAGGGGCTGATTATTTTTCAATATGGGCTAAAGCTATTGCATTAAGTGAAGTGGGGGAAAAAGAGGCTGCAAATTTCATTCGAGTTCAGTTGATCTTCCGCTATGGAGCACCTCGAAGGTAATCTTCGATAATGCTCTTTATTTCACAAGCCAATCGGTGGTTAAATTGATCGAGAAGCACAAGTTCAAACACAACTTCTCATCAAGTTATAAATTTTTTTTTTGGTAAGTCAGCGAAATATATAGATGAAATAAAAAATATAATTTTTTTTATCAAGTTATAATCCGTCATCCAATGGTCAAGCTAAAGCATTGAATAAGGTTCTTTGGAAAATCCTCAAGAAAATGGTCTTGAAAACAAGAAGGGACTGGCATGCACGATTACTTAAAGCTCTATGGGCGTACAAAACTATAGTCCGAAATGCAACGGGATGCGAGCTTTATAGTTTGGTGTTCGGGTCAAAGGTAGTTTTTCCTTTGGAAATACAATTGCCTTCTCTAAGAGTAGCCATTCAACTCACTGGCCTAGACGAGAATGTCAAGATCAGGCTGGCCGAGCTTGAAGCCATGGACGAGCATGGATTAGTCGCTCAACAAAGACTTGAAGTCTACCAAGCTCAACTTGTTGACGCATCCAATAGAAGAGTAAAATATCTCTTATTTTTTGTTGGTGACTTAGTCCTCACAGGCAGGCGACCGATTGTTATAAACAGAAGGGCGTGAGGCAAGTTCGAGCCAAAATGGTAGGGACCATATGTCGTCACAAAGGTCTATATGAAAAGTGCTAATGAATTGCCAAATGTCAAGGGCAAAGTCGTATATTCTTCCGTCAATGGGAAGTTTGTGAAGAAAGTTTTTGCTTAAAAAAAGGGTTGAAGTCTGGATAGCTGAGTTGTAATGAACAACGGAAGGCTTGATCCCTTAAAAGGATAAGTAAGCAGTCTAGTCATAAACTAAATCCAGCCTTGATAATAAATAAACTCCTTCTTCCATTTGTTAAAATCCCAGAGTGACAGTGAGCTTGCAAGCTAAAGAGGTTCGACTGAAACTAAACAACCAAATCCCAAATAAATTGCACCACTTTTCTCCAGAGCATGTCAAACTAACATCCAAATGACAACAAAATCAAGTTATTTCGCCAAATAAATTCCAAATCTAAACTCCAAAAAAAAGGGAACTATACCCCTACAACCTCATACCATGTCCAACCCATAAAGAAAAAAATATCATCTCTACCAGAATATTTTTCTTCTCATGACATTGTTGGTTCTTTTTCGGACAAAGAGTCAACAACAAAGGGTCATGACAAATTGATCGTTTCGTAAAAAGTGAACCATATTTAAGTCTAACTGGTTCAACTAAAAAAAAAGTCGACCTTTACCCGCGTTCAAATATTCACACGCATAAAGCTTGAGAGGGCAACTGTTGAACACAAAATTTTCACAGTTTTAAATATTAGCTCCAATAGTTGATACTTTTAAAGAAAATAAAAAAAAATTATAGGTCAATTTTAAATTATCATAAGTGGATCTATACAAATTTAGGTACAAATCCCTAATATAAATTGGGCTTAAAATTGTAATAGTTTAAGTTTAAAATAACATGAGTGTAAAATTAGGCCCAATACATTATGAGTTGAAAGATATTAAAAAAAAAAAAAAAAAAAAAAGGAAGAGAGAAAGACTTAAATATGAACCCCTCTACTTAAATTACTTTCTAGATGGTCAAATTAAAACTGCTTCCCTCCACACACGCGTAACCCCTTTTCTTTGCATCATGAATGAGGAGGGGGCTTACAGTTAACATTCCTTGTATATACAAAAGGGAAGTTGGACTGTGAGAGGAGGAGGGAGGAGATTAAATGAAAAAAAAAAAAATTAGACTTAAAAAAAAGGAAGAAAATCTGAGAGAAAGAGAGAGAACGAGATAAAAAAAACTTGAGTAAAAAATACTTGTTCTTACTAAATTTGCAAAAAGTATAAGGTATTGATGTAATGTTCAATTCCTTGTGATCATCCTCTATTTCCTACTCTCAATTACGTTATCTCTACTCCAAAATTTTTACTTTTTCTACCCCATCTCAAATTGATTTTACTTTCTTCAAAAAAATAAAACTCTGATTTCTTCTTCATAGAATTCAAGAAAAAAAATTCCATATCTCTCTAAATTATGAAGAAGATTTAATTTTTTACAAATAAAATTCATACACCCCATTTTAAACTAGGTTTAATTGCCAAAAAAAAAAAAAAAAAACATAGGTGAGGGGAAAAAAAAAGAAAAGAGGAAGAAGAAGAGAGAGGAGGAGAGAGGATAGTAAAAGGGTTAAAAAAAAAAAGAAAAAAAACAAAGAAAAGAAAAAGATACTCTGCAAAAGCATAGGAAGAAAAAAAATTCAGAAACAATATTTGAAGCAAAATTGAGAGAGAAAGAGAGCGTAAGATCGTAAAAGAATTGGTGGGTTTAATTTTAACTCTTATGGTATCAATTTTTATGAAGTTTAAATTGTTGATACAAGAGTGTGGGAACTTTTTTTTTCCTAATTTTCTCTCTCTACTATCTTCTCTCTTTTCTACACAAGAAAAAGTATTTTACTCACAACAGAATCCAAAAGATTCAAAATTGGGTAAATTTGATTTTAAAAGTGATATGCCTATAGTGGAACTGAAAAGATCCAAATTGGGTTAAAATTTAAACTCTTTTAAAGCTTCGAAACCTAACAATTCTAATTTTATCTAAATGAATTCTTTCGAGCCCATGAAACCAAATAGTTTCAACCTCCAAAATTCGGTCTCTAGCGAGTCCATGGATTCTAGCAAATCCAACAAATTATATGAACTCTAACGGGTCCATGGATTCTAGCGGATCCAACAAATTATATGGACTCTAATGGGTCCATGGATTCTAGCGGATGCAACAAATTATATGGACTCTCACGGGTCTAAGGATTTCACCGGATCCAGCAAATTATATAGACTTTAACGGGTCCATGGACTCTAGCGGATCTAACAAATTACATGGACTCTAGTGGGTCCGTTGATTCTAGCCGATCCAACAAAATATACGGACTGTAACGGGTCCGTGGATTCTAGTGGATCCAACAAATTATAGGGACTCTAAGTTTCAACATTTTATTTTCAATTACTGAAGTGGACTTTCCGAGTCCGGATCCAAGAAATTTTTCTAGCAATTTCGTGAAACCTTTCTTTTTTTTTTTTTTTACTTTTTTTCTCCAGTTAAAAAAACTAAATAAAAAAAAGAAAAAAAAAAAGAAAGAGGGGGTACGTACAAGAAATAAGTTTTGTTATTTTTCCTTTTCTTTTATTCCTTTAAAAAAAGAAAAAGGAAAGAAAAATTAAAACTAAGAAAATATGAACAGAAGAAAAAAAAGAAAAAAAAAGTTGTTGTAAAAATCCAAAACGTTCAAAATCAAATTAAAATATTTTCCAATGTTCTTTTAAGAACTACGTTAACCTGATCCTGCAAAGGGGATGTAGGAAACCCGAAATAAAATGTTGGGTGCAGTTACAAATATTTGAAATGATTTGGAAAATTCAATATTTTTTTAAGAACTACATTAAATTGATCCCGATAAAGAGTACGTAGAAAACCCAATATGAAAAAAGGGTGCGGTTACAAATATTAAAAATCAATTTTCGAAAATTCGATGTTCTTTTTAGAACTACAGTAACCTGATCCCGAAGAGGGTACGTAGCAAACCCGAAATAAAAATCTAGGTGCGGTTAAAAATGTTAAAAATCAATTTGAAAATTTCTATATTAAGAACTACGTTAATTTGATCCCGGAAAGGGTACGTAGAAAGCCCACAATAAAAAAAATGGGTGCGGTTACAAATATTTAAAATAATTTGAAATTTTTGATATTCTATTTTTTGAACTACGTTGACTTGATCCAAAAAATGCTACGTAGAAAACACAAGATTAAATTACAGGTGCAGTCACAATTTAAAAAAAATAATAAATATACATATCAAACATGAAATACTGGACTTAGGTGGTTTGACCAAGAACAACTTAAAATTAAGGTTGATTTGACCAAGGTATGAAATGACATAAAAGAACTTGAGTTCAAAGTTTAAAGGAAAAAAAAAATATAAACGAGATGGATAGAATATGCTTCAAATTAAATCCAACATAAAGTTGAACTACGAATAGCTTGATCCCTAAAACGGGTACGTAGGCAACCAAATTCAGGTGCAGCCTAAAAAAATAAATTCTTTTTCTCATGTGGGATTAATATTAAGTCGTCATTCTAATTAGTTGACTCGATTCAATTTGACTCGGGTAATCTAAACCAAATGACTTGGGCGAGAGTAGTACCAGGATGGGTGACCTCTTAGGAAGTCCTCGTGTTGCCAATCCTATAAGATTGGGGGTCTTTGGAAACAGCCACTCGGCAGGGTTACACCCTGAAGGTGTAAGGCTGCGTACATCCACCCCTCCTAGAACCCGCTTATGCGGGAGCCCTTGAGTCATTAGGTCTGTAATTGTAGTTGTTGTTGTTGAACCTAAACCAAATGACTTCCATGTCCAATCCAAAACAAAATATCTCTAATGTCCGGTCCAAATTCTAAACGACTTCCATGTCAAAACCAAATTCAAAAAAAAAAAAGACTTCCATGTCAAACCTAAGCCCAAATTAAATTCTATTTTGTACCCAAATATATATTTACTGTTATCGAGCTCAAACTTAAATTCATAATAACTTAAACCTTAAATTGACTTCCATGTCACACTCAAACCTCCAAATTGACTTCCATATCATACTTACACCTAAATTGACTTTCATGTCACACTTAAACCCAACTTTATGTCACATCCAAATTCAAAAGAGCTTCCATGACAAACCAAATTTAAACTAAAAATCAAATTCCTAAGCCAAACTAACTTCTATGTCAAGTCTGAATTTAAAGTATATCCCACATCAATTTTAAATCCAAAATGCCAAACCTAATTCAAGATATCTTCCAAATTAAACTCAAGTTTAAATGATGTTTCAGTCAATTTTAAGCCCGTGTCAAACCTCAAATTCAAACTAATACCGAGTCAAACCTCTAATCCACGCTAATATTGAGTCAAACCCCAAATCCAAATTAGTTCCAGGTCAAACCCCAATCCAGATAAATTCCAAGTCAAACTCCGATCCAAATAAACTCCAAGTCAAGCCCCGATATAAAATGACTTCCAAGTCAAACCGAAATTCGAGACTACTTTTAAGTCAAATAAATGGAGATTGCTTCCAAATCCAAACCTAAATCTAAATTACTTCCCGACCAAACCAAAATCAAATTCCAAATCAAGTTTAAATTTCCAAGTCTAAACCAAAACCAAATCAAGTCCAACATGATTTCCAAGTCAAACCTAAACCTAAGTTAAACTCTAATCCAAAAAGACTTCCAAGTCAAACCTAAATCTAGAATACTTTTTGGAGTCCAACCTAAGTACAAATGACTCATAGGTCAAGACTAAACCCAAATAACCTTCAAGTTGAACCTTTCAAAATACAAATCAACTTAAAATGTCTCTCATTGACTTAAATCAATTAATCGACTACTCAACTCGTCAATTGATTAAAACATAAACATATCATCAGTCAGAATCATAGGGTATTCTCCTAAGGGAGATGCAATTAAGGGTGTACATCACCTTGAATAGGGTCGTTTTCCAAATTGATAAAACCTATTTACACCTTGTATATAGGGAAATTCATGTTTGCAAATTCATATTTTTGCTCAACATAATTTTTGGCATGCCCGATGGGACCTTATTCTTCTTTTCATCTCCAATTAAGCTCCAATTTCCACTAACTACTAGTGTCGTGCTATGCTGGAACAATGGCACCACAAGTCACAATGACGTTCAATGAGCTCCCGATCACTCTCATGGTCAAAGGAGGGCTTATCCGCAAGAAGAACTTTGCAGTGCTTCGCAAGGTGGGATTAAATTTAGTTGCTGCTGAGATCCCAATAAGGAATTCCATGGAACTGCTGAACAAGGTGGATGAGACGTCTGTGTCAATGCATGCTACTATGAAGCCAGCAGTCTCAAGAAAGGAGACAAAAAGCACAGAGCGAAATGCACGAAGGACAACGATGAGACTGACAAAGAAGGCCTACCAAAAATTGGCACCTAACTTGGCCTCGAAGCCTGTGAAGGCAGCTTCGAAGAGGGTCACCTCGAAGAAGTTCACTGTGAAGAAATCTACCGAAGAACCCGTCATTAATGTCGTGAACCAGATATACATCGGCTCTATCCCAATCATCTTGGGGCCAGTTGAGCAAGTCATGGTCACCTTCTATGTTCAAGGGGATGTCCAACCAAAAATATAGAAAGTTAAAGCCTCCATGCCTTCAAATCCAGAACCAGCTGATACGAAGACATAGATACTCCAGAATCAAAGAAGTGTTCCTCCTAAAGCCTCTAAGGAGGGCGAGGAGAGCATGTTGATGACATCTGAAGGCTCTAGTTGTTTGAGTTCTGAAGGAGTAATGTCCCTGAAGGAAGTGAGTTCTTATACAGGTCAAATCACTCGATCAATGGCTAATTCAATGACATATGCTGAGATGGTATCGGCAAGCCGAACAAAGCCAATAAGAGAAATTGAATGTACAAGACCAATAAGAGAATATGCCAATTTGACTAACCGGAACTACAAGTGTAGAAGAGCAGTTGCAGGAATTGCAATGAAAGCTCGATGAGAAGAAGGCTGAAATTGTCACGCTCACTACACATGTAGCCAATCAAGCTAGTGCATCAGCACGAACGCTGCAGCCATAAGAAGTGGTTTAGAGTCAGTAGTTTGCGCTGACATAGCAGAACATCAAAGCCATGATAGCTGAAGGGTTAAAGGAATACCAAGCTTCTATAAACCCACCCGTCCTGGGATATTAGAAGCCATATCCAGCACACCACGATACAGTGCCTTCAAACCTCAACTCAAAAGAGCTCCTTCTTGCTAACAGTCTTCCACCGCTTCGACAGTCTATTCTGTGACACAGGCTAAATTTAATTTTCCTCAACAAAGGAAGGCCTCACTTAAATTAGAAGCCTAAGTTTGAGAAGTTTGATGGGGTCAATGGGTCACCGCACGAGCATTTGGCTCACTTTCACTCAGCGTGTGGTGAGACAGCCTTGAGTTATGCCTTACTAATAAGATAATTCATCCAGTCCTTGAAAGGATCAGCGTTCCCATGGTACACTCATTTACAACCTGAATCAATTCAGACTTGGGATGATTTGCAAAAGGCATTAGCTCAGTTCGTGAGTTCCAAGAAGAAAGTATCAATAATGGATCTAGCTTATGCTGCTCAAAAGCCAAATGAAGGCGCAAATGACTTCATTACACGATGGAGGAGCTTAAGTCTCCAATGGCCCGAGAAATTGAGTGAACACTTTGCGGTTCAGATGTATGCCAACAACCCCGAGCCAGAGGTAGCTACATATGTCCTTACTGTAGAGCCCCTAAGTTTCAATGCGCTCGTTACTAAAGCTTGTAATGTCGAGAGACAAATCGCTCGACGGAAGATTACTTCTCGTAAAACCTGGATCATTGACGAAAGGAAGGGAGAAAATAAAAAGCCAACAAAAAGGGTGAGGCTATGGCCACCTTTATCAAAACAAACGAGAAAGCCAACAAATGTTGTGGACAAAAAAAATGATAAAGGCAAAGGAAAGCAGGTTCAGAGGCTCACTCTTTAAGAAAGAGAGGAGAAGAAGTACCCCTTGATAATGACGATGTGCAAGGTATTTTCAATGAGTTGATAGCAGCAAATGCAATCACCCTTCCTAATCCAGAACGTCCAAATGAAGCTAACAAGATTGATAACCCCAAGTATTGTGCTTACCACTGGATTGTAAGCCATCCGATCGAAGATTGTTACATCCTTAAAGACGTAATCGAAGCTATGATCAACAAAGGGCAGATTGAAATCGAAGCTGAAACATCCTCCAAGGGGGCAACTACTTCATGCAATACAACATCATGTGTAGAGGACGAGAATGGTCTTTAAGAAGGACAATATACAAACAGTGGAGTTGCCTCCCGGTGCTATACAGGTCCATTTCATTGTTGGTGGAGAAGTCACAGTTCAAAGGGCTTATTTTGACTTGCCTCATCCTGGAATTGCCATACCCAGTCTTTAAGAACTTATGACTAGACCAAAAGCCAGGGATTCTGACCCTGAAGACGACAACGATGACGAGTATGAGTGACAGACCTATTTTAGAAGGAGAGTATTCAGAAAATACATTGCTCAAAGCTCTAGTCCGCCAAGTGTAAAGATTCGAGGACAAAATCCTTCCAAAAAGAAGAGCAAGAAGAAAAACAAAAAGAAGAAATCCAAATCTTCCAAGAAGGCAAAAGTGACCTCAGATAAGGAATATGTCCCCCCGGCTAGGGTCCCTGTAACTTTGAAGGACTACTTCCTAAAGAAGTTTCTTGGAGAAGGTTGCTCGAGTGATGACGATGAGGAACGAGAATGGACAGCTCCTTGTTACATGGTGTCTTTTGAGGAAAAAGAAGAAGTCAAGGAGTTGAACCTTGAAGTTGATCAAATCACTCTTCGTTCTAGCCCCCACTTACCAATACCAAGGCTAGTTGAGAAGAGCAAAGAGCCTACACAACTAGCAGGGCAAGCAATGGCATCACCTCATGTTGAGGAATAGCGGGATGGGCAGCTAGGATAGGCCCTGCTAGCGATTGGGAAGGCACCTCCGGTCGAGGATCTAACCATTCCAGTCCCTCCGATTGTAAGACAAGCGCCGTACCATGAAAGAGTTCAATATGAAGTTGGGGAGGGTACTCTAGCCATCTAAAGAGTTGAGGAGGGTACTCATCCAAGCTCTAATGGATCCCCATGACTACAAAAGTAAGATTATCAGGTTAAAGTTGACAACACGTCCGTGACAAATAAATGTGCTTCTTGCATGGCATACATCACGTTCTCTGATGAGGACCTCCAACTCGGTACCGAACATCACAACAGGCTGCTTTACATAACCGGTTTAATTGGGGACAAAGTGTTGAACCGAATCCTGCTTAACCATGGTTCCACAGTTAATCTTCTCCCTCTAAGGGCACTACGAGCTATGGGGTTAACACCAAACAAATTATCCCCTACCTTGCTCACAATTCAAGGGTTCAATCAAGTAGGACATAAAGCTCCGGGTACTATTGCACTGAAAGTAGAATTTGGTGACCTTTACAGAGATGCCCTTTTCCATGTTATAGAAGCAGATACGTCCTAAAACGCCCTATTGGGGCGACCTTGGCTCCACAACAGCAAATCTATAGTCTCTACACTTCATAAGTGCCTGAAATACACAGATGAAAATGGGGTTGAAAGAACGATTTGTGGAGACACTGACCCATTTCACGGAGAATATGTCAACTATGCTGATGCTAAGTTTTATCAATCGACCAATGGCACACTCATGAAGGAGAGTCTTGAAATTGGAAAGGGAAAAAGTTTGGACGTGCAACCTTATCCAAAGTCCTTTACTTCTCGGGCTGTTGATGGCTCTAGTTCAACGGATACTCATTTTGGTGAAGAAGAGACCTTAAAGACCTCTAAATCCAAGACTTTATATAAGTATGTCCCGAAGGAAAAAAAAGTAGAAGCGGGCAAAAAGTCTTGACTCTAGTTGAGGAAGTTATGAACACCGTCGTGACAAGCTATACTTGTCCTCTGTGAAGAACGAATCAGTCCATGCCCAATACAGGTATGGTCATCTCTACCTCCTTTCTAGGTATAGAAAGAGCACATCAAAGAGTGATATTTAACAATGATGCATCCGCATCTACCGCCTCCAGATTCAGGGTAAGGGTGGGAAAACTAGGTGCCAAGAACATTCCAATTGATGATGGAAAAATGGATATAGATGAGGTTACGGACCTTGAAGTGCGTCCTTTCGATGACATAACTGACAGGTTACAAATTTCACAAGGGGGCAGAGTTCTTAAGGCGTATATTGCTGAGCCTATGACTCTGACGACATCAGAACAAGAAATCTTCAAAGAGAATGAGCTAGCTCCACCTCGTATCTCATCACTTTTAAAGACTGGGAAAACCTTTGGGGCCAAATTCCAAAAGGATCAAAGTGAGAAAAGCCAAGGGTAAGGTGTATGTTGTCGAACTTAAGATTTTGATGACAAGTGAACAAGAAACCTAGAAAGATGATAAGCCAACATTTCGTCGTGTCTCAGTCTTTCAGAGGATGGCAAAACCTTTTAGGTCAAATCCGAAAGGGATCAAGATAAGAAAAGCTAAAGGATCAGGATTGAGGAAGAAGAAACAGCTGAAGTCTATTATCCTCAAATGTGGCGACTCTGATGATGAACAAGCCGCACAAGTTAAGATTACATCCATTTCATACAGCACAAATTACGAGAGATTCAAGTCTTATTCCCATCCCAGCTTATACCAAGGTGGACTATCATGTAATGTCATTCACGGTGATATTGCATCCAATGAAGAAAGCCAAATTCAACAAGAAAACCGAGTGACCCCGGATGGTCAAAAGCATCCACATGATTTCATTGAACTAGTTGAGCCAACACTAGAATTAGAGGATGGAGGACAAGCCACTATCGATGAGCTTCAATAAATTAACCTGGGAACTGATGAGGATACAAAACAAAATTTTTGTCAGTGCCCTTCTATCTCTCGAGGAAAAGATGCAATATGAAAAGTTACTGCATGAGTATAGAGATGCGCTCACCTGGAGTTTCCAAGATATGGCGGGGTTGGATCCAAACATGCCTGTACACAAGTTGGTCGTATCCAAATACACAACACCAAATAAACAATCATAGCGTCACTCTTGACCTGAGTTGACTGTTCAAATAAAGGCCGAGGTGGACAAATTGATAGAGGCTGGTTTTATTCGAGAAGTCCAATACCCATCATGGCTGGCGAACATTGTGCCTGTGAGAAAGAAGAATGGGCAACTTTGCATTTATGTGGACTTCCAAGATTTGAATGATGCTTGCTCTAAGGATGAATTCCTTTTTTTTTTTGGTAAGTCAGTGTGAAAATATCATATATGAACAAATATATGTACAAGTCTACGAGGGGCATACCCCAGGCCAAGGCCTAAGGCCTACATCAATGAATCAATCCGAAGAAAGAAATCAAAACAACGAAATCAAAAGCCAATATGGCCAAACAAAAAGGACAAAGCCAAAAAGTAAAAAAAAATATAAAGCCAGCGCTCAATCCCCCACTCCTGCAGAAGCTGTGAGTGACGATGAGCACCACGAAGTGTAGGAGCAGCAATGAGACGGCTGCGAACCAATCCTGTGATCTCCTCAGTGGCGACTGTAGAAGGCCTGGACTGGGAGCATTGGATCCTCAGGTTACGCTCGTACTAGAGGGTGTAAACCGTCGCTGAAAGACAAAGGCGGGCAAGGATCCGATCGACCCTGCGACAACAGAGTCTGGAAGCAGCCCACTGAACCAGCTCATGCCAAGGAAGCAAAGGCCATGCGAAAGAGGTGCGAGAAGACACTCTGGACCAGACAGTAGCAGAGAAGCTGCAGCTGAAGAAGAGATGGCTGTGCGACTCATCATCTGACCCACACAACACACAAGTAGCCCGAACATCCTGCACTCGATGTCTTAGTAGCCTGTCAAACGTCCAAAGCCTCTCACAAGAGGCAAGCCAGAGGATAAAGGAGTGCCTCGGAATATGCAGCTGGAACTAGAGGAGATGGTGGATGGAGTCCTCCTCCCTCCGACTACGAATCATCTCCCAAGCCGACCTGGTGGAGAAGACCCCAGACGGGTCGACCATCCACCGAACACTATCAGCTACCCCCGGCCGGGGCTTGAAGTCAAAAGATCTAAGGATGAATTCCCGTTACCTATCACTGAACTATTAGTAGATGCTACCACCGGGTTCAGTGCATTATCATTTATGGATGGTTTCTCTGGTTATAACCAAATCAAGATGGACCCAACAGACAAGGAGTTAACTGCTTTTGGCACACCACAAGGAGTCTAATGTTATACGGTGAAGCCCTTTGGTTTGAAGAATGCCGGTGTAACTTATCAAAGAGCCATGACTGTCATCTTCAGCGACATACTGCATAAAGTTGTTGAGTGTTATGTTGATGACTTGGTTGTGAAGACCAAGAATAGGGAGGATCACCTTGATGACTTACGAGCAATATTCAGCCGACTTCGAGAACACTAAGTGTGCATTCGAAGTCACATCTGGAAAATTTCTCGGTTTTGTGGTCAGCATGATTGAAATTGATCCTGACAAGATTAAAGCAATTGGGGAGATGCCTCCTCCAAAACATTTACAGGGGCTCCGTGGTTTGCAAGGAAGACTAGCGTACATCAGATGGTTCATTTCCAATCTGTCAGGAAGATGCCAACCTTTCACAAGGTTGATGAAGAAAGACATCCCTTCTATTTGGGACCAAACTTGTCAAAATGCATTCAACAGCATCAAAGAATATCTGCTAAAGTTGTTGGTCTTGATGGTAATTGTTCAAGGAAGGCCTTTGATATTGTACACTACAACATTGGAGCAATCGCTTGGAGCAATGTTAGTGCAAAAGAACGACGAAGAAAAAGAAATTGCCCTTTATTATATCAGCAGAACGTTGGTGGGGGCAAAACATAACTACTCGCCCCTTGAAAAAAATTACCTAGCATTAGTGTTTGCTGCGCAAAAATTAAAACATTATCTCATGTCTCATTTGGTTACCTTGATCTCGAAGGTTGATCCGCTGAAGCATATCTTATCGAAAACAGTGTTGTCAGAGTGTTTAGGTAAGTGGGCAATGTTGTTAGCCCCATTTGACATAAACTTTATGCCATAAAAGGCTGTAAAAGGGCAAGCTATAGTTGACTTCTTGGCAGCACCCCCGACTCCTTATGATGAACAATTTCCAGATGACTTGCCAGATGAGGAGGTACTCCATGTAGAGATGATACCATGGCAGCTATATTTTGATGGAGTAGCAAATCGAAAGGAGGCAGGTGTAGGCATTGTCCTTGTTACACCCTCCAGCGGACTCATTCCTTACTCCTCCTTAATTGAACTTTGCTTTAATAATGTGGCTGAGTATGAGGCACTCATCATGGGTCTTGAAATGGCCATTGAAATGCATATTGATTATTTATAAGCATTTGGCGATTCTCAACTGATTGCCAGGAAAATAAAAGGTCGATATGAAGTCAGAAATGCAAATTTAGTGCCTTTGTACCAAAGAACAAAATATTTGTTGGAACAGTTTTGTGATGTTAGAATATCAGATGTGCCGAGGTCTGAGAATGATAAAGCCGATGCCTTAGCAAAGTTGGCCGCATCACTAACCCTGCCCAATGAAAGAGAAATTCAAGTCACTGTAGGGAACGTCACCTGCTAATGCCTATAATAGAGTGTCTAGATCAAGTGAAGATGGTAAACTCAGTCTTTTTCAATAACGGCAAAGAAGAGAAAGATTGGCGATAGACTTTACATTAATATTTGCCACATGGTTTTCTACCTGTTGATTCAAAGAAGAGGGTGGAGATAAGGAGATGAGCACCTACATTTGTGCTGAGAAATGACATTTTATATCAGAGGTCCTTTAATGGAATCTTATTGCGGTGTTTGTCTAAAGAAGAGGCCGCCCTTGCTCTCAAAGAAACACATTCTGGCGTATGCAATGCTCCTAAGCTGGACCAAAGCTCGCTGATCAAGTCAAAAGGGTGGGCTATTATTGGCCAACCCTCGTTCAAGATGCAATGAAATTCGTTAAGACTTGACGAGCCTATCAAATTTATGGAGATTTTATTCACCCACTACCACAGCCTCTACACCCAAGCGTGTTGTCTTGGCCCTTTAACGCGTGGGCCTTGGTGTCATGGATCATTTAAGCCTTCGTCATCCCGCCAGCATCAATATATACTTGTAAGGACTGATTATTTTTCAATATGGGCTAAAGCTGTTGCATTAAGAGAAGTGGGGGCAAAAGAGGTTGCAGATTTCATTTGAGTTCAATTGATCTACCGCAACGGAGCCCCGTCGAAGATAATCTTTGATAATGCTCTTTATTTCAAAAGCAACCGGTGGTCAAATTGATTAAGAAGTACAAGTTCAAACACAACTTCTCATCAGGTTATAACCCATCATCCAACGGTCAAGCTGAAGCATTTAATAAGGTGCTTTGCAAAATCCTCAAGAAAATGGTCTCGAAAACAAGAAGGGATTGGCATGCACGATTACCTAAAGCTCTATGGGCATACAAAACTACAGTCCGAAATGCAATGGGATGCACGCCTTATAGTTTGGTGTTGGGGTCAAAGGCAGTTTTGCCTTTGGAAATACAATTTCCTTCTCTAAGAGCAGCCATTCAACTCACTGGCCCAAACGAGAATGTCAAGATCAGGCTGGCCGAGCTTGAAGCCTTGGATGAGCATGGATTTGTCGCTCAACAAAGACTTAAAATCTACCAAGCTCAAGTTGTCAGTGCATCCAATAGAAGGGTAAAATTTCGCTTATTTTCCATCAGTGACTTAGTCCTCACAGTCAGGTAACCGATTGTTAATGGGAAGTTTGTGAAGAAATTTTTTGTTAAAAAAGGGATGAAGTCTGGATGTTTGAGTTGTAATGAACTACGGAAGGCTTGATCCCTTAAAAAGATAAGTAAGCACTCTAGTCATAAACTAAATCCAGCCTCGATAAGTAAGCACTATGGATATTTTATGCCTTTTTTTGAGCTTGCAGGTCCCAGCATTAGAAGAAGCTAGCCAATCACCATCAGGCCAACCCCGTAGAATGCACGGTCAGGTAAGCAACCACTTCTAAAGCATGCTTCAATCTTTTTAGTGGTTCGAACAAAGACCAATCTCTGTTCCTTTCTTTTTGCAGCGACTGTTCAGGCAACCCCCAGAAGTGCTAGGACTAGGAGCTTCACTGTGATGTTGCTAGAGGTATCCCCTCCTGGAACCTCTTCACTAGCCCTCGATGTTGGTGGCTCAAGAAAATGAAAGAAGGATGTCGTTCGCTCAACCCTTCCTACTGTAGATGAAGAAGAAGAAGAAGAAGAAGAAGAAGAAGAGGTACCCATCTCACAACTAGTGAGAAAAAAAAAGAGTCAAGCGCCCTGTATAGGAGGTATTGAATTTTCTTAATTTGTGTTCTCATTCATCCCTGCTAAAGCAGCCTTTAACATGGCCTTCAACAGCCACCGGAAGAGCCAGCTTCATATACTATGGAGATCCTAGATTCTCCATCTCAAGAAACTGGCCTAGAGCCCCATCAGGACACTGAGTTATTGAGCTCGAGTACTGAAGAAAAAGGTGATATGGTTGTCTCTACTATGGAGCCAATCATAGGTCACCTCCCTGAAGAGGTTTCTTCCCTAGTTATCCTGCGTTATGAACTTGTGCAGGCTCCATTCCTTCTCCTAGGAGGTCCAATCTCCACTGAAGAGATTTCTGAAGGTCAAGGTCTTTCCGGTTTCTTAATTCTTGATGTTCTAAACCATATTTGGTTCTAACATATGAGCATCGTTCTCCAGAAAATCGCCTTGAGGAAAGTGTTCCAGTAGCTCAAGAGCTAGCAAACATTTCCAACGATTGAGATACCTGCTAAAACTTCAATGACGAATGTACCAATAGGAGTTCCTATAACAGCAATGTGAATAGAGGCTCCTTCTTCGCCTCATATTGAGGTCGCAGAGGTAAAGGCATTTTTTAACCTCAGTTATCCTCCAAATTCAAAATCTTGCCCAACCCTTTCATTGTTGACCTTTTGCAGGTCACTCCTCCTATAGCCATTCCTTCCCCAAGGCTGGGGGAATGTCCTTTCCTTTAGAGAAGTTTAGAGCAAGTGGTAGATTGGCTTTCCAAAAAATAGACTAGGAATCCTCCAAACTCCAACTGCTGAGAGAAATCACACATCTCCTTGTTTTAACCTTGGCTGAGGGGGCCACTCTTCAAGAGGCCATTTCCCTGATAAGATCTCTAAAAGAAGATCAAAAGGTGGCTCCTTCTATTTCCAGGGAACTCAAAGTCCTTAAGGAGGTACTCTTGAAGGTGAATATAGATTTTCGGGCCCGTTTTTAGAGGAAACGATATTGCTACGATGCCATGAGAAACCTTAGGTGTTAAGCTAGCCTAGGTCACCTGCAGTAGTTATTTGAAGAGCTCCAAGCAACAAGAAGGATCCAGGACCATCAAGCTCAAGGGATCAGAAGTCTGGAAGACGAGATCTATCATTTAGAGGAGAGGTTAAGTCACCTTAAAGAAAAGACACTCTCATTTAGACTGATAAGTGTAATTTAGTATATAATTATTCATATTATTTAGGTTCATTTTCAAACTATTTTACATCAAAATTTAATCGCTTTTGTTCGCTTTTGTGCCTTTTTTCTCCTATTGTTATTTCCATGCAAAAATGCTTATTTATGCTAATTCTTGCTAGGTTTTATCATCAATATTAGCAAGTGAATGCAAGATACATCAAAAAAAAGCAAAAATGGGCAAAACACATCAATTTCACATGGCTAAGAAAAGAAACACCAAATTCATGTACAATTCACTTCAACTTGCAAGTTTGGGCGGCAATTCAAGCAAATCAAATGCAAGAACTTCATAAACACTTAAATAACATGTTCATGGCGAAGTAAGAGCTCATTTTGGGTGGTGAAAAGACGTAAAAACTGAAGAAATCAGCAACTTGTTGGCAATGAGTAGCAATGGGCGACATAATGAACAAATGAGAATGAACTTGATGTATTTTTTTATTTTTTGAAATTGCAACCTCAAGTACTATATATTGGGGTGTTTGGGAGATCCTTATGCATCAACTCGTCCAACAAAAACCCAATTACAATTAAAGAATAGGGCAGAAAACCGTAGGGAAGAGGAAGAAGGAGAAAAGAATAAGTTTGATTTGTAATTTCACATTTTCAAGTTCTTTTCTATCCTTTTCTTCTTAAGTTCATGGATTTTGTTTTAGTTTTGCTTTATATTATGTATACCATGAACTAATTTTGTCTTTCCAAGGCTACAATATAGCCTAAGTTGTAATATATGCTCTTTTCTAATTCAACGTATTCAAAGTTTGTTTATTGCGCTGTTTGAGTGTTTATCATTATTGTTCATGAGTTTTGAAAGTTTGATCAACATTCAAAGCCTATAATGATTCATAATGAGTCCAAGAGGATATTTATTATCAATGCTAAAGTGATAAACATCACAAAGTGAGCGAATGCTAGAGATATATTAACGCAATTTATGTGGTCTTAAGTGAAAACTATGGATCTTCAAAACTCTTTTATTATTTAAATTCATGCAAGCATTGATGATTTAATATTTAAAGAGCATGCTAAATGTTGCTCGAGAGAGAATATTTAGTAACTTAGGGTTTTTGACCATCAACACGTAATAACAACTTGAATATCGAGAATAGAAATGTGTATCGATGCAACTAGGTAAAGTCGGATGCCTTGGATCTTATTAAATCATATAATTCTTCGAAAATCACAAAAATTTTCATAAAAATCGATAAAAATTTTGGTTCTTTTTTATTTTGTTTTGTTTCATATCAAAAACTTCAAATTTCGGTCTTTCAACTAGTACTGAAACTACTAATTTCGGTACTCGTTGAATAACAATCCTCGTGGGACGATACTCTACTCATTCTATATTACTTGATGCGACTTAGTGTACATGCTAAGCAAACACCAAGCACAACAAGTTTTTTGCGCCGTTGTTGGGGATTGTTCTTATTTGAGTGATATCGATACCAACTAGTTTTGGTACTAATTTGAAGTAATATCGATACCAACTAGTTTTGGTACTAATTTAAAGTTGTTTGTTAAAACTTATAATAAATTTTGTTTAAGTTTAAAGAAGAAATTTATTTTTTTTCATTTATTTCATTCAGATGATTTTATTTATAAAGTTATTTTTTCTTCAAAAATTTGTATAGCACCCCCCCAAAATTGCCTTTTTGTTATGTTTTGTCAAATTTGTGTTGTTTTGTTGTTTTTCTTATGTTTTCTCTTTATTTTCAATTTTATTTTACTTATAAGTTCACTTTGTTAAAATTTTGGAAGTTAAAATCTTTATTTTCAAGTTTTTTGAAATATTAGTTTTACTACCCCCCTAAAATTTGTTTTTGTTAAAGTCTTGTATTATATTGTAGTATTTTGGTTCTTCGTCATTATTGTTATCTTTCTTTTGATTTTTAAGTTTGAGTTCTTACTTTGTATGCAAAATCAAAACGAAAAAACAATAATCCCTTTGGATCCTGAAATCGAAACAACACTTCTACAAATCAGAAAAACCAAACAAACTAAAACAATGGCTGATGAAAATAATGATAATGAAAGAGCTTTAAAAGATTAATATGTCCCAACTGTTGGTGGACGCACTTCCAGCATCCGAGGTCCACCCATACAAGCAAACAATTTTGAAATAAAATTCGCGATAGTACAAATGATTCAACAGACTGTTCAGTTTGGCGATCTACCTAGTGAGGACCCGAACCTGCACATCGCTAACTTCTTAGAGATATATGACACATTTAAGTATAATGGTGTTAGTGATGATTCCATTCACTTAAGACTATTCCCGTTCTCATTAAGAGACAATGCCAAAGCGTGGTTATTGTCATTGCCTTCAGGTACCATCACCACATGGGATGATCTGGCACAAAAATTTCATGCTAAATATTTTCCACTAGCCAAATCAGCGAAAATGAGGAATGACATTACCTCTTTTACACAATACAATATGGAATCATTGTATGACGCGTGGGAACGATATAAAAAGCTTTTAAGAAGGTGCCCACACTATGGTTTACCAGTTTGAATGCAAGTCCAAATGTTTCACAATGGTTTGGCACCCAATACCATAACAACGGTGGACGCAGTTACTAAAGGAGCCCTAAACAACAAGACATCAGACGAAGCGTACAAGTTGCTAGAGGTAATGGCTAGCAACAACTATGTGAGAATAGCTGATCGAACAACGCAAAGGGAACCAGCAGGTATTCACGAAGTAGACGCATTAGCCACATTGTCTGCTCAAATTTCAATGATATAGAAACAATTTGATAAGTGTTAATGCCATACAATCTCCTATGCTAACTTGTGAGTTTTGTGCAGGAAATCATGCGAGCATAGAATGTTAGATAGGGAACCCCTTTGCCACAGCTTCTTCAAATCACAAACAAGCCAATTTTGTTTCAAATTTTCAAAAATCACAACACAATCCCTATTCCAATACTTACAATCCCGGGTGGAGAAACCACCATGGAATAACCAACGGATTCAAAATAAATCCACTCACGCACAACAAGAAAAGAAAATTGATCTCGAAGATATGTTCAGTAAGGCTATGCAAGAAACCATAAGTTTCATGCAACAAACATAAACAAATCTTCAAAATCAAGAAGCTTCGATTAGAAACCTCAAGACTCAAATCGAACAAATTTCAAATCAACTCTTTGAAAGATCTCAAGGTTCCTTGCCTAGTAACGCAGTTACTAACCCACGAGAGCACGTCCAAGCAATTGAATTAAGAAGTGCAAAAACTCTAAATGAACCAACTCAGGTAACCAAGACCGCACAAAACAAACAATCCCTAATCGACCTGTCTGTAGAATTGAACCAAGAAACTGAAAATGGGAAGGGACAAAAATCCAAAATGAAGATGAACCAAAAAGGGTTGAACCTCAACCCTATAAATCGAAAGTCTCATTCCCTCAACTTTTGAAAAAGACAAAAGCGGACCAACAATTTGCTAAATTTTTGGTAGTTTTCAAAAAATTACATATTGATGTCCCTTTTGTTGATATGTTAGATAAGATGCTCAAAAATGCAAAATTTATGAAGGAAATCTTATCTAATAAAAGGAAGTTAGGAGAATTCAAAACAGTGGCACTAACTGAAGAATGCAGTGCCATACTCCAAAAGAAGTTACTTACCATGCTATGAGATCCAGGGAGTTTCACTATACCTTGCACCATTGGCACCATAAGCTTTAATAAAGTTTTACGTGATTTAGGTGCAAGCATTAATTTAATGCCTCTCTTTATGTTCAAGAAGCTTGGCTTAGGAGAAGTGAAGCCCACTACAGTATCTCTCTTACTAGCAGACAGATTGATCAAGTATCCAAGAGGTGTGGTTGAAGACGTCTTAGTGAAGATTGACAAATTCATCTTCCCGGTGAATTTCAAAGTACTTGACATGGAAGAGGACCAAGGGATACCTCTTATTCTTGGACGACCCTTCCTTGCTACAGGAAGGACCCTGATCGATGTGCAATAAGGAAGCTTATTTTAAGGGTGCAAGATGAACAAGTAACCTTCAACATTTTTAATGCTATGAAATTTCCTACTGGCATGGATTCTTGTTTTGAGGTTGATATTATAGACAGTTTGGTAGTTGAGAAGTTTAGGGACACATTCCTTAAGTAACCACTTGAAGCATGTCAAACAAAGTCAGGGACCTTAAGCACTGAGAACGAATTGATAAGGGAATGTGCCCAATACCTGGAGGATTTCGAACCTTTCAATTTGCACCATAAAGCACGAGTGGAGGACATATGAGCACTTGAAACATAGCAGAGAATAAGATAAGATAAGCCTCCAAATCTTAAGCTCAAGCCACTGCGTAAGATTCTTTAAGTAATATCGAACAGGAATGGTTGCTTAGAGTTCTAAGGGAGCATAAATTAGCCATCAGATTGTTATTGAATGAGTAGAGTATCTTGGTAATTTTGACACTTATCTTATTATAATGATTCTTTAAGAAATATCAAACAGGAAAGGTTGCTTAGGGTCCTAAGGGAGCATAAATTTGTTATCAGATGGACCCTTTCAGACATCAAATAAATCAACCCTTCCTTACGCATGCATAAGATTCTCATGGAAGATAGCTTCAAGCCTACTGTGCAGCCACAACATTGATTAAACCCTTTTATGAAAGAGGTGGTAAGGAAAGAAGTTGTCAAGTTATTAGATGCTAGGATCATTTATCCCATATCTGACAACCCATGGGTAAGTCCAGTGCAAGTAGTTCCAAAGAAAAGAGGAATATCCATAGTAGGAATGAGAACAATGAACTCATCCTACTAGGACTGTCACAGGGTAAAGGGTATGTATAGATTACAGGAAACTTAATGATGTCACCCGAAAAGACCATTTTTCCTTACCATTTATTGATCAAATGTTAGAAAAACTTGCTGGCCATTCGTATTATTGTTTTCTTGATGGTTATTCAGGATACAACTAGATTGCCATAGCACCGGAAGATCAGGAAAAGACCACTTTTACTTGTCCAGATGGTACCTTTGCCCATAGAAGAATGCCTTTTGGACTATACAATACTCTTGCCACATTTCAACGGTGTATGATGGCAATCTTTACTGACATGGTAGAAAAGTTCATAGAGGTATTTATGGATGATTTTTCAGTCTTTGGTGCCTCATTTGGTGATTGTTTAGCTAACCTCTCTATGGTTTCACAAAAATGCACTAACATTAATCTTGTTTTGAATTGGGAGAAATGTCATTTCATGGTATATGAAGGGATTGTTTTAGGGCATATGATTTCGAAAAAGGGAATTGAGGTTGATAGAGCAAAAACTGAAGTGATAGAGCGATTATCACCCCCTACTAATGCTAAGGGCATTTAATGTTTCTTAGGTCATGCAGGCTTCTATATAAGGTTTATTAAGGACTTCCCTAAGATCACTAAGCCTCTCTGCAATTTATTAATGAAGGATGTCCCTTTTAACTTTGATAGTGACTGTATACATGCTTTTGAAACTTTGAAGAAAAAACTAGTATCAGCACCAATAATCGTAGCAACGGATTAGACCTTGCACTTTGAACTTATGTGCGATGCTAGTGACTATGCAGTAGGGGCCATGCTAGGGCAAAGAAGGAACAAAAATTTTCATGTAATTTACTATGCTAGTAAGACTTTAACGAATGTACAGGTTAACTATGCTACCACCGAGAAGGAATTACTGGCTGTTGTTTTTGCATTTGAAAATTTTCATTCTTACTTACTGATATATCTGCTCTTAAATACCTCTTTGCAAAACAAGATGTAAAACCAAGACCGGTAAGATGGATTTTGTTGCTTCAGGGATTTGATTTAGAAATCCAAGAAAAAAAAAGTAATAGAGAATGTTGTTGCGAATCATTTATCATGCCTCAAACAAGAGGACGAAAGTCCCTCTATCAATGAAAAATTCCTAGATAAAACTCTTATGATGGAAAGCAAAAGTCCTAATTATCCATGGTACGCTGACCTTGTTAACTATTTGGTTGCACAGGAACTGCCTAAGGACTTAACATATCAACAAAAGAAGAAGTTCTTTGCTGATTTAAAGCACTATTTTTGGGAAGAAACATTCTTATATAAGCATTGTGCGGACCAAATCATTAGGAGGTGTGTACCTGAAGAAGAAACGGAAGACATATTGCGGCATTGCCATTCCTTGGAAACTAATGGTCATTATGGTGGAACGAGGACTGCAACTAAGGTTTTACAATCAGGAATTTTATTGGCCTACACTTTTTAAAGATGCCTTCAAATTTGTTATTAAATATGATCAATGTCAAAGAACGGGAAATATTTCCAGGAGATATGAAATGCCCCTAAACAATATTTTAGTTGTTGAATTATTTGACATTTGGGGGATTGATTTCATGGGTCCTTGTCCTTCATTATTTTCTAATAGATTTATTTTGGTTGTTGTAGATGATGTATCACAGTGGGTTGAAGCAAATGCTTTCCGACCAATGATGCAAGAGTTATGGTCAACTTTGTAAGAAAGAACATCTTTTCTCGATTTGAAACTCTTAAGAGCAATTATAAGTCATGGCGGGAAACATTTTCATGACCGTCAACTTAAAGCTTTATTGAGTAAGTATAGAGTCACACACCATGTGGGTGCCCCATACAATCCTCAAACAAGTGGTCAAGTGGAAAATTCAAATCGAGAATTGAAAACTATCTTGAAAAGACCGTTAGTGCTTCCAGAAAAGATTAGTCGAAAAAGTAAGATGACACATTGTGGGCATATAGAACAGCATTCAAAACACCAATTGGAATGTCTCATATCAACTGGTTTATGGCAAGGTGTCTCATTCACGAGTAGAATTGGAGCATAAAACAATATTGGGCCATAAAAACATTGAATGTTAACTTAGAAGCTACGGGAAAGAAAAGGTTACTGCAAATCAATGAAATGGATGAGTTTAGGAATGAAGCCTATGAAAATGCTCGAATTTAGAGGGACTGAACCAAAAGATGGCATGACAAGTACATTCTAAATAGGGAATTCATAGTCGGACAAGAAGTTTTACTTTTTAACTCCTGATTGCGACTGTTCCTAGGGAAAATTGCTCTCCAGATGGTCAATATCGTCCATTATAACTCGTGTCTTTCCAAATGGCACAGTCGAGATTCAAGATGAGAAGAAGGGCACATTCAAAGTTAATGGTCAAAGGCTAAAACCCTATACTGATGGAGTGTTCGAGCCGCAAAAGGCCTCCATTCATCTCAACGAAGTCAAATGATCTGCCCGAAAAGTTGAGCTAACGACTATAACTTAAGCGCTTATTGGGTGGTAACCTAAGTTTTCCTTTCCTTACTTCTTTTCTTTTAATTTCCTTTAATTATTTTTCTTATGTTTCTGTATATTTTATTCGATAGGTTTTTGAAACAAGTTTGGGCTAACCTGATGACAACATTCACCATCTAAAACAAATCCTCGAACCTTAGAAGTATCTCTTACCTACTGCTTCGTTCCTTGTATTTCTTTTAACATTGAGGACAATGTTAAACTTTAATTTGGGGTGGGAGAGACATTTTGTCACATTTTATTAAAATTTTGAACAAAATTTTTTGAAAATATTTTCTTTTCTAGTCCTATTTTATTTTTTAGAGTTGGCTTTAATTGCCTCACAAAGTTCGGAGCCTTTGTATGGGAATGTGGATAGTGTCAGCCAACAAACAGTTTTTTTTATTTTTTATATTTTAAATCAGTAGTCTTTCTAAATTTAATTGCACATTTTGAACTAATTTAAAACCCTTAAAATAATCTTATCATCATGCTTTTTAGGCAAACTCATCTGAGCTCGCTTGCTTGGATTAGACTTGAGTAATCTGAGAATCAATTGTTTTTGTATTCTAATTGCAAAACATGATCTATTCTAAGGCACTTTCTTGATAAAACCATGGTATTTGAGTTCACTAGTTAGCAAGACAATTTTACCTTTCTTTCTAATTAAAAGATGCTCAAATTTGAATGGATTGCGCCATTATATAATAGACTTTGAAGAGTTATGCCTAAGTCTAAAGAAAAATATGAAAAAAAAATTGAGGGAAGTATCTTTAAGCACCGCTATCTCATATAAACATTTTAAGATATGTGCTGCCTATCATGAGGGCGTCTCAGTGGCGGCTTTGCTTACCCCATGCGATCATCGCCCAGGGGTCAAGAGTTTGATTCTCACTGAAGATATACTCGTGAAGTCATAATGAGAGAGTCTCAGTGGTGGCTTCTCTTACTCATGGGATCATCGTCCAGGGGTTAGGAGTTTGATTCTCACAGAAGATATATTCACGCAGTCATAATGAGGGTGTCCTAGTGGTGGCTTCTATTACCCGTGAGGTCATCGCCCAGAGGTCAGGAGTTTGATTCTCGTTGGAAAACACTCATAGGTTGGGTTTGACTAGGATAGATCAGTTCCTCATAAATTAATTAAAAAAAGAAAAGAAAAGAAAGTTTTGTTAATAACTTTTAGCCTTAGGCATACCTGAAAATTCTTGTTATAAGTGCCATGATTTTTTTCATCTATTCGGTTTGAATGTCTTGAAATTAGAAAGAACGGATAAACTTAATTTGCTTAACTGTTGAATTCGGTTATCTAGGTGATTGATAGGTTTTTCCTTGGATTGTTTTTCCTTTAGAATCTAAAACTTTAAGCCCCAGTCATTCTTTTCTAATAGAAGTAGTCTTGCTTTGAATGCAAATCATTTAGGTTCATTTTCAAACCATTTTACATCAAACTTTAATCGCTACCGTTCGCTTTTGCGCCTGTTTGCTCCTTTTGTTATTTCCAAGGAAAAAAGCTCATTTTATGCTAATTCTTGCTAGGTTTTATCATCAATACCAACAAGTGACTACAAGATATATCAAACAAAAGTAAAAAATGGGAAATACACATCAATTTCACACGGCTAAGCAAGGAAACACCAAGTTCATGTACAATTCACTTCAACTTGCAATTGGCAATTCAAGAATCAAATGCAAGAACTTCATAAACACTTAAAGACCATGTTCATGGTGATGTAAGAGCTGATTTTGGGTGGTGCAAAGCAGGAAAAACTGCAGAAATCTGCAACTTGTTGGCAATGAGCAGAAAAGGGTGGCATAATGAACAAATGAGAATGAATTTGATGTTTTTTTTTTTTTTTTCCCCTAAAATTGAAACCTCAAGTACTATATATAGAGGTGTTTGGGAGGTTCTTAAACATTAACTCATCCAACAAAAAATCAATACTAAGTAGAGAATAGGCTAGAAAACTGTAGGGAAGAGGAAGGAGGAGAAAAGAAGAAGTTCGGTTTGTAATTTCACATTTTCAAGTTCTTTTCTATCCTTTTCTTCTTTAAGTTCATAGATTTTGTTTTATTTTTTCTTTATATTATGTATACCATGAACTAATTTTGTCTTTCCAAGGCTACAATGTAGCCTAAGTTGTAATATACTTTTCTAATTCACGTATTGAAAGTTTGTTTATTGCGCTGTTTGAGTGTTTATCATTGTTCTTCATGATTTTTGAATGCTTGATCACCATTCAAAGTCTATAATGATTCATAATAAGTCCAAGAGGAGATTTATGATGAATACTAAAGTGATAAACATCACAAATTGAGCGAATGCTAGAGATACATTAACACTATTTGCATGGTCTTAAGTGAAAACCATGGATCTTCGAAATTCTTTTCTTATTTAAATTCATGCAAGAGATTGATGAGTTAATATTTAAATAGCATGCTAAATGTTGCTCGAGAGGAAATATTTAGTAACTTTGGGTTTTTGACCATAAACATGTAATGACAACTTGAATATCGAGAATAGAAAGGCGTATTGATGCAACTAGGTGAAATCAGATGCCTTGGATCTTATTAAATCATATAATTCTTCTAAAATTAGAAAACTATTCATAAAAATTCAATAAAAATTTTTGTTCTTTTTTATTTTGTTTTATTCATATTAAAAACTTCAAATTTCGATCTTTCAATTAGTACTGAAACTACTAATTTCGGTAGTCATTTAATAACAATCCTTGTGGGACGATACTCTACCCACTCTATATTACTTGATATGACTTAGTTCACTTGCTAAGTAAACACCAAGCACATCAGAGACAACAACATACCTCCCAAGGTTCAATGGTTGGAGGACTCGAAGAGGCCATCAGGGAGGCTCAGAAGAACAATCAAGCCCTTCAAGAAGAAGCTCTTTCACTTGACCGTGAACTGAATGACACAACCAACCAATTGTTTTCAATAGAGGAATTCTTAGTGAGGATTGGGACTCAACTCTTTTGATATTTTTAGTATTTGTAAAGAGATTTTGGCTGTACAAGTTACTCACTTGTAATTTTTCTTTTGTATGTAAGTCATGTACTCATTCCATAACTAATGAAATACCCATTTTTGTTCAATATGTCTCTCATATTAGTGGTTTTTTTTTTCTTTTTGTATTAATTTAAGGACCACTGGGTTGATCCTCAAGACATTGATACTAAAATTGAGCCCATAGCTCTAGGAATCTATGCTTAAGGACTTCCTTGTTAGAATCCCAGATTGATTTTAGAGCTTAACATTGATAACCCTCGGGCGAGTTCTTCTATCTAGATCTTAGAGTAAACAAGCATTACCTCCAAATACCTTTATGACTCTAAATGGGCCCTCCTAGTTTGGGGACCATTTCCCAAAGACGCGGTCTTTCTAGCCAATGGGTAAAACAACTTTCTAGACTAAACCTCTTAAGTCAAAAGACCTAGGCTTAACCTTTTTGTTGTAGGCTTTGGTGACCCTCTTATTTTGTGTCTCCAACTTATGAAGGGCATCAAGCCTTACTTGGTCTAAGTCAGTAAGGTCGTCCATCATGATTGCTCATACTTAAGTTAAAAAAAACCTCCCTTGATGAGCTAGTCTAATAAGCTGAACCGTTACTTCCATTGGGAGCATAACATCATGTCCATACATTAAATGGAAGAGAGTTGTCCCAATTGCATCTCGTTTAGTTGTCCTCTAAGCCCAATGAGCATCTAGCAACAATTCATGCCACTTCTTGGGATTATCCTTAATCATATTTTTATTGTTAACTTTCAAAATCTTATTGGTTGATTTTGCCTGGCCATTAGCCTGAGCATAATAAGGTGTTGAGATCAAGATTTCTATATTTGAACTCTTGGTAAACTCCTTAATCTCAGCTCAATTAAACACTCTAGCTTGGTCCGCCGCAATGGTCTCCAGGATACCAAACCTACATAGGATGTACTCTTTGATAAAGTCAATCACATCATGTTGATTGATGTTCCTATTTGCCTTAGCCCCCACCCGTTTTGTGAAATAGTCAGTGGCCATAAGAATGTAAGAGTGTTGTTTACTATAAGAAGGGTTAATCTCCCCAATGATGTCCATTGCCCAACCTCTAAATGGCCAAGATTTGACAATAGCATGCATATCAGCAACAAGGACTCTTGGCACATATCCATGTCTGCGGCATGCTTTGCATCCCTTGACATACTTTATGCAATCATTCATCATTGATGGCCTGTAGTAGCCATAATGCCTGATGAGCCAACGGATTTTGTTGTTAGCTAGATGGGAGTCACAGATACCCTCACGGGCTCATACCATCACTAGCATTGCTTCGTCCAAGTCAAGGCACTTGATAAGCACTCCACTATCAGCCCTTTTACATAACTCACCATACTCACTGTTAAGATGGAATCTGTGAGCTCACATTTTCATCTTTCTGTCCTTAATGTAATCTTAAGGGTTCTTGAAGTAATCCACCAAAGTCTTCCTCCAATCCTCTTGTTGAAATAGGACAATTTGATTCACCTCATAGTACTCCAAGTGTCTACTTGGCATGCCATCACTTACAAGGGCAAAGGACCCAGTGTACTTGATGTCATGATCCAGAGCCTTAGTTTTGATGACCATGATTTCTTCACACCAAGTCCTGGGTAATTTGTACTTAGATACCAACTGAGCCAAGCCGTTAGCCACAGTATTATGTTCCCTAGGACTATGTTCAAATTGCACACCATCGAATTATCCAATAGCTTTTATACTACTGATAGCTATCGATTTGAGGTATCACTCAAACATTGAAATTCCCCTTTTACATGGCAAATTACCAACTGCAGATCCCCCTTGATGATAACACTGAGGACTTGCATTTCCATAAGAGTTTAAGGGCCAATTATTAATGCTTAATACTCTGCCATGTTGTTGGAACATCTATCCACCAAGGTGACAACCAATTTAGTGATGATCCCATCGTGGGATTCTATCACAATTCCAACTCCATCACTTGAATTGGTCCTTGAACCATCAAAGAATAGTTTCCAAGGAACCACTTCTACCATTAGAAGCTAATCTGGCTCATCGCTTAAGCCAGTATGGATGTTTGGGTGGTCAGCTAAAAAGTCTGCTAAAGCTTGTCCCTTTATTGACTTTTGAGAGACATAAACCAACTCAAATTGAAGTAGAGCTAAGCTCCACCTATTCAATCTCCCACTTAGTAATGGTCTATCTAGCGTGCATTTGAGGACATATGTCTAGGCAACTATAGGTATAGTAAACGCCAAGAAATAATGTCTCAATTTTGTTAATGCATAGAATAACAACAGACATAGTTTTTCAACTGAGGAATACTTTATTTTACATTCATTTAGGCAATGGTTAAGGTAGAACACAGCTTATTCAAAACTTTGCCCAGTGTCTTGTATAAGCAAACAACGAATAGATTCCTCAGAAACAGAGACATAGCTTTTCAAAGGTTTGCCCTGCTTCAGCGGAATAAGTACTGGAAGCCTAATCAAATATTCCTTAATGACCTTGAAGGCTACTTGATGTGGCTCCTCCCATTTGAAGTCCTTCTTAGACTTGAGTCTCAGCAATGGAAAGAAGACATTTGTTTTTCCGGGCGACATTTGAGATAAAACGTCTTAGGAAGTTAACCTACTGATGTATCTCATATTTATACATCTTTTATTTGTTATTTTAGTTATTTTACATCTGTTTAATTATAGTTATATACTCACTTTGACAATTTTAATGTTTTATAGTTTTGAATATTAAAGTTTCATAAATTGTCAAATTGTGGTGCAAACAAGACAAATTCAATGCATAGGAAATCCAATCAAATCATAAGAGCCGAAGCCAAGCTCCGGCCCGTCACCTCTGTTCACACGTAGAAGCAGGCCTAGTGTTCAGCCCAACACACAGCTCACCCAGACCAAGCGCAGCCCATCGTCACCTCTAATCCTAGGCCCACCTGCATTCTGTTTACAACAGCCCAACACGCATAGGTTAACCCAGCCCAAGCCCAGCTTCACCCGCACCCTCAACCCGCGCTCGACCCGACACCAAACCTAAGGCCCATCGTCGGCACCACCAACCTCACATGCGCAGTCCCAGCCTAGATCACCAGCAAGCCCATGCCCAAACTGTCACCAGCCACCGGCCCAGCTCGTCCGGCCCAACAACAGCAAATCATCTTTAAATTCATCGTTATAGGGAGGTTTTTGGGGGAAGCTCTATTTTGGTTCTGAAATTGCATCGCCTCTCTCTCTCCCTCAAGTTTCTCTATCTCTCTTTGTTTTATTAGTTTTGATTTTCGTTAAATTGGAATGTAAGCGAAATTAGCGTGAAGACCGACATGAGTTCGTTCATCTCCTCCTTTACCTGTTCATCCTTAATGGCGAGCTAACTTGCTCTCTAGGGTTAGATTAAGTCTTAGTCTCTTTACTTTTGTATTTCTTTTAATTTGGGTTAATTTGATTGTTTACATGAATTGTTTGATTGAGATAAATACTTTAAAGTATTATCTTTTATCGTTTATTAAATTGAGATGATTATTGAGTTTGTAATCATTGATCGTTGATATTGATATTTATAAATTAATTCTTTGTGCTTGTAGCCTTAGGATTAATTAATCAAGCAATACTATTCACCGGATTGTTAATTAAATTCTATCTTCTCTAGGCTTTAGTTAGATAGGGTCAATACATAATAATTAACAGTACGTTAGAATGAACCTATTTTCCTTATTCTTTAGTTACGTGATACTAATAACATCACCTTAGCTGGCTGAAGCTTATAGCCTAAACCACTGCTTGTTTGACAATCAATAACCCCAATTTAAGAGCTAATGCAAGAATAATTAGCTAATGAGGGATTCAAAACCCTAGGTTTCAATTCCAAACTCTTTTCCTTTTTAGAAGTAGAAGCCTTTAATTTAATTTTTGTTTCTTTAGATTAATTAACACAAAATCTCATAATTTTGCTCGAATCAATTTAGGTCATAGAATAAATTCACTTACTCTTAGTCCTTGTGATTCTACACCTTCTCACCCTACACTGCAATTTAGATGTGTTTAGTGGATGGTTTAATACTAAACTTTGATAGACGTAGAAAAGCACATCACCTAACCAAGGAAGCATTGAAGCTCCTTTTTGTTTAAAGGCAGATTGGCCTATCGGATGGCCTTAGTCTTATTAATATCCACCTCGATGCCCCTTTGGTGTACCAGAGAATCAAGAAAGTTTCTAGTTCATACACTAAAAGCACATTTTAATGGATTCATCTTGAGGTTCTCATTCTAAGGAATGCACCCCTCAAGTCCTCCAAGTGTTTGACTTGGGATTCTGATTTGACCACAATGTTATCTGTCTAGGCTTTCATGGTCTTACCAATGAGGTCATGAAAAATCATGTTCATGGCTCTTTGGTAGGTGGCTTCAACATTTTTCAAGCTAAAGGGCATGGCCACCCATTCAAATGTCCCTATTGACCCAAGACACCTAGAATGTTGTCTTGTGAGTGTCCTCCGAAGTAATCATAATTTGATAGTACGCATAGTAGCCGTCCATAAAGGACAAAACCTCATACATCGAGGATGAGTCAGTGAGCACATTAATGATAGGCATTGGGTATTCGTCCATTGGGGTGGCTGCATTCAAATCATTTAAGTCAATACCCTAATTTTGCCATTCTTTTTAATAACAGGAAAAATGTTTGCCAGCCACCCAATACTTGGCAGTTCTAATGAATTTGGCCTTGAGGAGTCTCTCAATCTCCTCCTCGACCAAATCAATGACTTCATAGGACATCCTTCTCTTGGCCTGAATGATGGGCCTCGAGTTTGGCTTAATAGGAAGCCTATGCTCAACCACTTTTCTGTCTAGGCTAGGCATTTCATGATGGTCCCAAGTGAATGTTATGATTTTTCTATTTCAGGTCTTGTAATCCATGTATTGAGTTTTGGAGTCATGTAATGCGTTAGTTTTTGCCAAGTTCAAATGTTGGTTGTGTAGCTTTTGGCGCTAAAGTCGGTTGTAGCTGGTAGTTTGCTAGTTTTGGCGGTTTAAGCTTAGATTTAGATATTTTTGAGTCAATGTATCAAGATTCCCCTATAAGAGGATTAATGCTTGAAAGTCTTGATCATTCAATAAGAAATTTACTTCATTCTTGAGATATTTTTCCATCTCTTATCATCTCTTCTCTAACTATCATCTAACCTCACTTCTCTCCTCACCTAAACTCTCTCTCTTCACAAGTTAACTTCAATCTATTGAAGCTTAACATTTGGTATCAAAGCCGGTTCATGCTGTCAATTGATTGATTTGAGCTGGCGAAATCTAAAAAGAACAAGGCTAACATGTCTGGAAGTGTCACTAACCAATCAAGAGCAAGAGGAGCAGGAGCTAGACAATCTGTTGCTTTTGTTGATCCAAATGTTTCCTATGCTGCTTTTCAAGTGCAAATGCAACAAGAGAAGTTCAATTTGTGACAAATGATCAATTGAAGTCACAATGGGATGATATGTTCAATCGATTTCAGGTTCCACAACAACAAGGAATTGATAGCTTAAAGCATGATCAAGCAGCGATGATGAAGAAGTATGATGACTTGATTGAGCAGAAACTCCAAGGTTATGAGAGTAAGCTTTCTGATATGCAAAATCAAGTAAATAAGCATGGTGAATCTTCTGTTTTTGGAGCTCTTCGACTTGCTAGTCAATTATGGCCTTTGGTTGAAGTAATGCAATCACAAGTGCCGAACACAAATGCAGCAGTCTTTAACAGACCAAGCGATGCTCCTTCGATGAATCATACGAATGTTAGACCTTATGATCTTCAACAATCTGTGGAGATAAGGCCACAAGGAGTTGAAGCAACTGTCAGATCACAAGATCAGCCTGTTGAACAAGTGTAATCTCGTACATCTGGCATGAACTCTAATCAGAATGTGAGGCACCTAGACTTTGTTGTTCATACCAGAACTGCACCCGCTAATGTTGTGCATTTGGATAGGCCACCTGATCACTTTCGGCAACAAAGATATGGTACTAATGATGCATCTTCTGAGAATAGAAGCAATACATTCAGACAGCCAAGGGTGCAGATTGATCCCTTTGATGGCAAGCAACCTCAGTCATGGTTGAGGAGACGTGATAGATACTTCCATTTCTACAACATCAAAGATTCTGAAAAGGTGGAGTTTGCAGCAGTATATCTTCATGGTGATCATGAGGTGTGGTTTTACAGTTTGCTAAAGAGCAATCCGGATCTTTCTTAGGCTGAATTTATGGAGGCGTTGTGTGAAAGATACGGTGATGAGGACACTAGTGATGTAGTGGATAATTTCAATAAAGTCTTTCAAACCACAACTGTGAGATAATATATGACAAGATTTGAGAACTTAAGAGCTAGTATGATAGCTGCCTATCCCTAAGCTTCTGAGTCTTATTATGTCTCAAGCTTTATTAGTGGATTGAAGCCACATATTAAGAATATGGTGAAAGCTATTGGTCCTAAGACCTTAACAAAGGCTTATGCAAAAGCCAAATTGATTGAGGCCACTGTCATTTCTTCAAGTGATAAAGGCAAGTTCAGGGGAACTAGTTCAAAACCTCATCATAGAGATGTAATTGGGTCCAAGGCCAGTAGATCTTTTGAGAAGAGGCCTTAAAAGGGTTGTTACAAGTGCAATCAGCCTTATCAGCCAGGACATAAGTGCAACTCCAAGTTTTTGATGTCTGCTCATGGAGTTAATGCTACATTAAATTCAGACAGTGATGATTGTGAGCTTGAGGAGGACAATTTTGATCATGATTCCCAGGATGAATTAGCTGAGGATGAAATTGAGATTTTTATGAAGGCACTTATAGGTAATGGAGCTCACAAGACGATAAGGATCAAAGGCAAGGCAGGAAAAAGGCACATCACTATCTTAATAGATAGTGGGAGTACTTATAGTTTTGTTGATCCAAAGGTTGTGAAGAAGATTGGGCATGAAGTGATTAAAACCCATCTCTTGGCTGTAACCATAGCAGATGGGAACTCAATCCTCACACATAACAAATGCTAAGACTTCCAGTGGTCTATGCAAGAGCATCAATTCACCTATGACTTCAGGATCCTTCCCTTGGGAGGATGTGACATGGTGCTTGGTGTGGATTGGATGAGATCATTCAGCCCTGTGGTTTTTTATTTTGCTAAGCCAACTGTTTCATTTGAGATTCAAGGAATAAAGGTTACTTTGCAAGGCATTGAAGATCAAGCTCAATTGCAACTGATTAAAGGCAAGAGCTTACAAGGAGGTTTGGATTGGTTATCTGTTTGCAATTGCTCCAACTGAATTGTGTTCGATGCAGCAGCCTGAAGTTAAAGCCTTGATAGAAGAATTTGAGGACATTTTTGAGCAGCCTAAGTCTCTTTCTCCACAGAGGTGCCTTGACCATGCCATTCCTCTGAAATCTGGTGCAGCACCATTCAAATTGAGGCCATATAAGTGTCCACATACCTAGAAATTAGAAATTGAGAGACAAGTAGAGGAATTGCTCAAGACTTACTTCATCAAACCAAGCCATAGCCCTTTTGCCTCACCAATCATATTAGTAAAGAAGAAAGATGGATCTGCCAACATGTGCATCAACTATAGGCAATTCAACTCTTTGACAATCAAAGATAAGTTTTCAGTTCCTGTTATTGATGATTTACTCAATGAATTATATGGAGCATGTTTCTTCTCTAAGTTGGATTTGAGATAGGGTTATCATCAAATTAGAGTGCTTGAGCAAGACATTAACAAGACTGCATTTCAAACTCACCATGGCTACTATGAATTTGTGGTTATGCCTTTTGGTTTAACCAATGCACTGGCTACAATTCAAGCAGTAATGAATGATATCTTCAAGCCGTTCCTGACGAGATTTGTGCCGGTCTTTTTCAATGATATACTCATTACAGTGCCTCATTTTAAGATCACCTACAGTACTTGAGGGAAGTCTTCCTTGTTATGAGAAATCATAAGTTCTTTGCCAAGCTATCTAAGTGTGCTTTTATGCAGCAGCAGTTGGACTACTTGGGACATGTCATATCCTCTAAAAGAGTCTCTACAGATCCCTCAAAGATACAAGCCATGAAAGATTGGCCAATTCCAGTCACTTTAAAGCAGTTGAGTGGTTTCTTGGGTTTAACTGTCTATTACAGGAAGTTTATTGCTAATTTTGGATCGATTGCAAGACCCTTGATAGATCTGCTGATGCTTTTGTGTGGAGTGGTAGAGCTCAAACAACCTTTGAAGCCTTGAAAGCAGCTATGTGTGAAGCTCCTGTTCTTGCTATGCCCAATTTTACTGAGGATTTTGTCTTAGAAACTGATGCCAGTAGAACTAGAATTGGAGCAGTGTTGTCACATAAAGGAAGACCTATTGCCTATCTGAGTCAATCTCTTAGTCCCAAACATCAAGCCATGTCCACACATGAGAAGGAGTACTTCGTAATTTTGTTAGCAGTTGATAAGTGGAGGCATTATCTTGATGGACACAGATTCATAATCAGGACTGATCATCAAAGTTTGAAACATTTGCTTGAGCAAAAGATTGTGACAAGAATATAGAAGAAGGGACTAAGGAAGATGTTGGACCTTGACTATGCAATTGAGTATAGAAGAAGCAAAGAAAATCTAGCTGCTGATGCTTTGTCAAGAAGATTAGAAGATGGTGAGTAGGCCTATTGTGGAGCCATCTCAATTGTCCTTCCTTCTTAGTTAGAAGAGGTTTACAAGTCCTATGAAGATGATGCTTTTGCCCAAGAGTGCATCACTACGTATAGCATCAGTAAAGACAGTAAGAGCACTTCTTATGCAGATATTTCAATAAGCAAGGGAGTCATTCGATTGAAGGGCAGTTTGTACATTGGTTCTTCAACAAAATTGAGGGATCAGATCATAAGTGCATTTCATGACACAACTTGGGGTGGACATTCAGGTGTAAAAGGCACATATCAGAGAATTAAAGCATACTTCAGTTGGCCTAGTTTGATGAAGGTAGTAATTGAGTTTGTGAGCTCTTGTGATGTATGTCAACAAACTAAGTTGGGTGATCACAGGTAACATGGTCTTTTGTAGCCTCTCCCTATTCCAGATGGAGCTTAGGTGAGCATGAGTATGGATTTTATTGAAGGCTTGACTAAGTCCGAAGGCAAGGAAGTGATATGGGTTGTTGTTGATCGTTTCACAAAGTTTAGCCATTTCATTGCTTTGATCAGGCCAGTCGTAGCTGAGAAACTAACCAGATGCTTCTTGGACAACATATATAAGTTACATGGATTGCCATGATCCATTGTATCTGATCGAGATAGAATCTTCACAAGTTATTTTAGGAGGGTACTGTTCAAGCTTATGGGAACTACCTTGGCTCTTAGCTCTTCATACCATCCTCAGATTGATGGACAAACGGAGAGGGTCAATCAATGCATTGAACAATATCTTAGGAGTATGGTTTTCCCTCATCCTAAGGAGTGGAACAAATGGTTATCTCTAGCTGAGTATTGGTACAATACTCATGCTCATGCTTCTCTTGGCACTACTCCTTTCAAAGCTCTTTATGGATATGAGCCTCCTACTCCTTTCCCATTGAAAAATATGACTTCATATGTATTGGAAGTTTCTAATCTGATGCAACAGAGGAAGCAAATACAGCATATGCTCAAAGATCATCTGCAGCAAGCTTAGGCAAGGATGAAATAATATGTAGACAAGAAGCTTGTGGATAAGAATTATGAAGTGGGTGACATGGTTTACCTCAAATTACAACTTTATAGATAGTCTACCATGGCTATCAGGAGTAATGTCAAGCTAAGTGCTCGATTCTTTGGTCCATACCAGATCCTTGAGAAGAATGGCAAAGTTGATTATAGGCTTGAGTTACCTCCTAATGCATACATTTATCCAGTTTTTCATGTTTCATTGCTAAAGAAACATGTAAAGAAAGGATGCAAGAGCTCAAAGTCTGTCCCAGAAGTTGGATCCAATGGTGCTTTGGTGCTGCAGCCTATTGTTCTTTATGGTTCCAGGGAGATTCAGACAGGCAGCAAGAGGATAAAGGAAGTTCTAGTTCAGTGGTAGAATTTGGACCAAGATTTTCTTACTTGGGAGAATTTGGCATTCTTGAAGAGTCAATTTCCAAATTTCTCTTCTTGAGGACAAGAAGCTTCTTAAGTGGAAGGGATTGTTACGATTTTTCTATTTTGAGTCTTGTAATCCATGTATTGAGTTTTGGAGTCTTGTAATGCGTTAGTTGTTGCCAAGTTCAAATGTTCGTTATGTAGCTTTTGGCGCCAAAGTCAGTTGTAGCTGGTAACTTGCTAGTTTTGGCAGTTTAAGCTTAGATTTAGATATTTTTGAGTCAATGTATCAAGATTCCCCTATAAGAGGATCAATGCTTGTAAGTCTTGATCATTTAATAAGAAATTTACTTCAATCCTGAGATATTTTTCTCTCTCTTCTCATCTCTTCTCTAACTCTCATGTAACCTCACTTCTCTTCTCACCTAAACTCTCTCTCTTCACAAGTTAACTTCAATCTCACAAATTGAAGCTTAACAGTGAAGCAGTCCTTGAATTTGTGAAGCAAAGTCAAGTACTGCACTTTCTGCTCCTCAAAAAGCAGAGCGCTCAGATAAGTAGGCCTTGGGTCTTTTTTTGAGGCCAAATTAACCTCGAGGAGGGGGTCTTGGACTTTAGCCCTTAGATCTTTCATTTTAACTGGTGCTGCTCTTAAGTTAGAGAGCTTCAGCTCTTTTTCTTGTGTTGTATGGACTTGGAAACCATTGAATGGTTGTTCAGTCTAAAGCTGATCCTCAGCTCGCTAGGCCACGAGCCTTGATAATGCCAAGGAAATGGCCTCTTAGGCCATTGCTTGGAGGTCTTAGCACCTCCAAATTGGGGTTCTGGAGTGCTTTGGAAGTCTCCTTCGCCAAGAAGGGCCCTCATGCATTTCCAGAAGTCAGAGTCTTCAAACTCAACATCCGCTTGACCAACCTCAGCTTCAATTAATGGGCTGCCATGGATGGCTATTGCGTCCTACTATTGGGAAGATTATGGAGTGGTCCTTTTGATGTTTAGAGGTCCCATGCCATCTTCGTAGAGTTTGCCCCAACGAAGTTGGAACAAGCCAATAACCTCATAATTGTCACGGTTCTAGAAGATTAGCAACTGGTGAAGTGAAGATGGAGTATAATAATTGGCATGTATCCAATCTCTGCTGAGCAAAGCATTATAGCTCGAGGTAGTTTCCACCACAAAGAAAGTTGTCAGCTTGCTTAAGCCGCCAACAGTTAAGTTAATCGGGAAGACTCCTTCGGATTTGGTAGTAGCTTCGGAAAAGCCACAAATTGCCACATCTAAAGTGATTAAGTCCTCTCGAGACTTACCAATGACCCCCAACATATATGAAGGCAACAAATTGATGACCACGCCGTTATCAACCAAGACCTTGTTCACCTGAATGCCGTCAAATTTGGCCTTGATGTATAGGAGCTTGATGTTTTTATTGGCGATATTAGGCCCATCAAATATCATCTTCATTATGTCAGGTGAATCACTAGGAAATTTGGATGTTGTAGCATTAATCTTATAAAACAAAAGGTTGAGAGTACGTCTAGTGGTCGCTACTTTAGCCACAAGCTCCACTTAAGCCTCCTCGCCTGATACTATCGCACATGCTTGAGACCTTCTTGAGAATCAACTGCCGTGAACTCCAAGGGAAGGAGTAAGGAAGTTCGGACATCAACCTTTCAAGAAAGCGTCTCGAATCGTATATGGATCCCTTGGTCTGCCCCCTTCTCAGGGCTGTAAACTATGGGCGTATCTTGATTTTGCTGTTGAGGACCGCCATTAGTTAGCATGTCCTATTCCCGCGGTTGGTCTTTGAGATCAACCTCTAGGGTTCAAGATTCATCCATAGGCTGGGGGAAATCTTCTTCATGAAATTTGTTCTCGATGTTAGACCATGATGGGTTAACACAGTCCAAAGGTTCCATTAAATTTATGCTGAGAGGTTAGTATTCCTCTTCGTCCTTAACAAATTTCAGCACTGAGGGTCCTTGGCAGGATGATCCCACCAAGATTCCCACCCTTCAGATGATGAGGAACAAGCCCATCTCTCATTCTTCTTTCGAGCTGTCCTATATTAAAAGTTTTGGACTTAGCCAGTGGATCATCAAGATCCATACGCTCGATTTGCGTGCCCTTACGGACCTTGGCCTCTTCTTGAGAGAGCTTGGTCAAGTAGGAATCAAGCGCAATTCTTTGCTGAGTTCACTTTTTCCGCAATTGCCTCCTTTTCATAGTCCGAGTAAGGTTAGAAGGACTAACTGCCTCTTGATTGAGGTGATCCCCCCTCCATACATTACCAAACCTAATGCCAAAGGGGTGATATCCTGACTACCATGGTTCTAGACTGGTGTCCACATCTAGTAAGGTGTACTTTAGATTCCACTTAGGATGCCCTATCCTCATGATGATCTGAGTCTTCAAGGGACAATCTTTGATAGGATTACCTCATCGAGGTTTTTATGATGGCATCTTTAATTCAAAAAGAAGATCAGCAGGGGAAACATACTAAGGAAGCAACCGGAGTTTCCTCATTGTAGCTTGTATTCTCCCACAGCATTGTTAAAACGCCGTATATGACATCCTTTCCAGATCGCAATATATTTTCTCTGGACTAGTTAGATCTTGAGAGTATCCCTGGCTGCCGCTGATTTGCATAGGCTACTCCTCTACCTCCATCAACGTAATGGCGGAGCGATTGTAGAGCTTGATCAGCAAATTCTTAAAAATGGCACACCTATATGTAGGATGGAGTTTACTGATATGCCAACGGCATATTCCATCATCCAATGTGCACACAAGTCTTGGGAATCCCAATATTCCTTCAATGACCAACTGCTTGAAGAGATGTCAACCACCAGTGCCTTCTGATTGTCACTGAGAACCATTTTCCTCCTGTATAGGGAAAAAGGGTTAGTCTGGACACAATAAGGCCATTTTTTTTCAACCGTCTCAACAATGTTGACCCGAAGAGGACTAAGGAAAGGGTCTTTATCAACAACCATTTGTCCTTCTCCCAGGAAGATCAATTCCCTTACTTCTATGGCATCCTGAACCACGTTTCTAAAGATCATGCAATTCTTCGTTGAATGAGTCAACGAATCATGCCACTTATAGTGCACCATTCCCTTGTAAGAGTTAGGATCAGGTTTTCTATGTTTACCCCTAATGTTGAGTTTGTTATTTGCCTCAAGCCAATCAAATATTACATTGACTCTAGAGAGGTCAAACGAACACTTTCTTAAGTTCTTGGGATTGATAAGACTTCTTGACTTTAATATCCTTCTTGATTAAAGGTTACACACCATGGGAGGTCCTTTGACCTATTCATCAACGTCAATCTCGTATGGATGATCTTCTTCCTCCTCAATTAAATCGTGCGCATAAGCCTTGTACATGCTATTTTTTTAAGGCTTTCTACTTTTAAGACAGCCTCGTATCTAGCAGCACATTCTTCCAGCGGAACAAGCGTCATAAAGTTAGAGCCTTCAAACTTCTTCCTGAATTCAATATGCAAAACGTTTAGAGCCAGCTTGGCGTACTTAACTTTAGAACAGCCTACAATGCATTTCAACGTGCTTAACTTTAGAAAAGGCTACAATGCATTTCAACGTGGCTCTTTTGAATCAGTTAATGTAGTCTTCCACTGGCTCGCCTGGCTTCTGTCTCATTCGAGTTTTTTGTAACATGGAAGTGCTTAATTCCATTCTCGGGATTTGGGCCTAGAATTGCCTGGCCATATCGTCCCAATAGTAAATAGAATTAGGGGGCAGGCTAATATACCACTGGAATGCAGTCCCAGTTAATGAGTTGGGAAACAGCATTAATTTGAGATATTGATTACCTGCAACTTCTCTACATTGGCAATTAAATCTTGACAAGTGCTCAAGGGCGGGAATAGTCTCTTCCCCTAAAAAGAGGGTAAACTCGGGAATTTTGTATCCTCAAGGAAAAGGGTAATCCTTGTCTATGTAGTTAGGGTAAGGTTTATTATACAAGGGTCTGTTGATTCTTGCGAGACCCAGCCCATACATGTACTCAAAGACGGCAGTCAATTAGTCCTGGAGGGGTAGGTTAGGCACATGATTATGCACTTGTCCTTGCCCCCAAGAGGGTGAGGATCGCGAGGGGGATCTGCAAGATGCTGCTGAGCACCCATCCCAATCAGGTGTCGGAACAATTGACGCCCCGCAAACCCTGGGTTATTCCCTTGATCATAATGGCCATGCATTTGGTTAGCCATGAAGTATGCTCTAGCAGGACCTAGGTTACATGGCATGCCTTGAAGCACACCAGTATTCGCAGGCTGTTAGTTCATCTTCATCTGATCAATCCCTAAGTCATGGTCTTAAGCAAGTGGGTTGTAATTTTGCCCCCAGTATGATAAGTATGAAGAGGTCTAAGATGGGAAGCCTATTTCCAAAAGGTAGGGATCCGACCTTACACTCCTACTTTAAGGCCTTGAGTGGATCTTAGGGCCACCTCTACTACCTGAGAAGGGTAGGAATGATTATGCCCCCCTGTCTCGAGGATAGGTCAAGCCGGCGCGATGGTGTTGAGGTCCCTCGTGGTCATAGAAACTCTTTGATTCAAAGGCCCAATAACCCCAAGGGGCACGTTGTCGTTTCTATGGCTGGACTCTAAGCATGTAACACCTGGTTTAGCCACAGCTAGGTTTTTTGTTCCCTCAGGGACATTGTAGTCAGCATGAGCAACTGGCAACCGCAAGCTCAAGGGCGTCTCACAAGGATATCCAGGTAGTACTGATGAAAGAGGTACATGCCTAAGCTGCCTGATATCCTCCCTAACGGCTTGGACCAAGCCATTATGAGTCTCAGCCTGTCTAACCAAGATAGATTCGACTTAAACCATAGTCTGTCTTGCCACGTCCTGAGCAATAAGGGTAATAGTAGAGGACAAGGTTGATTTCATTTCAACTAAGACTCTATCATTTTCTTTGTGAAGCCTTTCATTCATAGAGGTTCCAAGGTCGTTAATTACGGTGCTCATGGCGGCATAGTTTTCACGCCAAGACTCTATATTACACTTTGTTTCAGCACGTTATCCCTCGAAGGCTTCTCACATTGTTTGCTGGACTCTCTAGTCCACAATCTCTAAATGACGTTTGAGCATAGCCATGAAACTCTTGCAAGAGTGACCTTTGAGCCCAATACGTTCATCTTCAGGGATGTCAAAATCACCACCACTTTAACTCCCGTGGCTGTGACTTGGTTCATCCCTTCGAGATATGGGACTTTTTTCAAGAGGACACTCAAATTGGGATCCAATCAAGGCTAAGCCTTCTGGTTCCTCATGCTCAAGGGCACTAGGCCTCCTAGTTCGGACCATCGGCAAATTGCCTACAAATACGTTCCGGTAATCCATAATGGGCTAATGACAATGAAGTCTCGTTTCAAGCCTCTCACTGTGGTTGCCAAAAGGCGTGTTTGCTCTATTTTGTTTCAAGTTCTCTGTGTGTGGTCGCCGTAAATGTGAAAACAAAGCAAACGGGCAAAAGAGACTCACCGCGACTAGAGATTGAGCCTAATTACGAACTGCACGTCTTGGACCTTAACTACTCACCGTTTTTAGAGAAAAGGTTGTGATATGTTGGTGTATCTGACTTCGGTTATACCGCGAATTCTTCTTATGCTTCAATTAAGAAGACGTTGTTAAACATTTTTGTGGATTTTTATGTATTTTTGATCGAAAATTAAAGGATATTGATGTGTTTTTCTACGTCTGTCAAAATTTAATATTAAACCATAACCATTAAACACGTCTAAATTGAAGTCTAGGTTGAGAGGGTGTCGAACCACGGGGACTAAGAGTACACAAATTTATTCTATGACCTAAATTGATTTGAGAAAATTTTAGAGATTTTGTGTTAGATAATCTAAAAAAACGGCAATTAAACTAAGGTAATCTGCTTCTAAAGGGGAAAAGTGTATGAAAATATAACCTAGGGTTTTGAATCCATTATTAGCCAATTATTCCTGCATTAACTCTTAAACTAGGATTACTGATTATCACATGGATAGTAGTTCAGGCTACAAGCTTCAACCTACTAAGGTGATGTTGTTAGTATCGCGTATTGACCTTATCTAACTAAAGCATAAGGAAGATAGGCTCTACCTAACATATTATTAATTATCATGTATTGATCTTATCTAACTAAAGCATAGGGAAGATAGGCTTTAATTAACAACAACAACAACAACAACAACAACAATCCCAGTGCCACAAGGGCTCCCGCATAAGCGGGGTCTGGGGGGGGGAGATGTACGCAGCCTTCCCACCTTCAAGGTGTCAACCTGAAGAGAGGCTATTTCCGAGGACCCCCAACCTGAGAGGAATGTCTTCATTGCATCATGGTGACCCGCGAGCAGTGAGCTGTGAGCAATAGGGCATGAAAGCAAAAGAATAAGCTATAGTATAAAAATGTCCTAGAGCAGACTACGAGGCACAACCTTCCTACAAGGCAGCTAGCATAAGCAAATACGCTAAATAAACAAAAAGGCAAATAAACAAATAAGCAAATAGGTCGATAGTAGACAGATAGGCGTATAGGTAGAAAAGTACATCCTAACAAGCCTATACCCCTATGAACAAATAAAAAGCATAATAAGCAACGGTGTCAGGCCGCTACCTCTGCTACTCTTATGCTAGTCCTCTCTCGAGCTCTAGCTCTATCTAAGGCCATCCCCTTCTGTGGGTTTATGTGGGTGAGGTCCTGCCGTACAACTGCAGTCGTCCCTCCTTTGGCCTGTTTCAACCCCTTCTTCCTAGCGTGGTATGAAGCTGATCGCAATACCTGACTGGAGCAGTGGATGGTCTCCTTCTGGCGTATCTGAACCACTTCAAGAACAGCTTCTTTAATTTCATATTCTATCTTCTATCTAGGCCACGCCCCACTATGCCACATACCACATCCCTGATGGCCGCCCCTGGGACCGCAAGTCCATATGCCCAGGCTTTGGAATAGGCATGTCGTAGGTTCGTGGTGCTAGATTGGGCTGACGAGCGGACAGATGCTCCTACACCGCTACATCGGGAACACCTATCCTAGTCCTCCACACAGCTCTGTCTAGAGCCATCTCATCATTTTGGTTGAGATAGGTAAGATCCCGTCGTATTGTCTCCGTCCAGCTCTTCTTTGGCCTTCCTCTCCCTCTCTTTCCGTCTGCTATGTGGAGTTGTTCGCATCTCCTGACAAGTGCAGTGGTGGGTCTCCTTCTAACATGAACATCAATGATCAAAGGTTATAAACTCGATAATTATCTCAATTGAATAAATAATTAAGGCATAATACTTCAAAGTATTTCTCACAATCAAGCAATTCATGCAACAAACAAATTATCCAAAAATTAAAAGTAATACAAAAGTAAAAAGGCAAAGATTCCACCTAACCTTAGAGAGCAAGTTAACTCTCCATCAAGGATGAACCAGTGAAGTAGGAGATGAATGAACCCATGTTCGTCTTCACTCTAATTTCTCTCTTTTTCTAAATTAACAAAAAATAAAAAAAAGGACAAAAAACTGAGAGAGAGAGAGAGAGAGAGAAATTGCAGTTGTGCCAGTACCCAAGAATCCCCCAAAACAAAGAACATCCACGCTGAGCTTAAATCCCTAACTCAAATTTAGAATCTCTCTCCAAAACAGAACCCAAAACGCTGTTGGGCCAAGGGTTGACAGACTGGAGGCTCCAGACTGGGCTTGCTAGCGTACTGTAGGTGACGCTGGTCTGGGTTGGACATGAGTTGGGCTTGAGATGTGTTGGGCTGTTGTTGGTGGGCTCTGGTTGGGTGTGCATGACTGTTGACGGAGGTTTGCTGTTGGTGGTGAGTCGGTGGTCGGGTTTGGGCCTGCGTGTGGCTTAAGCAGGTGAGGGCTTAGTCTGGAAGTTGATGCTATTGGGCTTGGATTGGGGGTTGAAACTGCATGTTAGGCTGTTGGTGATGGGCAGAGATTGTGCTGCTGTGATTGTAGGTGGTGATTGGTATGGCATCATACAATCTTGTCCTAATCTCCGATTGACTTGATTTTAATTGCTTATGCATCAAATTTTATCTTGTTTGCAGTAAAATTTGACAATTTCTAGAACTCTAATTTCGAACCTATAAAATATAAAAATTGTCAAAGTGAGTATAAAACTATACTTAAATAGGTGCAAAATAATTAAAATAGCAATTAAAAGATGCGTAAACATGAGACGCATCAGATATGGACCTAACTCAAGTAAAAGGTACAGTAATGGAGCTGGGCCCACAGACACCTTTCCTCGTACACTTAAAAGTTAGGAACTGGAGTGGAGACAAACCCAAGAGCTCAGCAGTCCACTTATAAGCCCGAGTCAATCGGGTTCTTAAGCCAGGCACCCTTGACTTATAATTACTCGAATGAGTTTAGGTTTGAAAAGATTAAGGTGGAGCAAACCGTATTAGGTCACAAGATTAGGGCCAACGCAATAAAGGGACAAGCCTTGGCCGTCAAATCCCTAATTAATGGTATGAACCTAAGTTCATCTGACTTATCAAGCAGTGATAACAGTGTTAAGACTAACGCAATCAAGGGACAAGCCTTGGTCGCCAAAGCCTAAAACTAAAGCCTCAAATCTCAACTTGTCGATTTGTGGGAACAAATTAAATCTGGAAAGTCATAGCTGAAGCCCGAGATTACTATGAAGGTAAGTACAACAGATATCTAAATTATGCTACACCTAGTTACGCTACTCCTAGGCAAAAAACGTAATTGTGATGTAAAAAATTTTTGAAGAAGTTTTATAATGAGTGTGTGTACTACTTTGGACAGACGTAGAGTCCTTTATTTATAAAGCAACATACTCAGTGCCCCAAGGGGTCCCGTCTAAGCAAGGTCTGGGGGGGCGGATGTATGCAACCTTCCCCTTCAGGATATTAACCCCTGAAGAGAGGCTGTTTTTGAGTGCCTCTAACCTGAGGATAAAGACTTCCGAGGAGGTCACCCATCTTGGTACTGCTCTAGCCCAAGCATGCTTAACTTTGGAGTTCTAATGGGATCCGGTGACGGTGTGTTGGTACCCTCTTTGGTCAGAGTCCTTTATTTATAGAAAATTGAAAATAATGGCGTCTCCTATTTCTACCGCAAGTTCACCCACGTCTGGCTACTAAGCTTCTTCTTCGTGCACCTATCTTCAATAAACGTGTCCTAAATTCAGTATTGGAGGGAAATCCTTGGTGCCCAGTCCGTAAACTTAGCGACAGTCTCTTCTAGAAACCCCACATTCTCTTGGATTAAGCTTAGTGTCTAAGTATCTGAGATGATGCTCCAAAAAATTGTCTCGAGCCTAGAAACCACCTATCTTGCAGCCTTCCTAGCAGTCCATCGAGATCGAGCTCCCTTCATCCCTCAACAATCTCGAGCCTCGAGTGGTTGATACCCTTGCCAAGGGTAATAATTCTCTCGGGATGCTGGGCTCGAGACACTGTTATCTCAGCACTTAAAGGATTAATTCTCCTTGAGGAAGCCTCACATGTTAAGCACGTGGAACTTTTCTTAAAATGGCATCGTCTCAGCCCTTTTCAAAATTAGGGTGCAACCAATTAAATAATGCCTGACCTGTTAAGTTTACAAAAGGTGAACTGCTCTCGGGACAGAAGAGAATTCATAATTGCGGATACTGAGTAGCGCAGAGGCTAGTGATGGGACTGCCAAGTGACCCGGTTGCTGCAGGTCCTACTGTAGTTGGTGGCAGCTGCTGCTGTTGCTGATGGGCTGCATAGCCACAGCAACTCAGTGGCTCCCATTTGGGGCTGTAGGATATCCTACCAATTTGAAACAATGATCCCTTGTATGTCCTTATCTTTCGTAATGCGAACAAGACAAATGATTATTAAGCTGAGGGGGTGGCCCGTTCAAAACGGATGAACCATGTCCTCCCTCCACATTATTCCCCTTTACTACAAGGGTCATGGCCTTGGGAACAACAACATTACTGGAAGCAACACTCTGTTGTATCTCTTCTTGTAAAAGAGTAGAATATGCACTAGCAACAAAAGGAAGGGGTTTAGCGTTCATGAGTTGGGAGCAAATTGTGATGAATGACGGATCTAAACCCATCAACAAATTTAAGGAGCCTCTCTACGTCTTGAATGGCCGGAAAGGCTTGTGCGGAACCACAAGTACATGGAGGAATGGCCACTAGAGTATAAAATGTTGGTAAAATTTTCCTAAAATTGGAAGAACAGATTGACACCTCAAGGTCTTTTTTGCAATGACCTCATTTTCACCAAAAGCGTGGGCTTCCGATTTTTTTTTTAATCTTTCTAAACAGTAAATTTTCAAAAAATTCTATGCTAAACCATTTTAGTTTCTAAAATCGTAATCTCTATTTAGGTTTTAGTTTGGAAGAGAGCCTTGTGATATCTCGCATGCCACCAATCTAATTTTTCCAATCTTGCGATGTTTTACAACCTAGAGAATGTTAGCAATGTATCAGAACTTAAGAGAAATTTAATTTCTCTTGGAACCCTAGATAAATTTGGCTTGTTTTTTAAGGCTAAGAATGGAGTGATTAAAAAATTCTTAAACGCTCCTTAATAATCCTTAGAGGTGTTATGAAAAATGGGTTGTATGTTATGTTTAGTGATGTTGTGGCTGTTCACCCAGGGTTGGTTAACGTAGTCGAGTCGAATAAGAGAAGTCTATGGCACAAGAGACACGTTAGTGAAACATGGTTGATTAAACTGAAAAAGCAAGGCTTGTTAAGCACATATTGTATCACAAAGTTGGATTTTTGTGAATCACGCATATTTGGTAGACGTCAGAAAATCCGATTTCCATTGAGCGAGAAATCAGCGACACTTCGAGAAAACTAGGGTTTCTCTCTCTCTCTCTTCCATGAAATTTGAGTTGAAATTAGGGTTTCAATTGGTCAATCTACAAGTGGGGTTTTGCCTTTGAAGTAATGAGTGCGGTAAATATCACAAACGTCACCGTTTTAAACAATCCCGTCCCGTTTCTCAACCCTTTTCAGTTCGAAATCTCTTACGAGTGCTTGATTCCGCTTAAAGACGGTTGCTACGATGGGATGATGGCATGAATCTTAGGTTGGGGGTCCTCGAAAATAGCCTCTCTTCAGGTTTAACACCCTAAAGGGGGAAGGCTATGTACATCAACCCCCCCAGACCCTGCTTATGCGGGAGCCCTTGAGGCACTGGGTCTGTTGTTGTTGTTGTTGTTGTTGTATGCACATTTGGTAGACATCACCATTTAGCTTGACCTGTAAACACACCACTAAAGGACCACAAGACTATATCCATTTTTACCTTTCGGGTCCTTCTTAGGCCCCAACTCATGGCGGAGCTAGGTTTTTTTTTCCCCTATTGTGGATGATTTTTCTAGAAAAGTTTGAGTATTTCTTTCCAAAACAAAAGATTATGCTTTTGGAACTTTCAAAACTTGGAAAACCTTAACTGAAAATCAAATTGGAAGAAAATATAAGTGTTGCATACTGATAACAATCTTAAATAGATTAGTTCTGATTTTGAGCATTTGTAGGCTGAATTTGGAATTAGGAAATATAAAACAGTCCAAAAAATGCCCCAACAGAATGGGCTTGCTTAACTAAATCAAACCCTCCTTGATCTTGTTAGATTCATATTGTTTGCGTCTAGACTAAAACACTTTTGGGAGGGAAGCAGTTATGAGTGCTAGTTACTTGATCAACCGCACACCCACTATCGGACTTAACTTTAGGACCCTCAAGCAAGTGTGGACCAAAAGTCCACCTAACCTGTCTGTGATCCATGTCTTTGGTTATGCTGCTTATGTACACCAGAATGAGGGGAAGTTGGAATCTAGGTCAATAACAGGTGTTATTGTTTACACCCTAAATTCGAGGAAGCAAGGACGACACCGTTTTGTGCAAAGTGCCACGTGCTTCTCACTTTAGGCCCTCTTGGAGGAAGCTAAGGCCTTTAGATGCTAAGATAGCGGTGTCTCAAGCCCAGTTACTTAAGAAATATAAACCTTGACAAGGGTATCACCCACACGAGGCTCGAGATGGTTGAGGGGTAAAAGGAGCTTGAGCTCAAGGAGGAAGTTCGAACGATGCCGTTTTGAGCAAAGCGCCATGTGCTTCGCAAGTGAGGCCCTCCTTGAGGAAGGTAAAGCCTTTAGATGCTAAGATAGCAGCTTCTGAAGCCAAGCAGTTTGAGGAATTTAAAACTTGCCAAAGGTATCAACCACTTGAGGCTTGAGATGGTTGAGGGGTAAAAGGAGCTCAAGCTCAAGGGACTTCCTAATAGGCTAAAAGATAGGTGCTTTCCAAGCTTAAGCCAGTTACTTGGAGCGCAATTTCAAATGTGTGAGCTTCAAGCATATCCAGTAGAACATGGGGCATCTAGAAGGGACTCCAGCTGAAAAAGCGGACGTAGGTTTCCAGAAAGACGCTAGAGCACACCAAATTAGGGGCACGTTCACTGCCCATTCATGCACCAAAGAAGCTTTAAGGTCAATGCAGGAATAAAATGTTGCAGAAATAAGAAGCAACAGTTATTTCATATGTTTTCTATAAATAAGAGACACTATTGTAGTTGTAAAGTGTCCACCACCCCCCATAAAAAACTTCTTCAACTTTTTCTACCACGCACTTGTACTTTTTACCTAAGAGTAGTGTAACGAAACTTAGCTTAGCTGAGCTTAGCGTAGATCTTGCTAAACTTGCTTCATCAGTAATATAGTTCTTAGAGCTTTAGTTATGAACTTTTCATTTTAATCTGTTCCCAAAATCGACAAGTTAAGAATTGAGGCTTTAGTTTAAGGCTTTGAGGGACCAAGGCTTGACTTTGATTGCGTTGGTCTTGACACTACTGTCACTGCTTAATAAGTTAGATGAATTTAGGTTTGAGCCATTGTTTAAGGAGTTTGACGGCCAAGGCTTGACCTTGATTGCGTTGGTCCCCATTCAGTGACACAAATATGATTTGCTCCACCTAAATATTATCAGACTCTAACTCACTTATAAGTGAAGGGTGCTAGGCCTAAAAATCTAATTGACTCTGGCTCATAAGTGTGCTGCTAAGCTCTTGGGTTTGCCTCCACGCCATTTCCTAACTTTAAAGTGTATGAGGAAAGGTGTCTGTGGACCCTGCTCTGTCACTATAACTGCCACGTGAGTTAGGTCCATATCCCTTTAATTTTCTATCATCATATATATATTTCAAAAAATCCACAAACAAATATAAAAGTTTCCTTAATTGGAGCATAAGCAGAACCCATGCGCTTAACAAACAAAGTTGGATATACCAAAATCATCGCCTTCTTTTCTCCTAAAAGGTGAGTGGTTGAAGTTAAAGACGTGCAGTCCGAAATTTAGACTAACTCCCTGGTCGTGGTGAGTCCCTTCCGCACATTTGTTTACATTTATATTTACAGTGACTACATCGCACTATTAACAAACAGTTATCCTAGGTTACCCCGATGGAGTGAGAGGCATAAGATAGGCGTTAAGGAAGGAAATTGGTTGAAAATTATAATAAGTAGGGATGTTGTCTATAATGAAAATGAAATGCCTTACTTAAATTTGAATCATGTTGATGGCTCTCTACCTGAACAAACTGTCACCTATAAAAAATTCAATGCAAAGACGTACGAATTTGAAAACGTCCCACCTGAACCCAAATATCCTAAAAACAAGACCCCTAATCAAGCCCTTGAACCTAAAATTGAAACTAAAAATACTCAATCTGATGAGTTGCATGATTTGGCAAACTACCAATTAACTAGAGATAGGGAAATAAACTAAGGCCCCAGAACGCTACAGTTATGCTGAATGTACCACATATGCCTTAAATATGATATTAGAATACCAAGAAACCAAACCTCTCTCACTTGACCATGCTGTTAGAAGCCACCACTCGAGTCATTGGATTAAAGCTATGACTGAAGAAATTGAAGGTTTGATTTAAAAAAAAAAAAGAATTGGGCCTTAATTTCTGGACACATGGGGAAAAAGTTAATTGGTAGTAAGTAGGTGTTCAAGATTAAAGAACCATCTGAACTTTTTGAAGAACCTAGGTACAAGGCATGCCTCGTGAAAAGAATCCTCTTATGGACTGAAACAATCACTTAGACAATAATATAGAAAATTTGATAGTTTCATGTTAGGTATTGGGTTCTAGAGACACATGCATGACAATTTTTTTTATTATAAGAATCTTGGTTCTAATCCTGTTATATTTCTACTTATCTATGTTGATGGCATGTTATTAGCTAGCAAACTTAGTTTTGAAATCACTAAGTTTAAGTCTATGTTAAGTAAAAACTTTTACATAAAAGACTTAGGAGAGGCTAGGAAAATTCTTGGTATGGAGATAAGTAGAGATAAGAGTGCAAAATTGTTCATTTGTGTCAAAGTCATTATCTTGAAAAGGTATTAGTTAGGTTTAACTTGAGCGATGCTAAGCCTACTAATATGCCTATGCCTTCTTCTAGTGATGTTGAAAAAGATGAAATGTCAAAACTCCCCTATACTAACGCAACATGTTCCATCATGTATCCCATGGCTTGTACCTGACCGGACCTAGCATTTGCTATGAGTGTCCTAACTGGGTTTATGGTGAATCCTTGAAAAGCTTATTGGTTAGGAATCAAATGGCTCCTAAGATACATACAGGGAACAAAGAACTTCGGCTTAACTTATGGTCAAAACTATGTTGGCTTGAACATTAGGTCATACTCGGACTCTGATTATGGTAGATATATAGATAGGAGAAAATCTACTACAGCTTATATTTTCACCTTAAATGGTGGAGCTAAAAGTTGTAAATCTAGGCTCCAGTCTGTAACTGCTTTTTCCACGATTGAAGTTGAATTTCAAGTTTTGACTGAGGCTATGAAACTCTCATATGAACTCCAAGTTACTACTAAACCATCTGTAGTCTATTCCGATAGTCAGTCAAGAATTGCCTTGATTAAGAATCCCATTTTCCATGAACGTATATCTATTAGGAGAAATTTTTTAAGGGACTTGATTGACAAAGAGTAGATTGATCTACAAAAAATTGGCACAAATGACAATCATGTTACTATGGGCATGAAAGTAGTTAGCTTGAACAAGTTGATAAAGTGCATCAACTTGGTCAAAGCCAACTAGATTCCTAGCTAATCGAGGATTTAAATTACTCCTATCACTAGAGAAAGACTAGCAATTAATATATATATGTTGACCAAGGTGGAGAATTGTTGAATATTGGAGTGCGTATGTATATTTGTACAAGTAATATCAGTTATATATATTAAGATTACCTTTGATTTTAAGTTTTTGAAAACAATATTTAAATGATTTAAGAAGCTTTTTCTCAGCCTTAATCCTAAGATTTTGCCCGGAATGTGATTCACAGTCTCAAATGGTGGGGGATAGTTGTCCCCCACCCCCTTGATATCATTGTGTCACCCAGATTTGACATGCCTTTTATTTATAGTACCAACCCAGTACTTATTCGCCTAGCAACCTAGTGTAGACGACCCACAATAGGCGACCCAGCATAGACGACCCACTATAGGCGACCCACTATGGGCGACCTAGGGGGGCCGACCCAAAACAGGATTAGCCATAATAGGTCAAGCCAAAACAATGTGAGCCATCACTCTCTCCTTTCTATATAAAGGGGGAGGGACTTCTCATTCTCCATCTCACACACACCTTCCCTCGTATCATGCACGCCCCTTCCTCCCCTCTTCTCTTCCAATTCCCTCTCTGGAGTAATAATCATTCAAGCCTCCAACTCCCCCCACGAATCTTATAGGGAATATCAGGCTCGGTGTGTGGTTAGAGCTTGAATTCAGCTCATCCTTACGAACCCCATCTCATATAGAACTCCAATATGACGAATAAGCACACTCCAAATTCATCGTAAATATTTTGGCGCCGTCTATGGGAAGGATCATAAGCTCACACTTGGTTGGGTATTTCTTATAAGATTCTAGCATTTTCAATATCAGGTAAATTAATTTTCAGCATTTTTGGTCTTTTTTTTGCAAGAACGAGCATATTCAGCAAAGTAGCCAAAGAAACTCTCCAATGTTGTTGAATAATAAAAGAGATTTGCTGGAATAAACTCTTTTCACATCCTTTTTACCTCTTTAAAGCATATTCTTGAGCCTTCAAAGAGCTTTGCTTGGGTAAGGCCAAGTAATGCTCCATCCTTTATGCCCCTTTTTTATCTTTTTGTTGATCAAAGATTAGAAAAATCACCATAGGTACCTTGAACTCTTCAAGGCTTCATTCTAGTATGTAACTCGATTCATAACTCTGTACGTATTAAAATTTATGCTCATTTTAATTCACAGGGTGCGCTACCCAGCCAAAACACGGGACGCATGCTCACTTCATTTGTCATACGTTTTCTTTGATAAAAAAAAAAAAAAAAAAAACCTTAAAACATAATCGTATGTACCTACAACTCTTTAAAAGCTTCATTTTGATATGTAATTCGATCAGTAACTCTTCATGGAATTAAAGTTACGACCATTTTAAGTCGTAAGGTAAGCTATATAACCCACATGCATCTGGCAAACCCAGATCACTTTTCATATACTTTCTATGATCAAAAGCTTGAAAAGTCATCATTGGCAGGTAGAATTCTTCAAGAGCTTCGTTTTGATATATAACACGATTTATAACTATCTACAAATTGAAAGTTATGCTCGGTTTAAGTTATAGGATGCGCATGCCCACTTCACTTTTCAAATGCTCTCTTTGATCAAAAACTCTAAAAATTTCTGTAAGTACCTAGAAATATTCAAGAACTTCATTTCGATATACAATTTGATTCGTAACTTCCTGCGAGTTGAAAGTTACTCCCATTTTAAGTTGCAAGGTAAGTTATACAACCTACCTGCGTCTGGCATGCTCATATCACTTTTCATATACTTTCTTTTATCAAATTCTAAAAATTGCCATAAGTGTATAGAACTCTTTAAGATCTTTGTTGTGATATATAATTTGATCTGTAACTTCTCACGGATTGAAAGTCACGCCCGTTTTAAGTTGTAAGGTAAGTTATACAACCCGCTTGTGTTTGGCATGCCCACTTTACTTTTCATATACTTTCTTTGATTAAATGTTCTAAAAATTGCTATAGCTACCTAGAACTCTCCAAATCTTCATTTTGTTATGTAGTTCAATCTGTAACCCTTCACAAATTGAAAACGATGTTCGTTTTAAATGGTAGGGTAAGTTACTGAAGCAAAACGCCCACTTCCCCTTTTATATACTTTCTTTGATCCAAAAATTCAAGAAATCATTCTAGTTGCATAGAAATCTTCAAGAACTTCGTTTTGATAGGTGATTTGATTCTTAGCTCCTCAAGGATTAAGAGTTATGTTTGTTTAAGTTTCAAGGTCAAGTTATATAAGCTACTAATCACTAACATGTCGGAGAAACTCTCACCGCATCTTTGCTATTGTTTCTTTAAAATATGAAAAATTACAATGATTATGCAGAGCTCTTCAAGGGCTTCGTTTTGATATGTGACTCGCTCTATTTACCTCTTACGGATAAAAAATGTCCGTTTAAAGTTACAAGATACTTTATATATTTAAAGAAAAAACAAAATAAGAGGAAAAAAAGTGTGATGACCAACCATTAAAATTTTGACCGTCATCTTCACCTCCATAACAACAAAACAACAACAACAACATCAAAAAACCCAGTGCCTCCAAGGGCTCCCGCATAAGCAGGGTCTGGAGGGGTAGATGTACGCAACCTTCCCCCTTCAGGGGGCTACCCTGAAGAGAGGCTATTTCCCAGGACCCCCAACCTAAGAAGCTGGTCCGCAGCATAGAGCATGTGACCTGGTAGCAGGAGAGCATCAAAGCATGAGTAGGGCAAAACACACGGCGAGCAAAACAACAAACTCAAAGCCAGCCACATCAAGTAGAAATCAAAAGATAAGATAAACATGAGGATAGAGATAAAGATAAGTAGGCAAGTAGCAGCTCATGAGAGCAAGTACACAACCTACGTGCACCAAGAGGTTGTCAAGGCCCAGCACTAGTAAGCTAGACTACCCTACTCCAACTGGAGCATCTATTACCCCTATGCTAGCCCTCAATTGGGCCCTATCTAAGGCCATCTCCTCGCGAAGGTTTAGGTGGGTGAGGTCTTATCGGATCGTCTCCAGCCATCTCTTCTTTGGCCTACCTCTTCCTCTTCTGCTAGTGTAGTGAGGGGCCGTTCGCATCTCGTTACTGGAGCGTTGTCCGGTCTCCTTCCAACATGTCCGAACCACCTCAAAGGTTGCTCCCTCAATTTATCTTCAATGGAGGCTACGCCCAATTTACCTCTGATGACGTCGTTCCTGATTCTATCCTTTCTTGTGTGTCAGCACATCCACCTCAGCATTCACATCTCCGCCACCTTGATCTTTTGTGTGGGCTGTTGTTTCATCCATAACTACACACCCACACCATTATCCACACTTCCACAACCACCACTAGCACCGGCACCACCCCGGCTCGCCTGACTTTGGCACGCCCGACCTTGGCTCGCCCCATGTTTGGCTCTTCCGACCCTGGCTCGCCCCACCTTGGCTCACCCCACCTTTGGATCACCCGACTCTAGCTCGCCCCAACCTTGCTCACCCAAATCTTGCTTGCCCAAAGCCCTAGCCCACCCCAACCTGGCTTGCCCAAATCCTACTCGCCCAAACCTTGGCTCACCCACACCTGGATTGCCTTGACCCATGGCTCGCCATGTCATGTCGCTCGCCTTGCTCCGGTGCCGCTGTGTTGCCGCCAGCAGCCCATACCCACCACCACCGGTGGTTCTCTCTCTTGTACATTGAACCCTAAAAGGGTCAATGTTCATTACAATCTTAGTTTAATTCAATCTTAAAATGGTCAATTTTTATTACAGTCTTAATTTAATTCGACCCTAAAAGGATCAATTTTATTACAATTTAGTTTAATTCAACCCTTAAAAGATCAATTTTCATTACAATCTAAGTTTAATTCAACCCTAAAAGGGTCAATTTTCATTACAATCTTAGTTTGATTCTACCCTCAAGGAATCAATTTTTACTACAATCTTAGTTTACTTCAACCCTAAAAGGGTCAATTATTACAATCTTAGTTTAATACAAACCCAAAAGGTTAATTTTTATTACAATATCTATTCCATTCAAACCAAATTGGATCAATTTCTACTATAACCTTAATCCAATTCAACCTTAAAGGGTTAATTTTTCGTTGCAATTTCAATTCAATTTCACTTTGATGGGGTCAATTACCATTGCCATCTCAATTGAATTAAATCCTAAATAGGTTGGTTTTTGTCAACTCTGTTCGAGTCAAACTTCATTACAATCTTACGTTCAATTCAACCCTAAATGGGTTAATTTTCGACAACCCTATCTCTGTTCAATTCAACCTTAAGTGGATCAATATTTGTCATAATTCTAGTTTAGTTCAATGGAAGTTAAACCAATTTTTGTTACAATTTCACTTTGGGTCAACCCTAATCGAATAAATTTTCGTAACAATCTTTAATTAATTTAACCCTAATTGGGTCTCTTCATTATAATTTTAATTCAACCCTAAACGGGCTAATTTTGGTCATAATCCTCATTTAGTTCAATTCTGATTGAACCAATATTTGTTACAATCTTAATTTTCGTTAATCTTGATTGAACAAACCTCCATTACAATCTCAGTTTAATTCAACCCTAAATGGATCAATTTTCCTTACAATCTCAATTTCATACAGCCCTAAAAACTTAGTTTCTATTACAATTTTAGTATAGTTCGACCCTAGCTAGGTCAATTTTCATAGTAATCTCAACCTAACACAACCCTAATTGTGTAAATTTTCGTCATAATCTCCATTTAGTTCAACCCTACTTGAACTCATTTTCGTCAAAATTTCATTTTAGTTCAACCCTCGTTGAGCTAATTTCCGTCACAATTTCAGTTTAGTTCGACCCAAAAGGGTCAATTTTCATTCTAATTTTAATTCAACCCTAAAGGATTAATTTTCATTACAATCTATATTTATTTCAACCCTACCTTCTTTAATTTTCGTCAATTCTAGTTAGACCAATTTCCATTACCATCCTAGTTTAACTCAACCCTAGTAGGGCAATTCTCTTTACAATCTCAGCTTAGTTCAACTCATGTTGAACTAATTCTCGCAACAATAACTGTTTAATTCAACCTGGTTTGCACTAAATCCTTGTTACAATCTCAGTTTCATTCAACCTTCATAGATCCAATTCTCGTTACAAAATTCGTTTAATTTAACCCTGTTTGAACTAATTCCTGCTACAATCTTAGTTTTGTTCAACCCTCGTGAAACCTACTTTCGTTACAATCCTAGTTTAGTACAACCTTGATTGAACCATTTTTTGGTCACAAACCCAGTTTAGTTCAACTTTAATTGAACGAAATGTTATGCGTAAATAAGTAAACTAACTTGAATATGTTCCAACAAAATAGCTTAATTAAAGTCATATTCTCATAGCTTGAGAATAACATGCCTTGTAAGTTATAAACGTCGTACCACTCATGGACAGTTTCCTTAGCTAGCTGAACAAATTCTTGCTACAATTCTTATTCAATTCCAGGTAAATCAATAATTCTCACAGATCCAAATTAACTAATCTTCACATCAATTCCACTTTAAATCAAACTCAAAAGAGTTAATCTCTACTATAATTCCACACTAACAGGTTCCTGTTTAACCTCTCGCTACGACTTCTAATCCATTTTTCATTATACTTTCGTCTTTTAAGATCTTCAATTATGAACTTGCTCCTATGTCCCAAAAAAAGTCATCATGCGGATACTCACCGACTCTTATAATAGACAAATGCCGCTCACACCAAATCCCTCTCATAAAGAACCTTGTTTCACCAAGGTTCTTATTCGTCAATTATTAAGATAATCAAAGTTAATAATCCTGGATTGGCGGCAATAGAAGAACAAGGCCATCAATACAACTTTTATGATTCCAACATCTTAAGACAAACACATAGGCAAATAATAAGACGCAAGTGAAAATCAAAAGGCACATATGAAGACTAAGTGTAGAAGAGGTAAATGGATCTACAGCAAATTACATGATTCATTTAAAGGACTTTAAGAGACCTCATAACTGCTTTTAAACTTGCAAAACATTTGATTCTTTTCATAAGGTCACTCCATTCATAATTGATTCAACTGTTCCACGAATATCTTACCTGCCTATCTTATATGCGTAAAAGGCAACCATCAAAACAAAGTATTCATCAAATTCAAGCTTAGGATGCCACACCACATCTAGAGATCCTAACTATTAGCTATGTGCCACATCATCTGCAATCTTCCTACACATAACTAAAGAACTATTTAACTAAGAAGATGAAATCCCACTACACTCGATCTACTCGCCAAACCATGCAATTTCATCTTCTCTTTACATCGATGATTGTATAGCCTCTGGAGATGAAGCTAACTTAATAGAACCAAAGACTAACAACGAATTTAAGGTGGACCAATCTTTCTTTCAATAGTTGTACGAATCATTTGAGGATTGGGGGACTTTACCTCGGTCATTTCTTTGATGGTGGCATAAATCATCTTAGGACTGGAAGACTTCGCCTCAGTCATTTCCTCATCCTAATGGTGTAAATCGTTTTGGGATTGTGGGACTTCGCCTTAGTCATTTCCTTATCTTGATGCCGTAAGTCATTTTAGGATTAGGGAACTTCGCCTCAATCATTTCCTCATCTTGATGGTGTAAGTCATTTAAGGATTAGGGGACTTCGCCTCAGTCATTTCCTCATCTTGATGTTGTAAGTCATTTTAGGACGGGGGGACTTTGCCTTAGTCATTTCCTCATCTTGATGGTGTAAGTCATTTTAGGATTGGGGGGTCATTTTAGGACTAGGGGACTTCGTCTCAGTCATTTTCTTACTCTTATGGCAACTCATTTTAGGACCGGGGGACTTCGCCTCAGTCATTTCAAGGCCGGGCCAGGGCTTCACCCTGGCCCTACCAGCCCCGCCTGGGCCCGCATTGGCCCGGCTCCCTCCCCCCCCCCCCCCCCCCCCCCCCCCCGCCTTTTTTTTTTTTGGTCCAGCCCCATTTGTTTTGAATTTAATACAACTTGTAAAAATACAAAATACACATTCGTTTTGTCCAAAAAAAAATTACAATTTATTGATGAATAATATAATATACAAATACAATACAACACAATCATTAATAATGGTAAATATAGCTAATAAAATAAAATGTGTCATAAATTATTAACAAATACAACTACACCATTTAAAATTATAAATATATTCTATAAAAAACTATACCATAGAGAATTACAATAATATGAAGAACTTAGTCTAAACTGGCAGGGGTTGGTGCAACGGCACTTGATGTATCGGCAGTACGGTTGCCTTCATCCTCTCTTGATGAACCCAACTTCAGCTAGTCCTGCTCCCTATCTGCTGAGTGCAGCTAGTCCTTCAAGTACACCGATATTTCCAAGCTGGACGATGATAGCTTCACTATTTTGGTTCCAAGCAACCTACCACCTACACTAAAAGCACATCTGATGCTACTGGAGACACCGGACACATTAGTATATCCCGTGCCATGGTGGAAAGCATAGGATATTGGGTATGATTGGAACACCATCACTGCAAAATATCAAAGTGCGGACTTGCCGGTGTCAAGAAGAACTGGAGCATAGGCAAACGCAAGTAATAATCTAACTCGTCACATGACGTGGGATTTTTTTTGGGCTTGAATCAATCCAACATCTCCCACGCATATGATTTTTCTCCGAAACTACTACTAGATGTGGAACAACCATGTGATGTGGAAGAAACGTGTGGATTATCAGCTGATAATATTTGAGAATACAAGGAAAATAATTCATGTAAATCCACAACTACTTCCGCAATAAACGCAATGTTATCAAAAGTTGGATTTAATTTTTCTTAAAAAAATTTTGCAAACAATTGCAAACCCGTAAGTTTACAACGAGGATCCAAAATGGTGGCAAAATAATAAGTAAGAGATAGTTCTAAATAATATTTAACAAATTTTAGAGATAGTTCTAAATAATATTTAACAAATTTTACCTTCATTACGTCAACAGAGGCCTCCAACACGGAGTTGGATTGGTTATCTACCATCCAAGCAACAATATCTAACAATCTAGATATTACTTGTGGCATGGTAGGATAATAACAACCAGGAAAAAAAAAAGTCGTAGCGTTTCAAAACATACAAAAAAATTTACAAATTTTGCTAATTGTATCCAAATTTACAGTGTTCAAATTAAAGCCCTTATATCTAAATAACTATCTCGTACAAATTCAATTAATATATCTTTATACGGTAGTATTCTTTCTAACGTGTCTACTGTTGATGACCACCTATTCTGTATATCTAATTTAAATTTTTATATTGAATACCACGCGTGTCACAAAGATTTTTAAATCTTTTCCTTCTAGTTCCGGATGATTTGATTACTATAGTTACTTCTCTTAAACACTCAAGAGTATTTTGTATTAGCTCCAAACCATCAGTTACCATTAAATGCAAAATATGACATATGCAACGTAAGTGAAAACATTTCCCGCCCCATATGGGTCTCATGTGCCTAATTAATTGTTTTAAGTATGCGTTTTTGTTTGTAGCGTTGTCGAAAGTAATGCCAAAAATTCTGGATCTATCCCCCACTCGCGGCATGCCTCCATAATGGCACCTGTGATTATTTCAACAGTGTGAGGATAATCTAGATAGCCTAAATGAATTATTCTTTTTTGCATAATAAATGAAGAATCGATCTAATGTGCCATTATGCATATGAAAGGCACACCGGGTTTTGACCTCCACGTGTCGGACGTCAACGAGAACATGCTCGTGTTCGTCTTAAAATGTCCACAAGCTCATTTTTCATTCTATAAAATTTTTTTAAAACATTTGGGGGGTCACATAATTTATAATATGCCTTATTATGTGCTCGATCTATTGTGAAGTGTTTCCACACCTCACTAGTATTACACCTACTATCAGTGATGGCAATTTTTTCAGTCTCGGTGTTGGTCGGTGTGGGTTCTTCTTCGATTTGTGAAGCTTGAGCACCCCCCGATTCAGGAAAATCCTCGTCGTGGTAGTACTGTTGTTTCTACTCTCAATTTAAAGTGTCTGTGCAGGGAGGTGGTGGATTGGGCTCTAAAAATGTTCGTTCCTAGGTATTAAATTCGACAACTCTACCCGTCCTAGGAATTTTAGGCAGTCGTGAAGAGCTTGAGCTAGATTTACCTACTTCAGATGAACATGAATTGTGTGCCATGTTAGTAATGTTGATTATTAATTAAAAAATGCAACTAAGAATGCAATTTCAGTAAAAAATGACAAACAAATAAAATTTTGATACAAAATTTTCCGAAGCAAAAACTGAAATTTGAACTTGTACGAAATTCTACGAGCAGAACAAGTTGCAACTTTGAACTTCAAAAATTTAGAGCAAATTTAGAGAAGAGAGAATTGGAAAGAGAGATTGTTGTGGTATAAAAAATTTGGATTAGTATTTATAGGAAAAATTTTATTTATTTATTTCTTAAATTTGTTTGGGGGGGAGGCGGAGTCGTTGCTGCCCCCCCCCCCCCCCCCCCCCCCCCCCCCCCCCCCCCCCCCCAAAACAAGCCCAGGCTCGGGTCCCCCCTCTATTGGGGAGGTACGTGGCCCGGCTCGGGTTACGGAAAGACTTGGCCGATTTCTCTAGTTATTTCCTTATTCCGGTGGCAAGTCATTTTAGGACTGAGGGACTTCATCTCAGTCATTTCCTTATTCTGGTGACAAATCACTTTCAAACTTGGGGACTTCGCCTCAGTAAAAGCAACATTCTCAGTGCCCCAAAGGCTCCCGCCTAAGCAGGGTCTAGTGCTGGGGGGGAGGAGAGTGGATGTACACAGCCTTCCCCCCTGAAGAGAGGCTGTTTCCGAGGGTGCAACACGAGGGCTTCCCTGGAGGTCACCCATCTTGGCACTACTCTTGCCCAAGCACGCTTAACTTCAGAGTTTTAATGGGATCTAGTGCTTGCATGTTGGTACCCTCAGTCATGAATTATATTTTATTTCTTTTTCTTGAGGGCGCATATCATTTTGGGACAGAGGAGACTTCTCCCCAATTCACAACTTAAATTTCCTTAATCTAGTATAGGGGGACTTCACCCCAGGACGCAGGTTAGACGTCACTACTGTCACAAAGGGTAAACCATTTCAGAATCGAGAGGCTTCACAATCAACAATGAGTGAGAATTTATTTCTTCCGCACAATGCAAATCAAGTCAAAACAACTACAAGTCGGCAACTACTCATCCATGAGATACAATCCCTTTCAAAGCTGGTAAACTTCACCATCAAACATGTCATGTAACACAACATCATGACATATTTAGGAGACTCCATTACTCATTACAAGTTGAAGATTGAACTATAATTAGGAAACTTAACCGCTATAAAATATTTCTAATAGGAAAGTCCAACATGCCTGCACTTACAAGCCATGCCTTGACCAACCCTCTGTTAGCTAAATACCACTACTAGTTAACAACTTAGTAAGAGTGGAGCAAGATGTTGTTTTTATCCACTTAGCTCTAAGCTCTTATTAACTACCATCACAGTCACATATGCAATAATCAAACACCACATTTGACAAGCATACCTTATACTTGTACTCCTTTTTGTTCTTGTGCAGTCACACAAGAAACTAAGTTACATGGGGAAGTGTAATAATATCTTTCCTCTCTGAATCTCTTAATTCCTCCCTTATACTACAACTCTACAGATCGAATGTTTCAGAGAGAATGAGGGTTTCGAACTTGATCTTTATTAATTCATTTCCAAAAAACTAAGCATCGCATATATTCAACTGCAAAATACATGGATTAGCCCAAGCTAAGCTTCTCGTAGATAAATGCCACGGATAAAAGAATGTGGGCCATGGATATCTTTCAATGATGATGCACGATATGGTTGGCAAATTACTTGGCATGTAATAGCCTTAAAAGTGTGTTATTTCTAGCAACTTGTCTTTATTTCGATATTTATTATGCAGTGTATTAACCTGTTTGGTCTGGTTTATTGCCCCGATTATGCTTGGCTTTATCCAGAGATTGTATACATGACTCCTGACGGCTATCCAAGTATGTACTCAACACCATGGTTCGCCCTAGTGCAATCATCCGCAATGGGTGCAATACTTATCACCATGGTCCGCCCTGGTGCAATCACCCGCAAGGATGCAATACCTATCACCTTGGTTTGCCCTAGTGCAATCACCCGTAAAAAGAGCAATAAATATCACCATGGTCCGCCCTGGTCCAATAAACGGGAGCAATACTTATCACCATGGTTCACCCTAGTGCAATCATCCGCAATGGGTGCAATACCTATCACCATGGTCCGCCCTAGTATAATCACCCACAATAGGTGCAATACCTAGCACCCCGGTTCTCCCAGGTGCAATCACTCGCAATGGGTGAAATATCTTACACCATGATCCGCCCTCGTGCAACCACTCGCAATGGGTGTAATACTGACCACCATGACTGGCTTAAAGGTTATTTAAGGATAATACACTAAGCACCATCATCTACCTTTGATTTAATACATATGACCTACAGTTTATTACATAAGGTCTGTAGGTTTAAAAGATGTGCCAATCTCCATGAAAATCACATCAGTGACACGGTCATCTCTATCGGAACAGCATATTCATGCTCCTTGATTCGAGAATGCCAGAGCATACTCACCATATTGACTTCGTTCAGGTATATAGCATACGATTCACTTTGACAATAAAATAAACACAAAATAGTGAACATCCCAACCTCCTCCCGATGTGTTACACATATCATCTACATAGTAACTAAGTATATTGAATCAACCACCTTGAGTTCTGGCCAGATATGTCCAGCTTATCAAAATAACTTGAGCTCAATGCATCATATTTGCCACTTTATGGATATTACTAAGTAAATACACACATACCTAATGGCCCGTTATGATGATGATATCCTTACATGCTTATCACATAGAACTCTTGCAGGAATGAAGGAGTGAAATGTTGTAAATACCCCAAGTTTCATAATGCCCCAGACTCTAAAATTCTTTTAAACCTTCATACACAAATAAAAACTACTACATTCAAATAAACAAAAAGATAGAACGCTCAATTAAGATCCTTAATGGGTTACACACCCTGTTAAGGTAAACGACGTTTTAAACACCCTAATAAGATCTATGTGGGGCTCGACACCCAGCAAAGATTCATGATGAGTTATGTAGCCCATTACACATCCCAAGTCATGCACTTTATTAAGTACAGGAAAAATAGAAAACACATGCAAATGACAATTACGAAGGGCCAAAACAGAGCGCTCAACACCTCCATTACTCGAACAAACATTATACGATAACAAGTTATATCTATAGATGTCGTGTAATATACTCCATGGCCGAACTTGGAATTACCAAAGTTTGACCGTGGAGTAGGGGGACTATATATTTATAACGCTAACTCACTGTGTAAGCGACCCATTATGGGCGACCCACTATGGGCGACCCAACATAGACGATCCACTATGGGCAACCCAGCAAAGGCGACCCATTATGGGCTACTCGACGCGAGCAATCTAGAGGGTGCGACCCAGAACAGGATTAGCCAGTACAGGCAAAGCCAAAACAAGGCAAGCCGGCACTCTCTCCATTCTAAAGGGGGGAAGGACTTTTCATTCCCCATCTCACACGCACCTCCCCTCCCCTCAGCACTCCCCTTCCTTCCCTCTTCTAATTCTCTCTTCGGATCAATAATTGTTCAAGCCTCCTATTCCGCCCCCCCCCCCCCCCCCCCCCCCCCCCCCCCCAAATCTTGCAAGGAATATTAGGCTGGGTGTGTAACTAGAGCTTGCGTTCAACTCATCCTTATGAACCCCGTCTTATACAAAACTCCAATACGACGAATAAGTACACTGACCAAATTCATTGTAAACATATGTTTATAATGCTAACCAGGTACTTCCTTACTGGTTACCCATTATAGGCGACCCACTATGGGCAATCCAACGTAGACAACCGAATATGGGCGACGCAACATGGGCGACCTAGAGGGGGAGACCCATAAACAGAATTACCCAGAAGTGGTAAAGCCAAAACAAGGCGAGCCGGCACTCTCTCCCTTCTATATACAGTGGGGAGGGACTTTGTGAGCTTCCAATTCGAAATTGAAAGGCTAACCTTGTAGAAGAAAGAGTTGAGATGAGAAGAGAAGTTATAGGGGATGAGAAATAGAGAAGGAGATGAGAAAAGAGAGAGAAATTCCAAAGGAAATTCTGAATTTTATTGATTGAATGAATGAATTACATGCTTAGAGCTTATTTATACAAAATTAGAAACATTGAACCTAGCTAACAACACTTAACCGACTCCTAACTAATTCTGGCACCAAAATGCAACCGCCGCCAGGTTTGACTTTGCTTGACCCCAACCAACCTCCTCAAGGTGCCAAGACCAGCCTAACTAACTTTTGAAACATGGCTAACACAACAATGAAAACAATACCCGAAAGACAACCCAAAATTATAATCAAATCTATCGATTCATAACATTCCCTCCCTCTTGAGAAACTTCTTGTCCTCAAGGAGCAAAATTAGGGAGTTGGCTCTTCAAGAAATTGCAATTTTCCCGAGTCACAAAGCTCTTGTTCAAGTTGCTCCATTGCACCAACACTTCTTGCAATGCACCATGTTCAAACTACAGCATTCTTCGAGCCTTGACAGCAACTGGTTACAGCAGCAGCATCCCATTAGACCCTGCTTCAGGTGGCTCCCGAGCAACTTCAATTCCCTTCTTGACCTGCTTTTTAAGTAGAGAGACATGGAACACCGGGTGAACGTATGAATGTGAAGGTAAGTCAAGCTTGTATGCAACATTGCCAATTTTCTCTAAGATTTTGTGTGGACCAAAGAAACCGGCACTTAGCTTGACATTTCGCCTGACAACCAAAGAAGACTATCTATACGGTTGTAATTTAAGGTAGACCATGTCTCCAACTTCATAGCTTTTGTCTACCCTCTTTTTGTCAGCATAAAATTTCATCCGTGCCCGAGCTTGTTGGAGATAATCTTTAAGAACTTGCAAAGTCTGCTTCCTCTGCTGCACTAAATCACTTGCTGCTGAATCAGGAGCTCTCGGTTGCTGCAGCAACATTGGAGAAGGAGGAGGATAGCCATACAAGGCTTGGAAAAGTGAAGTGCCAATGGATGCATGAAAGTGAGTGTTGAACCAATACTCCGCTAAAGAAAGCCAATGATTCCACTCTCTAGGCCTTAGGAAGACCATACTTAGGAGGTATTGCTCCACACACTGGTTGACACGTTCGATTTGGCCATCCGTTTGTGGATGACAAGAGGAGCTAAGTGCCAACATTGTACCCATCAATTTGAACAACTCCCTCAAAAATGTGCTTGTGAAAATCTTGTCACGATCTGAAACAATGGATTGAGGCAATCCATGTAACTTGTAAATGTTGTCAAGGAAGATTCTTGCCCATTTTTCAGCAGTAACAGGTCAAGCAAGAGCAATGAAATGGCTATATTTGGTGAAACGATCCACTACCACCCATATGACTTCCTTGCCTTCAGACCTTGGCAATCCCTCAATGAAATCCATGCTAATGTTGATCCATGCTCCATCCAAAATGGGAAGGGGTTGAAGGAGACCCTTGTAACGATGATCGCCCAACTTGGTTTGTTGACATACCTCGCAAGCCTTAACATACTCACTCACTTCTTTTTTCAAGCTTGGCAAACTAAAGTAAGCCTTGACCCTTTGATAAGTACCTTCTATACCGGCATGACCTCCCCACGCAGCATCATGATAAGCTTGTATAATCTGATCCCTCAAACTAGTAGCAAAACTAACATACAGCTTGCCATGAATTCTGATCAGTACCCCTTTGTATTGAAATACCAACTTCATTGACATTCTTCCCTGCATCCTTCACAAGAGCATCAGCTACACATTCTTGGGCAAAAGAATCACCCTCATATGTCCTATAAACCTCTTCCATCCATGAAGGAACAACCGCTGATGTAGCGCTGCAGTATCCAACTTCAGCATCTTCAAATTTTATGGACAAAGCATCGGCTGCAGCATTCTCCTTGCCCCTTCTATATTCAATGTCATAATCAAGGCCAAGCATCTTCATAAGGCCCTTCTTTTGTATTCTTGTCACAATCTTTTGCTCAAGGAGATGCTTGAGGCCTTGGTGATCCGTTCGAATGATGAACTTGTGACCCTCCAAGTAATGCCTCCACTTTTCAACGGCTAAAAGAATTGCTAAATATTCTTTCTCATATGCCAACATAGCTTGATGTTTGGGACTAATAGCTTGACTCAAGTAAGCAATAGGCCTTCCATATTGAGAAAGAACAGCCCCAATACCTGAACCACGTGCATCTGTCTTCAACACAAAGCTCTCGGTAAAATTTGGCTTTGCCAACACTGGTGCAGCACACATAGCCGACTTAAGAGCTTCAAATGCAGCCTGAGACCTCTCAGTCCATGTGAATGCATCCTTCTTTAAGAGTTCTGTTAAAGGTTTGGCAATAGAACCATATCCTTTAATGAATTTTCTATAATACCCAGTCAAACCCAAAAAACCTCTCAATTGCTTCAAGGTTATTGGAATTGGCCAATCTTGCATCGCTTGGATCTTAGTAGGATCGGTGGAAACTCCCTCTTGAGAGATGACATGGCCCAAATACTCAAGCTTTGACTGAGCAAACGAACATTTGGACAACTTAGCAAAAAACTTGTGTTGTCGCATCACCACAAAAACTTGTCTAAGGTGAGTGAGATGATCTTCATAAGAGGAGCTATAAATCAGTATGTCATCGAAGAATACGAGCACTAATCTTCTCAAGAAAGGTTTGAAAAAATCATTCATTGCCACTTGAAAAGTGGCCGGAGCATTTGTTAGGCCGAAAGGCATGACAACAAACTCGAAATGCCTATGATGAGTCTGAAAAGCAGTCTTGTATATATCCAGCTCAAGGACTCTGATTTCATGATACCCCCGTCTCAAATCAAGTTTAGAGAAGAAGCATGCTCCATATAACTCGTCAAGCAAATCATCTATGACGGGAATGGGAAACTTATCCTTCACTGTCAAGGCATTCAGTTGTCGATAATTGATGCACATTCTAGCCGAGCCATCTTTCTTCTTCACAAGGATCACAGGTGAAGTAAAAGGACTATAGCTTGGTCAAATGAAACTCATGTGAAGTAACTCCTCAACTTGTCTCTCAATTTCTGTCTTTTGGCCATGAGCATAGCAATATGGCCTAATCTTGACCAAATCAGCACTTGCACGAAGAGGAATGGCATGGTCCACGCTCCTTTGAGGAGGAAGGCTCTTTGGTTGCTCAAAAATGTCCTCAAATTCTTCAACCAAAGCCTAAACTTCTGGCTTGATGTCTGGCTGCAGCTCAACAGAGGAGATCACAAACAACTGCCCGAGCCACTGCACTGCTTTCTTCCTGATTCCACCTTGAAGTCGTTTACCATCAATCAACTTGAGCTGAGCTACCTTTGATATGCCCTGCAGAGAGACCTTGGTGCCATGAACCTCAAATGCCACGGTCATTTTATCAAAATCAAACACCACCGGGTTGAAGGTTCTCATCCAATCCACACCTAGCACCATATCACAACCTCCCAAAGGAAGTACTCTAAAATCAAACGTGAATTGATGATCTTGCATAGACCATGGAAATGTTAGGCACTTGTTTTGAGTTGTTAGAGAATCGCCATCAGCCACCATAACCACCAATGGGTGAGTCTTTGTCACTTCATGCCTCACTTTCTTAATTAACTTGGGATCAACAAAACTATGTGTGCTCCCACTATCAATAAGAACACTGATAGAGGTTTTACCAGCCTTACCTCTGATTCTAATGATATTATGAGCTCCACTCCCGGTCAATGCCTTCATGGATATCTCAACTTCATCATCAGACATTTCACCTTGTGAAGTAGGTCCATCACTGTCTTCTTCTGCGTCTAAATTTTCACTGCCAGATACAGCACTAGCATGGGACCCCCTTGCATACATTAATGTTTGAGATTTGCACCTATGACCAGGCTGATATGGTTGGTTACAATGAAAGCATAGCCTCACTGAACTCTTGTCAATAGCTCGCTTAAATCTGGAGCCTGATTGCTCCTTCTGTTGAAGTCTGGAATTGTTGCCTTTGAACTTGCTCTGAGATTTGAGCAGCTGGAACTAAAGTTAACTAAGAAGAGGGAGCAGTTTAGGAGGCCAGATCCTCCTGTTATTCCTGATCCGTTATTACCTGCCAGTTTGCTAAAAGCAACACATCCGGTGAGGTCCTTTGATGAAATGAGGCAGAATGATCACACTCAAGTAGTTAATGTTGGTGTCAATGAAATAACTCCAGATCGAATTCAGGAGGTTGAGATGACTGCTGATAAGCAAGGCCACAGTGAGCAAATGCTGTCACGACCTTCAAATTGGAATGCAGGACCTGGTATACGAGCCACTGACTTGGATAGACCGCCTGATCTTTTGCCTCAGCAGCGTTCAGGCAGCAATGAGGATTCATCCAATAGCAGGAACCATAACCACAGACAACCTCGAATGCAGATTGATGCCTTTGAGGGAAAACAACCTCACTCTTGGCTAAGGAGGTGTGAACGTTACTTCCATTTTTATCACATTGATGAGTCAGAGAAGGTGCAAATTGCGGCTGTGTAATTTCTTGGTGATCATGAGGTGTGGTTCTATAGCTTGTTAAGAAGTAAACCTTCCATTACATGGAATGAGTTTGCAAAGGCCTTGGGTGCTCGGCATAGTGATGAGGATGGTAGTGATATTGTGGATAAATTCAATAAAGTTAAGCAAGAGACGACTGTGAAGGATTACATGACCAGATTTGAGAATCTTCGTGCATGCATTGTAACTGAAATTGAGGCCTCCGAGTCTTATTACGTATCAGCTTTTATAAGCGGTTTGAAGCCTAAGTTGAAGAACTTGGTTAAAGCCATTGATCCTACTGATTTGTATGTGGCTTTTGCTAAAGCTAAGCTTTATGAAGCAACGGGTCTAGCATCAGGTGATACTTCCAGATCTCATGGAAGCACCTCCCAATTTCAGCAAGGCAAAATCAGATCCAACAGAACAGATGGCAGACAACAACAGAAATTGTGTTATCGATGCAATCAACCTTTCCAATTTGGCCATAAGTGTAATCCCAAGTTTCTCATGAGTGCTGAAGGAACTAATGCTGGAGAGCTTACTGATGAGGGGGAAATTGCAGAGGAAGGAATTGAATTAGATCAGGAAAGTGTTACGCTCGGGCTTGAACCTTGAACGTAAACTAATATAATTTGGATAGATTGAGAGTATGAGATGAGAAAGAATATAGAATTTAGATGAGAAAGAAGAGTTTTAGAGTTAGATGAGAGAAAGAAGGGAAATAGATGAGAAAATAGAGAGAGTTACATGAGAGAGAGAATATTGATCTCAACTTGAGACAAATTTCAGATATTTGATTGAAATGAATTGAATAATCCTGAACATTACAACCCTTAGCTACTTATAGACAATCTTAAGCAAGCAATACATTGTATCAAGACTTAATGGCTAACCGACTAAAGAACTATCTAGAATATTCTAGACATTATTGCTAACTAACAACAACAATAAGCAGCAGCAGGCACAGCAGCACACCAGCAGCAGCCAGTAGCAGGACAGGAAGCAGCAGCAGCAGATATGCAGATTCAGCACACAATCAACAGCTTACTAACAGCCAGCTTATTACAAATCAGCTAATATAATACCAAGCTAACTAATGCTATTACATCTTTATTTAAACTAATTAACTCTATTCAGCATATTAACAGCAGCAACGCAGCAGCAGCACTGAAATTAACAGATTTTAACAGCTTTTCCCTCCAATTAGTTTTCCCGCCCATTTCATCAAATTAAACTCTAGCCTCCGAATTTCGGTTTGTAACAGAAAGTGAGGAAAGTTTGGACGACGCTGCAGTAGAGATTTCAGTTAAAGCTTTGACAGGTAATGGGGCTCATAGCACGATCCGGATCAAAGGGAAGGCTGGCAAAAGGTCTATTATCATTCTCATTGATAGTTGGAGTACTCGTAGCTTTGTTGATCCCAAAGTGGTCAAGAAAGTAGGCCATGAAGTGATAAAAACACATCCTCTTGCAATTACCGTGGCTGATGGGAAGCCAATAACTACTCAGAACAAATGCCAAGGGTTCTCTTGGCTGTTGCAAGACCGCAAGTTCAGCTATGACTTTAGAATCCTTCCTTTAGGAGGGTGTGATATGGTACTTGGGGTCGATTGGATGAGAACTTATAGTCCGATATTGTTTGATTATGCAAATCTCACGGTTTCTTTTGATGTACAAGGCTCTAAGGTCACATTGCAAGGGGTGTCAGAACAAGCTCAATTACAAGTAATGAAGGGAAGTAAGTTGAAGAAGGGCATTCAGAGTTGTGCATACCAGTGGGTTGGCTAGCCGTTTACTATTTCTTCCACTGCAATGATCGACATTACTGAACCAGAAGTGCAGGCATTGATCGCAGAGTTTGAGGATGTGTTCGAGGTGCCCAAGTCCTTACCTCCCAAGAGGAGTTTAGATCATGTAATTCCTCTCAAAGAGGGTGCAAAACCGGTGAAGATTAGGCCTTACAGATACCCTCATGCTCAGAAGTCAAAGATTGAGAAGCAAGTCGATGAATTGTTTAAGACCAATTTCATACAGGCCAACCATAGCCCCTTTGCCTCTCCGGTTATTCTTGTCAAGAAAAAGGATGGCACGGCTCGCATGTGTATTGATTATGGGCAACTTAACTCTATGACTGTTAAGGACAAGTTTCCTATACCAGTTATAGATGATTTGCTAGATGAGTTGTATGGAGCTCAAGTCTTTTCCAAGCTGGATCTATGGCAAGGATATCATCAAATTAGAGTGGGAGAGCAAGATCTGTACAAGACTGCATTCAAGACACATCATGGACACTTTGAGTTCGTGGTCATGCCATTTGGCTTGACAAATGCCCCAGCAACATTTCAGGCTCTTATGAATGATGTCTTCAAACAATTTCTTAGGAGATTTGTGTTGGTTTTCTTTGATGACATCCTGATTTACAGTGCATCGTTTGAGGAGCATTTGAAGCATTTGAGGGAGGTGTTTTTGGTCATGAGGAAGCATAAGTTGTATGCTAAGTTGGCCAAGTGTTCCTTTGCTTAAACTCACTTGGAATATCTTGGCCATGTGATCTCTTGTGAAGGAGTTGCCATCGATCCATCAAAAGTCCAAGCCATGAAGGAATGGCCTGCTCCGGTTACTTTGAAACAATTAAGAGGATTTCTGGGATTAACCGGCTATTACCGCAAATTTGTGGCTAACTATGGAGCCTTAGCCAAGCCACTAACAGAACTGTTAAAGAAAGACTCCTTCAGGTGGTCGGATGAGGCTCAAAAGGCTTTTGATGCTCTCAAAGCTGAAATGTGCAGAGCACCAGTTTTGGCAATGCCCGATTTCTCTTCAAGCTTTGTTTTAGAGACTGGTGCGAGTGGAAGTGGTATTGGGGCAGTGTTATCTCTAGGTGCAAGGCGTATAGCGTACCTCAGCCAAGCATTGAGTGCAAAGCACCAAGCTCTTTCTACATATGAGAAGGAGTACCTCGCCATCTTGCTCGCGGTAGATAAGTGGAGGCACTACTTGGATGGGCATCATTTCCTCATTAAGACTGATCACCAAAGTCTTAAGCACTTGTTAGAGTAGAAGATTGTCACAAGGATACAAAGAAAGGGGCTGATGAAGATGTTGGGGCTTGATTACGACATTGAATACAAGAAAGGGAAGGAGAACTCAGCTGCAGATGCATTGTCACACAGATTTAAGGACCTTGAGCAGGGCTCTCTTGGGGCTGTTTCCGTGATTTCTCCTTCCTGGATGGAAGAGTTACATCAGTCCTATGAGAACGATTCCTTTGCCCAAGAATGTATAGCTGCTGCCATTGTGGGTAAAGCGTGCAAGCTGGCTGCTAGTGCAGAAATATCTGTGACCCGAGGCATTATTAGAATTCAGGGGAAGTTGTATATTGGAACCTCGACTGAACTTAGACACCAAGTTACCAGTGCTGCTCATGATTCTTCATGGGGTGGACATTCAGGCATGGAGGGAACATACCAGAGGTTGAAGGTTCATTTCAGTTGGCCGGGAATGAAGAAAGAGATGAATAATTCTGTGCAAAGTTATGAGGTTTGCCAACAAACCAAACAAGGTGATCATAGGTACCAAGGACTTCTTCAGCCCTTGCCTATTCCAGAGGGTATTTGGCAAAACATAAGTATGGATTTCATTGAAGGATTGCCTAAGTCAGAAGGGAAAGAGGTGATCTGGGTTGTAGTTGATAGATTCACTAAATCTGAGCACTTTATTACTTTGGCTCGACCTGTGACTACTGAGAAGTTAGCTAATGGGTTTCTAGATAACATCTACAAGCTCCATGGACTACCCCAATCCATAATTTCTGATAGGGACAAGCTCTTTACAAGTCGGTTTTGGAAGGAGTTGTTTGGCCTTTTGGGAACGACCTTAGCACTTAGTTCTTCCAACCACCCTCAGACTGACGGTCAGAAGGAGAGGGTCAACCAATGCATTGAGCAATACCTTAGAAGCATGGTGTTTAGTCATCCTAAGGTATGGGGAAGATGGCTTTCCTTGGCGGAGTTTTGGTATAATACTCATTTCCATGCTTCAATTGGTACTACACCCTTCAAGGCGTTGTATGGGTACGATCGTCCAACTCCCTTGATGTTGCAAGGAGCTGGGGCAAATGTGGCAGAGGAAGAGGAGCTGGTGCATCAGAAGAAAAACATATTATGCAGCAGCTGAAGCATAATCTCAGCGAATCCTAAGCCCGAATGAAGTGGTATGCAGATAGAAAGAGAGTTGATCGAAATTTTGATGTGGGAGATATGGTATACCTGAAATTGCAGCCATATATGCAATCGACAGCAATAGTGAGGAAAAACGTCAAGCTTTGTGCAAGATTTTTTAGGCCTTACAAGGTGTTGGAGAGAATTGGCAAGGTGGCCTACAAGTTGGAGCTTCCACCTAACTCTTATATTCACCCGGTCTTTCATGTTTCACTTCTTAAAAAACAGGTCAAGGAGGGACTCAGCTCATTTCCAAGTCCTCCGAAGGTAGGATCCAATGGCTCATTAACCTTGCAGCCAGCTGCAGTAGTAGAGCAGAAGCAGGGTGCAGCAGGTGATTCCACAGGTCAGGAAGTTCGAGTGAGCTGGAGCAACTTGGATGAATCGTTTACCACATGGGAAACAAAGTGTTTCTTGATGAGTCAATTTCCTTCCATACATTCTTGAGGACAATAATGTTTTAAGGGGATGGGATTGTTATGTTTCTTATTTGTTTTTGATGTAATAAGGTGCTTTATGCTTGTAAGGTTTGAATTGTGTTTTAGGCGCCAAAGTCGGTTAGCAGTTGGGCGCAGCTGGTCAGTTTGGTGGCTGGTTTGAGTCGGTTGAGGGGGATGAATTCAATGTATCTAGCTTCCTATTAATAGGTTGATCTTGTATAATTCCAATTCATTGAATGAAAATTAATCAATCTCTCTGAGATTACCCTCTCTCTCTCATCTAACTCTCTCTCTATTTTCTCATCTCCTTCACTTCTTTCTCATCTCATATTCTCTTCTTCTTAGGTTAAGATCAAGATTTAATCTCGATCTTAACACTTGAGTTCGAAGGAGGGAGAGAATTCTGTCGGTAGAACCTTTTTAAGACCTATAACTGAGAATGAAGAAGAGGTGGAGACAAGTAGAGTTAAATATGATATAGAGAACCACATGGTGGTCGAAACAAATAAGTTGGAAAACTTTGCACCTGAGGCTAAAATGATAGAAGGCTACGAGAGGTGCTTGAAGGATCTGATGAGGACATGGAAGAAGACCATGAGGAGGATCCAGACCAGTCGGATGAGCCTGTGGAAGAGTCTAGGGGAGACCAGTCAACTGACTCGATGAAAAGACGAACATTGACAAGATTTGGCAAGTTCTCCTCGGAGGGCTTCAAGGGCTCTGCTTCAAAGAACTAGGATTAATGTCTCAAGGAGGCCTTTTTTGTTTTAAGATTAATGTCGGTTTTTGCACTAGGACTAAGTGTGTGTTAAGGGTTGAGTGGGATAGGCTTAATGGGAAGGTGGTTGGGTTTTTGTTACCCCTTACTGCCTCTAAGGATGGAAGGTGGTGGGGGGATGTGTTACTTCTTTTGTGTCTATCTAATGCAATGAAACTTTGTTATGTGAATCAATCTCTATCATTTGGTATTCTTGGTTTATTGCCTGTTTTATGCCTCTTATTATTTGCACATTTTTTATTACTTTCAGCATTTTTAAGACTTGGGATAGAATTGTGATGTTTTTGCCTTATATCATGAAATTTAATTATGTTATTTATGGAGCGAGCTTCGAGCTCTTGATTTCCCATGGGACATGGTTTGGCAGCGGCGAGCTACCAGAAGTGAGTATGTGGGATTTTCTCTTCCTTTCTTTAGGATTCTAATGAAAGTTCTATGCTGGAAAATTAGAAAAGTAGCTAGAGTGGCTGCTCAACAAGAGTTAGAAGGGTTGTCTAAAAAATTTAGACCTGATATTAGTGCCATTTTGGAACCACTTGCCAATCCACAAGTCATTGTAAAACTATTTCCTAGGCTATTATGTTCCCCCCTCTTAACCATATTGGGGGTATATGGCTCTTATGGCAATCGTCGCATTATGAAGTGCAGATTATTTATATCGATAATAGGGTAGCGTACACATCGGTACTAGAACAGTCTAGTGGTAAAAAGTGTATGGTATCATTTATATACACCCAAGCAAAAGAAATCGAAAAGGACCATTTCTGGAAAGAGTTATGTGAGCTTGGTCATATTAATAGCAACCCTTGGTGTCTAATTGGAGATTGGTTAGGACGGATAAGTTTGGGGGATCTCCTATAGATGATAGATGACTTGTGAGGATAAATGACCTATGCACACGTTTTGGCCTTGATGATATCCCGTGGTCTGGCAAAAAGTATACATGGGCAAAGTACATAAATGGTGTCTACATTCAGGAAAAGTTGGACCGTGCTTTGGTGAACCAAGCATGGCTTCAAATGTTTCCAAGTTCGTTTATCTATAACGGATTTGGACCGATATCGGACCACTCCTCGTTGTTACTATGCACAGAGGAGGAGGCTTGGTCCAAACCTGCCCCATTCTGTTTTCAAGCAGGATGGGAAAAATAGAAGGCTACAGAGAATATCATTCGTAGAGCCTGGACCACAAAAGTAAGAGGATCGAGAATGTTTGAAATAACTCAAAGACTAAAGCTAATTAAAAAGGCATAAAAGAAAATCGAGAAATCGCCATTGGACAGTTGAAGTACAATGTGAAAAAGAATGAAGATAAGATTTGCGAGACTCGGGATAAGCTTCTAGTTGACCCAGGTAGCCCAAGCGTGAATCAGAAACTTAAATGCCTTATAACACAGCGAGAAAAATTGCCATTCTTCTATCATAAGTACTGGGCCAAATTCTGGCGCAAAGAATGGCTCATAAAAGGGGATAGAAACTGATGCTTATTACATTCCATGGTGAATGCAAAGAGAAAAAGGAGATGTGTTATGAAGATAAAAAATGAACTAGGAATGGTGCTAACAGACAAAAAGGAGATTGCAGACATATTTATCCAGGAATTTAAAAGAAAGTTTAGATCCAGTGGCAAACAGGACCACTTCCTTTCCCTCTCCTCGATAAACGCAAGAGTGTCGGAGGAGGATAACAAGGGGCTTATCAGCGAAGTCATGGACTGTGAAATAAAGAGGGTTGTATTTGAGATGAACCCTCATAAGGCCCCGCGGCTGGATGGGTTTTCAACATATTTCTTTCAGACCTATTGGGGGGGAATTGGGGTGGATATCTGTAATGCGATCAGCGCCACTCTTAGGGGTGGGTCTCTGTTGAGAGAGGTGAACCACACATTCATTACTCTGATCCCTAAGGTGGACTGTCCTCAAATTATAAATCATTTTCGTCCAATAAGCTTGTGTAACATTTTATAAAATATGATAGTTAAGGTGCTAGCTAACAGGCTGAAGTTGATTATGAATAAAAATGTCAGTTAGTGGCAAGCGGCATTTGTACAGGGCAGATCAATTCAAGATAATATCCTTGTGGCCTATGAGATTATGTCGGCCTTCAAAAGGAAATAGGGCAAGTCATGATGGATAGCTGCAAAGCTAGATATTGAAAAGGCGTATGATAGAGTCGACTAGGCATTCCTCCACCACACGCTCCAGCAGATGGGATTTCATCAAAAATGGATTGACTGGATCATGAATTGTGTGACCTCCAGCTCCCTCTCGCTCCTCATTGATGACAAGCCTATGGGGTGGTTTACCCCGACAAGAGGGCTGCGACAAGGTGATCCCTTGTCGCCATACTTGTTCATCCTATGTGTCGAAGTTTTAGCTTACAACCTGTAGACCCTCAGCTTAAAGAAAAAAAATGTGGGATAGGGGATTGATGCACTTGATTTTTACATATTTTATTTCCCATTCCTGCCATATATTCGGCCTCTACATGTGTGTTTTTGTTGTAATCTAGGTACATTTTGGCTTAGAGTGCAACAGAGCAAACAAAGGCCGAAAAGCTGAAGGTTCAAGCGTAATCAAGGCATAATTGAAGAATACTTTGAGAAACCCAACCACGTGTGCAAAATAAGTACCCATCGGGTCAAGATTCGGTCAAAAAGTGTCTTTCCTTGGGCGCGTGGATCGATTGACCATGCATTTTGGCAATCGGTCAAGCTTAAAACGAGTAAAAGGCTAAACGAAGGGTATATATGACCCAATATTTTTCTAATATACTTATGAAACCACTCGGGTCACGTAGATCTTTTCGAGAAATTCTATTTGGTATATAATTTGGCCCATAACTCATTACGAATAAAAAGTTACGCTCGTTTTAAGTTAACTACGCAAGCTGCTAAGGGGGCGCCGATCTATCAGTTTGACCACAGAACGATCGAGGATGGCACGGGACCAACCCTAAAGCACGCCCCATGTATAACTATGGAGGGGGAGACCTAATTTCACATCTTTTTCCATGCCTCCTCTCCTCCCGAAGCCACTACGAGATCCAAGGGGTTCTCAAACGCCGAAGCGCAGGTGGTCGGAGTTCCGGAAGGATCAATGTCAACGTCAATTGAGGGAGTTTTCAAATCCTAGTAGTTTATTCATTGTTTTCTCTTTTTTTAGATGTTAATGATGTATAAAACTCTCATGGAGGAGTAGACTCTTTTAGTTTAGGGATGAAGGGCGGATAGCCGCCCGTATCCCAAATTTATATTATACTTTGACGATTAGTTTAGTTATGTTATATTCGCACCCCTGTGGGGAGTTCTTCATGATTGTTGGATATTTTTGTATGCGTGCTTGTAGCCATAACTAGATCTCCAACTTTATAGTGATTAGTCTTGTGCTTGTAGCCTAGATCATAACATAACAGGATTCCAAGCGTGGTCAGGGTTGAGGTTGTACCCAACCCTGAACCCAATCTTTTATATAAATTAATATTGAATTAAAAGTAACAAATGAATTAAGTAGTGCTAATGAGTTAACCTATGCTACACTTAAGATGCTAAGATAGGTTATGCCTTTAGACTAGTTCATTACCCTAAGTCCTAATTTATATATTAACCCAGGCTTAGAGCTTGTAGCCTAAGTCCTTCAAATCAACATCCTAAGTAAAATATAATGACGGGATACGTGTTAAGCTACCCTAAATTCACTCCCTAAACTAACCTCAATTAAATTGACACATTTACTTCATATTCAGTTTTATTTATTTAGCCAATAATTTATTCAAACTACAAAAAAAAAGCCCAAAAATTCAAACTGTTCGTTAATCACACTACAAAGAAAGTGGCCAATAGCAAAAAAGCAGTTTCTGTTGCTATTAGCTATTTTTTTGTTACTATAGCTTTTAGCAGCAAAATTTTATCAGTTGCTACGTTGTTGTTGTTGCCGCTGTCACTAAAAGTTATAGCAATAGAAAATTGCACCCCAATAGCAACAAACTGGTCATTGTTGCTAGATTTGTTACTATTGCCTTTTGCAACAACATGACAACTGTTGCTATTGGTTACAGCAACAAAGTGCTTTCTGTTGCTACTGGTTACAGCAACAAAGTGCTTTCTGTTGCTATTCGTTAGAGCAACAAATTGCTTTCTGTTGCTATTGGTTACAGCAACAAAGTGCTTTATGTTGCTATTGGTTACAGCAGTAACAAAGTTACACCAACGTCATTATAGTTCTGTCACTGTTGCTATTAATAATAGCATTGTACTTCTGTTTCTAAATTTCGTATTTTTCAACCAATTAGAACACATAATTGAAAATAACAAAACCAAAAACCCTACATCATCATCATACCAACAGACAAATTTGTCATCCATTGCATACAACTAGAATCATCCATAAATCCAAACAAAAAAACATATAGTTGAGCAAAACACAACATTCAATACAATTCTTCCCATCATTTGCAGGTTTAGCAAAAACACATAATAAACTTCATTCCCCATCTACCACTGCATCATCCTCGTCTTCTAAGACATCATCCCCATCTTGTTCCTCATAATAAACTTCATCATCACGAGATGAACTAGCTTCCTGTAAAACAAAGATAAACAAACCAAAACTTTTGTAAGGGTGGAGATCACTTGCCTTTAGAGTAGGTAGCCACATGTCAAAAGTGAATCGAGTGTTTTAAGTAAAAAAATAGTCATGTTGCAACTGCTAGCAAAGCCAACGTTTAAAAAGAGCAATGCAAATCCAAAGCAATTAAAAGAAACGATATCCAACCGGGCCTAAAGAAAAGGTTAAATTAATTAAGTAGTCTACAAATTCATCACATACAACCCAATATTCTTAGTTATCTAATTTATATACCAAATATACATAATATAAAATCACAAGCTTACAGAACTATAATTATTTTAACAGTATTATCACAAACCGCAAGCACCATTTGTATAACTACATGGAGCATAAACAAAAATACTAGTTTCACCAAGGACCAAAACTAGTACATACTTACATTTTTATTAACTTTACATCCATCCATACATTTTTTTGGCCCGGTTGTCATTTTCATGTAAACTTGAGGGGAAGAGGAGAGAGGATGAGAGAAGAGAAGGAATCATATGATAACCAACTGTATGAAAATACAACAAGGATAAAAGTAAACTTAAATAAATAAACAACCACCTAAGAATCACCTCTCTGAAATTTTAAGATCTGAATAATAACACCACCAACAACAAAACAACAACTTTTCCATCTTCGCTAAGATAACCTAAAAAAGCCGAATACAACCGAGTTTAGAACTAGACCTAGCAGACGTAGATCCAACCACCCAACAAGCTATGTTCTAAATCACTACAACTCGAGACCAACCTTGGTACATCCACCCAAGCCACCACAAAACTATGGATAGAAAATCCAAATAAATAAACTTCAACATTCAATCCAAAGTAATTAAAATTTGTATTATGTGGAATTCCAAAGCAATGCAAAAGCACACTAACCTTGTTTCCCCTCTTCGTCATAGTTGCCATTAGAAAATCTACCCACTCACATACAGATTTCAAGCTTTGTTTTACATCTTTGAGCTCAGCCTCCAACTTCCTATTTTTCTCTTGCTCTTGAGCCAAGAGAGAGCGTTTCACACTAGATCGACGGACTTTAACTCCCAACCCATATGTCTTCGCGTATCCATTCTTGTCTTCTTCGCCAACTTGTACAAAGATTTTTTTGCATTCCTCAACTCGTGCTGCCTCATCAAGATCCTGTGGAAGCTCTTCTAGTCTCCTATCAATCTCAGCCTGATATCATATTAATAAATGACGACCTTAACTTTTAGAATGGACACAAGAAAAAATTAAAATACAAAATAACTAAAGATAAACCATACTAGAGCAGTGGCAAATCCAACATCAAGTTTGGAAAAAAGATTTTGGCTGATGTGTTTGCTGAAACATTGTGAGCTCATCCGATTCTTTCCCATCAATTATCAACTGCACACACATATGACTTGTACTTTTCAATAAAAATTCTGCAAAAAATAGACCTCATTATTCAAAGCAAACTAGGAGACTAAACCAACCTTCTCATTGTGTCTCCTAGCAAGTGTCATAGTGCCACAATAATGTCTCTGTTTTGATTTTTTTTGGCTTTTGATGCCCCTCTTGCGGCGTTCCTAAACTCAAAACATGACAAGTGAAGAATACGTAACATAATATATTGCGACAATAAGCTTAGGGAAACATATTAGTATACCTGTCCTTTTGGAGAAATGCAAAATTCGACAAAATTCTTCCATTGTGTAACAGGTGTACCAGAAGGCCTATTCTTTAAAGCTATATCTTTCGCCCTTCCTTCAATGAGTTTGTTTCTCCACGAACATTTGTTACTTCTCCACGCTTGATCCATCTTTGATTTCACCCGTTCATAGGGCTATGTTCCTTCGGAAAAGTAGTATGATTGCTATATGCAAACAAAGAGCTATTAGCATGTAAACTTTATTGGCATATTTTCTCATTCCATAATTATTATATATTCTGACGGATGATGCTAAGTCCTTTAAATTTATATGATAATTATAAAATACATTATCTTCACTACATCCCATACGTGGGTAATCCTCCATTCTGGCATACTTCTTCATTCCTCAACATCGATCGGCAATGTTCTAGGATCACATGCGATAAATCCTATTGAAGATGACATTTTTTGTTGTGAATCTGAACATGGCTGGCCATGGTCGTTAACATCTACAAAAATTGGATCCTTTAGAGTGTGGATTTTGTTTCTTCCCCTCCTCTTTACAGATTGTTGTGATCCTACAAATTCAATGTAGTGGTTTTAGTATAATTTTAAACTCAAATACAAGATTACTCATTTCCCACACAATTGTGTAACATAACCTGAATCTTGACTGTCATTGGTTGCTTGTGTTTCTCCTCGGGATGATGTAGGAACATGACTTTCAGAACCTATATAAATGATAAAATTATCATAACATATCAAAATCCTTTTCATATGAGAAAAGCAGTAATCATTAGAGAAAATAATTGAATTGTGAAATAATATGTATATTAAACAAGAAACTACACAAATGAGATTGCTTAACCTGCTCCCTCGGAACTCCCAACATGTCCCTCCCCTTAAGGACAAACGGTATCACCGCATTCAGAAGCTTAAAGATGAGAAGCATTATAATGTAGTTAGAAAGCACGATTAAAATATAAATAGATGAAGATCATTAGAGCCAACAAATAGAATGCATAAGCTCACCTCTGGAATCACTTGGCGTTCTGAATCTTCCCTAATATCTTCATGCACCTGTTGAGGTTTCCTAGGGCTTCTTCTAACAGTAGAGGTCTGAAATAGGGCACGTTGAGCTTGGATAATCAGCATATTCTGGGGGTTCTCAACATCACTTCCACATTGTGGTAAATTTTGGGGAGGCTCAATGCTGCTTTGGTTCCTATGTGAAGATGAAGAAACCAATCTAGGACTACGGCGCATTTGTACAAAAGATTGTTGGAGCTTGTTCTTCTTTGACTCCATAAGATGCTACATAAAGATACCAACTCAGTTTCAATAAGTAATGTTCCAGTACCAAATACAAACCTATGTTAAAAATATGAGTCACACATTTAAATCAGTTACCATTACCATTTTCCTCTTTCCCTTGTTGCTCTTGGTGGGGGCCATGGCGTCCTTCACAATTTAGGGCTAGAAAATGATGCAACGTAATAGTATACATACAATGGTAAATATCAACACATCAAGTTCAATGACACAATTAAACCAAATACCACAACATTCAAATAGACAATAAGGAAATTTGAGTAAGAAGAAAACGGAAAATGTCGGAGTTATTTAATCATTCAAATACAAAAAATTTGCCATAAGCATATAAAAATATTCATAACATATCTCCTCAATCTTTAGTATCAATCATAATCATATAGGGTATCATCTTCTTCACTAGCACTATAGTAGAAGTACTCTTCATTATCTTCGTCAAGTGAAGTAGCCTCTTCTAAAGGTATGTGAATAATTGCCCCTTTAATATCTTCTCTAACAATGTCAATATCATCAACATTGATATCCATCATTGCTGTAGACGGAACGCAATCTATTTCTGGTATGTTTTCCTCTCCCATGTCAAATAAATCTCTTGGTTATGTCTTAGTGACAACATGCCATTCTTTTCTCTCGTCATCAGGAGTGTAAAACACTTGCAATGCATGGGAAGCTAGCACAAAAGGTTCATCTATTTTCTACAATGCTTTTAGGTTTACAAAAGTAAATCCAAGTTGATCTTTCTTGACACCCTTATTAGGATCAACCCAATCACATCAAAAAAGATTGACCTTTCTTCCTTGATGATAGTTAAATTCTAGTATTTCTATTAGCACACCATAACATGTTACCGAACCACCTGTATGTATAGTAGCAGTGACAGCAACACCAGAATTTTGAGTTACAGCTTTAGTGTCTACTGTTGAGACTCCACATGTGAGCCTAATAATTAGAATCCCACATTTGAGTTGTGAGAGAAAAGAGATTACATTATAAGTCTAGTGGGTTACTCCACCTATAGCCAATTGGTTTTAGGATGGAACCCCACTTAGGCTTATATGTGGATCTCGTAAGTTCCAACTCTGTGGGGGCGAAATTTAAGATGGTATCAGAGCAGGTTGATGATCATGATTTCTTGTTTGTCGCACGTTGTCCTCATAAAGAGGGGTGCATTTGTATTTATTGCGCCGAGGGCCTCTCCAGTGAACGTTGGATCCAAGTGGATCGGAGAAGGCGAGTATTGCATTTGTCGTAGACTCACATGTAAAGGAGAGTGTTGAGACTCCATATGTGAGCCTAATAATTAGAATCCCACATTTGAGTTGTGAGAGAAAAAAATTACATTATAAGTCTAGTGAGTTACTCCACCAATAGCCAATTGGTTTTAGGATGGAACCCCACTTGGGCTTATATGTGGACCTCGTAAGTTCCAACTCTATGGGGGTGAAATTTAACATCTACACTTTTGACACGAAATCTAAAACCATTGCAAGTGATTCGTGTCATTGTCTTTATCTGCATGTTAGGCCACTCACTCAACTGTTGTAGGTCTTTTACTACAACGGGATTCGCATGTAGATAAAGCTTTACCTAAAAAATTAAAAATAAATTAGAATAATATATGTATTCAAAATGTTGGAGTCGCTTGATAATGTTGGTGCCCAATATTATTACATCTTAGAACTTACATTAGACTCAAACCAAGTACAAAATTCTTTTCTGTGAATTTCTTCGATATCTAATTGTCTTATCTGGGTATTTTCAATTGAAAGCAGTTGCTTATGCCCTTCGTAAAAAAACCAACATAACATAATCAAAACAGATGATTGAATATGATAAGACGATTGAAATGGCATGAATCGTGAAAATGACTCACTCGATGTAGATGTGGATTTCATCACAATTGAACAAAACAAACCTATGTACCTCTTCTCTCAATTCGTCACAAGCAACTATATCCTTCTTCGATGTGTAACGACTTTTGAGAGAGAATATTGATAATCCTTGACCCACCTCACCATCATCTAAGTTTTTATTTCTCTTAGAACGAGTCTCTCTTGTCTCAACACTATGCAAATACATAGAGCAAAAAATTAAACACTCTTCTGCAAGGTATCCTTCCGCAATAGATCCTTCCGGCTGACTTCTATTACCCACATAATCTTTAAGCCTATGGAGGAACCTAGCAAAATACACACTAAGTAATTAATAAGACATATTTAGAAAAGTATGTGTTGATTATTTGTAGGAAAACAAAATCAAAAAGGCATACCTCTCTATTGGATACATCCAGCGAAAATGTACAATGCCAGCAACCTTTGCCTCATATGCCAAATGAATAGCTAAGTGCACCATTACATCAAAGAAGGAAGGAGGCAATATTTATTCAAGGTCGCAAAGAACTATCTTCATGCGATAATCTAAACACTCAAAGTCATGTTGTGTTGCCACCTTTGAGCATAAATCTCTTAAACAGTTGCATAGCTCAATTATTACCGGACTCACCTCCTTATTTTTTATTTTTTGCACTGCTAATGGCAACAACTGTTGCATCAAAATATGATGATCACAGCCTTTCAATCCATATATATTACGTTCCTTCATGTGCACACATCGTGCAATGTTGGATGCATATCCATTGGGGATCTTAATTCTAGCCAACACACTCATAAGATCCTTCTTCTCTTCACCACTTAGTGTGAAGCATGATGGAGGTAAAATTGTCCTTCCTCTTTCTTCTTTTGGGTGAAGATGCTTCCGAATATTCATATCTTGAAGGTCAAGGCGTGATTGTAATGTGTCTTTTGTTTTTCCTTCAATATCAAAAAGAGTCCCGATCAAACTTTCAGAAATATTTTTCTCAATATGCATAACATACAAATTATGTCGTACTAGAAGATGTTCCCAATATGAGAGTTGGAAAAATATGCTCTTCTTCTTCTAAGGTCCAACTTCATCTGGGCTTCTCTTGGTCTTTTGTTGAGATGCAAGACCCTTGCCTAGAATCACATTTAACCCTACCATCTGTTCCAACAACTCCGGCCCTGATCTGTATTTTGGAGCACGCCTCCTTTCGCTAGTTCCATTAAATGATTTTTTATTACGACGATATTTATGATCATCGCTAAGAAAGGGTCGATGTTCCTGATAACATAATTTCCGACTCCTTTTCAAGTAGTGAGAACATGTATCCATGTTACAATGGGGACATGCAAATTTTCCTTTAACCCTATACCCAGACAAATTACCATAAGCCGGAAAGTCATTTATTGTCCACAATAATGCAGCTTGCAATGAGAAAGTCTCATTCTTCAAGGCATCATATGTCTCCACACCAGTCTCCCACAACTCACTTAATTCCTGGATCAAAGGTTATAGGTAAACATCAATATCATTGCCTGGTGCCTTGGGCCCAGGTATGAGCAAAGAAATCAGGAAGTACTCTTGCTTCATACACATCCATGGGGGTAAGTTATACATCATCAGAACAACCGGCCATATACTATATTGTATTCCCATTATCCCAAAGGGATTGAACCCATCACTTGATAAACCAAGCCTAACATTGCGTGGATCTGAAGAGAAATTAGGGTAACATTCATCCAAATGTTTCCAAGCCATAGTGTCTGCTGGATGCCTAAGCTTACCATCTTTTGTGCGCTCATCTGCATGCCATCTCATGTATCCAAATGTTTTAGATGACATGAATATCCTCTTCAATCATGGTATTAAGGGAAAATGGCGAAGCACTTTGCTAGGAACTTTAACACCGTAAACAAGTGATACCATAACTCCACCATTTGTAGTTTTCCATCTCAATGAACCACAAATAGGGCATGTGTCACAGTCTTTCAACTCCTTCCAAAATAGCACACAATCGTTGGGGCAAGCATCAATCTTTTTGTAGCCAAAACCCAACTTTCGAATTATGGTTTTTGTTTTATAAAAAGAGTTCGGCAATGTCTCACCTTTTGGAAGAGCTCTTTTAAAAATCTTTAGAAAAGCATCAAATCCAGTATTAGTCACTCCATGCAAGCATTTTGGATGATATAATTCAACAATAAACGAGAGCTTTATAAATTCATCGCATCCAGGATACAATGGTGTATCTGCATCTTCTGTGAGTTTATATAAATTTTCAGCCTCAACATTGAGTCCCTTTTTAGGTGGTTCTGATGATTCAATCAAATTAGGAGAATGCAATCCATAAGCATTCTCTAATATTTCATGCATACAATCATCTGACAATTCATCAGAAGTATCCATCTCATTAGCAAAATCATTGAGCTCGGGATCCTCCACCTCCCCATGGAGATACCACTTGCTACGTGCGTAATTATCATCCATGCCTTTAAGTGTAAGGTGAAGTTTCACTCTATTTATGTCCAACACATATCGATTTGCACAAGTCTTACATAGGCAAGGTATCGACTCATCCACACCCACAATAGCAAGCGCATCAGTAACAAATGCTTCCACACCATCACGAAATTCAAGTGAAACTCGTGAGCTTTTCACCCAATCTTTGTTTTTAAACACTTCCATATGGACAAATCCTACACTTAGAATGTACAAATGTCATTAAAATAGGACAAAATATTAGTGAAATTACATATATTAATCTCTTATTGACCATAGGAATAGCATAAGATTTGATGATTCACTCAAATTAGGACTATGTAATCCATAAGCATCTTCTAACATTTCATCCATACCATCATCTGACGATTCATCATAAGTATCCATCTCACTAGCAAAATCATTTAGCTCGGGATACTCCACCTCCCCGTGGAGATACCACTTGCTACATGCATAATCATCATCCATGCCTTTAGGTGTAATGTGAAATTTCACTATATCGATGCCTAACTCATATCAATTTGCACAAGTCTCACATGGGCAAGGTACCGACTCATAATAGCAAGGGCATTAGTAACAAATGAGACCACACCTCGCGAAATTTAGGTGAAACTCGTGAGCTTGTCACCCAAGCTTTGTTTTTAAACACATCCATATAGACAAATCCTACACTTAGAGTATACAAATATCATGAAAATAGGACATAATAGTAGTAAAAGTACATTAATTACATATATTAATCTCTTATTGACCATAGGAACAGTGTAAGATTTGTTACAAGACTCAAATTCCATGTAATTTGTATTTTGCTAACTATAATCTGAATCAACAACTAAAATTCACTACACAAGCACCGAAACAAATCAAAAGCAAAAAAATGTGACAAAAACAAAACTCATCATCATGAAGCATCAAACATTTTAATCTAATACAATAGAACTCACTGAAATCTACATTTTTAAGAGAAGAAATATCTTAAAACACCATATGCTTAGTTCATATTTTCTCAAAATAAAGCAAAAATTGAACAAACAAATCATTATAGCATACATCGAAACTAACACTACACCAAAAACTAACACATTAGATAATCATATATTAAAATATTCAATCCTCAACAAATTGACTGTAATCTTACATTAAACTACTCAATCTTCAATAAATTAACATGAATCTTACATTAACCCTATTTTATTACAAACTAACCCTATTTTGTACATGAAACAACAAAATGATGAAACGAAAGAGTGAAGACCTAAAGATGAGATTTATAATACTTTTAAACAATGTAAACCTAGTGTAATCGGACAATGAACTGCAAATTAAACTATATCACAACCGAAATTGAAGCACGAAATTGATACCTTCGCAATAGAGTCCAGCTTGCAGTGTCAATCCCTTTCTCTCTACCAGACTTGCAATAGGGACACAAAACTGAATTAAAGAAGTGAAGAGCCAAGTGAAGGAACGAGCGAAAGAGAGAGCATAGAGACGAGAGAGAGAGAGAGAGCATACAAGAGCGAGAGAGAGAGTGAAGCAAGCGAGAGGCTGCTGCGAATAGAGAGAGAGTGAAGCGAGCAAGTGAGCGACGAACAGAGAGAGAGATTGTGATTTAGGGCATAAATTTTTATTTTATAAAATATTAATGAAATTTTCAATACTCAAATTTGAGTTTTGGCGGGAATTTTTTACCCAAAATTTAATTTTAAATTCTTGCCAATATTAAATTTATGCAATGTATTTAGAGGACAAAAAAGTTAATGTAACTGAATTATCTATGTGTCTTTGACAAATTATTTTTTTATTTTTTTAGAACGTAATATTGGAGAGAAGTGAAAATTTGTTGCTAAACTCATGACATATAAAAAATTTTCTAATAAAATACCATTACTAACAAACACAAGTGTACTATTCCTAATGCTATGTAGAATACTAACAGACTGATTTTCTGTTACAAAAGGGGTCAGCTTTGCATGAGATTTTGCATTTGCAACAAAAGAAAGTTTTTGTTGCTATTGGTAAATCAATTGTAACAAAAAATTTTCTAGTTTGTTACTATTGGTCACTTTTTTGTTAGTGTCACTAAGTCTAACTTAACACAATTCCCGGTGGATACGACTCGTATATCCGACAAAGCTACGACGATCTCGTACGCTTGCGAGTAGATGGTTTTAAAACACACTTTAAAGTCACATCAAGTTTTTGGCGCCGTTGCCGAGGAATCGGTAGGCAAAGTTGATTAGAAATTAACGAGTTGTTTTCTTTTTTTTTATTTCTATTTTATTTGTTTTCCAAAAAAGGAAAAAAGAAAGAACCAACTTATTTTTTTATTAGATTTTTTTTTTATTTACAATCTTTATACAGTCTTTTAACACTCTCTTTTATATAATCTTTTATAAAATATTTTAAAACCCTCTTTACCGATTTTAAGGTTTTTTTTTTATTTTCATTTTCATTTTATTTTGTTTTTAAAAAATTTATTCATTTTTCAATAGTTTATTTTTCTGTTTTTTTTCCTTTCTCGTTTATATTTTATTCATTTAATTTTTTTATTTTAATTAATTTTTTTAGTATGGTTGATTCCGCACCACGTACGATTGGGGACTACTTCATTCTCCTAAAGTCTGTCGCACCCGCCGGGGTTACATTACCTGCCATGGGGAATATTAACTTCAAGCTTAAGCCTAAGAGCATCAACATGCTTCCCACTTTCTATGGGAAGCCAATAGAGAGCCCTTATGAGCATCTTGATGCGTTCTTTGATATTTGTGAAACTTGTCACCATCAAGATGTCCCGACTGATGCTATTAGGCTACGTCTTTTTCCATTCTCGTTAAAGGACATAGCCAAAAGGTGGTTTCAGTCTCTTATGAGAGGTGAAATCACCACTTGGGCTGACCTCCAACAAAAGTTCCTGATCAAGTTTTATCCTAAAGCCAGAACTATGGCTGTTAGGTGTGCAATTAACAATTTCAAACAAAAGGATCAGGAACAATTTCATGAAAGTTGGGACAGATTTAAGGAACTCCTTAGAATTTGTCCCCACCACGGGTCTCCCAAGTGGGCTCTTGTGCAGAATTTCTATGATGGTCTCACGGCTTCCAACAAGCAAATGGTTAATGCTTCAAGCGGGGGAGCATTTAACCAACAAGATGAGGACGAGGCATGGACACTATTTGAGCGCCTCAGCGAACACTCTCTCAACCAAGCCTCTTCTGTGAGGGTGGTTAGAGGGGGCACACGCGGTGTCTACGAATTAGCACCTACCGATGACATTAACCTTCAACTGGACGCCCTTAACAGGAAGATTGATCAGCTTATGAACTTGCATGCGAATCCGACTAATGTGCGCCCAGTCTATGCAGCTGAGTTATCGAGTGGTACTACTCCGAGTGGCATTTGTTCGGGTGAGGACCATTCTGTGCTTAATTGTTCATATGCGTCACAATTTTCTGAATATGTACGGGAACAAGTTCATACAGCTCAAGGATATTCGGGAAATAGCGACCCGTTCTCCAACACCTACAATCCTGGGTGGCGCGATCATCCGAACTTCTCGTGGAAGCAAAACGCCAATCATAATATACCCACGAGACAACAAGAACCCAGCTTTGTAGGTAACACGCACCCTCCCATTCTGCAGGGAGGGCACATGTATGATACTTAACCTTACTCCAATGTTACCCATGATAAACCTCCTTCCCCACCTCCAGGATATACTTCACAATTTCAAGAGCGTATGCTCTACTTTATGGAAGACACTACACAACTGGTTCGGTCTCACTCTCAGTTTATAGCTAGATTAGAAGACCAGATAGGACAATTAGCCCAAGCACTTCATAAGCGAGAGGAAGAGAGGTTACCCTAACAACCTCCCACACTTCCAGTAGGGTCAACTAGCTCTAGCCCAAACTTGCCCCCTCACAAGCAAGTTCGGGTTGTGTCTGTGTCTAGGGAGGGGTACCTTCAAGATGTGGAGGTCGAGGTTGAGAAGGAGAGCACAAACCCATCTCCCACTGCTGACAAGGAGGGCCCACAAGATAGGTTTGCTGAACCTACTGTCCCTTTTCCTTCGGCCCTTAGAGAACCGAAGAAGAAGGATGACCAAAAGAGAACTGAGCTCATAGACTTGTTTAAGGACGTGAAGATCAACTTACCGTTGATCGAAGCTATTAAACACATTCCTATGTATGCCAAGCTCCTCAAGGACCTTTGCACCAAAAAGAAGTGCGCACAAGCGCATATCTCGAAGAAGGTCCGGCTCACCGAGAAGGTGAGTAGTATTTTAGTATCAGGCACCCCACTCAAGTTTCGAGACCCCGGGGCTTTTACAATTCCATGCATCTTAGGAGAGCGTTGCACTAGCTGAGCCTTGCTAGATCTAGGAGCGAGTGTAAACCTCATCCCTTACTCAGTTTTTCGGGAATTGGGTATAGGAGACCTTTAGCCAACGAATGCGACACTTCAGAGTTGGCTGATAGGACAGAGCGAGTACCTCATGGGGTAGTGAAAGATGTACTTGTCAAGGTTGACAAGTTTGTCTTCCCTGTTGATTTTCTAGTCTTAGATATTGACCCTGCTCCTAGGCAAAAGCACAACGCTCCTATTATTCTAGGTCGACCGTTCCTAGTAACAGCCGGCACTGTGATTCACTGTAGGACGGGAGTGTTGGAGGTTTCTTTTGGAAATCTCAAGGGAAAATTGAAGGTTTCGAACTTTGTTTGACACCCTGAGACTGAGGACGAGTTGGAATGCTACAGGTTTGATGATATTGACCCTTTGGTAGAGCCAAGTAAGCCAGATTCTACTAAAAGTGACTATTGTAATAGTGTCCTGTCTGTGTCGATAGCTGTGCTTCATCACCTATACCTAGTAGGCTAGAGATTTGCGACCTCGATGATGGTAATGTTTTCCTCCTTGCTAGTCACGGGTATAGAAATGCTGTTGGGTTTGGGGATTGTCCCTACTGGGTCAACCTGAGTTTTATGGCAGGCACTGCCTCGGATTTTGGTTGACATTGTGCTCTAAATTGCATCTGGCTAAAGACGTTAAACTTAGCGCTCTTGAGAGGCAACCCAACCTACTTTTAATTTTGTTTTAATTTGTTTTTTCACATAAACTCTCTCAATTGTAGGTCCTTTTATTATCCTACCATGCTAACTTTGTTTCTCTTTTACTAAACACTTGTATAATCCCTATTTCTAACACTACTAACAAGTCTGTTTAGTATTCTGTCTTCTATGTATTCGATTGAGCTTGCTATTTCTGTCTTCCCTTTTTGTATTTGCTCTCCACGCATAGCTGAATATACCATACCTCAGGTTGTCTCTTTCCTTTCCTTGCTTATATTAAATTTCGTTGATTTGCATTGAGGACAATGCAAGGTTTGGGTTTGGGGATGGCAGATGAAAGTCAACTTTGTTTGTCCTTCAAGCTTAATTTGGCATAAATTAGCTACATTTTTTAAGGCATAAATGAGTATAAGGTTGTTTGTGACCATTATTGTAGCCTAGTTCTGTGATGTACTTTGACAATTAGAATGATTATGAGACGAGAATATTGCTGGATCAGACTTTTGAATCTACATTTTTGTCTTTTAACTAGTTAATGAGATTATTACTTTTCACCCTTAATCTTGTGACATATCCTACTATTTGGGTTGAAATAATGGTAATAATTTTAAGAATAGGAATCCACTATTCTACTTCTAACAATGTTGAAATCAATTGTACAATTTTTTATCTTAAGTAGCCCTTTAAAAAAAGGAAAAAAAGAAAAAAAGGTGACTGGTTGGTTCTTGTAGCCCCTATGCCTCGAGCAAGTAAGCCTGTAGGGGTATCTTAAAACCTGGTACCTTAAGCCAACTGGGTCGGGAGCTGCCCGTCGAAAGCTTCCTTTATGGGCCACAGGGAAAGCTTAAGAAGAATCAACTTTGTAGTTACTAAAATAAGCACTAATATCTAAAAAAATGTGTGTGCTAATGGATTAGGTTGTGGATCCTTAAGACTCGAGCCATTAGGTCCGTAGGGGTCTCTTAAAACCTGGTACCTTGACCCAACTAGATCGGGAGCTGTCGGTCGGAAACTCGCTACATGAGTCTGAGGGGGACACACCTAACCGAGTGAAAAAAGAAAAAAAAGAAAAGAAAAAGAAAAAAAAGGGGGGAAACAAGAGAGAAAAGAGAAGCCTTTTGATTTCACTATTAATTAGTGGTGAAGGGTTAAGATAACTTGTTCCTTTACTTATTATCTTTATGTCTTCTTAAAGTCAAAGGGTTTTAATGTAAGACGAAGGGGAGAGAAGTTCTAAGATCACTCGCTAGTAAAAAGACCTTAATGACGGCAACTTAAGTTAGAACTAGTGTAATAATAACGTCATATAAAGATTTGCTACTCTCAAATACACTCTTAAATATGATTGAGCAATAATTTTCACAAGTGACCTTTGCAGTTAAATGCCTGAATCAACTTTTCCGCCAGTATCTAGCTTAAATTGAATCGTGCTTGAGGACAAGCAAGGTGTGGGTTTGGGGATGTTGATGCAATTGATTTTTACATATTTTATTTTCCATTCATGCCATATATTCGGCCTCTACATGTGTGTTTTTGTTGTAATCTAGGTACACTTTGGCTTAGAGTGCAACGGAGCAAACAAAGGCTGAAAAGTGGAAGATTCAAGCGTAATCGAGGCATAATTGAAGACTATTTTGAGAAACCCGACCACGTGTGCAAAATAAGTACCCATCGGGTCAAGATTCGGTCAAAAAGAGTCTTTCCTTGGGCGCGTGGATTGATTGACTATGCATTTTGGCAATCTGTCAAGCTTAAAATGAGTAAATGGCTAAAATAAGGGTATTTATGACCCAATATTTTGCTAATATACTTATGGAACTACATGGGTCGCGTAGATCTCTTCGAGAGCTTTGATTTGGTATATAATTTGGCCCATAAATCATTACGGATCAAAAGTTACACTCGTTTTAAGTTAACTGCGCAAGCTGCTAAGGGGGCGCCGATCGATCAATTTGACCACTGATCGATCGGAGATGGCACGGGACCAACCCTAAAGCACGTCCCATGTACAAATATGGAGGGGGAGACCTAATTTCACATCTTTTTCCACACCTCCTGTCCTCCTCTTCTCCCAAAGCCGCTACGAGATCCAAGGGGTTCTCAAACGCCGAAGCGCAGGTGGTCGGAGTGCCGGAAGGATCAAAGCAAGGATCAACGTCAATGTCAATTGAGGGAGTTTTCAATTCCTAGTTGTTTATTCATTGTTTTCTCTTTTTTTAGATGTTAATGATGTATAAAACTCCCATGGAGGAGTAGACTCTTTTAGTTTAGGGATGAAGGGCGGATAGCCGCCCGTATCCCAGATTTATATTATACTTTTGGCGATTGGCTTAGTTATGTTATATTCGCACCCCTGTGGGGAGTTCTTCATGATTGTTGGATATTTTTGTATGTGTGCTTGTAGCCATGACTAGATCTCCAACTTTGCAGCGATTATTCTTATGCTTGTAGCCTAGATCATAAAATAATAGGATTTCACGCGTAGTCAGGGTTGAGGTTGTACCCAACTCTGAACGCAATCTTTTATATAAATTAATATTGAATTAGAAGTAACAAATGAATTAAGTAGTGCTAATGAGATAACCTATGCTATACTTAGGGTGCTAAGATAGGTTATGCCTTTAGACTAGTTCATTACCCTAAGTCCTAATTTATATATTAACCCAGGCTTAGAGCTTGTAGCCTAAGTCCCTCAAATCAATGTCCTAAGTAAAATATAATGACGTGATACGTGTTAAGCTACCCTAAATTCACTCCTTAAACTAACCTCAATTAAATTGATACATTTACTTTATATTCAATTTTATTAATTTAGCCAACAATTTATTCAAACAACAAAAAAAAACCCAAAAATTCAAACTGCTCTTTAATCACTAAGTCTAACTTAGCACGATTCGCTGTGGATACGACCCGTATACCCGACAAAGCTACGACGATCCCGTACACTTACGAGTAGACGGTTTTAAAACACACTTTAAAATCACATCAGGGGTCAAATTAGCTAGCGGACCATTGGTGATCCCTTGTATTTTCTTTGAAGATGATTGTCTTCTTTTCTGCGACGCGAATGTGAAGGCAGCGCAAAGGCTCTATAGAATAGTTCGGAAATTTTTTGAGGACTCAGGTCTGGAGGCTAACAAGACTAAATCCTTAGCCCTTTTCTCTTCAAATTTGGATAGAAACCAAAGACAACGCATCAGTGATATTCTAGAAATCCCGGGAGGTACTCTTTAGGGAAATACCTGGGCTATATGTTTGGTCCGGGTAGATTTCTCTCTCGGGTTGCTGGGGACTTGGTGGGCAAAATGGATGCTAGGATATCTAATTGGAAGGCTGGGAAGTTGTTAAAGGCTGGAAGAGCTACGCTTATCTAGGCCTCTTTGGAGACAATGCCCAGTCATGTCATACAGTGTTTCAGATTGCCTAAGAAGGTCTGTAAGAAGGGAGATAGTTCTTTTGGAATACCATGGATAGAAAGGGGCTAAATCTTGCAGCTTGGGGCAAGATTTGCAGACCCAGAGGAGCAGAAGGATTGGGACTTCGTAAATTGGAAGCGGTTAATCTTGCTTTCCTTTGCAAACTAGGCTAGAAGATTATTAAGGAAATGATAATATGTGGATAAATATAGTTAAAGGAAGACATCTTAAGAAGGAAGGATTCTTCGAGTATAGAGGTAAAGGTACTGATTCTCCAACTTAGAAGGAAATTCTGGCTTTTAGACTGATGCTGAAGAAAATTCTGAATGGAAAATAGGAACCGGGACGAGGGCGAACTTCTGGCTTGACTGGTGGGCCAATGATGGTCCTCTTTTGGATTCGAGGGGCGGAGAAGAGGGTGTAGCCAATATATCACTCAAGGTGGCGGACTTTATATCTGATGGAGATTGGAACAGGGAAAAGTTGGAGAGGATGGAGGACCCCGACAGTTCGAACAACATTTTGGGTATCCCAATCCCTAAGATGCTAGTGGAGGATCAGCTGTGCTGGGGCTTCACAAGCACCGGGGTTTTCAATGTTAAGTCGACTACGTGGTTAGTGCATAACCTTAACTAGAAGGACAGAAATGGGTGGGAGTTTCGTTGAATTTAGAAATTGGATGTTCCTCCCAAAATAAAAGTCTTCATGTGGCAAGCATTAAATGGTTATTTGGTAACAGAGGCATTGATGATCAATCGTTTCCCGGAGAGGGATGGCAGTTGTGTCTGGTGCGGGAATGGGAATGAAGATGTGTCGCACATCGTTCTGATAGGAATTGATGATCAATCGTTGTGAATCTAGTAGTGACTTTTAAGTGGATTCATCTCCCACCTTACAAACTAAGACTGGTAAATGAGATGAGACAAAGGAAAGGAAATAAGAACGTTGACAAGTTTGTCTCTCTTTGCTGGCATATCTGGAAGGACAGGAACAACATATTGTTTAAAGGGGAAAAGCTGAGTCCTGCTCTTCCTGTCAACCACGCAAAGGTTTTGGTAATCGAATGGAATTGCCGGAATACGATTGAGGAAGAGGAGGGTGTTGAAGGTCAGAAGGTCGTGACAACGAGCGGTATGACAAATGGGTGACTTGGACTCCTGATCAAGGTTGGATAAAAGCAAACTTCAACGGCTCTAGATGCTCAAACAAAGCAGCATTGAGATTTATTATTCGAGGTTTGAAAGGCAACACCATTTCTGCTGGATCTAGGAAACTTGGTAATGCGTCGATTATTGTTGCTGAAGCTATTACAGAAAGGGATGGGCTCTATCAGGCCATAAATAAGGGTGCAAAAAAAGTGGTTCTCGAAGGAGATAATAAAGTGGTGATTAATGCTCCAAAAGGTGACTTTTTGGTTTTGAGTGATATTGACACTATTGTGAGTGAGATTAGAAGCATCAGCGATAAGTTAAGCAACATCAAGTACTCCCACGTTTACAGAGAAGCTAATAGATCAGCGGATTTTTTAGCCAGTGAGGGCTACGAGAGAGTGGGGTTCCAGGTGGAGGAGACTGTGTCATCTAGGACTCTCCTTCTCATTTCCAAAGTCGAAGCCTTGGGTCGTTCTTGTTTCAGGAGGAGGGCCTAAGGATATTTTTCCTGGTTTTACCTTTTTTTTAAAAAAAATGAGTTGTTAGAAAAATTGACTAACATTCAAGTATTATAATGAAGGAGAGATCAATTAGAGAGATCTTACAAAATGATGAAACCGCGCAGTGGTAAAGACAACTGTCCTAAAAGACAATTTGACCGCTGCTCCGCTGCACACAGTATAACCGGCGGCCATCCTCCAGGATTAACGCGATCTGACTCTTAACGTGCTGGGTAGGAGTGCTAAAAAACTTTGCCCCCAAAAAAAAAAAAAAAAAATCTAGAAATCCAAGCATTGAAGCAAACAGTGGGCCGATCTGAAATCGACCTGGGAATTTCATCGTACACCTTGCTTGCACTGTCTAATAAACACCCTTTACAGTACATGGGAATTGATGAAGTTCTTACAAAGGTATCTTGACAGCGCCTAGTTTTGATATCCTTAGAACAGAGCTGTTGGTCGGTAGAGAGAAGAGAAATAGAGAATAGTGGGGATTTGAGAGAGAGAAAAGATTGGGTAAGAGAGAGAGTATGCATTTGAAAGCGGGATTTTTTTATTTTTTTTTTAACAGAAAGGGTCCTTTAAGCCTGTGATGTCAATAGGGGCAGTAATAAGGATTTCTAACGGTTGAAATGACCCCAGCAGCCATAAATGGCTAGTAATAAATTGCAACTGTAAAATAACGGACGTAATAAATAGCAATGGTTATATTGTTAATTACCTATGAATCTCCAACAGTCATATTTAATGACATTAAATGGCTACGGATAAGCGGCTAGTAATGGATATTGGAAAATTATTCCCTGAAAAATAAATATACCGGTAAGAGAAAGTTCACCCACATAATTTTTCTAACGTGGGATACAACTCCCCATAAAACTGAAGATTAACTTGTATCATTTTTCCAACATGAGTAACTCGAGCTTCTTTTGGAGTCAAGCGAGTTGTTTCACGCCTTGAAGAAACAAAGATCCTTAATGGCTACTTATGTTTCCCATAAGCTTGATCTTAACAAGGTTTTTGATCAGGTGAATTGAGAATTCCTTGAGTTTATACTTCATAGAATGGGCTTTTTATTTTAATTGGATTCAAAGAGTTATGAAGTGTGCTTCAATGGTTAGTGTGACTCTATTTCATTGGTGAGTGACTTCAATACTAAGGGACCTTAGGCAAAGTGACTACCTTTCCCCTGATTTATTCATCCCAGTGATGGATTTCCTTTCTTAAATGATGTGCATTTATGTAAAATGGTACCCACTAGAGCCCCAAAGTGAAGAGTTTGTGGGCTATTGCATCTCACCTACTTTTTCCAAGTGATTGCCTCCACTTGTTCAAGATTAATTCCTATAGCTATATTCAAATTAAAAACATCACCAATAGGTTTTGTCAAACGTTGGGGCAACAAGTGAATTCAAAAAATCCGTAACATTTTTCTCTTTTGGTGCCCCTCCCCATACTAGAGCTTGGGTATTTGATTTGTTTGAGGTCTAGCACTTCAATAGCAATGATAGATATCTAGGCTAGCAAATATTGCGGGGAAGAATAAATTCTAAGTCTTTTCACACCCGCTAAAAAACATGAGGAAGAAAAATCCAAGGGGACAAAAATTGATTATTACCCTATGCACCGGGGTAGATGTTAATTGAGGCTGCTGTTTCAACTATCTCCTTTATGTTATACACTGCTTTAAGTTCTCCACAAATTTTATTAAGAAAATTAAATTCCCTAGTTATATATTCTAGGTGAAAAGGGGAGGATGACTCTCATAAGCATATCCATTGGGTAAAATGGGACACGCTTTCCTTAATAAAAATAATAGATTTTCATGATATGGAGGGCTAAATTCACCCTTCCTTGAAAACAAGCATGGAACAATGTTGGTCATGCCAAACACCTTATGGGCCCATTTCTTGAAGGGAATCTACTCCCTACATATTGATTTCTTGGATGCTTCCATGGGATATAGATCTTTCTAGGATTTCATGTAACATTTTTGCGAGAGGAATGGTTTGTAAAAGGGCATTTGGTGGAACATCAGTAAAGGTGAAAAGGTTCGTGTTTGAGAAGATAGCGGGATTCTCACATTGCAAGACCTTAAAGTCTCCTCTCAAAACCTCCCAATCGTAATGTTGGTTTGGTAACAGACTATATGAACTTTGATTCTAGAGCATGGATGCCTAATTTGATTCCTCCCCGTGATACATGTATTAGAGTGAAATAAGTGTAAGGGGTTAATCATCAATTGGTATAAATACTTGTATTAGCTTTGCAATTAGGTATGAATAACAAAATATAACTTTCTCTCTCCTCTTCTCTTCTTCCCCAAATCCCTAACCCTAATTAGGGGTGTAAATGAACCAAATGTTCAATGAACTACTCGTGTTCGAAATCGATTAAAACTCGTTTATGTTCATTTTCAAGGCTCGATATCTTATCGAGCCAAGTTTGAGCTGGCTCGATAAGGCTATCGAGCCCAGCTCGAACAGGGTAGTGTTCGGATCGTTAGTGTTCATGAACAGCTCGATAAGGGATCGATAAAGGCTCGATAAGGGCTCGATAGATGCTCGATAAGAGCTTGATAAAATGATTGATCTAAGCTCGATAAGGCTCGTTAAAGAGCTCGATAAGTATTTATTAAAAACTCACTAATAATAGTCATAATATATAACTGTATTGGCCCCATATATATATATATTGACAAAAATAAATAAAATAAAAGTCTTCGTTTGATTATTAAAGTGTTCAAATATTGATCTTTTAGTTGCCTAATTTAAATTTTGAAAAATTTAATTACCAGATTTTTTTAAAAAATTTATTTAATCACCCAAGTTATTTAAAATGAATAAATTAGTCACCCAACTTAAATTTTAAAAAATTTGGTCACACTACTCCTAATAAAATTTTTATCTAGTCATCCAAATGTTTTAAAATTAATTAAATTCACTACTCATGTAAAAATAACAAAATTAATCATATTTATAAAAACATAAAAATTATTTTAAATAAAAAATAACCCATGATAATTTGCGTATAGTTATAATTATAAAAACTAAAAGTAAAAATATTTATTTTAAATTAAATACTTAATTAAAATATTCTCTCCAATTCATCCTAAAAATAATTTGTTTCCCAAAATCTCCCCAACCAAATTTAAATTTTGGTTTACAACAAAAAAAAAAAAAAAATTTGGCAGGAAAATTGTTTTTATGATGAATTTGAGAAGAAATTTTGATTAAGTAATTAATTGAGTGAATAGGTTCATATTCCATCATTAGTATTTTACAAAACTAGGCCGATAAAATTATCTTAAATTTAACTTCACCATATGATTAAATTAATACAATAATCACTAAAGCATCACAACAGAAGCCCATTACGCAGCAATTTAAAAAAAGAATTTACCTTTAATTTAATCACAAGTATTAAAAAAAGATACGTATATTTTTAATCATAATAAACTTTTTTGGATTAAATAATCATAATAAACTTGCATGAACAGTGTATAGCATATCTATATAATAAAGTTAAATTAATAAAAGTTAAGGACAATTTCTTTCTTCCGTAGGTGGTGCATAAAGAATATAAAAGCAAAAAAATCAGAGAAAATTAATAGAGGTGCAAAAGCTCCATATGATGCTATAAGTTCACTTTGTAAATTTTATTTCAAACTATTGGAATTTGGTTTCTACATAGTCTAAACTATATCGAGTACAAAGACTACAGAGAGCTAAGCTATTAGTCGCAAACGAATTTTGTTGGATAAAATGTAAAATACTTAAATAAGGGCCCAGTCTCTACCACGCATCCGCACACGATTTGCGGGTTTTGGCGGCTGTTGGTGTGAGCGGTGCATCGTGTGGTTTTGAGAGGGGACACGCGTCCCTCATCTGGGCTAACAGAAGTGTATTTGTGTGAGATTTGAATAGTTCATCTCGCCTAATCCAACGGCTCACGTGCACCTCACACGGATTGCCTTTTGCCTATAAAAGGGGGTGTTTTCTGATGAGAGAGAATGGTGTTCATTTTTTGGGGTTTCTACTTCAGTTCTCTCTCTCTCTCTCTCTCCTCTCCCGGTGCATCTTCAACCTCTTAGGGGCGTTTTCTAGGGTTTTCCCTAGGGATTTTCTTTACCAAAACCTAGCTAGTAAAGGAAGGAACTCGCTGGTGCTGGGAGCCATGAAGGCTGATCGGCTAGGATCTAGGATCGTGATGGCATAGCAGCAACTTGGCTTGGAGTTGGTATAATTTCTCTTACACTCTCTTTTATTCTTTACTGATTTCGTGTAAAGGGTTGTATGAAAAGAGGTTTATAATTAATAGCTTAGGTTTTGATATGGAAAGCGCCTTGTACCATTTATGCGGTTGTTATCGTTAAATAATTAATAAAATAGAGCTCTCTAGTGGTAGGGGGACTATTAATAAACTAACAATAACCTGGTTCGTTTTTGATATGGTATTTATTATATTTTTATAATTTAAATTTTATTTTTTGGGTGATGCTGTATGTTACATGTCAATATTTTTGTTTTATACTATATAACTTATAGACTATTTTAGGTGAATTAAATGACTTCAAAAGAGATTTAATACTATGTTGGAATTTTTTTTTTTTTTTTTTTTGGCTCTTTGGATTATATTTTATAGTATAGGTTGACCATGCTTTAGTAAAATGTAATCAAGCCTGTTAATGAGCTTTGCTCGATAATTAGCTCGGTTCGATAATGCAAATGAGCTTGATTAGGCTCTTCACATAAATAAGGAGCTCGGTTATGCTGCATAATAATATGAGCTCGATTGGGCTCTGTTGGAATATGGTTTCTAAATAGCCTAAACTATGTCCGAGTATAATGATCGGAGAGAGCTAAGCTATTAATCACAAACAGGTTTTGGAGGATAAAATATAAAAATACTTAAATGGGGATTTTACTTAAATATAATGTGATTTTATATTAAGTAAAATAAATTAAATATAAATAAGAATTTTACTTAAATATAATGTGATTTTATTTTTAAGTAAAATAAATTAAGTAAATATAATAAATTAATTTAAGTATTTAGCCTTTTTTTTTTTTTTAAAAACAGTGCACAAAGCTTTCTTGGTAAGCTTTCTGTTTTCCCACCCAGGCTATGCCACGTGTCGCCACGTGAGTGGCGGATCTTGCGGCTCAATCTGACCCGTTGGATTGGCTGATGATCCCAGGGCCCTCGGTGCGCCACGTGTCGTCCATCTGGGCACATGGGGTGTGTTTGTTTGAGCCCATCTTGACCGTTCATCTTTCTTGATCCAACGGCTCACGTGAGCCTTACACGGATCACCATTTTCATTTAAAAATAGGAGTTTGAAGAGAGAGAAAAAAGGGTCTCATTTGTGGGCGTTATTTCACCGATTCTCTCCCTCTCTCCCCTCCATTTTTTTTTTTTTTTGAACACCCTCTCTCCTCCATGTTTATTTTCAACCTCTTGGGGGTGTTTTAAGGGTTTACCCTAGGAGTTTATGGTGCCAAAACCTAACTGGTAAGGGATGTAACTCACCGGTGCTGGGAACCACGAAGGGGGATCGGTTTAGGATCTGGGATTGTGATGATATTGCAGTTACCAGGCTCGAAGTTGGTAATTTTCTCTTACCCTTTCTTCATTTCTTTTACTAATTTTTCGTTTGTAAAGTAATGTATAAAGAGAGGTTTGTAACATTTACGCGGAAATTAGTTTTAGGACTTTGAAGAACACCAACAGGCTCGTTTACAAAAAATGAGCTCGTTTAGCTCGGCTTGTTAACGAGCCGAGCTGAGTCGAGTTCGAACATAATAGTTCCTTATCGAACCAAGTTCGAACATATATTTAAAAGCTCGTTTAAAGCTCGGCTAGAGCTCGAACTCGTTAATGCTTATTGAACTCGAGTTCGAACATGATGGTGCTCGGCTCGACTCGGCTCATTTACACCCCTAACCCTAATTCTCTTCTCTCTCTTTCTCTCTTCTCTAAATCTCTCTCAAATCTCTTTCTCCTAATCAATTCTTCATCAATTCTAGATACAATCTTAATCGATAGATCCCAGCGATTTGTTACTGGATCCGGGTGACCCACAGGTAGAGGATAGTCCGTCCATATCTTGTCATGTTTAGTGGTGGTGGTGGTAGTGCGCCCATTCTTGATGCATTATCACAAGATTGGCTCAACATGATTAATGAATTCCCACAAGGTTTATTGTCTAGTTGCATGGGTCTCCCAATGGTTTATGGTATTGATGTTGTGCATGGACACAATAATGTCTACAATGCAACCATATTTCCACATAACGTTAGCTCACCAGGGATCCAATATACATTTTCTACTTGCATTGCGGGGTCTGGAGATCCAAGATGGGATTGGTGTTATGCAAGCTACACTGAGGGTCCCATGTTTGTAAGGGATATGATGGATATCATCCATGGTCTTCTAGGAGAAGCTCCTTCAGGGTCTAGCAGGGTGTTCCTTAAGTTCAAGGGTTTTGTTATCTCTGATTGGCAAGGACTCAACATAATAACTATACCTCCTGGTGCTAACTATACGTCCTATGTCTTGGCTAGAATCACAGCTCGCATAGACATGGTCCAGGTCCCCTACTATTTTACCGTGCTCATGGATGATCTCACTTATCTGGTCACTATCTACTATCTTCCAATGAAGCGTAGTGAAGATGCTATTGGGAGGATCTTATTGGTGACGTTCAGAGTAATAGATCTTATTATCGGGTCATTTGTGCTGCTCAAGAATGGCAACGATGGAAATTGCCCATTGCTTCCTCTTCCAAAAAAGTTCTCCAAGATAATTGAGGCTGACACTCCTGCTGACATTTTGGGGTTTCTGCGTGGTGGATGGACATTTCCCTAGCAGGGATCTACTTGCATTGGACTGCCAGTTCTCTTGCAGATGCCACATGGGCGGGCTACTGTGAGCGCTGTGTTCGTTTTCTATACTTTCTTCCTTGAGGACAGGGAAGTTCTTGTGGGGGGAGTAATGATACATGTATCAGAGTTGAATAAGTGTAAGGGGTTAATTAATTAGTATAAATACTTGTATTAGCTTTGCAATTAGGTATGAATAACAAAATATAACTCTCTCTCCTCTTCTCATCTTCCCCGAATCCCTAACCCTAATTCTCTTCTCTCTCTTTCTCTCTTCTCTAATTCTCTCTCAAATCTCCTTCTCCTAATCAAATCTTCAGCAATTCTAGATACAATCTTAATTGATCGCATCACCCCGTTATCAAATTTTGATGATCAACAAGTTAAGAATATTCCATGTGATAGCCCTAGATTGATGATTCTATTGTATGCTATCAGGAAAAAGATGGCTAGTATTAGGTGAAAAGAGGGTGCTAGTGGTGGAATTATGATGCTCAATTTTCTAGCCCTATGTCATCCTCGATTGTACTTGAAAGGGGATATTAGCAAAATATGGGCTCTTTGTGTTTCCCTTAGGATAAAATAGTGATACAACATGGTATCCTTGTCCTCCAAAACCTTTGTAGTTGTGGTTGCTTGAAACCCTGATAGAGCTTTGGTTGAAAAATAAAAAACTAAAGATGCAAAGAAAAATTAAATGTAAAATAAAAAATGTTTCATATTTTCAAACAAGCTTAAATTTTTTCCCTTTGATGTTTAGGTCCTCCGAAGTTAAAATGTTCATTTACCAAGCACTAATGTGTTATGCTCGGGATTGGATCTCAAGTCATAACCTAAGATTGATGAAGATAGATGAGAGTTTAGGTGAGAAGAGAAGTGAACTGAGATGAGAAATTAGAGAAAGTTAGATGAGAGAGAGAGAGAGAGAGAGAGAGAGAGAGATTGATCTCAAATTGAGATATTTTGATATTTGATTCAATTGATGAATGATTATTGCACTTGAGATTACTACTTATAAGCAACTAAGAACAAAGAACCTAGACATTCCCCTTTACCGACTTAAACTAAGAAAATATCTAATTTAACTAAAATATCTAACTAACATAACTACTAAGCTTTGGCGCCAAGAACCAACCACCACGCTGCATTGCTACTGCAGCTTATTACACCTCGCAGCTAGGACAAACTACTTCAAAATGCAACACTTTATCAAGACTATTACGTTTCAACTATACAAACAGCCAAAGCAGTAACCAACAGCAACAACTAATAGCAGCATCTTCAGGCAAAATGCCCCCTTGGACCTCATCAAGCCAGATCATAAATTCCCTTCCCCTTGAAAACATTCTTGTCCTCAAGAATGGAGGCTAGGAAATGGTCTCTTTGAGACTGTGGCTCCTTCCCCTAATCAATTGTAACTTAGCGTGATCTCCCATACCCCGCAAAGTAATCCTTGATCCTTGTCTTTTAAAAGATGCTGCTTGCTTAGGATAATCGAAGGACACCGAGTTGAAAGAGTTCATCCAATCAACTCCAAGAACTATATCGCAACCCCCCAAAGGCAAGACTCTGAAATCAAACTCGAACTTGTAGTCTTGCATAGTCCAATTAAATCCTTGGCATTAAGCCTGAGTCAGAATTGAATTTCCATTAGCAACTATCACAGCTAAAGGACAGGTCTTGATCACACTATGGCCTACTTTCTTCGCCACTTTCGGATCAATGAAACTATAGGTGCTTCCACTGTCGATCAAGATGACAATAGATGTCTTGCCCGCTTTCCCCTTGATCTTGAGTGTGTTATGAACTCCTTGTCCTGTCAAAGCCTTTAAGGAAATCTCCACTTCATCTTCAATGCAAGCTTCCTGATCTGAACCATCAATATCAGTATCTGACTCATCATTTTCAGATTGTCCTTCAACACCAACTCCCCTAACTTCCATGAGGAGTTTAGGATTACACTTATGACCAAATTCATACGGCTGATTGCACTTAAAACAAAGCCTTTCAGGCTTCTTCTCAAAAGTACGGGTCACTTTTGGCTCATCTAGTCCCTTCTGATGTTGTTAGGAACTTTCTCCTTTGTGCTTTGGCCCGTCATTGGTTGCTAGAACCGTGGCCTCAAACAGCTTAGCCTTTGCATAAACTTTGGATAAAGAACTGGGACCAATAGCCTTCACAAGATTCTTGATTTTAGGCTTTAATCCACTGATGAAGCTTGAGACATAAAATGACTCAGGGGCTTGAGGATGAACAGTTATCATGTTTGCTCTAAGGTTCTCAAACCTTGTCATGTACTCCTTCACAGTCGTTACTTGAAACACCTTGTTGAAGTTATCAACAATGTCACTTGAATCTTCATCACCATATCGTTCACAAAGCTCAACCATAAATTCAGACCAAGTAACGTAGAATTGCTCTTCAATAGACTATAGAGCCAAACTTCATGATCTCTTTGAAGATAAACCACAGCTAATTCCACCGTTTGCTCATCGAGAATGGAATAAAAGTGGAAGTAACATTCACATCTTCTTAGCCAAGACTGTGGCTGCTTTCCATCAAAATTTTCAATTTGAACTCTTGGTTGTCTAAAGCCATTGCCTCTACTACCATAAGTAGCTTCATCACTTCTTGTAGGCCCATCATTAGAGGAGTTTTGTCCATATAAGTGGGTCTGAACCTGATCTGGTGGCCTTACACATTGCTCCCTATACAAACACGCATGTCTTGTGTGTATTGGATCAAGTGGACAATCAAACTGTCCTACATTCATAGTGTTTGATCTGAATTGCACTGAGTGTTGCTGAGGGTGACCATTTTGTCCAAGCTCCCTGCTGGTAGATCGAATTTGCACCTGCTCAAATGGCTGTTCATGAGGTCTGGCAGTTAAATCAGCTTCTGAGGTTTGATTTTGAGGTCTAACATCAGCTGATTGGAGATGAACTTGAGGCCTAATAGACATATTAGCAGCTTGAGGTCTTTCTTGAGATTTAGCTGCAGCATCCGGTACTTGATGTTGTATCACAACAGGAGGTTGCCTTTGTTGACTTGCAGGCAACAAAATCCCAACACCTGATTACCTATTAACCTGATCTTGCAACCCTATAACCCTTTCTTCAATCTGCTTCAACTACTGAGTTATTCTTCCTTCAACTGTTTGATTACTCTCCAGCTGAACCTGCCTCAGCAACTAAAGCATTCGTTCCTCCCTCTATTGATCATTTTCCAACTGCTTTTGCTTAAGTTGATCAAACATTTCATTCCTTTGTTAATCGCTCTTTTGTCTAAATCATTCAAACATTGCATCCATCTTTGAATTAAGTTGATCATTAGTAACAAACTATACATCCTTTGCTGCACTTGCACCAACTATAGCAGCATAAGAGATTTTAGGATCAACAAGAGTAGCTGAATTCCCAGCTCCTGCACCAGATCGAGTTGTTACACCACCAGCCATAACTGAAGTGTGCTTCCTATGTCTTGCCAGTTCTTACTGAACTTCACAATCTGAATTGGCCTTGATCAAGTCGATCCAATGGCAGCGATTAAGCTTAGAGCTATTAAAATTGAGCAAAGATACAACTAGTCGAGCACTTTATATGCTAAGTTTAGATCACTAAAATCACAACTTGTAACTAGACTTTCCTTGTTGAACTTCAATCTAATCAAGCAGCTTAATAACAACACAAACCAATCAGCAGCACATTTTCAAATCTCCAATAGAATCGTCAATAAAACACTACATGAACTGCTAAATTTGAGCTGATTGTGATCCAGTTGTTCTTGCACTTTGATCGGTTGGAATGAACTAAAATTCAGCAGTAAAACCTATTTTTGTTGATCAATTGCAGCTAGCACTAAAAAATTGACACAATACAAACTCAATTTAGTTGAAATTGATTCAACTAAATCAAATGCAAAGCATCTAAAGTCTCTTGCACCACAACAACAATCTGATTTTGAATCTTTCTTGAATAAGAGCTCGATTGGAAGCCAAACTTGGCTCTGATACCAATTATTATGCTCAGGATTGGATCTCAAGTCATAGCCTAAGATTGATGAAGATAGATGAGAGTTTAGGTGAGAAGAGAAGTGAATTGAGATGAGAAATTAGAGAAAGTTAGATGAGAGAGAGAGATTGATCTCAAATTGAGATATTTTGATATTTGATTCAATTGATGAATGAATATTACACTTGAGATTACTACTTATAAGCAACTAAAAACAAAGAACCTAGACATTCCGCTTAACCGACTTAAACTAAGAAAATATCTAACTAACATAACTACTAAGCTTTGGCGCTAAGAACCAACTACCACGCTGCATTGCTACTGCAGCTTATTACACCACGCAGCTAGGACAAACTACTTCAAAACGCAACACTTAACCAAGACTATTACATTTGAGCTATACAAACACCCAAAGCGGCAACCAACAACAACAACTAACAGTAGCATCTTCAGCCAAAACGCCCCCTTGAACCTTATCAAGCCGAATCATAACATAATGCAACTGGATCCCATTACAACTTCGAAGTTAGGCGTGCTTAGGCGAGAGTAGTACTAGGATGGGTGATCTCCTGGAAGTCTTCGTGTTGCCAACCCTATAAGTTTGGGAGTCCTCGGAAACAGCCTCTCGGTAGGGTTACATCCTGAAGGGGTAAGGCTGTGTATATCCACCCCTTCCAGACCCCATTTATGTGGAAGTCCTTGAGTCACTAGATCTGTTATTGTTGCTGACTGTTTAGGTCGCTCTTTTGAGTGGACCTAAAAATTATAATATTGTAGCTATCATTCTATTCCTAAGCAACATCTTCCCCGTGTCTATAATCATCAGAAAAGGTGAATCCTCTAGGGTGGCACTCTTTCCCCCTTTTTTTTGTTTTGGTGAACAGAGCGCCTTTCTCCTTCTTATGGAATTTTTTTTTTTTTTTTTAGTTCTCATGGCTTGAAGCCTTATTGGACTCCGTTTTTTATGTCAAAAATCTTACCCTCCAAATGTACACGTGTTGACCGTGCGCACCACCCCTTGGATCGCTTACGCATATTACCATCATAACGACGTCGTATACAATGCCCCCTGCCTTAGCATTTACCAAAGCGCAGAAAAATGGTACAGTACGACTGGGATTTATCAGAGGTCAGTGGGCTTTACTCTCCATTAGAGAGAGAGAGAGGAGATGGTGGCGATTGGGGGGAAGAGGGTGGGCGATATAGTCGGAGCAATCGGCGGCAACGGCGTTGGCCGTGTCTTGGTGGCCGTTGCGGCGGCCCTTCTGGTCCGGTTGTTCACGGAACCGGGGCCGGCACTGCTGCCGGAGAACGATACTGATGATGACAAGAGCAATGACGCTGACGACGCCGATGATGAGTCTCCAGTTGACGGGAGGCCGTTTCCCGTGACTATACGTTGGAGCAACATTTCGTGCTCATTCTCTGATAAGAAGTCCAAATCAGTAAGCTTTCTGTCCCTTTTGTTAATTTGTCTCTCAATCATGGACTCCCCGAGGGTTTTGTTAATTATCAGTAGTTGTTTCGTTGCGATGGCTATTTGAATCGTTCTTGTTTGCAGCGTTTCGTTTTTAATTTTCTGATGTTTATGTGACTATTCTCGACATTTGTTTTTTGGTAATGAGGGACTGGGTTGCCGCAGTTAACCCCGGCCCCCATGAGAAAACCAACAATCCCATGAGCAGGTAAGTCATAAGTATATCCTCAGTGAGAATCGAACTCCTGACCCCTGGGCGATGACCGCATGGGTAGGAGACGCCATCAACTTAGATGCCCTCATGATGGGCTATTCTCGACATTTGTGTTAGAGTATAAAATCATTTATGACCTTACCAATAGCTTAAGCTTTTTTGACATGGTACGAGAGCCTTGTTGGCCAAAGGTTACGGGGTCAAATCTGTCCTCACTTTCAGTAGTAACATAATTTAAATGTGAGGTATGAGGTGAGCTTATGCACTATCCATGCTTCAAGCCCAATGGGTATTCGTATGGGTGGCCATGTTGGATTATAGAGTTATTCCTGAACCTTCAACCTTCAACCTTCAACCTTCAACCTTCAACTTAAGCTTTTGGAAAAATTAGTTCCTTGACAATTTGTTTGTTTTGTATTTTTGGTTTGATTTCTATTTGTCTTTCTTCGAGGGGCCAACCACTTCAAATGCTTTGTCTTTGAGGTGAAGACCTCTTCACCCTCAAATACCTATTGGTTTTAAAGCTAATCCATTGCATCTTTAGGCTTAATATGTCTGCTTGTTTGCTTATGTTGGCTGTTGCTGTGTGCTGTTGGTTGCTTGTTGCTTGCTGATCGTGCAGTGTATTATTGCTCCACGATGCTCTATGCTTTGTGCATTGCTACTTGTTTCTTTGTTGTTGTGTTGCTTTATGCTCTCTTTGTCTTGTGCGTTTTATGCTTTTCAAGTTGGGGGTCTTCGAACACTGCCTTACCCTAAAGGGGTAAGGCTGCGTACATCTAAAGCTCCCCCGGAAAGACCCTGCATTGGTGGAAGCCCTTGTGGCACTGGTCTTCTTGTTGTTGTTGTATAATGTACCTGTCCAACTCATATTTTATGCTAAAATTATACTACGGACTATTAGGATTTAAGTTGCTCATCTTTTAGTCAGGAAAGCTCTAATATCATATCAAGGAACCAGCTATTTCAAAAGCTTAAATCGCCAGGTGAAGTTTTGGGAGTACTTCTATACTCTAACAGTTGGATGGATTTGGTTGCTCTTGAGTTTTTGGTTAATTTTATGCATTGAGAAGTGGATTTTGCTGTCTTTACGGTTGGCTGAAAATCTTCATTCATATGTGAACCTGGTCCAATGTTATGTACATCATCTAAATTGAAGGGCATTACTGAAGTTCTATTCATTTTTGAAGCTGACATAATGTAACTTGTGATGAAGGTATTAGTCACCTTCAGATAATGTTCTTTTAGTGGCTAGTGCTTTCTCCGGATTATCTTAAACTAGGCGTGGCTGAAATCCTTTATGTGAAGGAAAAGAATACCTTCTTGTGCGGAAATAACACCCAAGAACAGGATTCGATTCAAATACTATAACAAATATGAGAAGTAAATAACTGGATAAAAGAGAACAAACGAAGGAGACAATGATTTACGTGAAAACCCCTCTTCAATCGAGAGGGGGAAAAACCACGGGCGGAGATGGAGAATCTTTATTGATCGAAATAATGGAAGAATTACAATACGAGTATTCACTCCCTCTCACTTTGTTGAGGAATCTGGACAAATCTGATATGCTTTGATACCAATTTGTGAAGAAATTAATACCTCCTTAATGAGGAACTTTAACACCCCAAGAACAGGATTCGATTCAAGTACTATAACACACAAGAGAAGTAAATAACAGGATAAAAGAGAACAAACGAAGAACACGGAGATTTACGTGGAAACCCCTCGTCAATTGAGAGGGGAGAAAACCACGGGCGGAGATGGAGATTCTTTATTGAGTATGAATAATGGAAGAATTACAACGACACTTCCTTTGAACGAGATTTATGGAGAATTACTGCATCACTCCCTCTAAACTCCCGTAATGCTCTCAAACGCCTTGATGACGGCGACTCACTTTGATGGGATGATTGGATCCCTAAAACAGAAGCCCTAAACCCATATTTATACTAAACGGCTAGGGTATGCGGAAACAGACTCCCGATCGATCGGCCCTTCTTCTGCTGCAAATCTTGATTTTTCTCCAGCGCTGCTCTCTGATCGATCGGTGCTTGCTCACGGCGAGACTCATGACCAAATTACATAAATTTGAGGCATATTCTTAACAAACCTCCACCTTGACTCGAATTTACACTTTAAGTAAAATTTCTCCACCTACTCCACAAAACACCCCACATACGGGGTTATCTAAACAAAATAGAAAACTTAACAGAGTCAGAGCAATGCTTGAACTTCTTGCTAGGTAGAAACTGAGTGAACATAACTGTGAGGTTACCAGCAATGCCAAGCTTCTTTTTTTCTGAATTGGTTTTTGATACATCTTCTGAAACAGCCACCTGTTGCTGAACTGTGTTACTTAACTGAAACTGAACTCCCTCCGGCTTATTCACCTGACCTAAATCACAAACAACGGATGACATCTTCTGTGGATTCAATGTTGAAGACTCATCAAACATGACATCTCTACTCGTCAGGAATTGCTTAAAGCGAACTCTTTTCTGCTTCCCATAAATGCCATGTTCGCAAGATTTCAGTCCTGTAGACTAACCACACAACGAGCCCCTTTTACTGAGCTCAGACAGACCTTTATCACCTGAATGATCCAATCTCAAGCGCCTTGACTTTGTGATACCTGGTTTCGTCAACGATGATGATGAAGATATCTTAACTAATCTTGCAACTGTGGAACCGACAAATTCATATAATGGTCCTACCCTTCTGCCTTTAATCACAACCAAAGCACAGCTTAACGACTTTCAAAACTCCACCTTCAGTTATGTACCCGTATGTCATGGTCATGACACTACCGGTTTTCCTTTACTTTGTCTAGATACTAGCAGGTGTCCATGGTCCATGCTGGTCGCTGCCCAAGTCGCTGTCCAGTTTGCTGCCGGGCTTGTCAAGGTGCCGTGCCAGCCGCTTCCCAGTTCGCGCCCAGGCCTTGTCATGGCCTTGTCCAGTTCGCGCCCAGGCATTGTCAAGCCCGTGTCCGGGTCGCGCCCCAGTCCATGTCTGTGTCGCGTCCCCAGCTGTCCTTCCCAGTGCCGTGCCGCGCCGCACCTGAGCCCGTGCCAAGGACGCTCCTCATGACCGTTAGTGCCAGCCTGTCCTAGCCGTTGAGCCCCGCTCCTAAACTAGCCTTTAGTGAATATTCTTCAAGATATTATCTAGATTTAATTGCTGTATTTTATATTTTAGATATTATTTTTAGTAATTCTTGTAATTCTATAAATAGGATTATTGTAATTCATTTTGAATCAATTATGCAATTAATGAAATATCTCTTTCATTTTCTCATCTAATTCTCTCAATTCTCATCTTACTCTACTTCTCTCTCATCTTACTCTAATTCTTTCTCTCATCTAAACTCTATTTCTTCTTCTTTTCTCAACTAACCTCTTTTCATTTTGGGCCCAAGTCTTGAACTTTGGCCGTCACATCCGCAAGGCTGTGACAAATTGGTATCAGAGCACGTTGCGATCACGAAACTGGCGATTACAAGAAACAATCGAGCTTCCAACAACATGTCTTCATCTGAGGAGACTTCGGGTTCACAAGAGCGAATTTTGGCTATTGAAAGGAAATTGGATAAGCTTGACACGTTGGTTTGAGACCAAAATGTGGTGAGCGACGGGTTGAAGTCCTCGGTGGACAACTTGACCACTGAAGTAATGGGTATTGGACGTAGCCAACGTGGGTTTGAAGCTTCAATGGCATCCTTGGCTGAGACCATGAACCGAATATTGATGAACCAAGAGAAATGACCCGAAAGCGTCCTGTGGCAGGACTCGAAGTTGCAACGCATGGTGAGCAAGTTGGATCGGGTAACTATATGCATGTAGGGGGTTCGGGAATTCTACCACCACCACCCCCACCACCTCCTGTCCGTGTGCCTGAGCAAAGAGAAGTAAGGCATCAACCGAGATCCGAAGATGGGGAACACAGCCGCAATGACTATAGCACACGTTCGTGGTCCTCCCATCGCAGCCCAAGATTGACCTCCTAACCTTCAATGGTAAGAATCCTAGAGTTTGGATACTTAAATGTTTAAAATACTTTCGTTGGTACCAAACTCCTGTTGATGAATGGGTCAATATTGCCTCGTCACACTTACATGAGTATGGGGACATTTGGTTCCATGCTCTAGAACTAAGCAACCCGGTTATGACATGGCAATTTTTTATAGACGAATTATGTAAAAGGTTTGGGGATAAGTCTTTACAAGATGTGGTTGAACAATTTAATAAAACTGCTCAAACCGGCACCGTGGAGGAATATGAGGTCCGATTTGAGGAATTACGAAGTTGGATGATGATTTATCATCACAACCTAAGTGAATCCTATTTTGTCTCGAGTTTTATTGGGGGTCTAAAGCTCGCAATCCGGGCTGCTGTTAAGGCCAACTGTCCATCCGATATGAATTTCGCCATTGAGCAAGCAAAACCCCAAGAAATCACTATATCAGAGATTAGGGGAGCCACGGTCCCTAGACCCTCATACAAGCAGCAACCGTATGGGACCAAATCTGGGTCCTCATTCTAGTCACGCCCAGCAACACCGTACCAGTCCAGCACTCAGGCCCCTGCGGGCGCGACCCAGACCGTGCCTCCAAAGCCAGCGCCTAACACCTCGGCAGCGCCCAACGTGCCTAGGCGAGACCCGGGACAGTGCTATCGTTGTCATGAACGATATTTTCCAGGCCATGTATGCAAAAACAAACAGCTTCAAAGTATGGAAGGCCAAGAAGAAATGGAGGATGAACTCGAAGATATAGAGGAAGAACTTCCCCAAGAAGAAGAGGGTGATGGTGTCATGGAAATCTTTTTGAATGCCTTGTCCGGACGCATCACCCATAACACATTGAGGTTGAAGGGCTCAATCAAGAAAAGGCCTATCACGATCCTAGTAGATAGCGGGAGTACCAATAGTTTCTTGGACACAAGCGTTGTCCAAGAGCTCAAGCTCGACACGGTGCCTACCGTGGTGATGACAGTGACGGTTGCCAATGAAGAAAGCTTGGTAAGCTACCAAAAATGTCCAACCTTGAAGTGGAAAGTGCAAGGTAGCATCTTTTCCGATGACTTACGAGTACTTGATTTACGAGGTAGCGACATGGTCTTAGGTGTGGATTGGCTACAAAGGTATGGCCCGGTTACTTTTGATTTTACTAACCTTAAATTCTCATGTTTTAAGGGTGGACAACCTATTCATTTACAAGGCACATCCGATAACGCGACCTTACATGCTATGTCCGAAAAAGGCGTAACACGGTTTCTTAAAAAGAAAGTTCATAGTTTAGTAGGTCACTTATTTTTGGCTATTGGAAGTGAAGAAAAAGCAACTTATGCCCATCCGGACCTTGAGCCTATACTTAAAAAATATGAGGATGTATTTGATGTTCCTAGAACACTACCACCTAACCGAGCCCATGATCATGCTATTCCCACCCAACCCGACACTAAACCCGTATCTATAAGACCCTATCGCTACCCTCATAGTCAAAAGAATGAAATTGAAAAGCAAGTTAAGGAAATGCTTTCCTCTTCTATAATTCAACCTAGTCGTAGCCCATTTGCTTCACCCGTTTTGCTAGTACGTAAGAAGGATGGCACTTATCGTTTTTGTGTTGATTATAGACAACTTAATCATATAACAATAAAAGATAAATTCCCCATCCCCGTTATTGATGATTTACTTGATGAGTTGCATGGAGCCCGTGTATTTTCTAAGATAGACTTAAGAGCCGGATACCATCAAATTCTTGTCCGAGATGAGGATTGCCACAAAACCGCTTTTCGCACGCATCAAGGTCATTACGAGTTCAAGGTGATGCCTTTTGGACTCACCAACGTACCGGCGACTTTTCAAGCTTTAATGATTGAGGTCTTCTCTTCTTTCCTTCGAAAATTTGTTTTAGTCTTTTTTGATGATATTTTGGTATATAGTCCTAGCATGAAAACTCACATTGGACATTTAGGAGAGGTCCTTGAGACACTACGAACTCATCAATTATATGCTAAAAGAAGTAAGTGTGCGTTCGGTATTGATCATGTCGAGTACCTAGGACATATCATTAGCCCACATGGTGTAGCTACGGACCCTAGTAAAATTGAAGCCATGGTTGCTTGGCCTCAACCGAAAAGCCTTAGAGGTTTCTTAGGTCTAACCGGTTACTACCGAAAATTTATTAAGGGATATGGATCAATTGGTAAACCACTAAATTGCCTTCTTTCCAAAGGTGAATTTCATTGGAATGAGAGTGCCCAACTTGCGTTTGACACCCTCAAACATGCTATGGTGTCGGCGCCGGTTCTAGCTCTCCCCGATTTTACTAAACCTTTTACACTTGAGACGGATGCTTGTGGTGTGGGTATTGGTGCGGTTTTGAGTCAAGAAGGTAGACCTATGGCTTATCTTAGTAAGGCCTTAGGTCCTCGTCACTTAGGGTTATCGGTATATGAAAAAGAACTCATGGCAATCCTAATGGCAGTCGAAAAATGGCGACACTACTTAATTCACAACCATTTCATTATTAAAACCGATCACGCTAGCTTACGTTTCTTGTTAGACCAACGTGTGACTACCCAATTGCAACAAAAGGGTATGTCTAAGCTCATGGACCTTAGTTACTCTATTGTGTACCGTAAGGGAGTGGAAAATAGAGCTGCGGATGCACTATTGAGACGTGATGAGGAATGTGAGTTAGGGTCTTGTTCGGTCCTCACTAGCGTGGTACCTCAATGGGTACGCGAAGTCAAGGCAAGCTATGACAACGACAAGCGCGCCCTAGATCTCATTTCCCACGCCACCCTTGAACCTTTGGCTCAAGGCCCTTTCACTCTTCATGGTGGTATTTTAAGGTATAAAGGTCGTATTTACATAGGTGAAAACACGGACTTGCGAATTAAAATTATGCACACCTTACATGATTCATCTATTGGAGGGCACTTCGGTGTCCAAGGATCCTTAATAAGGGCAAAATGTTTATTCTATTGGCCTAATATGAAAAAGAGCTTTTAGTGATTGGATTTCTAAGTGTGACACTTGTCAACGCACCAAAAACGAGCATGTCGCCTACCCCGGATTGCTTGAACCGTTGCCCATTCCAAGCCAAGCTTGGGAAAGTGTAAGTCTTGATTTTGTTGAGGGCTTGCCTAAGTCCATGGGTAAGGATACAATATTGGTAGTCGTTGATCGTTTTACTAAGTATGCTCATTTCATGTCTTTAACTCATCCATTCACGGCCTCCAAAGTGGCGCAAATATTTGTTGACAATGTATATAGTTTGCATGGGCTACCCAAAAACATAATATCGGATCGGGATGGCACCTTCCAAAGCATCTTTTGGAAGGAATTATTTAGGTTGGTGGGTGTAGGACTTAACATGAGCACCTCCTATCATCCCCAATCGGATGGCCAAACCGAGCGTGTGAATCAATGTTTAGAGAATTATTTACGAGCCATGGCCTTGAACAAACCGAAGGCATGGGCTCAATGGTTAGCACTTGCGGAATTTTGGTATAACACTAACTACCATTCCTCTATTAAAACTACACCATTTCTTGCTCTTTATGGGTATGAAACTAGGATTTTAGCTATAGACTACCCATGTGTATCTTCTTCCCCCGGAGTTGAAGACTTGCTTAATGAGAGGCAAACTATGGCTAACCTCTTAAGAGAGAACCTAGTCGAAGCGCAACATCGTTATAAGCAACAAGCCGACCTACATAGGACCGAACGAGAATTTGACGTAGGAGACCTAGTGTACTTAAAGTTACAACTTTATCGCCAAACCTCGGTCGCCATGAGGCGTAACCTCAAATTAGCAGCTAGGTATTATGGCCCATTTAAGATACTTGCAAGGGTAGGGAAGGTTGCCTATAGATTGGAACTACCTCAAGAATCTAAAATACACCCCGTTTTTCATGTTTCACGCCTTAAAAAGAAAATTGGAGATAATGTTGTGCCTAGTGTCTCTTTGCCTAGTTGTGACCAGGATGGCCACCCTGAAGTTCAACCCAAGAAGGTCCTCAAACGCTGCACCCTAACGCGCAAAGGCAAGAAGATGACTCAAGTTCTTGTGCAATGGGACAACATGCCAAGTGAGGCCGCAACGTGGGAGGATTGGGCCTTCATCCAAGGCCAATTTCCTCATTTCAATCCTTGAGGACAAGGATTGGCTTGAGGAGGGGGTATTGTCATGGTCATGACACTATCGGTTTTCCTTTACTTTGTCTAGATACTAGCAGGTGTCCGTGGTCCGTGCTGGTCGCTGCCCAAGTCGCTGTCCAGTTCGCTGCCGGGCTTGTCAAGGTGCCGTGCCAGCCGCTTCCCAGTTCGCGCCCAGGCCTTGTCATTGCCTTGTCCAGTTCGCGCCCAGGCATTGTCAAGCTCGTGTCCGGGTCGGGCCCCAGTCCGTGTCTGTGCCGCGTCCCCAGCTGTCCTTCCCAGTGCCGTGCCGCACCTGAGCCCGTGCCAAGGACGCTCCTCATGACCGTTAGTGCCAGCCTGTCCTAGCCGTTGAGCCCCGCTCCTAAACTAGCCGTTAGTGAATATTCTTCAAGATATTATCTAGATTTAATTGATGTATTTTATATTTTAGATATTTTTTTTTAGTAATTCTTGTAATTCTATAAATAGGATTATTGTAATTCATTTTGAATCAATTATGGAATTAATGAAATATCTCTTTCATTTTCTCATCTAATTCTCTCAATTCTCATCTTACTCTACTTCTCTCTCATCTTACTCTAATTCTTTTCTCATCTAAACTCTATTTCTTCTTCTTTTCTCACCTAACCTCTTTTCATTTTAGGCCCAAGTCTTGAACTTTGGCCGTCACATTCGCAAGGCTGTGACACTGTACCCATGTGACTCAAGAGTACCTAAAGAGATGAGATTCTTCTTCAAATCAGGAATGTGACGAACATCGCTCATAGTCTTGATAGTGCCATCGAACATCTTAATATGAATTGTTCCTATACCAAAAACTCTGCATGTAGTATCATTACCCATCAAAGCGACTCCACCTTGAATTGACTCGTACGTGGAAAACCAATCTCGATTGGGACAAGCACGATAGGAGCAACTCGAATCCAAAATCCAACTATCTCTAAAACTGGACTGAGGTTCAGACACAGACAGTATATCACCATCATTCTCATCTTCAACTACAACACTAGCTGCTGCGGATCTCTGGTCAGACCTGTTATTTGCTTCTAGTTTCCTCTTAAGCTTATAACAGTCTCTCTTAATGTGCCCTTTCTTATGACAGTAATTACAGGATAGGTCTTGATGTCTAGACTTATACCTAAACTTGTTTCCACCATGATTAGATCCTCTATTAGTCTCAGTTCTTCCACTCACAAATAAACCATAATCTGAGTTCTGAATGGAGTCAAACAACTCCTTATCTACTCTTTGCTTAGTAGGTTTCTCTTAACCTCATCAACTGTGATAGTTGCCCTACCACCATAAATCATGCTTTCAACAAAGTTTTTATAAGAGGTAGAGAGAGAACACAACAATAACATGGCTTGATCTTCATCCTTAGGAGCATCATCAAGCTTCTTTAACTCTTGAATAATAGAGTTGAATTCATTAATATGATTCTTAAGGGACGTACCTTCTGACATACGAAAGGTGAACAAACGTCGCTTGACTGCAAGTTTGTTGGAGACAGACTTAACGCAGAACTTGATGGTTTATCTGCAGGCACTCAACTACTACTTCAGGTTGGGGGTCCCCGGAAACAGTCTCCTTTCCTGCCGGAAGGGGTAAGGCTGCGTACACCACCCCCTCCAGACCCTGCGTTCTGCAGGAGCCGCAAGGCACTGGGACTATTGTTGTTGTTGAGACTTAATGCAGAACATCTCCTGCAATTTCTCCCACAACTCCTTAGCGGTCTTCACTTCCCGAACTTCTGTCAAAACGTCATCGGTAAGACACATCTGAATTGCCGTAAGAGCCCTTTCTTCTAACTCCTCCCACTATGCTTCGGATAAACTCTCAGGTTTCTTCTCTTTCCCTTCTAAAGCTTTCTTTGAGCCACTCTGAGTCAAGAGGCCCTTAACGCGAACCTGCCATAAACTAAAACTCCCCTGACCACCAAACTTCTCAAATTCAAATTTAAGTGTAGACATCATAGTACCAAATCGAAATAAACAGGGCTCTGATACCAATTGTTGAGGAATCTGGCCAAATCTTATATGCTTTGATACCAATTTGTGAGGAAATTAATACCTCCTTAATGCGGAACTTAACACTCCAAGAACAGAATTCGATTCAAGTACTATAACACATAAGAGAAGTAAATAACAGGATAAAAGAGAACAAACGAAGAACACAGAGATTTATGTGGAAATCCCTCTTCAATTGAGAGGGGAGAAAACCACGGGCGGAGATGGAGATTCTTTATTGAGTATGAATAATGGAAGAATTACAACGACACTTCCTCTGAACGAGATCTATGGAGAATTACTGAATCACTCCCTCTAAACTCTCGTAATGCTCTCAAACGCCTTGATGACTGCGGCTCACTTTGATTGGATGATTGGATCCCTAAAACAGATGCCCTAAACCCATATTTATACTAAACGGCTAGGGTTCGTGGAAATAGACTCCCGATCGAGCGGGGGGGACCCGATCGATTGGCTCCTCTGCTGCTGCAAATCTTGATTTTTCTCCAGCGTTGCTCTCAGATCGATCGGTTGTACCACCCGATCGATCGGCTTGCTCATGGTGAGACTCATGACTAAATTACATAAATTTGAGGCATATTCCTAACACTCTTTATTTTGCTCTCTTGTGCAGCTGCTCTCAATTGCAAAAACACATGCTCCTCTTCTATTTATATAAAGCCCAGTCGTGACCTAAGTCACGCGTGGAAAGGCGGTGCTCGATCGATCGGGTCGGCTGAGTCTCTGCATCAAACAACTGTTCTGCATTGTTTCCGATCGATCGGATGTACTCCCGATTGATCGGCCTTCTAACAGCTAGCCTGTTCATAAATCCAAGGAATTTGAGACACAACTTAACAAATCTCCACCTTGGCTCAAATTTCAAACAAAAGAACTTCTCCACCTTCTCCACAAACACCCCTGATCGGGTTTATCTCAACAAAACACAAAACCCAACCAAGTCCAAGCAATGCTCGAACTTACTGCTCGGTAGAACTTTGGTGAACATATCAGCGGGATTATCAGCTTTGCCAATCGTCTTCAATTCAACCTTGCCTTCTTCAATCAGATCCCGAATGAAATGATGTTTAACATCTATATGCTTTGTCCTGTCATGATGGGTCATCTGATCCTGAATTGCTGACTGACTATCACAATAAACGACAACTACACCCTGATCAACACTAAGCTCACTGATTAGACCTTTCAACCAAACAACTTCCTTAAATGCCTCTATTACTGCCATATACTCTGCCTCTGTAGTTGATTGTGCGGTAACTGACTGTAAACACGCTCTCCAACTGATAGCACAGTTACCAATGCAAAAGACATAAATTGAGGTAGACTTCCTCTTATCGAGGTCACCACCATAGTTTGAATCGACATAACCAACTAAACAGCTTTGACTCCTCCCAAACTCCAAACATGTACCAGAAGTGCCACGTAAATACCTGAGAATACATTTAACAGCTTGCCAGTGCTCTTTACCTGGATTCACCATATATCTGCTCACCTTGTTAATAGCATGTGCGATATCTAGACGTGTGCATACTATAGCATACATGATGCTACCAATTGCACTGGAATACGGGACATGTGACATCTCTCTGATGTCTTCATCTGTCTGTGGCGAAGCTAATGCTGAAAGCTTGAAATGAGCTTCCAAAAGAGTGCTAACTGGTTTAGCATCTTTCATATGAAAACGATCTAGAACCTTCTCAATATACTTCTCCTGAGACAAGTATAGCTTTCCTGCTTTTCGGTCTCTCTTGATTTCCATACCGAGTATCTTCTTGGCTGCTTCTAAATCTTTCATCTTGAATTCACTCTTCAACATAGCTTTCAGCTTGTCGATCTCAGACATATCTTTAGCTGCAATCAACATGTCATCAATATATAATAGAAGATAAATGAATGAACCTGTACTAGTTTGTCTGAAATAGATACAACTGTCATATTTACTCCTGAAGAACTCATGATTGGTCACAAACTGATGAAATCTCTTGTACCACTGTCTTGGAGATTGCCTCAAACCATAAAGAGATCTCTTCAACAAACAAACATGGTGTTCTTTTCCTTTAACAATAAAGCCTTCAGGCTGGTGCATGTAAATACTCTCTTCTAGTTCACCATGCAGGAATGCAGTTTCCACATCAAGCTGCTGTAACTCTAAATCATGCATGGCTACTAAAGCAAGCAGTGCTCGAATGGAACAATGTCTTACAACAGGTGAAAAGATATCATGAAAGTCAATACCGTGTACTTGACTGTAACCTTTGGCTACCAATCGAGCCTTGTATCTTGCATCTTCAACTCCTGGAATGCCTTCTTTTCTTTTGAAGACCCATTTGCAACCAGTGATTCTCTTCCATGTTTGAGGCTTAACAAGCTGCCAAGTTTGGTTCTTCTGTAAAGATTCCATCTCTTCGTGCATTGCCATCAACCATTTTTCTGAATCAGTTCTACACACAGCATCTGAATAGGTGGAAGGCTCACTATCTTCCATCGTCTCAGCCATCGTAAAAGCATAAGCGACCATCTCTTCATAACCATACCGTTGTGGCGGTTTAGCTTGTCTCTTCCGTCTTCCACTAGCTATAGTATACTGCTCCACCTGCTTATTGGTTTCAATCACTTCATTTCTATCAGAAATCTGTACTGGAGGTGCCTGTATACTTTCTGTGGGCTCATTCTGTTGCTGAACTGTGCTACCCAACTGTAACTGAACTATCTCTGGCATCTGCACCTGATTGGAATCACAAATAATAGAAGACTTCTTCTGCGGATGGAGGAATGAAGACTCGTCAAACGTGACATCTATTTTGTCAGAAATTTATGAGAATTAGAATCCCAGAAACGAAATCCCTTCACTCCGGAAATATTACCAAGAAAGATGCACTTCTTGGCTCTAGGCTTGAGCTTTCCTTCATTAACATAAGCGTAAGCAGGGCAACCAAAGATTCTTAAATGAGAATAGTCTGCAGGGGATTTTGACCATACCTCTTTTGGAGTCTTTAGCTGAAGAGATGAATGAGGTGAACGGTTCACCAAGTGACATGCCATGTTCACTGCCTCTACCCAAAATTCTCTGCCCAAATTTGTATTCGATAGCATGTAACGAGCTTTTTCTGGTAACGTTCTATTCAGCCTTTCTGCAACTCTGTTCTGTTGAGGTGTACCTGTGCAAGTCCTATGCCTGACAATGCCTTGATATTCACAGAATTTGGTGAAGTCACCCTCAACATATTCAAGGCCATTGTCTGTCCTCAACCTCGTAATCTGCTTCCCTATTTGCTTCTCAAGTAAAGCTTTCCATTTCTTGAAAGTGTCATACACTTCATTCTTCTGCTTTAGGAAGTATACCCAAACTTTCCTGGAAAAATCCTCAGTGAACGTTAGAAGATACCCGGAACCACCTTTGGAAGCAACTCTGGAAGGTCCCCATAAATCTGAATGGATGTAATCTATAACATCCCCTTAGTCTTGTGCACTGCCTGTTTGAAGCTGACTTTCTTCTGCTTCCCATAAATGCAATGCTCACAAAATTCCATCAGTCCTGTAGACTGACCACACAACAAACCCCTTTTACTGAGCTCAGACAACCCCTTATCACCTATATGACCAAGCCTTATGTCCCAAAACTTAGTGATATCTGGACCTGTCATAGATGATGAAGAAACAACTACTGATCCTGTCATTGTGGAACCCACAAGTTCATACAGAGTTCCTACCCGTCTGCCTTTCATCACAATCAGAGCACCCTTACTGACCTTTATAACTCCACATTGATCTGAGTACTTGTACCCATGAGAATCAAAGGTACTTAAAGAGATAAGATTCTTCTTTAAATTTAGAACATGACGAATATCACTCAATGTCCTTACAGTGCCATCAAACATCTTAACTCGAATTGTTCCTATACCCAAAACTATGCATGCTGCATCATTATCCATCAGAACGACTCCACCCTGAATTGACTCATATGTGGTGAACTAGTCTCTATGGGGACAAACGTGATAGGAGCAACCCGAATCCAGAATCCAATTGTCTTTAGATCTGGACTGAGATTCGGTCACTAATAGAACATCAACATCATTCTCATCTTCAACTTAACTAGCTTCTGTGGGTTGATCGATTCTTTTTTGGTCCTTTTTGTTATCAGTTTTTAGTTTTCCCTTAAGCTTATAACAGTTTCTCTTAATGTGTCCTTTCTTATGATTGTAATTACAGGATAGGTCTTTATGTCTAGACTTAGACCTAGACTTGTTTCCGCCATTATCAGATCCTCTTGTTTCAGTTCTTCCTTTCACAAACAAACCACTTCCTGAGTCATAAATAGAGTCGGACAACTCCTTATCTACTCTTTCTTTACTCATTAAGTTTTTCTTAACCTCATCAACTGTGATAGATTTTTTATCACCATAAATCATGCTTTCAACAAAGTCTTTATAAGAGGTAGAGAGAGAACACAACAATAACATGGCCTCATCTTCATCCTTAGGAGCATCATCAAGCTCCTTTAACTCTTGAATAATGGAGTTAAATTCATTAATATAATTCTTAAGGGATGTGCCTTCTGACATACGAAAAGTGAACAATCGTCGCTTGACTGCAAGTTTGTTGGAGACAGACTTAACGCATAACATCCCCTGCAATGTCTCCCACAACTCCTTAGTGGTTTTCACTTCCAAAACTTCTGTCAAAACATCATCGGTAAGACACATCTGAATAGCGTTGAGAGCCTTTTCGTCTAACTCCTTCCATTGTCCTTCTGACATACTCTCTGGCTTCTTCTCTTTCCCGTCCAATGCTTTCTTTAAGCTGTTCTGAGTCAAGAAGCCCTTCATGCGAATTTGCCATAAACTAAAACTCCCTTGACCACCGAAGTTCTCAACTTCAAATTTCACAACAGACGTCATATTACCAAATCGAACAACTAGGACGCTGATACCAATTTGTGAAGGAAAAGAATACCTTCTTATGCGGAAATAACACCCAAAAACAGGATTCGATGCGAATACTATAACAAATATGAGAAGTAAATAACAGGATAAAAGAGAACAAACGAAGGAGACAATGATTTACGTGGGAACCCTTCTTCAATCGAGAGGGGGAAAAACCACGGGCGGAGATGGAGAATCTTTATTGATTGAAATAATGGAAGAATTACAATACGAGTATTCACTCCCTCTCTCTCTTTATTTTGCTCTCTCGTGCGGCTACTCTCAATTACAGAAACACAAGCTCCTCTTTTATTTATATAAAGCCCAGCCGTGACCTAAGTCGCGCATGGAAAATCGATGCCCGATTGATTGGGGAGGACCCCGATTGATCGGCACCCCGCTCGATCGGGCCCTTCTCGATCGATCCGCCGAGTCTCTGCATCAAACAACTGTTCTACGTTGTTTCCGATCGATCCGATGTACTCCCGATCGATTGGCCTTCTCACGGCCAGCCTCTTCATAAATCCAAGGAATTTGAGACACAACCTAACACTTTATTTTTTTTTTCAACAAATATGTTCATTTATTTATTGAAAGTTATTTCATCTTGTAGTTCGCTGTTTCTAGAATAGGACTTATATAAGAACCTGAATATTGCTTGCTTAGACGCTGTAGGATTTAAGATTGTTTTAGTCTAACTCTTGATGGCTATGTCCCATTTGATATATATTCATGCGAGAAAATGTGGTGGTTAACCACAAAACTAGCTTAGGACCCGCCAATGATCAATGCACAGTCTCAAGTTGTTGTCCCATTTCTTTTGAAATAAGACAGGGGCTTCATATGGAGCCTTTAAAGGATGTATGAATCTAGACTCGATCATTTCTTCCTTAGCTTGACCAACTCTTAGGGTGCCATCTGGTAAGGCCCCTTCATGGGGGCTTTAATCCCTCGTAGCAATTCGATTTGGTGACCCAGACTATGCCGAGGAGGGAGCACCTTGGACAGTTCAGTAGGCATGATGTCTTCTAGTCTACTAGTAGTCTCTAAACCTGGGGATGGGTGGAGGTCTATCTCACTTACTCCTTCACGGACAAAGTCGCCAGAAAGGTGGGTTATGACTCTTAAGCCCTTTCTCTAGTTGTGATACATGCCTCAGTACCCCCTAGCCGCCAAGCCCCTCTCATCCGATCCGCCAAGGTTCGCTTCACCATCCATGCCGCCAAGATGATACACATGGCATCACCTCGAGCTACCGTCAACACTCTCACTAGCAGCACGCGCCAACCAGACCCGCCACTTGTCTACATTCTAGATCCTTCCCCCCTTCTAGAATGTTCCATACGTGCCACCTCACCCCTTCCCATACTTCTATATATAGGTAGAGAAGGCTTTAGGTTTAAGCATGCCAAATGTGTTATAGTGCAAAGCTCCCCCTCTCTCTCTCCCCTATGTTTCTCTAGTTTCTCCCCCTTCTATGTCTCCTCCCCTTTCTTTTATGTAAAACCTCCATTATTGGAGCCCCTCTATCAATATATATCTATATTAACTTATAATTCCAATTGATTTGAGCTAGATTACATTTGGTTTGTATCAATTGGTATCAGAGCAAGACGGTCCTCGGCCCCCGTCATCACTGTCATCGTCATCACCGTAGCCGCAACTCACTGTCGTTATCTTCAACCTAGCCCATCACCATCTTCATCCTCATTATCATAGTCTTCACATTCATCACAAAGAAAAAAGAGAGAGAACAAGAAAGAAAATCCCGAACAGCAATCCCAACACGACAGATCAGCAACTGTCCCCAACATCATCACTGATCATCATCGGCCGCAAAGAGATCATTGCCGGATCACCGTCATTGACCCTCACCAACAGTATCGCCACAAACGACCGTCGCTCATCGATTGTCACCATCATCGATCATCGGGCATCATCTCCGGCAGATTTGAGCATTATCAGCGGCGGGTAGCATCGAGGCAAGCCTGATCAGTTAATAGCAACCGTTTTTTCAGACCTGCACACAAGGTGTTCGATGAAGTGTCTTAACTAGTCTTTCAGCTCACTGCACAGAAGGTGTTCGACAAAATGATTTAATGAATCACTTGAGGTAATTATCGAACTCCGACCCAATTAATTCAAATGGAATATCCTAGAGTTAGTAGTGGAAGGTTGGAGGAATGGGTACATTGTAGTGAGAGGTATTTGGGTACCCCGAACAACTTCCTCATGGAGCTCATGAGGCTGCAAGTACCTGAGTCGGTTTGAGTTTTTGGCGAACAAGTGTGGATTGACAGAAGAGCAAGAGGTTAAACTGATGATAGGCGGGTTAAGGAAAGAGGTAGTTGAAAGGGTTCTGTTGTTTAGGCCCTAAACACTGCATGACACCAAAGTACTGGCCAAGTTGGAAGAGAGCAATCTCGCCTATCTTGAGAAGTTAGCCATAAAGGGTTCTCTAAGCATGGCACCAATCCTGTCCACGCCAAGCCTTTTGGATGCCGCTCCCGCCGACCCTACAACCCGCCTATCCCAACAGCTGTTACCGCCAACATCAGACACTTAATGAAGATGATGCTATGCCCTCACAACAGGCCTTGGATCTGGCTCCAGACCCCGCCCGGATACTGCCATTGCTCCACTTCTTGGCGTCTCCGAGGATGTCGCCAACTGTCCTCCAGCAACAGTTGCGGATGGGAGACAAATTATGCCCATCCTGGCTCCACCTCCCGGCATCTCTGCGCCAGTCTCGGTTCCGCCTATCCTGCTCACGGCCAGTACAGAACTGCTAACTAGGTCAGATCATCTAGAGCTTCAGCCGATGTGGGTTGTTACTGCCAAGCCTCCACCTTCTCGCCATGCTGTCAATCTCCAAGTGCCATTCAAAGATCATCCCTCGCCATTCTAGGAAGCATGGTTCATGGCCCATCTCCGACTGGAGTTCCAAAAGTTGGCATTTGACCCGGGAAGATCATCTACCTTCCAGAGCTGGCTCGTTGTCCGAGACCCGTGGGGGCAAGGGTCTTTGGAGGGAAATGAAATGATACGAGCCAAAGTGGGATTTGGCGCATAGAAGGATGCCATCCCACTTAGTCCCCGCATCGCCTAGGCGACTTCCTTATTGCTGATCCTCGAGGACAAGGATCTTTTCGAGGGGGCGGTATTGATACACGCCTCAGTACCATCTAGCCGCCAAGGTCCGCTTCACCATCCATGCTGCCAAGATGATACACATGGCATCACCCCGAGCTCCAGTCAACACTCTCACCAGTAGCACGCGCCAACCAAACCCGCCACTTGTCCACATTCTAGATCGATTCCCCCTTCTAGAATGTTCCATACGTGCCACCTCACCCCTCCCTATACTTGTATATATAGGTAGAGAGGGCGTTAGGTTTAAGCATGCCAAATGTGTTAGTGTAAAGCTCCCCCCCTCTCTCCCCTATGTTTCTTTAGTTTCTCCCCCTTCTTCTATGTCCCCTCCCCTTTCTTTTGTGTAAAACCTCCATTATTGGAAGCCCTCTATCAATATATATCTATATTAGCTTGTGATTCCAATTGATTTGAGCTAGATTACATTTGGTTTGTATCAAGTTGCATGGCTGAAAGTTGGGCTTTTCGTCCTTCAGTGACCGTTGACAAAACTTGGGAGGCCTTCATTAGGTACAGATTATTGCCCATCACGAGGAGTGAATTGATGTTTGGCATGGGTACTCCTTTTGATCATTGGAGGAACTCTATGCCAAGAATGAGACTGAAGTCATCCATTGGGGCTGTAGTGAGATCTATATGACCTTTCCATTCATCGGGCTTCACAGATATCCCCTTCCCCAAGCTATCACCTTCCTAGTCAAGCTTCAACCCCAGTTTCTTGGCAACTTGTCCCGAAACGAAATTGTGGGTTGCTCCAATGTTGATCGTTGCTCGAGCCTTATGGCCATGTATTGACAAGTCCACATACATCAAATGATGGATTTTAGGGGTACAAGATCTGTTTTCTCCATGGCGTACATTTTCAAGCACTGACATTATTTTTGGCAAAGTATCGGTTGTAAGGAATTGAAATTTAGAAATCTCTCCCATTAGTCTAACCTTCGGTATTTAGCAAACTCAATTTGACCTCTAATTATATATCATATTATACTTAACACAAATGTGTATATATATATGTATTTGAGTATTGAGTAGGGAGCAAAGCCCAAAAAACAAACAATAAAAAAATAAAATGAGTATGAAGCAAGCATATAGGATTGGAGTGGGGAGCAAGGCCCCTCCTTCTATAAATAGAACCTTTAGCCAGCTCCAAATCATCCTACTCCATATTTTCTCCACTTAAAGTAAGTAAGAATTGAGAATTGAAGGCTAGGGAGAGCAAACTTATAATTTAGAATTTCAAGGGAGCCCTATTTTTACAAGGAAGTGACTTATCCGTTGACTGTTCTGCCCTTTTGGCTAAAATGTTCTAAGTTTTTGATCTATTTAACTATTGCCAAGTATTTCATGGTTTTCTCAAAAGTTCTTTAAAAGACTTTCTGCAACTGCATATTGACAGCTTCACCCTTTATGTGTTCAAAACTAGAAAGGGATCAAGTATGTTTGTCAAAGTTTGTGGAAACATGGAATTTAACATTGGTTATGTTATGTATCTTTGATTTATGATGCTTCGAAAATATGATTCGATTTATGTACTATGAGTTGCAAAAGTGCAATGTGTTTCTTATACTTGTTTTGCATTTGTGCCCTACAATGATGGGGAAAGACATCTCTGTGCCTTCAATGGGGGATCATACCATCTCTATTAGCAGTGCACTGTTGGAACGTTCCTCTAAACCCGTAGTTGGCCGAGGCTCAATTCTGAGCCCAGTTGTAGGGATTATATGGAGCCACAACCTAGGGGCTAAATGCCTAAGAGTTTAGTTGATGTGTTCTTAAGTTTTCCGAATGCATTTGAGTAAGCTGCTTGAGTTATTCCTCTTTGTTTTTTCCCCTCCTGAAATAAGCCACATTTCTCTTTACGAATGCTTGATAGTTGTTTTCATGTTGGCGGGTTTGTTACTTACCGGGCTTTAAGCTCACTCGTTCTTTACCATTTTTAGACAGGGTATAGTGTGTCTTTTGGAGAAGCTCTAGGAACCTAGCTACTACATAATTGAAGTTCGAAAGAAGCTTAGAGACTTTCCTTGTAGTCTACTACTTCCTAAATGCTTGATGTTGAACCCTATTTTAGTCGATGAAAATTTTCAGAATTTTGAGTAAATGTTTTAGATTTCTACCTATGTTTTCCTATTAAGCATTGTATTATCTACTCTTCAGCTCATTATGAAGCATATCTAAGGAAAGTATTTATTCTTTTTGGCCTATGGTATCTAATAGTTATTTTGTTTGAATTTATAAGTCTCTACCCCTTTAAGTGCTTAGTGTCGGGGCATGACAACATGGTATCACAGCACGATTCTAGCCTGGTGGGTTTTGGGAACTATCTTTAGGTGTTTGGTCATTAGATTCTATCCTAGCGCATCTTAGGTGTCTCTTCCTTCCTATACTAAAATTTGGATTGCCAAGTTTGCATAAGATAGGATGTCAACTCATCCATGAAATCCTTCTGATGGTGGAGATATACTCATTATCCAATGTGCTCGAAGAAAATCGACTAATCAAGCTGGGACAAGCATTCATGGAAACCTTGATGTTCCCTTACCTTAAAATTTGGCAGATAATTTTATTCAACGACTGGCCAAGCAAATCGGCATGCACGTCAACGGAATGGTTCCTCGTGCACAATGAGAGTGCTTCAGAAGCTCACAAGGCTATCCAAAGGTTCAAGAGGATGAATCCACCATCCTTTGTTGGCGAAGGAGATCCACAACAAGCCTCTTGATTGGTTGACGAAGACTGAGGTGTATTTTGATGTATTGGAGTGCACTAACTCACAAAAGGTTAAGTCTAGTGCCTGTATGCTACGAGACCGAGCAAAGGATTGGTGGAAATCAATCAAACCGCAACTTCTAGAGTCGATGTCATGGGACAACTTCAAAGAACTCTTCAATGCAGAATTCTTTCCGAAAGTGCTAAAAGGCATCCAAGTTCATAGAGCTAAAGCAAGGGGACAACATGTCTCTTAATGACAATTTGAAGCGCTTTACGGAGCTATCTCCTTTTGCCCCACATGTGATCCCAAATGACTATGCGAAGGCAAGGAAATTTGAAAGAGGCTTAAGGCGTGATCTCAAACTTTGAGTGGTGCCATTAAGACACAAGACCTATTGAGACGTAGTTGATGCTGCTATTGTAGTCGAAAGAGAACTCAAGGATAGCCAACAAGCAAGAGACTTGAAGAGGAAGGATAAAGCTAATACAACATTGCATAGGGACACTAACTCCATGAAGAAGCAAAATGTCGTAGCTTCCAATAGCAAGATTTTGCCCGAAAATCGTAAATGCTATGTCTGTGATGGTTCCATCGAGGGGATGAGTGCTACCGAAAGGCAAGAGCTTGCTTCAAGTGCGGTAGCCGAGGGTAGCAAATTGCTAACTGCCCAGATATGACAAATGACACTAAGGGCAACCACAGTAAGCAAAATGTGCACAAATCAGAAGGAAATACGCCTCAAGCTCACGGTGGAGTTTTTGCCATGAGCAAACAAGACGTGCAAGGTTCTAACTCTTTAGTGACAGGTATTCTATGTCTATCTTCGCTTTACGTACATGCATTATTTGATTCTGGATCAATGCATTCCTTTTTGTCTCCCTGGATAGCTCGAAAACTCGGCATAGCCCTTATACTTTAGACACCGAAAATCGTATGGGAATTCCAATGGGAAATTCAATGATTGCTAGATGTGTGTAAGGAGTGTGAAATTCGAATTGAGAATAGGATTCTGCCTGCTAATCTAATCGTTATAGACACTCATGACGTTGATGTTATCCTTGGTATGGATTGGCTTGCAACATACCATGCATCTGTTGATTGTTTTGCTAAGAAGGTGACATTTTGCATTTCGGAACAAGTTGAGTTCACATTTCCTAGGCAATAGCCAACATGACCTTCCCCCTACAATAGCTGCATTGCCAGCTCGTAGACTCCTAAGGAAAGGGTGTAAGGGCTATATGTGCTTTGTGAGAGAAATCAAGAAGGAGGGCCCTAAGTTAGAAGATGTGGCTGTTGTTAAAGAGTTCTTAGATGTGTTTCTAGAGGACATTCCTGGCTTGCCTCCAGATAGGGAGCTAGACTTCTCTATTGAGCTTGTGCCAGGGACTGCACCTATTTCTAAGGCTCCATATCGAATAGCTCCTGCAGAACTGAAGGAATTGAAGATGAAGTTACAAGAACTGTTGGACAAAGGATTTATTCGTCCAAGTGTATCTCCATGGGGTGAACCTGCTTTGTTTGTGAAAAAGAAAGATGGGAGTATGAGGCTTTGTATAGACTATCACGAGTTAAACAAGGTGACAATAAAGAATAAGTACCCTCTCCCTCGAATTGATGATTTATTTGACCAGTTGCAAGGTTCAAAGATCTTTTCCAAGATAGATCTTCGATCGGGGTATCATCTACTCAAAATCAAGGAAGATGACATACCTAAGACGACATTTAGAACAAGATATGGACACTAGGAGTTTTTAGTGCTACCTTTTGGATTGACTAATGCAGCTGCGGCTTTTATGGATCTTATGAATAGAGTTTTTAAACAGTATATAGGTCAGTTTGTGGTTGTAAAAATCATGAAGAACACGAGCAGCATCTAAGGATTGTCCTTGAAACACTTCGGAAGCACCAGCCTTATGCTAGATTCACAAAGTGTGAGTTTTGGCTAGAGAAGGTTGCTTTTCTAGGCCATGTGGTGTCCGGAGATGGAGTTTCAGTAGATCCACAAAAGGTTGAGGCTATCGTTAATTGGGCTAGACCAACTAATGTGACTGAGGTTCGTAGCTTCCTTGGCTTGCCCGGATACTACCGCAAATTCATAAAAGGATTTCCAAGTATTGCATCTCCTTTGACTCAATTGATGTGAAAGAATACGAAATTTGAGTTGAACAAAGAGTGCAAAAGGAGCTTCCGACAGCTTAAAGAAAGACCGATTTCTACTCATATCTCAAAAGAATTCCTTCTAGCAGCGAGGGATTTGCAATCTATTGCAATGCTTTGAGAAGAGGCCTCGGGTGTGTCTTGATGCAACACGATAAGGTCATCGCATATGCCTCTCGTCAATTAAAGTCTTATGAGTAGAACTACCCAACCCATGATTTAGAGCTTGCCGCCGTAATGTTTGCCCTCAAAAGATGGAGACATTACTTGTATGGGATTTCATGTAACATCTTTACAGATCATAAGAGCCTCAAATATATTTTTAGTCAAAGGGAATTGAATTTAAGGCAGATAGCTCTTATTCACTGTCACTTGGGAAAAGCTAATGTGGTTGCCGATGCCCTGAGCAGGAAGTCTGTTGAGAATCTGGCCTGTTTATTAACAAAAGAAAAGCACGTCCTTCAAGACTTGCAAAAGTTGGATATTGAAATTGAAATGCGGGGTGGATCAAGCTCTCTTTCTCAACTAAGGGTTTAACTAACCTTGATAGAATGGATCAAAGATGCCCAAAAAGTTGATGCGCAATTGTGTAAGATTCGCGGCAACGTGGAAAGCGGCCAAGAAACAGAGTTTTAGCATTCATGAGGATGGCTCCTTAAGATTTGGATCATAGAGGTTATGTATTCTTAATGATTCCCAGTTGAAGAGCGAGTTATTGGAGGAGGCTCATAGCTCGAGTTATTCCATACATCCAGGTGGAGCCAAGATGTATCGTGACCTTCGTGAAAGAGACCGGTGGAATAACATGAAGCAAGACATTGCTCAGTTTGTGGCTCAATGCTTGACATGTCAACGGGTCAAGGCAGAACATAAAAAACCAGTAGGTCCGCTCCAACCTTTACCGATACCAGAGTGGAAGTGGGAAAATATTGCAATTGATTTTGTGGCCGGGCTACCGAGGACATCAAGGGGGCAAAATGCAGCTTGGGTAATCGTGGATCGTCTGACAAAATTGTTAACTTCCCAAAATTAATTTGGAAACCTAACCTTGTAGAAGAGAGTTTGAGATGAGAAAAGAAGGGAAGGGGATGAGAAAATAGAGAAAGGAGATGAGAAATAGAGAATTTTCTTAGGAATATGATTTCATTTAATTAGATAAAAAACAAATTACACTATAATCTCTCCAATATATACAAGGATTCAGCTCAAAAACGCAGCAGCAACAAAGTAGCATATTCCCCTGCATTGTAACAAATTCTAACTGATTTCTGCACAGGCTGTCCGTGTGCTGCTGAGGCCTAATTTAATTTTAACTAGTGCAATTTTAATTGTTGTTACATCATATAGACTCTAATCAAAAGTAATACTAAGAATTAAAAATGCATTATAAGTAAAATTTATTAATTCGTAACACAACAATTAAAATTGCACTAGTTAAAATTAAATTAGGCCTTTGCCAACTTTTACCCATAAAAATTACTGACAATCTGGACAAACACGCAAGATTATACTTGCATGAGATTGTTAGTTTGCATGGGGTTCCAGGCTCTATCGTTTCTGATCGTGATCCTCGCTTTGTCTCTCAATTTTGGCAAAGTTTGCAGTGGGCATTGGGAACTAGACTTTCATTTAGTACGACTTTCCACCTTGAGACTAATTGGCAGTATGAGAGAACTATTCAAGTGTTGGAAGATATGCTCCGAGCATGCGTCCTTGATATAGCCAGTAGTTGGGATGATCATCTACCTTGCTTGCTTTTTTTCTTACAACAATAGTTGCCATTCTAGTATTGGAATGGCATCTTATGAAGCACTATATGGAAAGAGGTGCAGATCACCAGTTTACTAGGACGACATAGGGGGCATGAAGCTTTTAGGTCCTGAAATCTTGCAGATTATGATGGAGAAAATTCAGTTGATCAGAGAGAGACTTTGCACTGCTTAAAGCAGTCAAAAGAGCTGTGCGGATGTTCGGAGAAGACCGTTGGAATTTGAAGTTGGTGACCATGTCTTCCTAAAGGTATCCCCAAATAAAAGTGTAATGAGATTCGGTAATGAGGAAAGTTAAGTCCAAGGTATATTGGACCCTTTGAAGTCCTTTGAGAGAGTAGGTGAAGTGGCATACAAGGTAGCACTCCCATCTTCTTTATCTGGAGTGCATAATGTGTTTCATGTATCGATGCTACGAAAATATGTGCTCAGTCCAGATCATGTGATACAACATGAACCCTTGCAAATGAAAGGCTTTCTTACGAAGAGCATCCAATAAGAATTGTCGAACGCAAGGAGCAAGTTTTGAGATCTCGAACTATTGAGCCTAGTAAAGGTTCTTTGGAACAATCATAATGAAGGTGAGGCAACTTAGGAGGGAGAGGATGAAATGCTCGCAAAGTACCCTTCACTTTTTACAGGTACGTGAGTTTCGAGGACGAAACTCTTTTTAAGGAGGGGAGGATGTAAGGAATTGAAATTCAGAAATCTTTCCTATTAGTCTAACATTTGGTATTTAGCAAACTCAATTTGACCTCTAATTATTATATCATATTATACTTGACACAAATGTATATAAGTATGCCTACATGTATTTAAATAAGTACATATGTATATGTATTTGAGTAGGGCGCCGGGGGGGGGGGGGGGGGGGGGGAGAGTAGGGAGCAAGCATATGGAGTGGGCAGCAAGTATGTGGGATTGGAGTGGGGAGCAAGGCCCCGCCTTCTATAAATAGAACTTTTAGCGAACTCCAAATTATTCAACTTCGTATTTTCTCCACTTAAAGTAAGTAAGAATTGAGAATTGAAGGCTAGGGAGATCAAACTTATAATTTAGAATTTCAAGGGAGCCCTATTTTAAATGACTTATCCGTTGACTGTTCCGCCCTGTTGGCTAAAATGTTCTAAGTTTTTGATCTATTTAACTATTGCTAAGTATTTCATGGTTTTCTCAAAAGTTCTTTAAAAGACTTTCTACAACTACGTATTGACATCTTCACCCTCTATGTGTTCAAAACTAGAAAGGGATCAAGTATGTTTGTCAAAGTTTGTGGAAACATGGAATTTAACATTGGTTATGTTGTGTATGTTTGATTTATGATGCTTCGAAAATATGATTTGATTTATGTTCTATGAGTTGCAAACATGCAATGTGTTTCTTATCCTTGTTTTGCGGTTGTGCCCTACGATGACGGGGAAAGACATCTCTGTGCCCTCAAACAAACAAACAACAACAAACCTCTGTGCCCTCAATGGGGGGTTATACCATCTCTGTTAGCAGTGCACTGTCGGAACGTTCCTCTGAACTCGTAGTTGGCCGGGGCCCATTATGATAGCCAATTCTGAGCCCAGTTGTAGTGATTATATGCAGCCACAACCTAGGGTCTAAATGCCTAAGGGTTCAGTTGATGTGTTCTTAAGTTTTCCGAATGCATTTGAGTAAGCTACTTGAGTTATTCCTCTTTGTTTTTTCCCCTCCTGAAATAAGCCATATTTCTCTTTGCGAATGCTTGATAGTTTTCATGTTGGCGGGTTTGTTACTTACTGGGCTTTGAGCTCACTCCTTCTTTACCATTTTTAGACAGGGTATAGTGGTAGTTGGTGTTGTACCACCACATTGAGAGGGGGGGCCAATCAAACCATTTGGTTGCGTATTCGAAACACATGCATTGTAGATAACCCTCAAAACAGCGATTAAGGACCTTAGTTTGGCTATCTGCTTGTGGGTGGTAGGTTGTGGAACATACTAATTTGACTGCCTATGGTTGAAACAACAACTCCTAGAAGTTGCTGGTAAACACCGGGTTATGGTCCGACACAATCTCATATAAATCCATGTTAAGCCCTTACACTAATTTTAAACGCATCGCTTACTTTGGAAAGTGAATGCACCATACAACAAAAAAATTGTAGTTCTTATTTCAATGATTGATGAAAATTTTATATACAACTTTAAAGAAGGTTGACTTCTCATCCATCCTCTTCACATTTTCTATCATGGTGTCTCACATCTTATACCCCAAATGGAAACAACTCTAGTCCATATCACAAATTCAAAGCATGTCGTTGATGAGAGCGATGAAAGAAAGGATGTAATCAATCTTGTCCCACCACATGTCATCCAAGACCATGTCTTTCATGGTCTTTGCCTTCCCTACATCATCCTGCCTATTTTCAGTTATCACCAAAGATTAGAGAGGCCCTTTGATGGGCTTGAATCTCTTCACCATTATAAGTTATGAGGCAAAATGAGTACTTACAACCAAAAGCAACTCAAGGGAACAAACTCATTGAACATAGACAACCTCATGGAATGGTTCATGATGAAATTCTTAGTGAATGAGCAATCTTCAACAATCAAGGTGATCCAATGACACTCATGATAAGTAACTTATATTTTTCATTATTCTTATGTAAATACTTTGTAAGGTAAGATTTAGAGTATGGATCAGACATTGAGCCTAGAAAATGTGAGGATATACTTGTTCAATTAAGTTCTAGCATTGGCACAATTTTTGGCATGGTTGGTTGTAACTTAAACCACATTTTCAAGTCCAATCTTTTCAATCACTTGGAAAATGAAGAATTTGTCCTTTGTTTACCTCGGTGAATCAATGGCCTTGAGAAACACTGTTGCACCTTCCAATGCTGCCGTAAGTTGATTAACGACCTTCTTTGGAATTCTCTCCAATCATCTCGTAAGGCTAACACCTTTCTCTTTCCATGTGCTTTTGATAGGTTGAAAGAATATTTCAACTATTGCTTTCTCTTGTTGAAGCAATGAAGTTATCAAGTTGTTGTAACCGGGGGGTAAATGACGCGTGATTTGATTGTTGGCAGCAAATGCATAGGAGCTTACATAGTGGTTCCTAGTAATATGAAATGGCAAGCCTCCAGAATAGAACATTATATTAATGTGAGAATTCAATTCATAATGTTTAAACTGACAAATGCTTTATAATGGGATCGGAAACCCCACCAACGCTTGACTTTCTCTTATTTGATTGATATTTCTCTAGAATGAAAGGGGGACTTGCACATACTAGTCGAACATGTTGATGGTGAAGGAATCCTTTTCGATGCATTAACCCTTGCCCTTGATTTTGCTTCCTCTTCCAACTTTTGCATCTCACCCAAGTCTACCTGGTTTCACCTTTTTACAAACGGCAATTCCTTGGCTTGGCATCTTCAGAAGATGAGCTCAGACCCTTGTACAAGAGCTTTTAACGATTTCATGACAATAGTTGCATTGCCATAATATATTCCCTCCTATATCATCAAGCACGTCTTAGATAGTCACATATTTAGTAAAGGCTGCTTGTTATCTTCTTCATTAGACGTTGTTGGAGGAGTATTACCAACCCTTAAGACCATCTATATTGGCACGATTTTTATAAAATAATTTGAGTTTAGTAATTCACAATAATAACTAACAAATTTGTCCTTTAAATCTCACAAATAAAATTTATAATAAGCTTAAGGGAAAAACCAATGCTTAATTAAAATAGGACAAATTAATATTAACAAAAATGAGCAGACAAATTATGAAAGGAGTATTACCAGAAAAAGAATATTTCAAATACTTGGGCTTCATGTTGCAACTAGATGGTGGAGTTGATGAGGATGTTAATAACCGGATGAAAGTGGCTTGAGCAATACTGTGCAACGGAAAGCTTTCCCTAAAGTTGAAGGGAAAATGCCATAAGACTGTAGTAAGATTTGCTATGTCATATGGTGCGGAATGTTGACCGATTGAATAGCATCACACCTAGAAGTTGAAGGTGGAGGATATGAGGATGTTGCGGTGGACATGTGGGCATGCCAGGAAGGACATGAATAGAAATGACGTTATAAGAAACCAATTAGGCGTGACTTCAATTGAGGATAAGTTTAGGGAGCAATATTTGCAATATTTTGGGCATGTTCAAAGGAGACCACCTATCGCTCAACATCTACATAATACCACTAGAAGAGAGGTAGAGATAGGCCAAAGAAAAGCTGCGTTGAGACGACTAGACATGACCTTACATACCTAAACCTTGCCAAAGAGATGACCTCGGATAGATCCGATTGGCAGTTGAAATGTGGTTGGCACAGTGGTCACGAGTTAGGAGCTTACCGATAATAGTCTAGACAACCAATAGGCCTCCATGTCTGTTTTTGTTGTTTTAAGGATGGGGGCCTGCATCGAAGGGCTTATAGCTCAATAGATATAAAACCGAGTATATGGAATTTAAGTTTTTTACCACAATCACATAGAGGACCTTAAGATTGGGTCAGAATGCATACCGAAAAAAGAATGTTTCAGATATTTGAGCTCCGTGGTGCAATAACATGGCAGTGTTGACAAGGATGTTAACAATCGGATTAAAGTGGGATGACATAAGTGGAAGATGGCTTCAACGATACTATGCGATAAAAAGTTTCCTTTAAAGTTGAAGGGAAAATATTATAAGACGGTAGTGAAACTGGCTATGCCACACGGTGCTGAATGTTGGCAAGTGAAAAGATACCGCGTACAAAAGTTATAGGTCGCGGAGATGATGATGTTACGGTGGATGTATGGACATCCTACGAAGAACAGGATCAGAAACGACATTATAATAAGCAACTTAGGTGTGGCTTCAATCGAGGACAAATTGAGTGAGCAATATCTACAAGGGTTTGGGCATTGTTAGGAGGCGATTGACTATAACTTTGTTAGGAAATGTGAACAATTACATATTACAAACCGAAGGAGTGGTAGAGGGAGGCCAAAGAAAAGCTGGATGAAGACGATAAGACAATAATCTTACCCACTTAAACCTCAATGAGAAGATAGCCTTAGATAGAGCTACGTGGGGGTTAAAAAATACGTTGTTGCTGACGTATGTGTTTGGAGAGAGGAGCACAACGATGTTAGCTCACAGCGCTTTTAGGCTTACACATCTGCTACTATTGTTTTATTGTTGTTTGCACGCTTATATGTTTGGTATTGTTGTATTTGACTTGGATTTATAAATATTGTTTGCTACTGCTTTATTTGCTTTTTAAGGGTTGAAGGCCTTCAGAAATAGTTTTTCTTCAGAGTTGCACCCTATAGGGGTAAGACTGTGCACATCCCATTTCCCCAGACCCTGCCTTGGCGGGAGCCCGTGATTCACTGGGTTTGTTGTTTTTGTTGATGGGGGCCCTTGGAACACAACTTCTCTTTATGGTAGCATCCTGTAGGGGTAGGGCAAGGGAGGGCTTCTTGCTGATCTGAGCTGCTCTTGAGGTCCGTGGAGGTGGGGGAGGTTGTTGAAGGTTGTAGAGGTCACTAGAGGTTGGTGTGAGCTTTGGGTCGGTGTGGACGAGCGTAGTATGGAGTTGTTCGCATCTCCTTACTAGAGCAGTGGTCGGTCTCTTCCTAACATGCTCGAACCACCTCAAACGTTGCTCCCTCAATTTATCATCGATTGGGGCCAACACTCCGCACCATATGACATAGCTGGTCTCACTGCCGTTTTGTAGTATTTTCCCTTTAACTTTAACGGGAACTTTTTATCGCAAAGAACCGCATAGGCCATCCTCCATTTATGCCAGCCTACTTTATTATGGTTGTTGACGTCCTCGTCAACTTCGCCATCCTGTTGAACCATGGAACCTAAATATCTGAAACAATCCTTTTTCGGTATGGTCTCTGCACTAATCTTGACGTCTTCTATGCTAGGCCTGGTGGAGGTACCAAACTTGAGTTCCATATACTTGGTCTTGGACCTACTGAGTCGTAAACCCTTCGATTCCAAGGTCCTTCTCCAGAGTTCCAGCTTCTCACTTACCTCTTCTTGTGACTACCTCACCAAAACTATATCATTTGCGAAAAGTATGCACCAAGGCACACCTCCTTGGATGTGCCTATTGAGCTCATTCATAACTAGAATGAATAGAAAGGGACTCAAAGAAGATCCTTGGTTTGCCCCAACTGTAATGGGAAAAGTGTCTGTCTCCCCTTCTACTATACGCACATTAGTCTGTGCATCGTCGTACATATCTCTAATAACTCAGATATAGGGCACGGGGATGCCTTTCCTCTCTAGAACCCTCCATAGGACCTCTCTTGGCACCCTATCATATGCCTTCTCAAATCAATGAAAATCATGTGGAGATCCTTTTGTCTATCCGTGTAGTGCTCTATTGTCCGCCTTAGGAGATGGATGGCTTCTATTGTCGATCTACCGGGCATAAATCCGAATTGGTTCTCAGACACCTCTGTTTGTTGCCGTAACCTCCTCTCTATGACCCGCTTCCATAGCTTCAGGGTGTGGCACATTAGTTTGATACCCCGATAGTTGGATCGGGATTAATGTGCTCTTGCTTTATTCGTCAGGCATCTTCTTCCCTAGATGGACACCTCTGTTTGTTGCCGTAACCTCCTCTGTTTGTTGTCGTCAATATGTAATATGACAAGAATTTTGTGATAACGGCATAAATTTGTGGCAGTTTGTCAATTATGCTGGAAGATTAACTCACATCTCACGTATGTTTGTTATGTAGGTGAGGTTTTTGCTGAAAAATGTTAGTGGAGAGGCCAAACCTGGAAGGTTGCTAGCAATAATGGGTCCATCAGGTTCAGGGAAGACGACATTGCTCAATGTTTTGGCAGGTCAAGTTGCAGCATCCCCTCGGATGCACTTGTCAGGTCTTCTGGAGGTTAATGGACAGAAAGTATCACAAAAGCGTCCAAAGTATAAAAACGTTTTGAATGAGATCTTTTATCTAACTATTTCTGAATTATTCTCGTGTCTTTGTAATGACTTTGGTGGTTTTTGTTACCATAGGTTTGCATATGTGAGGCAAGAGGACCTTTTCTTTTCACAATTGACAGTGCGTGAAACTCTGTCTCTTGCAACTGAACTGCAGCTTCCGCAAATATCTTCACCAGAGGCAAGAGATGAATATGTGAACAATCTCTTGTTTAAATTGGGTCTGGTAAGGCTGTTTTCCACTGTTGAGTTTCTAGTGCTTGAGAGAACAAAGCTATCTGGCTCCTTCTATGGACATACTAACATATTGCTAAACTCTGTCGGGATAGGTGTCATACAAGCTTTCTTTTAGAATTGGTTCACGGTTTTGCTTCTTTGTTTAGCTCAATCAATTTCAAAAACCAATTGTGCTTGTTTGTGTTGAATCTGTTATTAGCAATGTAAAGTATCCATCCCGAAAAGATTGGTTTTTCATGATATATTTTGTCGTATCAATATATTTGTAACTTATGTTAGTTTATTCTACTGTACTTATTTATTGATCCAAAAACTCTTTTGAAGCTTTTATTCGAAGTTGAAACATTTGAACTATGAACTCTCAATAAGATTGTGGTTGCTTCTGTTGGATCTCTTGAAAGGTCAGTTGTGCGAACTCAATTGTTGGTGATGCAAAAGTTCGTGGAATCAGTGGGGGTGAAAAGAAACGTCTGTTTTTGGCATGTGAATTAATTGCAAGTCCATCTGTGATATTTGCGGATGAGCCAACAACCGGTAAGCACTCCTTATGTTCTTCTGAAGCACATATCTTGTCTTTATGCAATGTAGAATTAGTTTCTTTTGTCTTGAGAGTTGTGCATGTTGGATTTTGGAGGTAATGTATTTCAATTTTGCTTCTCTTGTAAATTGCCTCAATCCCACGCAGGAAGAATAGAGGTGGGAAGCCTAGTTTATATACTCCCTTGTCCTTTCCCTTGGTAAAGTCTTGTGGGCTTAGTGGACCACACGTCCGCACATGCCCCTCGCCGTGCTGGTACGAGCCGGTTGGCGCGTCAGTGTGGTGTGGACTTTTTTCAATCCGAACCTTTAATTTTAAGGACATCGTGTTTTTAGTTGTCATAAAGGAACCCGGGGCAAGTACTCTAGACTGAGCTTGAGGGCATGTGCTTGAGCTTGAGATGTCATGTTCTGACCAACCTTGAGGCTGCTATGCTCGAGGTCCTGTCTGTTATTTCAGGTTCGAGCTCGAGCTCCAATACGCGTTTTGACCATGTAACCGTCCACTAGTTCCAAAACTGTTGTTGTCTTGGTTGTGGCCGGATTTTCTGTTCCTCCATATCCACTCACCTTCCTAATTAAGGCCGAATTTTATGCCCACATTCCTTAACTGCCAATTGCTTATACATTAAGTATTTTGCCTGTAAATACCATGCCTTAGAGCTTTGTTCAACACACTGAATTCACATAATTCATTCATCTCCTCTCTTTAACTGTCTCTGATTTCTTCTATTAGTTTGATTACCGAGCAAGTTGGGGCGTACTCCAAACCCATCACCCAAGAGTACACTCGTGTTAGGTGTCGTGGTAACCTTGGGATTCGGAGTGCCTGACGATCCCGTTTGTACCGTAGTGGGGGAAAAAAACGACTTAGGGCAGTGGTGAACTTCATGGCGCTTCGTTTCGATCTCTCTACTCTAAATCTTTTAATTTAAGTTGTTTTATTATCTTGTCTCAAGTTTCTTTGCTGTAATTCGAGGTCTATAGTGTTCAGTTTCATCTCTGATTCGGTTTAAGTTTTATTTGCCTCCATCTCGAGTTAGCGTCTGTCTCTTGAGATTGAGAATTTGATTACCCATTTGCTCCATTTTATCCAACAGTGCAACAGTTCGTCTATGATAATTTCCAGTCTCTATGTTCTTTCAAATGCCAATTTGACATTTTCTTTGAGGTCTTCTATACATAAAACTAAATATAAACTTCGCTATACTTTCTTGGAATATTTTGTATGTTCTTCTATGTTCTTCAATAGAGTTGACAACAGGCTTCCAGTTCAGGCATATAATTTTGTTCAGATCGAATCCTATTATTCCCAAACACCTTGCTGCGGCCGTGAAATTCAGCTAGTGTGAAAGCGCTCAATTTTAAGAGAGTACAATCCCATTGAAGTGGAACATTCTAAGATTTGAGTCCCTGCTCTGATTTATTTCAAACGCTTTAAGCTACTATGACACCTGAATCTTGTGGAGACATGTATATGGTGGAGGCCTGTTAGTTTAATCCATTTGCATTTATAACAGGGAATTAATTTAGCGTCTGTGGTTGATCTCTGTTTTAAGAACTAATTTGTTTAACATGAACGATGAATCTTTGGTATGCTCAAATGGGGTTGCTTTCAAGCAGAAATTGGCGATCCAGTCTAAAATGTGCTGTCTTCCTGGATCTGGTGCATCCAGCTAATAAAATTTGGGGATTTTTAGTAGTAGAAATCTGATGCATTGGTTATGGCTGTGGGCATGGAATCAAATTGATGTTCACACTCGGTCTGGTGTCACAAAAATGGTATGCCATGGCCGCAAATAATGGGCCGATTTGATCCGGTTGGGTTTTTCTGGGGAAGATAAGTTGCCTTTAAGACTTACGTTTGTAAAAGATTGGATGAGAAGCTATATAATCATTAGTTCATTACCTCTTTCATCTTTTTTAACATGTGCATGGAGTTGTGAGAATGTTTTATGGTTCATCTGCAGTATTGGAGGCTATTATAAAGCACCTTGATGTAACAAGCAATTGTATAATAGCTAGATCATAATTCATTATTCAGCGACTGTTAATGGTTTTTACTTGATTCAATGACTATCTGTTTTTTGCTTCCACAACACTTGAGCTGCTGGAGCTTTATCTTTGTCTATTTTTTAGTGCTGGGAACAAGCTAGGCACTCGGGATAGGATTGGCAAATCTTTTTAAATGTATAGACAACCGGCAACATAAATTACCTACATCAGAATATTTATAGGCTAGAAAACTGGAAGATAAACGATAAAAAGTATATAGAATAGACTTCCGATAAGGTGGATATCTGAGGTGGGCTGGCTAGGATTCCCTGGGCTTCCCCTTGTATGGTCTGATATATATTGGAGTCAGATTCCGGAAGACATTTATTTTGTAACTGCTCCATGTTCATTGTTTTGCATTTGTTTGTATTGTTTTCCTTTTTTTCTGTTTGTGCTGAACTAACTCTGTTTTTCTTCTCTCTCTCTCTCTCTCTCTCTCTCTCTCTATTTTAGTCTAGTTTTTCTTACATACAGAAGGCCATGGGAAAGGGTTTCTGGTTAACTGATGATGTGAATAAGCTTGATCTGATTTCTGATAAATATCAAGTTGAGCATTAACTGATGCCATGCAGGGCTAGCACCGGCCTTGTTATGCACAAGAATGCTGGTGCGCTATCATTTTTATATTCCGTGACATGTGTCCTCTTCTGAACACAAAATGCATAGAAACCGTAGGGATTATGGATGTGCCATTTGTTTTGAAAATAACTAGTGTAGTGCTTTGGTCATATACAACAACAGCAAACCCAGTGCCTTAAGAGCTCCCACATACGCATGGTCTTCTTTTTTTTTTTTTTTTTTTGGGAAGCCTTACCCCTTCAGGGTGCTACCCTAAAGGGAGGTTGTGTCTGAAAGCCCCCAACCTGAGAAGCATACAACATGAAAGCATGGAAGCATAAGAGCACAAACACGGCACAAGGCAAGCAAAACGAAAGCATAAAGTAACCACAAGGCAAATAATAAGCAAATATGCAAATAAAACAGCTCCCAGCCATATCAGGTATACTAGAGTGGCAGTCATATAAGCCTAGGAACCCTAGTGTTAGCCAGAACATGCTCCTCTATTATGAGCTGCTACATCGGCTACCCCTATGTTAGCCCTCCACTGAGCCCTATCTAAGGCCATCTCCTCCCGTAGGTTTAGGTGTGTAAGGTCGTCTCCAGCCATCTCTTCTTTGGGCTGCCTCTCCCTCTCCTGCCGGGCGTGGTATGGAGTTGTTCGCATCTCCTGACCGGAGCAGTGGTCAGTCTCCCCCTAACATGCCAAACCACCGCAAACGTTGCTCCCTCAATTTATCCTCAATTGGGGCCACGCCCAATTTGCCTCTGATGATCCTATGATCAAATTCTGTTTCTGGTCTCAATGTCATGGTTCAGGTGTCAAGCATGTTATTGGGGTAATCACTTTGAGATCCTCTAGGGAACATAATTTGTTTGTAAACCTTATGTTTGTTAAGCCATTTGATACTTTTCAATATGTAAACACATAAGGCAATCACATTACGTATGTAACAACCTTTATGGTATGGTAGGTAAGAACCTTAGTTAATTTTATGATGTCATGGTGATCAAGATATGGTTGTTTGTCAAAGTAATTGTTTCTTCTCAATGTGGTTGATTTTCTTCCAGTGTGTTTGATTGATAATATACACTGACATCCATTATTATCAAGCTATGAATCCCGTAGTTATATTTCTTCTCATCGTCAGCCATGTTGGATAAGTTCTAGAATTATTGCATTGTGGCAAAGGCAACAGAGATGCTTGTGTGAATTATACCTTATGCTAGGCACATGAAACCGTGTTGTTTATATGTACTAACTTGCTATGCTTACTCTTGTGCTTTCAGGGCTTGATGCTTTCCAGGCAGAAAAGGTAATGGAAACGCTCAGCCAACTTGCACAAGATGGTCATACTGTCATTTGCTCCCTACACCAGCCTAGAGGATCAATCTATTACAAATTTGATGACATTGTCTTGCTCACAGAAGGCTCACTTGTTTATGCTGGCCCTGCAAAGGATGAACCATTAGCATACTTCACAAAGCTGGGGTTGGTGGTTGATCCTTACCTCTAATTGTTTTTCCTCTATTTGATGTTGTATTCTTGTTGGGAAAGTTTAGTGAAAGGTTAAGAATCTGTATGCTAGTAACTGATTGGCTATGATGGTGCCAAGCCCCCTAAAGTGTGGTTGGCTGAAGATGAAATGAACAATGGCATCATAAAGTGACATCTAACCAAAGGCGGAGTTAGTTTTCCTAGATGCATTTTCATTGCTTCTATTGCTTGATTGAGAGGTCAAAATGCACTCCTAGTGTTTGGTCGTGAGGTTGTTGCATCGTTCCTTATTTCTGCAATAAAGATTATTGATTAACAATATAAGCCTTTTTCCCACTTGGTAAGATTTGTTACTGCAGTTGAAGTATACCATTGTGGTCCATCATGGATCTTTATTTGTTATGCTCCCAATTGAATGCAGTTTTTCTTTATGCAAACTAATTGCGTCTTTTTGGGTCTCTCTCCCCCTTCTTGACCTAGATCTCTAATCAATTCAATACTTGCCGCAATAGCTTTTCTCACTTCCTCATATCCATTACACTTTCTTCATCTCCTCTAGGTGTATTTTTTTGTACATAGTGGCACTTGATTGCCCAACATGACACCAAGCCTCTCAATAGAAAAATAGTCTTCATAATGGATCTCCTATATTAAACCTAATTGGTTTTTCTAAGATAGTGCTCTTTGCCTCAGCCTTTGATCAATCACTCTCTGTCGAGCGTTGTTTCATTCATTCTCTATCTATTTCATTGTACTCAACAATATTGTACCATATAGTTGGCACAATTTTGGATCTGTACTCTGTACTTATCAATAAGGATCCAGTTGCTCTTTCTTCATTCATCTGCTGTCACTCTTAGTTGCATAAAAAGCAAGATTTCTTTAGAAGTTTGAAGTACCACTTTCTAATTATGCACAATTTAGCCTTTCCTTTCTTGGTAATTTTTTTGGTAAGTAAACTATAGAAGAAAGAATACAGGATTCAACCTTAGCCAAGATGTTGCTTCTAGGCTGACGTCAGTTTTCCCCTTAAAAGTGAACCAAAATCTATTCATTTGCATGGTCCTGATCATAGATTGAAATCTCTTTGCTTATATAATTAATCATTTACTTCTTCCTCAAGAGTATTCAAGTTCTGTTATTGTGGGATCTTTTTTTCAAATTGGTGTTCTGCTGATGCCATGGGTACATGAAGCTCTTAAAATGCTAATGTTTCATACTCAAAAGTGCGATTTAGTGCTTCAAAATTAGATTTGCGAAACATGTACTAAGTTTAAGTCAACAAGAAGATACATATTAGATGATTTGTTTGTTATAATATAACTCGATTCAAGGAATGATTGAATTGTGTGGACATATTGGAGTCTATTTTCTTGATCTTATTTATTGGAGTACTCGAATTTTTTTGGTTATTACTTGGTATGAACTTTGTTTTCATATGTTTTGTCTATAGATCAATTAATGACATTTCATTAAGCTTTTGTTTTTATAAATCTTATATATTGTAGTATACATGCTTATTCCATGCTCCTGATCTTAGAAACCTTTATGATTGCCTGCTCGCCCATCCTTGCTTACATTTCTGCTCCTGCTCCTTTTGCATTTTGTAACTATGGTGACAACCCAAAGCAAGGCACTCGCTTAAACAGCTTAATGAACCAGCCCATGTACGCTGAAATGCGTGGGCGTATTTCCTTCATAGCTACCGTCTTTGGTTGACTAAAACTTATTGTATTACTGGATTGTTTTCCTTACATTCTTCATATTACAAAGCTGATTTCTTTTCTCTTGTGAGGCCTTATGAGGCACATTTCTGTGGTGTTTGTGGGTGCCATATGCTATTAGACAAACCAACATGGGGCCACATAAACTTGTTCTGGATTTTTATTCTTGGTCTTTAATTGTTGAGTGACTTTATGTGGAAAGGCTGCGAAGTAAAGATTCTCTGTAATTAAAGCATTCAGGACTAGCATATATAATGGTTGCATTCTCTTGCATGCGATTTTGTTTATTGCCTCTGGAGCTCTTTATGCTGTACATTAGAACAATTATGTTGACAGTTATTGCTATAATATTTCGGTTGATTAATGTACCATTTTGCAGGTATCTCTGCCCAGATCATGTCAATCCTGCTGAATTTTTGGCTGACCTCATATCCATTGACTATAGTTCATCTGAAAGTGTCAACAGTTCAAAGAAAAGGATTGATGTTCTCATTGATTCATTCTCACAGCAAACTGCATCAATTATTTACACGGCTCCACTTCTTAGAAGAGAGAAACATACAGAAGCCACAAAATTCAGTAGGAAAACTCTTGACAAAGGGAAGGGTGGTTGGTGGAGGCACTTCTGGTTGCTTCTTAAACGTGCATGGATGCAGGTTGTTCATCCAACCTATTTCTCCCTTTAAAGTACCGCAATCCCTGGCTTATTCTTGTTAGCGTACTATGTCTTCATCCAATACCCGCATCTTTTATTGTTCCAAGATTTCTGTGTCCTTTTGTTTGTGGGTTTTTTTCCCCTTTTTTTTTTTGGGGGGGGGGGGGTGGGGTTGGGTTTGTGGGGGTTGGTGAAGACAACATAGCGTGATGGTTGCATTTTCTAACTGACTTTACTCTGCTTGTTTGCAAATACGTATTGGCTTGAATCTTTCTTGATCTTCTGAATTTCAAGTTAACCTCAAATACAACCCCCTTTTGGGTAGCACCTTGATGGGGTAAGGTTGCGTACATCTTACACCCCCCACCCTTGCATTGACGGGAGCCCTTGAGGCACTGAGTCTGTTATTGTTGTTCTGAATTTCAAGTTAAATAATTTGTCCGCATTAATCATAAAAGATTTGAGTCATTTTCTAGCAGCCGACATGCCTATTTTCAATTGATTCACATTAATCAAGCGTGGTTATATGCCCTAGCTGATTAGCTCGCTTACTGTTGTTAGCATTCCTAGTTCACCTATAGTTTGCTTCCTGGAATTGTAGGCGCCGCCCCCCCCCCCCCCCCCCCCCCCCCCCCAAAAAAAAAAAAAAGAAAAAATAAACTTTCTCAAACTTCTACATGGTACCAAAGTGATGTAGCACAACTTGCTACTCAAAAACACAATTTAATTTTTATTAATCAAAACTTTAGACTAAAGAATTACAAAGCCCTATTTATAGAAAAAGATAAACCCTATTGGATAACTGAAGAGATAAAAATAAAAAGAACTAAATTATCCTACTAAATAAAACAAGAGTAAAATATCTTATTGATTTAAAAGATATATTCTAATCTAATCCTATCAATTACTCTATCCAAATCTAATAAAATATCAAATCCTCTATGATCAGTAATCCTCTTCTTTTGTGGTGCATCAATTCCTCCTTTGTTAAAAGAAACTCGACCACAAGTTTTAAACAAACGTAGGAAACAGAAGTTGTAGCAAACATCCCTCCGCGTGTAGGGCTCGTCTTGGATGAAGTGCAAAACTTTCGCTTTTGGCGAGGGCTTGTCTTGGATGAAGTGCAAAACTTTCGCTTTTGGCGATGTTGACTTAACAAGCTCTTTAGGAATGATGAAATAAATAAAGTTTTCAGAGCACGCATCATTTATATTTTCGGGCAATTGGATATGTTGTGATTGTTTGCAACGTTCTTTTTCTTCATCTTTCATCTCTTCTTCTTTCACTTCATCTTCTATCTCTTCCCTTTTTTTTGTCACTTTGTTCTCCTCTTCCTCTTCTTTGTTTGCTTCATCTTCCTCTTCTTTATCTTCGATCTCATTTGTTTTTCTTTTGACTTTTGTGGTGATAATAATTGGGCACGCTACAGTGCGGGCCGCGCCGGGTGGGCCCGGGTTGGCCCGCTTTCGTCAGCTTTAAAAAAAAAAAAGCAAAATTTAAATAATACAAAGTCGTTTTGTACTAAATTTATTATAATTCATTGATAAATAATATGAGATACAAATACATTTTTTCCCAAGCACTAATAATGCTAAATATATGTAATAAAATGAAATATACAATAAGTAATAGTAAATAATGGTAAATATCTGATCAAAAAAAAAATAATGGTAAATAAATAACGTAACAAGTGCAAATACAATGCAGTTGGAGCCTAATATTTAAAAGTACAAATTTGTTTATCAAAAAATACAAAGTTTGACGTATGGGGGGTGTGGTCGTCTTTTGACGTAAATATTTAAAAGTAAATAATTGACATATAAAAGTGTTGATATCAGTCGCATGGAGGGGTTGCTGTGCCATCGTTTGACGTATCAGTGGTGCGATCGTCTTCTTCATCGCTCGATAAATCCCAGCTTCATTCTCTGTTGATTCCTTGCCTCAGCTAGCTGCCAATCCTTCAAGCACACGGACATCTCCAAGCTTGACGGTGATAGTTTCGCCCTCTTCGTTCCAAGCAACCTGCCACAAAGACTGAAAGCACACTTCGATGCTACTGAAGACACTGGACAACTTAGTATATCATGTGCCATGGTGGAAAGCATGGGATACTGGGCTTGGTTTGTGTTCTACCATTGTAAAAGGTCAAAATGCGGGTTGGCCGGCGTTGCGAAAATATGGAGCAACGGTATCCGCAAATAATAATCTAGCTCTTCACATGACGTGGGGGCTACTGTGGGCGTAAATTGCTCCAACAGCTTCCACGAATATGACGTGTGTGAACTACTTCCACTAGATGTGGAAGATCCTACTGCAGCAGTACTAGGATATGGATTATTGGACGCTAATTTCCGGGAATATTGGGAAAATAAACTGTGCAAGTCGTTATTAACTTCGGCAATGAAAGTGTCGATATTGAGACTAGGATACAAATATTTGAAAAAATATTGGCAAAACAAGTTTAAACCGCCGCGTTTACAACGAGGATCTAAAATAGTTGCTAAGCAGTATGTAAGAGGTAGTTTAGAATAATATTAAGCAAACTTTTCTTTCATTGCCTTAATCGATTCGAACAAAATGGGTTGGATTCATTACCAGCCATCCAATTTACAATATCAAGCAATCTTGATATTGCTTGAGGCATGGTCGGATAGTAGCAACCCCAAAAAAAATGTCGTGGCCTCTTTAAACATGCAAAAAAAATTTACAAATTTCATCTATTGTCTCCCAATGTATACCGTTCAGGTTGTAATCGCTCCATTCTGAACGATTGTCCTGTGCAAATTCCATCAGAACGTCTTTATATGGTAGAATGCGCTCTAACATTTCTACCGTAGACGACCACCTAGTTTGGGAGTCTAATTTGAATTGTTTATATTCTATGCCATGCAACCTACATAAATTTCTAAATCTTTTTTTTCTAGTGCCGGATGATTTAATAGATATTATTACGGATTTTAAGGTGTTAAGGGATGTGTTTACAAGCTCTAAACCATCCATTATCATTAAATGCAAAATGTGACAAATGCAACGAATATGGAAACACTTCCCACCTAACTTGGGCCTCATGTGCCTAATTAAATGTGTAACGGATGCAGTGTTATTGGTAGCATTGTCGAACGTAATACTGAAGATACGTCGCTCTATGCCCCAGTTGCGGACTGCCGACATAGTCGCACCCGTAATTATCTCGGCAGTGTGGGGGCAACCTAAAATACCAAAATGAATTATTCTCTTTTGAAGGATGTAGGAGTCATCGATCCAGTGTGCCGTTATGCACATATGAGGTTGGCTGGGTTTCGACTTCCATATGTCCGACGTCAACGAGAACATGCTCGTGTTCATTGCAAAAAGTGTTAAGACCTCAGCTTTCATCCTGTGGTACTCCGTAAAAGCGTCCCGCTTTACGGTGTTCCGAGGAACCCTCACAATGGCGGGGTTCACCCATTGTTGGAGGTAGTCGACGAAATATGGGTTTTCGCCGGCATTGAAAGGCCTTTCACACCCAAAATTATATATTTAGCTAGCCCCTTTCGGTTGCCTTCTTGAGAGAACCTAAAATTAGCAAGTGCACCTGTCACTTGCTGTACTAGACGTTGTTGGCTCTTATCTGGGCATTGCTCGGGGTGGCACCTAAGTATATGTCTGCTTAATGTGCCTGTCCCACTGCCAGGTTGATGGCTAAAAGTTCTAAGTGGGTCACATAATTTACAAGTTGCTTTATTAGTTGTCCTATTAAGGGTAAAGTGATTCCATACCCCACTAGTTGTACGCCTACTAGTAGAGGTACTACTTTCAGGCTGGGCTTCGGTGGTGGGCGTGGGTTCCTCATCAGTTTGTGAGTCTCCACCCCCACCACCCGACTCATGATAATATTGTTGTTCAAATTCCCAATTTATGCTATCATTAGTGTATGGGGGTGATGGGCCTGGTTGTATAAAAGCTTGTTCTTCCGTATTAATTGCGACAATTCTACTCCTTTTGGGGATTCTGGGTGGCCGAGAAGAGCTAGAACTAGCACGATCGGCTCCAGAGGATGATGAAGAGTTGTGTGCCATATTAGTATAAGTGATTAGTATTTATAAATGCAAGTAGTAATGCAAATTAAATAACTAAAAATGCGAACCAAATAAAATTGCGATACTAAAATTACCGAAACGAGAGAACAATGAAATTCGAACTTCAGGCAAACCACTTTACGAACTTCAAACTTTAGAGCACAATGTTGCAATTAGCAAAGGTGAAGAAGATGGGAGATGATGAATGTATAGAGAGAGAAGAGAGGATTGAAGATTTGGTGAGGAAATGGATTGGGGAGGATTAAGTATTTATAGAGGGCAGCGGTCAAGAACAAGAGCTCTAATACCAAATTGATGTAGCACAACTTGCTAGTCAAAAACACAATTCAATTTTTATTCATCAGAACTTTAAACTAAAGAATTACAAAACCCTATTTATAGAAAAAGCTTAACCCTATTAGATAACTAAAGAGATAAATAATAAAAGAACTAAATTATCCTACTAGATAAAACAAGACTAAAATACCTTATTGATTTAAGAGATATATTCTAATCTAATTCCATCAATTACTCTATCCAAATCTAATAAAATATCAAATCTTCTATAATTAGTAATCATCTTCTTTCGTGCTGTATCACGAAGTTATCCCTAGATACCTTCCAATGTCATCCCATAACTTGGTCTATTCTTTTCAACAATGCACCTGATTTTGTGATACCGTCACAAAACTAAAACCAAATTGAGGCTCTGTTTGGTCGGAGTGAAGATGTTTTCTTTTCAGAAAATATCCTGATGTAGCACAAACGGGAAAACAAAATATTTGTAACTCAAACTCTCAAATTCTGGATTTTTATTCATTCAAAGATATCTCCATAAAGTACATAAGAGTTCTATTTATAGAGTAAGAACCCTAAACCAGAAAAGATAAAAAAGAATAATTCCAATCTAACTAGGAAATAAAAATAATCAAACTCTTAAAATATAATTCTAATCTAATTAAAATAAGAGAGAATCCTAAATAGTCTTAATCTAATTTAAAGTTAGTAAATTCTAAAGGATAAACTAATATTTAAACAATTTAAAAGTCACAAATATACTTAAACTCCTTCTAATCAAGATATCTTTACGAGTTCCATATTTTGTCTTATCCTTGTACTGCATCATACCCCTTCTTAAAAAGATTATTTAACTAAAATATTTTTTCTTTGTATTGATTTTCTGTAATTTAGGAAATTAATTTCATTTTATAAATAAGTTTGGCTCATGTTTAGTCTCTTTGAAGTTGAGATGATATTGAGGATGTATTCTGAGAACATATAAAGTGTTTTCCCTCATTAAGGGAAGAAATGTTTCCTGTCTCTCTAAGGGAGGCTGCCAGTTTCCCTTCTATGGGGAAAAAACCTCAGCTTATATTATTGTTTTTTGTAAGTCATGTGTGGAAATAATAGGAAAGGGTCTTCTACCAAATCAAACTGAGCTTAAGAGGTGACTCTAAAGGAAAACTTTGTGGGGGTCACTCCTATACTTTTTACGTCACTTCAGGGGAAAAACCAAAGTAAAATGTTTCCTCGCTCGACATGATTCTGTTCAGTTCTACTGACCCATGTCAGCTCCTAACCAGGCGTCTCGAGATGGGCCAACAAACAAAGTACGGGCCAGGATGTCAATTGCTTCAGCAATCATATTTGGCTCAGTTTTCTGGAGAATAGGAAAATCTCAGACGTCTATTCAGGACAGAATGGGACTGCTTCAGGTATGAAATGTGATTCATCATCTTATACTCATTTCGTTTTATTTATATTTTGAGAAGGTGCATTTGTAAACATTCTTTTAGGATGTATTGTATCTTAATGTATGCTATATTTTCAAGATTTTTGGTTACTATATTTGGTTGCTCCAAGACAGAAAAATATGAATCCTCAGATTGTTTCAGTATGCATCTTTTATCCTTAAACAAAAGTTTTATCTGGTAGAAGACAAAGAGTTAGCACAATGAAAAGGATGAGGTCTCTTAAACTATACCACAGGAGGACCAAGAAAAAAAATAGAAAACAATTATGAGCAGCTTGTGGACGTCAAAGAAATCCAACAAATGGGACAAAACTAAGCACAATGGAGAGGTGAGATATATCTGAAAGTTATACCATACACGACTAGAAAAGGGGAAACGAAATAATTAGAATCAGCTTTTTTCTGATGTTGACGTAAATCTAAAAGAGGAAGCCTACAAAGTCCAGTCTGCAACATATGCTGGAATATCCTTGCACTGCTTGACATTGCTTGTTTTACATTTGCAAGAGAGGAAGGCCAGAGGCTTGGGAAGAAGGAAGAGAGGGGGGGGGGGGGGGGGGGGGGGTTTGATTTTGATTTCGGTTGTTCATCCTCAATCAGTCTTTAGTTGTTCTCCACTATGAGAATAGCCTTCTGGAATGTTTCAGTTATCAATGCTATGATTTTACAGCATCTTTATGTAATGCAATACATTTCAGTCAGATGGAGCCTTGTAGTAGCCAGTCTTGGTTACGAGTGGACTAGTGAAAGTACTCGACCCTTTGGTGAAATGTTATCCTCTACACTAGTTTGTGCATGTAAGTGTGCTTAAGAGCACAGAATGTGAGCCAGCATACTAACCATGTATTTATTGAGAGCACTGTTATTCATGTGGGTGTCCATTCTAGGAGTGTAGTTGCTGTCAATCAAAGGCCAATGCCGAAAGTGCTTCCTCCATTTGTTGAAGACTTTTGGCTCCCTTTGAAGCACCCAAAATGGACAATGAGGGACAAAACTCTTATCTGCTTTTTCCCTTCTTTTTGCAGGGCATTTGCATTCTTAGGGCATGTTTGGCATGGGGTTAAAAAATAGGGGGTAAACATAATGTGGTAATGGTTAATGGGGTAACCATTACCCCATTAAAATTTTTTCCCTTCATGTTGTTTGGTTGCCCCACATTTAAAGGGGTAACCATTAACCTAAGAATCTTTTCATATATTCAGTTTGAGTGTAACATAACTTTTTTAAACCCCCCACCCCAACAATGTGAGGATTGAAATTGGTGAACACCTTCCCCTCCCACACATAAAAATGAAGCCAAAAAATCTGATAAAAATTCAAAATCTACCTTCTTTCATGGTTAATATCATCATTGTAAACATATGTAACCACCAATTAAAGCTTGCTCCCCATTCACACTAAAAAGTTGGTAAGAAAACCCAAATCAGAAATCCTAGTTTTATACTACCGGATTTTCAAGCCAAGTGTACAAATTATTCAACCAAATACTTAGAAATGGATATACCTGGTGGTAGATGATGGTTAAGGGCATTGAAAAACAACAATTTGAAGTAGTTTAAGGAAAATTTGTGGTGTTCTTCAACCCTTCTCTTTTACATGCAATCCCTAGCTTCTCTCTCTCTCTCAAGTTGAATGGGTAAAAAAATTTTAACCCTCTCAATTATGGATGTTGCACTTAGGGGGAGGGGGGAGACAGAGAGAGAGAGAGAGAGAGAGAGAGAGAGAGAGAGAGGGGGGGGGGGGGGGGGAGAGGGAGGAAGTGCAAGGTTTTTAACCCCATTTGGGGTTAAAAATTTTAATGGTGCAAATTTTTACCCCCCAAACCAAGCGGGGTGAAAAGAGGTGTAATGGTTACCCCCATTAACCAACCCCCACCCAAACCCCACCCCCCCAATACCAAACATACCCTTAATGTAAAATACACCCTTGCTCCCCAAAATTGAGAGTGTGATGCCCTTTAGGTCTAAGTCCAGTAGTAAAACACTATGAAACTTAAGCGTAGGTGATGTAGCACAAATTGCTAATCAAAACACAACTCAATTTTTATTTTATCAAAATTTAAAAAGAATGAATTAGAAGCTATATTTATAGAAAGCTAAACCCTGAAAGGATATTAGATAAGATAAATCCTAAACCTAATGGAAAACTATTGAGATAAAATTATAAATCTAATAGAAAATATTAAGATAATCTTTAATCTAATAGAAAATTATTATCCCAAATATAAGATAAGATAAAACTAAATCAAATAAAATTGTCCTGCATCATTCTCCTCGTCTTGACAAAGAATAGTTTCATCCTCGAATGAGAAGGGCTGCATGAGCGACTTGGTGAATTGGATTTTGTGTATGTCTTGTAGCAACTAAGGCTTTAAAGTATGATAAACTCCATCAACAGGAATCATCATAGAGCCATCAAATCCATTATAGGTTATATGATGATCGAATTGCCAATGATGCCCTAGAATAATATCACAATCAAGAAGGTTGCACACGAAAAAACGTGTGGGAAAGAGAAAATTCCTAAGTCTCAAATAAATTTTCACTGTAGAGGCACTGTCTTCCCAACATCATGATGTTGGAAACCTAACAATCGAATTGTGCAGGAACGTTCCTATGGTACTCCTAATTCTTGTACTACTCGCCTAGAGATCAAATTAAAAGCAACTCTGGTGGTACTCATAATTCTTGTACTACTCGCCTAGAGATCAAATTAAAAGCAGCTCTGGTGTCAACAATAAGCATGTATCGGTGTTTCATGCCCACACCAAGCGGCTACCTCAACATGTTTAAAAATATTAATGCGCGACCCAGGAGGTTTTTGATCCCTATTCTTCGACTTAGGTTGGTGAGGAGTAGCAACACAATAATCAACTTCTCATCTTTGCCATTATCATCTTCTATTCCTGAATAGTCGACTGCCTCAACTATCTGTTCCTTTAATTCATCTGTTTCTTCTTTGTTAGCTTCAGTTGATGACGTATCGTTGGATGAGTTAGGCTCCATTAGAGTCACCATCTTTTTAAACTTTAAAGGGCATTCTTGAGCCGGGGTATCCTTCTACTTGACACCCATAACACATGATAGAACTTCTAGGAACCATATCTGACCGAGGACCTAAAGCTTCTCGTTGCATCTTCCACTTACGTTCTGCATTCAAATGTCATACCATATAACTTTTGCCTAAATATAGGATATAAGATCACCAATATATCTTATGTCGCATTGATGCTCAGACTTCTCAAATGAGCACCGAGTGACAAGTTTCTGAAACTTACGTGTGCGTATGAAAAGACTTCTTGAGCTGTCCTCTTCAAGAACATAGTTTGAAATACAATTTCGAGCATAAATTAAAAGGAACAAATTTTTTGCCATTGCTTCTTTTAAACGGTTCCTAGTCAAAATCGGACCTTGGAGACCTGGGTGAGTCTCAGTATAATCCACCAACTAAGAGCATATCCTTTGATACAAGTCATAGCAAAATTAACCCGATCTCCTTGTTTAGCCCCTTTGCATGTAAAAATATTCTACATGGATGAGCTCACTGGACACATTCAAGGGAAGATATCTTGGTGTGTGCTTTTCGTTGATGATATAATTCTGGCAAGGAGAGTCCAGACGAGGAATAAATGAGTAGTTGGAACTTGGGAGAAGTGCCTTGGAACCTAAAGGCTTAAGGCTCAGTAGAACAAAAACCGAGTATATGGAATTTAAATTTTGTATTGCAATCAACCCAAGTGGAGAGGACGTGAAGATTGGATCAGAAAGCATACCGAAAAAAGAATGTTTAAGATATTTAGGCTCGATGGTGCAATAGGACTGTGGAGTAGACGAGGATGTAAACTACCGGATTAAAGTGGGATGGTGTAAGTGGAAAATGGCCTCAATAATACTATGCAATAGAAGGTTCCCTCTCAAGCTGATGGGAAACTACTATAAGATAGTAGTGAGACCGGCCATGTCTTAAGGTGCCGAATGTTGGCCACTTAAAGCCACACACAGAAGGTTTAAGGTGACGGAGATGAGGATGTTGCAGTGGATGTGTGGTCATACTGGGAAGAACCGGATTAGGAATGATGTTATAAGAGGAAAACTGGGCGTAGCCCTAATCGAGGATAAGCTGAGGGAGTAGCGCTTGCGATGGTTTGGGCATATTAGGAGGAGACTGGCCATTGCACCTGTTAGGAGATGCGAACAACTCCATATTGAGCACGGGAGGAGAGAGAGAGGCAGGCCAAAGAAGAGTTGGATGGAGAGGATCAGAACCACCTCACCCACCTAAATCTAAATGAGGAGATAGCCTTAGATAGAGTCGCATGACAAGCTAGAATAAGGGTAGTGGACATAGCAATTAGGGATGGGGGGAGCACAACGAAGGGAGCACATAACATCCTCCGTCTTCATACTGTGGTTGCTTGGGGCATGTTACCCGGCGTGATTTATTGTTGCTCTACTATTGCTTGGTGCTTTGTGATTTGATGCTCGATGCTTTACTGTTGCTCTATTGTTTCGTTTGCTTCTTGCTTTTTTATGGTTGGGGGCGCTCGGAACACAACCTCTCTTTAGGGTAACACCCTGAAGGGGTAAGGTTGTACATCACCCCCCCCCCCCCCCCCCCCCCCCCCCCCCCCGGCGCTTCGGCAGGAGCTCTTGTAGCCCTAAGGCGGTTGTTGTTGTTGTTGTTAACTGATTCAGTCATAAAGTTCTTTAGGGTCCCCCTTCCCCCTCAAACTTTGTCAATTGCAATTTCACCCCATAATCTGGCTTGTAAGTGGAATTAAAATTACTTGAATTAAAGTATGAAAGCCTTACTATTTGTGGAGTCACGTGTGCAATCGCGCTTGAAGTGCCATCAGGTTCCTCGGGGACAACTTGCTTCCCATAATAATTCTCGGTCTTCTTAAGTTCTTGAAGTTTTGCTAGAATAGAAGACTAAGACTCGTTAATATTTGCTGAAAATTGCTCAAGACGCTCATTAACTTGGCTACGCCATGAAATAAGTTCAGCTACTTGTTGCAACTGCACAATAACGTCATTTTTCACCATGGTTGGAATATGAGGAATTAGGGTTTGATTAGGGTTTAGGTCGAGTTAGGGTTTTTAACTAGTATTTCAAGTTAGGGTTTTTGAATTAGGGTATTCGAACTAGTGTTTCGGGTAAGGGCATGGACAAAAGTCGTGAAATCTTTTTAACGCAAATCTTCCATCCTATCATTCTTATTTCATACATTTGTTATTTTCATTCCTCACTATTTTTTCGATAAGCAGTTACTGGGGGAGGGGGATTTCAACCTAGGACTTCTTGTCCTGTTGATGCACAATTTTATTTGATTTAGTTTTTATCTTATCTTATATTCAGGATAATAGGTTTCTATTAGATGTAAGATTTATCTTAATAGTTTTCTTTTATATTTATGATTTATCTTAATAGTTTTCCATTAGGTTTAGGATTTGTCTTATCTTTTCTCCGCCGCTGTGACGGTGTAGCGGTACCTATTCCTTTTTATTAATTCACCTTTCAAAACCAACAAAAAAAGAAAAAAAGAAAAAGAAAAGCCCTAGACACACCCAAAAAAAAAAAAAAAAAAAAAAACCTAAAATTCGTTGAAAATCCTAGCACCCCCACACGACCACTGTCGCCACCACTCGTCATCGACATCGACCACCAGACCTTTGCCTCCCACGACCCTCAAAAACCCTATCACCTTCGAATCCAGTTTGTGGAGAACCTCGAATAAAAAACCCTAACCTATTCGAACTCACCTTTGTATCCTAGCCACCAACCACAACTTCGAACTAAGACCGAACCCTTGAATGACCTTTGACCTGTCCTCCAAACCCTAAAAATCGATCTCATACTTCACCCAAAAATCCTTGATTGAACCATAATCTTCGAATTTCCTTTATCTTACACCTAGCAAGAAGACTAGATAAGGGAATAACATGTGTCACTTTGATCCATGCCCCTTGTCTTACTCCTAGCGAGAAGACTAGAATACCAAGGGATGATGACTTGGATTTGTGACTTTTATCTATGTCCTTTATCTTACACCTAGCTAGAAGATGGGAAGACTTGGTGATGGCAGCTCAAATAGGGGAAGTAGCATGCATGACTATTGTCCATGCCCATTGTTTTATGTCTAGCCAGTAGATGGCGAAACCTAGAGATGGGAGTTTTGATAAGGGGAACATGTATGACTTATGTCAATACCCCTTGTCTTACATCTAGCTGAAGATGGCGAGACCCATCGATGTTTGATAGGGGAAACAAACTGTGCGACTTATGCCCATACCACTTGTCTCAAATGTAAAACAAATTCGTCTAGTTAGCTGGCTTGGATAGAAGATGATGAAAGGACATTTGTGGGTTGGCATTTCTAGCTTAGTCTTGGAGGTCCCGATCTTGAATGAGTGAATTGATGGATTTAAGGGTTTGAGGGCCCCGCCTTTCTACTTCTGAAGAATGGTATACTTGATCGAGCAATTGAGCAAGAGGAAGCACGCCAACCACAGTAGTAGGATGAAGATTTTGTGTTCATATATTGGCTACTACTTGCTTTCCAGGTTGGGGGTCCTCGGACGTAGCCTCTCTTGAGGGTAGAACCCAGAAGGGATAAGACTGCGTACATCCCCTTCCCAACCCTACATTGGCTGGAGCCCTTGAGGCACTGGATTTGTTGTTATTGTTGTTGTATATCGGCTACTACTTTATCCTGAAAGGAGCTGAGAGTAAACTTTGATACATGATCTTGGTTACTTGATCTCATAAAAGACAATGACATTGTCCTTGACAAAATCGGATGGCAATGATTGATCCATGTAGCTAAGGCTTGACTCCACTTGTTGGAAAAGGCTTGAATAGTTGGGCTTGTTATATTGGCTACTGGGGTGTTTGCTTACTCGTCTTGTATATTTGGAGTCCTTGTTTGAATTTTATCGTCTATTGTCTCTTCTAAGAGCACATATGTAGTTAATCCGAAATTGCATATACATATTACTGAAAATTCTATGGTACACTGATTATTTTACAAATGTAAATCCATATTCACTTGTGTTATCACTATTGGGGGAAAAGGAGGAAAAAAAGAAGGAGGGGGGGGGGGGGGGAGCGGGCAGGCGGGGTGGTCGGGTCTGGGGAAGGAAGTCAGGGTGGCAACAGGTAACAATGCACGTGGTGTGAACTTCATGCCAAGACCTTGGCACCTGAATTGCAGATGTCATAAAATGCAATTGTTTCCTGCATATGGTCACAGTGTCAAATATGTCCTTATGGTATGACTTCTTTTATGTAGACATTTAAAACAATGGTTCGCTGCCCGGTATATTATTAAATGTATATCATGTTTACATCATGAAACTGGGTTGTAACCAATTGTCCGTCTTGATCTTGTTTCGATTTAGGTTGCTGCCATCAACACAGCAATGGCTGCATTGGCAAAGACAGTTGGTGTTTTTCCAAAAGAGCGCGTAATTATAGACAGAGAACGGGCAAAGGGATCTTATACATTGGGCCCATATTTACTCTCTAAATTGCTAGCTGAGATCCCTATTGGTGCTGCATTCCCATTGATGTTTGGTTCTGTTCTGTACCCTATGGCACGTCTTCATCCTACTCTATCCAGGTGAAATTCTGGCTTCAGCTGCTTGTATATTCCATAATTTGATTGTCTTCATTCTACAGCATGCTATGCTAATGAGTCAAGTAATTCGTATTCTGGAAAATGGATCAATGAGGCTCTCATGGATTAGTGCAACAGCAATGCTCATTTTCTCCTACAATTCACCTCCATTTGTACTGACTCAGCATCCATCAACCTTGAGCTTGTTGTTGCACCTTCATCAGAAGAGGCTGATTCCTGCAGCATAAATTTGTGGAGAACTTGACTAACATTTCCTTTGGCAGTGACGAACTTGTCTTGTTGATGTGCTTATCGTGATCTAGGCTGAGAATATCAAACCTCTAGTGGAGATGGGAAGGGGTTGCATTAGGTAGCCTATAACCATACATTGAAACTTTGTCAAATCTTTAATCATGGATTCTCCAGGTACACTCCATGTACCGGAGCAAACATACTGGGAAAAGGTTTTGTTTGAGCTGTTTTTCTAGTTAAGAGTTGTTCCCACTACCAGACATAACTCATAGTATGCTTAAAGATAAGTCAAATGTGAATTTTGTGTTAGATGTGCTGTATAGTCAGTTTTGGATTTGGATTGAGGTGATGTAAGAGAAAGTTGGCGTTCCTTCCTTAGTGGACAACAAAATGCATGAGAAACGCCTTTCCTAATGTGACCATGCTACGGTGAGACATCTAACGACGCTGCCAAGAAAAGGGGAACAATTAGAGAGTGGTTAATGAATAGAGGAGTTAGGCCGAGGAAGAGTTGCATGGTGATTGTGTGGCTACTTTTGTTTTTGAATGGAAAAAGAAATATTATTAAGCGAGAGAGAATGTACAAAGAGTTAGAACAAGTTGTTCTCAAACATCAAGAAAACCAATACCCTAATAATACATGACCCTCCAATCTCGCAAATTTGTCAAGGCTATGTTAGGGAAGCCCCGCAACTCCTTGTCCAAAGAGCTTCTAAATAGACCACCTTATGTCTTACGAAATTTGTTAGTGTACATTAGTCTTTGAAAATCCTAGCATTCCTTTCTAGGCAAATACATCAAAGAATTGCAATCTTGGTGGTGGAGAACAACATTAAAACATCTTTCCTCCTTCCTATACCATGGAACTTTATAAAAAGGATACTCTCAATTGACTTTGGATTAACCCACATCTGGCCATAAAATAAGAGAAACCTACACCATAAATCTCAAGTCATTGGACAATGCAAAAATAAATGATCGTGTATTTCCCTACTCTGGAAGCACATTACACATATGTCTTCAGACAACCTTGAAAGGTCTCTGTTTCTACAGGCAATCTTGAATATTAAGCTTGTTAAGTGAATACCACAAAAAGACCTTGGATACCTTAGCTTTCTAGACGTAAGAACATAAGAGAAACTGGAAAATGATTAAGTAGTGGAAGATACTGGAAGAAATATTTAGAAGTAAAGTTGCCAGACCCTTCTAACATCCAACCCCTCTTATTAGGCACGGAAGACAAACGTACTTGAACCAAAATGTGGCTCAACCGTGTAAATTCACGTAGTTCCCTTAATAGTGAGATTCCTATGAAGATGTAGGTTCTTAGATAGTGAATCACTTTGCTTATTCGTAAAAAAAGCTAGCGTGGCACGATGAACCGTGGATAATCTACGTAAAAGTGAAAATTGATTAGGAAAATAGTATCCCTCGATTAATATATCTTCCTAGAATCGAACATGATCACTTGACCGAATAATGAGACAAATGTATGGAAGGAAAGGGTAAAGCTATGAGATGAACTTCCATGGGGAGAAACAATCCATTAGACCCCCTAAACTTGCGTCCTATCCATTTCTTGGATACTGTACTTACTCTTAATCACCGGGAATTAGGTTCCCTTAGGAAATGCCACAACTATTTACCAAGAAAGGATAATGTCCTTGGACACCACCCAATCCTCCTTAATTATGCGGCCTATAGACTCTTGACATAGCTAACTAAATGATCTCGATGATCCTTCTCCACCCTTGACCATAGAAAATCACTCATAGTCCGCTTAATGTGCTTTGCAACTAACATGGGAATCCTAAAGAGTGACATGTAATAAGTAGTATTGCCATTGACATGTAATAAGTAGTATTGCCATTTGGAAAATATCACATTGGATTGAGAAAAGAAGAGACGAACGTACAGAATTAGTAGACTAGTCCATGTAATGCCATTTGATTTTAGGATGAGACCTCATTTGTGCTTACATCACATGTGCCTACTCTGCATGTTAGGACTAAGGCTCGATGAAATTTATCATAGTATCAACGCATGTCGTGTCATCACACGCAGAAGCTAAAGGTGGCGGAGATGAGGATGTTAAGATGAATGTGTGGGCACACAAGGAAGGACGGGATCAGAAATAACGTGATAAGAAGTAAATTGGGCGTCGCACCGATAGAGGATAAGTTGAGGGAGCAACGTTTGCAGTGATTTGGACATGTGAAGAGGAGACCACCAATGCCCCTGTTAGGAAATGCGAACAACTCCATATTACAGATGGAAAGAGAGGGAGAGGCCGGCCAAAAAAGAGTTGGATGGAGACGATCCGTCAGGATCTCGCCTATCTTAACCTAAACGAAGAGATGGCTCTGGATAGAGCTCAGTGGAGGGCTAGTTGTTATGATCCGAGAATTCGAGGCATGAACCCGTGGTGGCTGTGAAGCTGTCCTGCTGCTAAGTTGCTGCTGTTAGCTGTGGTTTGGGCTGCGTTGCTGCTGCATTGTGGTCTTTTGGTGTAGTTGATAGTTGTAATTAGTAGTAAGCTTGGTTGTGTCATGTAATAAATGAGTTTAAGTTGGCCTAATTGTTAAGGTTTCAAAGATTTCTCTTGAGCCTTAACCTTGGTTGGGATAGAGAGAGTATGAGATGAGAAAAGAATATAGAGTTTAGATGAGAAAGAAGGGAAAGGAGATGAGAAGTAGAGAGAAATATCAAAAGATATCAATTCATTCATCGAAGTTATATGGATTACAAACTAGAGCCTCCTATTTATACTACTTACAAGATAGGATCTAAAGCAATGAAAATATCTAAATCAACTAAGAATATTTAACTAACATAACACTAACTCACTCTAAGATATTTTGGCGCCAAGGCCAACTTAAACTCACTTATTACATGACACAATCAAGCTTACAACTAATTACAACTATCAACTACACCAAAAGACCACAATGCAACAGCAACGGCAGCCCAAACCACAGCTAACAGCAGCAACTTAGCAGCAGGACAGCTTCATAGCCACCACGGGTTCATGCCTCGGATTCTCGGATCATAACATTCCCTTCCCCTTGAAAACATTCTTGTCCTCAAGAATGGAAGAGAGTGAAGCAATGAACACAATCAATGCAGATCAGAAACTGAAAGGCACTGCAACATTTGCTGAAATTTGTACAGCTGAACAACCAACGATGAACTAACTCTGAAATGCAGCAGTACTCCTTAATATGATGCTTGTTTTGCACAAGGACCTCGTATGGATGTGTTGTACCTTCTGGTGGTCTACACTGATCAAACCAAGCATCAACGACACACCCACGACCCCTCAGGCTGCAGTTAACATAGTTCAGAACTCTAACTTGCTGCTGAGAATCACCAATTGCATCTGTAATTCTGAAATTTTGTTTGTAGAATGCTGCCCAACATACTTTGTATGTTATTAACCACACAAAAATGCATATGAAGTCCTTTAACATCTCGGGAGGCCTTCCAAATTCAAACCAGGAGAACCGCGCATCAAAATCGGCTTGTAAACATATTCCAACGCAACCGTCACAGCCCAATTTCTTGATCATGGTGACCAAACCCAAAGCAATCCAATAAGAGTGCAGCTGCCAATCTTTCATCTTGGATTTTGTCCAAAATTTGTATTGCTTAAACATCCATTTACAATTTTATCTTAGACCAAACTCAGCCACTTCTTGATTGCTTCTCAAATTCACACGTTGATTTGCTGCAGAATTCAGTAATTCAGCAGTGTACCCCAAATGCAACTCATAATGACAGATTGCAACTCGGTTTATGTCCATATGGAAGCTACTTGATGTGAACAGGTTATGACATTTTCCCATAATCATAATAGCACCAATCACATCCCATTTGAGCTTCTCATCTGCTGCTGTCGATGAGAGAGTTGGAATCCTCTCAGAATTTTCAGCATCCTCAGCAGCTGCCTTGCAAACACGCTGTCCCAACTTGATCAATTGAGCTCTTGTGACATTGGCTTGAATATCTGGACTTTTGCTCCACCAAATCAAATACTCATGGGTCACAATCGAATTTCCATCATCAGACTTAAAGATGAACTTCAAATCAGGACACCAATAACACAACTGAACATCTGAGATTAATTTCAGTGCAAGGGAAAATCTGTCCTGATCTTGGCTGTTGAAATGTAAAATATTTTCAGCTAGGAATGATCTTGTTTCCTTGTTATACTCCTTCACCCATACATTGAGAAAGTATTGAAGCTTGTGCATATTATTTTTCCATTCGGAACAACCACAACAGGTCACCCCAAGCACATTCAGATGCTGCACCAGATCAGCACCAATCAATTGCAGTTGATCCCAATTGTCAAATGCTATAACCTCTATCCTTACTTGGCTTCGTGCACTAGTTGTATTGATTTTGGGCTGCACAGCTTTCTCTTCCAGCATATTACAGCATTTATACACATCCAACAACTCAATTGCTTGCATAGGAATCAAGCTTTGTTTGTTATGAACCTTGAAACGCACTCTCGCAGCTCGAGTGCCTCTTTTCAGCAAAAATTCGACTGCTCTCAGCTTCATATAGTCTTAAGAATCTTCTCCCGGATCAGGAGGCAACTTATCATAAGAACTTGCACTTGGATAAGTCCCAACTCCACTCACATAAAGGAATAAATCATCCCGAACTTGCCGATCGGCATGCCGATAGTGCATTTCAGCTGCCCTAAGTTCATAAATATTCTCCCAACACAAGAGACCTTGCAAGGCATCCCATATAATGTTGTTCTGGTCCCGAGTTAACACTCAAGCATGCCCAAAAGTGAACTGAGGCACACCCTGCTCAGTATTTGATGACACTGCAGCAACAACAATTGTTTCTCTAACAGAATGACATTGCTCAGCAAAGTATATGCTTCGATTCTGCATAAAAGCTTGCCATGGAGTAATACTTAACAGGTTTGGAGATGTTTTCATTGATACCTCAGCAGTGGCATCAAGTTTTTTTTGTTGGAATCACAGATTCTGTTGCAACCAGTCCATGTATACCAACACACATATCTGGATCTTGCATACCAGCATATACATCAGCAAGAGCATGATCTTGAGTTAGTTCTTGTTGATCATTAAACCTCATAGTCTGCAACACCACTTTATGCTTCAATTTCTTCTTGGTAATCTTCTTTGTTTCCCAAAAGTCATTCAATGCGTCGTTAAGATGATTTCTCTTCACTTTACTCTTTGCACTCTTTAACATTCCCATGACATGAAAATCATATTTCCATTCCGGATGCATGTCATATCGTACCTCAACATCGTCAAGAGACTCTTGACTCTCGCAAAGAATCTTCATAAGAATCATCATGTTCAGACTCAGGTTCTTCACGCCTGTGTTCATCAATTTCGGCATTGTCGTGGTCGAGTTCATCTTCAACAACAACAGATTGCACCTTCTCTTTTTGCTCAACAAAGAACTCTTGCGGTAGAACCAATTCAGTAGGTGGAATAATCTCAATTTGTTGCAATCGTTCCTCCTTATTCGCATCTTTATCCAACATCAACTTCAACATTTGCTGAATGCTGTCATTCTGTTGTTTAATCTCGAAGCTATGCTGATCAAACTTCGCATCCTGCTGAACAAACCTTGCATTTTGCTGATCAAGCTTAGCATTCAGCTGTTCGAACTTGTCATTCAACTCCCGGTGGTGATCAATTGATGCATCAGCACCAGAACCTGTCACCGCAGCTGATACATTTGCTCCTAATCTGGTTCTTACTCCATCAGCCATGTTTGTAATGAACAACAAAACTTCGTTCGAAATTCGCAGAAGTGTGAAACTTGTTCGCACTCCTCAACAATCGATTGCTTTATGAAGTTGTACTCCTCTGTTCGCACAACCAATCAACTACTATCGGTTCGACAATCGTCAATGATTATAAACTCTAACTGATAAACTTCGAACAAAACTTCGAACAAACCCTAACCTCGAACGATTTCTGACAGCAACGTTTAGTTGAGTAATTTGACTTACACTTCTGAATTAAGCTCGACTCTAACTCAAAATCAAGTCCTCAACACAATACTCAAAGCGATCTTAACGAACGAAATCGGATTTCAACACTTTCGCTTCTCCTTCCTTTGTCAGATTTTCGCCTTCGCTGTCAGATTTTCGCCTAAGTAAATCTCTACTCAATAACATACGATTCTTAAGAATTCCACGCAGATTCTGATGAATTCACAACACTCCTATGCTTATCAACACAATTTCGTCACAATTCATCAACAACCACAATTTCTCAACGAATTGCAACTTGAAGTTCAGAAAACCAATACCTCAATCTGTAATAACCTCAATTCCGATGATTTCTGCTCTTTTGATGATGATCAAGTATAATGTGGATCAAATAGCTCAATTTAAACTTCTTCTTCAACCGATCAGATGAGTGATCGATCAAGAACAGCTAGCTCAGCACAAAGCTTCAGCAACTACTACTTGCTTCATCACTCAACTTCTGTAGCAAATGCTTGCTCGATCGTTTGAATTCAACCTGAATTAGCTTTAATGTTGATTATACTCAACCAATACTGATCAATTGAACTTCCTTCAATGTAATTCGATCACTTTAATCCCAACCGAAAGCAACTACCCAGGCTTTGCAATAACTGATGCAGTAACCGCCCAAACACACTTTTGAAATTTCAAAATTGACTTTTAATACAAAATCTGAATTAAATCAGTATCAACCTTTTTTTTGTTGATTAATTGTAACACAATTAACCAGATTTTGTATTTTTTTTTTTTTCCGGGTATGAGCTTGATTCGGAAGCCAAATCAAGGCTCTGATACCAATTGTTAAAGTTTCAAAGATTTCTCTTGAGCCTTAACCTTGGTTGGGATAGAGAGAGTATGAGATGAGAAAAGAATATAGAGTTTAGATGAGAAAGAAGGGAAAGGAGATGAGAAGTAGAGAGAAATATCAAAAGATATCAATTCATTCATCGAAGTTATATGAATTACAAACTAGAGCCTCCTATTTATACTACTTACAAGATAGGATCTAAAGCAATGAAAATATCTAAATCAACTAAGAATATCTAACTAACATAACACTAACTCACTCTAAGATATTTTGTCGCCAAGGCCAACTTAAACTCACTTATTACATGACACAACCAAGCTTACTACTAATTACAACTATCAGCTACACCAAAAGACCACAATGCAGCAGCAACGGCAGCCCAAACCACAGCTAACAGCAGCAACTTAGCAGCAGGACAGCTTCACAGCCACCATGGGTTCATGCCTCGGATTCTCGGATCATAACACTAGTATCAGTGTAACTGATATAGAAGTGTAGGAGCACCCAACACTCGTACAACAAGAGGTTGCCTATTTGCTTAGCGCTTATACGTAGTTATGATGTGGATGGGTAGAAGAGTTGATTGGAGACTCACCACTGCCCATGTAAGGAGATGTAAGCAACACATATCATAGACGGGATGTGAGGAAGGGGCCGACCAAATAGAAATAAAATTCAAAATAAGAATAAAATTAAAAATACAAGTAAAATTAGGTAGAGACAATTTGATTTGACGGGAACTTTCTGACTCCAACCTAAATGAAGAGATGGCCCTAGTTTAGAGCTCAGTGCAGGTTTAGGATAAGGGTAACCGATTTAGCGATGTAGGACATGCGAGCACCTGCAAGCTGCGGGTATGGCCGTGTGCATACGCGCAATACGGATGGTAGTTGGTCAATTAGGGCTCCAAGCTGCTGATACTCTCTGTACTTTTTGTATTATCACTTTCTCATTTCTCCATCTCCCTTTATCTCTTTCTCTCTCTCTCTCTCTTTGGCTGTCACTCTCTTCCTCTACCTTCTCTCTCTCTACCTTTATCTCTCTCTCTCGACTCTCTAGATTATCTACTTCTCTATATGTTTGCAGTATATGTGTGAGTTGTATCACATGTAGGATCTCCCTCGTACTTGCTTGTTTGCTTCTACTTTTTACCCTGAATGCTATGATCCTAGGCTCCCATGCATTCATACATAAGTATATGCTTACATGCTTATCGGATTATTGGATTTGATTGTATGCCTACACGCTCTCTTGTATACAGGCTTCACATGATTTCTAGGCTTTACTTGCTCTCTTTGCAGGCTCTCCATAAATATCTAATACCAAGTAAGGGGTCTTCGGAAACAGTCTCTGGTCAGGGGCCCACCCTGATGGGGTAAGGCTGCGTACATCCTACCCCTCCCAGACCCTGCGCAAGTGGGAGTCCTTGTGGCACTGGGACTGTTGTTGTTGTATCAAAGCATGTTGGAAATTCCATGCTTCAATAGTTAGTCCTCCAACTCGCCACGGTTCACCAAGGTCGGAAAATCTGAGAAAAAGGTTACCCTTTCCCGTGGAAAAAAACTAAGAATATGAGGGACAAGTGAAATAGAGTTGCATGTGAAAGTTGTGTTAAGAATACCACATTGGAGGTTAGGAAAGAAAATGAATCAATGTATAAACATAGCGGCGTACTTCCCCTCTTGACAATTAGTTTTAGGATAGAACCTCATTTGAGCTTACATATGGACCTCACATATACCAGCGCAACAGCTTGGGTAGGCCAGATGAAATTTTACGTCTATCATGATTGCATATGTTTTTTGGGTTATTGCCACCCAAATTTATCCCAGTGAAGTAACTGCATGACCGCTGATGCGCCTTACTTACATATTTCTTGAAAATCCACCACTGCTAATTTCCAGATTAATGACTCTTTATTAATTAGATTGGAAGTTAATATTACCTTTGAGACTGGTTGCATAAGTTGCTAATTTTGTTTTTGACTCGTAGATTTGGAAAGTTCTGTGGGATTGTAACTGTGGAGTCCTTTGCTGCATCGGCCATGGGTCTAACAGTGGGTGCCATGGTTCCTTCAACTGAAGCAGCGATGGCTGTGGGGCCATCCCTTATGACAGTCTTCATTGTCTTTGGAGGATACTACGTCAATGCGGACAACACACCTTTTATTTTCCGTTGGATCCCTCGTGTGTCTCTCATAAGATGGTAAGGCATTATGTTTATTTCCATACTGCAGCAGCAGCAACAAAAAAACCCAATACCTCAAGGGCTCCCGCCAATGCAGGGTCGCCGGGGGGGGGGGGGGGGGGGGGGGGGTGATGTATACAGCCTTATCCCTTCAGGATGCTATCTTGAAGGGATAAGGCTGTATACGAGGAACCCTAACTAAGGAATTCAATTGTATGGTTTATAAGATCTTGATGAAAGAACTTATTTGTCTTCTTTTATAACTTTTTGGTTATATTTAGGGCCTTTCAAGGGCTTTGCATGAATGAATTCAGAGACCTGGAGTTTGACCATGAACATCCATTTGATATACAAACTGGTGAACAGGTAATTATTGATACGAAGCTTGTCCCTCATGAGAGGGCATATTTAGGATTTTATTCAAGACAGGACTTGGGGTTCCAAGTGAATATTTTCAATCTGCGTGCTCAACATTTGCTCTTTGGTTACAAATTCATGTTGACATCTTTGTTTGAACTCGAAGCTATATATTTTCTAGCCTGACAAGTCATATAAAAGCGCACATGTTTGACAAGTTAGACAATTTCCCAAATGCTGTTTAGGATGAAACTAGAGTTTCAGCTAAGTTCCCTATAATAGTTTCTCGTAGATAACCTGTGTTAACTTCTTTTCACTTATCTTGACAGAGGCAAGGATATTTTTAACAGCAGACCTTGTATTTTGTGCATTTAGGTTACACAAACGAATTAACAAGTAACTGATATAATCATGTGTGTTCTGCATCTGTATTCAGGGCCTTACGGGGGCTCTGCATCTGTAAAATGGAAGTTCATGTAATCGAATTACACTAGAATCTTCTAATTTAGGATGCAATTAGAGTTCCATCTAGTCTTTAAAAATTCCCTATAAAAGTTTCTTGCAGATCGCTTGCTTTACCTATCTACCTTGACAGAGGGAAGAACATTCTCAGTAGATGTCAAAATTGCTTCATGCAATAATTGAAATGAACATGCAAACTATTAAGTTACTATGGAAACTTAATACTGCCTCTTTATTCTACTCAGAAGCACCCGGCTCTAATTCTTGTACAACTTCATACAATATGATAATTTCAACACTCCAAACTTGGGACAAAAAAATATGAAAATCCCTGGAAATATACTGACTTGTCTCTCGGATACTTAACCTGTACCTAATTCTTCTCCATGAATTAACATATCAAGTTGTAGAGTATTGTTGATTGAATCTGTGTTGTTAATATAAGATTTATGACCGAATTACTTAAATCAACAGCCAATCTAGGAAAACAATCAGGCCTGAATGATCAAACTCCCTGCTTCTTTTATCTTTTTATTCCTACTTTTTTCTCTATTTAGTTCCTAGTTGCAGCTTCATCAATAATGTGACCTTTTTGTATAACAGCACCTTTTCTATGCATCTTGATCAAGTTTTTTCATGTTGCAGTATGACTAAGTCTTCCTTAAAGACGATCCCATCAATCTCATGCCATTTTTACGTCTGTGTTATTGTGCAGGCACTTGAGCGTCTTTCCTTTGGCGGGAGTAAAATTAAAGACACAGTAATGGCTCAGAGCAGGATACTCCTATTTTGGTATTGTACCACTTATCTTTTGCTTGAGAAAAACAAGCCCAAGTACCAGCTACTTGAGCCACCGGAATCCCCCGAAGTTACCCAACAAGCCCCACCACTAGACCCTCTAGAAACGGAGGAAAAGCCTTCACCTGCCAGCAAAGATGACCAGCTTGAATTTCCTGCGGATCAAATTCGGCCGATTATCCTTGAAGGTTTGTAAGCTCTAAGGTCTATGCAATGTTGTGATAAGATACTGGGCTATTTATTGATTTATCTCATACAGGTGCCAATTGAAAGTGAAGATCATCTTTTTACTTGTGGATGGCGTCAGAATTCTGTTTTTGAGCTGAGCAGATGTTTTCATCACCTTGCCGTTATGATTGAAACAGCAAATGGATTGATGGTTACTATGTGTAATACTAAACAAGTCTGGATTTTAAATTTTATGATATGATGCTTCTATATATGCAAGTGGTTGTTGCTGGTTTTGTGATTTGGCTCTCTGCCCTTACCCCCACTTGATGGGGTTGGCTTGCGGCTACTGAACATTCTTTTTAGTATATTGAACTAATTAACTTGTTTCCCTTTTTTCATGTCTAAGACGCAAAAATACTGCTCTGATCTGATCAAATTATAACATGTAAAAAAGTTCAAATAAATAAATAAACAAATGAAATAATGTTGCAGGAGATTCATTTTTCTTTCTTTAACAAGTCATGAAGTATAATCTTTATATGTATTTTCTTCCCACTAAATATATGGAAATCGCATGATTTGATTAGGCGATTCTTGACCTAGGCATTTGAATGATGGCATGAAGCATAATCTTGATGAAGTGGATTTTCTTCAACTTAAAGGATGTATAGCTTGAAATTGACTTGAAGGACAATTCGAGTTGGACATGCCGGATTAGGAGAGTATTAGAAGAGTTTTAACAGATTACCCTAGATTGGTTCTGGAGTCTTTTGTTACTTCTTCTTTGGGACCCCTTAAATGAAAACTGGGTTTTCTGTTTATAATCATCGAGTTTAGCTTGATTTAGTAGATTTGGCTAGATTTATCCTTGAAAGTTCGTGGGCTTATGGTTACTTTAGTCATAAAGCTTGTAGGCCTGGATTTTAACCTTTGACTTTGATGTTATTCAAGCCTAAGTTTGATTTAGACGTCATATAGGTTGATTTTGGACTGGGAACTCATTCTGGTTTTGGGTTCGGCTTGGAGGTCATTTGGACTTGAGCTTTAGCGTGGGAGATCATTTGGGCTTGGTTGGACTTGAGAATCATTTGAGCTTAGGTTGGACTTGAGAGTTGTTGAACTTTGGTTTGACTTGGGGAGTTGTTTTGAGCTTTAGGTTAATCATTGCATTCAACATCTCAAGGTCAAGACATGCAAATTTTAATGTTTTATGTGTTTTAGACGTTCCTTTTTCTCTCTTATTTTGTCTGTTTTGGGTCTCGTGTCTCTTCTTTTCTTTCTTATTCCTTTCATCCTTTCCTTTTCCCCCTCATCGCTCTAAGTAACCTTCTTGTTGTACCAACAATTGCTTTTTTTTATTTTTTATTTTTTTCTGCTTCCATTCATTTTGTGGTAAAATAACACCTAGTTGATATCATGAAAATGTTACAGAAAGTGGTTTATTCTCCTCCATTGTAATTAGGCCCGATGTTACCATCATTGGAAGTTCTGTTCACTAGCGGGGGCATTGTTCATGAGACGGATTGGAGAAGATATTTGAACTATTAGGATAATTTTCATTAATCGCCCAAAACATATTCGAACTCTCAATGTGTTAGCATTATATTGCAACGATCTGCTTTAAAATATTGATTTACTTTTGCCTCATATATATTATCATCATTATTGTATGTATGTGGGTATGGTACTGCATCTTCATTAATATGACCCTGAATACCTTGGTGATACCATTCTATACCTTGTTCTTTTTATGTATATTTTAGATGCAACTTCTTGAGTAGTTGTGTTGAAACAGACCCAACAAATCCCTGAATCCATGAACAATGTTGTAAAAATCGGTATAGGGTTGAGACATGCCATTTTCAATATAATAAACACAATAAAATGCAATTAGCAACTCTAGGTCTCAAAATGAAGATGTTGTAGCTGGGGGCGCACATGGGTGTGGGTATACCTAAGATCCTCCCACCCCATGGAGATTTGGTATGGTACCCATTTCATAGTGGGTCTTTATGGATTTAAGGACCTTTACCCATGGGTAATAGGGCTGGTTTTTGGTTACCCATAGGTATACCTTGGTATATCCAAGATCTACTTTATCCAAGGAAAGTTTGATATATGTCTTTAAAATTACATTATTATTTTCATTTATTAACTGTAGACTCTACAAATTAGAATTAAAAAAACTACAAATCTTGTGTCATTATTAAGTTAAATGTCTTCAAACTAGAGTTAGAACAATAGCTGTATGGGTTCAATTGTAGTCTAGATTTTTTTTTTTTTTTTTGGCCAACTAAAACATAACAGGTTTAAATTGAACTATGAACAAGATAAATGTGTATATTAAGTATTCAAATCAACAAATAGGATATTAATCACATAATCAAGTCACTTTTAGGAATTCATAGCTGACTACTTCGGATTTGGACATGATCCGGTGTGAATCCTAAATGTTTAACTTTAAAAGAAAACTGTTCTACTAAAAAATAATATAGGGTTATTAACACCAAAAGTCCTTGTGTTTTGCACATTGTGTCATTTTGGTCCCCTTATAATTAATATTATGTCAATTTATTCCGTATAATAAAATTTATATTAAGTTAATGATATTTTCAATGCGTTGCTCATGTATTGGGTTAAATTGAGTTAATGAATATTTAATGTGATTACGCCATTAAAAATCATATCAATAACTTAATTTAAGTTTGATCCAAGGACTAAATTTACACAATACATATTGTAGAAGGATTAAATTGACACAATTAAAAATATAAAGACTAAACTAATAAAAAAGCACATGGACCATTGGTGTAAATAATGGCAATTGCATTGTAATCTTTGTCTCTGTTTTGATCGCAATTTGTACAAGGGTTTTTTTTTTTTTTTTTTTTTTTTTGATAAATAATTTGTACAAGGGTGTTTTTTTGAAAAGTTGCAGTTTGTACAAGCTGCTTGTTTTGTGTTGCGACTTTGTCATTAATTATTGAAAAAGAAGTTTGGACAATTGCTTGAAGTAAAATGTAATTTGATGTTTTATAATATAATTGCCGTTTTTCTGTTTACATTCATGACTTTTAAAAACACTGAAATTTCATTTAGAATTACTATTCTAATATCATAAAATTTCAACTTTAAGATATTTGAAGGTTGAGTAAACTTACATAATGGGTTGACCCATTAAGACCTAGACCCAACCTGACCCAAACCCATAATGCAATTGGTTTATGGGTTTGGGTCTAAGATCAAATGGGTAGGATTGGTTTTAACCCATGCCCAACCGGATTCACCCATTGTGCACTCCTAGTAGTAGCTCTGGTTTGTCCTTTTCTTTCTTCTTTTTTTTTTTAGTTTTTTTTTTGTTTTGGGGGAATGCCAAGGATGGCGGCCCTTTCAGGGAGGGTGAGACCCGTTTTTAGATGCTTCCCTCTTTTTTCTTCGAAGAGAGCGGCCTACCTCGATGTTAGATGGTGGGCTAGGCCTTCTAGACATTGGGTTGCATAACTGCACCGCATCCTACCATAGATATGCTTAATTAGGCCGAATTTTATTCGGGCTCATGCACGGACATGCAACCCATTACGGGCCCTAAGACCATTCTAGATGAGGCCTGGCCTGCTTCATTGCGGTGTCATGCCATCCACCCTATGTTATCGACCTAAACTTGGCTCACGAGCTTACCTTCCAACACATAGCTAGCATTTAACTTGGGCTAGCAACCCAATTTGCTTCACTCATTTCTCATAGAATAAGGTTGGATGCCCTTTTCTAAACCCAAGTGACCCCTCCTTTATAGAACACGGCTAAGTACCCCTTTTCTTGACTAGTTGTGTCAAGCGAAACTTATTTTCTTGAGCATACATTGTTTCACTAGACGTTCTTGGTGTCTATTTGCTTTTATTTTGATGAAATGAAACATGATTTATTGTTTCAATTCCTTTTACACTGAATGGAGTCATTTTGTTTAGATGATTCTTGTTTTGGTTTTGCTTGACACCTACTCTTTTAAAGCAATACTTGTTATTTTAAGGTACACTTATTGATGCAGCCCACCGTTATAGATGGCGGGTTGTGGCCATCTCAAAAGGTTGTTAGTTGTTTAAGGATTTTTAATATCTAGACTTAAGATGCCGTTAAATTTTTTTATAAAGGCATTTAAGCCTCAAGCATGACCCCACTTGACAAGCACACGTCGTTTAATCCTTAAATGACGTTGTCCTCATAGAACTGTGCCTCAACAAAATTGGAGCAAGCCATGAGCAACTTATCATCTATCATAACAATCTCATATTTGTCATGGTTCCAGAAAATCAATAATTGGAGAAGTGAAAATGGAATACAATAGTCGGCATAAAGCCAATCTCTTCCAAGTAATGCATTGTAACTTGAGGTAGTATCCATTATAAAGAAAGATGTCAGCTTACTCAGATTGCCAACAGTTAGCTTAATCGGAATCATCCCTTTAGACTTGTTGGTGGCTCGAGAAAGGTCAGATTGCTATATCATAAGTAATTAAGTCATCACGAGACTTACCAATGACACTCAACATGTATGAAGGTAAGATATTGTTGCCATTATCCATTAAGGCCCTTTTTACCAAGATGCCATCAAACTTGGCTTTGATGTAAAAGGGTTTAATGTGTTTCTTGTCCATAGAAGGCTCATCAAACATCATCTTCATCATGCCAAGATGGTCATCAGTTAACTTTGAGATTGTCGATTCAACTTTAATAGATGAGGAAATAGGATGACATTCAAAGTCCGTTAGTTCAGCTACTAGCTTAGCTTGATAGATTGCATCTATCGCTATAATGTCCCCCTTGATACTATCTTGAGCTTCTTTAGCCATGAACTCTTGGGAAAGAAGCAAGCAGTCATAACTTTAGCTTGTTTGAGCATAGACCCAAACTGGATGTGAAGTTTCTCATCTGTCTTCTTTTCAAGACTTTTCTCAATTTGCATGTCTTGATCTTGAGGTTGATCATTGTATTCAACTTCTCGAGTATTAGGCTCTGTTATGTTTCTAAGTCAATTGAGTTGTAATAAGGCGTAATTGTTGAGTTGTAATAGCTTATATTTTGAGTTGGTGGTTTTGGCGCCAAGCTAGTGAGGGTAGTTATTTCGGTTGGGTCTAGAGTCGGTCCGTTTTGGCGGCTAAATGAGTAAGTCAGTTGAGGCTAGTAGTCCAAGTCCATTGTATCTTGATTCTTATAAGTAGCTAGTCTTGTGTAATTGGAATTCATTCAATAAAAATTAAACCTTATCTCATTTGAGATCCTTCTTTCTCTCATCTAATTCTCTCTATATTTCTCATCTCCTTCACTTCTCTTCTCATCTACACTCTCTCTCACTTAGTTAAACTTCAAGAATTATCAAGAGGTTTAACAATTGGTATCAAAGCCTCATTTGGCTTCAAAATCAATCATGAAATTGATATCAAATATCTTGAATGGCATTGCAAATAGCTTGAGAATTCAATTTTGAAGTTTGTTTGACAGTGTTGCGGTACTAGTAGGAAAAGTGATTGAAACACATAAAAAAGATTTGAAATGATACATAAGGACGTGCAACAATGGCCAGTGGAGTCACTACAAGGTCTGCAGCTGCTAAATCAGCAGCTAATCCTTCTTATGCTGAGGTCGTTAGTGGAAATGCTGAGGAATTATCGCAGGTAGTTACTTCAAATGTTTTGAGTGCACAGATGACTGCTATGATTGTACAACTTAATCAATCACAGCTGGAAAGAGAGCAAAGAGCAGAGGTTCGGTTGCCCAACTTGCTTAAAGGAACAAGAGCAAATGTTTAATGAGAGGTTCGGCTTACAGTCAAGGTGTATTGATGAGAACATTTCTGATCAATTGAATCAGCAAAAGCAACAAATTGAGGAGACATTAGCTGAGCGAATTGATCAACAGACATGGCTGTTTAGTGAGAAGATTGCTGAAATTCAAAGTCAGTTCAATAGACAAAATGCCCCTTTAGTTCCCGATCCTCTGTTTCCTGCTAGCTCGTTGCCTGTGAATCAACAGATGAGGCCTCCGGTGATGTTGCATCCTAATGTTCCTGCTAGACCTGCAGTAACTAGTGCAAGACCTCAATTTATGACTCAAGCAGTTGATGTTAGAGCTCAAACTCGAAGTCAAGATGAGGAGGCATTGCCCAGACAGGAACGATCATTTGATCAAGTTCAATCAAGACCTACTAATTTGAATGTAGGACAGGCTGTTCGTCGTCCTGAGCAAGCAGACGTTCACAGAACTGCTAGTTTGATCGAAAAGCAAGTTGATCATCATCCTGAGCAGTGGAACCAGCAGTGTTCTAGTAGTAGCGAGATGACTTCCAACAATAGAAACAGTGGCTATAGACAACCAAGGGTGCATATTGATCCGTTTGATGGGAAGCAACCTCGTTCATGATTGAGGAGATGTGATCGTTATTTCCACTTTTACCACATTGAGGAGGCTGAAAAGGTTCAAATTGCTGCAGTTTATCTTCTTGGTGATCATGAGGTTTGGTTTTACAATTTATTAAAGAGAAATCCTTCTCTCAATTGGGCTGAATTTGTTAGAGAACTATGTGAGCGTTATGGTGATGAAGATTCTAGTGACATTGTTGATAGATTTAATAAGGTGATACAAGAAACATTCGTGAAGGAGTATATGACAAGGTTTGAGAACCTTAGAGCAAGTATGATAACTAAATACCCTCATGCCACTGAATCATATTATGTCTCAAGTTTCATAAGTGGATTGAAGCCCAAGGTTAAGAATCTTGTCAAAGCAGTTGGACCTTCAACATTGTCTAAGGCTTATGCTAAAGCCAAGCTTTTTAAGGCAACAGTCTTAGCTTCAAGTGATGGAACTAGGGGTCGTGGAGCCAATTTCAAGTCTCAGAAAGGATTCGTTAGGTCCAAGTCTAACCAATCAGATGAGAAGAGACCTCAAAGGCTTTGTTACAAGTGCAATCAACCTTATCAATTTGGCCATAAATGTTATCCAAAGTTCCTCATGTTTGCTGAAGGAATCAGTGCTGATAAACACTCAAAGGCGTGAAGAAACTGATGCTAGTGAGAATGACTCAGATCAGGAGACATTTGAGAATCTTTTTGATGATGAAGTTGGAATTTCCATGAAGGCTTTGACTGGTAATGCAACACAAAACACAATCAAGATCAAGGGAAAGGCAGGGAAGAGATCTATCATCATCCTTATTGACAGTGGGAGCACCCACAGCTTCATTGATCCTAAAGTGGTTAAGAAAGTGGGTCATGAGGCAATCAAGACTCATCCTCTAGCAGTGACAGCAGCCGATGGAAATTCAGTGATGACTCAGAACAAGTGCCAAGGATTCCAATGGTTTATGCAAGATCGCAAGTTTGGGTATGATTTCAGGATTTTGCCCTTGGGAGGATATGCCATGGTACTTGGGGTTGATTGGATGAGGTCTTATAGTCCAGTTCTGTTTGATTTTGTTAAGCTGATAGTTTCCTTTGAGATTCAGGGTTCCAAAGTCACTTTTCAAGGAATGGCAGATCAAGCTCAATTGCAAATCATGAAAGGAAGGAAGTTGGAGAAAGGATTTAGGAAATGTGCTTACCAATGGGTAGGACAGCTATTTGCAATATCACCAACTGAGGTTATAAAGATTGCTTAGCCTCAAGTGCAAGCAATGCTGGAGGAATTTGAGGAATTGTTTGAATTGCCCAAAGCTTTACCTTCTAGTAAAGCTTAGACCATACAAGTATCCTCATGCTCAAAAGACAAAAATTGAGAAACAAGAGGATGAATTGCTTAAGACAAGCTTCATAAGACAAAGTCGCAGTCCCTTTGCTTCACTAGTCATTCTTGTCAAGAAAAAGGATGGCACAGCAAGAATGTGTGTTGATTACAGGCAGCTCAACTCCATGACAGTGAAGGATAAGTTTCTCATACCGGTTATAGACGACTTGCTTGATGAGTTACATGGAGCACAAGTCTTCTCCAAGCTTGATCCATGGCAGGGCTATCACCAAATCGGAGTCATGGAGTCAGATGTGTATAAGATTGCATTCAGAACACATCATGGACACGTCAAGTTTGTAGTTATGCCATTTGGATTGACAAATGCTCCAGCTACATTCTAGGCTCTCATGAATGATGTCTTCAAATAGTTTTTGAGGAAGTTTGTGTTGGTGTTCTTCGATGACATCCTGATTTACAGTGCCTCCTTTGGAGAATATTTGAAGCACTTGAGGGAAGTATTCTTGGTCATGCGCAAGCATAAGTTGTATGCTAAATTGGCCAAATGTTCTTTTGCAAAGACTCATTTATAGTATCTTGGCCATGTGATATCGCTTGAGGGAGTTTCTACTGATCCATCTAAAGTCCAAGCAATGAGAGATTGGCCTATTCCAGTTACCTTGAAGCAGCTGAGAGCATTTTTAGGCTTGATTGGATATTATCACAAGTTTGTGGCTAAGTATGGAGCTATAGCCAAGCTTCTAACATATTATTGAAGAAAGATGCCTTCAAGTGGTCAGATGAAGCTTAAGTGGCATTTGAAACTCTGAAATCTGCAATGTGTCAAGCTCCTGTGTTAGATATGCCTGATTTCACCTTGGGATTCATATTGGAGACTAATGCTTGTGAGAATGGTATTGGGATAGTATTGTCTCAGAAAGGAAGGCCTATAGCTTATCTCAGCCAAGCCTTAAGTTCTAAACATCTAGCTCTTTCCACATATGAAAAGAGTATCTTGCTATTTTGCTTGCGGTGGAGAAGTGGAGACATTACCTAAATTGACACCATTTTACAATCAAGACTGATAACCAAAGCCTAAAACATCTCTTAGAACAGAAAATTGTCACAAGGATTCGGAGGAAAGGGCTAAGAAGATGTTGGGTCTTGATTATGACATTGAGTACAAGAAGGGAAAGGAGAATGTTGCGGCTGATGCACTGTCACGCAGATTGGAGGAATGTGAATAGGGTTCTTGTGGGGCTCTTTCAATGATTGTACCTGCTTGGATGGAAGAGATACATCAGACCTATGCGAATGATCCCTTTGCACAAGAATGCATAACAGCTTTCAGCGTTGGCAAGGCAGACAACTTAACTTTTGGTGCAGAACTGACAGTGGCTAAAGGCATTATCAGTCCTAAGGGGAAGCTGTATATTGGGACTTCAACTGATCTCAGACATCAAGTTATTAGTGCTTCACATGATTCAGCATGGGGAGGCCACTCCAAAGTTAAAGGAACATACCAAAGAATCAAGGCTCATTTCAATTGGCCGGATTGAAGAAGGCAGTGACAGATTTTGTGCAAAGTTGTGAAGTATGTCAGCAAACTAAGCTTGGAGATCATAGATATCAAGGGCTTCTTCAGCCATTGCCTGTTCCAGATGGTGTATGGCAAAACATAAGCATGGATTTCATTGAACGACTGCCTAAATCAGAGGGAAAAGAGGTGATTTGGGTAGTAGTTGATTGGTTCACCAAGTTCAGCCACTCCATTGCTTTAGCTCGACCTGTAATAGCTGAGAAATTAGCTCGTGTGTTCCTTGGTAACATTTACAAGTTACATGGGTTGCCTCAATCCATAATCTCTGCAGGGACAAGCTCTCCACAAGCCATTTTTGGAAGGAGTTGTTTAGCTTGTTGGGAACTACCTTGGCCCTTAGCTCATTTTACCATCCACAAACCGATGGCCAAACTGAAAGGGTCAATCAATGTGTTGAGCAGTATCTTAGAAGTATGGTGTTTAGCCATCCCAAGGTATGGGAAGGGTGGCTGTCATTGGCTGAGTATTGGTACAATACTCATTTTCATGCTTCTCTAGGCACTACTCCATTTAAAGCATTGTATGGGTATGATCCACCAAATCCTTTGATGTTGCAAGGAGTTGTTTCACATGTGACTGAGGTTACTATGTTAGTGCAGCAAAGGAGGCATCTAATGCAACTTTTGAAGGATAATCTCCATCAGCCACAAGCTCGGATGAAGTTGTATGCAGATCGGAAGAGAGTGGACATAACTTTTGATGTGGGAGACATCGTTTACTTGAAATTGCTGCCTTATAGGCAGTTCACAGCTGCTGTGAGGAAGAATGTTAAGCTTTGTGCAAGGTTCTTTGGACCTTACAAAGTTTTGGAAAGAATTGGCAAAGTGACATACAAGCTTGACCTTCCACCTAACTCCTATATACACCCTGTTTTTCATGTTTCTCTTCTCAAAAAGCAGGTAAAACATGGCCAAAGTCCCTCTTCATCACCTCCGGAGGTCGGTTCCAGTGTATCATTGGTTCTACAACCTACACCTATAGTGGAATTCCGGCAGAAGCATACTAACAGCCCCAGCAGACAAGAGGTTCGAGTGTCTTGGAGCAATTTGGATGATTCATTCACTACTTGGAAAGAAAGACAATTTTGTTGAGCCAATTTCCTTCTTTTCATTCTTGAGGACAAGAATGTTTTCAAGGGATGGGATTGTTATGTTTCTAAGTCAATTGAGTTGTAATAAGGCATAATTGTCGAGTTGTAATAGCTTATATTTTGAATTGGTGGTTTTGGCACCAAGCTAGTGAGGTTAGTTATTTCGGTTGGGTCTAGTGTCGGTTAGTTTTGCCGGCTAAATGAGTAAGTCGGTTGAGGCTAGTAGTCCAAGTCCATTGTATCTTGATTCTTATAAGGAGCTAGTCTTGTGTAATTGGAATTCATTCATTAGAAATTCAACCTTATCTCATTTGAGATCCTTCTTTCTCTCATCTAATTCTCTCTATATTTATCATCTCCTTCGCTTCTCTTCTCATCTACACACTCTCTCATTTAGTTAGACTTCAAGAATTATCAAGAGGTTTAACAGACTCCTCCATTGTTTTGGGGTAATCTTCTTCGTGGAAGTCATTTTCTATGTTTGACCAAGTCGAATTGACCCGGTTCGGAGGTTCCACCAGATTGTCCTAAGAGGACTATAATCCTTATCATCATCTGATAGCTTTCGAGCCCATGAATCTTTTGCAAATTGGTCCCACCAAGATTCATTTCCCTTTGAATACGAGACTAGCCCATCTCTTAGGTTTCTTATAGGGCTTTTTTCTAGTCTTTGTGTCCCTAAAGTGTGTCTTTTCCTTTGGATCTTGGAGATCCATGTGCTTTGACCACTATCCTCAGCACCCTTGAGGTCAAAACCTTCCTTATAAGGTTCTTTTGCCAGCCAAGAGTCAAGCTGAGCTCATTTCTTTGTTGCCTTCTTTAAAAGAAGCTTTTATTTTTGTGTCCTGGCAAGTTTGGAAAGCTCACCATTCTTTTGAACATGTTGGTTTATTCTCTAAATGTTACCAAAGCAGACACTGAGAGTTTGTTGCCCCACTGGTCGTGGACCATGATTGCTGTCTAATCTAACTTAGTGGTAATTGGCTTCTTCTTGGGGTGCCCCAGCCTCGTGATCAATTGAGCTTTCGCGAAAGAGTCCATTGTTAGCTCAAACACCCAGACTTCTCATATGGTATCTCGATCTCCATAAGAGGATCCATGGGAAAGATATAATCTGGGAGAAGCTTAAGGTTCCTCATCTCCGTTTGAAGCTTGCCATAGCAGCCACGACACATCTCATAGAAGACTCTTTCCAAGTCTTGAAATACCTTTTCCCAGCCTTGTAGGCTTGCAGTCACTCTTGTAGCATAGCCTATCCCCATTACCAATTCTTCAGCCATAAACAGCGTGCTGGTAGTCTTAGTAATATCCACCTTGATGCCCCTCTGGTGTACCAAAAAACTCGAAAAGTTTCTGGCTCGCATGCCAAAAGTGCATTTTAATGGATTCATCTTAAGGTTGAGAGCCCTCATTTTAAGGAACACTCTCCTTAAGTCTTCTAGGTGTTTAACTTGGTAGATCGATTTGACCACGATATCATCTATATAGACTTCTATGGTCTTGCCAATGAGGTCATGGAAAATCATGTTCATCGCTCTTTGGTAGGTGGCGCCAGCATTCTTCAAACCAAATGTCATAACAACCCATTCAAACGTCTGTATTGACCCAGAACATCTGAATGTTGTCTTGTGAGTATCCTCCGCGGCAATCATGACTTAGTAGTACCACAGTAGCCATCCATGAATGACAAAACCTCATGCCTCAAGGCCAAGTCAATGAGCGCATCAGCAACAGGCATATGATATTCATCCTTTGGGGTGGCTGCATTCAGATCTCTAAAATCAATACAGACCCTGATTTTGGCATTCTTCTTAATGACAGGGACGACATTAGCCAGCCACTCAACATAACTAGCAGTTCTTATGAATTTTGCCTTCAGGAGTCTTCTAATTTCTTCCTTGACCAAATCTATGACTTCTTGAGACATCCTTCTCTGGACTTGAATGACAGGCTTTGAGCCTGACTTGATAGGATGCCTATGCTTCATCACTTTTCTGTTTAGGCCAAACATCTCATGATGATCCCAAGCAAAGCAATCCTTGAATTGGCGGAGCAAAGTCAAGTGCTGCTCTTTCTGCTCGTTAGAAAGCAGAGCATTTAGATAGGTAGGTCTTAGGTCCTTTGTCGAGCCTAAATTAACCTCAAAGAGCGGGTCTTGGGCCTCAGCCCTTAGATCCTCCATTTTGGCTGGTGCTGCGTTTAGATTAGAGAGCTCCAGTTTCTTTTCTTGCGCTGCATGGACTTGAAAACCGTGAAATGGTTGCTCAGCCCAGAGTTGATCCTCAACGTGTCAGGCCATGAACCTTGCTAATGCAGAGGAAATGGCCTCTTGGGCCATTACTAGGGGGTTTTGGCGCCTTCGCATTGAGATTCTGGAATTCCTTGGGAGTCCTCTTTGTCAAGAAGGGCCCTCATGTATCCCCAGAAGTCAGAATCTTCAGACCCGACATCCACTTGACCAACCCTGGCTTCGGTTAGTGGGCTGTCAAGGATAACTATTGTGTCTTGTTGGTTGGAAAATTGTGAAGTGGCCTTCTTGATGTCTAGGGATCCCTCATCATCTTCATAGAATTTTGCCTCAACATAGTTGGAGCAAGCCATGAATGGCATGTTATCTGCCAAAACAACCTCATACTTGTTATGATTCTAGAAGATTAGCAACTGATGAAGTGAGGATGGAACATAATAATTGGCATGCAGCCAATCCCTACCAAGCAAAGCATTGTAGTGCGAGGTAGTTTCCACCACGAAGAAAGATGTTAGCTTGCTTAAGTTGCCAATAATTAAGTCAATGGGGATGACTCCTTTAGATTTGGTGGTAGCTCTAGAAAATCCATAGATTGCCACATCTGAAGTAATTAAGTCTTCTCAAGTCTTATCAATGACCCCTAACATATATGAAGGCAAGACATTGATAGCCGCGCCATTATCCACCAGGATCCTGTTTATCAGAATGCCATCGAATATGGCCTTGATATGTAGGGGCTTGATGTGTTTATTAGCAGTATTATGCCCATCAAACATTATCTTCATTATGTTGAATGGATCATCAGGAAATTTGGATGTTGAAGCATTAACTAAAAAAGATAAAGGGTCAAGTGTACCTTTAGTGGCTGCTGCTTCGGCCACGAGCTCGACTTGAGGCTCCTCATCTGATGCTATCACATCATCCTTGAGACCTTCTTAGGTATCAGCTGCCATGAATTCCAGGGGAAGGAGTAGGGCAGTTCTGACGTCCACCTTAGCAGGTAATGTCCCGAATTGAATTTGGACCCTTGGTCTATCTCCTTCTGAGGGGTATTGACTATAGGTGTATCCTCTCTCTGCTGTTGTGGGACATCGTTTGTTGGTATGTCTGATTCTTAAGGTTGGTTACTGCTTTCAACCTTTGAAGATCGAGACTCCTACATAGGCTGGGGGAAGTCTTCTTCGTGGACGTTATTTTCAATGTTAGACCATGTTGGGTTGACGCGATCTAATTGATCCACTAAGTTAATGCTGAGAGGGAACCACTCCTCCTCGTCCTTGACCGGTTCTCAAACTAGGGGGTCCTAGGTAAGGTGATTCCACCACCCTTTTGGAAATGAGAGATTAGCCAACCTTTTGAGTTTCTCATGTGTTGGCCCCTTGGATCCTAGAGATCCGCATGCTCGGCCTTTTACCCCTTGCAGACCCTGGCTTCTTCTTGAGAAAGCCTAGTTAGGCATGAATAAAGCGTGATTCTTTGATGAGCTTCCCTCTTGCATAGTAGTCTTCTTTTCTAAGTTCAAGTTAAGTTGGAGGGGCTAGCTGCCTCTTTATCGAGGTGATTCCTCTTCCATACATTATTGAACCTAACGCCTGATGGCTGATAACCTAACTGCTGTGGTGCCTGACTGGTATACATGTCCAATAAGTGTACTTCGGGTTTGCTCTTAGGGTGTCCTATCCTCATGACAATTTACGTCTTCAGCACAAAGCCTTTTGAACGCCCAGATGATGTAATCTCGAATTAGAGAGCTACCCCTTTCTTTGGAAAAAGGTCCAGCTTCTTTGTTTTGGATACCAGCTTATGACCATAACCCCACAGAGGTCATAAGTGAGGCGTAGGAGTTCCATTGATGCTTGCTTTCTTGAGGCAAATACTGTTTGCCAATAGTCATCTATGAAAATTACCGTGGCTAGTTCTTCTTCTTTAGAGAGAAGAATGGTGCCTTCCTCTAATTGCTTTTTTATGAACCTACTAAACGTTTCACAATCGCGCGTAGAATGTTGAACCGTGATTTTTCATTTACAATGGTCTTCTGGAAATTTCAACGTGGTTTGAGGAAACCATAGTGTTCTTGGTTCAAGCATCCAATCGGACAAAGCGTTGGCCACCGCCAAATTCTTTTTGTCCGCATCCATGCTGCACAAAAATTTACCATTAGTCTAGCTGTTATTGGCACGTTAAAGCTTTACTACTTCCATTACATTAACCTAGAAGATCAATTCTCTAGCTTTGATGACATCTTGAGCTATGTTTCTAAAGATCACACAACTCTTCATTGAATAAGTTAATGAATCATTCCACTTACAGTATACCTTCCCCTTATTCGAGCTAGGATCCGGTTTTTTGTGTTTACCCCTGATCTTAAGTTTATTATTTTCCTCAAGCTAATCGAATATTACATCAACTCTAGAGAGGTCAAATGAATACTTTCTTAAGTCTTGGGATTGGTAAGACTTCCGGACTTTAATTCCCTTCTTGATCAAAGGATTACAAACCATGGGATGTACCTTGATGTACTCAGCTACGTTGATTTCATATGGAGGATCCTCTTCCTCCTCAATTAAGTCGTGCATGTATGTCCCGTACATGCTGTCTTTTTCTAAGGCTTTCTTCTTTTAAGACTGCCTCATATCTAGCAGCAAATTCTGCTAGCTAAATAAGCGTCTTAAAGTTAGAGCCTTTGAATTTCTTCCCAAATGTCCAAGCCGTTTAGATCTAGCTTGGCATATTCGAGCTCAAGAAGAGCGACAGTGCATTCTAACCGAGATTGCTTGAACCAGTTAATATACTCTTCCATTGATTCGCCTGACAATAAATAGAATTAGGTGGGAGGCTGATATATCACTGGAAAGCGGTCCTAGTCAACGAATTGGGGAACAGCCTTGCTTGAACCAGTTAATATACTCATCCATTGATTCGCCTTACAGTAAATAGAATTAGGTGGGAGGCTGATATATCACTGGAAAGCGGTCCCAGTCAACGAACTGGGGAACAACCTTAATTTGAGATATTGGTCTTCCGATGCTTCCCTACACTGGAAATTAAATCTCGCCAGGTGCTCGAGAGCAAAATCTATCTCTTCTCCTGAAAAGAGGATAAACTCGGGGATTTTATATCCTCGAGGAAAAGGGTAATGCCTATCGATGTAGTCAGGGTAAGGTTGACTGTACAAGGGCCTATTGACCCTTGTGAGACCCGGCCCATACATTTGTTCAATAAGGGCGGCCAATTGATCTTGAAGGGGAAAGTTAGGCACATGGTTATGCGCCTGTCATTACCCCCCAAGTGGGTAGGGGTCTCGTGGAGGATTTGTGTGATACCCCTGAGCACCCATCGCAATTGCTTGTGGGAATGGTTGTTGCCCCATACCTTGGATAAACCATTTGATCATACTGGCCATGTGCTTGGTTGGCTATGAAGTATGTCCCAGTAGGACCTAGGTTACATGGCGCGCCTGGAGGCACACTGGTACTAACAGGTTGTTGGTTCATCCTTATATGATCAACCCCCAAATTGTGATCTTAAGGATTTGGGTCGTTAATTTGCCCCTCAGTTTGGTAAGCATGAAGAGGTCCAAGGTGAGAAGTCTGGTTCTCTATAATAGGGACCTGACCTTGCACTCCTTGTTCAAGGCCTTAGGCGAGCCTCGAGGTAACTTCCGCTGCTTGAGGAGCGTGTGAACTGTTATACCTCCTTACCTTGGGGATAGGTCACAACGGTGCAGTAGGATTGAGGTCCCTCGTGGTCAAAGACAAACTCTGATTGGAAGGGCTTGCAACTCCATGAGGCACACTTTTGTTTCTATGGCTTGATTCCAAGCATATGACACATGGGTTAGCCACAGACGGGATTTTCGTTCTCTTAGGGACCATATAGTTGACTTGAGTGACTGGCAGCCACAAGCCTGAGGGAGTCTCATGAAGGTAACCAATTGGCACTAATTGGGGGCACCGCAGGGTGGGGGGAATGGGGATGGTGTGTTAGTTGCCTGATATCCTCCCTAATGGCTTGGACCAATCCATTATGAGTCTCAGCTTGTCTAACCAAAATAGGCTTGACTTTAACCACTGTCTGCCTAGCCACATCCTTAGCTATAAGGGTAGCAGTAGAGGACAAGTTGGAGTTCATTTCTACCAAGACTCCATCAGTTTCTTTATGTAGCCTTTAGTTCATAAAGGTTCCATTGTCATTTATCACAGCTCTCATAGCGGCAAAGTTTTCATGCCTGAGCCATGAGATTATGCTCTGTTTTAGCCTCGAAGGCTTCTCTCATTGTTTGTTGAACCCTCTGGTTCACAATCTCTAAACGACGCTTGAGCATAGCCATGAAATGCTTACGAGTATGGCCATTGAGTCCAATACGTTCATCTTCTAAGATGTCATCATCACCACCACTTTCGCTGCCGTGGCTATGACTCATTTTATCACTTCGAGATATGGGTCTTTGTTCTAGAGGATGCTTAAGCGGGGACCCGATAAAGCCTAAGCCTTCCGGTTCCTTGTGCTTGAGGACACTAGACCTCCTGGTTTTGACCATCGGTGAATGGCCGGTAATTACGTCTTGGTAATCCACAATGGGCTAAAGATGATGAAGTCTCATTTCAAGCCTCCCACTGTGGTCGCCAAAAGGCGTGTTTGCTCTATTTTGTTTCGAGTGATGTGTGTGTGGTCGCCATAAATGTGAAAACAAAACAAATGTGCAAAAGGGACTCACCACGACAAGGGAGTGAGCCTAATTACAAACCGCACATCTTTGACCTCAACCACTCACCGTTTTCGGAGAAACGGTTGTGGTTTTTGGTGTAACTGACTTTGGTTGTACTATGAGTTCTGCTTACACTTCAACTTACAAGACTTTGTTAAGTATTTTTTTTTGTAGATTTTACGTATTTTTATGATAAAAAATTAAAGGATATGGATCTAACTCAAGTGGCAGTTATAGTGATGGAGCTGGGCCCACAGAGACCTTTCCTCGTGCACTTAAAATTCAGAAACTGGGGTGGAGACAAATCCAAGGGCTCAACAGTCCACTTACAAGCCCAAGTCCATCAGGTTTTCAAGCCTGGCACCCTCGAATTATAATAACTCGAATGAGTTTAGGTATGATAAGATTAAGGTGGAGCAAACTGTATTCAGGTCACTAGATTAGGACCAATGCAATCAAGGAAGAAGCTTTGGCTATCAAAACCCTAATCAATGGCACGAACCTAAGTTCACCTGACTTATCAAGCAGTGACAGTAGTGTTATGGCCAATGTAATCAAGGGACAAAGCCTTGGCTGTCATAGCCTTAAAATAAAGCCCCAAATCTCAACTTGTCGATTTGTGGGAACAAAATAAAATTGAAAGTCATACCTGAAGCTTGAGAATTGTGTTACTATGGAGGTAAGTATAGCAAATATCTACTTTATGCTACGCCCAACTAAATTACGCTACTCCTAAGAAAAAGAAGCACGAGTGTGCTGTAAAAAACTTGAAGAAGTTTTGCCTTGAGTGTAAGTGTACTCTTTTGGACTGACGTAGAGTCCTTTAGTTATAGAAAAAGAAAATAATGGCGGCTCTTATTTTTCCAACAACTTCACCCACGCTTGGCCACTGAGATCTTCTTTCATGAGTGTTGATTCTTCACCAACGTGCATTGGGTTTTGGAGGGAAATCCTTGATGCCTATGTTTGAAATTTTGGTAGAACTCCCCTTTAGAAGCTCCACATTCCCCTGAATTAAGCTTAAGGCCCAAGCAACTGAAATTGCGCTCAAAGTAACCTCCTCGAGCTTGGTACTATCATTCTTGCAACTTTCCTGGCAGCCCCTCGAGCTCGAGCTCGAGTTTATTCCACCCTTCAGCCATCTCGAGCCTCGAGTGGCTGATACCCTTGTTAAGGGTAATAATGTTTCCCAGGAACTGGACTCAAGATGCTGCTATTGTAGTACCTAAAGGCCTAACCCCCCTCGAGGATAACCTCACATGATGACCACGTGGCACTTTACTCAAAAACGGTGTCGTCCGAGCCCTGTTAAAATTAGGGCATAAATAGTGACACGTGGCAACTGTGACGTGTCAAAAGCATGGATACTCCCCTGCATTAAACAACATCATTTTTGTTTAAGATTTTTAATCCTTGAGGAGGGCATTTTATATGCAGTGCACGGGGTTAGACTTCTTCGAGATGGATTGAGGTACAATAAAATAGGTGTGACCATGCCGCCGTAGAGTATCTTGTGGGCTTGTACCAAAGTCTAGGCAATGGTACATACTTGACTAGGGTAGTATATAGGACTCCTAGAGAGTGCTGTGCTATTATCTTAGAGGCCAAGGAAGAATGGTGTGCTAATTATGTTTAGGAAACATATTAATTGAGAAAAATTCTCACCTATCTAATAACTCGATACGGCTCCTTCGTCGAAGAGTGGTGGGTAGATTAGTTAGGTAATCATTGCATACATCATGGAATGGTTAGGGGATTTCATGCTCTGTTGTGTCTGCTAAAGCAATTAGAAAAGTCACTTACTCTAAAATCAAGTGAAAGTACATTTATATGATTTTCATGGCCTTCGTTACTGGTCTAGTGGTACAGTAGATGGACGCTACTCCCTGAAGAAGGCATTCATTTGCGGTGTACAAGGTTAGAGCTCTTAGTGGTAGATTGAAGTGCAGGAAAATAGGTGCTACTATGCTGCCATGGAGTACTTTGTGGACTTGTATGGATGTTTAAGTAGTGGTATACACTTAACTGGGATACTACTTTAGCCTCCCCGAGGAGCTCTGCCGTATGACCTTAGAGGCTAAGGGAAAAGTGGTGTGTTAATTTTGTTTAGTAAGAGTTTACAAGAAAACCAAATTAATTGAGAAAAACTCTCATCTTACTGATATCTTGTTACGCCCCAGCTGTCAGGGAGTATTTTGCAGTTTGGTTGGGACACCCTGGCATACATCTTAGTATGGGATTGTGAACTCCATACCTCGATTATTTGTTAAAATAAAGAAATATGTCTATGCATGTTATATGACTTGTTTACAGTTTTATTTTTTAGACTACTTGTTTTTTAAATTTTATAATGCATTGCGATCAATACTGATGTCCTCTTAAGCTCACCAAAAAAATATATGTTCTGTACATGAGAAGAACTAAAGATGCTCGTTGTTCTCTAGTTTACTGCTTAAAAAAAAAAGATCTATGTAGTTGAAAGAACAATTTTGAATAGTGGCCTAGGCTAATGAGGTAGTCGGGTGCTAGATTCGAACATTAGTATCGAATATATCCGAGTATAAGACACTTGAAAAATCGACTATAATAGAGATGCCCAATTTTTGAGAAAAATGTTTGGTGGGCTATTAGATAGTATGGGAACACTTTGTAAGAAAGATTATTTACACTAGAGTGTTTTAAGGATTTCCAGGTCAAGAGTGCATCATAGAGATGATAACTCCTATAATTGAACTGGAATTCTTGACCCAGATATCAATAGCCAATCTCAATAGGATAGGATCCTAATTTGCCTATCAAGGTCCTTAAATCAGTACAGTATGCATCACTTAATGGTGATTACTTATTGTCTAAACTGATGAAAGATACAAAGAGTGAGAAAAAGGGTGTCATGGGCACTAAGAGAAGAGACTAAGTGGGAGAAATCATCTCTGGGAACTAGGAACCTCTAAATAGTAAATTAAAACAAAAAGGGGACAGGTCATTGAGAGTTAGACGGAGTTGCCTAGAAACTCATCTATTCTTGTTGCCAAGGTTTGAAAGCCATTGGAGCAAGGTATTCGATATCTTATTGTTTGTAATCGAGATTAGTTGGTAGTCCACCAGTGTCCTGGTGGACTGCAAATCAACCAATCGAATTTGCAAGGAGTTTTGGAGTTTTAAGTAAGCTAGGAAGCTTATAGATGATAAGTTATATCCATCGCCTGAAGAAAGTACAAGAGTTCTAGTTTTGGCACCAAGAATTAAAGGTTTAAGTTTTTTGAACATAGTTTTGATTTCGATGAACTATCTTCATATACCAGTCTTGTAGAAATTTGATTTCCATTTTTGAATTTTGTTTATAAAATTGCTTTTAGTAATTTTTGAAAATAAATTGAATTATATATAAATAAAGTGTTTATTAAAAAGGTATAATGATAGATAGTTTTCTAAACCAAAACTTCTTCAGAAGCAATCCTATCTCTAATACAAGCTAGTCTACAGTATCTTGAAAAAGAAGATTTTTCAGAAGTAGATATAGCTCTCAGTGGCACTTGAGCTTAGGTCACATTAGTATAATATGATTCAAAGACTAGTTTGGGGTAGTCTTTAGGATTGCTAGATTCAAAATGATAACCAGTTTGCCAATCATGTTTGAATCAATAGTGATTTAGAGAGTCTTTAAGAGCAAAAGCAAAATAGCCACTAAGCTGCTTGCACTTGTTCACAAAATATTTGTGAACTGATGAGTGTTCAAGCGAGTGGAAGCTATTAGTATTTCCTCAAGTTTTTTTTGTTGATGACTCATGTCACTTCGATTAGATCAAGGTGGTGGATTTCAGGAGAGCTCTTAGTTTTTTTCCTTACTGCAGAGTGTTGTAAAAAGGATCAATAATGTGTTATTGAATATGATAAGATTCATATGATGAATCAATCTTGCATACCAAAAGGTTTGTTATACGGGAAGTCTAATAAATGGGTAATGGTAAGCTTGTGTTAAGGAATTTGACAATATGAGATATTATGTCTTAACAGTATGATACAACTTTGTTTTGATTGATGCATTTGATATGTACTAAAGCTAATCTTAACTTGCACTTAAAACACGAGAGCCTCACTGTAGCGGGAGGATGATCAGGGCACCTAATAAATTCATTTGATCAACCTTAGTGGTTGAGCATGATAATGAATTTGATCTGTTAGACTACAATGGAGCTCTTAAGGATAGAAATGCAGACCAATGCGTCATGGCAATAAGAGCTAAGTTGGAGTAAATGTATCTAACAAAGTCTAGGAACTTGTAGAGGTGCTGAAAGGCATTGAATCCATTATATTGGATCTAAATGGATCTACAAGAGATTGAGAAGAGTAGATGAGAAGGTAGAGACCTTCAAGGCAAAGATTGATCGAGTTATACCCTAAAGGAAGGAATTGTCTATGATGAGACCTTTCGGCTAATTTCTATGTTTAAGTCCATAAGGATACTCTTATCCATTGCATTTCATTATGATGAGATATGACAAATGGAAGTTAAGATGACGCTTTTTGAATGGTTATCTTGAGGAACATATGTATATGATTTAACCAGGCAAGTCTATTACCGAATATCAGGAGCATATATTATGCAAACTAAGGAAGTCCATTTATGGACTTAAATTAGCTCTTGATCATTAAATAGCAGATTCGATGATAATCATTAAATCCTATGGGTTTAAATAAATGATTAATGAACCATAGGTGCGCAAATAACATCATAAGAAAGTAGTGACTTTCTAAGTGATGTATTTGGATTGCATTTTATTCATTGAGAATGGTGTGGAATTGCAATAAGCTATTAAGATTTGACTATCCAATTATTTTAAAAAAAAGACCTAGGATAAATCAACTGTGTTCTTAGGTTGACGTTTTGTAAGATTGTGAGAAAGGATGTTGGTTTGTTAAAGGTTGCACATGATTTTTAAGTTTTCTTGACGTTTGACGCTAGAATTTATATTCACCGTAGGAGTAAGAGTCATTAGATGGTGAAGTGTAAAGTGATCTAGTATTGCTTAGTTCACAATGAAAGTTGGGTACTTAATAACTTAAGAAGTTGAAATGTAAGCTTGTTGACTATGAAGGTTCCATGTAGTTCTACTACTTGTGAGCGAAAGGATGTGACAATGAGGTTTTATTATTGAAATTATTATAGTCAATGAGTTGATAGGCCCCTAGGGGATAGTTGTGCAATGCAGGGTTAATTGGGTTTAGGACAAGTTGGGAGATTGTTGAAACCACCGTCCTGAAAACCAACTATTTGTGTTTCAAAATTAATAAATAAAATTACTTTATCTATTTTATGTCTGATTATAGTTTACGGGTCTAATATGCATGTCATTATTTCTATTACATTCCATAAGGTGGACGTAGTCCATTATGACATGTCGTAGTTTGGTTTAAGTGGTTAATGAGATTGAGCCATGGATAGACATAAATCAAAATTGGGATGTGTTGTTAAAGTAAGTTCAAAGTCGTTGATGACTTATGGACAGCTTATTTGATAAAACTATAACATGATACCTTAGATGGCTTGTCTAGGTCATGTGGATAGAGATCCAGAAGTATCATGACAGTGTTCGTTAATAAGATTGGAACATTGAGCTGGACCACCGGAATTGTTTATTTCTTAACTACTATAAAAAATAAATAGTTCTTTGTGATTAGGCAGTAACTCTAAATTATGAGATTGTCTTAAACTCGTGCACGTAGTGTTCGCCACTTTAACATACTCAAATTGAGGTCTTGTAAAGTGGTCAATAGTCTACGTATGGTAGTGACTACATGAAATGTAGCGGGAACAAAATAGTCAACATGGAGTCTATAATTTCTTGTGAGATACAGAGTTCCCTTAAATAGATTCGGAAGTGTTTGGAAAATTCATAATCTTTGGCCAAAGTATTCCTGGTGTTCGTCACTGGAATTGACACGAAGAATATGTTCTCGTGTCACATAATTATTGGATAAAGGGCGACTCGGGAGCTTAAGGAAAAGTGGTCAGAAGTAATGATGGTAGTTTTAATTATTACTTCTTATGGATAACAGATAGAGGAGTTGATCATTTATTTAATATAGACTGGGAATTATTGAATAAATAATTTAACTTTACAGTGCAATATGATTTATTTAGTGGAATTAAGACCTATTAAATGATAATCAAATATTATAAGGAGGTGATAATTAGTTTTGACCCATTTGGAGTTAGATTTAAATTGTCTCTAAGATCCCTGCACAAGCCTCTATTTTACACCATCAGAAAAATATTAAAGAACTCATGAGATGAATTATTTGTTCATGTGATGAGTAAATTTAAATTTGCTAAATAGTATTAATTAGATGAATTAAATTAAAATTTAAAAATAAAATAATTTTATTAAAATAAAAATTTATAAGATGAATTTTTACATGCGAAAAAAATAAAATAAAAAAATTAATTAAACATGGCGGCGATCCGCTTGCACCGCAGTGTATCGCGCTCTGGTGGTCCCAAACTTGTGATCGGCTCCTTCGGGCGTGAACCCATCGAAAGATGTATATGGAGGCCAATCCGCGCCTGAAGCATGAATACTCCCCTGCCCGAAACAAAGTTGCTTTTTGTTTAAAATTTTTAATCCCACTTCGAATTTTTATTTTTTATTTTTCAGTCTAGTAGCCTATTATAAATAGGGATCCTGGAATTAAGGTTTAGCATCAATTAGAATTAATCATTTTTTGAAAGTATTGACTTTCAGAGAACTAAACGGGGAGAAATTTCCTTTGAAAATTTTCCTCTAGTTAATTATTCGGAGCCCATATTCCGAGTGATCAGAGGAGATTGCATAGAAGGTCTCGCGGCCTCGATGATTTCTTGGAGCAACACTATGGTCTATATCTAGGTACTCTTCTTTTCTTTTTCTTTTAGATTTCGCTTTTCTATTTATTTAAATGACTTATTTATGTTATTATTATGAATGTATTAGAGTATAGGCTTGTAGGTTAAAATTAAAAATTTTAATTATGTAGATTTAGAATTAGGAGTTCCAAGTCGCTAGTAGATTTGAAATTAAAAATTTTAAGCCGTTCCCCTGCGCTAGTTAGATTAACTTAGGGAATATTTTTGAAATACATCCCAACATAAGCTGGCACGGGACACTCCGCCCTTCGATATCTAACAGATGCAGCATCGCTTGACAAACCTCTCAACCTCCTTTCTCAACGAAGGCCAAAAATAATTGGTGCTCACCGGCTTGAGCGTCTTGTCTTTCCCTAGATGTCCTTCGTTGTGCTTCTCTTGAATGATCTTAAGACGCAAACTCGAGTCTGGTAACACAATTGATTTCCCTTGAAGAGAAACCCATCATGTATAGCACAACTCGGTATTGAACTAGATTGAGCTTCTCGCCAAATCTGCCCAAAGAAGAGATCGTCCTCATAATGCTTTGTGAACTTATCAAAACCGATTACTGAAGCTCGACTACTGGTCATGATCAATGTTCGCCTACTCAATGTGTCAGCAATCTTATTCAATGTGCCTAATTTGTGTTTAATCGCAAAGTGAAAGAGCTGAACATAACTCGTCCACTTCGCATGCCGGTTAAAAATCTTGTCTTGATTGTTGATGTACTTTAATGCAACATTATCTGAACATAACACGAACTCCTTATTGGCGAGATATGTTTTCTGGTGCCTTAAAGCTCTTACCACCGCATAGAATTCAATGTCATAAGTTGAATAGTTCTACTTCCATCAAGCTTCTCACTGAAATAGGCTATAGGATGCCCCTCCTGACTAAGCATTGCGCCAATACCAACTCTGAAGGCATCATTATGTAACTGGAATGTCTTCTGAAAATCCAGTAAGGCTAATACCGCTGCCATGGTCAACCTCCACTTTACTTCTTCAAAGGGGTTAGCTCCCTCTGAAGTCCAAGTGAAGGTGCTCCCTTTTAAGTAATCCGTGATTGGCTCCATATTAGAGCTCAAGCCTGGCATAACCTCTAATAAAAAGAAGCCAAGCCATGGGAGCTAAGTACCTCACTTATCAATTTCGGTTGTGGCCAATGCCGAATTGCCTGAATCTTCCCCTCATAAGCCGCAATTCCATCCTTGGACACGACAAACCCAAGAAAAGTTACCCGGTCCTTCATGAACTCGCCCTTCTTCAAAGAGGGGAACAAGTGTTGCTCCCTCAAGGTGCTCAATACCTCCCGATGGTGTTCCAGGTGTTCAACTCAATTCCGGCTATCGACTAAGATATTGTCAAAGTAGACGACAACAAATCTCCTAATAAATCGTCGCAAAAGTTGGTTCATGAAATGCATAAACGTGCTAGGTGCGTTAGACAGCTCGAACGGCATGAAAACCACTCGTACAAATCTTCTTGTGTCTTGATGGTGGTGTTCCATTCATCTCCTTGTGAGATGCTGATCTTATGATACCCACTCTTCAGGTCTAACGTGTTGAATACTTGTGAGTTCTGTAGCTGATCAAGTCATTCAATCTCGGAATAGAAAATCAGTAACGTACCATGATCTTGTTAATGGCTCTGCAGTCTATGCAGATCCGCCAACTGCCGTTCTTCTTTGGCGTCAATAGAGCGAGAACCGCATAAGGACTCAAAACTCTCTCGGATAACGCCCTTGGTGAGTAATTCCTCGACTTGGCACCTTAACTCCTTATGCTTTACAGGACTCATCCGATAATGCAGCCTATTCGGTAAGGCAGCTCCCAGCATCAGATTAATACGGTGTTGTATGTCCCACAATGGCGGTAAGGTATCTGGTAACTCCTTTGGAAACACATAAGTAAACTCCTTCAATAGATCCCCTATCTCTCTCGATATCTCCCGTTGTTCCACATTACTCTCTTTCCCAATCAACATAAACACGACCATGTTCTCGCCAACCTGCTTTTCGAACAAGGCCTTGTCTTGTAGATCCAGATTCTTAGCAACTAAGCACGTGTCGCCTCGTCCTTTTTGGGAAACAATATGATCTATGTGCTGTCAAAGATAAAGCTATAGGTGTTCTTCCTCCTATAATGGGTGGCACCTCTATCAAATTGCCATGGGTGCCTAAGTAACGGAAAGCAAGCATCCATGGTCACCACATTGCACCACACCCCATCACAATACTTCGACCCAATAGAGAAATTAACCATACATCATTTTGAAACGGTTACTTGATTTCCTTTCTTGAGCCAAGATAGCTTGTAAGGGTTTGGGTGCTCCTCTGTCTTCAACCCTAACTTTTGGACAACCTTCTTGGAAATAACATTCTCTTACTCCTCGAACCAATCACTAAGTGGCACACTCTCCTGTCAATGGTACAGGTCGTTTGAAAGATGTTATTCTGTAGGCAACCTTCGCCCTTTACTTCCTTAGGCACAAAGCAGACTCGCCTACTCACGAGTAAGTGGCCCTCATCTCCTACAATGGTGTCCTCTTCTACTTGCACCAATTCATCTTGGACCTCTTCGTAAACTACCACACCATCCCTTGCATGGAGACCCTCGATGTACAAACCCTTACCAGGTCCGTCACCCTTCCGACACTCGACGACACGATGTCCCATCTCTTGACACTTGAAACATCGGTTGCTTGAACTACCCACTAAGCCCTAATTACCTGGTTTGCTAGAGTTGGCAACTACTGGTTTCACCTTAACGCCTGGGTTTGGTGGTACTCGAACTTGATCCTGCCTGCTACTCTGGGTGTTCCATGTACCGCAAGCTTGACGTTACCTTTATTATTTCTCGAAACTCAAAGCCCTCTGTTGCGCTTCCAAGACCAAAAGGATGTTGAACATGTTCAACTCCTCCTGTATAGATTCCTTCAACCCACCCATATATCTATCCGCCGCTTACTCCTTTGATTCTCCAAGCCATTCCTGGCGACAAGGGAGTAGAATTTAGCCATGTACTTACATCACCTTGGCATGATTGTGGGGAAGGAAGGCGCTCTGCATGTGTTTCTTCATCTTTTCCCATGTCTTAATCCTTGATTTTCCTTATTAAAGCCGAGAATGCTTTAGCTGCTGCCATCAGGTGGTGGCCTTACCCCGTAACCAAGTAGCAACCAACGACGCCTATTTGTGCTTCGGAACCTCCTTGAACTTGAGCACCTCCTCCACCGTAGCTAGCCAATCCCAGAACTCCCCTAGTTGACCGGATCAATCCGAAGCTCGAATTCCCACTTCTTATCATCTAGATAATAAAAAGCTCTGGTATTTGGACGAGCTCTCCTCACGTGCCGCCCTTGGATGTCAGCTTTCGGGATTAGGTTGTGGAAGCTTTCATCTGTAGCTTTCTTGCCACCCCCTACGGCGGGTTTTAAGGATAAGCCCTAGGTGCTTCTTTGGGATTCGCCCCCAATTGAACCAAACACGGCTCGGTTTGCCAGAATTTCTCCTCTAAATCCTCATTTCTCATCTCGAACTATCGTTGGGAATCTCGCTCATAGACGTCTCCAACGGTAGCCTGCCTCTTTTTCTCACGGGCCTTCTCAAAAAACGTTCTAAACTCTAATACCAACTGATGCAGCTCGAATATGAAAATTAGGGGAACGGAAGGTTCAACGTCCTTCCTTTAAATTTCTATTGCTGAAACAAGTAGAAACATAGGGGAAAAATTATATTTTAATTCTCACAACTCGAGAATAAGAAAAAAACACATAAAAATATTGAAAGTCTGAGAAATTGACTGACCTAAACCCTAGTCTCATCTTGCTTAAATAGAGGAGCTATCTTAACAAGAATAAAAGACTAAAATTAAAAGGGACAAACACAAAATAACTAATAATTATCTACTAATCTAATACTAAGTATCCTACTAGATGTCAACCTCGTCCAGCCATGCATTGCAGGACTTGTCAAGGTTGGCCACTCGCTAAGCCCATCCCACCAACACAAGGGTAAAAGGGGCTCGGGCTCTAGAGTCTACCAAGAAGGTTGCAGGAAGTGTGGTTTCTAGGTTCTAGACAGTTATTTGGAGCGCATATTAAGGAATGTGGGCCTCAAGCATATCCAGAAAGAAGCGGATGGACGTGAGGCATCTAGAAGGACCTTGAGCATGTGTGTTTAAAGACGTTCAATGCCAGTTCAGCCCAGGAAAAGACAATGGAGGCAGAAAGTGGGGAAGATATTCCAATATTTCAAGATGCAAAAGTTAGATCTTAGGCATTATAAATAAGAGACATTGTTGTCATTGTATCGAGTCCAACAACAACATATATATATATATATATATATATATATATATATATATATGTTTATATATTTACAGCCCACTTGTGCTTTATTGCTAGGAGTAGTGTAATTTAGCTTAGCGTGGAATTGCTTGTTACTTGTTTCGCTTTCATCAAGGCAATACAATTTTCGGGTTTTAGGTATGAACTCCTTGTTTTAAATCTATTCCCACAATCGACATATTAAGATTATTAGTTTAAGGCTTTGACGTGAAGACTCAAGCTTGATTGCTTTGGTCTTAACATTGGTTTCACTGCTTAATGAGTTGGGTGAATTTAGGTTTGAGTCATCGTTTCAGGGCTTTGATGGCCAAGGGTTTACCTTGATTGCATTGGTCCTAATCCTGTGACCCAAACACGGTTCAAACCACCTAAATCGTTTCAAGCTTTAACTCATTCGAGTTATTATAAGTTAAGGACTCCAATCCTAAAACTTTGTAGACCCGGGCTTGTAAGTGGACTGTTGAGCTCTTGAGCTTGTCTTCATCCTTGTTCCTAGCTTTTAAGAGTATGAGATAAGGTGTCTGCAGGGTTTGCTTTGTCATCTTAATTGTCACTTGAGCCGGGTCTATATCCTTTTCTTTCCTTTCAAAACATTAGACTTACAAAATATAAAAAAATATATAACTTAAATCTCCTTAATTGGAGCAAATGCAGAATCCGCATTATAATTGCAAACTGAAGCCGGATTCACCAAAAGCATCAATCCTCTCCAAAGGGGATTGATTAAGGTCAAACACGTGTGGTGTTGGGAACATATTTCAAAAGTATTTCCTAGAGCGAGTGCATTAGAAAACGAACTTAAAAAATTCTTAAATTTAAATCTAATTGCCCTTATCTAATTAAACTATTAAATTAGATCTTGATCTTATCCATTATATGACAAACAAAAAACATCGAATAAAACAAGTATAAACATAGTATGTAAAATAAACGAAATAAAGGATAAAAATTAAATATCAAATACTTAATTAAACGTACCTGAAGCGAGAATCCAAATTCCAAATTGAAGATCTGAAATTGGAAAATGTTTTTTTTACACCTCAAGGTCTTCTACATAATAACGTCTTCTAGCACCGGAAGTGTGGGCTCCCAAAAATATTTAACTTAGGAAAACTTTTAGTACAAAAATTTTCCTTTAATATTTCTGAAAATAATTTTTCTGAAAAAATATGTTAAACAATAAATTTAAAAAACTTTTAAAAATAATTTTTAAGTTTTCTCCATGAAAGAAAACTAAGTACCAAATCCATAAATTCTATACGCTAAAATACGTGTGTATATATAAACGAAAATAACTTGGCGGAATAACGGATTTTCAACGCATGAAAGCTCTTGATCTTTTTCCTCTTTTTTTTTTAATATCAATTCTGGGGCCCACACCAATAGGAAATAAACGTCCCCTTCTTTGTTACAACAACAACAACAATAAGAAGCCCAGTGCCACCAAGGGCTCCCGCCAAGAGCAGGGTTTGGAGAGGGTAGATGTACGCAGCCTTTCCCCTTCAGGGGGCTACCCTGAAGAGAGGCTGTTTCTTAGGACCCCCGGCCTAAGATAATGGTCTTGCATCCATCAGCCAAAAGACGTGGCAAACATTAGAAAGCATAAGTATGGCCCACACCAAAAAAAAAAAAAAAAAGAGAACGACAGAGAGGATGAGATAGGGATAGAAAGACAGAAAGGGATAGACAGATAGAGATAAGGACTACCCTACTCTAACCGGGTCATCTAATACCCCTATGCTAGCCCTCCATTGGGCCCTATCTAAGGCCATCTCCTCCCAAGGGTTTAGGTGGGTGAGGTCTTGTCGGATCGTCTCAATCCATCTCTTCTTCGGTCTGCCTCTGCCTCTTCTACCTAATGTAGTACTAGGCTGTTCGCATCTTCTGACTGGAGCTTCGTCCGGTCTCCTTCTGACATGTCCAAATCACCTCAAATGATGCTCCCTTAATTTATCTTCAATGGGAGCTACTCCCAATTTACCTCTTATGATGTCGTTTCTGATCCTATCCTTCCTTGTGTGTCCGCACATCCACCTCAGCATTCGCATCTCCGCCACCTTCATCTTCTGAGTGTGCTGTTGTTTCATCGCCCTGCACTCCACCCCATACGCCATGGCTGGCTGCACCACCGTCTTATAGTATCTTCCCTTTAGCTTCAAGGGGAATTTCCAATCACAAAGTACCGCAGAGGCCGTCCTCCACTTGTGCCAACCCGCTTTGAACCTGTAGCTGACATCCTCGTCTACTTCGCCGTTGTACTGTATCGTGGACCCTAAATACCTGAATCTCTCCGTCTTTGAAATGGCCTCGTGTCCAATCTTGACTTCTTCTCGGCTAGGCGTGGTAGATGGAATGAACTTGAGTTCCATGTGCTCAGTCTTGGCTCTGCTTAGTCGCAAACCCTTCGACTCTAGAACCCCTCTCCATAGTTTCAGTTTCTCATTTATCTCTTCCCGCGACTCCCCCACCAGTACTATGTCATCTGCAGAAAGCATGCACCAAGGTACACGTCCCTGGATGTGCGTAGTGAGCTCGTCCATAACCAAAATGAACAGATAGGGGCTCAAGGCAGACCCTTGGTGGACCCCCACTGTTATCGGGAAAGCGTCTGACTCCCCATCCACTGTACGCACCATAGTCTGTGCCTCATCATACATGTCTTTGATGGCTCGGATGTATGGTGCGGGGATGCCTTTCCTGTCCAAAACTCTCCAAAGTACCTTCCTTGGCACTCTATCATATGCCTTCTCTAAATCAATGAAGACCATATGAAGGTCCTTTTGACTCTCCCTATAATGCTCTATCGTCTGCCTTAGGATGTGGATGGCTTCTATTATTGATCTCCCAGGCATAAATCCGAACTGGTTCTCGGACACCTCAGTTAGCTGCCTTAACCTCTTCTCTATGACCCGTTCCCACAACTGCAGAGTGTGGCACATTGGCTTGATACCCCGATAGTTGGCGCAACTCTGAATGTCGCCTTTGTTCTTATATATCGGTATCAATATGCTCTTCCTCCATTCCTCAGGCATCTTGTCCCCCTGGAGGATTTGGTTAAATAGTTTAGTTAGCCAAATGGCGCCCTTTTGTCCAAGACACTTCCATGCTTCTACGGGGATGTCATCTGGGCCAACTGCTTTTCCCCTTCCCATGGATCTCAGGCCTTCCTTAACTTCGTCTAGGCTAATTTGCCTACATTCACAGTGGTTTTGATGTACCTTAGATGTTTGAAGATCACCTAAGGATATGCCTGTCCCTCCTTGTTCGTTGAACAGCTCTTGCAAATAACTTTTCCACCTAGCCTTGATTAGATGCCTGTCCACGAGTACCTGTCCATCTTCCCCTCTAATGCATTGCGCTCTGTCAAGGTCTCTGGTCTTCCTTTCTCTCGCGTTGGCGATTCTATATAAGTCCCTCGCGCCCTCCTTGGTCTCCATCCTTTTGTAGAAGTCCTCATAAGCTCTTGATTGTGCTTCTCTAACCGCTCGCTTTGCTTCTCTCCTGGCTTGAATATACCGCTGTCGCTTATCCTCATCCCTACTATGGTCCCACTCTCTGAAACAAGCTCGCTTCTCCTTCATCTTCTCTTGGACCTCGTCACCCCACCACCAGGATTCTCTGTTTCATGGTGCCCTTCCCTTAGATGTGCCGATGACTTCCCGTGCCAGTCCTCTCATCTTTTGGGCCAGATGGTTCCACAACTGGTTTGTGTCCCCTTCAAAGTCCTCCCTGATTTCGGCCTCCACTTTTTCCTTATATACCTTATACTTCTCCCCCTTGAGTTCCCTCCAACAGGTGTGTGAATGCGCAGGTTTGCAGATTCTTTTGGCCCTCCCCTTGGCCTTTATATCCGCCCACAACACCCTATGTTGTGTAAACAGGTCTTCGCCAGGTGTAGTCTTGCAGTCCTTGCAGTCTCTTTGCACCCTTCTCCTTAATAGTATGTAGTCAGTCTGTGTTCTTATCCCACCTCTTTGGTACGTGACGATGTGTTGCTCGCGCTTTTTGAAGAAGGTGTTGGCCACTGTCAGGTCGTAAGTAACCGCGAAGTCTAATAAGGCTTTGCCCTCTGCATTCCTGGTTCCAAAACCGAATCCTCCGTGATGAGGAGCATACCCATCCTCTGTCGCACCAACGTGTCCGTTGAAGTCCCCACCAATCATTACTTGTTCGGTTGGGGGTATGCCCTGCATCATTGTGTCTAAGTCCTCCCAAAAGGTAGCCTTCTCATGCTCTGATAGTCCAGTTTGAGGTGCGTAGGCACTGATGACGTTCAATACTTCCCCATCTAGGACCATCTTGATACTTATGATCCTATCGCCAGCTCTTGATACTCCGACTACTTTATCCTTGAGGCTACTTTCCTCAATGATCCCAACTCCATTCCTGCCTCTAGCCTTGCCCGCATACCAGAGCTTATGCCCTAGCACCTCCCTGGCTTTCGTGCCAACCCATTTAGTCTCTTGCAGACAAAGGATGTTGATGTTTCTCCTCGTCATCATATGGGCCACCTCAAAACTCTTCTTCGTTAGTGTCCCGACATTTAGTGAACCTAATCTCAAGTTCCCTATCCCCTTTTGCCTCATCCTCCTCCTCCCCACCCCATTTGAAGATGGCTGCAAAGTCTGAGTTCCATAGCTGTTCGCGCTCATCAACTAGCAATCCTAACGCGGGTAAGTGAACAATGCAGGCAAGAAGCCGAATAAGTATATACACCCAAGAACCCACAGTCAATAGGACACACACAATTCATAAAACTGAAATGAGACAGAAACGAGTAAACAAAAGAAAAATACACAACAATGGTAATCCAAACACTACCCCGTTGTACAAAAGGTTAGATCAAACCTGGGGCCGGTGTGTTGGTGGAACTCTGACCCGGCTAAACTTACCTGGGCCCCCTCTTGCTTGTCGGCTATGGGCTGCCAAAAGGGAAGCAAAAACAGGAGATGAAGGGAAGGGTACACACCTGGGGCCGACCGATTTTTGCTTACCTGGATCAGTCGGCTGCTAGCTGGTCGTGGGGTGGTGGCTGGTGGTAGCTCCGGGATGGGTGGTCGTGGGGTGGTGGGTTGTTGGGGGGTTTCGCCTTGGTGAATGGTGGGTCCGAGCTATGTGGTCTGTGGTGCTCCTGATTGGGTGGTGGTAGGGTGGCAACGGTGGTGGTGGGGTCTGGGGTAGGGATGGCGGTTGGTCCGGGGTCAGGGAGAGCGGAGGGGTGGGAAGTGGGTAGAGGTTCCTGGTGATGGTGATGGTTCAGGTGGGTGGTGGTCCAGGTGGCCCGGTGGGGCCTGGGTCAGGTCGGGTAGGGTTCCGATCGTGGGGGTCTGGGGCGCTGTCCATCAGGGGTTGGGTTGGGTTCTTGTGGGTCCGGTTGAAATCGGTGGAGTGGTGGTTTGAGTGGCCGGAGGGGGTTGTGTGGCTGTGTGAGTGGCCGGGCACCGGTGGTGGTGGTGCCGGGTTTCGGGGGGGGGGGGGGAGGGCCTAGGTCTCCCGACGTTTGCGTCGCTTCCGGCCCTTGGGTGGCGCCGTCCTCTTCACGTCGCCGGCGTTGGTGCTCCTGCCGCGTCGGCGAGGTTGCCGACGGTGGTGTGGCAGGTGAACGTTGGAAGCCCTGTAGCAAGGGACCTCAAAGACAATCTAATTCTAGCTCCAAATAGGTCAAATCTAATTATCATCTTATGATGATAATTGATTACCATTTGGTAAAATTTAGTTCCATTAAATAAGTTTTACTGCACTCTAGAATTAAATATATTCACTTAAGAATTTCCAAAATAACTGCTATTGCGACAATCAAACCTTCTATTAGTAATATGTGAGCAAAAGTAACTTCAACTACTATCACTACCTTTTTCACATCTTTCACCATAGTTTCTGACTCGCCCTTCTTGAACAAGTCAATAATACAGAAAAAATTTCCGTATTAATTCCAAATGTCAAAATATGGAATACTTTGGTTAAAGATTGTAGAATCTATTCGTTTGCTTGCAAATCAACTAAGGGGATATCGTTTCCTCGTTGGAGACTATAGATTCCACCTGAAACAACTGTTCCCACTATGCTTCATGCCTTTACCTAGCACACATAAAATTTAAGTCGACAAGGTGTGACTAATCCTTTTAGCATATCAAAGCAACAAATAATCAATGCACAAGTTCAAACTATTTTCTGGTTTAGAGTTATTGTCTTACAAAATTAATTATTTTTTATAGCAATTAAGAAACAAATAAATTCAGGTGGTCCTACTTAGTGCACAAATCTTATTGATGATACCAACATAATACTATTACATCCCTAATCACATGATTAAGACAAGTCACTTAAAGTATCACATTATAGTCTTATCAGACAGGTTGTCCAAACTTATCACTAACTACGAACATACTTTGATAACATATCATTAGTTTGATCTAAGTCTATTTGTGGTTCAATTTTTTTACCCACTTAAACCAAATATGACATGTCATCTTAGACTATGTCCATCTCATGGAATGTTTTAGAAAACAATCACACATATTTAACTCGTAAAACATAATCAGATAATAGATAAATAAAATAATTTTATTTATTTGATATTTAAAATCAATTTATTGAGTTTTTCAGGACACCAATTCCAACATGCAATTCATAAATTAGACTTGCTCCTAAGTCGCTATGAGTCCCTTCTTTGCATGTTTGTTTGATATTGCACTTACGACAACCACACACACTAAAATAGACAAAAGGAGCAAACACTTTGACAGTTACTCAAAGCAGTCCTTTCGAGGCCCAACAGAGATGTCCTGGCCATCCTCGAAAGCCCACTTACTGAGATGGAGGTGGACCCTGCTGAAGTGGAGTCAGATGGCTTGAACATCTGGGGTGCGTGAGACCACTCTTAGATGAGGGGGACCTTCAAGGTGCGCATGTCGCTTTATGGAGGAAAACCAAGCCTTCCCATTAAAGGCCCGGAGGGCTGTCTGCTCAGCCATCGCCAAGCTGGTTGTTTGGCATGCTAAGGACAAGCTATGTACTAAGCAGCCATTCACTTTAGAGAGTGGATCAAGGTCCAGATGGTAGAAGAAAGGGGGTTGGCTTTATCTGACTTGAGAGCAGCACCGGCTAAATGGTTGATTTAAAATATAAGGTCCAATACCCTCTTTTCGAGGTTGACTTAGACTTAAAGGAAAACCCAAGGCCTACGTATGTAAGTACTCTACTTTTTGAAGAATAGAGGAGGCAGCGTGTAAGCTTGCCCCTTGAATTCAAGGATTGTTTTCTTGGGGGCATCATGTGATGCCTGGTTTTGAGAGAAAAGTAGTGGATCATAAACTACCAATCAAGCCAAGGTCAAAGCCCATCATTCAAGCTCAACAAAGGATGTCCCAGGAGGTCATGTATTTCATTAAAGAAGAGATTGAGAGACTTTTCAAGGCTAAATTCATTCGGACACTAGGTACATTGAATGGCTAGCTAACAAAGTCCCTGTGATTAAAAAGAATGGAAAAATAAGAGTTTGTTTTTTTTTACACCCCAATTTGAGGGAGTTGAGACAACGCCATTTTAAAGTAAAATGTCACACGCTTATCATGTGAGGCCATCCTCGAGGGATGTTAGGTCTTTATATGTTAAGATAATTGCATCTTGAGCCCAGTTGCCTGAGGAGTCAAAACCCACTAAAGGATATCTACCACTTTAGGGGGTGGAAGAGGTAAAGGAGGCTTGAGGGACTTCCCAAAAGGCTACAAGACAGGTTGGTCTGAAGCTTGAGATAGTTACTTAGAGCGCAATTATAGATACGTGAGCCTTAAGCCTATATAACAGAACTTGGGGGGGGGGGGGCGGGGGGGGAGGCGCATCTAGAAGGAACTCTAATGATATATGCGGATGTGGGGCTAAAAAAATAAAATGCTTGAGCACACAATTTTATGGCCGTTCAATGCCCATCCAACACGCCAAAGAAGCTTTGAGGTAGACGTGGGAAGAAAATGTCGGAGGAATGGGAAGTAGCTGTTTTCTTTTTTTTTTTTCCTATAAATAAAGGACACTATTGTTGTTGTAAAGTGTTCAACACCATTGTACAAACTTCTTCAAGTTTCATTACATCACACTTGTGCTTTTTTACTTAGGAGTAGTATAACTTGCCTTACCTTAGCTTAGGTTAGCATAACATGGATCGTCTTTGTGCTTGCTTTCTTTAGAGCAATATAGTTCTTCGGGTTTCAAGTATAAACTCTCTATTTTAATCTATTCCCACAATTGATGAGTTGAGACTTGAGGCTTTAGTTTAAGGCTTTGATAGCTAAGGCTTGATCTTGATTGCGTTGGTCTTAACACTGGTGTCACTACTTAATAAGTTAGGTGAACTGGGGTTTGCATTATTGTTTAAGGTCTTTGACAGCTAAGGCTTGAACTTGACTGCATTGGTCCTCATCCGGTAACCCATATATAGTGTGCTCCATCTAAATCTTGTCAAACTCTTACTCATTCGAGTTGTTACAAGTTAAGGGTGCTAGGCCAAAAGATCTTATTGACTTGTAAGTAGATTGCTGAGCTCTTGAGTTTTTCTTCACCCCAGTTCCTATCTTTTAAGAACGGTGTCTGTGGGTTTTGCTTCATCACTGTAGCTTCCATTTGAGTTAGGTCCATATCCCTTTAATTTTCTGTCATACATATATCAAAAAATCCATAAATATTAGAAGTCTCTTTAATTAGAGCATAAGTGCTGCAAACCGAAGTCGGATTCTCTAAAATCGTCGTCCTTTTTCCTCGAGAATGTGATTGGTTGAGGTCAAACACATGTGGTCAAGAATTCGGGCTCGCTCCCATGTTGCTGAGAGTCCCTTTTTCCATGTTTGTTTAATTTGTATTTACGGCGAGTGCACATACACACTAAGCAAACAAAAAGAGCAAACAATATTGACTTCGGGGACTTAAACGCTGCTACACCAAAGGATGAGTACCCCATGTCCATTGCTGAAGTCCTCATTGATTTAGCCTCGAGATATGAGACATTATCCTTTATGGATGGCTACTGTGGGTGTGAGCAAGTTATGAAAGCCTCGGAGGATACCCGCAAGGCTGCGTTCAGGTGTCTTAGATCAATAAGAGTCTTTAAATGGGTGGTTGTGCCATTCATTTTAAAAATGATGGTGTCACCTATCTAGGAGCCATGAGCATGATTTTTCATGATTTGATAGGTAAGACCATGAAAGTCTATGTAGACGACATTTTAGTCAAATATAAAACTTCGGTTGAGCACTTGTAAGATTTCAAAGGTGCGTTCTTACGGAAGAGGAGCCATAATCTAAAGGTGAACCCTTTAAAGTGTTCCTTTGGAGTTCAAGTTGGGAATTGCTCAGGATTCCTCATGCACCAGAGGGGGTTGAGATTGACATAAACAAGGTAAAGGCCATTCAGAATGCTAAACCACCCTCTAACAAAAAAGAAACTTCAACTTTTCTTAGGGAAGGTCAATTTCTTGAGATATTTTATCTTTAATGTTGTAGGGAAAACCATGGTCTTCTCACCATTATTAAAACTCAACTCTGAGAGAGATTTTAAATGGGAGGAGCAACATTAAACAACCTTTGAGGCCATCAAGTAATATTTGATCAGGCCATCAGTGTTAATTCCACCAAAGTAGGGGAAACTATTGAAGATGCATGTATCTGCCTTTGCTGAGTCCATAGCCTGTTTACTTGTACAAGACAACAAACAAGGGTTTGAGGCCCTCAAGCAACCTTTAAATGGGAGGAGTAACATGAAGTAGCCTTTGAGGCCATCAAGGAATATTTTATTAGGGCACCGGAGTTAAGTCTATAAAGGTAGGGGAAACCATTGAAGATCCATGTATCTACCTTTGTTGAGTCCATAGGCTGTTTACTTGTACAAGCCAATGAACAAGGGTTTTACCAAGTTGTGTTTTACCTAAGACGTTGTTTGAGTGATTCTGAAATAAAATATACTTCCACAAGAAAGTTGTGTCTCTCATTGTATTATGCGTCCGTAAAACTAAGGCATTTTTCTTGCATTTACTGTTTGTTTGATTGCTTATACATATGTTCTGAATTATTTATTTGATAGACCATTAATGAGAGGAAGTAAACGAATGGAGCATTGCTTTGCAACAAATTTAGTGTATGTATCACAAAAGTCAGTAAAAGGCTAAGTCCTGGCAGACTTCTTAGCTGACCATACTAATATAGAAACAGAATCAACCCATGAACAAGGGAGGTTTTGGAAATTGGAATAGCTATGTGGAGACTTTATTTTGATGGATCAATGACGAAGTCTAGTGTCGGAGCAGGAGTCATCATTGAATCACCCACTGTAGTTATTACCGATTTTGCTGTCACTCTTGTGGTTAAATGCTCCAACCATGGAGTGTAGCATGAGGCGGTGATTATTAGCTGTGATACCCTCCTTGAAATGGGAGTCTCCAACAACATAGTTGTAAGAGGGGATTCACAATTGCTAATTTAATAAGTAAAGGGGAGTTACAGTGTTTGAGTGACATCTTAAACAAATACATCTCAATAACGTATGGCAATTGCGGAGATTTGATGAGCTTCAGATTTAGTACATGGCTCGTAATCAAAATAAAGCATCCAATAACTTGGCTCAATTAGCCTTGGGCTATAAATTACCCAGGACTTGGTGTAAGGAATCCATGGTCATTAAGAATAACGTTTTAGAGCATGACCTCAAGATCCCCGAGTCTTACTTATTATATTCACAGCATCGAACCTATGAATACTAGGTGCGCAAGTACCGTCGACTAGGTATCGAGCGAATAAGTACAGGGCGAGTAGTTATCTGGTGTGTAACCTAAGATGGGTATAACTTGCCAATTTATACAATTATTATCCGTATAAATTATTCGCTTAGCAAGCTACCCCTTATATTGTAAACATATAGTCCCCCTGCTCCATGGCGAACTTCGGTTACTCAATGTTCAACCATGGAGCATACTACACATCGGTCCTTAACCATAGCTTGCTATTACACAATGTCTACCTAAGTGATGGAGGTATTCAGTGTTAAATTTTGGCCCTTGATAGTTGTTATTCCTATGTGTTTTAAACTTTACCCAAAGTCAATAAAGTGTGTGATCTGAACAGAATGTGTAGCGAGGTGTCTGACGCTTAATAGGGTGCTTAAAACATCATTCACCTTGACAGGGTATTTAGTCCATTAGGGATCTTAACAGAGTGTTTTATCTCTTTGTTTGTTTGGATGAAGCAGTTTTTATTTTTTTAGGAATGTTTAAAGGAATTTTAGCCCCTAGAGCCTTTTGGAGCCTAAAACATATTTCTCCTTTATTGCTATAATCACTCATGGCAATTTGGGCTTTATCCCATGAGCAAATAATGATATCACTATCATAACTAAGTATATATGCATTTAATTAGTAACTTCCATAAAGCGGGGAGTATGATGCATTTAGCTCAAGTTACATTGATAAGTAAGACACGTTTTGCCAAAGTTGGAGGTGGTCAATTCAATATGCTTAACTACGATATAGTCCATACCTATAACATGCTTGGACAAAACCCAGGTGTCTAGTAAGTGGCGTTGTTGGTTTAGTGCTAAAGTCAATAACATGTAGCATACCTAAATGAAACAAGGGGATGAATATACTCCATCATTCTAGAATTAAGGAGGGTGAGTATGTCATATTGGGCCAATGGTAATGGACATGTCAACAACACGACTTTCACACAGCTGGTCAGAAGTTGCATTGTGGAGACTAGTATATTGTTAAAATCTGTAGTTCATATGTGTTAAAACTGTAAATCACATATGCTAAATGAAAGTATAACTAAATAACGATGATGAGTGTGTTGTACTCATATGGCTCTCAGGTGGGTTATGGTGATAAATAGTGCACCCGTTGCGGGTGATTGCACCAAAAGCAAGCATGACATTATTATGAACATAAAGACCCAAAGTATGAAACCCTAAAAAGTGGTTGGCCTAACTTAAATGGGATATGTAGCTTCTTTATAGTCTAACATTCTTGCCAATACGTTATCCTCATTCTGTTTCAGATTGTAATCTCTAATGAAAAATATAGCTCCATGAGCAAAAGCTCCTACTATGATGAATCCTGCAATGTATTGGTGGTGCGCATATAACGCAGCTGGAGTAGTAAAGTCTTGTGCTATGAATGCATAAGCAGGTAAAGAGTACATGTGTTGAGCTACTAAGGAACTAATCACCCCTAAAAAGTTTAGAGCAAATCCTCATGAAAAAATGAAGCGAATTGTTGATTGTGTCCTAAAGACCTTTATGTCCCATGTCCCGCGGAATATGTGCTTCTATAAGATCTTTCATATATTGCCCAATTCCAAAGTTTGTTCTATACATATGACCAACAACAAAAAAAATAAAAGCAACAGCTAAAATTGATAATAAGTAATATCAGTTAACGATAAACTTTGTATTTATGTATGGAATCCCCTGAGAAGTGTTAGAATAGTAGTTCCCACTTTTTGGGAGGTACCAAATACATGACTACTTGAATCAGTGTTTTGAGCATAAAGAGTCCACTAACTTGTAAAAAGTGCGCCTAACCCTTGGGGGTGTGGTAATACATCTAAGAAATTATTCCATCGAACATACTCCCCCTGGATCTAGGAATAGCGATATGAACTAAATGTCCTATTCAAGCCAAGGAGCTTGCTCCAAAAAGTCATGAAAAATGATGATTGAGACAGGATTAAGCATTTTTCAACCACAAAACACTTGTTTCCATTTTGGTTGTAGGTGTAATCAACCCACTAGTAAAGATATGATAGAAAGAAATAATAGAAAAAGAGCTCCAATATAAAGATCCTCATTAGTGCGTAAAGCGATTGTATACCACCACTGATAAACACCAGAATAAGTGATATTCACTGATCAAAGAGCATCCTCGCAAGTAAAAGCTTCCATAGCCAATTGACCAAAATGAGGATCCCAAATTTCATGAGCATTAAGTCTTACATGTAATGGGTCATGTATCCATGACTCAATATTTCCTTGCCAAGCTACATGAAACAGGTTTTCGGAAGTCCACAGAAAAATTATTGCTAATTGCCCAATGTGAGAAACAAAAATATTCTAGTAAAGATGTTCTTCAGTAATATCATCATGACTCTCGAAGTCATGTGCGGTTGCAATACTAAACAAATACGACGAGTAGTGGGGTCCTAAGCTAAACCTTGGAAATCTTAATGCCATAATGCCTTTCAAGTCGTCCTAGCCATTATCTTATAACAATAATTCTTGCTAAGAAGAACGCCCATGTTGTGGCAATTCAGCCCAGAAAGTAATGGGTTACACCTAAAGCATGTGATTGTAGTATATATCTCGAAGTCATGCACGCGAGCACGCACGCATGCACACGCACACACACACACGCACACACACGCACACACGCACGCACACACACATGTATATTGAGGACCCCGAAAATAGCCTCCCTTTAAAGCAGCATGGTAGGAGCCTCTTAAGCATCGGGATATTGTTGTTGTACCACCTCCAAAAGTCTATCATTTTTAAATCAACCACCTCAAATCAAGTTACAAACTATTCATTAAATTTTACCTAACTTCCACATGGATTGTAAATCACCTTTTTTTAAATTTTTTTAGTGTCATGAAGCACGAGTTGAAATTAGTCATGCTAACATTGTATTCACCTACCCTCTTTCCTGACCTAGGTTTGATCTCAAGGGGCTTTGAAAGAGGTGAGATTTTGAACTTTGGTGCTGGAACGGTTGGAAAACACTTTGCGATCTTAGGTACTTTAAGTCATGTTTAATGGGGAGTCTAAAATCTATATAAAAGCCACCAACCGATAACAAATAGTTAATATTATGATTTAAGGTGCTAAATCAAAAATTTTCAGAGTTTCGAGGGGGTTTTCTGAAAAATTAAACACATGTGATGGTTAAGCGAAAAATTCCAACTTTTCACTGCCGATTTTTGTAAAAAAAATCCCTTAAAAGAAACATATGAAAGTCATCTAATATCATCTCCATGAGATTTGATGCATCCTTAATTGATTCTTGACCTTGGCACTTCTCAATCAAGTGAATCTTCTTCAATGTGGAGTGCACGATTTCGGATTCTAATATTTCACCCAATATTGTTTCTAGAGGCCTCTGTCAGTGGATCTTCTTATACTGGGCCAATCTCCCCAGTCTGCATTTGTAACAACAACAACAATAACAGTCCTAGTGCCTTAAGGGCTCCTGCTTGCGTAGGGTTTTGGAGAGGTAGGATGTATGTAGCCTTACCCCGTCAGGATGAGACCCTGACGAGAGACTGTTTCCGAGGACCCCCACCCTAGAAGAGCATGTCAAGCATAGAAATCATGCAAGGCATGTATGCTGTTGGGAAAAAATTAACTTTTATTGGAAAAATAAACTCTGATACGGATCGTTGGGTTCACAATTTTTCAACTGTGGTCACAATAAGAGGTACCTATTAGAGCAATTATAGTAGCAGACTCTTCTCTCTACCTAAGCCCCCGGTCAGAGAGTCACGCTTCGTGACACCTCACGTGCGAGAGTTCCCGGGAATAGATTTATCTCTATAAACCTTTTGCCCTAATACCATTTGTTGGGGCAAATTTCAAAAATTCTCCCTAATTTTATAAAGTTTACACAGCAGAAGGGTTTAGAATTCATAATTCTAAACCTAGGGTTGATTTAAAATTTCTAATTTTAAATCTACATATTTAAATTCATAATTTAAATCTACAGATCTAAATTTTTAATTTAGATCAATAGGCCTTTTACTCTAATACATTCATAAAAATGCATAAGTTTAAACAGGCATAATAATGAATACTGTAAATAAATACAAAAGCGAAAACTAAAAGTGAAGGAAAGAAGAACATACCTAGATTTTCTCCAAAATAAGAAAACCAGAAAGAAATAATAATCTTCAAAAGGATATCACAAATCGAGACCCCGCAATCTTCTACGAAATGACCTCGAACTACCCGGAGAGTGGGCTCCAAAAAATATTAAAATAGGAAAGAAAAATTTCAACGGAACTTTTTCTCTCCAATTAGGTCTCTGAAAAAATTTCAGAAACCAAAAATAATTTATTTCATATCAATTGACAAACTCTTGGAATAGGTACCTCTAATTATAGGAGTATATCGGAGCGAAAATAAGCTATTAAATCGATGTGGGATTCTTGGCTTTTGAACAAAACATGTTGTATTAAAACAACAACAGGCCAAAACACAGCATTTCAGAACCGGGCCAAAACACGCGTGTTTAAGCCAATCGAAAGCTACCACGTGGCAGTATCTGATTCGTCCTTGAGTAGGGATGTGGATAACCCCTAGGTAGCGTGAGTGTGTGACACGTGTCGTGCTTTGATTGGAGGCAAGCGTGTCACACGGATTCCTACTGTGTAAATGTGGTTTTTCAAATTTTTTCTTGACTTTTGCTTTGTTTCCCACATGTAAAAATTCATCTTATGAATTTTAATTTTTAAAAAGTTAGTTTACTTAGAATTTTTAATTTTTTTATTCATCTTATGAACAATGTTTGGCAAAATTAAATTTACTCATCTCATGAATTCTTTAATATTTTTTCAATGGCAATAAATATAGAGGCTTGCGTAGGGACCTTAGGAATAATTGAAATCTAGCTCCAAATGGGTTAATTAATCATCTCATAAAATAATTTAATTACCATTTAATGAGACTTAATTCCACAAAATAAATCTCACTGTACTCTAGACTTGAAGCATTTATTCAATATCTCCCTAATAGACTGTATTGATGACAACAATCCCTCCACTACATGTCCATGACAAGGATAAATATAACTACTACCATTATCCTTCTCACAGCTTCTCCATTAGTTACCGACTCGCCCTTCATTGAATATTTTATTCATACTTGAACATATTTACAGTATAAATTTCAAATGTCAAACACTTGGAATACTTTGGATAAAGATTCTGAACTACTCAAATGTTTACAAATCAACTAAGGGGACATCTGTATCTCATAAGAGACTGTAGATTCACTATTGAATGCCTGATCCTTGTCACACTTTACGCCGCTACCCAGTGTATGTGGGAATTCAGTCGTGCATTTAGACCTTACTTATAGTACACCAAAGTAACTAACGCTCCATGCACAAGTCCAGAATACTCTCAGGACTTAGAGTCGTCATTCAAACAATGCAACATGAATCACTCATCTTCTATAGTAGTCTAGAAACAAGTAATCCACATGATCCAACTCATTGTGCTAATCTTATTAAACACACCAATATAACACTTTTAGATCTCCATCCACATGACCAAGACAAGTCATCTAAAGTGTCATGTTATAGTCTTAGCATAGAAGTGGTCCAAACTTGTCTTCGACTACGAGTCTTTCAAACAACAATCCATACCATTTGTTCCAAGTTTATCTGTAGGTTAATCTCATAAACCACTTAGAACAAACATATAAATCATTGTCTGAGGACTACACCCATCTCATGGGTGTTTCCAAAAAGAAAATCACATGCAGTATAAATGCTCGCTTACAAAAATTTAAAAAGAAAACGACTGAACTACAATTTTATTTATTAATAAATTAATATAATAGAATAAATTTAGATTTTAGGATACTAACATATGCTTGTAAGCATGCAGGCATATAGTGAAATGAGATACTCAGATAAGCATGTAAGCATGTAATTATGTATGTACGCATGGGAGCCTAGGATCGTAGCAGTCAGGACAAAAGGTAGAAATAAACAAGCATGTAGGGGAAAGCTCCTACATGCTACATCGAGCAAACATGCAGAGAAGTAGAGCGTATAGAGAGTGGAGAGAGGAAGAGATGGGGAGAGAGAAGGTATAGAACGAGAGAGAGAGAGAGAGAGAGAGAGAGAGAGAGAGGGGTAAGGAGAGGGCTGTTTCTTGCCTGTGTTGGGCCTGTTTTCTCAGGCCCTCACGGGCCCTTTCCCCTAGCCGAAGTTTTCTTTGGCTAAGGAGCCCATTTCCCCGCTTGGACTTTGCTGTGATGTTTCGTGTGGGAAATTTGGTTTACACTGGGTCAAGTTAAGGTTGGACCGCAGACCAATCATCGGGCTGATGATGGAGATGGCTTTTGGAAGCGGGCTGACTCCGTCTATTTCCACTTGGACTGCTCTTCGCCTGCTGGGCCACGGAATGGGCCACAAGTACCATCCATGTCCCTTCTTTTCTTTGCTTGTCTGCAACTTTGGCCACATGGCCTATTCGAGGGCTTGTTGCGAGTTGTCGCGGGTTTGATAGTCCTATGTTGAGTATGATGACGCTTGAACGGTTTCGAAGAAGCAGTTTCAACATCTCATTTCTCTACCAAGACTGGGCTCGAGTGCACTCTTGTTTTACTGGGTTTAAGGATCTTCATTGTTGTTTTTTTCTTTTTTTTCCGCATTGTTTTTCCTTTGTTTAGAGGCTTGTACTTAGGAGTTTTCATTGATGTTCCTTTGTATTTCATTTTTGTTGCTTTTGCTTGTTTTGCTTTCTTTTTGATTCCATTTGTAGGCTTCGGCCAGCATGGGGTATACCCCTCGTACTCATGTATGAACGTACATTGGTGCGGCTTTTTTTGATATATATAAAATGACTTATCAAAAAAAAAAGTATCAGCAGTGTGTGGCCCTACACCCCCAGTTGATAAATTCTTGGGGCACTAATTGACCAACTAAACTAGTACTGCGCGTATGCAACGGGCGTACAAGCAGCTACAAGTGCTCTAAGCTCCTACAGCTAAATCTTTTAACCTATCTTAAACTTGTACTGAGCTCTAAACTATGGCCATCTCTTTATTTAGGTTGTGGTCGGCAAGGTCCCGTCAAAACCAGCCTGCATCTGCAAAGGTCACAATTGTGGCAAGGGAACCTGGAATAAGGGACAGGCCAAGGTCAGGTGTGCTTTTGAGGTATCGAAGGATGCTCAACAACCTCCTAGTGGTTAGTAAGAGGAGCATGTATGAACTGGAAATAAGGTTAACCACATAGCAAATATTAGGCCGGTCATGGTTAAGTGCAGGAGAGCCCCTTTAACATTTCTATAGTAAGTAAAGTATGCAAGGAGCTCACCTTCTCCTAAGGGCAGTCATGCTCGAGCAGGAAGGGGTGTTTTGACAGGTTTTGCCTCATAAAGGTTGTGTTTGGTGAGAAGATCCACTGCGTACTTATGTTGGGAGAGGAAGAGACCATTTTCATCATGTTTGGCTTCTATTCCTAGCAAGTAGTGAAGGAGACCTAAGTCTTAACTTGATGCGACAGAGAGTGAATGAGGTCATGAAGATGCATTATGTGTGTTGTTGTGAGGATGATGTCATAAATATATACGAGGAGGCAAGTGAGGTGTTTCTTGGTCTTTTAAATGATTAAAGATGGGTCAACATGATAACAGACAAAGACAAGGATATGAAGAAGCCCATTGAATCTTTGGAACCAAGCCCAGGGTGCTTCTTTAAGTCCATATATTACTTTTCGTAAGTGACAAACATGGTTTGGAAAGTGAGGATAAATGAAGCCCTGAGGTTGTTTCATTTATACTTCTTCCTATAAGAAGCCATGTAGGAAAGTGTTACGTTTTCCTTTAATGCTTTGATGTAATAATTCGCAAATTACTTGTATTAGTTTGAACTGCAATATTGGCGCCAAATTAGTTGGGCAAGGGAAGGTTCCGCTGGTTAGTCTTGGCGGGAAGATAGCTTGGTGTTAGGGGTTTGAATTCTTGTATCAAATTCCCTTTAAATTGGTTGATCTTGTGTATTGTTGAGGTATTCAATGAAAATTACCAATCTCTATGAGATAAATTTCTCTTCTCATCTTATTCTCTCTCTATTTTCTCATCTCCTTTCACTTCTTTCTCATCCCTTACTCTCTTTTCATTAGGTTAAGATCAAGATTCAATCTCGATCTTAACAATTGGCATCAGAGCCTCATTGGCTCCCCAAATTCAGATACAATAGCAATGTCCTCCGAGGTAGCATTGACAGGTGGTGTAACCACCAGATTGGCAGCAGCCAAGGCAGCTGCCAGACCTTCGAATGCTGAAGCAGTTGGCGGCAATGATCCTGCAGGTCAGGATGTTGTCACAAAGGATAATTTGGAGAATCAATTTAAGGCTTGGGGTGAGTACATGATTGATCGACTCAAGGAATCACAGGTGGAGTCAGTACAGATATTGCAGCAGCAATGGGAGGAGAGGCTGGAACAACGATCTCAACAGGTCGAACTTAAGTTCTCTGATCAGCTCACACGACAAGCACAAGAGTTGGAGGAGAAGATTGCAATGAGGTTTGACTGAGAATTACAGCAATTGGATGTGAACTTAGCAGAAATTCGTGAACAGTTTGGGAGGCCTAATCCTCCATCGGTTCCGGATCCTTTGATACCAGCTAGTGTACTTCAAGCTAATTCCTCTTTGAGAGCTGAAACATTAAATCGTGAGGTTGAAGATGGAGTTCCAGTTAGGACTCAAGTTGCTGCTAATCCTGAAAGGCATGATCGCAGTGAGCATGCTCAACCTCGACCTCCAAACTGGACTGAGGTAACCGAGGGCCGGGCATCAGAAATGGAACATACTTTCAGAGCTCAAGAAGCAAGTGCGGGTCAGTTAGACAGGCCACCTGGTTCTTGGCAGCATCCACGATCTGGAAGCAATGAGGATTCATCCAATAGCCGGGGTAACAACCACAGACAGCCTCGGGTGCAGATCGATGCGTTTGATGGTAAGCAATCACATTCATGGCTGAGAAGGTGTGAGCATTATTTTCTTTTTTATCACATTGATGAATCAGAGAAAGTGCAAATTGCGGCTGTGTACTTGCTTGGAGATAATGAGGTGTGGTTTTATAGCTTGATAAGATGTAAACCGTCCATTACATGGTACGAATTTGCCAAGGCTTTATGTGCTCGGTATGGTGATGAGGATGATAGTGATTTGTGGATAAATTTAATAAAGTGAAGCAAGAGACATCTGTCAAGGAGTACATGATCAGGTTTGAGAATCTCCTGGCTAGCATCGCAACTGAAATTGAAGCATCTGAATCATATTATGTGTCAGCATTCATAAGTGGTTTGAAGCCTAAGTTGATGAACTTAGTTAAAGCCGTTGATCCCATTGATTTGTCCACAGCCTTTGCTAAAGCCAAGCCTTATGAATCCACGGTCATAACAGCAGGTGATGCCTCTAGACCTTGTGGGAGTGCCTCCAGATTTCAGCAAAATACGATCAGAAACAGGCCTAACAGAATGGAGGATAGGCCGCAGCAGAAGTTGTGCTTCCGGTGTAATGAGCCTTACCAATTTGGTCACAAGTGTAATCCCAAGTTCCTCATGGCTGTGGAAGGAACTAATGTTGTTGAACACCCTAATGAGGAGGAAATTGTAGACGAGGACTCTGAGACTGATCAGGAAAGTGTGTTGAGCCTGGAGGATGCTGCGATAGAGATTTCAGTAAAGGCTCTTACCGGTAATGGAGCTCATAGCACAATTCGGATTAAAGGAACAGCTGGTAAGAGGTCCATTATCATTCTCATTGATAGTGGGAGTACTCATAGCTTCATAGATCCTAAAGTAGTCAAGAAAGTAGGCCGTGAGGTGATCAAAACTCATCCTCTGGCAGTCACTGTAGCTGATGGGAAGACAGTTACCATGCAGAACAAATGCCAAGGTTTCTCTTGGGTAATGCAAGACTGCAAGTTCAGCTACGACTTTAGAATCCTTCCTTTGGGAGGGTGTGACATGGTGCTTGGGGTAGATTGGATGAGATCCTATAGTCCGGTATTGTTTGATTATGCAAATCTCTCGGTGTCTTTTGATGTACAAGGCTCCAAAATCACTCTGTAGGGGATAGCCGAACCAGCTCACTTGCAAATAATTAAGGGCAGTAAGCTAAAGAAGGGCCTTCAAGGTTGTGCATATCAATGGGTGGGCCAATTGTTTGCCATTTCATCTGCTGAATTGGTTGACATAACCGAGCCTGAGGTGCAGCACTTAGTTGCTGAGTTTGAAGATGTGTTCGAAGTGCCTAAATCATTACCTCCTAGGAGGAGTTTGGATCATGAGATTCCTCTCAAAGATGGTGCAGAGCCGGTGAAGATAAGGCCTTATACACATCCTCATGCTCACAGGACCGAGATAGAGAAGCAAGTGGATGAATTGCTTAAGACTAATTTCATACAAGCTAGCCATAGTCCCTTTGCTTCTCCGGTCATTCTTGTCAAGAAGAAAGATGGCACGGCACGTATGTGTATTGATTATAGGCAACTCAACTCTATCACTGTGAAGGATAAGTTTCCTATACCAGTTCTAGATGATTTGTTGGATGAATTATATGGGCTCAAGTCTTTTCCAAGCTGGATCTTCGGCAAGGGTATCATCAGATCAGAGTGAGTGAGCCTAATGTGTATAAGACTGCATTCCAGACGCATCATGGACACTTTGAATTTGTGGTTATGCCATTTGGCTTGACCAATGCACCAGCAACATTCCAGGCTCTCATGAATGATGTCTTCAAACAATTTCTTAGGAAATTTGTATTGGTTTTCTTCGACGACACCCTCATTTATGCTGCATCTTTTAAAGAACACTTGAAGCATCTAAAGGAGGTATTTTTGATCATGCGTAAGCAAAAATTGTTTGCTAAGTTGGTCAAGTGTTCATTTGCTCAAACACATCTGGAATATCTCGGCCATGTGATCTCTTGTGATGGAGTTGCAACCGATCCTTCAAAAGTCCAAGCTATGATGGAATGGGCTATTCCGGTCACCTTGAAACAATTGAGGGGTTTTTTGGGGTTAACTGGCTATTACCGTAAGTTTATAACTAACTATGGAGCCTTAGCCAAGCCCCTAATAGATCTTCTTAAGAAGGACTCCTTCAAATGGTCGGAGGATGCTCAAAAAGCTTTCGATGCTCTCAAAACTGCAATGTGCAAAGCACCAGTTTTGGCTATGCCGGATTTCTCTTCAAGCTTCATTTTGGAGACAGATGCAAGTGGAAGTGGTATTAGAGCAGTATTGTCTCAAGAAGGGAGACCTATAGCATACCTCAGCCAAGCTTTGAGTGCAAAACATCAAGCTCTTTCCACATATGAGAAAGAGTACCTTGCCATCTTGCTTGCGGTTGATAAGTGGAGGCACTACTTGGATGGGCATCATTTCATCATTAAGACTGATCATCAAGTCTTAAACTCTTATTAGAGCAGAAGATCATCACAAGGATACAAAGAAAAGGGCTATTGAAGATGTTGGGGCTGAATTACGATATTGAGTACAGAAAAGGCAGAGAAAATTGGGCTGCAGATGCACTGTCAAGCAAGTTTGAGGGCCATGAGCAGGGTTCCCTTGGAGCTATTTCCGTGATTTCTTCTGCTTGGATGGAAGAGTTACATCAGTCCTATGAGAATGATCCTTTTGCACAAGAATGTATAGCGGCTGCTAGTGTGGGCAAGGCTGGCAATCTGGCTGCTGGTGCAGACATCTCTGTTACCCGAGGTATTATCGGAGTTCAGGGAAAGTTGTATGTTGGTAGCTCTACTGATCTTAGGCACCAAATCATCAATGCTGCACACGATTCTTCATGGGGAGGTCACTCAGGCATTGAGGGGAACTATCAGAGATTGAGGCTTCATTTTAGCTAGCCCGGGATGAAGAAGGAAGTGACTAGTTTTGTGCAAAGTTGTGAGGTTTGCCAACAAACCAAACTTGGTTATCATAGATATCAAGGGATGCTCCATCCCCTGCCTGTTCTTGAGAGCATATGGAAACACACAAGCATGGATTTCATCGAAGGATTACCTAAGTCAGAGGGGAAAGAGGTGATTTGGGTAGTTGTTGATCGGTTCACGAAATCTGGGCACTTCATTGCTTTGGCTCGACCTGTTACTGTAGAAAAATTAGCTCGGGTGTTCTGAGAGAATATCTACAAGCTTCATGGATTGCCCCAATCCATAGTTTCAGATAGGGATAAACTCTTTACAAGTCACTTTTGCAAGGAGTTGTTTAGGCTCTTGGGAACGACTTTGGCTATGAGTTCTTCATACCACCCTCAAACCGATGGTTAGACGGAGAGGGTTAACCAATGCACTGAACAATACCTCAGGACCATGGTATTTAATCATCCTAAGGTGTGGGAAAGGTGGCTTTCTTTGGCAGAATTTTGGTATAATACCCATTTTCACACTTCCTTGGGCATATCTCCCTTCAAGGCCTTGTTTGGTTATGATCCTCCCTCTCCTTTTGGGTTGCAAGGAGTTGGGACTAATGTGGGTGAAGTAGCTGATATGTTGCAGCAAAGGAAACATGTTTTGCACTAGCTGAAGCACAATCTCACAGAATCTCAAGCCCGGATGAAGTGGTATGCTGATAAGAAGAGAGTTGATCGAAATTTTGATATAGGAGACATGGTATACCTGAAATTGCAGCCATATAGGCAATCAACAACAGCAGTAAGGAAAAATGTCAAGCTATGTGCCAGATTTTTTGGTCCTTACAAGGTGTTGGAAAGAATTGGCAAGGTGGCTTATAAGTTAGAGCTACCACCCGACTGCTACATTCACCCGGTTTTTCATGTTTCCCTTCTTAAAAAGCAGGTTCAACCTGGTCACCGACCATCCTTGGCTCCTCCAGACGTGGGCTCCAATGGGCTTTTGAAGTTACAACCAGTTGCAGTAGTAGAAGAAGGGCCAGCAGTAGCAGCAGATGTCGGAGTTCAGCAATTGCAGGTTAATTGGAGCAACTTGGATAAAGCCTTCACCACATTGGAAGAAAAGAATTTTTGTTGAGTCAATTTCCTTCTTTTCATTCTTGAGGAAAAGAATGTTGTAAGCGGAGGGGATTGTTACGTTTTCCTTTAATGTTTTGATGTAATAATTCGCAAATTACTTGTACTAGTTTGAATTGCAATATTGGCGCCAAAATTAGTTAGGCAAGGGAAGGTTCCGGTTGTTAGTCTTGGCCGGAAGATAGCTTGGTGTTAGGGGTTTGAATTCTTGTATCAAATTCCCTTTAAATAGGTTGATCTTGTGTATTGTTGAGGTATTCAATAAAAATTACCAATCTCTATGAGATAAATTTCTCTTCTCATCTTATTCTCTCTCTATTTTCTCATCTCCTTTCACTTCTTTCTCATCCCTTACTCTCTTTTCATTAGGTTAAGATCAAGATTCAATCTAGATCTTAACAGAAAGCATTTTTAACATCCAGTTGGAAAATAGGCCAGTTGTATGTTATTGCAAGTGAGAGTATAAATCGGATGGTGGAAGGTGTGCCTATAGGACTAAAGGTTTCCTTATAGTCAATTCCTTCTCATTGGTGCAAGCTTGGAGCCACCAATCTGGCATTAAAGTCCTCAACAAAACCATCCGGTTTGTACTTTACCCTACATTTTCAAGTGCTTCTACAAGGGTCGTATTGGGGTCATGTGGAACTAAGTCCTAGTCGATTTTGAATGATAGCACTGTACTCATCCACTATAGCTTCTTGCCATTGTGGGTTTTTATCTACCTAGGAGTAATAGGTTGGTTCCTATATGATTGTGATGGTTGGGAGTGATAGTGGATATTTGGGCTTGCGTATCCCATCCATGAGACACGTTTGCATTAGATGGGCATTTGTGTGTACTTGGGGATTTTTGGTGCGGGAGGAAGCAGATTGGTTGGTTGTTGTCATGACTTGGTAGGCTATTAGAAGTGTAGCTGCCTTGGTTTCGGGTATGGTGGTGAGGTTGTGGCCTCGGCTATAATTGGAGGGGGAGGGGGGGGGGGGGGGGGGGGGGGGAGCGCCGGTCAGTTGGGTTGGGGAGGTTGAGCTTTCGGTTGGAGGTGGGTGGCCTGGGTTGGAGACAAGCGTACGGGAGGTGTAAGGTAGCGATGGTGTGTTGCGGTTAGGTGGATGCCAATGGGCAACCGTGTTCTGCAAATCCCTAGAGTCAACTTTGGGTTGAGGCGGCGTGCGGGTGATAGCAGTCATGACATCTGGTAGCGGAGTGAGTAGGTGGTAAGGATGGGGGCCTAAGACAAGTAGGGGAAGGAGAGTTTTGCATCATTAGTGGTTGGTTTTGATGAGATCAAGTTGTTGTAGGGAAACCTTAGTTCATCAAATATGACATATCAAATTATATAAATTTTTTTGGTGATTGGGTCAAGACATCGATAACCTTTGTATTATGTGGCATAAGCCAAGAAAATTCAAGTAGTGGATCGGGGGCCGGGGGGGGGGGGGGGGGGGGGGGGGGCAAAGAGTTTTTGAGGGCCTCTGGGTATGAGGTTTGGGTAACACGTACACTTAAATTTGAAGATGGCCTTGGGGGGAAAAGGTTCCAATTTAGGTCGTGTTGAAGTTCTTCAAAGTATGGGTGATTTACTTCATGGTCGTGATGATGATTGGGATGAATGGCAGATAAAGTTGGTGTTGGTGGGGGAGGTGAAAGGGGGGTCATTTGCATCTCAATATCCTCAACTCCCATCTCATCATAGATGGGCTCCCAAAAACAGGTGGCGAAGAAAAATCAAGATTGTGCTTCTTATACATGCTAAATATAGGTTTCGTTTTGTCATGGGGTGGAATGGATTTGCTGGGGTTGGGTCGGGTGGTGGAGTAGTCGGTGGTGACCTGTAGGCTACAGGAAAAATTGGTGATGGTGTGGCCGATGTCATGGTGGAGCAATATTGTGGCAAGTGGTGGTATGTGATGATTTGTGAGGCCAAAAGAGGCCGTGATGGTGGTGTTACTTAGTTTGAGAAAGTGGAAAAGTGATGAATCACTGGTTTTAACGATGAGGGCGGTGGTGGTGTGGTCTTAGAGAATGATTGACGGTGGTAGTTATCGAAGTTTTCATCTATGCACGTTTTGTAACCCACGCCTTGGGACCACGAGTTTGAAATCGCTGACAAAGCCTAGTAGCTGCTTGCTTCATTTTCCACTCGAGATGCTGGAATCTCACTTCCAACTCTTCAAACTTTCTCTCAGCTCGGCAAGAATAGTAGCCTGCAACGTCGTCTCCTCTTGGTTTTCCACGAGCCATAACTGGAAACATTCTGTGATTTGATAACAACTGACGCAAATCGGGAAAGCAAATTTGCAAATCGATTAACTCTGAATCCAATTGATGCAAAATGGTCTAAAAATCTGATCTGTAGCCTCGAACCTCGATGACACGTGGTAGGAAAGGATAGGGTGCCTCTAACCCATTGATCGTAACCCAACATTGTCGGATTAAGAGGAATTTGCTAAAACTCATTGATTCTGCAAATACTCGAACAATAATCTAAAGAGGACCTATGTAATTTTATTAAACTTATTAAAAATAAAATTACAAAGATCCGTTCAATCATAAAACTTATTGAATTACTTCAATTAATCAAAAGCTTCTGAAAATAAGAAACTAACGGCCTCAACCTTATTCCCAATTCAAATTACAAACAACAACAACAACAATCCCAGTGCCTCAAGGGCTTCCGTATAAGCATGGGTCGAGGAGGGGGGGGGGGTAGATATACGCAGCCTTCCCCCTTCAGGGTGCTACCTTGAAAGAAGGCTGCTTCCGAGGACCCCTAGCCTGAGTCGCGTGTCGTCATGGAAGCAAGTTAGCCTGCAAGCATGGAGCCACAAAACATAAGAGCAGGACAAAGCACAAAGCAGGTGCCACGAAGCCAAATTCAAAAATTTGTTAGAAGGTAGCTACAAGCGAATAAAAGACAAGTAACAAATAAGCAAGTAAGTGTGCAACAGGAGGTCAAACACGAAGTCACACTAGTGTTATCTATAATACGCAACACTACTCTAAACCGCTACATCGGTTACCCTTATGCTAACCCTCCAACGAGCTCTATCTAAGGCCATCTCCTCCCATAGGTTTAGGTGGGTGAGGTCTTGTCGGATCGTCTCCATCCATCTCTTCTTTGGCCTGCCTCTGCCTCGCCTTTCTAGTGTAGTATGGAGCTGCTCACATCTCCTGATAGGAGCAGTGGTCGGTCTCCTCCTAACGTGTCCAAACCACCTCAAATGATGCTCCTTTAATTTAGCCTCGACTGAGGCTGTGCCTAATTTGCCTCTTATGATATCGTTCCCAGTCCTATCCTTCCTAGTGTGTCCACACATCCACCGCAGCATTCTCATCTTCGCCACCTTCAACTTCTGCGTATGATATTGTTTCGTTGGCCGACACTCAGCCCCATATGTCATCACCGGTCTCACTACCGTCTTATAGTGTTTTCCCTTTAGCTTTAGCGGGAACTTTCTATCGCAAAGTACCGCAAAAGATATCTTCCACTTCTGCCAGCTTACTTTAATACGGTTATTGACATCCTCGTCAACTTCGCCATTCTACCGTACCAAGGAACCCAAGTATCTAAAACTCTCATTTCTCTGTATGGTCTCATCACCTATCTTGACTTCTTCTGTGCTATGCACGTTGGAGGGATGAAACTTGAGTTCCATGTATTTGATCTTGGATCTACTGACTCATAAGCCCTCTGATTCCAATGCCCTTCTCCTCATTTCTCTTTTCATTTACCTGTACTCGAGATTCCCCCACCAAAACTAGGTCATTTGCAAAAAGCGTGCACCAAGGCACATCCCCTTGGATGTGCCTAGTGAGCTCATCCATAACCAAGATGAACAAAAAGGGGCTCAAGGCAGATCCTTGATATACCTCGACTATAATCGAGAAAGATTCCATCTCCCCTTCCTCTGTATGAACTTTAGTTTGTGCGTTCTCATACATGTCTCTAATGGCCCTAATATATGACAAGGGAATGCTCTCCTATCCAAAACCCTCCATAGGACCTCTCTTGGCACTCTATCATATGCCTTTTCCAAATCAATGAAAACCATGTGGAGATCCTTTTGTCTCTCCCTGTAATGCTCTATCGCCCGCCTTAGGAGGTGGATAGCTTCTATTGTTGATCTCCCGGGCATAAATCCGAATTGGTTCTCGGACCCCTCTGTCAGTGGCCATAACCTCCTTTCTATGACTCGCTCCCACGACTTCAGAGTGCGACAAATTAGTTTGATGCCCTGATAGTTGGCGCAAATTTGGATTTTGCCTTTGTTCTTGTAGGTCGGGATCAATGTGCCTTTGTTCCATTCGCCAGGCATCTTTTTCCCCACAAGAATTTAGTTAAATAGTTTAGTAGGCCAACTGATGCCCTTCTGTCCGAGGCATTTCCATGCCTCTATGGGTATTCCATCTGGGCCAACTGATTTACCCCTTCCCATATGTTTCAGGGCTTCCTTGACTCCATCAGCTCTAATTTGCCTGCAGTCATAGTCGTTCTGGTGCTCACATGATGTTTGGAGATCACCTAGGGATATCTCTGTTTCCCCTTGATCATTGAACAAATTTTGGAAGTAGGCTTTCCACCTAACTTTAATCTGTAGCCCATTCACGAGCACCTGCTCATCTTCTCCTTTTACGCACTTTACTCGATCCAAGTCCCTCGTCTTCCTTTCTCTTGCTTTGGCGATTCTATATATATCCCTAGCCCCCCTCCTTGGTATCCAGCTTTTTGTAGAAATCCTCATAGGCTTTTGATTATGCTTCTCTAACTGCTTTCTTTGCTTCTTTTTTGGCCTGCTAATACTGATGTCGCTTATCCTCATCTCTGCTATGCTCCCACTCCTTAAAAAAGCCTCGTTTGGCCTTAATCTTCTATTGGACCTCCTCACTCCACCATCAGGACTCTCTGTTGTTAGGTGTCCCACCCTTCGACACTCCCAGAACTTCGTGTGCCCGTCCTCTAAGCTTTTGGGCTAGTTGGATCCACATTTGGTTTGTATCTCCCTCCAACTCACTCAATCTTCGACTTCGCTCTTTCCTTATAAACTTTATACTTCTCCCCCTTCAAATCCCTCCATCGAATATGTGTCTGCACGGGCTTCTTGTTTCTTTTGGCCCTCTTCTTGGCCTTAACATCAGCACACAGCACCCTATGTTGTGTGGAAAGGTCTTCCCCTTGGATGACCTTACAATCCCTATAGTGTCTTTGTACCCTTTTCCTTAATAGTATGTAGTCAATTTGGATCCTCGTCCCACAGCTTCGATACGTGATGACGTGCTCCTCATGTTTTCTGAAGAAGGTGTTGGAAAATGCTATCTTGTAGGCTACTGCAAATTCTAGGAGTGCTTTTCCCTCCGCATTCCTAGTTCCAAAGCCAAATTCTCGGTGGTAAGATGTGTAACCATCCTCGGCCGAGCCAACATGCCCATTAAAATCCCTGCCAATAACTGGTTGTTCGGTTTGGGGTATGCCTTGCATCTCTTGTCTAAGTCCTCCAACAATGTTGCCTTCTCATGCTCTAGTAATCCAGTTTAAGGTGCATAGGTACTGATAGCATTCAATACCTCCCCGTCTAGGACCATTTTGATTCCTACGATTCTATCCCCAGTCTTGGACACTCCGACTACTTTGTCCTTAAGACTGCTATCTACTATGATACCAACTCCATTTCTACCTCTGACTGTGCCCGCATACCACAACTTATACCCCAACACTTCTCTAGCTTTCACGCCAACCCATTTAGTTTCTTGCAGGCAAAGGATGTTGATCCTTCTCTTCATCATCATTTGGGCCACCTCAAAGCTCTTCTTTGTTAACGTTCCTACATTTAGTGTCCCAAGTTGCAAGTTTCCCTCCCCTTTTTGCTTTGCCCTCCCCCTTTGCAACCTCTTTGAAGATGGCCTCAGGTTTTGAGTCCCATAGCTAGTAATGTTCATCAACTACTATCACTATGACAGGTAAGCCAGCATAGAACATGAAGTCTTAAAAGCACAACAATAAGTCGCAGCCAATAGCAATTCAAATCACACTAGTTCCAAGTAGTAAGGAAGAGAACGGAGCAGGTCAAATAAGGATACCAAATCAAATAATGAAACCAAGCAGCAGTAAATAAATACACCCTACAGTAATAAAGGATAGGTCAAACTTGGGGTTGGTGCCTAGTCGATACTTTGATTAAGCAAATACTTACCTAGGCCCGCTTCTGGCTGCGGGCTGCTGGGGTGGGTTCCGGTTTGGTTAGGATAGGTTGGTTTTGGGTTAGCCTTGGTTGGGTTAAGTGAGGGTTAGGGGTCTAGATTAGATGGGTGTAGTTTAGATTTGGGTTCAGGGTTTATGGTTTATAGTTGGTGGTGGTGGTTCAAGTGGATGGCTGCTAGGAGCGGCTAAAGGTTAAGGTGTTAGTATGTGTGGTTGGGGGGGGGGGGGGGGGGGTTCGCTAGGGGTTGCTGGTGGCTAATAGGTGGTTCGTGGGGGTGTGATTGGTTGGGTGGGGGGTGGTGGGAGGTGGCTCGACGTCGAAGATGGAGTGGTGGCAAAGGTGGTGGGTGATGGGTGATGGGTGGTGGGTGGAGAGAGGTGGTGGTAGGGGATGTTGGGGGGGGGGGGGGGGGGGGGGGGGGGGTGATGGAGGAGTGGGGATAGAGGAGGAGAAGTAGAGGGGGATCGAGGGAGGCGGCTCTGTCACCGGCGATGGGTCGTCACCATTAAGGTTGGCGCCGACGTCCGGGTCACGTCCGTTGTCGACGAGGAGACCGACGTGACAGAGAGAGACATTGGGGTGATGGGTGGCTATCAGAGAGAGAGAGAGAGAGAGAGATGTTATGGTTCGGGGTAGTCGGGTCGGAGGTGGTTATGGTCCGGGGTGGGGGTGTTAGAGTTTGCACGGAGATGCCGGTGGGGGTGGTAAGTATCGGGAATGGGTTTCAAAGGGAGGGGAGGAAAGAGAGAACGGGTTAGGGTTAGTGTTAGGGTTGGGCTGGTGGCTGTACTGGCTTCGCTGGAACTGGCAATGCAGTGGCGCTATCCTGTTCATGTCGCCGGCTACAGTGATACGGCCGCGTCGGTGAGGTTGTCGACGGTATGTAACAGGTGAATGTTAGAGCAGCAGTAGAGAGAGAGTAAAGCAGCAGGAGAGAGAAGAAAAAAACATAATAAATAAAATATTAATTAAACGACATATTTAAACCTAATTAAGCAAAAATATTCTAAAACCCTAATCATAATAAAATTGCATCTTGCATTACTTTTTCGTCTCGGATTCTATTTCTACAATTCCTAGGATCCGTTTTCTCTCTTTCTCATCTTGATTAGGCTATTTTCGTGCTTATTTGCATTGGGAAGGAAGGATACAATGGCCATCATTTTGATTTTGACACTTTCTAAACCTAAGAAGAATAAAGAGAAACATCCAAATTGGAACTCTTGGGAGGGACCAAAATAGAGAAGTACAATACTCAATTGATTTAAGCAAGAAAAAAAATGCCAATTTGGTTGAGTACAAGCTTATTTATAAACCTAGTCTCCTACTTTCCCACCAACTCTCTTCCTATATGATTTACGAAGTTAAAACAACCTAAGAAAGCTCCAAGGATAAATCTACGTTAAATCTTGTTCTAAATTTTAGAAGAAAATTGAGAAAATGTGCTAAATTTAAGATAGAAAATCAAAGCAAGCTAAACTCCAGGATTCTACAAAGAATGACTCGTGCCCCCTTTCGTTCTTGAAGTCGCCAACTCCCTCTACTCACTGACTCCACTACTCGCCCAGTCACTTGGCAAGTTGGCCTTAGAGATAGTAACTTGGCATGCATTAGAATGCATTCTAACTTTTGCAATTGCTCCATTACATGGGCCACATCAACCATCATAATCATTAAATTGACTAATAAGAAATTTCTTACAGGTTGCGTCCTTGCCATGTACCTAGTTTCTAGCACCACTCACAATTCTTTTGTAGTAGCCACATTCTTGTAGATAACAATGTAGCTAACATACCATTGAGAATGTGACACTACAGGCATAGTCGTTGTTCTACCACTTTTGTCGTGAATGTAGGTTTGCAAGGTCTCGTTCTCTGGTGGGGGATGACTTTAGGGTGTCGAGAACATAAACCACATTCAAGATTGTGAGTAGGAAGTGTAGCTTCTTTTGTATTGCCAAAAGAGTCTGCCTTTGAATCTTTGCAACTTGATGAAATTTGCAATCATTTTATAGAGTGCAGAAGCTATTCTTGCATACGAAAATAAGTCTTAAAATTTTTAGCACAAGGTATGGAATCATTTCAAGACATATAGCAAGCTACTCTCATTAAGACTTGTTTCATCTCTTACTAAATATTCTCAAGGGAGTAATGAAACCTTACATGTGTATGTTAACACAGACCAGTGAGTGCGGACAGAGGAATTTAGAATGTGAATGTCTTTAGAATAGTAGGATCATATTTACAGGCACTCAATGTGTCTCTTCAAAGAAACACTATGATAGTTGAGGCGTGCTGATGCAACCCCTACCTACACTGGCCTTCGCAACTAGACTTGGTAGATTGAAGCTGGCGAGTAGGCTGGCAGCAAGGATTATGTTTCACAGCTAGCGTTTGTGTTTAATTTTGAGAGAAGGAAAGTGTTTTATATTAAGAAAGATTTGTTATAATTTTTTCTTGATTTTATCTTTTATTTTCTCGGGTTTTTAGCTCCTATCTAAGGAGAGGATGAGCTAGGGGTTTTGGAATTCAATTATTCATTCATAGACTTTGATTACTTTTTCTAGAGTTTTCTCCCATTCTCGGGTTGTGAGAATTTGATTTACTTTTCCCCTTGTTCTTTATTATTTTGGTAATAAAAATTAAGGGAAGGCCGTTGAACCTTTTTGTTTCCCATTAATTTTCATCTACACGCTACATCAGTTGGTATTAGAGCTCAGAACGACTTCTGAAATGGCCCGTGGGAGACAAAGATACGCCACCGTCAGAGACATTTACGAGTGTGACTTTCAATGGCAGACCGAGAGAAGGTTTGAGGACATGGAGGAGAAATTCTAGTGTATGAAGCAGTGCTTGATTCAATTGGGGGCCAATCCCGACCAAGCACCGGGAACTCAGCCTCAATACCTACTGGCAGGTGGTGGCAACGATGACACGAATGATAGCTTCCACAACCCATTTCCGAAGGTTGAGATATTGCATCAGTGGATGAGGAGAGATCAGCACAATACCGAGCAAATTGCCACGTTGGTGAGGAAAGGTGGGAATCCAGTCTTCAGCTAGAGATTTAGGAGTTTATTGGAGGAGGTTGCCGAAAGGACTTATGGGATTGGTTGGCTTTGGTGGAGGAAGTTTTTGAGTTCAAGGAGGTCCCGGAGCCGAAACAAGCGCCATTGGTGATTACCAGGCTAAAGGGTAGGGGCTCCTCCTGGTGGCAACAACTGAAGCATAACCAACTTAGACAGGGTAAGGTGAAAATTGAGACATGGGAGAAAATGAAGAAGCATATGAGAGGTGCCTTCCTACCACACAATCACGCCAAGATAATGTACCAGCGTCTAAAATCTTTGCGCCAAGGCTCTGAGACCATGGAGGAGTACACGCCGGAGTTATATTCTTTGATCACCAGGAATGACTTGGCGGATCACTATGTTGGCAGATTGAAAGAGTCTGTACAGGAGATGTTGAACATGTTTGACATCTTTTCCATTTTGGAGGCAAGCAGAGAGCAGTGAACGTTTAAATGCAACAATGCCGACGTTTAGTTGGCAGAACTTGAACAACCAGGTTAGTGGGCGTGACCAAGTGCGAATACCTCCAAACCCCGGCGTGCAGAATAAACTGGTTACCACCAACATTGGCAGGCCGGTTAACCAAGACTTGATGGGGAGTTCAAGGGCCCGTTGCTTCAAGTGTGGAGAGATGGGTTACCGTGCCACCGAACGTAGAAAGGGTGACAAACCTGGCAAGGGTTTGTTCATCGAAGAGCTTCATGACGAAGATGGCGTGGTATTTGAAGTGAGAGGTACAAGATGAGTTGCTGCTTGAAGAGAACACTATAGTTGGTGACGATGGCCATTTACTTGTGATTAGGCGAGTTAGTTTCACGACTAAAGAGGAAGACCATGACAGCTGGCTGAGGAACAGCATCTTCAAGACTACTGGCACCATTGGCAGTAGAGTTTGACGCATGGTGATTGATCCTGAGAGTTGTGAGAACGTTATTTCCGAAGAGGCTATCACAAAGTTGGGTTTGAAGACGGAGGTACACCCAAGTCCATACAAGCTTTCATGGCTCAAGAAGGGTAACCAGGTAATTGTTTCGAAGTGATGCTCGGTTAATTTCTCAATTGGGTTGAAGTATCAAGATAGGGTGTGGTGCGACATAGTCACCATGGACGCTTGCCATCTATTGTTGGGGTGCCCGTGGCAATACAATAGGAGTGCCATCCATGATGGAAGGAAGAACACATATAGTTTCATCTTTGAGGGGACAAGGACTATCTTGTTGCCCAAAACAAATGAGGCACCGCGAGCATTAGTAGCTGCAAACCCTAAATTACAAGGCCGAGCTATGTTTGCCAAAGAGGTTGGTGATAGCAATATTTCTTCCTTTTGATAGGGGATGGAGAGTATGGGTGATCCAAGGGAGGTACCGAGTGAGATTGAAGACTTGTTGAGAGAGTTCGCGGAAGTCTTTCTGGAAGAGTTACTGGATACACTGCTGCCATTGAGGGGCATACAACACTGCATTGATCTGATGCCAGGGGTTGCCTTACCAAATAGGCCCCACTATCGTATGAGTCTCGCTGAGCATGTGGAGTTAAGGCGCCACTTAGAGGAGTTACTCACCAAAGGATTTATCCGGGAGAGCTTGAGTCCTTGTGTGGTTCCCACTCTGTTGACGCCAAAGAAGAACAGTAGTTGGCAGATGTGTATAGACAGTAGAGCCATCAACAAGATCACGGTATGCTACCGTTTTCCCATCCCAAGGTTGAATGACTTACTTTATCAACTACAAAATTCCAAGGTGTTTAGCAAGTTAGACCTGAAGAGCGGATATCATCAGATCCGCATCTCGCCAGGAGATGAATGGAAGGCAGCCTTCAACAGACGTGAAGGGCTGTACGAGTGGCTTGTCATGCCATTTGGATTGTCCAATGCATTAAGTACCTTCATGAGGTTTCTGAACCAGGTTCTACGTCCTTTCATTGGGAAGTTCATTGTTGTCTACTTTGACGATATTTTGCTTTATAGTTAAGATCAGGTTGAGCATATGACACGTCTCAAAGAAGTGCTTAGTTCCTTGAGAGGTCAACACTTATTTGCCGCTTTGAAGAAGTGTGAGTCCGTAAAAGACCGAGTAACTGTCTTTGGATTTCTTGTCTCTAAGTATGGCATAGCTGTAAATGAAGGAAAGATCGCCGTCATTCGTGATTCGCCACGGCCAAAAATAGTTGGCAAAGTTCGGAGTTTCCATGGGTTGGCATCATTCTATCGACGGTTTGTACCAAACTTCAGTTCGATCGTGGCACCTATCACAGATTGTATGAAGGGGAGTTCCTTTGCTTGGACTCCAAAGGTAGGTAATGCCTTTGCTGAGAAGATTGAACACGACACCGATTTTAGCCTTACCGGATTTCCAAAAGTCCTTAGAGCTTCACATAGATACCTTTAATATTGGCATTGGCGCAGTACTCAGCCAAAAAAGGAAACCAATCAGTTATTTCAGTGAGAAACTCGATGGGAGTAAGTTGAATTATTTAACTTAAGATGTTGAGTTCTATGCCGTAGTAAGGGCATTGCAGCATTGGAGACGTTACCTGGCTAATAGAGGGTTTGTTTTTTATTCTGACAATGTGGCCTTGTAGTACATTAATAGCTAAGAGAAGCTTTTGGATCGAAATGCTAAGAGGGTGAGTTACGTTCTACTCTTTCACTTGGTGATCAAGCATAAGTCTAGCGCGTTGAATAAGGTGGCGGATGCCTTGAGCAGGCGTACTTTCCTTTTGTTCCAGAGCAGATTCACCGTTACTGGCTTCAAGCAGTTGGCTGAGCAATATGCAGATGGTCTCGCCTTTGGAAAAATTTGGCGAGAGGCCAAATCAGGCCCTGTTCCGGGTTACTCAATCCATGACGGGTTTCTTCTTTAAGGGAAACTAGCTATGCATCCCAGGATCGAGCTTACGCCTCAAAATCATTAAGGAAAAATATAATGAGGGGCATATGGGCAGAGACAAGACACTACAACTGATTCGCGCCAATCACTTTTGGGCTTCCTTACGCAAGGAAGTTGAGAGATTTGTCAAGTGTTGCCGTACATTTCAAGTGTCGAAAAGCGGAGTGACCAATGTAGGTCTTTACATGCTATTGCTAATTTCGAGTCAGCCTTGGGCAGACGTAAGCATGGACTTCATGCTAGGGTTTTCACAACAAAGGGAGGAATAGATTCGATTTTGGTTGTTGCGGATCGTTTCTCCAAGATGGCGCACTTCAACGGGGTGCAAGAAGGCCGTTGACACAGTCTCTGTCACCGGGTTGTATTTCCGAGAAGTATACAAGCTCCACAAATAGCCGACAAGCATTGTTTCCGATAGAGACGTGAGATTCATTAACTACTTCTGGAAAGCTTTGTGGAAATTGGCAAATACGTCCTTATCATTTAGCAAGGTGCACCATCCTTAGATGGATGGCCAAACCGAAGTAATAAATCAGTCTTTGGGTAATTTGCTTCGTTGTCTTGTTCCTAAAAACATCAAGGGTTGGGAACAGAAGCTATACCGAGCTAAGTTCTCCTATAACAGCTCGGTTAACAAGAGCACGGGATTTCTGCCATGCGAGATCATTTATGGTTTAGTTCCGCTGTCTCCGATAGATCTGGCGCCAGCCCCATATCTTACTCATCCTAATGTCAAAGATGAAGAGTTCATTTCTAATCTCCAAGATGTACACGGGCAGGACTCTTGGAAGCTAGCGCTAAGTACAAATTGGTGACTGACAAACACCGACGCGCAATTCACTTCCAAGTAGGTGACCAAGTTTGGGCCATCCTTACTATAGAATGACTCCCGAGATGGGAATATAACAAATTGAAGGCACGTAAGATAGGTCCTTCGAGGATTGTTGGGAAGATCAACGAAAACGCTTACCGTGTTCAGTTGACTGCTGGCTGACCTCTAATGTTGTCAATGTCAAGCACTTGACCCCATACTTTGGCGACAATGACCATGGTGACTTCATGGAGAATCCAAGTGCGAATTCTCTCTAGCCTGGAGAGGACAATGCAGCCCATAGCTATATCGGCCATGGTGACTAGACTTGGCGAATAGAAGCTGATGAGTGGGCGGGCAGCAAGGATTATGTTTCGTAGCTAGGGTTTGTGCTTAATTTTGAGATAAAGAAGGTGTTTTAGATTAGGAAACATTTATTATAATTTTATCTTGATTTTATCTTTTATTTTCTAGGGTTTTTAGTTCCCTATTTAAAGAGGGGATGGGCTAGGGTTTTGGAATTCAATTGTTCATTCATATACTTTCATTACTTTTTTTAGAGTTTTCTCATATTCTCGAGTTGCGAGAATTTGAGTTATTTTTCCCCCTGTTCTTTATTATTTTTGTAATAAGAATTAAGGAAAAGCCGTTGAACCTTTCCGTTTCCCGTTAATTTCTATCTACGCGCTACAACACATGTTTTCCAAATAGACACCTAATTAAGGTGTCCTTTATGAATTGACATGTTTTCCATGTTGGAGAAAGTCTCTTTTGAATTTCCTCTCACATTCCCACATATCCCTAAACCAATTTTAGTGATGTCATTGCATGTAAATAATTTCTTAAAATCATCGGGAAAATTCCAGATGGATGGTGCTTGCATCACGAAGAATAGTTAAAGACGCTTACCAGGACATCCAAGTTACCAAAAAAGATACAGGCAACAAATTAGAGAAGGAGAAAAGGAAGGGGGAGCTCCCTTCAGTCCAAGACGAGACAAGAGAGAAGCGAATACTCAGCTCCTGCCTCATTGCATCAACAAACCCATCCTTTTAGCAACATCTCCCATTAGTGATGAGCTTTTGAAGCAATGACTCAGCAGCCGATTCCCTGCCTCCTATCTTGGCCCGGGCTAGACTGAAGAGAGCTCCCAAATCTACTATTATGGGCCAACCCTAACCCTACATAAATTTTCATGCATGCAATTTCTTACCGAGGCCTCCTCTTTGTGGTAACTATAAACAGCAAAGAAATGAAATGAATTCGTCTGTGTTTATCTAGAACAATTTAACATCATCATAGAAATGAAATGAATTCGTCTGTGTTTGTCTAGAACAATTTAACATCATCATAACTTGTTTAGGATCACAAAAATACCTTGCTCATGTAGAAAACCCACAAACAAGAAAAGTAAGATACAAGGAGGAAAAGACCAGGAGGTTTACTTACTAGGGCAAACATCCAGTGTGTTTATTAGAAATAAATATACATCTAATATAACAAAATATACGGTGTATTTGTCAAAAAATTGTACTAGATTCTTCCCCTACTTACTAAGTAGAGCTTCCTTTCCCAGTATTTTAGGGTTGATGAACTTCCAAAGTTAATAACTACATCGTCATTCAAGAAAATGGTCAGAAGTTGGGGTATATCTATCCTCTAAAATGTAATCACTTTCAATTAAAAGAAAAAGATAAACTTCTCAAGTGGGTTTAATATTACCTTGATCTTTGATGTCTTTTTTCTTCACATCATATCAATAGACAAGGATATATAATAACTAAAACGAAAAACACGAGAGTGAAGTCTCATAGTGGAGGGTCTTGAATGTCGATCCACAGTCAAGATCAGTGCTGCCTCCGCTAGATTTGATGTCATAAACAAGAGAGAGAGAGAGAGAGAGGAGTGAGTTACGAGGAGAGAGAGAGGAAAGGAGAGAAGGTATAAATAGAAGGGAAGAGGTCCGACAAGCAAATCCAAAGGCCGGCATAAGTGCTCGATTCTAGGACATGTGTACTTTATTAAAGCCCCATGTTCCTTCATTTCCTGTTTCAATATTTTGATCAGGTTAAGATTCCGCTAGCTTTTTTCTTAAGCATATATTATATAACAATTAATCTAAAAAAATTAATTATATATTAATATACTAAAAAATAATTCAACTCTATTTTCTAACCAAAAACTAACTCAACTCTAACTTTTTTATCAAAAAATAACTCAACTTTAACTTTTCTACCAAAAAATAACCCAACTCTAACTATTTTACCAAAAACTAACCGAACTCTAAAATTAATCTAAAAATAACACAATTCTAAATATTTGATTTAAAAAATTACTGAATTGTGATGCTCCGACAGTGTATTTATCGTCTCAATATTTGGTTTGGCTTATTCCTTGTAGGGCTGCAAATGAGCAAAGCCGGCTCTCGGGCCGGTTCGACTCGGCACATTAAGGGCTCGACTTGGGTTCATTTAAGCTGACTCTAGAGCTTGTTCGACTCGTTTAAGGGTGGCTCATTTAAATAAAACAAGCCAAATTGAACCGAGGCTGACTCCACTTGAAAGGCTCCTGAGCCGGCTCATTTATGGGCTTACGAGCCGGCTCGATTATTGGCTCACATGTATACATTACGGAATTGAGTTACATGTATGATTTTTTTGTTTCCAATTTTTATACATAATTTATTTTACGTCATGTAACAATAATCATAAATGAGTTTAACATGCCTAATAAATGAGATTAGCGAGCCTGGTAAATGAGCGCAATGAGCTGGAAAAACTCAACAAGCCAGCTCACCAAAAAATCAAGCCTAAATGATACCGATACCGAGTTAGTCTCATTTAGTAAACGACTGCGCCTAGCACAGATACGCGACTTGGTCAGATAAATGATACAGATACCGATCTCATCTCATTTAGTTAATGAGCTAAGCCGAGTTGAGTAAGTTGCGGCTTGGCTCGGCTCATTTGCCACCTTAATTTTCTACTTGTATTCTAGTGTTGTTTTGCTTGTTCTTTGCCCCAGAATATTGCATTTTTGTGGGCTTGTACTCAAGTATAGAAAAAAACATATTTTTAATTTGGTTAGATGGGAAAAGAAATCAAGCCAAACAAAAAATACACAGAAGAAAAATATATTATCGGAGCATCATACCACACACCATACTTAGCTGTCAATTCAGTATTTTTTAAAATTAATTGTAGAGTTTGGTTATTTTTTGGTAGAAAAGTTAGAGTTGAGTTTTTTTTGGTAAAAAAGTTAGAGTTGAGTTATTTTTTGATTAGAAAATAGAGTTGGGTTATTTTTTGGTAGAAAAGTTAGAGTTGGGTTATTTTTTTATTAGAAAATAGAATTGGATTATTTTTTTATATATTGACATATAGTTGGCTTATTTTTAGATTAATTAGTGTAAATTATATATTAGTCTGCAAAGCTTTATATACTAATTTGTAATCTATAAATTTTGTAAAACAGTTTTAGTAAAAAAGTTATTTGTATTGAATAGAATAATTCCATTGATGACAATGTGTTTCATTTTGTACGGCTTTTGTGCACTTTTTTGCGCTCCACTTCGATGGGTGCGTTGGATTTTGTACTTAAAATTTTCTCTCTAATTATCCAAAAAAAAATAACAGTGTGCAAATGTGCAAAAAAGGTCCTTCATGCAAATTTCTTCGTTAGCAGCGTTACAACATTGTGATCGGTGTGTGGGATGAGATATGAGCAAGGGAATAGTGGGGTTAACCACCAAATAACGACAAATTTAACACTCTTTTTGCAAAAGTTGTTGTATAAGTTTGTAAACTGAATAATTAATACACTAAACATTAGCATATTGTTATGTAATTTACCTTTGTTTCATGGAATTACTATATTAATTTAATTTATATATGTAATCTATAAGATATATTAATTATTAATGAAATATTGGAAATATAATTAAAAAACTACTAAAACGGTCCTATATGAACTTCTTTTAGTACGCACTTTGCAAAGTTAAACAAAAGGTATATTGTACTCACTAAAATGAATATTTTGGCATTGAGCTAGGCATGAGTTATTTATTTATTTATTTTTAAGCATTATGCAGTGGAATTTGAGACACTGCCACCTTGTGAGTGGAAAAAAAATAGGGCACTTTTAACATAGAAAAAATAAATAATAAAACACAATACCTATCACAATGCAAATTGTTTTAGCATTATACTTGAAAAAAAAAAAAAAAAAGGTATTGTTCTAGTTAAAATAAACATTTTCATAGACATGAACTAATTTTTTAGCAGTGTATAGTGTCTAGCACTTTCCCATATGCTTACAAATATCAGATGACTGTGACTTTCACACAATGTATTTATACTTCCTTTGGATAATCATTTTGTTAGTTTTTATGGTGATATGATTAAGTTTTCCTCCCATTTTCACTGTGCAACTTGATTATGCAACAAATAAATCAATGACGTATTCCTTGATCATTTTGGCATTGTAATACAATAGGCTAAGGCTATCTATGGAGATACTGTGTCCTTTTATGTTTGCAAATTATACTAGATTGGATATGCTAGAGATCACCCTAATTGTACTGCAAGACATTACTTTAGAAAAGATTCTTGATCATAATGGAAGGAAAGCACTGTTCTTAGAGTTATAACTTATAATGCAGAAAGTTTGTGACTTTGAATTATCATAAATAAACAACAAGAAAATTTGTGAGTTTTTGTTGCGCGCTTTCACTGCTTAATATTGAAGGGAAAAATAATAAAGAAAAACTAAATTAGTCCTATATGAATTGTTTTATAATTGTACTTGTAACATTAAAAGGAAAGGACTCCACATGTGTGTTTAGTAAGAATCTGATGTAGGAATTGTGAGAAAAAAAGATATCAACATATAAGTTTAGTGAGTTACTCCACTTTATGTCAATTAGTTTTAGGATGCAACCTCACTTGGGCTTATATATAGCCCTCATATACATGCGAACTTCGTGGGATGGGTGTAAAGGCCCAATGAAATTTAACATGATATCAGAACGAGTTGATTATCTTGTGTTCTGGTTCGACGCACCGTGTCCTTGTAAAAAGGGGTGCATTTGAGCTTTGTGTGCCGAGGGCCTCTTCAGCTTATGTTGGGTCTAATTGGACCGAAGAAGGCAAGGAGTGTGATTAAAAAGAGATCCATATGTTATAGGGAGAGTTAAGAACACAACATATACGTCTGGGAAAAATCTCATGTAGAAGTTGATCATAGGATGAAACCTTAGTTAAGTTTATATGTGAACCTTATATATATAAACACACATACACATATATATACACACACACACACACACATATATATATGGGTGGCGTTCTTATGAGAGGGTGAGAGCATGAGAGGAGTCAATCCTGGCCTTTCATTATAATGGACGGCCAAGATTTGTTGGACACTTAAAAAAATTAACAATTTACAGCCAAAATTTGTTAAGTATTTAAAAAATAAATAAATAAATAATTTCTTTCCCTTATCCCTTCTTTACTTTGGCCCCATGAAGAGGTATGGGGTGTAAATTATTATTTTTCTTTAGTGTCCAACAAATCTTGGCCATCCATTACAATAAAGGGTCAGGATTGACTCCTTTCACGCTCTCACCTTCTCATAAGAATGCTAATATATATATATATATATATATATATATATACACATATATATGGGAGCGGTCGGATGAGAATGGAAGCTTCGTGAGAATATGAGAAAATTAAATCTACACCGTTAGATCTTAAATAAGATTGATCAACTGTTCTAATTAAACTCTAATTTTTTTTCTCTCTCTCTCTCTCCTCCTTTTACATCCCAATTTTTTTAACTTTCTCTCTCCTCTCCTTTTTAGCTTTTCACCAAATTTTTCTTACTCTATCTTTTTGTAATCTTGAACTATTTTTTTCTTTCTTCTCCCTTTTTTACATTTACACCCTAATTTTTTTACTATCTCTTCTTTTTTTTTTAAAAAAAAAAAAAACCTTTCATCAATTTTTTCTCTCTCCTCCCCTTTCTACTTTTACGAAATTTTTTTTTAATTTTTCTACTCTCTTTTTTAACCTTTCACCAATTTTTTTTCTCTCTACTTTAAAAGGTTTAAAAAAAAGAGGAGAAAGAGTAAAAAAAATTTGGGGTACAAATATAGAAAAGGGAGGAGAAAGAAAAAATTGGTGAAATGTTAAAAAAAAAGGAGTAGAGAGAGTAAAAAGGTTGGAGTATAAACATAGAAAGGGGAGGAGAAAGAAAAAATTGGTGAAAAGTTAAAAAAGAGTTAAAAAAAAAATTGGAATGTAAAGAGAGGAGAGAGAGAAAAAAATTGAAGGTTTAATTAGAACCGTTGATCAATCTTATTTAAAATCTAAGATGTAAATTTAAAATCTGAGGAGGCGTTCTTATAAGAGGGTAAGAGCGGCGAATCATGACCCTCCATTGTCATGGACGGCCAGAATTTATTGAACATTAAAAAAAATTAACTATTTACAACCTATAAAGGGGTAGAGAGAGAAAAAAGTAAGGGAGAAAAATTATCTTTTTTCAATATTTAACAAATCTTGGCACTAAATTATTAACTTTTGTAGTGTCCAACAAATTTTAGTCATTCATTACAATGGAGGGCTAGGATTCGCCCCTTTCACTCTCTCATAAGAACGTCACCACATATATATATATATATATATATATATATATATATATATATGTATGTATGTATGTATAAATTTTAAATATTTTAACTATTACTTATAGTATTTGCGGACGAATCAAAGGTGCTATGCCTTCCTTGTTATATGCTAAACAGTACAGCTGAGTAACCAATAATGGAGCTGTATGATCCAGCTCTTATGGCCGTATGACAAAAAGGATGTGCCTAAAATTCTGCCTTATTATCAGCTTTTCATTGACCTACTTATATATGTACCCTATACTGATTATATTTTACGCCACTTGTTGCATCTACCTTTCTTTTAAATAGCTCTATGCCCAACAAACATGGAATCTTTGATTTGTTAATTTATGTTTATTATTTTCAGAGCTATGTTATAGATACTAAAACATGTATTAATTATACATCAAATGTATAGATATATGGCAAAAGTTACTTGCGCATAGAAAAATAGTTAATTTTCCTTTTGTTAGAGCGGAAGCACGAAGAATTTATGAGATAAAAAAAATAGTTTGATACCGCTATATCTCGCATGATCGGGAATTGGGAGTTTCGATAAGAATTAATAAAAGAAGAAGAAAGGAGGGAGAGAGAGAGAGAGAGAAAGTCAAGAATTGGAGGGAGAAAGGAATTGGAATTGTATTATCATTCAACACGATTACACTTCAAGAATTACTCCCCTATTTATGCATAGAATCTAAAACTAACCTCCCTAACTAAACTCCAACTAACCACAACCCAGAGTTAACTAACACTAGCCAAGAACACTAACCAATTATGCAATCACTTCATATTCGACAATTACACTGTATTAATAGCCTCCCCTTGAACAACACCCATGGCCTCAAGGGTGAAAGTCGAAGGATTACTCCTCTTGGATCAAATACTACGGGATGATAATTATGCACTGTTGACTCTGTCTTTCCCATTTTGAATCCTAGCACATTTACTTATTTTAACAAAATTAATAACCCTCCAGGGTCAAACACTGTAAGTATGAATTTTATCCGGTCATTATTATTTTTAAAGCTAATAAAATTTGTCAAATATTTTGCCCTTAAAATTGTAAAGTAAACTATGATTTTGTAATTATAAGATATCTTAAGGGCAAAATAGTAATTTCGTTGACAAACCTTTAAACCAAATTTTGAATCCTTCAGCCGCTTTCTCTTCCTCTTCATAGACCCAAGAAAAACCTTAGCATTACTAGGGGGTGTTAGGGCATAGGCACGGCGGCGGTGACAGTGGCGCAGGCTACGGCAGCGTAGAATTGTCGAAGGCTGCTTCGTACTCCTGGCTCTTCTTGAGTGCCTAGGCGATGCATCTCTTCACGTCCTTGGCTCCTGTCCTAACAGTGATGGAGGCGTTTTCTTCTTTGGCCAGGCAAGGCGGGCATAATGGCTGTCAACGATGTCCTCCTCGTGGCTAGAGTTCTTGGTTTCTTTTGGAGGTCCCGATGAGAGATCGGTCATCTTCACCTCTATATTGGCCAATGGTGATGGCTCTGGAGCTTCGGTGGAGATCGGATTGTCACATTTCACATCCAATAACAGCGTCGGTGGTTCTGGAGCCTGCTCTACCAGATCTCTTGCAACTCTTGAACTCATTTGCTCCAAATTAACACAAATTCTAGCGCGTTCTTGCATCTCGTCCAATTGTGCCGTTATCTCTGCAAATTTTTTTTACATTTTTGCAATTACAATTGGATCGAATGCCATTTTGGCTCTGATTAAATCACCCACAGTCAAAAGATCACGACTCTGATAGCAATGGTACCGCCGTATCTTGTGTGATCGGGAATTGGGAGTTTTGATAAGAATTGATAAAAGAAGAAGAAAGGAGGGAGATAGAGAGAGTTAATAATTGGAGGGACAAAGGAATTGGAATTGTATTAACATTCAACATGATTACACTTCAAGAATTACTCCCCTATATATGCATAGAATCTAAAACTAACCTCCCTAACTAAACTCCAACTAACCACAACCAAGAGTTAACTAACACTAGCCAAGAACACTAACCAATAATGCAATCACTTCATATTCGACAATTACACTGTATCATAGTCTCGATAAGATTATAAATGCGAATCAAAAATCAACGAAAGAAGACCAAGAACACTAGACTTCTAAGCTAGAAAACTTACAATGCTACCATGGATAATTAAGATCTCAGCTTTTTTGATGTTCTAATGCCATTACGGCATGAGAGTTTGACTATCTAAGTTAGAGTTTTATTGGAGAGCATGCCAAAAACATAAAATGAAAGAGAAAGAAATGAAAGAAATCAGAAAAAACCTCCCTTTCTCCTCCAAATTCCCCCTTTATATAGGCGAAACTCAATCCTTACGACCCTTCCCAGAAAAGTCATCTCAATCTTTCAAAAGCAATGCATCAACACCAAAACTAGCCAAAAAAATAGAAAATGGAGCAGCCAAATTGCGACACATGCTCCACTAAAATGCCACAACAAAGTGATGCATGGCACCTTATCCTAAGAAACCTCAGAATCAGGGCTAACCCACAAAGGTGGAAAAAAGGGCAAGGGCATGGGCAGCAATAAGAGCAAGAGATTAGGGGAAAACTGGTCTACTTAAATTCGAGGGAGTTGGGACGATGCTGCTTTAAGCAAAGTGCCACGTGCTTAACACGTGAGGTCCTCTTTGAGGAGAATTAGGCCTTTAAGCTAAAATAACGGCATCTCAAGCCCAGCGTCCAAAGAAGATTATCACCCTAACAAGGGTATCAACTACTTCAGGCTCGAGATGGTTGAAGGGTAAAGGGAGCTCTAGCTCAAGGGACTGCCAAGAAGGTTGCAAGACAGGTGGTTTCCAAGCTCGAGACAGTTACTTGGAGTGCAATCTCATATACTTGGGGACTAAGCTTAATCCAACGAAAAAGTGGGGCTTATAGAGGAGACTTCAGCTAGAAATTCGGATATGGGCTCCAAGGAATTCCCTTCAATATTGAATCATGGACACGTTTATTGATCTTTTGCACACCCAAAAAGAGCTTAGTGGCCTAATATGGGAAGAAGTTGCTGCAGAATTAGGGAGCAGCAGCTATTTAGTTTGCTATAAATAAGAGGCTTTGTGACAGTCCAAAGTAGTACATACACATAATACAGAACTTTTTTAAGTTTTCTTTACAGCACACTTGTTTTCTTTTCTAGGAGTAGCATAACTTAAAGTCGCTTAGCTTAGCATAGAATATGTTGTACTTACTTCTTCAGTAATACAGTCTTTCGGGCTTCAGGTATGAACTTTCTATTTTAATCTGTTCCCAAATTTCAACGAGTTAAGAATTCAAGCTTTAGTTTAAGGCTTTGACGGCCAAGGCTTGACCTTGATTGTGTTGGTCTTAATACTACTGTCATTGCTTCATAAGTCAAGTCAATTTAGGTTCACACCATTGATTAGGGCTCTGATGACCAAGGCATGACCTTGATTGCGTTGGTCCTAATCCAGTGACCTAAATATGGTTCTCTCCACCTTAATCTTATCAGACCTAAACTCGCTCAAGTTATTATAAGTCAAGGGTGCCAAGTTTAAAACCTGATTAACTCGGACTTATAAGTGGACTGCTGAGTTCTTGGGTTTGTCTCCTCCCAATTCCTGACTTTTAAGTACAAGGAAAGGTGTCTATGGGCCTTGCTCCGTCACTATAATTTTCGCTTAAATTATGTCCATATCCCTTCATTTTTTAGTCAACATATATACAAAATTCACAAAAATATTTAACCAAGTGTTCTTAATTGAAGCATAAGTTGAACTCACGGTACAACCGCAGTAAGATACACCAAAATATCACAATTGTTTCTCCGAAAATGGAGAGTGGTTGAGGTCAAAGAAGTGTTGTTCAAATTTAGGCTCACTCGCTAGTCGCGTCAGTCCCTTTGGCACATTTGTTTTGTTTTCATTTTACGGCGACCACATCACACTTAGTTTCAAACAAAATAAAACAGAACACGCCTTTTGGCAACCATGGTGTGAGGCTTAAAACAAGACTTCATTGTCTTTAGCCCATCTTGGATTACCAGGACATAATTGCTAATCGTTCGCCGATGGTCAGAACCATGAGTTCTAATGCTCTTGAGCATGAGGAACCTGAAGGCTTAGCCTTAATTGGGTCCCCGCTTAAGCATCCTGTGGAACGAAGCCTTATGACACGAAGGGATGAACCAAGTCATAGACACGATAGTGAGAGCGGTGGCGATGATGACATCCCAGAAGATGAACGCCTTATGCTGGATGGTCATTCTCACAAGGGTTTCATGGCTATGCTTAAAAGCTATTTAGAAATCGTGGGCCAAAGAGTCCAACAAACAATGAGAGAAGCTTTTGAGAGACAATGTGTTGAAATGGAGCATAATCTAGTGGCCTAGTGTGAAAAACTCTACTGCCATGAGAGTCATGATAAACAACGTTGGAACCTCAATGAATGAAAGGTTTCATAAAGATCAGAGTCTTAGTTTCAATGAACTCAAACTTGTCTTCTACTGCTACCCTTATTGCTAAGGACGTGGCAAGACAGACAGTAGTTAAGGTTGAGCCTGTCTTAGTTACATAGACTGAGGCTCACAATGGCTTGGTTCAAGCCGTTAGAGAGGAAATCAGGCAACTTAGGCCTGCACCTCTTCCGTCAGTACCAATAGGATATCCTCGCAAGGCTTCTTCGACCTCAAGATCACCTATTGCTCATGTTGACCACATTGTCCCTGAGAGAATGGAATACCGAGTTATGGCTAACCCAAGTGTCACACACTTGGAACCCAGCCATAGGAATGACAACGTTTCCCTTTGGGTTGCTATGCCTTCAAATCAGGGGTTTTTCTCTGGCTTTGAGGGATCTCAACACCAATGTGCCGGTGTTACCCGTCCCTGAGACAAGGGGGCATAACCATTCATACCCTCTTTAGGCAATAGAGGTTGCCTCAAGGCCCGCTTAAGGCCTTGAAATTGGAGTGCAAGGATAAGTACTCACTTTCAGGAGCTAGCCTTTCCTTTCTATACCTCTTCATACTTACCGTACTGGGGGCAAGCTAATCACCCACTTCCTCAAGATCATGACTTGAGGATTGATCAAGCAAGGATGAACCAAAAACCTGCTAATATTAGTGTGCTCTCAGGCATGCCCTATAACTTAGGTCCTACTCTTTATGGCCAACCAAGCGCATGGCCAAATTGATCAAGGGGGTTACTCTGGGTTTGGCGGGCAACAACCTTTGCAACGCCTGATTGTGATGGGTGCGTAGGGGTATCCTACAGATCCCCCTTCGAGATCCCACTTGGGGGCAATGGTAGGCGTATAACCATGTGCCTAACCTACCCCTCCGGGACCAATTGGCCACCCTTATCAAACAGATGTGTGGGCTGAGCCTCACAAGTGTCCGTAGGCCCTTGTATAGTAAACCTTACCTTGACTACATAGACAGGGACTATCCTTTTCCTCGAGGATACAAAGTCCCTAAGTTTACCCTTTTCTCTAGAGAAGGGACTGTGTCTGCCCTAGAGCACTTGGCAAGATTCAATTACAAGTGTAGAGAATTAGCTGACAATCAGTATCTTAAGCTTTGGTTGTTCCCTAGTTCTTTAACTAGGAACGATTTTCAATGGTACATTAGCTTGCCTCCTAATTCCATTTATTGTTGGGATGACATGGCCTTGCAATTCCAAGCTTAGTTCCCAAGAATGGAACTAGGAACTTCCATGTCTGACTTGGCTCCAATGAGACAAACGCCAGGTAAATTAGTGAAAGATTACATTAACCTGTTCAAGAGAGCAATGTTAAAATGCACTGTAGCCCTTTCTGAGGTTGAATATGCTAAGCTAGCCTTGACTAGCTTGCATATTGAATTTAGGAAGAAATTTGAAAGCTTTAACTTCAAACGCTCTTACAACTGGCATAATATGCCACTAAATATGAGGCCATCTTAAAGGAAGGAAGCCTAAAAAAAATAGCTTGCATGGGACTTACGTACATGACTTAATCGAAGAGGATGAAGATCCTCCGTATGAGCTTGATATCGCTGAATACATCAAGGGACCTCCTATGGTTTATAATCCTTTGATTAAGAAGGACAGCAAAGCCAGGAAGTCTTATCAATCCCAGACTTGAGAAAGTACTCGTTTAACCTCTCAAGAGCTGACGTAATATTTGATTGACTTGAGGGGAAAAAAAAACCTCAAGATCAAGGATAAACATAGAAAGCCTGACCCGAATTCTACTAAGGGGAAGGTCTACTATAAATGGCACGATTCGTTGACCTATTCAACAAAGAACTGCACAATCTTAGGAAGCATGGTTCAGGACCCCATATAAGCAACATAATTAATCTTCCTTGGAGAAGGACAGATGTGCGTCAATAAAGACCCCTTCCCTATTCCTCTTTATGTCAATGTTATTGACACTATTACCGAAAGTAATCTCTATAGTGTCTGGACTAACACTTTTCCCCTTTATAGGAGAAAAAAGGTCTTCAATGACATTTAGAAGGTAAGATGGCAAACCACCTATTTGAGCGGTTGGTCATTAAGGGAATACTGGGCTTCCTAAGAATTGCGCACACATTAGATGATGGAATCTGCCACTGGCATATTACTTAATTTCATCCCATAAACAAGTGTGCGGTTTTTAAGAATTTGCCGATCAAACTCCAAAATAACTCTGCCATTATGCTGATAGTGGCTGAGGTGTTAGCTCTAGAGATCAGCAATAACCAAAGGTGCACTCTAGGCCTTACAAGCCAAGAGAAAATATCTTGAGATCTAGAGAGGGTGTTCTACAAGGCATGCACGCATTGTTATGGGAAAATACAAGCAGAAATGAGGAAACTCATATTGCTTCCTCAATATATTTCCCTTGCTGACCCTCTCTTGGAACTAAAGATGCCATCTAAGAAGTCCCATAGATATGAGCCTACTGAGGATCCTCCTACAAAAGGCCAAATCATCAAGAGGACTAGGCATCCAAGGAGAAATCCAAAATACCACCTACTCAACGTGGACACTAGTCAGGGACCACCACAGTCAGGACACCAGCCTTCCAAGGTCCAATTCGGTAACGTCTAGAGGGGGAATCACCTCGATTAAGAGGACTTTACTCCCTCTAGCCTTACTCGAACTCGGAAGAGGAAGCAATAGTGGAAGAAGGCAGCTTAATGAAGGACTCTGCTCGATACTTGCTTAACTAGGCTCTCTCAAGAGGAAGCCAGGGTCTGCAAGGTAAGCAAACTGAGCCTATAGATCTTAAAGATCCAACAACCAAGTCTAGGCTTATTGCTATTGTTGACAGAGGGCAACTACACAAGAAGCTTGAGAGATGGACCATTCTCTCATCTGTTGAAGGACATGAATCTTGGTGGGACCAGCTTTCCATGAATTCACTAGCTTGGAGATCAATTGATGAAGAAGAGGAGTACTCCCCTCTCAGCATTAACATAATGGAACCTCTAGACTGTGTTAACCCAGCATTGTCTGATATTGAGAATGACTTCCATGAGGAGGACTTCCTTGAACCTATGGAGGGGTCTCAAACTCCAGAGGTTGATCCACAAGACCAACCTTTAGATCAGGATATGCTAACCAATGGTAGTCATCAAAAGCAAGATTAGGACATGCCCATGGATGGCAACCCTGAAAAGGAAACAAAAGGGGTACGGATACAATTCGGGATGTTCCCTAAAAAAGTTGATGTTAGAACTACCTTGCTCCTTCCATTGGAGTTTGTGGCAACTAATACTCAAGAAGGCTTCGAGGGGGATGTTATAACGTCAAATGAGGATCCCCAGGTGGAACTTATGGCTGAAGTAGCAGCCACCAAAGGTAACCCCAATCCTTTGTCTTTTAAAGTTAAAAGCCTAACATCCAGATCACCTGATAATACACCTAACATAATGAAGATGATGTTTGATGGGCCTAATAACGCCAATAAACACATCAAGGCCAAATTTGATGGCATTTTGGTGAATAAGGTCTTGGTGGATAATGGTGTAGCCATCAACGTTGTTCCTTCTTATATGTTGGGGGTCATTAGTAAATCTCGAGATGACCTGATTACTTCAGATGTTGAAATGTGTGGCTTTTTCGGAGCTACTACTAAGTCTGAAGGGGTCATCCCAATTAAGTTAACTATTGGCAACTTAAGCAAGCTAACAACTTTCTTTGTAATGGATACTACATCAAGCTACAATGCTTTGCTCAAAAGAGATTGGTTACATGCCAATTATTATATCCCATCTTCATCGCACCAGCAGTTAATCTTCCGGAACCATGACAAGTATGAGGTTGTTACGGTAGATAACATGCCATTCATGGCTTATTCCTACTATGTTGAGGCAAAATTATATGAAGATGGCGTGGGACCGCTTGATGTCAAAAGGACCACTTCACAATATACCCAACAATAGGACACAATAGCGATCCTTGATAGCCGACTCACTAAAGCTGAGGTTAGACAGGTTAATGTAGAGTCTAAAGACTCTGATTTCTGGGGATGCATGAGAGCCCTTATTAAGGAAGGATATCTCCAAAGCATGCCAGAACCCATAGGTGGAGGAGCCAAGACCTCCCACTAATGGCCTAAGAGGCCATTTCTTGAGCACTAGCAAAGCTCATGGCTTGGCATGCTGAGGATCAACTTTGGACTAAGCAGCCATTTGGTGGCTTCTAGGTCCAGGCAAAGTAAGAAAAAGAGTAGGAACTTTCTAACTTAAGAGTACCACTAGTCAAAATGGAGGATTTGAGGGCTGAAGTTCAAGACCCCTCCTTGAGATTAACTTGGGCTCAATAGAGGACCTAAGACCTACCTATCTGAGCGCTATATGCTTTGAGGAGTAGAGAGACTAGTATTTGACCTTGCTTTGCGAGTTCAAACTGCTTTGCATGGGACCATCACAAGATGTCTGGCCTAGACAGAATGGTGGTTGAGCATGGGCTTTTTATCAAGCCAGGCTCAAGGCCCATCATTCAGACCCAAAGGAGAACGTCCATACAAGTTATTGATTTAGTCAAGGAGGAGATCAAAAGACTCTTAAAGGCCAAATTTATTAGGACTGCCTAGGTTTGTTAAATGGTTGGAAAATATTGTTCCTCTCATTAGGAAAAGTGGTAAAATCAGGGTCTTCATTGACTTTAGAGGTCTGAATGTAGCCACCCCAAAGGACGAATACTCAATGCCAATTGCTAAGGTGCTCATTGACTCATCCTTTAGGCATGAGGTCTTGTCTTTTATGAATGGCTACTATGGGTACTACCAAGTTATGATTGCTTCGGAGAATACCCATAAGACATTATTCAAGTGTCCTGGGTCAATAGGAACCTTTGAATGGGTGGCTGTGCCATTCGGCTTGAAAAACACTGGCGCCACCTACTAGAGAGCCATGAACATGATCTTTCAAACCTAATTGGCAATACTATGGAAGTCTACATAGACTATATTGTGGTGAAATCAAAGTCCCAAGTCAAGCACTTAGAAGAGTTAAGGCAGGCGTTCCTTGGAATGAGGGCCCATAACCTCACGATGACTACATTAAAGTGTGCCTTTGGCATACATGCTGGAAACTTTCTTGGTTAGCTAGTGCACCAGAGGGGCATCGAGATGGACATTAATAAGGCTAAGGCCATTCAACAAACCAAACCACCTTCAAGCAAGAAGGAGCTTTAACGCTTCTTGAGGTAGGTTAATTTCCTAAGATGTTTCATCTCAAATGTCGCAGGAAAAACAAATGTCTTTTCCCCACTACTAAGGCTTAAGTCTGAGACAGATTTCACATGGAAAGAGCCACATCAAGCAGCTTTCGAGGCCATCAAGAAGTACTTGATCAGACTACCAGCTCTAATTCCACCAAAGCAGGGCAAACCTTTACAGATTTATGTCTTAGCTTCTGAGGAATCTATTGGTTGTTTGCTTGTGCATGACAATGAGCAAGGGTTTGAATAGTCTGTGTTCTACCTTAGCCGATGCTTGAATCAATGGGAAATAAAATACTCCTCAATTGAGAAATTGTGTCTATCTTTGTTGAGTCTAAAACTAAGCTATTGATGTTTAATCTATGATTGCTCAATGTGTTGATGGGTGGCAATCTCTGTATAGTGATGTTTGTCTTTCTTGGTGCCATATTAATGTTGCTTGGGACCCAGTTGTTCATCGAGTTTCTCTAATTCATTGAGGAGATCAGTATCTCACATGTTATGTCTCAAACTTAGCCAGGGTTGTTGGTTTCCACCCCACTTTTATCTGTAGCTTTAACGAGTTAGGCCCTTGCTTAGAGCTCTGGGATTATCTGAGTGTTTTTAGCACTGGTCTTCAGGGAGAACCTTGGATACCCCTTGGGGATTTTGACACCATTCCTAGTCTTGCTAATAGATGTGGTGACCAGGAGGGATGGCCTTGATATATGGATGATTTTCAGCACCGCATTACTAAGGCCAAGCTCACGACTCTTTAATTTTATGGACTTCACTTTACATGGTCCAATGGCGTTGAGGGAGATGCTTTGACCCTCTAGTGTCTTGACTGGTGTCGTGTTAGTAAGGACTGGCTGCATGAATTTTCTGTTACTTTTGCTAAGGTTTTGGCTCATCATATCGTCTCTGATCACAGTGCTATCGACATTAGGGGGCTTGGGGAATGTCGCACCAGGAGGCTTCCTTTCAAGTTCTTTAACTTCTGGACCGATCATGAGGATTTTCCTTTTTCAGTTTTGAGAGTCTGGGGCACTAATATTATGGGCACTCCTATGTTTCAACTCACTCAGAAGTTGAAGTTGTTGAAGGGTGAGCTAAAGGCCCTTAATACTTGTCATTTCAGATATATTTCAGCCCATGTTGAGGTGCCTTGAGACACGTGGTCTTTGGGTCAGAGAGCCTTAGATGAGGACCCTGAGTGTGTTGCACTTCGCTTAGAGGAGCACCAACTTTACCGAGAGTACTCGAGATTAATGCTGGGATGAGGAAGTTTTCTTCTGTGAAAAGTCTCATATCCAGTGGCCTTCTTTTGACAACCAAAGCATGCGGTTCTTCCATAGGTCTGTCCTTCATAGATAGGCCATGTTTGCTTTATTTTGTTTGCAATTATGTGTGATGTGGTTTCCATAAAATGATAAACAAAACAAACATGCAAAAGGGACTCATCGTAACTAGGAAGTGAGCCTAAATACGAACTGCATGTCTTTGATCTCAACCACTCACCATTTTCGAAGAAAAGGTAGTGATATGTTTGATTAATTTTTTAACAGGAAAGTAAAGGATATGGACCTAACTTAAGTGACAGTTATAGTGACAGAGCAGGCCCTACAAACACCTTTCCTCGTACACCTAAAAGTCAAGAACTGGGTTGGAGACAAACCTAAGAGCTCAACAGTCCACTTATAAGCCCGAGTCAATCAGGTTTCAAGCCTAGGTCCCTTGACTTATAATAACTCGAATGAGTTTAGGTTTGACAAGATTAAGGTAGAGCAAACTGTGTTCACGTCACTGGATTAGGACCAACGCAATCAAGGGACAAGCCTTGGCGGTCAAAGCTGTAATCAAAGGTGTGAACCCAAGTTCACCTGACTTGTCAAGCAGTGACAGTAGTGTTAAGACCAACACAATCAAGGGTCAAGCCTTAGCCATCAAAGCCTTAAACTAAAGCCTCAAATTTTAACTTGTCGATTTGTAGGAACAAATTAAAACTACAAAGTCACACCTGAAGCCCTTGAAACTATATTATTATGAAGGTAAGTATAGCAAATATCTACATTATGCTACGCCTCGCTAAGTTACACTACTCTTAGGGAAAAAGCACAAGTGTTCTGTAAAAGACAACTTGAGGAAAGTTTTGTAATGAATGCGTGTACTACTTTGGACTGACATAGAGTCCTTTATTTATAGAAAACTAAAAATAACCTACTCCTATGGAACCTTCACCCACTTCTGGTCACTAAACTTCTTCTTTGTGCACCAATCTTCAATGAACGTGTGCTGAATTCTGTATTAGAGGAAAATTCTTGGTGCACACATCGGTAATCTTAGCGGAAGTCCCTTCTAGAAATCCCACATCTTCTTGAATTAAGCTTAGTGTCCAAGTATCTTAGATTGCCCTCCAAGTAACTGTCTTGAGCCTTGAAACCACCTGTCTTGCAGCCTTCCTAGCAATCCCTCGAGCTCGAGCTCCCTTCACCCCTCAACTATCTCAAGCCTCGAGTGGTTGATGCCCTTGTCAAGGGTAATAATTCTCTCAGGATGTTGGGCTTGAGACGCCATTATCTTAGTACCGAAAGGCTTAATTCTCCCCGAGGGAAGCCTCACGTGTTAAGCATGTGGCACTTTGCTGAAAAGGCCATCGTCCCATCCCTTTTGAAATTAGGTTATAAATAGGCCAGGAATTGGATATCCTCGATCATAGGCTGAGATGGGGAGAGGACTTATGATGAGCAGACAATTTCCCGCTCTGGGGTCGCTTTCTTCAAGGAGTTACTGACTGAGCCTCACAGACCATTGACTGAGGAGGTTTCTAATATGTTTGGCACTCATATTTCTAAAGATCATGCTCGCCCATTGATTTCCCCAGTTACTGTTGTTGAGGTTCGAGATGCCCTCTTCTTTATTAGTGATGATAGGGCACGAGGCATAGATGGCCACACTTCTCTTTTATCCAAGATGGCTTGGGAGGTAGTGGGTGGTGATGTTATCAAAGTTGTGCAGTCCTTCTTTTCTTCATGGTGCATGCTGGGCACCCTGAATACCACCAGATCAGTTCAGTGCCGAAAGTGGAGATCCACTTTTGGAGGTTTTCACAGTATCTCCTGTTGCAATGTGATCTACAAGTGCGTAACTAAGATCCTTGCAAACAGGCTAAGGGGTGTCCTCCTAGAGCTGATTGATGATGCTTAAATTGCTTTCACTCTAGGCTGGAGATATCTGACAGTATTTTATTTACCCAAGAGCTCGTGCATAGTTTTCACCTTCAGGTTTCGCCATGTTTTGTCCAGAAGGTTAATATCTTCAAAGCATTTGACATGGTGCATTGGGACTTTATCTTATCCAGCATGTGGTGTATGGGGATTCTGAGATTATGGTTGGGCTGGTTCAAGATTGTCTTTCTACTGCCCGTTTCTTTATCGCCATTAATGGTGAACTTCAGGGGTTCTTCAGCTCTAGCCGTGGTGTTCTTTAAGGACACTCTCTCCTTTTTTGTTTTTCATTCTCATGGAGGTTCTTCGAGGACTTATTTGTTAGGCTTTAGATGACCCACGTTTCCGTTATCATCTGAGTTGTCACCTCACTCGGCTCAGACATTTGTGTTGTGCTAATAAACTGATGATCTTTTGTAAAGGCAATATAGAAGTGTTACTGTGTTCTATGAAGTTCTTAACCACTTTGTTGCACTCTCAGGGCTCTCCTCGAATGCAGCAAAGAGTACCATCTTCCTAGCCAATGTTGATTCTAAGGTTCAGTGAGAGATCCTTGATCTTCCAGGCTTTAGTTTGGAGCAATGTCTTGTTAGGTACCTCAGTCGACCTATCATCACTTCTTGACAGCTTTATATTGACTGTAAGCCACTTCTTGACCACATTCTCTCCCGCATCTACCTTTGGACTTCACGCTCTTTTTTTTATGTTGGTTTCCTGTAGCTCATCAGATCCATTCTTTTTGTTGTCCAGGTCAACTGTCATTGATCTTCATGCTTTAAAAGATGATAATCAGAAAGCTCGAGTCAACCCTTACTGCATTCCATTAGAGAGGCACCTCATTGCCTCCGGGGGGTGCACAAAGATTTCCTGGAGACACGTTTGCTACTCGAGGTGTAAGGGTGGTTTATAGATCCACCGTCTTGTTGAGTTAAACTAGGCTTCGATCATGAAGCATATCTGGTTCCTTCTTTCGGATCCCTCCTCATTATGGCATCGCTGGGTTCGTCAGCCGCCTTAGAAGAATGCGTTTCTTGACGATCCTGCTGATAAGCTTGGCCTCTTAGTGCTAGAGGCAGATCCTTCATATTCGTAGTCTCTGCTCAAGTGCCTTCTTTCTTATCATTGGGATTGGGCTAGATATGGCCCTATTGATAGACTATTGGTTGCCATGCAGCCATCTTTCGAAGCACTTCCCTGCCCGCTTGCTCACCTCAGCTGGTTTTCGGTGGGAGTCCCATGTCTCGGTTATTATTGAGGGTGATCAGTGGAGATTCTACAAGGTTGTTTAGAGCTCTGCTTGATATGGGATATTGTTAATTTTAGCCCTCGAGCTAGTGTTGTTGATTACATTAGGTGGTCGGGTAACCCTTCGAGGAAATTCACCACCAAGTCCACTGGGGAGATAATTCAGAGAAGGAGAGAGGATTCCATGCATCAGTTGCTTTGGTTCTTTCCTCACATCAAGAGGCACTCTTTTCTTCTCTGGCTAGCTTCCAATAAACGGTTGTGGACTTGAGATAGACTTCTGAGGCATCGGGCTCAAGGTGTTCAGAGCATATGTGTTCTCTGTGGTTCTAATGATGAGACTCATGAGCACCTCCTTTTTGCTTGCCCCTTTTCTGCATATAGAACCAAGTTACTCTGTGCACATCTGTTGACTAGCTTGTCCTTCCATGGCATGATCTTGTCCCTTGGTTTGCTTGGCACCTCAGTGGTCATGAGATTAACAGTACCACAGCCAGTCTGTGCCTTTCTGGAACTGTGTAAATCCTTTTGTATGAGCGCAACCTTAGGAATCAAAATTCGCAGTCCACTCTGATTGAGGGTGTGAGAGAGAAGATCATAGGTTTGGTTCAGAGCTGCTTGCACGCTGCTTCATCTTTTAGAGGTGCTCAACATCATGCCTCTTTGTTTAAGCAATGGGGTCTTAAGGTTTAGCCCATTTTTATAGTTGTTTTTGTAGCTACTGCTACTATGCTTGCTGTTATTTGAGGACATTGTCTTTGACCTTTGTTCTTCATTGTGGGCTTCATTCGTGACTTATCAATATATATATATATATATATATATATTGATAAGTCACTTTTACACAATATTGCCTTTTATGCAGGACAGGAGCAAAATACGAGCTTTAAGGCTAAATGAGCCAAGAAGCTAACTCAAGTTCAATCCTGAGGCCCATGAAAAAAGAAGGAAGCCCAAAAGAGTCATCAATTAAACCCAATTCATGCAAAAAGGGTAACCATAAGATGGAAGAGAAGAAAAAGACAAAGGAAGATTGGATAAGGATTTTAACTGTAAAATTTTAGTAGTTTAAATGCATATTACGATCCCTATTCATGAAAATATTTATCCTTTGACCTAAAGATCCAAAAAGTGGAAACAAATCAGATCTAGGGGAGTTGGACATGAGGTGGGTGGCTAGGGTATCAAAAGAGGATAAAATTAAGCAAATTGGATGGAGTTTGTGGGCAATTAAGGCTTTTGTTTATGTAACACTTGCAACCCCTAATTAAATCCTATAAATACCTAAAGTGGGGCACAAAATCAATATAATCCAGACCTATGGAAGCAATTTGGACATGGTTTTTGAGAGCAAGCACGAAGAGGAAGAACAACAACGGCAAACGAAGAAGATCGACTAGGTTTTTTTCCAAATTTCAAGTTCTTTTTAATCCTATGTCTTCTATTATGTTTTTTTTTTTTTTCATCAGTTTAGTTATGAACTAAGTTTCTTTTTTCCAAGGCTATAGTATTTGTTGTTTGTTTGTTTCAATGTTGCAGCATTTATTATTGTTCTTAATTCTTTTTGAGCGTTTGATAACCATTTGAGAATTCTAATGATTCATAATGAGCCTGAGAGGAGCTTTATGTATATTGCTAATGTAATAAACACCATAAATCGAGCAAACGCTAGAGATAGGTTAACGCAATTTGTGTGGTCTTGTATGTGTAAACCAAAAATGTTCAAAATTATTTTCTTATTTAAATTCATGAAAGAGATTAATGAATTAATAAGTAAAAGAGTATGCCAAATTTTTCTTGAGAGATAATGTATAGTTTAATTAGGGTTTTCGACCATCAATAGAATACTAAGAACTAGAGGTTGTATTGATGCAACTAAGTGAAATCAGATGCCTTAGACTTTAATTGAATCAAATTCACATCATATTTAGTATTCTTTACATTTTCTTTAGTTTTCCTTTAATTTCGCATTCAAATTCAGTGATTTAGTCTTTTAAATAGGACTAGAACTAACCAATTTAGGTACTCAATCGCTAAAACAATCCTCATGGAAACAATACTTCGCTCATCTGTATTACTTATTACAACTTAATTTACTTGCTGAGCTCGAACGCACATCATAAGCATAATGGGTAAGAACTTTGTGCAATGCCTTTTTATGGTCACTCCCCTGCTAAAATAGGTTTGCCTCCAGTATTTATAATCATCATTTTTAAGTCAGAAGTCCAAGCCTTTGGGTTAACCATAAGGTCGTAGAATTTTGGTAAGGTTGGTCTAGGTTGAGTTATATCGAGAATAGCCGAATGAATTCTAACCCAACAAAAATGAGTTGGGTCAATAGAAAACCTAAAGGTTACTCCACTGTGGCTACACTGTCCATCTTAAGAGGCAACAAACATAATTGCCATTCTCTCTCATGAAAGTGTATTAGATGAGGCCATTGCCCCTTAAAAGAAGATGAAGCTACAATTTCTCTCTCTTCTTCTTTCTATCATTGATTCATTTATGTCTTTGAGGACACATCAATCACTAATAGGATGGTTTATAGTCCTATGGTAGGGGAAATACTTGAGTGGATTGGTTTTGTTCACCTTATCTAGTTGTTTCGACCAAAGGAGGGTGATTTCTTTTGCAAACACCAACTCATCAAAGATACTCTAAACATCGTCATCATAAAAGGCTACTTCTTTTGCATTCTTTCTTCAATATTGAGCATTTCACCATACTTTGCTTTACATTTATCATTCTTACTAACTACAATAGTCGGGATTTTCGGTTGCCTTAATAAAGGTAGCCATTGCCTCACCCTTCTTTACTTTCCCTTTTCTTTTCACTGATTGAAACTAACTTATATGATGCACTCTTCTTTCAAGAAATATGTCTATGAAAACTGCAAACTTTGGAGACAAGAGTATCAGAACTTTGTGGTTCTACAATCCAGTAGGTGTCTCTCTCTCAAGATTAAGTTTATTAGCGCACATCCATATGGCAGAATATTTGCTCAAATTCTTAGGACATTGAAGACTTAAACTGCTTTATGAGGAACCCTTCTACATCTCATGTTGTGTTTTCTAATCCTGTATGAGGAACCCTATTAAGCAAGCGACGCATGAACAACAATGCTTCCCTGCACAAGTTTGTAGGTGAACTAGAGCTTATAAGCATTACATTCATTATGTCCTTAAGCATTTTGTTTTTCCCCTCCGACTATACCAATTTTTGGAGTGTATAAGAGGTTTCAACTCATGAATTACGCTATTTTCTTCACAATATTTTTTGAGAAAGCTAGTATCGTATTCACCATTGTTTGCTTCTTTTATTTGCTAAGTGTGTGTCTAGTCACCGTAAATACAAAATCAAACAAACATGGAAAATGGGACTCGCAGCAACGTGGGAGCAAGCCTAAATTCTGGATTGAATGTATTTGACCTCAACAATCACCTTTCTGGAAAGAAAAAAAAAAAGGGATGGTGCATTTGGTGAATCCATCTTCGGTTTGCAACTTAATGTAGATTCTACTTTTGCTCAAATTAAGGAGACTTTTTAATATATTTTTATGAATTTTTTATAATAATTGATAGAACATTAAAAGGGATGTAGACCTGGCTCAAGTGACAATTAGGGTGATAGAGCTAAGCCCACATACACTTTTCCTCAAACACTTAAAAGCTAGGAACTGGGGTGCAAACAAACGCAGGAGCTCAGTAGTCCACTTAAGCCCGAGTCAATTAGAATTTTAAGCCTGACACCCTGGACTTGTAATAAGTGGAATGAGGTAGAGTTAAATAATATTAAGATGGAGCAAATTGTTTTTGAGTTATCGGATGAGGACCAATGCAATCAAGGTCAAGTCTTGGCTATCAAAGCCCTTAAATAATAACTCAAGCCTAAGTTCACCAGACTTATCAAGCAGTGACACCGTTGTTAAGACCACCGCAATCAAGGTCAAGCCTTAGCTGTCAAAGCCTTAAACCAACGCCTCAATTCTTAAGTGAGAATAGATTAAAATAAGGACTTCATCCCTAAAACTTGAAATGTTGTCTTGCCTTAGAAGAAAGCAAGCACAAAGTATTTTGTGCTATGTTAAGCTAACCTAAGTTATGCTACTCCTAGATAAAAGGCACAGGTGTGCTATAAAGAAATTTGAAGAAGTTTGTATAGTGGTGTTGGACACTTTACAACTACAATAGTATTTTATTTATGGAAAAGCAAAATAACAATTGCATCCTACTATCTCGGCATTTCCTTCCCATGTCTGCCTCAATGCTTCTTTGATGCACTAAATGGGAGTTGATTGTTCCCAAAAAATGTGTGCTAGAGTGTCTTTCTGGAAGCCTCACGTCTATATAAATCATTGGAGTCCCTTCTGGATGTCCACATCCCTTTTGATATACTTGAGGTCGGCGCATCTGGAAATGCGCTTCAAATAACTGCCTTGAGCCTCAGAACCACTTGTTTTGCAGCCTTCTAGGAAGTCCCTGAGCTGAGCCTTTGACCCCATTAACCATCTTAAGTGGTTGACATCCCATAAGGGATTTAACTCTTCAAGCAATCAGGCTCGAGATGCCATTATATGAGTATTTAAAGTCTTAACATCCCTCAATGATTGCCCCACGTGATAAACACATGGCCCTTAGTCTTAAAACGACATCGTCCTAACTCCCCTCGAGTTTGGAGTGTAAACAAATGTCCCCCCTTTAGCCGTTGATAATTTCATATTTCCAGGTAAAAAATTCTGCCTGATTTGACCTTCAATGGCTACAGGGAGCTTCAACAGAGTAGTGGTTGACGCTTAAGCTTTCTTTGTTCCTACGTGTCTATAAATATGACAGTTAGGGCTTCGAAAATTTTTACTGTTTGCTCTGTACTCTCTCTCCATTGCAATCTAGCGCTTTCACACTTGCTCTCAGGTTTTGAATCATCGTTCTTCTTACTGATTTCATTCTTAGAGCTTTAAATTCCTTCAAACCATAGAAATGGCTCAAATCACCCATGCTCTTTCTGTCACTGTCCCCATGGCTAATAGCCCAGAAAAACTTTTGACACGTTTCATTTAATCAAATGTTTCAATGGTCTTAAAAAGACTCCAAAATCCTATTGACCTTAACTTCATTAAGGAGGACCTTTCTTGGATGACTGCGAATGACCCATTTTCTTCCTTTGAGCCATGTATCCTAGGGCCAATCTTTGACCCTTCTGTAGATTTACTGAGCCTCGAAGGCATCTTCCCTGATACTGATGAATCTCCTTTACTCCACTCTTGTCTCTGCAGGTCACTCATGGGGAAGAAGACGTATTTGCAAGGAATCTGACCCCTTCAATGGGTGGGCATTCTTGATGAAGAGATACGCAGATTGGGTGGATCGTTTAACACTTCGACATAAAGAAAAATGGAGGAACCTTCATGTTTACGAAGCCATATGACTCTCCAAGATTTCACTCAGGTATGACTTCCCAATTATGACTACCTTAACCTACTGTTGGAACATCAATTACAACGCCTTTATCTTTCTTAAAGGCTTTCTTAGGATTACCCTGGAGGACATAGCAGTCTTGATAGGTCTTTCCCAAAGAGGGGCTAAGTTGCTTTTAGACTCTTTTGTCTCAAAAGAGGTTGGGGCATTTGGCTCTTCTTTTTCTGTGACCTCTTTGCCAACTGGCTACTAAACGTTTGTCAACTTCTTCTTTGTGGAAGAACATGACTATGGGTGAGGGTCAAAGGAGGAAAATGTCTCCAATTACTTGTTTTGGTTGAACATGTTTTTCTTTGCTAACTAATTCAACACCCTTCTTATATCTCAAGATAGTGGTTAACTTGGCCTCTAGTACTGATCTTTTAGCTCTAGCACCACTGCTATTGGCGCAAGTTTATGGCTGCCTTAGGTGCATCATAGTTAGGAACTATGTTGTCCAATTAGGAAGACCCTTGTGGCTGGTCCAATTATGAGCCCATGCTTATTTCCTAAGTTTGCAGTAGAGGACCCTTTGTCCCCATAGGTGATGCAATTACCTGTTACGGGGAGTGGTTTGCTCATATGGAGATTCTTTTAACCCCAAGATGGTCTTTTGACCAGTGTCTTGAGGAGCTCTTATCCCCTCGAGGTAGGTCAAGGGTCTGATGGACTCCATTCCAGGAGAGGAAGCTTGGTCCTGTTTGGTTAAGAAAGCTGGACCTTCATTATGATGTCTTTGTGGACATCAACGCTAAGTTTTGGCAAGCAATCTTATGCCCCCTGGATTTTCTGTTCTATCACAAGACGCAGCTTGGTGTGGAGACTTATAGGCATAAGTTATTTGCCAGGCAATTTAGGATGGTCCAGGACATTCCTTTTCCAAGTCTAAGGACAAAGAACCTCCAGCAAGCTAAGAGGATCCCCATACAACTCTCTCAATGAGAGCTTTATGAGACCAACCTAGAGATTAAATCAGCCGATGGATATCCTGTCCTTTGCAGGTATGCACTATGTACTAAACCTCATGATGTATTTTTCTACGTCTATCAAAATTTAATATAAAATCCTATCTATTAAACACACCTAAATTGAAGTGTAGAGCTAGAGAGTGTCGAACCACAGGGACTAAGAGTGCGTGAATTTAATCTACGACCTAAATTGATTTAAGGAAAAGTGATATTTTGTGTTAATTAATCTAGAAAACGACAATTAAACTAAGGTAATCTACAACTAATCGGAAACGTGCATTAAATTGGAGCCTAGGGTTTCGAATCTATCATTAGCCAATTATTTTTGCATTAACTCTTAAATTGGGATTATTGATTATCACACGGGTAGTGGTTTAGGCTACAAGCTTCAACCTACAAAGTTAATGTTGTTAGTATTGCCTACTGACCCTATCTAACTAAAGCATAGGGAAGATAGGCTTTAATTAACAATTCGGTTAATACTATTGCTTGATTAAATAATCCTAAGGCTACAAGCACAAAGAATTAATTTATAAATATCAATATCAACAATTAAAGGTTACAACCTCAATAATCATATCAATTGAATAAACAATAAAAATATAATACTTCAAAGTATTTATCTCAACCAAGCAATTCATGTAAACAATCAAATTAACCCAAATTAAAAGTAAGCAAAAGTCAAGGCTAAAACTTCATCTAACCCCAGAGAGCAAGTTAGCTCTCCATCAAGGATGAACCGGTGAAGGAGGAGATGAACGAACTCATGTCGATCTTCATGCTAATTTCGCTCTCGTTCCAATTTACCGAAAAAAAGAAAAATAATTTGACAGAAAGAGAAAGCTGAGAGAAAGGGAGAGCTGAGAACAGGGGCGGTGAGAGAGAGAGGCGATCCACCCCTAAAATCGAACACCCCTCACCAATTTAAACGATGCAGCTGCCTGACAGAACCCTACGTGCTCTGGACCTGAACCCGAGAAGATCGGTGGTGGGCTGTGCTAGTGAGCCTGAGCTGGTGTCGAAGTGGGCCTGCTGTTGGGCCGGAGGTGCTGCGATGGGTTGAGCTGAAACAGGCTGAGGTCGGTGATGGTGGTGTCGTGGGCTAGTGGTCGATCGGGCCAGAGTTGGGCCACTGGTGAACAGGGGCTGTTGGGCTGGGCGTTGATGGGCTGGAGGTTGATGGGCTGAGCTGAAACGGGCTGAGGCGTTGATGGGCTAGTGGTTGATGCGTGTTGGGCCTGATACGGGCCGGGCTCGAGTTCCAAGCTTATACGTTCATGTCCCGAATCTCGATTGACTTGATTTAATTATTTAAGCATCGAATTTGTCTTATTTGCACCGGATATGACAATTTTCGGAACTTTGATTTCAAACCTGCTAAACATAAAAATTTTCAAAATGAGTGGAGAATTATAATTAAATAGGTGCAAAATAATTAAAATAGCAATTAAAAGATGCGTAAATCTGAGGCACATCAACACCCCCACACCTAACCTTTGCTAGTCCTTAAGCGAAGAATATGATTTAACGTAAAGACTACATTGACAACTACCCCAACTTACCCAACCTTCACCCAGTTTTTCAAGATTAACTCTTATATTACAATTCAAGGCAAGATTAAATCATTTAGTGCATTCTCCAATTCTATGAATTCAGATGATTAAACTTCAAAACTCATCATAGAATTTCATTAACCTTGTATCAACTAATAGGAATTACCAAGCAATTTAAGCACACAAGTGAAAGTGATTTGGATTTCATGCCACAGAATCTCCTCAAATTCTCGCTTCCAACCAAATATATAAAGGTTCTGTGCACCTGCACCATTAAATCACCTAAACACATGCCTATACATAGAGAAATTTTAAGTGGCATACGAGTGACCACTTTCCAACATTTTGACCACAGTATAGCACAAAAGAACATCTTTGTCATGACTGTACACCAGTTTTCACTTTTTCTTTTTCTTTTGCCTTTTTCTTTTGGAGGAAACCCTTTTCGTTCTTTTTTTTTTTCCTTTTCAATTTTTTTCTTTTTGTTTCCTCTTTCTTTTCTGTCCATTTTTGGAATTTTTTTTTTCACGTACTTCATCATTACAATTGACATTGACCAACTAGTACTTTACATAACATCAAGGGCAAGGATTAGGATAAGCCAATAGGGTAGGCTTGCAAAACTCAAGATATATAAGGTTGTTTACTCAAATTCTTCGGATTTTTTGCAACATAAAAGTCCTGTGCTCAGTGAATATGTGAACGACATGAGTAGAACCCATTAATATCAACAATAATCAACAACACTCATTAACAAGTATGAAGTAGAATCATTTAATTTCATGAAATTACGAGAACGAAATAAGCAACTAATCCCACTGTCATCATAACATACGCGTCGATCAAGGAAAACTTGGCTAAACGGTTATAATGCATGCTCAAAATGCACAAAAAGATGTTCAAAATTTTATAAATTTGACAAAAAAAATGAGCATATGCAAATGAGCCTCACCCCCACACCTAAATCATGCATTGTCCTCAATGCAACAACATCAATCATTAAAGCACAAGAGATAGGTGAGATGGAGCAATACAACCTGACGAGATGGCGTGGACATGTATATATGATTCCTTCAACCTGGCACAAGAACCTGAAAAGAGAGAAAACACGCCTCGAAGCAACTAATTAAGTCAAAAACTAAATTAAAAAAAGAAATAACAAACCTAGGCTGCCTCCTAGGAGCGCTAAGTTTTATGCCTTCAGCCGGGCGCAGTGAATCAAGCAGAGACCAAGTATCAGTCATGGTGTCCATCAAAGAGATAACTTCAATAAGCTGTCCATCAACAATGCTATCCAACTCAACTGCAGGTTTAAGCCTTTGACCATTTACAGTGAACGCACGACCATCATTAGGGTGGTATATCTCAATAGCATCCGAGGGGCATACCTGCTTAACCACAAAAGGACCATCCCACCTAGACCTCAACTTACCACGAAAAAGACGCAATTTAGAATTAAAAAGCCAAACCTTTTGATCAGAAGCAAATGTTTTCCTCAAAATATGTTTATCACAAAAAGCCTTGGTTTTAGCTTTATAAATCTTTACATTCTCATAAGCTTAATTTCTCAACTCCTCAAGTTCACTCAATTGGAGCTTTTGATTAGATCCAGCTTGGTCTAAGTCAAAATTCAAGGCTCCAGTGGCCCAATAAGCACGGTGTTCTAGCTCAACTGGTAAATGACATGCTTTACCAAAGACCAACCTTTAGGGTGACATACCAAGTGGGGTCTTATAGGCAGTGTGGTAAGCCCAAAGAGCATCATTCAACCTAAGGGACCAATCTTTCCTATCAAGACGAACCATTTTCTCAAGTATAGACTTGATCTCACGGTTTGAAAGCTCTACTTGACCACAAGTTTGGGGATGATAGGGTGCGGCAATCTTATGATGCACTGAGTACTTCCTAAGAGATGCCTCAAATGACTTATGAATGAAATGCCTATCACCATCACTAATGAGTGCTCTAGGGGTACCAAAGCGGTTAAAATTGTGGTCCTAGACAAATTACATGACCACCTTGTGGTCATTGGTCCCAGTAGGTATAGCCTCAACCCATTTAGCACATAGTCGACCCCTAAAAGTATGTAAACAAACCCAAAAGATGGGGGAAATGGTCCCATAAAGTCAATACCCCAAACATCAAATATTTCCACAATTAAATTGGGGTTCAAAGGCATCATGTCTCGACCCGTCATTGCGCCTGTGCGCTGACAATGCTCACATGCAAGACAAAACTTGTGAGCATCCTTGAATAGAGCAGGCTAATAAAAACCACACTGTAGGACTTCTGCAATAGTCTTACAACCTCCAATGTGTCCTCCACATGCATATGAGTGACATAAAGATAAATTGCTATGATACTCATACTCTGGAACACATCTACGAATTACTTGGTCCGCACAATGTTTAAACAAGTCAGGGTCATCCCAGTAAAAGTGCTTTACTTAAGAGTAAAACCTATCCTTTTCTTACTTAGACCAAGTAGACGGAATCGCACCTCTAGCGAGGAAGTTAACAATATCTGCAAACCAAGGGCCACGTGAATGGGAGACAAAAAAAGTTGCTCATTGGGAAAAGAGTCATGCATTGAAATAGATGGATCATGATGCTTAAAGAAAATCCTAGAGAGATGGTCAGCTACCACATTCTCTGCTCCTTTCTTATCTCTAATCTCAATGTCAAACTCTTGAAGTAGAAGAATCCACCTAATGAGCCTAGGTTTCATTTCTTTCTTAGAGAGAAAATATTTCAATGCAGCATGGTCAGAATAGATAATGACTTTTGACCTCAAAAGATAAGAACAAAACTTGTCTAGAGCAAACACGACAGCTAGCAACTCCTTTTCAGTAGTGGTGTAATGGTGTTGTGAATCATTAAGAGTTTTACTAGCATAGTAAATGACATGAGGCACTTTATTTACTCTTTGACCTAGGACCACACCTATAGCAAAATCAGAAGCATCACACATAATTTCAAAAGGAAGAGAGTAATCTGGGGGCTGCATAATGGGGGCCGAAACAAGTAATGACCGTAGTTTTTGAAAAGCTTCTAGGCAAGACTCATCAAACTCAAATGATGTCTCCTTAGCTAGCAAGCTAGTTAATGGTCTGGCTAACTTTCCAAAGTCCTTAATGAATCTCCTATAGAAACCTGCATGACCTAGAAAGGATCTAACTTGCTTCACGTTTGAGGGAGGGGGTAATTTTGCAATCAGATCTACCTTAGCCTTACCAACCTCAATACCCTTCTTGGACACTTTATGATCCAATACAATCCCCTCTTGAACCATAAAGTGACTCTTTTTCCAACTCAAAACAAGATTGGTCTCTTCACATCTTTTTAGCACAAGCCTTAAATTCTGCAAGCATTCTTCAAACGAAGGTCAAAAAACAAAGAAATCATCCATGAAAACCTCAAGAAATCTGTCTACCATGTTAGAGAAGATAGACATTATGCATCTCTGGAATGTAGCGGGCGCATTACATAAACCAAAGGGCATCCTACGGTAGACAAATGTGCCAAAGGGGCACGTAAAAGTCATTTTTTTCCTGATCCTCTGGGTAGACTGCTACCTGGTTATATCTAAATATCCATCAAGAAAACAGTAAAAGCTCTGACCAGCTAACTTCTCCAAAACTTGGTCAATGAATGGTAGAAGAAAATGGTCCTTCCTAGTGGCAAAGTTAAGCTTCCTATAGTCAATACAAACTCTCCAGCCCGTGGTCTCTCTAGTAAGCACTAACTCTCCGTCGCTACTACTAATCACAGTAACGCCCGACTTCTTTGGGACTACCTGAATAGGGCTAACCCACCTACTATCAGAAATTGGGTAAATGATACCCGCATCAAGCAATTTCACAATCTCTTTCATTACCACTTCCTTTATGTTAGGGTTCAACCTCCTTTGCATCTCTCTAGTTGGTCTAGCATTCTCATCAAGAAAAATCCTATGCATACAAATAGAAGGGTCTATACCCTTTAAATCAGCCACAGACCACCCAATGGCACTCTTATGATCACTAAGCATTATCATCAATGCATCCTCCTGTTCCCTAGACAATGGAGAAGAGATAATCATAGGTAAAGTCTCATCGGGTCCTAAGAAAGCATACTTAAGAGTAGATGGCAATGACTTAAGTTCAAGTTTGGGTGGTGATACTATGGAAGGCAAGGCAGGGGAATCAAAAAAGCGTAGGTAAAGCTTCTACTTTTGACAACCAATGAAAATTCTCTAAAGGGGCACACAACTCAAGCAAATCATTCATCTCTCTAATGTCATTTTCAATCTCAAAATCATCAGAACAATCGTATACTAGTGCTCGCTCAAGGAAATCACTAACTAGGATAGAAGGGAGTGTTTGGTCCACCAAATCATCAATAATATCCACCCAGAAACAATCCGACTCATCCTCACTAGTGGGTGACAACGAAGCCTTAAAAATATTCATCCTAATAGTCATATTGGCAAAGCTAACATCCATTACCCTAGATCTACAATTAATGGTAGCATTGGTTGTTGCTAAGAAAGCCTGACCTAGAATGACAGGGACATGGTTTTTCGAATGACTAGAAGGTTTCATATCAAGTACGAGAAAATCAGCAGGAAACAAAGCTTTGTCTACTCTTAGTAGCACGTTAATCAGCTCACCATGGGGAATCCTAGTTGATCTATCTGCTAATTGCAAGGTCACCGTGGTGGGTTGCAACTCTCCTAGGCCTAACTTCTCATAAACCGAGTAAGGAATAATGTTGACACTTGCTCCTAAGTCCAGTAAGGCTTTATCAATCGAGTAGTCTCCAAGTGAACAAGAGATGGTGGGGACACCAGGGTCCTTGTACTTAACTGGAGTGTCACACTTCAGAATAGAGCTCACTTACTCGGCTAAAAACACTTTTTTAGGCAAATGTGCTCTAGATCACCTCTTTTGGTTCAGTAGATCCTTCATGAACTTCGCATAGGCCAGGATCTGTTTAATCGCATCAAGAAGGGGAATGTTTATCTTGACTTGCCTAAACATCTCCAAAATATCTTCCCACTTCTTGTCCTTCCCATTTGGATGCGGTGCAACTAAAGCCTGGGGGAAGGGTACTCTAGGTACATACGAGGAAGGAAGATCAGAGGTCTTAGGAGTGGGAGAAGGGTGCATGACCTCATCGGTCGCCTTCTCTCTTTCCTTGCTCTTCTCTTCTTCCTCACCACTCATGGGTACTTGACTTTCAGCACTCACCCAATTGTCAACCTCCCTCCCGTTTCTCAATACTGTAATGGATTTTTCTTGTTCTTACTAGGAAGGATAGTTGTCTTATCTTACACAGTTCCTAGGGTTCTCTACAGCCTGGCTATCTCTTACTCAGAGTGTTAGCTAGTTGACCTATTTGGGTTTCTAGCTTTGCAATCGATTGTGTATGGGAGTGGAGGAGTTAGGAATTAACTTCTAAACTTTTCAGTGCACTCAAAACCTTCTCTTCAAAATTTGAATGAGAGCTCAAATTAGGAGGTTGAGTAGTTAGAAGCATACCCTTGTGGTTGAAAACCTACAGGCCGGGGCATACCAGATTGTTGAGGTCGTGGGTTATGTTGTTGTGGCATAAACTGTCCTTCTCCTCCTTGCCTCCAGGAGAAGTTAGGATGGTTTCTCCAACCGGGATTGTACATGTTAGAGTATGGGTCGTTTCGTGAGAATCCTTGGGCTGCATTGACTTGTTCCTCTGAACACTCCACATAAGGTGAAGCAGAGGTGCAGCCATGTGTAGAATGAGAGATACTAGAGCATGAAGAGCAAGCACTATGCACATTTGAAACATGAGACCCATTAGGTACAGTAGAGGGGGCCAATGTCATCTTAAATAAGGCAGTTAACTGCTCTATGGAAGAGGCAAAAGAGTCTACTTTCTTATCTAAGATGGAGGTGTGAGCAATTTCATTTACTCCTCTATTTAACCTAGTAGCATTAAGACGTGCATGTGCGCCAGATTGTTGTGAATTCTCATTCAAAAGTTCGAACAATTCCCACGCCTCATCCTCATTCTTCCTGAGGGATTGACCACCGCATGAGGCATCAACAGTTTGTTGACTCTACTCGTTTAACCCATAATAGAAATTTTGGACTAGTTGCCATTTAGGGATAGCATGATGTGGACAAGCTCGTAAGAGTTCCCTATACCTATCCCAACTCTCGTGAAACTCCTCAGTAGGGAGTTGGGTGAAGGTGTTAATGGCTCTCCTAGCGGTGTTAGTCTTACTAATGTGATAGAATTTCTTAAGAAATTCTTGTTGCATTTGGGTCCAAGTACTAATCGTCCCACTAAGTAAGGTGCCTAACCAATACTTAGCCTTTTCCTTTAAAGAGAAAGGAAAGAGGCGAAGTAAGATGGTGTCATCACTAACGTTAGGAATCAGGAAGGTTGAGCGAACCTCCATGAAACTGTCCAAGTGTGTGTACGGGTTCTCATTGCCTCAGCCGTGGAATGAAGTATTTGTATGGTATGTCGCTTAAGCTCGAACTGATGGGCTTCGGGTGGCAACCTAATGCAAGACAGTAAGGCGTATGTAGTTGGAGTAAAATACTCCATGAGCGCACGTGGTTGTTGTTCATCAGCCATTACTAAATCAGAGTTAGCACTAGCGGATTTTACTCGGTGTTGGGCTCTAAGGTTTCTTAAAGTTCTTTCAATTTTAGGGTCGAATATGGTAAAATCAAGAGACAAAGAGCGACGACCATGCAAGAACAATTAACCACACGAAGCAAGTAAATTAAAAATTAAATAAGCACAACAAATAAAACAGACAAAACAAATACTAAAAAAAGACAAATAACAAGATACCCTAAAATCTACTTATGCACGAAAATCACAAGAAAAATAATGCTAATGAAAAGAAAATATTTTTTTTTAGAAAAGAGACAATAACAATTAGAAAGAATTAAAAGTTAAGAACCCTAAATTAAGAATCAAATTAAGATTTCAAATCGTCGGTTAAAATATAAAATAAATTAATTTAAAATAAAGGAAGAACTAGAAAGTTAAAAATCAAAGAAAATCACAAAAATAAAATCACGAATGCTGCCTAGTCCCCGGCAACGGCACCAAAATCTTGATATGTTTTTCTACGTCTATCAAAATTTAATATAAAACCCTATCTATTAAACACACCTAAATTGAAGTGTAGAGCTAGAGAGTGTCGAACCACAGGGACTAAGAGTGCGTGAATTTAATCTACGACCTAAATTGATTTAAGGAAAAGTGATATTTTGTGTAAATTAATCTAGAAAACGACAATTAAACTAAGGTAATCTACAACTAATCGGGAACGTGCATTAAATTGGAGCCTAGGGTTTCGAATCTATCATTAGCCAATTATTTTTGCATTAACTCTTAAATTGGGATTATTGATTATCACACGAGTAGTGGTTTAGGCTACAAGCTTCAACCTACGAAGTTAATGTTGTTAGTATTGCGTACTGACCCTATCTAACTAAAGCATAGGGAAGATAGGCTTTAATTAACAATTCGGTTAATACTATTGCTTGATTAATTAATCCTAAGGCTACAAGCACAAAGATTTAATTTATAAATATCAATATCAACAATTAAAGGTTACAACCTCAATAATCATATCAATTGAATAAATAATAAAAATATAATACTTCAAAGTATTTATTTCAACCAAGCAATTCATGTAAACAATCAAATTAACCCGAATTAAAAGTAAACAAAAGTAAAGGCTAAGACTTTATCTAACCCCAGAGAGCAAGTTAGCTCTCCATCAAGGATGAACCGATGAAGGAGGAGATAAACAAACTCATGTCGGCCTTCAAGCTAACTTCACTCTCGTTCCAATTTAATGAAAAAAGAAAAATAATTTGACAGAAAGAGCAAGCTGAGAGAAAGGGAGAGCTGAGAACAGTGGCGGTGAGAGAGAGAGGCGGTCCACCCCCAAAATCGAACACCCTCACCAATTTAAATGATGCAACTGCCTGACAGAACCCTACGTGCACTGGACCTGGGCCCGAGTAGATCGATGGTGGGCTATGCTGGTGAGCCCGAGCTGGTGTCGAAGTGGGCCTACCGTTGGGCCGGAGGTGATGCGATGGGTTGAGCTGAAAAGGTCTGAGGTCGATGATGGTGGTGTTGTGGGCTGGTGGTCGATCGAGCCGGAGCTGGGCCGCTGGTGAACAGGGGCTGTTGGGCTGGGCGTTGATGGGCTTGGGGGTTGATAGGCTGAGCTGAAACGGGCTGAGGCATTGATGGGCTTGGGGTTGATGTGTGTTAGGCTAGATACGGGTCAGGCTCGATTTCCAAGTTTATACGTTCATGTCCCGGATCTCGATTGACTTGATTTAATTATTTATGCATCAAATTTCTCTTATTCGCACCAGATTTGACAATTTTCAGAACTTTGATTTCAAACCTGCTAAACATAAAAATTGCCAAAATGAATGTAGAATTATATTTAAATAGGTGCAAAATAATTAAAATAACAATTAAAAGATGCGTAAATCTGAGGCGCATCACCTCATTTTTCAACTTGGTTTCAAGCCTATTGGTCCTCCTTGGAGGCCAAAGAAACCAAGTAGTATTTTATGCATTCTATTAAGCTTGCAAGTCCTAGCTTAAGAGCTGCACAACCCGCTAAGGTGAGGCAAAGCCCTGTAAAGAAGATATTACTAGGTAAGCAACTAGCTCTAAGGCTTTGAGATGTTCTCAGTGGCTTAATTGAATGCTAACTTGGTTTATTTCTTTTACTGGCCTAACTAACTTGGAGACTCCCAAGAATACCTGGAGCTTTACCAAGATACTCTTGGAAGAATCTCTCCCTCTAGCTTCCAGCCCAATCCTTAAGGTTGGCGATTCAAGGAAAACAAGCAAAAGAATAATTCTATCTGCCCCTCCAGCCAGGGTCATTTAAGCGTCAGAGGAAGAAGAAGAAGAAGATGAAGAGGAAGTTCCAATCTCGCAACTGGTGAGGAAAAGATGAGCTAGACTTTCTCAAAAAGAGGTATTGGCCTTTCCATAATGGCTTTCCCTTTTACTTTATTCTTCCCAAGGCAGCTCTGACTTATTTTTCATGGTGTTGGGCAACTACAAATCCAGTCATAGTGAAGATCCTAGATTCTTCATCAAGAAATCATGCTCCAAAGTCCCCTAAAGGGATAGAACTAGTGGTTATCAATTATGTATGAAGGAGAAAACACAATCACCTCTCTTATAGTGTCCCTCGAGTGTGATCAAGCAAGAGATTATCCTTCTCTAGTTCTCTCGAGGCAGGAACTAATTCAAGCCGCTTTCTTACTCCCATGGAGGCCATTAATTATTATTGAAGAGATTCATGAAGGTATAACTTCTTAATCTGGCTCATGAACCCTTGTTATCTTAACCATCAATTGGTCCTTACATACAAGTATTACTTTTTTGAGGTTTCCCTGAGGTAAGTGACCCTATGCCTGATGCACCAGCAGCAACTCCACTTTCACCCCCAATTGAAATCTCAAAGGTGAGTGTTGACCTCCCATACTTTGGTTTTATTCCAAAGTTGAGGTTCATTTTTGATGCTTCTGATGTTTTAATCAGGCTATCCCTTCAAGGGCTACCCCACCTCCTGTTTCAACCAAGGTATCTTCTCCTTTAGAGAAGCTAGAAGTGAGTGAAAGGCTAGCATTTTAGTAGCTGGACCAATGCTTTTCTCCAAGGTTCCAAAGAGTAAGGGAGTTGGCTCATCTCCATGTCCACTCTTTATCTACAGAAGCCAATCAACAAGAAGCCCTCTCTCTTGTGAAGAACCTAAAGGAGGATCCCAAGGGGGCACCTACCATGATCAGGGAGCTTGAAGCACTAGAAAGAGTGCTTCTCAGGATTTCCCAAAAAGTCCCATTGCTCCTTCAGCAAAAGCGGCATAGTCAAGCTGTTATGAGGGATTTTGGATGCTTAGCTGGATTAGGAGGCTTGTAGCTCCCATTTCAAGAGCTTCAGGTGTCTAAGGAGATCCAAAGCCAACAAACCCAAGACATTAGAAACCTAGAGGACCAGGTCCATCAGTTGGAGCAATAGCTAGAGCAGCTCAGGTCTCAGCTTTCGTCTCTCAAGGAGCAGCGTTCCCTCCAAGACTCAACAGTTGGGAAACTCGAGAAGGTAGCAGCAGAGGCCTAGAAAGAAAAGCAGACTCTCCAAGAGGAGGCCATTTCAGTGGATTAACAATTGAATAAAGCAACCAACCAATTATCAACCACAGAAGAGTCACTAGTTAGGATTAGGACTCAGTTATTTTGAAAATGTACAGAAGCAATAGGCCATACAAGAGATTTCCTTGTATTGTCTTATAACTGCCATGTACTTCTTCCTTTGTCCATGACAAACATATTTTAGTTCAATATGTCTCTCAGATTGCAAGTTCCTTTCCTAGTCTGTAATTTAACCACACGAGGATCATCAAGTTGATCCTCAAGACATTGACATTTAAATTGGGCCCACAACTCAAGAAATCTAAACTTGAAAACTTCCTTTTTAGAATCCCAAATTGAAGGCATATATTTCATTAGGAACCTTCTATTGATGGCCCTAGGAAATACTTTTATGATTCTGAATTGGCCCTCCCAACCTGGGGACCACTTTCAAAAGATGCAGTCTTTCGGGCCAATGGGCAGTATTACTTTCCAAACCATGTCCCCTATGTCAAAGGACCTATGTTTGACCTTTTCTGTTAAAGCTTGAGCTACTCTTCTCTTTTGCTTTTCTTGCTTATGAGAACATGAAGCCTAACTTAATCTAAGTTAGTCAATTTTTCAATCATAGGGTGCTCGTATTCAAGTTCAAAAAACCTCCCCGATGAGCCAACCTAATAAACCGAACCGTCACTTCCATTGGAAGTGCAACATCATCAAGTTTTCCCAGTTGCATCTCGTTTGGACATTCTATAAGCCCAGAGACCATCAAGTAGTAGCCCATGCCACCTTATGGGATTACCCTCAATCATTTTCTCAATGTTGGCCTTTAGAATCTTATTGGTAGACATAGCTTGGCCATTTGCTTGGGCATAATAAGGCATTGAGTTCACGATTTCAATGTTGAAGCTTGGTAAACTCTTTAACCTCAGACCCATAAAAAAACTTTTACTTGGTCCATAGTTATGATTTCTGGGATTCCAAACCTACACGGGATATACTCTTTGGTGAATTCAATCACATCTTGCTGATTAATATTTCTATAAGGCTTGGCCTCAACCCACTTTGTGAAATAATCTTCACCCACAAGGATATATGATTGCTGCTTGCTAAAAGGAAAATTGATCTCTCCTATGATGTCCGTTGCCCATCCTTAAAAGGGCCATGGTTTAACTATAGCATGCATCTCAGCTGTTGAGAGCCTAGGTTCATGACCATGCCTTTCGCATGCTCTGCACCCCCTGGCATATTTGATATAGTTAGCCATCATTGATGGTGAATAATAGCCATAACTTCTGATGAGCCAGTGCATCTTATTTCCAGCCAAATAGGACCTACAAATTCCCTCATGTGCTCTAACCATCATTAACATTGCTTATGTTATGATCCGAGAATTCGAGGTCTGAGCTGTTGTTGGCTGTGTGGATCCGAGAATTCGAGGTCTGAGCTGTTGTTGGCTGTGTGGCTGTTTGGTGCTGGTGTGCTGCTACGGGTTGCTGCTTTGGGGCTGTTATTGCTATTATGTTGCTGTTATGATGTTGTTAGCCTAGTAATTGATGTAGTAGCGTGGTCTTTAGCTTCCTTCACTGCATTGTAATGGTCCTAGTTAAGTGTTGTGTATTGTTAGTATTAGTTCCATTAGCTGCAAGTTGAAATAAGTGCATTTAGCACTTGCACTGTAAAACCTGTAGTAAGCAGTCACGGTGGTTGTTCTTGGTGCCAAAGCTAGGATAGTTAGTTAGTAGATATTTTAGTTAGTTAGATATTTTCTATGATTTAGATATTTTGCTTAGTTGAGTCGGTTAGTTAGTTAAGTCTAGGTTCATTGTATTTGCTTGATTAGTTTGCCTATAAGTAGTAGTTGGTGTAATAATTCAGAGATCAGTCAAGGAAATTCAATGAAATAATCTCAACTTGAGATCAAATTCTCTGTCTCATCTAACTCTCTCTATTTCTCATCCCTAATTCTCTAGTTTCTCATCTCAATTCACTTCTTTCTCATCTCATACTCTCAATCTATCCTAATTTTACTTAGTTTATGCTTGAGATTCAATCCCGAGCATAACAGCTTAGTCTAAATCCAAGCACTTGAGAATTACACTACTAGCATCCTTTTTTTTATAGTTCTCCAAATTCATCATCAAGATGGTATCTATGAGCTCTCATCTTCATCTTTCTATCTTTGATATAGTCACGAGGGTTCTTGAAGTAATCCACTAAGGGCTTCCTCCAATCCTTACCCTGACTTGCGATAAACTGTTGCGCTTCAAATCAATCCAAGAGTTCACTTGTGATTACCTTGCTCTTAGTGCTAAATATTCAGTGATCTCCAGATCATGGTCTAGGACCTCAGTCTTGATGACCATGGTTTCCTTACACCATGTCCTGGGCAGTTTATACCGAGAAGCTAGCTGGGCTAGATCATTGGTTGTTTTGTTCTTGTCTCGAGGTATATACTTGAATTCAACACCATCAAACCTACATGTACTGTTGAAATATATTTGTTTGAGGTGTCATTCAAACATTGGAACTCTCCCTTCACTTGGAAAATCACCAGCTGCAAATCCCCTCTTATAATTATACCAGGGACTTGAAATTCTAAGAGAGTTTCAATGCTAATAACCAATGCCAATATTTAGCCATATTGTTGCAGCACTAACCCACAGGGGTAACAATAAGCTTAGTGATAATTCCATGAGGCAATTCAATCACAATCCCGACTCTAGTAAGTGATCTGGTCCTTGATCTATCAAAGTATAATTTCCGAGGGACCATTTCAATCACTAAGAGCTCACTTAGCTTATGGATAGATTCAGTTTGAATATTTGGATCGTCAGCCAAGAAGCCTGCCAGAGCTTGGCCCTTTACTGACTTTTATGACACATGGATTAATCCAAACTAAAGTAGGGCAATACTCTACTTGTTTAATTTTTCTCTCATTAAGGGTCTATCTAGCATATATTTAAGGACATCTGTTGAGGAACCATGTAAATGGTAAATGCAAGAAAGTAATGTTTTAACTTTACAGATGTGTAATACAAAGATAAACACAACTTTTAATTGGAAGAGTATTTTATATCACATTTATTTAAATAACGGCTCAGGTAGTACACATCCTATTCAAACCCTTGCTCATTGTCTTGCACAAGTAGACAACCAATTGACTCATCAAAAGCAGAGACATAGATCTTCAATGGTCTGTCTTGCGTAGGTGGAGTCAACACTTGTGGCCTAATCAAATAGTCTTTGATTGCCTCAAAAGCTGCTTGGTGTGGCTCCTCCCATTTGAAGTCCTTTTGAGCCTCAACAATGGAGAGAATATTTTGGTCTTTCCTGCGACATTTGAAATAAAACATCTTACAAAATTAACCTACCCCAAGAAAAGTTAGAGTTCTTTTTTGCTCAAGGGCAGTTTGGCCTCTTAAATGGCCTTAGCCTTGTTCATATAAACTTCAATCCCCCTCTAGTGTACTAGGAAGCCAAGGAAATTTCTGGCTCAAACTCCAAAAGCACACTTTATTGGGTTCATTTTGAGGTTATGGTTTCTCATTCATAAGAACGCATTTGTCAAGTCCACCAAGTGCTCAACTTGGATCTTTAGTTTGACCACAATGTCATCTATGTAGACTTCCATGGTCTTGCCAATGAGGCCATGAAAGATCATGTTCATAGCTCTTTAGTAGGTGGAACCAACATTTTTTAATCCAAATGGCATGGCCACCCATTCAAAGGTCCCAATTGATTGAGACATCTAAATGTCAATTTTGTGGGTATCCCAAAGTAATCGTCATTTGGTAATACCTGAGTTAGCCATCCATGAAAGACAATACCTCATGCCTTGAGGCTGAATCAATAAGGACATCAGCTGTAGGCATGAAATATTCATCTTTTAGGGTGGCTCGATTCAGATCTATGAAATCAATACAGACTTTGATCCTGTCATTCTTTTTAATCACAGGAACAATATTTGTCAGCCATTCAACATACTTGGCTATCCTGATGAACTTGGCCTTCAAGTTTATCTCAATTTCCTCTTTGACCAAGTCTATAACCTCTTGGGGCATCCTTCATTGGGCCTGGATAATGGGCCTTGAGCCTGGCTTGATTATACTCAACCACTTTCCTCTCTAGGTTGGGCATCTCATAATGATCCTAAGCAAAGTAGTCCTTGAACTTAAGGAGCAAGCTTATTTATTGCTTTTCTTTGCTCTTCATAGAGCATTTCATTCTTGTAGGTAGGTCTTGGGCTTTCTACTGAACCTAAATGAACCTCGAGAAGAGGATCTTGCACTTTAACTCTCAAATCCTCCATCTTGGCTGGTGCTGCTCTTAAGTCAGACAACTCTAGCTCCTTTTCTTGTAAATTTGGGCATCGAAGCCATTACTAGAGGTAAATGGCTGCTCAACCCATAGTTGATTCTCAGCACTCCAATCCACTAGCTTTGCAATAGCTAAGGAGATGACCCTTAGGGCCTTCACTAGGAAGACTAGGCATCCCTCCAAAAGGCTTCCTCCATGTCTTGAAGGTCCCCCTCATCAAAAATGGCTCTTATGTATCCCCAAAAGTCGGAGCCATCTAACTCTACCCCTTCCTGATTAACCTCAGCTTCAGTGAGTGGGCTCTCAAGGATGGTTATCACATTTTGGCTTTGGGCATCTCGTGGAGTGGTTCTTCTTCCTCTCAAGGGTTCCACACCATCCTTGTTGAACTTTGCCTCAATGAAGTTGGAGCAAGCCATGAATGGCTTGTCATCTGCCATAACAACCTCATATTTTTCATGGTTCAAAATGATAAATTACTGGTGAAGTAAAGATGGGATACAATAGTTGGCATGCAGCAATCTCTCCCGAGCAACGCATTATAGCTTGAGGTGGTATCCACTATAAAGAAAGTTGTCAGCTTGCTCAGATTGCTAGAAAATTAACTTAATCGGGATGACCCCTTCAAACTTGGTGGTGGCCATAGAGAAGCCACTGATGGCTACGTCATAATTTATCAAGTCATCTCGAGATTTACCAATGACCCCCAACATGAGAAGGTAAGATGTTGATAGCTGCGCCATTATCTTCTAAGATCCTATTCACCAATATGCCTTCAAATTTGACCTTGATGTATAGAGGCTTAATGTGTTTGTTGGCTACAGTAGGTCCATCAAAGATCATCTTCATTACTTCAAGTAAGTCACCAGTTCACTTGGATGTTGGAGACTTGACTTTAAAAGACAAAGGATCGGCAATACCTTTGGGGTCTTCGACTTCAGCCATGAGCTCCACCTAGGAATCTTCGTCTACTGCTATTACATCCCCTTCGGGGCTACCCTGCACTTCAGTTGCCATGAACTCCAGAGGGAGAAGGCAGTCCTAGCATCAGCTTGCTGAGGTGTTATGATTGAGACTAATCTCAAATCATAACCTAGGGGAAGATAGAATCAAAGAGAGTTTAGATGAGATAAAGAAGTGAAGGAGATGAGATAATAGAGAAAGTTAAATGAGAAAGAGAGAAATATCTCAATAAGATAATTTGTGTATTTGATTGCATGATCAAGAATTACACTTAAGCAATCTATTTATACAAGAACTAGCTACATGGCTAAATTGACATGCTTAACCGACTTACTAAAACCTTAGCCATCGAAATAACTAACACTCAAGATACTTTGGCGCCACTAACCAACACATACAATTCTGACACTACAATAACACTTCGTTTACACCTTATAGCATTAATATTATTCTAATTACCATCTTTCATAAGCCCCCATCTTTGGAATCAGAACAATACTCCTCCTTTAAAAGATTCTTGTCCTCGAGAATCTAAGAAGAGAATTGACACAATGAAGATCACTTATTGCTTAAGAAAAGATAGCTAAAATTGATGAACTTCTTGCTGAGGTTCTGCGGCTAGAAGGACATATGGGTACTGCAATCTGAAATGCAGCTAGGCGCACAAGTATACTGCTCTTTTCTGCACTCTGCTTGCATTTAGTTATACTATGACCTTCTAGTGGTCTGTACTAATCAAACCAAGCCAACCACACAGCAAAAACCAGTCCACGACTACCCTTGTGACAGTTAATATAGCTTAAAAACACCAGCTGGTTGCTGAAATATGTGAAAGCCCAAGCTTACCACTGCTGCCACTTAACTGCAGAATTTCCATTTGTGCTGCTTCAACCTAACCCAATGCTTGTAATATTCAAAGAGAGGTGTTCAGTTGTTCTAATGCTTTTCTAAATCTAGCTAGTGCATTCATTCAACCAATCGAAATTCCCATAAGCTGCTAGCAAGGAGAAACATGAACTATGCCAAGAACCAGCAACTTCTTCTTTAAAATATGTTTGTTGCAAGTTAAGCTTGATCTTGGCTGATATGGAAGTCTCTAACTCCTTTTTCAAGGATCTAGCCCAATCTAGACAATGTTCTTCCACCCCTTCAACTTGCCCAAACATAATGAGAGTGCACAAGGGACATCTAACCCCCTCTTTCTAATGCAACACATCTCTTTCAAATTGAGCACAAATTCCTCAACTCTTGTTTGAATCTTCTGGAATTTACTGCCTCCAATTGATAGGCTGCAGATACATTGATATGAATTTACAAAGTATGATCCCACAACCTTGAACACAAGTGAGAATTAGAAATAATCCAAATTGTTCACCTAGTCTTCAGCTCTTGTTTGAGTCTCCCTTTGTTTCCTGCGTTCAAACGATGTTCTGCAGCTATAAACCTTCAGGGAACTCTGTATTACATGCCTTTTAAGTAACCAACCTCTTCTTCAACGAACAAACTTCGATTCCTTATCAACAAACTCAAGAATGAATACACAGAACACCAGCATAAGGAACCAATAGAGCTTTAAAATAGAAGCAATCATCACATGAGTAAAGGCTGGTCTATGCTTGGCTTTTCTGCTGTTATGTAAGTTAACTCCAGCTGGACTTGAGCTTAAACCTTCATAAACGAGCTAAGCTACTGCTTTAACTTGTATGCAACTTCGGTTTATCCTCAATTGATAACATACAACGGCATCCTCTTGCAATTGTGAGGCAGAACTCCAGAATTCTGCATTTTCAATACTGATTTTTGCTTTGTTGAGCTTAGCTTCATTAGCAGCTTGTTCCACCTCCCTTTCTTGATCTGGATAAAGAGCAGCTTGCTCAACTATCTATTGCTCCCAACCAAGCACGACTATCGACAAATGTTGCAGCAATAAGACACAACATAACACAAAACTTGAATTCAGAACTGGTCTCAAGTTCTCAACAGCAGCCATTCTTTTTCGTGTGCACTAATTCATCATGTAATCTGCCTCAACAAGACTTCACAAGAATTTAGTCCCGTTTTGAGCTCCCACAAGAACCCAATTACCTAAAATATTCAGCCTATGACACCAAAATTTCAAATCCTTCACAAAACCACAAAATTCTAGTCTGATTCTCATGTGGCTTTCTTCATTTCAAGGACTCATTCAGATCTGCTTCTACTTCCATGTAATCCTGTATCTCCCCAACATTTTCGGATGGTCTCACCATTGCTTGCACCTCTGAAACATTCCCTTTCCTTCCAATTTGACTCCAACACACAACTGAAACCTCAACGCTGCAGCCTTCATTTCTGGTAAATTCAACTGCTTGCACTGGACAAGTAACAACATGCCGCTATGCTAATTTCTTGTCAATGAGCTTTCGGATTCCCATTTGTTTCAGCTCCTTAGGCCCACAAATTCCCTGTCCTAGAGCAGGAGGAGGCCTTACACAAGTGCTTGTGCTTGGATAGGTCAGATTTCCACACCAAGACGGAGGCAGTTTCACACAATCTTGCAATCCACCCAGCTGATAATGAACTTCAGCAAGTTTAAGTTCACCTTCATCTTCTCGAGATATTTTCCCACGGCTTGTTCATCTTCTCGAGATATTTTCCCACGGCTTGTGCTTGAATAAACATTCTTCTCACACAAGAACCCTTGCAAAGTGTCCAAGGTAAAGTTTTTTTTTTCAAACTTCTGGTACTAAGTTGGCACAACTGCAAGTCCAGAAGTGTCCAATAGCATGTTTTGGTCTGCCTTTGATGATACCACAGCAACATCATCTGGTTTCTCCACTAAATTCAGAAGTTCTGCAGTAAAAGCTTCTTATGTGTACTTGGCTCGAGTGTTTCTATTTTTGGAATCTTGTGACAGCACTTAAGTGAGCTGCACTGGAACACTCTTCACTGCTGCAGGTTCCATTTCAACCTAATTTGAATCCAAACCTGCTACAACAATTTTAGAGACTGTTCAAGCGAACTATTCAACAATTTTTCTAACTTGTGAGCTTCTTCTTCGACATTATCATGCTCGAAGCTGTCACCAGCAACACAAGATCATATTTCCACCTCATTTATCTGCAAGTCCTATGGCAGATTAGGACCTTTGTCCTGCATAGGCATAACAACCTCTTCATCTAGCTCATTCTCTTGATTAAACTTCTCCTCATGAGCTACATCACTATCCCCCAATGAATCTTCTACTACTTCGGACTTGTGATCTTCTACTTCAACACTTTCGAGCTCTAATTCAGCATTAACAACACCAGATTCCATTTCTATCTTTTCTGAGTGCTAAATGTGCAGCAAATCTGGGTCTTTGTCTTCCATTGATACAACATACTCTTCATTTAACTCCTCTTCTTGATCAACATTAAGCTCAGTATGCACAACACCATCTAAGGGCTCACTTGCATAAGGAACTTCACATTGACCATTAATTTTCGAATAAAATTGTTGGAAATACTGATCCAACATCTATTCCCATTTCTCCTATAGAGAGCGAGACATTTCTTTAAACCATTATTCCCATTCATCAACACCAGGACGAGCAGCTACTTCTTGAACCTTCACTGCTTCCTCTTCATTCGATGAGAATTTATCTTGCTTGTTCCAACTGTGCATCATATTCTCACATTTACTTGAATCTTTCGTACTCTTACTTATTTCCATAATAGCTGGCATCTTCATTTCTTGTCCAACGTCTTTACAAGGATTGAGATATTGGACCTTTATCACCCGAAAATAATCTTTGGAGTACCCTTTCTGAGATAGCTTAAATTGAAGGTGTTTAAGAGCATTTTCGGCATAACTTCAAGATGTGTAGACCACTCTCGCCTCCACCGTGAAGTAGGATCTTGAAACCTCCTTACTACTCTCAGGGTAACCATAGGGACTGAACAATTGATGAAAGAACAACATCAGTGATGTGATGAAGAGTAGCGAAAACTTCTACTAAGAGTGTAGCATCTTTGTTGGAGAGTTGGCAAAAAAAATTCAGCATACATTTTGCACTTGTAAACTGCTAATTTGATGTATCACTGCTCCCAGGCACTAAAATGTTAAACGATTTGTAGCTGTGCAACTTCTAATATGAAGTCACAGAAGCATGGGATTTGATTCGAACCACCACAACAACTGATTGCTTACTACAACCTACTCCTTAATACGAACTAACCACCGCTTGATTTCTACTCAATAATCGCATCAGAGCTCAAACCCTAACTGTCGAACTGGCGAAGCGAAAAGAACTCGAACCAAAACACTAACCACAGTGAATACTTGAGTAATTCAGGCTATGAATCTAAATTAACTCGAACTTAGCTACAGTTACTGACTTAAACACACTTCTAACCACAATCCTCAAGAACGATGTCAGATTTTTGCAATTTTTCTGAGTTCTTGTTAATTCCACTTTGAGCAAGTAGAATCGACTAAGTTCTTATACACTTCTATGCTTAACAACACAATTCCACCAAAAATTCAGCAATACTCAAACACCAACTCACTTCAGCAACGAGGAAGAAGATTCTGATTAATTGTAACTCAGAAGTTCAGAAATAGTTACCTTCACCACAATGTCTGAATTGCTAGCTTACTAAGCTGATTCTTTTGATTTTGATCAAGAATAACCTATTCCACCAGCTTACTTTAGCTTTACCAAGCAGATTTGTAGACTTCTTGATCAGGATATGATGAAACTAGCAGATTGTAATGAGTCTGTAGTACAACTTCAACAGCTTGCTTCACACTGAATCAAGACTCGCAGTAACTAAATAAATTCAACCTCTTTTTATTTGTTTCAATGTAATTTTCAGCTATGTTCTTGATCAAATACTCAAGAACTTGATATCAATTAATCAAGAATTCAAAATTGAACTCCTAATCAATTGACAATGCAATTAAAGATATTTGATATCAAATCACGTTTGATTTGGAAGCCAAACAAGGCTCTGATATCAATTGTTATGACCGAGACTAATCTCAAATCATAACCTAGGGGAAGATAGAATCAAAGAGAGTTTAGATGAGATAAAGAAGTGAAGGAGATGGGATAACAGAGAAAGTTAGATGAGAAAGAGAGAAATATCTCAATGAGATAGTTTGTGTATTTGATTGCATGATCAAGAATTACACTTGAGCAATCTATTTATACAAGAACTAGCTACATTGCTAAATTGACATGCTTAACTGACTTAATAAGACCTTAGCAACCGAACTAACTAACACTCAAGATATTTTGGGGCTACTAACCAGCACATACAATTCTGACACTACAATGACACTTCATTTACACCTTATTACATTAATATTATTCTAATTACCATCTTTCATAAGCCCCCATCTTTGGAATCATAACATGAGGGAGTGATCCAAACTGGCTGTGGATCCCTTAGTCTGTCTCCTTTCTAAGACTATCATCAATCTGCATGTCCTGGTCTTGAGGTTGATCTTTGGATTCGTCCTTAAGGTTTTAGACTCCTCCAATGGCTTGGGGAAGTCTTCCTCATGAAAGCCATTCTCTATATCATACCATATTGGGTTGACAGGGTCTAGAGATTTCATTAGGTTGAATATTGAGGGGACTATAATCTTTCTCATCATCAAATGCCTTTCAAGCCTATGAATTCTTGGAAAGCTAATCCCACCAAGATTCTCTTTCTCCTTAAGATGAAAAACTGGCCCATCTCTTGAGCTTCTTATGTGGGTTGTTCTTGGCTTGGGGTATGCCTCTCGTAGACTTGTACATATATTTGTTCATATATGATATTTTCACACTGACTTACCAAAAAAAAAAAAAAGGCTACTGTTGGGACGTATTTTAAAAATATTCTCTAAATTGATCTAATTAACGGAACGGAATGATGCAAAATTCGTAATTTTAAACCTGTAGGTGATTTTATATTCCTAATTTTAAATCTACGGACTTAAAATTTCTAATTTTAAATATACAAGCCTCTACTCTAATACATTCATAATAATAGCATGAAAAATAACTAGCATAATAAATACTATAAATAAATAGAAAAGTGAAAAAACTAAAAGAAAAGAAAACGAAGAATACTTGGGTGTAGACCGCAGTGTCGCTCCAAGAATTCACCGAGACCACGAGACCTTCTTCACAATATCCTCTGAACATTCAGAGTGTGAGCTCCAAAAAATATTGAACTAGAGGAAAATTTTCAACAGAAATTTCTCCTCTTTTAATTCTCTGAAAGTCAACACTCTCAGAAAATTATAAAAAATTAATTTGTTAATTAATTCATGCTAAATCTTAATACCAACACCCCTATTTATAGTAGGTTACTAGAATGAAAAAAATAACAAAAGTTTGAATGTGGGGCAAAAAAAAAAAAAAAAAAAAAAACCAAAAAACGATGCTGTACAGCCCAAAATAACAGTTTCGTGTACTCCAACCAACTAGCGCAACGTTCGTACCCATTGGCGAGGATTAGTGCCGTGGATGTCACGTGTCCCCGCTGGTCCATCTAGTTGAGAGGCACAGATCGCGCCTCTCGTCCTCTCATGGTCCAATATGTGTCGCGTCATGATTGGACGAACCTAAATAAATGGGCGCAATTTTTTTGTGGTTTTGTTTCCCACATGTAAAATTTCACCTTATGAATTTTTTATTTTATAATTTTAACTTTTATTCATCTTATGACTAATGTGTAGCAAATTTAAATTTATTCATCTCCTGAATTCCTTTAATATTTTTCTGGTGGTGTAAATTTAGAGGCTTGCACATAGACCTCAGGGACAATTTAAATTTAGCAGGGTGAAAACTAATTGTCGTCTCGTGATAATATTTGATTACCATTTAGTAGGGCTTAAATCCACTAAATAAGTCCTACTATACTCTAGAACTAAACTTATTTATTCAATAATTCCCAATCTATAATAAATGAATGATCAATCCTTATATTAAATATCGAAGAGAAGTAATATTAAAACTACAATCATTATACTTCTCACCATTTGTCCTTAAGTTCCCACCTCGCCTTTTTCGAATAATTCTGCAACATGAGAACATATTCTTCGTATCAATTCTAGTGACGAACACTTGAAATACTTTGGCCAGATTCCAAATTTTCCGAACACTTGCCAAAGACTCCATGTCAACTATTTTGTTCTCATTGCATTTTATGCAGTCACTCAATGTACGTAGACTATTGGTCACTTTACATGACCTCACTTTGAGTACATTAAATTAACGAACACTAGTGCACGAGTTCAAGACAATCTCAGGATTTAGAGTTATCGTCTAATCACAAAGAACTATTTATTTTTCATAGCAGTTAAGAAATAAACAATTCCGGTGGCCCAGCTCAATGTTCCAATCTTATTGACGAACAGTAACATGATACTTCTGAATCCCTATCCGCATGACCTAGACAAGCCATTTATGGTATCATGTTATAGTCTTATCACACAAGTTGTCCAGAACTTATGACCGACTACGAACTTACTTTGACAACATGTCACAATTTTGATTTAAGTCTATCCGTGGCTTAATCTTATTGACTACCTAAACCAAACTATGACATGTTGTATTGGACTATGTTTATCTCATGGAATGTTTTAGAAATAATCACATGTATATTTGACTCATAAACCACAATTAGACATAAAATAGATAAATAATTTTTTATTAATATTTAAATACAAATAATCGGGTTTTCAGAACACTAGTTTCAACAATTTTCCAATAGTCCTAAACCTAATTAGCCCTGCAATGCATAACCATCCCCTAGGGACATGTCAGCTCATTGACTATAACAATTTCAATACTAATGCCTCACTATTGACAAACCAACATCCATCCTCACAATCCTGCAAATAGCTTGACCTAAGAAAATAGTTAATTTATTCTAGGTCTTTTATTTTGAAATAATTGGACAGTTAAATCTTAATAGCTTATTACAATTCCACACCATTCTTAATCAGTAGAATGCATTACAAATACATCACTTAGAAAGTCACCACTTTCTAATTATGTCACTTGCACACCTATGGTTCATTAACCATTTGTCCAAACCCATAGGATTTGATAGTTGTCATTGAATCTGCTATTCAATGATCAAGATGCTAATTTAAGTCCAAAGATGGACTTCCTTAGTTTGCATATTTTATGCTCCTAATATTTGGCAATAAACTTGCCTGGTTGTATCATATACATATGTCCCTCAAGATGACCACTTAGAAATCGTCATCTTGACTTCCATTTGTCATATATCTTCATAATGAGACACAATGGACAAGAGTATCCTTATGGACTTAAGCATAGAAATTGGCAAGAAGGTCTCGTCATTGACAGTTCCTTCCTTTAGGGTACCCGTTGCCATTAATCTTTGCCTTAAAGGTCTCTACCTTTTCATCCACTCCTCTTAGTCTCTTGTAGATCCATTTAGATCCAATATAATAGATTTAATGCCTCTCAACGCCTCTACAAGTTCTCGGACTTTGTTAGAATACATTTACTCCAACTTAGCTCTCATTGCCATGATGCATGGTCTGCATCTCTATCCTTAAGAACTCCATTGCAGTCTAGAAGATCAGATTCACTATCATGCTCAACAATTAAGGCTGATCAAATGAATCTATTAGGAGCCCTGATCATCCTCCCACTACACTAAGGCTCCCGTGTTTTTTTAAGCACAATTTAAGATTAGCTTTAGTACACATCAAATGCATCAACCAAAACAAATTTGTATCATGCTGTTAAGACACAATATCTCATGTTGTAAAATTCTTTAATACAAGCTTACCATTACCCATTTATTAAACTTCTTGCATAACAAAACTTTTGGCATGCAAGATTGATTCATCATATGAATATTACCATATTTAATAACACATTATTGAACCTTTCTACAACACTTTGTGGTAAGGAAAAACTAAGAGCTCTCTTGAAATTCACCACCTTGATCTAATCAAAGTGACTTGAGTCATCAACTAAAAACCTTGATGAAATACTTAGAGCTTCCGCTCACTCCGACAATCATCAATTCACAGATACTTTATGAACAAGTTCAAGCAGCTTGGTAGCCCTATTGTCTTTACTCTTAAATAATATTTAAGTCAACGCTCATTCAAACATGATTGGCAGACTAGTTATCATTTTGAATCTAGTGATCCTAAAGACCACCTCAAGCCAGTCTTTGAATCATATTAGACTAATGTGACCTATGCTCAAATGCCACTAAGAGCAATATCTACTACAGGAAAATCTTCTTTTTCACGGTAATGCAGCCTAGCTTGTATTAGATATAGAATTGCGATTGAAAAAGTTTTAATTTAGAAAACTGTCTACCAATATACTGTTTTCTTTTAAATCAAATTTCTACAAGACCCGTATATGAAGATAGTTCATCAAAACTATGTTTCAGAAACTTGAAACATTTATTCTTAGTACTGAAATTGAAACTCTTTGTTGAACGTGAAATTTTCACATATTTTAAACAGTAGACCTCATAGTTAATTATTCATTAAAAATTGTGTATGATAAGTCAAGCTTAAATTGTCATAAGTGGGCATAAACGAATTGGAAGTGCATACTGCAAATGTAAAATGGGCTTAAATTCATGATAGTTAAAGTTTAAAGCAAGGTGGGCTTAAAATTAACCCATGGCATTAAAAATTGAAAAAAAATCAAACCCAAGTGAGGCCATGGATGGTGCAAAAAAATATATAAAAAAATAAATAAAAAAGATAAAAAAAAGGAGAAGAAAATCTCTGTTTGGTCAAAGTTTTAGAAAACAGAAAAAAAAAAAGGGGGTGTCACGTATGGGGGGAGGTTACCTCAACCACCCCCCCCCCCCCCCCCCCCCCCCCCCCCCCCCCCCCCCCCCCCCCCCCCCCAACCAAAATCTCCACTATCTCATGAAAGACGAGGGAGTTATTTTTCATTTTTTATTTTTTTTATTTTTTTTTGCTATAAAAAAGGAGAATGGGGGAGAAGAGGAGGGGGACTTTTTTTTTTTTTTTAAATTCTGATAGGAAGAGAGAGAGAGAACGAGAAAGGGAGAGAGAGAACAAGAAAGAGTAAAAAAATATTTGTTCTTACAAAATTTGCAAGAAACCTAGGTATTGATGCAACAACGTTCAATTCCCTTCGATTATCTTCTATTTCTTACTCTCAATTATATTTTCCCCACTCAAAAATTTTTATTTTCTCTACCCCATCTCAAATTGGTTTTACCTCCGTCAAGACAAAATTTTAATTTTATCTTTCTGATGGAATTCAAGAAAAATCCCATGTCTCTCTAATCTACGAAGAAGATTTAATTCTCTTCAAATTTTTAAACTCTATGTAAAAAAATCGTGAGAAGAGGAGATAAAAAAATTAGAGCAATGAAGAAGAAGAAGAAAAAATCAGAAAAAATTTAAAAAAAAGTAAGGAATAGAGAAAGAGGGGAAGAAGAAGAAGGAGAAAGAAGGGGGAACAGGAAGAAGAAGAAGAAAGAAAATATTTATTTATTTGTTCATTTTTTTCTTTTCTTTCTTCCAAATCAAATGCACAAAAATATTATCACGTCACTTCAAACCTAAAATGCTTTACCATGACAAAATCTAAAACAATTGATTGTTTTTTTTTTTTTTAAAAGTTATACCCACAGTGGATTCGAAAAGATCCGAGTTGGGTCAAAATTTGGACTCTAGCTGGTCCATGAATTTTAGCGGATCCAACAAATCACATGGACTCTAGCGGGTCAACGAATTCTAGCGGATCCAACAAATTACACGGATTCTAGCGGATCTAACAAATTATACGGACTATAACGGGTCTGTAGATTCTAACAGATTCAACAAATTATACGGACCCTAATAGGTCCACGAAACCTAACGGTTTCAAAATTTTAGTTTCAACTATTGGAATGGACTTTTCGAGTCTGTGAAATTTAACGGCTCCAATTAAACGCAACAGAATTCGTAAAATTTCCTCAACAATTTCGTTAAAAAAAATAAAAAAAACCTTTTTTTTAAAAAAAAATCAAATTAAAAGAGAAGGGGCCAACGACACTGTACCATACCCTCCCCAAATAAAATTATTTATTTTTTTCCTTCTCTTTTGACATTTTAAAAAAAAAGAAAAGAAAAAAAGAGAAAAAATTTGGAATAAAAAAAGGGTTGCAGTAAAAATTTCAAATGTTCAAAATAAAATTAAAGCATTTTTTGATGTTCTTTTAAGAACTACGTTGACTTGATCCCAAAAAGGATACGTAGGAAACTCAAGATTATATAACGGGTGCAGTCACAATTAAAATATATATATATATCAGACCAGACTCCGGTGGTTTGACTAAGAACAACCTAAAATTAAGGTTGGTTTGACCAGGATACAAAATGAAATAAAAGAACTTGAGCTCGAAGTTCAAAGGAAAAAAAAGGAATGAATTGGGATCCAACACCTCTAAATTAAAACCAACATAAAGTTGAACTATGAATGGCTTGATCCCTTGAAGGGGTACGTAGGCAACCAAATTCAGATGCATCCCAAATAAAAAAATAAATTCTTTTTCTCTCGTGGGATTAATATCAAGTCAACAATCTAGTTAGTTGACTCAATTAGATTTGACTCTGGTAACTTAAACCAAATAACTTCTATGTCCAATCCAAAACAAAACACCTCTAATGTCCGGTCCCAGTTCAAAATGACTTCCATCTCGAAACCAAGACTCCTATATCAAACCTAAGCCCAAATTAAATTTCATTTTGTACCCAAATATAAATTTACTGATATCGAGCTCAAACTCCAAATAACATGAACCTCAAATTGACTTTCATGTCACATTTAAACTTAAAGTGACTTCCATGTCACACTTAAATTCAACTTAATGTCAAATTCAAATTCAAAAGAGTTTCCATGTCAAATCAAATTTAAATTCAAAACCAAACTCTTAAGTCAAGCTGACTTCTTTGTCAAGTCCAAATTCTACATCAATTTCAAATCCTAAACGTCAAACCAAAGTCAAAATGTCTTCCAAATTAAACTCAAATTTAAAAGACATCTTAGTCAGTTGTAAGCCCGAGTCAAACCCCGAATCCAAATTAATTCCAAGTCAAATTCCAATTCAGATAAATTTCAAGTCAAATCCTAATCCAAATAAATTCCAAGTTAAACCCCAATGTAAACAAATTCCAAGTCAAACGCTAATCAAAATAATTTCCAAGTCAAACCTTGATGTAAAAAAAAAATGACTTCCCTGTCAAACTGAAACTCGAGACTACTTTCAAGTCAAATAAATGGAGATTGCATCCAAATCTGAACCTAAATCAAAATTACCTCCTGACCAAACCAAAAATCCAAATTCCAAATCAAGACTAAGTTTCCAAGTCAAACTTAAACCCAAGCTAAACTCCAATCGAAAAAGACTTCCAAGTCAAACCTAAATCCAAAATACTTTTTGAGTCAAATCCAAGTACAAATGACTCCTAAGTCAAGACTAAAGCCAAATAACCTTCAAGTTGAACCTTCCAAAATATAAATCAACCTAAAATGTCTCCCATTGACTTAAATCAATTAATCGGCTAGTCACCTCGTTGATTGATTGAAATTTAAACATATCAACAGTCGGAATCAAAGGGTATTCTCCTATGGAAGATGTAATTAAGGGTGTACATCACCTTGAATAGGGTCGTTTTCTAAATTAATAAAACCTATGTACACCTTGTATATAGGGAAATTCATGTTCTACAAATTTCATATTTTTGCTCAACACTCTTGTACTACCTTAAAGTGAAGGATACAACTTGCCATCTATGCTTCTTGCAGAAACAATTGGTTGATCTGTAGTCCACCAGGACACTAGTGGACTTCCAACTAATCTCGATTATAGACAACAAGACATCGAATACCTTGTTCTGATGGCTTTCAAACCCCGCCAACATGAATAGATGAGTTTCTAAGCAACTCCTTCTAAATCTTAGTACCCATGACACCCTTTTTCTCACTCATTGTACCATCATCAGTTCAGACAATGAGTAATCGCCATTAATCGATGCATACTAAATTGATTGAAGGACCTTGATATCCAAATTCGGATCATATCCTGTTGAGATTAGCTATCAATATCTGTTTCAAGAATTCAAGTTCAATTGAAAGAGCTATTATCTCTATGATACACTGTTGGATTGAAAATCCTTTACACTGTTGGGACGTATTTCAAAAATATTCCCAAAGTTAATCAAATTAACATCAGTGAAACGATTGAAAATTTTTAATTTTAAACCTACTAGCTATTTAGAATTCCTAATTCAGAATCTAAAGTTTTAAAATTCCCAATTTTAAACCTACAGGCCTCTACTTTAATACATTCATAACAATAACATAAATAACTCGTATAATAAAATACTGTAAATAAATAGAAAAGCGAGAAACTAAAAGAAAAGGAAAGAAGAATACCGGGATATAGACCGCAGTGTCGCTCCAATAAATCACCGAGACCGTGAGACCTTCTACATAATCTCCTCTGAACACCTGATGTCTGGGCTCCAAAAAATATTAACTAGAGAAAATTTTCAATGAAAATTTCTCCTCTTTTTAGTTCTCCCAAAGTCAACACTTTCAGAAAACTATTTAATTTTGATTGATTAATTCAATTGCTAAGCCATAATTCTAGGACCCCTATTTATAATATGCCACTGGGATGAAAAAATAGGAAATTTTCGATGTTAGATGGGTTTAAACTAACAAAAATGACGTCATTTTAGTGCAGGGGGCCCCGTGGCTTTTGACGCTTCACAAGTGCCACATGGCAGCTCAGGATGTCCACACCTATAGGCCCGGATCACCTGCATTGTGTATCCCTGAGCGTGCCATGTGGAACGCTCCCATTGGTCCGGGCCCGAAGACGCAGATCGGAATGTTAAAAGCACCAGCACGCAACACTGGTGGGTCCGCTACTCTGCTCGCTGATAAAGACCTTTTCTTTTGCCCTGCAAGTAAAAATTTATCTAGTGAATTTTATTTTAACAAAATAATTTTTGTTTTATATTTTTTAATTTTATTCATCTAATAAATAATGTTTAGCAAAATTAAATTTATTCATCTCATGAATTCTTTAATATTTTTCTGTGGTACAAAATTAGAGGCTTGCGCATGGACCTTAGAGATAATTTGAATATAGCTCCAAATGGGTCAAAACTCATTATCATCTCATGATAATATATGATTACCATTTAATAGGACCTAATTCCACAAAGGAGGGTGCTAGTGCTGCAATTCGTAGGGATGAGTATGGGAGCTGGGTCTTTTGTAACGCTTGGTCCGAAGTCAAAGATGGTTCCATTGAGGCCGTGTTTGGGTTTGATTCGAGTCCTACAAAAGAATCGTAGAACATGCTTCTAGAAACCAAGGGGATAGCAAGTGATTTTATTGTTTGACGTTTTCATAGCATTAAAAGAATTGCTAGAGAGAGAGTTGTTAGAGATCAACCTTCTCCTTTTGCGACAGAGTTAGGGTCCACTTTTGTGGTCACTCCACCTTCTTTGGTTCTTGATGAGGATTCGGGATGATTGCGGATGAATTTGATGGGTTTACTGCAGTTGTCCCAGAACAACTTCCTTGCCAATTATGAATATTGTTACGCTCGGGATAGAACTTCAAGCGTAAACTAAGTAAAATGAGGATAGGTTGAGAATATGAGATGAGATAGAAGGGAAATTTAAGATGAGAAAGTAGAGTTTAGAGTTAAATGAGAGAAAGAAGGGAAAAGGAGATGAGAAAGAGAAGTAGAATCTCAGTTGAGATTAATATTTCAGATATTTCAGTGAATGGTTTCAATTACAGCTAAATGATCTATTTATAAGTAAAACAACAAGCTATTACATTGTATCTAGACTAACTACTTAGAAGCATCTAGAATTAACTAACACTTATTTGAATTATTATTGTATTTGGCGCCAAACAACAGCAATTAACAGCAGCAGAGAATGCAGCATCAGCATGCAGCAACACGTGATGCAGAACAGCAGTGCAACAGACCAGCTGTAACAGAATTTAACAGATTTTAATTGAATTTCAATTAATAACAACCTTTCCGCCAATTTAAACTCATGCCTCGGATTCTCGGTTTGTAACATTCCCTTCCCCTTGAAAACATTCTTGTCCTTAAGAATGAAAGAGAATGAGACTTGAAATCACTTCTTGAGGTAGAGGTAGAAATTGAAGTTGATGGTGATGAACTCTAAGAACTTCTGAGATTGCATTAAACTTGCAGCTGGACTGGGAAAGAACAGCTAATGAGAGCTTGTTACTGCAATACAACTTGGTGAACAATTCACAAATATCCTCCCAATAGCATAGCTTCATGATAGGGACCCTATTAATCAAAACTCCTTTCAAGAAAAGAGATAGATCATGCCGAACTTGCCGATCAGCATGCCGAAATTGCAATTCAGCTACTGGAATTGGATCTTGAGGATTAACACCAGCTGTTTGAGGTTGAACTTGAGGTTTAGCCGACACATTAAAAATTTCAGGTCCATCATGAGTCGTTCCTTCAGCCACTGCAGGTCCTACAGCCACATTAAGAACACATGATTGTAACTCTGCAGGAGATCGGTTCATCAGCAACGAACTGGCAAGAATCAAAGGCTCAAGAACTGAAGACACATTTTGCCTCCTAAACAGGACTTTGAATTTCAGTGAACCTTCCCTCAATGTCCTGAGATTGATGATCTAACCAGTCTGGGATCCTATCCTCGATCACTTGAGCTTCCTGATTCATACCTTCAGTTAGCTTTTCTTCCTCACCTTGCAATTGTTGAGACACAAGATTCTCATTGCCTCGATCATTTTCTCCTTGTTTATTAACTTGATCTTGCAAATGTACAAACTTATCTTCAATTTGTTGTAACCGATCCTCCTTACTTGCGTCTCTTTCTAAGAATAACCTCAACATTTGCTGAATGCTATCATTTTACTGCCTGATCTCGGCCATTTGCTGATCGAATTTAGTACTCAGCAGCTCAACCTTGTCAGTAAGCTCCTGATGGTTATTAATCGATGCACCAGCCGCCTCTGCATATGTTGGATTTGCTGCTGCATGAGCAGCCACAGCTCGTGTAAGAACACCACCGGAAGACACCAATGCATTGGAGTCCATTCTTGAACTTCACAACCGAAACTGACTAATGCTGATCGGATCGATCTGGTCAGGTTGCTTCGCTGCAGAATATTGAGCTGAACAATATGAATGTTGCTGAACAAACAACTCAATTCACTGCAATGTTGTCCTCTGAAATTCCAAATCAATTTGTCGAGCAAAATCTGATCGATTGAACTGAACTTGAGCAATGCTTGTACTGTAATCTGCACCGGATCAACACCTTCCGCACTGGATTTGATCTTCACTTCCAACCGCAACTTGATTTCAGCGTAATTTAGTTTGTAAAGCTTGATCAGATCTAGGCTCGAGTTTCCTGCAGCACTACCTGCACTAATTTTGATTTCTGATTTTTTTTTTTTAAATTTTGATTACGCACTCGATCGGAACGAGGCTCTGATACCAATTGTTACGCTCGGGATAGAACCTCAAGCGTAAACTAAGTAAAATGAGGATAGGTTGAGAATATGAGATGAGATAGAAGGGAAATTTAAGATGAGAAAGTAGAGTTTAGAGTTAGATGAGAGAAAGAAGGGAAAAGGAGATGAGAAAGAGAAGTAGAATCTCAATTGAGATTAATATTTCAGATATTTCATTGAATGGTTTCAATTACAGCCAAATGATCTATTTATAAGCAAAACAACAAGCCATTACATTGTATCTGGACTAACTACTTAGAAGCATCTAGAATTAACTAACACTTATTTGAATTATTATTGTATTTGACGCCAAACAACAGCAATTAACAGCAGCAGAGAACACAGCATCAGCACGTAGCCACACGTGATGCAGAACAGCACACAGATTTTAACTGAATTTCAATTAATAACAACCTTTCCGCCAATTTAAACTCATGCCTCGGATTCTCGATTTGTAACATATTATCTGTTGGAACTGTCGGGGTTGTGGCCAAGCCCAGAAAGCTTGAGCTCTTTGTGAGCTCAACAATCGTTTTAGGCTGTGTCTCTTATTCATTATGGAGACAAAACAAAAGGAGGAGAAAATGAAGAAGATCACAGTTCAGTTGGAATTCTTAAGTTGGATTTGTGTCAATCCTATTGGGTTGGGTGGTGGCCTCACTTTGTTTTGGATGGATGCTGTTAATGTGGTAATTCCAAAGTCCTCTGATCAATTTATTATGATTTGGGTGGACAATCCCGCATCTGCGAAAACATGGACACAAGTTCCAATCTAGCAAAACATAGGGATTTTTGGCTATATGGAAGAGGAATTCAGTGGGATTCGCTGCATATTTGCTATAGCCGGAGATTTTAATGCGATTTCTCTCTCATCAGATAAGCTTAGTGTTGTGCCCGCTTCAATCTCTCGGTTGTGTTGGCTCCAAAATTTTTATGATTCATGCAGTCGTATTGGGCTTGACTCCAAGGAATTTTGTAACTCGTGGTCCAATCATCAGGGTGGTATATGCCATGCGAAAGAAAAGTTGGATAAAATTGCTTGTAATGGTTCTTGGATTTCTATCTTTCCTAATGTCTAGGTTAAACTTCTCCCAGCGATCGAATCTGATCACTCTCGTCTTCTTATCTCCTTGGAGGGTGAAAAGTGGAAATCCAAACACTGCTTTAAATTCGAATCGAAATGGCTGCCACACTTGGATTGTGTGTCTTCAATTTAGAAGGGATGGAGGATTTCCCCTCATCAAGGAGGTGTGTACGGCCTTAAGTCCAAGCTTACCCACTGCCGGTCTTCCCTTACGAATTGTAGTAAAGATCAAAGACGTGACACTGTTGGGGAAGTAGACTGAATATCTAGCAGACTTATCGAGATTCAAAGTAAAGCCTCACTGCCATGCGATAGAAGGGAGGAAGATGATTTATTGTCGTAGCTTAACTTAATTAAAAAAGAAGAAGAACACTATTGGAAACAAAGATCAAAAATCAATTGGCTATCACTAGATGATAAAAATACCTGACTCTTTCATGCTTCAACCCTTGTTTGGAGATCCTGTAATCATATATTGAGACTTAAAGGCCCCAATGATTGCTGGGTGGAGGATGAGGTAGAAATTCAGAACTTAGTTTTTGATCACTTCAAGTTAGTTTATGCTGCCTTTGATTGCTTTGGGCTGGAGGAAGCCTTGCGTGTAGTTCCTCACATAGTTTCTTTAAAGGCTAATACAGCTCTTGTTTCTCGGGTTTCGGCCACAGAAATTAAGCAATGGATCAGCTTGGTAGCTTTAAAGCACCTAGCCCGAATGGCTTCTCAGGTATCTTTTACAAAAAATTCTGGGATATAGTGGGTAATGATTTATGCGAGGCTATGTATGCTTTCTTTGAGTCCGGGTCACTTTTGGATTCCTTTAACTTCACTAACCTCACTCTTATCCCAAAAGTCCAGAACCCTGGATTTGTCTCGCAATCCCATCTTATAAGCCTTTGCAACTTTATTTACAAGATTATCTCTAAAATTATCACAAATAGACTCAAGCCCCTTCTTCCCTCCCTAATCTGGCCAGTTAAAGTTGCTTTTGTTCATAAAAGATGAATCCAAGACTATATTATTATAGCCCGTGAAGTCTTTCACATGCTGAAGAGGAAAGAAAAGGGTAAATCTCCATTCGTTAGCCGTTAAAATTGACCTTTCGAAAGCTTATGACCAAGTAAATTGGGACTGCTTGGAAGCCCTGCTGCTTAGGTTTGGTTTTGTTCCTACTTTTTTGTCTTGGATATGACCTATGTTCGTTCAGTGTATGTTAGCCAGGTGGTTAATGGGGTTAATTTATAGTCCTTTCGCATTTCTAAAGGATTACGGCAAGGAGATCCTCTCTCTCCTTACCTCTTTATTCTGATTATGGAACTTTTTTCGAGATTGATTGAGAGTGCGGTTGATGTGGGTCGGTGGCGTCCTTTCCGTATTTTGCCTCATGCCCCTTCTCTTTCTCACTTATAATTTGCAGATGACTGCCTTCTATTTTGTGAGGCTAATTTTGAGGTTTTTCATGAGGTCAAGAGAGTTGTTAGTTTGTTTTGTGGTGCATCAAGGAAAATAATTAACTTCAATAAGTCAGTAGCTTACTTCTCTTCTAATTCGTCTCGTGATCTTATAATTCCATTCTCCAAGAGCTTGGGGTTTCGGCCTTGCGGCTCGAGGATAATTATCTCGGCATCCAGTTGATTTGGGGCCAGGACAAGAAGCATGCTCTGGGTTATTTGATTGATCATATTCGGAGAAAAGTGAAAGGTTGGAAATCCTCTCTTCTCTCTTATGTGGGCCAGGAAATCCTTATAAAGTCGGTTCTAACTGCTATCCCCCAATACGTTTTCCATTGCTTTTTTATTCCAAAACCCTTCTCTAGGAAAATTAATGGTCTCATTGCAAAATTTTGGTGGAGGGGGGAATTGGATCATGTGAACCATATTCATTGGGCCGAAATGGAATAAAATTGCGCATCCGAAGGGCCTTGGTGGTTTAGGATTTAGAGAAATGGAGGGGATGAATTTAGCTTTAATAGCTAATCAAGCATGGAGGACTATTGAGGACCCTAATGCCTTTTAGGTCCAAATCTTGACAAGGCTCTATTTCCAGGATGGCAATTTTCTTAAGGCTTCAATTGGTTTTAGACCTTCTTGGTTTTGGCATAGTATGATTGAGGGTCGTAACTTTCTTAAGAAGGGTCTTATATGGAACATTCACAATGGTAGGAGGGTTAGAATTTGGAAGGTTGATTTGATCCCGAATGTGTCATTTTCTTCTAATGAGCATGGCTTCCAAGTTGGTCCTTTGAAGCTGCAAGTTTGGGCAGATCGGGTCGGGTGTGTCATAGGGTTTTGGATCGTATCTTCCTGACTTCTAGCTCTTGGAATTCTAATTTGCTCCGTTTGTTGTTTTCAAGACCGGTGGTTGAGTCTATCTGAGCTATCCCGATTTCCAATCCTAGTGTTGAAGATTGTTTGATTTGAAAATGGGATAGCAAGGGTGTCTACCATGCCAAATAAGGTTATGCATTGTGGTGTCGGTTTGGGATTCATGATGACAGAAGACTCCATGCTTCCCCTTCGGCCTTCCCGCAAAAGAAATGTTTGAGTCGTAATTGGAATGCCCCAGTTCCTCCTCTTGTGATTTTTTTTTTTTTTTTTAAAGATGCTTTGTTTTGCCTCCAAAGTCAATTTGGCAAAGAGAGTTTCTAGTATCTCTAATTTGTGCCCAAGGTGTATGAACAAACTAGAAACTAATGACCATTTATCTTTTTATGCCCTTTTGCTAAGGTGGTATGGTTCTCCTCCGAGATTGGTGTTAAGCCCGATGATGTAGGTTTTAGAAGATTTCCCTGGTGGTGGGCGAGTGTTGCGTCATCCTTTTTCGATGAAGACCTTATTTTATCAAAGGTTATTTTCAATTGTTGGTGGTTGTGGAAATCTCGTTGCAAGCTCGTTTTTTAAGGAAGATCAGACGATCCCCGGTGGGTGGCGTCTAAAGCAGTGACTGAGGCGTGTGAATTTGCTTCAATCCAGGAGGGCGCTGGCATTGCTCATCCTTCAGGTATCCAAAATCCTTTTGGTAGGTAGTGCCATCCCCTATAGGGCTGGTTAAATTAAACTCAGATGCAAGCTAGACTGATGGCTCTAAACAAGTAGGCTTTACGGTTGTTGCGCGGAATGATAGGGCAGTAGTGGTTTCGAGTTGGTGTGGTTTCGGGTTTGCTTTGTCAGCAAGAGGTGCTGAATGTCTTGCTATCCGCGATGCCCTCTCTCTGGCAATTCGCTTTGGGTACTCTTCTCTCATTATTGAATCTGACTGCCTGGAAGTTATTAACACTCTTCAGAGTAATTCTCCCCCATTCTTGGACATTGCTGCGACTGTTTTGCTATTAGATTTTTGATTCGCTCTTTCAGTTCTTGTTCTTTTGTTTGGTGTCTGAGAAATTATAATGTTTTAGCCCATAAAGTGGCAAGGTTACATAGTTTGGGAGCTTGTTCCAATGATGGGGTTTTTCAACCCCCTCCCTCAATCTTGTGAATTACTGTAAATGACGCTAAGCAACTTCATTGCCTTCGGGCATTTTCCAAAAAAACAAATTTCTACTAAATAAATCGTACTGCACTCTAAAGTTCAATTATTTATTCGATAATTCCCAATTTGTAATAATTGAACGATAAACCCCTCTATCTGATATCCGTGAAAGTAATAATTAAAACTACCATCATTATACTTCTCGCCGCCTCTCCTTAAGTTCCCGACTCGCCCATGTCGAATAATTCTATGACATGAGAACATATTCTTTGTACCAATTTCAAAGACGAGCACTAGGAATACCTTGGCCAAATTCTTAATTTTTCGAACACTTGCGAATCTACTTAAGATGACAACTGTATCTCATAAGAGACCGTGGACTCCATATTGGCTATTTTGTTCTCGCTATATTTCATGCAATCACCCAAAGTACATAGACTATTGGCCACTTCATAGGACCTCACTTTGAGTACATGAAAGTGGCGAACACTATGTGCACGAGTTCAAGACAATTTCAGGATTCAGAGTTATCGCCTAATCATAAAGAACTATTTATTTCTAATAGCAGTTAAGAAATAAATAATTCCGGTGGTCCAACTCAATGTTCCAATCTTATTGACGAACAATAACTATGATGCTTCTAGATCCCTATTCATATAACCTAGACAAGACATCTATGGTATCATGTTATAGTCTTATCAGACAAGTTATCCAGAACTCATCACTGACTATGAACTTACTTTGACAACATGTCACAATTTTTATTTAAGTCTATCGATGACTCAATCTCATTAACCACTTAAACCAAACTATGACATGTCACAATGGACTACGTCCATCTCATGGAACCTCTTAAAAATAATCACATGCAAATTTGATTCGTAAACTATAATCTGACATAAAGTAGATAAAACAATTTTATTAATTATTATTTAAACATAAGTAATTGGGTTTTCTGGACATTGGTTCCAACAATCTCCCACTTGTTCTAAACCCAACTATCTCCTATGGACCTGTCAACTCATAGACTATAAAAATTTCAATACAAATGCCTCCCTGTCACATCCTTTTGCTCACACATTATAGAATTATATGAAGCTTCCGAAGTTAATAAGCTTAGTTCATAACTTCTTAAGTTATTAACTACCCAGCTTCTATAGTGAACTAAGCAATACTAGATCGCTTTACACTTTACCATCTAATGACTCCCACTCCTAGGGTAAATATAAATTTTAGTGTCAAACATCAAGAATCCTTAAAATCATGTGTAACCTATAACAAACCAACAAACTTTCCCACAATCTCACAAAAGCTCAACCTAAGAACATAATTGATTCATCCTAGGTCTTTTTATTTTTGAAATAATTGGACAGTCAAATCTTTAACAGCTTTTTGCAATTCTACACCATTCTTAATAAGTAGAATGCATTCCAAATAAATCACTTAGAAAGTTGCTACTTTCTTATTATGTCACTTGCACTCCTATGGTTCATTAACCATTTGACAAAACCCATAGGATTCGATGATTGTCATCGAATCTGCTATTCAATGATCAAGATGCTAATTTAAGTCCATAAATGGACTTCCTCAATTTGCATACCACATGCTCCTGATATTTGGCAATAAACCTGTCTAATTGTATCATATACATATGTTCCTTAAGATGACGATCCAAAAACCGTCGTCTTGACTTGCATTTGACATATCTCATCATAATGAGATACCATACACAATAGTATCCTTATGGACTTTAGAAATTGGCTAGAAAGTCTAGAAATTGGCTAGAAAGTCCAATCATAGATGATTCCTTCCTTTAGGGTATAACCCATAGCCATCTATCTTTGCGTTTAAGGTCTCGACCTCCTTATCCACTCCCTATCATTTTTAGATCCATTTAGATCCAATTTAATGGATTCAATGCCCTTCGGCGCCTCTACAAGTTCCTAGACTTTGTTAGAATACATTTACTCCAACTTAGCTCTTATTGCCATGATGCATTAGCCTACATATCTATCCTTAAGAGCCCCATTGCAATCTAGAGGATCAGATTCATTATCATGTTCAACCATTAAGGCTGATTAAAAGAATCTATCAGATGCCCTAATCATCCTCCCACTACACTAAGGCTCCCGTGTATTGGCAAGGAAATTTAAAATAAGCTTTAGTACACATCAAATGCATCAACAAAATCAAAGTTGTATCATGATATTAAAACACGGTATCTCATATCATCAAATTCTTTAACACAAGCTTACCATTACCCATTTATTAAACTTCCTGCATAACCAACCTTTTGGTGCAAGATACATTCGTCATATGAACCTTACCATATTCAATAATACATTATTAATCATTTCTACAACACTTTGCAGTAAGGAAGAACTAAGAGCTCTCCTGAAATCCATCACCTTGATCTAATCGAAGTGACTTAGGTCATCAGCTAAAAAACTTGATGAAATACTTATAGCTTCCGCTCGCTCGAACAATCATCAATTCACAAACATTTTGTGAACAAGTTCAAGCAATTTAGTGGCTTTATTACCTTTACTCTTAAACACTCTTAAGTCACCACTAATTCAAACATGATTGGCAAACTAGTTATCATTTTGAATCTAGCGATCCTAAAGACCATCTCAAACCAGTCTTTGAATCACATTAGACTAATGTGACCTAAGCCCAAGTGCCACTAAGAGTTATATCTACTTTAGGAAAATATTCTTTTCATGGTAATGCAGCCTAGCTTGTATTAGTCATGGGACTGCCACTAACATAGTTTTTACTTAGAAATCTATCTACCAATATACATTTTAAATAAATAATTTATTTATATAGAATTCGGTTTATTTTCCAAAATTACTGAAAAAAATTTTATAAACAAAATTAGAAATAGAAATAAATTTCTACAAGACTGGTATATGCAGATAGTTTATCAAAATCAAAACTATGTTATGAAGATAGTTTATCAAAATCAAAACTATGTTCAAAAAACTTAAACCATTAATTCTAGGTGCCAAAACTAAAATTCTTGTACCACATTCAAGCAAAGGATACAATTTGTCATCTATAAGCTTCCTACCTTACTTAAAACTCCACGACTCCTTGCAGATTCGACTGCTTGATCTTCGGTCCACCAGGACACCGGTGGACTACCAACTGATCTCAATTACTATCAATAAGATATCGAATACCTTGTTCTAATGGCTTTCAAACCTTGGGAACAAGAATAAATGAGTTTCGAGGCAACTTCTAAATTTTTTTGACCAGTCCTTTTTTTTGAATTTACCCTTTAGAGATTCCTAGTTCCATAAGATGAGTGCTCCCACTAAGTAGACTTTCAATCGTTGTCTTAATTGATGAAAGTACCTCGATAGGCAAATCAGGATCAGAATTTGTTGAGATTGGCTATCAATATCTGCGTCAAGAATTCCAGTTTAATTAAAGAAGCTATCATCTCTATGACACCAAAGAGGGCACCAACACGCTGTCACCGGATCCCATTAGAACTCCAAAGTTAAGCATGCTTGGGCGAGAGTAGTACCAGGATGGGTGACCTCAATGAGAAGTCCTCACCCTCAGGTTGGGGGCACTGGGAAACAGCCTCTCTTCAGGTTAACACCCTGAACAAGGAAGGCTGCGACATCTGTCCCCCCCAGACCCTGTGTAGGCGGGAGCCCTTATGACACTGTATGTTTCTTCTTTTATCATCTCTATGACAAGCTCTTGAACTGAAAATCCTTAACACATTCTAGTGTCAATAATTTTTTTAAAAGGTGTTCTAATACTACCTAATATCCCATCAAACATTTTTCTCAGAAATTAGGCATCTCTACTACATTTTATTTTCCAAGTATAATACATTCGATACTAATGTTCGAATCTAGCACCCTACTAACTAGTTAGCCTAGGCCACTGTTCAAAAATATTCTTTCAACTTAGTAGATGTTTTAGCAGTAAACTAGAGAACTACGAGCATTCTTATGTAAGGAACATATATTTACTAGTTAGCTTAAGAGGACATCAGTATTGTCACAACGCATTATAAAATTTAAAAAATAAGCAATCTAAAAAATAAAGCTGTAAACAAGTCACATAACATACATAGACATATTTCATTATTTTCGCAAACAATCAAGTGTGAAGTTCACAATCCCATACTAAAACGTATGCCGTGGTGTCCCAACCAAACTACCCAATACTCCCTGGCAATGGGGCCGAATCGAGATATCAGTAAGGTGAGAAATTTTCTCAATTAATTTCGTTTTCTTGTGAACTCTTACTAAATTAAATTAACATATCACTTTACCCTTAGCCTCTAATGTCATATGTGACAGAGCTCCTCAGGGAGGTTAACGTAGTACCCAAAATCAAGTGTATGCTGCTATCTAGATATCCATATAAGTCCACAAAGTAGTCCATGGAAACGGGGTTGCATCTATTTTCCTGCACCTCAGCCTATCTCTAAGAGGTCTAACCTTGTACACTGCAAATGAGTGCCCTTCACAGGGAGTAGCATCCATCTACTATATTGTTAGACCAGTAACGGAGGACGTGAAAATCATAGAAATTCTCTCCCACTTGATATTTGAGTAAGTGAAAATTCTAATTGCTTTAGACAACAAAACAGAGCATGAAATCCACCTAACCATTCCCTGATGTATGCAATGATGACTTAACTAATCTACCCGCTACTCTTTGGCAGCGAAGTCGTATCGTGTTATCAGATAGGTGAGAACTATTCTCAATTAAAATGTTTCCTAAATATAATTAACTCACCATTCTTCTTTGACCTCTAAGATAATATCATGGCGCTCCTTGTATACTATCCTATTTAAGTGTGTACCATTGCCAAGACTTTGGTACAAGAGGCTCCACGGCAGTGTGGCCGCACTTGTTTTCCCATACCTCAATCCACCTTGTAGAAGTCTAATCATGCACACCGCAAATAAAACACCCTCCTTAGGGAGTAACGCTTATCCCATATATTGTTAGACTAGCTATGGAGGCCGTGAGAATTCAACTCCTGAACCTCACCCCTACTTGACATTTTCAATAGTGGATCATTCTTTTAGTCTTATTTATCTCATAGTCACTATCAGAATCATATTCTGAAATTTTATTTAGCTATTAAATAATTCCTAATCATATTAGGTTGCCCATTTATTATTATAATTATTATTTATTTATTTAACACTAATCTTCTTAGGCATTACACAAAATATTTTTCTTTCCAAATGATTCAACCATTGAATTAGTAGACCTATCTGGAAATGCTCCCACCTGAGTTTTATAAACTAGTGATACTTAATTCATTTAAATGGCATTTCCAACTACATTATCTTATAGTATGCATTAGAATCACACTCTAAAGTTAAATTAACTTAGTAATAACATTAATTGAATGTTACTATTTATTAAAACTGTACTGATGTCTGCACATCACAAAAACAATTTTTAAGTGAGACGTCAACTGACTGCATCACTGATGTCAGCATCATATTTTTTAATTATTTTTTATTATTATTATTTTCAAATTATTGATTCTAATCTCATTAGATCAATAATTAAATCTGAATATCTAATCATATTAGATATTCAAAGCATCTAATCTTATTAGAACTTATCTTATCTAATCTTATTAGAATAAAGTAATTTTAAAATCTAATCAGATATTTAAAATCATATCTAAAATAAATTTTTTGAAAGTCATAATTTATGGGCCTGAATTAACCTTTAATTCAACCGGTGTTTAAAATAGTTTGAAACTGAATCAACAATTCAAACTGTTATTAAACAATTTTAATAACACTTTCATGTTTTTCCTTTTCTTTTAATAAAATCTCTATTTTATTTATATAAATCTATTTATTTCAATTTTTTATGCCTATTGTGTTCATTAAGAATGTAATTAGAGGCTGCCTTTGATACCAATTATTGGGACGTATTTTAAAAATATTCCCTAATTTAATCGAATTAGCGACAGCGAAATGATTTAAAATTTCAAATTTTAAACCTACTAGCGACTTAGAATTCCTAATTTTAAATCTTTGGGCCTCTACTCTAATACATTCATAATAATAATATAAATAACTAGCATAATAAAATACTGTAAATAAATAGAAAAGCGAAAAACTAAAGGAAAAGGAAAGAAGAATACCTGGATGTATACTGCAGTGTCACTCCAAGAAATCAACGAGACCGTGAGACCTTCTACGCAATCTTCTCTGAACACCCAGAGTGTGGGCTCTAAAAAATATTAACTAAAGGAAAATTTTCAACGAAAATTTCTCCTTTTTTAATTCTCCAAAAGTAAACACTTCTAGAAAACTATTTAATTTTGATTGATTAATTCAATTACTAAACAATAATTCCAAAACTCCTATTTATAATAGGCTATTTGGACGAAAAAATAGAAAATGTTGATGTGGATGCATTTCAACTAATAAAAATGACGTCGTTTTAGGGGCCGCGCCTTTTGACACGTCACAGCTACCACGTGGCAGCTAAAGACTGGTCCATGCCTGTTGCACACTCCCATTGGTCTGCGCGCATAAGTTGATCCGCTGTGATGCACGCGGACAACGACTCGTTATTTTTTTCCTACAAGTAAAAATTTATCTTATGAATTTTATTTTAACAAAATAATTTTATTTGATATTTTTTAATTTTATTCATCTGATGACTAATATTTAGCAAAATTAAATTTACTTATCTCGTGAATTTTTTAATATTTTGTTGATGGTGCAAAATTAGAGGCTTACACAGGGAGCTCGGGGACAATTTAAATATAGCTTCAAATGGGTCAAAACATATTATCATCTCATGATAATATTTGATTACCATTTAATAGGACTTAATTTCACTAAATAAATTCTACTACACTCCAGAGTTAAATTATATATTCGATAATTCTCAATTTGTAATAATTGAATGATTAACCCCTCTATCTAATATCCATGAGAAGTAATAATTAAAACTCCCATCATTATACTTCTCACTGCTTCTCCCCAAGTTCCTGACTCGCATTTTTCGAATAATTCTATGACACGAGAACATGTTCTTCGTATCAATTCCAGTGATGAACACTAGGAATACTTTGGCCAAAGATTATGAATTTTTCGAACACTTTTGAATCTACTTAAGGGGACATCTGTATTTCATAAGAGACTATAGACTCCATGTTGGCTATTTTGTTCCCGCTACATTTCATGCAGTCACCCAACGTATGTAGACTATTGGCCACTTTATAGGACCTCACTTTGAGTATATTAAAGTGGCAAACACTACGTGCATGAGTTCAAGACAATCTCAGGATTTGGAGTTATCGCCTAATCCAAAGAACTATTTAGTTCTGATAGCAGTTAAGAAATAAAACAATTCTGATGGTCCAGCTCAATATTCCAATCTTATTGACGAACCCTAATTATGATACTTCTGGATCCCGATCTATATGACCTAAACAAGCCATCTAAGTTATCATGCTATAGTCTTATCAGACAAGTTATCAAGAACTCATCACTGACTATGAACTTACTTTGACAACATGTCACAATTTTGATTTAAGTCTATTCGTGGCTCAATCTCATTAGCCACTTAAACCAAACTATGACATGTCACAATGGACTACGTCCATCTCATGGAACATTTTAGAAACAACCACATGCATATTTGACCCGTAAACCATAATCGAACATAAAATAGAAGGTTATTTATACCAAAGGTCCCTATACTATACTCATTGATTGAATTTAGTCCTTGTATTTTTAATTGTGTCAATTTAGTCCTTGTACAATTCATATTGTGTCAATTTAGTCCTTGAAGTAAAAATTGTGTTAAGTTTTTAATAAAATTTTTAATGATTTACCCATGAATTTGGTAAAATTGAGTCGATGAGTGGATTTATAATGTGTTACTTGCATATAACATGATTATCCCATTAAAAATTACGTCAATAATTTAGCTTGAATTTGACCAAAGGACAAAATTGACACAATATGAATTGTAGATGGACTAAATTGATACAATTAAAAGTATATTGACTAAATACACACAATTAAAAGTACAGGGACTAAATTGACATAATGACAAAACTACAGGGATCTTTGGTGTTAATAACCCTTTTATTTATTAATATTTTAACACAAATAATTTGGTTTTCAGGACATTGGTTCTAGTGTCAATAATCTTTCTTATAAGGTATTCTCATACTACCTTATAGCTCATCAAGCATTTTTCTATAAAATTGGGCATCTCTACTACAATCAAATTTTCAAGTATCTCATACTAGAATACATTCAATGCTAATTTTTGAATCTAGCATCCTATTAACTCATTAGCCTAGGCCATTGCTAAAAATTGTTCTTTCAACCAAGTAGATCTTTCAGCAGTAAACTAGAAAACTGATTCTCCTTATGTAAAGAACATATAAATACATTTTCTAGTGAGCTTAAGAGGACAACAGTATTGATTGCAAGGCAATATAAAATTTAAAAACAAGCAGTCTGAAAAATAAAACTGTAAATAAGTCATATAACATATATAGACACATTTCTTAATTTTAGTGAACAATTAAGATATGAAGTTCTAGGAATAGTATCCTGAAAATCTAAATTTGTCCTGTAAATGTTACTTTATTAATGAATAAAATTGAAGTTCGAGTCATTTTCTTATTAAATTTGTGTAAGTGAGCATATATACTGCAGGTTATTTTCTTTTTAGTAACATCCATGAGATGGGTGTAGTCCTCAAACTACAATTTACATATTTATTCTAAGTGGTTTATAAGATTAACCCACAGATAGAATTGGAGCAAATGGTATGGATTGTTGTTTGAAAAAAAAAGCTCATAGTCAAAAACAAGTTTGGATCACTTGTATGCGAAGATTATAACGTGACACTTTAGATGACTTGTCTTGGTCATGTGGATGGTGATCCAAAAGTGTTAGGCTGGTGTGTATAATAAGATTGATACACTGAGTTGGACAATGTGAGTTACTTGTTTCATGGCTACTATCGAACATGAGTGATTCATGTTGTACTATCTGAACGATAACTCTAAATCCTAAGAGTATTCTAGACTTGTGCATGGAATGTTGGTTACTTTGGTGTACTATAAGTAAGGTCTTGATAAACAGCTGAATTCCCACGTACACTAGATAGCGGCATGAAGTGTCACAAGGATCAGGTGTTCAATAGGGAATCTATAATCTCTTACGAGATACAAATGTCCCCTTAGTTGATTCGCAAGTACTTGAATTAATTTGGAATCTTTGGCTAAAGTGTTCCAAGTGTTTGACATTTGAAATATGTACTGTAAATATGTTCAAATATAAATAAATTATTCAGTAAAGACGAGTCAGTAACTAATGGAGAAGCTGTGAAAAAAATAATGGTAGTAATTATAATTATTTTTCATCATGAACATCTCTTACATGGGTCGTTGTTGCAAGATTAGTCTATTTGAGAATTACCGAATAAATGATTTAAGTCTACAGTGCAGTGAGATTTATTTACTGGAATTAAGTCTCACCAAATGGTAATTAAATTTTATCATGAGATGGAAATTAATTTAACCTATTTGGAGTTAAGTTTAAATTGTCTGTGAGGTCCAGCGCGGGCCTTTATGTTTATTGCCATCGAAAAAATATTAAAGAATTCATGCAATGAATTATTTATCCATGAGATTAATAAATTTAAATTTGCCAAACATTATTCATGCAATAAATAAAATTTAAAAATTATAAAATAAGATATTTTTAAAATTAAAATTCATAAGATAAATTTTTACATGTGGGAAACAAAGCTAAAAAAAAAAATCAAAAAATAGCACAAATAGGGCACGATGTGTGTATGTTGCTCACAGCCTACCAATGTGCGACAAGAGAGGGATCCATGCCTTTCTGGCATGGACCAATCACCGCTTTGCCACATGGCATGCGGTGACAAGACATATGCACGCGTGTTTTTACTTAGCGAAACACGTCGTTTTAATTGTATTTATACATGAAACGCTGCGTTTCGCTCTTGACCTACGTGTCTCACATAGACCGGTCTGTATTTTTTCACTCTAATATCAAACTATAAATAGAGGAACCAATTTCATGGTTTGGCATCAATTTAAATAAAAGATTTCTGAAAGTATTGACTTTTGGAGATCTAATTAGAGGAAAAAAATTCCATTGAAATTTTTCTTTCTTTAATATATTTTGGAGCCCACTCTGCGGGCACTTTGAGGTCATTGCTTAGAAGGTTGTTGGATCTTGGTGTTCTCTCGGCTTTCTAGATTTTCTCAGGGCTATTTATTAGTCTTCCAGTTTTCTTTAAGGAATACCAATTCCAGGTACCTTTCTTTCCCTTCTCTTTTGAGTTTTTCGCTTTTCTGTTATTTATAGTATAATTATTATGCTTGCTTTAATTTCATGTTATTATTATGAATGTATAAGTGTAGTGGCCCGTAAATTTAAATTAGGAATTTAAGTCTGTAGATTTAAAATTAGGAATTTTAAATCAACTATAGGTTTAAAATTAAGAATTTTAAACCCTTCCGCTGCGCTAGTTTAATAAACTTAGGAAAATTTTTTGAAATTCTTCCTAACAATTGGTATCAGAACCAACCTCTGATTGCATTCATAATATACATGAATAGGTATAATAAGATTAAAATAAATAAACTTGCGATTTAATAAAATAGAGATTTTATTAATAAGGAAAGATAGTTTATATACTAGTTTAAATTGTTTAAATCGATAATGAATTAATAGTTAATTCAGATCTGTCGATGTAGATTCATTAAAACTACATTCATATTATTCGTATAATGAGATTATGTGTATTTGATCATGATTTACGAAATCGGATAAACCAATCTAATGAGATTAGTTTCAATTTTTTTTTTAAATGTAAAAAAATATATATATAAATAAATAAATAAATTTTTTTTGGGACGTGTAGACATCAATACTAGTTTTTCTAAAAATTAAAATAATTTTTATTAATTAATTTAATTTTATAATAAGATTCTGAAGGAGATTATGCGATAATCTAAATTGTAAATGCAAGTTAAGTAAAACCTCTAGTTTATGAAAATCAAGTGGGAGTGAGGTTCAATTGTTGAAACCTTACAGTCTCCTTCGCTGGTCTAGCAGTGTAGTAGATTGACAGACCTCCCCACGGAGGGTGTCGATTTGCGGGTTACAAAGATAGACTTCTATTAGGATAAACCAAAGTGCAAAGAAGCGATGCGACCACGCTGTCGTGGAGTATTACCTGTATTTGTATGGAGGTTTAGGTAATGGTTTACACTTGACTTGTGTGATACATTAGCCTCCCCGATGAGCTCTGTTGTATTATGCTAGAGACTAAGGTAAAGTGATGAGTTAATCATGTTTAGTAAGAGTTACAAGAAAACATGTTAATTGAGAATAGTTCACACCCAAACTAACTTTGTACGACCCTGCTAGCGGGGAGTAAGAAGTGGCGTGTTTGGGTCATCATTGCATACATGATAGTACAATTTTGTGGATACCTAACTTACTGTGTTTGCTACAATAAAAGAATAGATATCACTGCATTATTCATGACTCATATTAGATAATTACAGAAATGTTCGCATTTACAGTGTTTCAAAATGGATATGGCTAGTGAACTTTACTCGATTCTAATCCATAATGTACTCACCTGACCGACTTACTTTGCCTAGAAAAACAAGTTGGACTTAGTTTTTACTCACGAGCGTCTGAGTTTGTTCTCACTAAAGCTCGTCCAACAATGCCAACTGCTAGTTGCATAGCTACTGAAAAAGAGCGTTATGAACGCTTGAATAAAGCTAATGAGTTAGCCATATGTTATATTTTGGCCTCTGTGACCAATGTTTTCAAGCATTAGATGCGTGAGTTGGAAACAACAGCTGAAATGATCAAACATTTAAAGGAAATGTTTGGTAGTCAAGATAGGGCACCTAGGCAAGAGCTGATGAGGAAGCTCCTGAATATGAGGATGTCAGAAGGATCGCCGGTTCAGGAGCACATCATGAAAATGATGGCGTGTTTATATGAGCTGGAGATTCTTGGTGCTAAGATTGATTGTCAATCTCAGTAGGATATCATCCTCCGCTCTCTATCTAGCTCCTTCACCCAGTTCAGGCTTAATTACACAATGAATAATAAAGATTATTCATTACCTGAGCTGATGAAGGAACTGCAAGTTGCAGAAGGTGTGATGCGAGCCAAGGAGAGTATCCACTTGACTCAAGCATTAAGGGCTAGTTGGAGGAAACAAAATAAGGGACCGACGGGAAAGAAAGGCAAAGACAATGTTGTTAGTGTAGCAACTAAGCCAAACGAAAAACCAGCAAAAGGAAATTTTTTTTTTTTTTTCTGGGAAAGATGGGCCATTAGAAGAGGAACTACACAAAGTATATAGCTACTGTTCCTGCAAAGATTGTTAAGCCATCTGGTAAAGGTATAATGATATCTCACTTAGTTGAGTCATGCGTAGTTAAGAGTCCACCAGATTCCTGGTGTGTAAACTCAGGTTCAACTGACCATGTCTGTAATATGTTACAGGGACTCAGGCTAACCAGGAGGCCACATGATGGGGACGTGTATCTGACGATTGGAGATGGTACAAGAGTAGCGCTCTTAAGAGGGGGTGATGTTAGCTTAGTCTTTAATGGTAGGGTTTTTGTTTTAAAGGATTATTTATTGTACCTACATTGCGCAGGAATTTGATTTCTATCTCGCGTTTAGTGGATAATGCTTATTCATTGAATTTTAGTTCTGAACTATCTATTACGAGAAATAAATTGTTTATTTGCGAAGGTACAAGTGTAAATGGTTTATTCATGTTATTTTCTAATCAAAACTCTGAGATTACTCAATGAACGTAAAGGCAACAGGGTTGGTGACTTGCTTGAGCTGGTTCACATAGATGTATGTGGACCAATGAACGTTTAAGCAAGAGGTGGATATGAGTACTTCATCACATTCACTGATGATTACTCAAGATATGGATATGTTTACCTAATGAGACATAAATTTGACTTTTTTAAGAAATTCAAAGAGTACAAAGCTAAATTTGAAAAGCAATTAGGTAAACAACTAAAGTCACTTCGATCAGATCGAGGTGGAGAATATCTTTTGGGTGAATTTCTAGATCTCCTAATTACAAATGGGATAAGATCTCAACTTTCTGCTCTCGGTACACCGCAGCGTAATGGTGTTGTAGAAAGAAAGAATAGGACATTGTTAGAGATGGTAAGGTCCATAATGAGTCATGCTACTTTACCAATCTCATTTTAGCATTATGCTTTAGAGACAGAAGCATATCTTCTTAACTTAGTTCCATATAAGGCAGTCCCTAAAACTCCTATGGAGTTGTGGACTGGGCGAAAGCCAAGTCTAGGTACCTTAGAATTTGGAGGTGCCTAGCACATGTGTTGAAAAAGAATCCTAACAAGTTGGAATCAAGGACAGAGGTGTCCATGTTTTTTGGTTATCCCAAAGGAACAAGGGGTGGTCTTTTCTACAATCCTTCTGATCAAAAAGTTTTTGTAAGTGCAAATGTGAAATATTTGGAGGAGTTTGTAGTAGACTACAAAAGCAAAAGCAGAGTAGTGTTAGAGGAATTAAAAGAAAATGACACTAATTCTGAATAGCTAGACACAACTCAGGACACAATGGATGCATTAGATGCACCTACTGATAGGGTCGAGAATGTTCCAGGTACACAAGAGCCTAGGGGTAGTGGGAGGAATGTCAGGGCACCTAACAGGTTCGTGGCGAGAGCCTTAATGGTTAATCGTGACATTAAATCTGATCCTCTCAGTTACAATGAGGCAATTAAAGACAAGGATGCTGACTAGTGGGTCTTAGCAATGAAATCTGAGATAGGATCTATGTATTCTAATCAGGTTTGGGAACTTATAGAGGCGTCTGTTGGCATTAAGCCCATTGGATGTAAATGGGTCTGCAAGAGGAAAAGAGGAGTGGACGGGAAGATAGAGACCTTCAAGGCAAGACTTGTTGCTAAGGGTTTTACCCAAAAAGAAGGAATCGAAAGCCATGCTAAACTCCATAAATATACTCCTATCCGTTGTAGCTCATTATGATTATGAGATTTGGAAAAAGGATATCAAAATGGTTTTTTTGAATGGTCGTCTTGAAGAAGATATCTATATGGTGCAATTAGACTATTTCATTGGCAAGAATATAGAGCATATGGTATGCAAATTAAAGAAGTCCATATATGGACTGAAGCAAGTATCACACTCATGGACTATTAGATTCAATGAGGCGATCAAATCTTATGGGTTTAAGCAATTGGTTGATGAACCATGCATGTACAAATGACATCAAGAGAAAGTAGTGACCTTCTTAGTATTGTATGTCGACGATATACTATTCGTTGGGAATGATGTAGGGGTGTTATCAGCTGTAAACATTTGGTTGTCAAGTCAGTTCGATATGAAGGACTTAAGAGAAGCTAGTTATATTCCTGGAATCAAGCTTTTGCGAGATCGTAAGAATACAATGTTGGGTCTTTCTCAATCCACTTATATTGACAAGATGTTGTCAAGGTATCGCATTAAGAACTCTTAGAAAGGTCTTTTGCCTTTCAGCCATGGGGTCCCTCTTTCTTTAGAGTAGTGTCCTAAGACACCTTAAGGGGAGGAGCAGATGAGGGATGTTTTATATGCTTCGGTTGTGGGAAGCCTCATGTATGTCATATTGTGCACGAGACTAGATATCTGCTATGTTGTTGGTATGGTAAGCAAATATCAGTCTAACCCGGGTCCAATGCACAGGGTGGTAGTGAAGCATATTCTCAAGTACTTTGGAAGAGCTAGAGCTTGTATGATGACCTTTCAAAGTGATGAGTTGGTTCTAGTTGGCTATACTGATTCAGACTTCCAGTCAGATAGAGATGTCAAATGCTTGATGTCTAGATATGTATTTACCCTTGAAGAAGGAGCTATAAGTTGGAGGATAGTCAAGCAGTCATGTATTGCTAACTCCACCATGGAAGCCGAGTACATTGCAGCTTCAGAAGCTGCAAAGGAGGCATGTTGGCTCAGAAAGTTCCTGGTAGAACTTGAGGTTGATGGAGATGGTCCAACACCTGTTACGGCCTTTTGTGAAAACTCAGGTGTAGTGGCTAATTCCACAGAGCCTAGAAGACACAAGATGTCAAAACACATTCAAAGGAAGCATCACCTAATTGGAGACTATATGGAGAAGGGTGAGTTGGCTATCTTGAAGATAGACACAAGCTCTAATCTTGCATATCCTTTTACAAAGACTTTGACTCAGAAGACCTTTGAATTACTCTTAGAAGGAATGAGTATGAAGTGCATAGTAAATTGGATTTAGGACAAGTGGGAGATTGTTAGGAATAGTGCCTTGAGAATCCAAATTTGTCCTGTAAATGTTACATTATTAATGAATAAAATTGAAGTTCTAGTCGTTTCCTTGTTAAATTTGTGTAAGTGAGTATGCATACTACGTGTGATTTTCTTTTTAGTAACATCTATGAGATGGGTGTAGTCCTCAAAGTACAACTTACATGTTCGTTCTAAGTGGTTTATGAGATTAACCCATAGATAGACTTGGAACAAATTATATAGATTGTTGTTTGAAAAAAAAAAAAGGCTCATAGTTAAAGACAAGTTTGGACCACTTGTATGCTAAGACTATAACGTGACACTTTAGATGATTTGTCTTGGTCATATGGACGGTGATCCAAAAGTGTTAGGTTGGTGTGTTTAATAAGATTGATACACTGAGTTAGACCATGTGAGTTACTTGTTTCAAGACTGCTATCGGAGATGAGTGATTCATGTTGTACTATCTGAATGACGACTCTAAATCTTGAGAGTATTATGTACTTGTGCATGGAATGTTGGTTACTTTGGTGTACTATAAGTAAGGTCATGATAAAAGACTGAATTTCCACGTACACTTAGTTGAAGTGTGACAAGGATCAGGTATTCAATAGGAAATCTAATGTCTCTTACGAGATGCAGATGTTCCCTTAGTTGATTCGCAAGCATTTGAATTGATTCGAAATCTTTGTCCGAAGTGTTCCAAGTGTTTGACATTTAAAATTTATACTGTGAATATGTTTAGATATAAATGAACTATTCAGAAAAGGGCGAGTCAGTAACTAATGGAGAAGCTCTAAGAAAAATAATGGTAGTAGTTATAATTATTTTTCGTCATAACCCGTTTGGAGCTAGGTTTAAATTGGCCCTAAGGTCCCCACGCAAGCCTCTATTTTTATTGACATCAGAAAAATATTAAAGAATTTATGCGATGAATTATTTATTCATGAGCTATTTAAATTTTCCAAACATTATTTGTGAAATGACAAAAAGTTAAAAATTACAAATTAAAATATTTTTAAAATTAAAATTTAAAAGATAAAATTTTTACATGTGGGAAACAAAAGCAAAAAAATAAAAAAATGGCACAAACAAGGCACGATCTGTGTATATCGCTCGCAGCCTACCAATGCGCTACACAGGTCGAGGCGGGATTGGCACCTTCGGGTGCAAACCAATCACTGCTTTGCCACATGGCACATGATGACAAGACATATGCACGCATGTTTTTGCTTGGCGAAATGAGTTGTTTTAATTGTATTTTTACACAAAATGCTGCGTTTTTGCACTTGACTTGCGCGTCCCACGTCAACCTGTTTGCATTTTTTCGCTCCAATATCCTACTATAGATAGAGGCACCAATTTCGTGGTTTGGCATCAATTATAAAATAAAAGGTTTCTAAAAGTATAGACTTTCGAAGATCTAATTAGAGAGAAAATTTTCTGTTGAAATTTTTCTTTCTTTAGTTTAATATTTTTCGAAGCCCACTCTCCGGGTGTTTTGAGATCATTTCGTAGAAGATTGCTGGGTCTCGGTGTTCTCTCGGCTTTCTAGGATTTCTCGGAGTTATTTATTATTCGTCTAAGTTTCTTTATTTAGAGCAATTCCAGGTATCTTTCTTTCCCTTGTCTTTTGAGTTTTTCGCTTTTCTATTTATTTACAATATTCTTATTATGCTTGCTTTAATTTCATGTTATTATTATAAATGTATTAGAGTAGAGACCTGTAGATATAAATTAGGAATTTTAAATCAACTTTAGATTTAAAATTTAAAATTTTAATACTTCCGCTGCGCTAATTTAATAAACTTAGGGAAAATTTTGGAAATTCATCACAACATAGAGTTCACAATCCCATACTAAGATGTATGCCGTGGTGTCCCTACCAAACTACCCAATACTCCCCAATATTGGGGTCACATTGAGATCTCAGTAAGGGGAGAACTTTTCTCAATTAATTTGGTTTTCTTGTAAACTCTTACTAAACAAAATTTACACACCACTTTACCCTTAGCCTCTAAGGTCATACGACAAAGCTCCTCGAGGAGGCTAAAGTAGTGCCCTACTCATGTGTATATCGCGACCTAGACATTCATACAAGTCAATAAAGGACTCCATGTCAGCGTGGTGGCACTATTTTCTTACACTTCAGTCTATCTCTAAAAGGTCTAGCCTTGTACACCGTAAATAAATGCCCTCCTCAAGGAATAGCGCCCATCTACTATACCGTTGGACCGGTAGCAGAGGCCATGAAAATCATATAAATTCGCTCCCAATTGATGTTTTGAGTAAGTGAACTTTCTAATTGCTTTAGCAGAAAAAAAAATAATAATAATAACAATAGAGCACGGAATCCCCCTAACCATGCCCTGATATATGCAATGAGGACCTAACTAATCTACCCGCTACTCTCCGACAGCGGAGTTGTATCATCGTATCAGATAGGTGAGAACTATTCTCAATTAATTCGTTTCCAAAATATAATTAACTCACCATTCTGCCTTGGCCTCTAAGATAAAACACTCCATAGGAGTCTAATAAACTATCCTAGTCAAGTGTGCACCATTGCCTAGACTTTAGTACAAGTCCACAAGATGGTCCATAATGGCGTGGCCACACCTGTTTTCCTGTACCTGAATCCTTTTCGTATAAGTATAATCCTGTACACCGCAGATAAAACGTCCTCCTCAGGAAGTAACGCTTATCTAGTATATTATTAGACTAGCAATGGAGCTCGTGAGAACTCAACTCCTAAACATCGCTTCCACTTGAAGTTTTGTATGGTGGATCTTTCGTTTAGTCTTGATGATCCCATAATCATTATTAGAATCATATTCTAAATTTTATTTAATTATTAAGTAATTCCAATTCGCATTAGGCTTCCTTAATTATGCTACCCTTTTATTTTATTTATTTAACTCTAATCATATTAGACGTTATGTAAAATATTTTTCTTTCTAAATAATTCAACCATTGAATTCTAATCCTATTAGAACTATCTGAAAGTACTCCCACTTGAGTTTTATAAACTAGAGGTTTTTTTCTAATTTATTTAAAGGGCATTTATAGGTAAGTTATCACAATCTAAAAATAAATTAAATAATAAAAAAATTTATTATTATTATTATAAGAAATCATTATTGACGTTTGCTACGCCCCAAAAAATGTTTTTTTTTTTTTCACAATTATTCTTGTCAGTGCTAACGTCAGCACGCTGCTGACATTAGCGTCACAAAAAATAATTTATTTCATTTAAAATTTTTTATATATTTAAAAAAATATTGATTCTAACCTTATTAGATCAATGATCTTATCTGATTTGTCAATCTTATCAAATATCTAAAATTATATCATACATATCTAAAATACAATTTTTGAAAGTCATTCTTTTACAGATCTGAATTAACCCTTTAATTCAATCGTAGTTTCACTTAAAATTGTATTGACAAGTATAATCGCTATTAAACTACATACTCATTCAGCTTTTCCTTTCTTTTAATAAAATCTCTAATTTATTATTCACAAATCTATTTATTTTGATTTACTATGCCTATCATGTATATTATGAATGTAATTAGAAGCTGGTTCTAATATCAATTTTTGGGACATATTTCAAAAATGTTCCGTAACTATTAATGCAATGGAACGATTTAGAATTTGTAATTTAAACCTACATGTGATTTAAAATTCCTAATTTTAAATTTACAGACTTAAAATTCGTAATTTTAAATCTACAGGGCTCTACTCTAATACATTTATAATAATAGCATGAAAAATAACTAGCATAACAAATATTCTAAATACATAGAAAAGCAAAAAACTAAAAGAAAAGAAAACGAAGAATACCGGGATATAAACTGCAATGTCACTCCAAGAAATCACCAAGACCGCGAAACGTTCTACGCAATCTCTTCTGAACACCCGGAGTATAGGCTCCAAAAAATATGGAACTGGAGAAAAAATTTCAACCGAAATTTCTCCTCTTTTAATTCTCTGAAAATCTGCACTCTAAGAAAATTATAAAAATTAATTTATTAATTGATTTATGCTAAACCTTAATACCAGTACCCCCATTTATAGTAGGTTACTGGTATGAAAAAATAATAAAAGTTTGATGTTGGACAAAAAAAAAGAAAAAAAAAAAGTGACATCGTACAATCCAAAATAACAGTTTCGTGCACTCCAGCTAGCTAGTGCAACATCCGCGCCCACTAGCTTGAATTAGTGCATTGGACATCCCAACACGTGACACATGTCACAGGCTGGTTGGTCTAGGTCGAGAGGCATGGATCACCCCTCTCGTCATTATTGGCTTAACCCAAATAAACGCGCGATTTTTTTTTTTCACATGTAAAAATTCATCTTAAGAATTTTTTATTTTAAAAATTATTTTATTTTATAATTTTAACTTTTATTCATCTAATGAATAATGTTAGTAAATTTAAATTATTCATCACTTGAATAATTAATTCATCTCATGAATTCCTTTAATAATTTTCTGATGGTGTAAAATTGGAGGCTTGCGTGAGGACCTTAGAGATAATTTAAATCTAGCTCCAAATGAATTAAAACTAATTATCATCTCATGATAATATTTGATTACCATTTAGTAGGACTTAATTCTGCTAAATTAGTCCTGCTGCACTATAAAATTAAACTTATTTATTTGATAATCCCAATCTGTAATAAATGATCGATGAACCCCTCTATCAAATATCCATGAGAAGTAATAATTAAAACTACCATTATTATACTTCTCACTGCTTCTCCTCAAGTTCCCAACTCACCATTTTTTCGAATAATTCTGTGACACGAGAACTTGTTCTTCGTAATGAACACTAGAGAATACTTAGGCTAAAGATTCTGAATTTTTCGAACACTTGCAAATGTACTTATGGGGACATCTCTATCTCATAAGAGACTCTGGACTCCATGTTGACTATTTTGTTCCCGTTACATGTCATGTAGTCACTCAGCGTACATAGACTATTGGTCATTTTACAAGACCTCACTTTGAGTACATTAAAGTGATGAACACTACGTGCATGAGTTCAAGACAATCTCAGAATTTAGAGTTATCACCTAATCACAAAGAACTATTTATTTCTGGTAGTAGTTAAGAAATAAACAATTACGGTGGTCTAGCTCAATGTTCCAATCTTATTGACGAAGACTAACATGATACTTTTGGATTCCTATTCACATGACCTGGACAAGCCATCTAAGGTATCATGTCATAGTCTTATCAAACAAGTTATCCAGAACTTATCACCAACTATGAACTTACTTTGGCAACACGTCACAAGTTTGATTTAAGTCTATATGTAGCTCAGTCTCATTAACCTCCTAAACCAAACTATGACATGTCGTATTGGATTACGTCAATCTCATGGAATGTTTTAGAAATAATCACATGTATATTTGACTCCTAAACCATAATCAGACATAAAACGGATAAAACAATTTTATTTATTAATATCTAAATATAAATAATTGGGTTTTTAGGACATTGGTTCCAATAGCTGCGGGTTTTGCCTTTCCTTTTAGATCCTCAAGATCCTTTGGTTCTGCACTCTTATCCTTATGGCCTACATCTTCCTCAGCGGAATCTTTGGCTAGACAAGTATCAAGTTGAGTCATCTTACTCTTTTGAATACGAGTAAGTTTGGAGGAGCCAGCATTTTCTTGCTCAAGCTGGTTTTTCTTTCAAACATTACCAAAACGATTCCCAGTTGTCGTGGTATTTGATTGGTGTCCACTTCAATCATATGGTATTTTGGGTTTCTTTTAGGATGCTTAGTCCTCATGATCATTTAAGCTTTCGATGTGAGACCTCAAGTTGGTCCATTAAATGAGGCTTTCTTTGAGGACGCTGGTACCTTCCTTAGATATAGGTCCAACTTCTTCATCTCAGACATCAACTTATGACCACAACATCCACAAAGGGCATGATTCAGCTGCATAAACCTTCTTATTACCTCTTTCGTAGTGGCAAATATGATCTGCCAATTGTCAGTGGTGGACAAACCTATGCTTATCTCTTCTTCTCTTGAGAGAAGAATGGTTCCTTTCTCTAGTTGCTTTTGTAGGAACCTTTTAAAGGAGGCACAGCCACTCATTTTGTAACTCAATAGAGGCCCTTGGGAATCTAAGTGCCCCTTGCTAATCTTTCAAATAAGGCATTGGCTATGGCCATCCTTTCCTTATCCTCGCTCATTCTATAGGGAGACTTACCATCACTTCTCTCAACACAAATGTTTCAAGGCTTGACTGCCTCTATTAGATTTACTTGTACAGGACTAGGGAATGGCTCCTTATCAACACCCATTTGCCCTTCTTCGTGGAAAATAAGTTTAGTTGCCTCAATTACATAGTTCTTTGTTGAGTGGATGAATGAATCATGCCACTTATAGTACACCTTCCCTTTTAATGAATTGGGGTTAGGTTTTTTATGTTTCCCCCAAACTTTGAGTTTATTATTTGCCTCAAGCCAATCAAATATAATTCCGACTCTTGAGAAGTCAAATGAGTATTTTCTCAAGTCTTGGGATTGGTTTGACTTCGTGGCTTTAATATCCTTCTTTATAAAAGGGCTACAAACCACAGGAGGTCCTTTGACGTACTCAGCAATGTCAATTTCATAAGTAGGAATTTCTTCCTCATCAATCAGCTCATGCATGTAGGTCCCATACATGCTCTTTTTCTTAAGGCTTTCTTCTATTAAGAGAGCCTCATAACTAACGGCACACTCTGCCAACAGAAGGAGAGTGGTGCAATTTAAGCCCTACAATTTCTTTCTAAATTCGATATCCAAGCCATTAAAGGCTAGTTTGGCATATTCAACTTCAATGAGAGCAACTGTACAATTTGACCTGGCTCTCTTTAACTGATTAATATGATTCTCTACGGATTCACTTGGCTTTTGTCTCATTCGACCCGGATCTGACATAGAGGTTCCTAGTTCAATCCTTGGGAATTGGGCCTAAAATTGTTTGGCATATCATCCCAACTGTAGATAGAGTTGGGTGATAAACTTATGTACCATTGGAAGGTAGTCCCTGTCAGAGAGCTAGGGAACAACCTAAGTTTCAGATATTGGTTATTAGCCACCTCTCTGCATTTGCAATTGAACCTTTCCAAATGCTTGAGAGCATATACCCTCCCCTCTCCTAAGAAGATGGTAAATTTGGGGATCTTATATCCTCGAGGGAAGGGATTGTCAATAAATTCAGTGTACAGCTTACTATAGAGGGGTATTTGATCGTTCTGGGGCCTAGTCCATACATTTGCTTAATAAGGGCGGCCAATTGGTGTTGGAAGGGTAGGTTCAGTGCTTGATTATGCACCTGTCATTTTCCCCCAAGGGGTTAAGTGCCCAAGGGAGATCAATAGGACACCCCTGGGCTCCCATGACAATTGGATGGGGGAAGAGATGCTATCCCACATACGCAGGATGGTATCCCCCTTGGTCATATGGACACTAGATTAATTAGCCACAACATATGGACCAACAGATCGTTAGGCTTGAGGCATCCCTAAGGGCACTCATATATTGATAGGTTTTTGGGCCATCCTAGCCTGATCAGCCCCCCAAGGTAATCTTCAGAACGTAGGAAGTTGGGTTGCCCCTAGTCTCATACATGGAGGGAGGCCTAGAGGAGGACATTGATCCCCAGTATTGGGAATTTGTTCTTGTACACCTGCTTCAAGGCTCTGATTAGGCCTCGAAATGGTCTCTCTTACATAAGGAGGGTACGCATGGCCCTACCCCCAGTCTCAGGGATAGGCATGAGCTAAAGGCGTTGAGCTCCCTTGAGGTCAAGGTCTACCCTTGATTCAAAGGGCCAGCAACCCCTTAGGTTACTTTACCATTCCTATGGCTTGAGTCCAAGTGAATAACAATTGGATTTGTCGCATTTGGGTTCCTTGTTCTCTCCGAGATGGTGTTAGTACCCTAAACCACCTGCAACCATGAGCTTGAAGGAACATTACGAGGACATCCAGTGGGAACTGTGAGAGGAGAAATAGGCCTTAATTAGCTTATGTCCTGTCTGACAGCCTGAACTAATCCATTCTGAGTCTCAACCTACCTTACCAAGATAGGCTCGACTTTAATTAATGGCTGTCCTGCCACGTCCTTAGCTATAAGGCTAGTAGTGGAAGACAAGGTTGAATTCATCTCAACCAAGACTCTATTGGTTTCTTCGTGAAGTCTTTCATTCATTGAGGTCCTAACGTCATTAACAGTGGTTCTCAATGTAGTTGCATTCTCACGCTGAGCTGCTAGAGTAAGCTCTGTCTCAGCATGTTGCTTCTCTTAGACTTCTTTCAAAGCATATTCAAGTCTTTGATCAACAAGTTCCATCCGGCAGTTGAGCATGCTTGATGGCTATTGTCGAAAGAGTTTCATGGCCATTTTTTTTTTTCCTTACCAAAAAGAAAATGGCCATGAAACTCTTTCGACAATAGCCATCAAGCCCAGTGTGCTTATCTTCTGGGATGTCTTCATCACCTCCGTTTTTATCATAGCGGTTGTGTCTCATTTCATCCCCTTGTGATACAGGGCTTTATTCTGAGAGGTTCTTGAGTGATGGCCCTATCAAGGCCAGCTCTTCGGGTTCTTCATGCTCAAGTTCACTAGCTCCCTTAGTTTTGACCATTGTTGAATGGCCTGAGATTATATTTTTGATAATCCACACTGGGACTAAAGACAGTTACGTCTTGTATTATATAAAGCCTCCTACTGTGGTCTCCAAAAGGTGTGTTTGCTCCTTTTGTTTACTTAGTATGTGTATGGTCGCTGTAAATACAAAATCAAACAAACATGCAAAATGGGACTCATAGTGACGTGGGAACGAGCCTAAATTCTAGACTGCACATATTTGACCTCAACCAATCACCTTTATGGAAAATGGTGCTTCTGGTGAATTCAAATTTGGTTTACAACTTAATGTGGATTTTGCTTTTGCTCCAATTAAGATGAATTTTAATATATTTTTATGCATTTTTTATAATAATTGATAGAAAATTAAAAGGGATACGGACCCAACTCAAATGGGCATTAGGATGACGGAGCTAAGCCCACAGACACTTTTCCTCGAACACTTAAAAGTTGAGAACTAGGGTGGAGACAAACTCAAGAGCTCAGTAGTCCACTTATAAGCCCAAGTCAATCAGATTTTTAGGCCTGACACCCTTGACTTGTATTAACTAGAATGAATAAGAGTTTGACGAGATTAAGATGGAGCAAACTATATTTGGGTTACCAGATGAGGACCAACGCAATCAAGGTCAAGCCTTGGCCATCAAAGCCTTAAACAAATGCCTTAATTTTTAACTCGTCGATTGTGGGAATAGATTAAAACGAGGAGTTTATACCTAAAACCTAAAATGATGTATTACCTTGGAAGAAAGCAAGTACAAAGTATCTATGCTATGCTAAGCTAAGCTAAGCTATAGTACTCCTAAATAAAAAGCACAAGTATGCTGTAAAGAAACTTGAAGAAGCTTGTATGGTAGTGCTGGGCACTTTACAATGACAATAGTGTCTTTTATTTATAGAAAAGTAAAATAATTGATGCATCGTACTATTCCGGCATTTCATTCCCACGTCTACGTCAATGCTTCTTTGGCACTGAATGGGCATTGATCGTGTCCTGAAAACATGTGCTCGAGCGTCTTTCTGGAAGCTCTAGGTTCGTATAAATCGCCGGAGTCCCTTCTTGATGCCCCACATCACTTTGGATATAATTGAGGCCCACACATCTAGAAATGCACTCCAAATAACTACCTCGAGCCTTAGAACCACCTGTCTTGCAGCCTTCTAGGAAGTCCCTTGATCTCAAGCCTTTTACCCCATCAATCATCTTAAGTGGTTGACATCCCATAAGGGATTTAACTCTTCAAGCAACTGGGCTCAAGACGCCGTTATCTTAGTATTTAAAGGTTGAACATCCCTCGAGGGTGGCCCCATGTGACAAACACATTACCCTTAGTCTCAAAACGGCATCATCCCAACTCCCTTGAGTTTGGATGTAAACAACCACCTTTATCCAATCTATTCTTTTTGATTTTCTAGTCTAATCAGTTTTAACTTCCACTATATACTTAAGAAACATCTCCGTGACCTTTTCTTTTGAAATAAAAAGATGGAACCTAGAGTAATCATCAACAAACATGATATAACATTTTTTACCACCTCTACTCATGGTGTTCTTAAAATTACTAAGGTGACTATGTATGAGTTTTGGAAGAATAGATGTTCTACCAATAAATTTGTTGAAGGGTTTTTCTACATGTCTGGCCTTGATAATGAATTCAATTTGGCTATAACTAGGAACTAAGCACATTGTTTTAATTTTTTGACTTAGTTAATATTCACATGTTCAAACCTAGCATGTCATAAATCTAGCAACTCAACAATTTAAAAAGATGTAGAATCAATTATATCCAGAGCATCAACCTAAACATCCAAAACAAATGAAGTCTTATCGCCAAAATCTTTCCCCATATAAGTCGTATTGTTATTAGTAATTTATCAACTCAAATGATAGTTTAAAACTAGGGCTAGCAAACGTGTCGTGTTGTATCGTGTTCTTGTTCGTGTTATGCGAGAGGTCCTAGAAATGGCGTCAACCCTAACCCAACCCATTTATTATACAAGTTAGGAACTCTTAAGCGGGTTACCCATTTAAATTATAATGGTGATGTTTTTTTTTCATTAAATGCTAGTTTGTCAAATTACAAACATCTCAAAATATACTAAACAGTTTAGACTAGCAATAAATAAATGACATAGTTTTAATTATTAGAATAAACTATCAAATTAACATTACTAAACATAGTTAAATTATCTTATGCAGGATATACTACAAAAAATCTATACATAATAAATATAGTATACCCCTCAAATATCTAACATGTTTATATAAATAGGTCAAGCGTGTCAAAAATTTTGTTAAATGGGTCAAACTCAAATTCACTCCAAATACCTAAACGGGTTAAATGGGTCAACCCAAATTCAACCCTGCTTCAAAACCTATCATGATCCTAGAATATTGGATGTAACTCTGTAGTATAAGTCATTAGTAAGGATCAAATTAGCTACATTTTGGATTGTATTAGCCGTATGGCTCTTGTATTGGCTTTAGTATTCATGTAAGATAGTTAATATGGTGGGAAGGTTGGTAAGTAATTGGTAGTTATGAATTGTCTGGGTGAAATGCATTAGTAGATATTTTTCTAGCTAACCGATTGCTAAGAGTAGTATAAGTAGGATGATCTGCAATTGTAATTTTTCATTGATGAATATTGGAATATCTCTTCTTTCTCCCAAATTGTCTCTACTTCTCATCCCTAATTCTCTCTATTTCTCATCTTGATTTCACTTCTTTCTCATATCATATTCTCTTATCTAGGTTATGATCCAAGATTCATCTTGAATCATAACAATTGGTATCAGAGCTTGGGAAATTGCTTCCGATTGAATTGAATTTCATTCAATTTGATTGCATAAGCATTAGATCAAACTTAACTGATATCAAGACCTTTGATCGGGTTGCATTGATCAAGATTTTAGTTCAAAAGTTTGCTGTTTATGTGCTGTAGCTGATTCTTGAAATCTTGTGATCTTAAATCATCGATCAAGCTGGAATTGGATTCCATTTAGCTATTTACGTATTACACCTACTGAATTAATATCGAATTAAGTTGTACTCTTGAGAACTTATTAGCTGAAGTCGCCGATCTTGTTCTCTTGTGATCTGGTTCAAAAGCTCAAACATCCAGCTAACATTACAATCGGTTTAGCTAAACCTATAGTTGAACTTGCTGAATTAACTTTGAACCAAGCTTCAATACTTCGTTCTAGCTGAAGTTGCTCTCGAACATAGCATCTGATCGTGCTGAATTGCTGAGCTAAGTGATTTACATTCAAATCCAATGATCTTGCGTTAGCTAGCTGAGATCCTCTTCGAATTGTCTGAGTGTTTACATCATTCAAGGCTGAAATGGAGGGAGTTGCATTCGCTAATTCAATTCAGAAGATCAAAGATACCTATGAGCAGAAGATGACAAAGTTATTTGCTTACATGCTTAGCACTCTTCAAGCAATTTTTCAAGCATATAAGCAGCCAAGAAAATATGACAATTTGTTGTATCCAAATCTAGTAGCAATTAAATTTAAGTCTCCTATTTTAGTAAGGAACAAAAGATCATTAAGATTGAGGCATTTAACTCAGCAAAATCTTGTGCTCAAGTTGCATTCGGGTTGCAAGAAAAGTGAAGCTAGTAAGAATCGTAAAAGGAGGCAGCTCAAGGAAGTGATTGAGCCTTTAAGGAGACAAGATCAACATCATAAGGTAAAGGAGAAAAACATCTCCTCGAACTTTTGTGACAATTTTATAGCCTTAACAAGTGGAACTGAAACAGATGAAAACTCCAGCCGTGAAGTTTATATATGTTCAGCAACCTAAGTTGCAAATTCAGTTAGTTGGATTGGAAGCTCAAGTTTAGAACATTCAAGAGGTTAACGGGGTGACAAATCAAAAAAACTTGAGACCATTTGATCTAAGAAAGGAGAAACTTAACGTCACTTGGGAAGGAATACAACAATTGCAGCAGAAAATGGAGTAGGAATGGGAGCAAAACTCAACTGACAGTGCTTGATTCAGTTGGGAACCGGGAAGCTGTAAATCAAGAAATTAACATCACATGAGGCTTTGAGACTCAGAATAAACTTGGTTTGGCTGAATTTCAAAAGCTCAACTCTGCAGTGATAGTAACAATTCACAATGAAAGTGTACAATTGCAAGTTAAATAGCCATTGAATGTTGCAGCTAAGGAATTACAAGTATACATTGAAGTTCTAAGCATCAGATTGTTGCAGTTGAAACTGAAATTATAGCCTAACATTAAAATCAAGTTGGAAATTTGTCTTAGTCGTAAGAAGTGCTTTTCAAGCAAGAAATTAAGAGCACTGATCAAGCCAATCTTGCTCTATAAGGGAAGACCACCAAATTTTCTGCTTCTCAAGTCAAATAAAGTGGTTCATGACAAGCTTTACATGGTCCAGAACATGAAATTAAGGCAGCCTAAGATGGTGATATGGTTTATAGATAGACTTGGAGCTTGTTTATGGATCAAAAGGACAATCAAGTTAACGGAGAGAAGAAAGTATTCTATCAGTAATGATGCCAAATCAGCAAGAAATCAGCTTGTTCTTACTACAGTGCAAGGAAACTCAGCTAAGAAGCATTTTGTTACTTCTCCAGTGCAAGTAGAAGTTCAAGTTCGGCTGGGAAATTTGCAAGATCAAACTAAATTGTAGGCTAAATGGAGGACAGTTGGGGTTAATTCATCAGTGTTTGATAAAAGGAAGGCCTCCTGAATCTGGAATTGGAAGGATTACTGTCAAGACTCCACAGCAGGGTGATATGTGCAGTTCAGCAATTATTTTTGGAATTGTTAGTGCTGCTAATTTAGTAGAACACTATGGAATCAAGGACATCAAGAGATTTCATACTTTCATCAAGAACTCTAAAGACTTCATAGTGAAACCTTGCAATTGGGAGGATATTTGCAAGTTTTTTTTATTCATAGTGCTGTAGTAGAGGGCATTGAACAGATTCATAGCAGCTTCTTAAGTGAAGTTCACATGCTTAAGCAAGTGGGAAGGCAGTCCATTATTAGGTTTGTCAGGAATTCTTCAAGCCGCAACATCAGCAACAGTAGGAATTCAACATCAATAGCAAGTCCTCTATCTGTAATTCAAATCCAAATGTTCATATTTTAGATGTAAATACCGATCCAATAAGCATCTTGAAGCTATGCTAGTAGAACAAATAAGAGACATGAAGCTACAACTTCTCTACTAAGATTCTTAAGGACAAGAATCTCTAAAGGTGGGAGTGTTGTCATGATCCTAGAATATTGGATGTATGGGGATTAAGTACTAATAGTCTATGGTTGTAACTAAGTAGTATAAGTCCTTAGTAAGGATCAAATTAGCTACGTTTTGGATTGTATTAGCCGTATGGCTCTTGGATTGGCTTTAGTATTCATGTAAGGTAGTTATTATGGTGGGAAGGTTGGGTAAGTAGTTAGTAGTTAATGAATTGTCTAGGTGAAATGCATTAGTAGATATTTTGCTAGCTAACCGACATTACTAAGAGTAGTATAAGCAGGATGATCTTGCAATTGTAATTTTTCATTGATGAATATTGAAATATCTCTTCTTTCTCCCAAATTCTCTCTATTTCTCATCCCTAATTCTCTCTATTTCTCTTCTTAACTTCACTTCTTTCTTATCACATATTCTCTTATCTAGGTTGTGATCCAAGATTCATCTTGAATCATAACAAAACCCTGACCCAAACCTACCATCTTCTTGTCGTGTTCATGTCGCATTATCGTGTCGTATCAAATTTTGTCATGTCTATTTAAAACCGTCCTTATTCAGAAAAGTGCGAAAATCAGGTTCCTATGTGAATTAGGAACTTGCAAATTGTTCATTAAACAAAGAAAATTTTCAAAGCTAAATTGCATAAGCACCTTCCCCTTTTTGAGAACCAATATTGAAATGGAGTCGCCCATAAAAAAAATACTCGTCCTCATTGGCCTTTTCAAATCCTTGGAACTGGTTCTTATTGATGCAAATATGCCTCTCTCCTAGGAGTGTATTTGAGCCGAGCGAAGCTCGCCGAGCTTTGAAAGTTCAGGCTCAAGCTCCGCTCGCCAAAAGCTCGAGTTCGACTAGGCTCGATATAAGCTCGGTGAGCTTCAAATTGTGCTAACAATATTTTGGCTCATTTAAGCTCCATATAGGCTCGATTAGGCGCGTTTAAGCTCAGGCTTGACTCATTTAGGCTCCAATATGACTTTATTTGGTAATATTTAAGCAAATATATTATATTAAAAAAAAGCTCGCTTAGGCTCACGAGCCTACAAGCTCGAGCTTCACTAGACTCAGGCTCGGCTCGGTAAGCTAAACAAGCCGGCTCGGCTCGGCTCAAGCTCAAAGAGAGCTGAACTTTTCAAGCTTTATGATGAGTCGGCTCATGAGGGCTCGTGATCCGGCTCAGCTGATTTTCACCCCTACTCTTGCCCCTTATAAATGCAATCCACTTAACCATTTTCCAAACCATATTTTCCTCAGAGATTAACTACAACAAATATGTCCCCGTCCTCAGCAAGATTCGCTTTGATTTTGCGTTCATTAGCTTCCCTGGTCAAATTTCTTTTTTACAGTCCTTTGTTGTATGGTCTATCTTGTCCCACATCCAACATGTCCCTCTGATTGTTTATGGGTACTGTTGTTGTTGATCTCTAACCTTTTTCCATGGAAATGACTTTGAGCAATCTGGAAACCTCCTGAAGGGATTCTAGTTCAAACCAATATTGAACTATCTCAAATAATGAGATCGAGGACCGGACCAATAAAAATCGGGTCTATGAAGTCCAAGACCTGCTACAAACCTGATAGGATTGAACATGACCAATTTGGACAGGTCTTCCAACTACTAAGTACAAAAACAAATAAAACAAATGCTTCCAAATAGAAACTAGAAACTTTGAAATAATAAAAATAGTATAATATGCGCAACTTATATAATCGAAGGAAAAATATACAATTGATATATTAAATATTAGAAAGAAATATTTCATCTTTTAGATATAATATTTTTTTATATAAATAGTATATATTTAACTATATTAAAATTGCGTACCCAAAATATTTAGTACGAAATCAATGTAGATTAGTCTTCATGGACCAGACTAGACCAAAGACCAAGACTGTATCGATATGTAGTCGGTCCAATTTGATCTGGTCCTTGGTCTAAATAGTTGGTTTAGTTCAGTACACCAATCCAAAACGATATTTGTCCAATCCTAAGTATAGGAACGCCCCTTGTTCCACGACATTTAGTTCGTGTCATTTTTCTTAGTATTTCTTTGTTGAACTAGATAAGCAACCAGAGTAGAGTGTTAAATATTTTTCCCTGTTGACTAGTTTTCATTTTGACATTCTAAATTGATGTGGTAAATTAATTCATCTAGTGTCATATCCATTTTCTTATGCTTCTATTATGTCCTATAATTATCACAATGTGGAGGAAATTTTGCAATAAGACAATTAGCTTGATATGTCTCACAAATTGTTACACCTTCACTAGCTATATCGACACGGAGATCTTTTTATTCAAGAATCTGATCCAAAATTAGCTTATCATTAGTCATGGAAAATGACGGCCACCTACCATCAAGTGCGGATAGCACTGGGGGCACGTGCCTCCAGTGAAAAATTAAACATATGCTTTTGTTTTGCTAGTAGTAGCGGGTTCGAATATCGTATCTACTCTTTCATTGGTTTTATTTAAGTTTTTTTTCTTGGGGGCCTACTCCCTTTGATCAAATATTTTATTTTATATTGAAGAGATTTATTAAATTATAAAATTAAAATAATTTAATATTATTTCTTATATATACTAATATCTCTAATTTTTAGTTAATATTTATCATAATTTTATTTCAATAATTATATATTTAATTTTAGTTAATTAATTATGTAATAATAACCTATAAGTACTATATAATAACTAATATATTTGAGACAAAAACATGACAATGCTCCCAGCCACAACCTTCTCCTCATCCTATAGCCTAGCGGCCAGCCTCCATTAATTGAGTAGAAAGCTAACGATAGAACTATTTTTCATTATGTTGTAAATGAGCATATATCAAGCAAACTTTACATTTCTTTGGGGATTAGCAAATTATCCAAAAACATAATTGTTTTTTAATTGAGTAATATCTTAAGTTGATATGATGCATTATTAATATATCTATTTAACATACATAAATTTGAACAATTCAACATATATATATACATACACACACACACATACATAGCTATATATATATATTGCATGTAAATTATATATACACAACACTTTTATGCTGCTACAACTATATGATTTTTTTGTGATTTTTAGGATATTGTTTTTCATATTATTGGTACCAAAAACTCTCAATTTTGTCCTAATTTATAAATGATAGACTAAATCTTATATTTTGTTGATTGCTACTCACAATAACCTCCTACACATGCCCCCAGTGAAAAACTTTTCTGAATCCGCCACTGCATACCATATACGTATTTGTTTCGTGGCTTTATCATCTGATCTATACTTGCTACATAATTCCATAGTAGTATTTATTCGACTGTATATCCGATACATGGATACAGGCACATAATGTAACAACATAGATCTACAAGTATGATTATCTTTCTTAAAGTCCTTGTTGAAACCATTTGGTGCTTTGTCATTTAAAAGTGTGTAATGAACTTCAATTTGGCATAAGAAAAAATCCATTTATCCGAACATATTTTGATTACTCATATCAATAACAATAAAACTAGCAGAATCCATGTTTTCATTACTCATTTCTTTAAATGACTTAAAGTGTTAGAGAAATAATGATGAGTAAGCAAAAACTTTTGTAGCACAAACTCGAATCTGATCTGAACCAAACTGAACTGTAAAGCTAAAAAAAGGAAAAAGAAGAAGAAAAATAGTAAAGAACAAACTTGTTGGTGTATTTTCAAAATAGTGTAATTAATATAATGTTTGAGAAGAACTCCATACTTGTTTTCATTGTACTTGGCTTGAATAGGATTGTGTGTCATCACATGGTACCTATGTGTCGACACACACCCTACTCAAGCCAAATAAAATTAAAAACAAATATGAAACTCTTTTCAAACACTTTATTAATTACTCTATTTTGAAAATACACCAACATTCCCACACCATTTTTAAAATACAATCATGCTCGTATTACAATATCACAAAATGAAAGGAAGCCTTATTGTGCATCAATGAAGGTATCTTTTGATTGAACCCCAACCTAATGAAGACACGCTACAGTTAATCAGAATGAAAATGGTAGACCAAGCTTTGAACCATGCATCCCTTTCGACTAACCGAATACATCTTCCCACACAAGGCTTACTCCCCACACATACCCTACAACTCCCAGATCGACACATTTGTGGCCTTAGGTCCTGTACTCTTCGTAAGTGTTTCAGAGCCAAATCCTTTGTCAAAAATCATTCCTTAAAGCTAAGATGGACCCCATTGATCATATCCCTGTGACGCGGCATTCAAGAAAATATGTACTCGGGTCCATTAAGAGCATAAGCTCATCCTCTTAATATCCCTATCGTAGGTTACCAAGCACTTCACTCGCAGGATGGAAATATCTCTTTTAGTGCTTAATGTCACACGAATGACAGATCTCTCTCATTGAACACGAGACCTTGCACTATACCAGGCATCGAGTTGAGGATCCATCATGGGCCACTTAAATTGATGTGTTTCAACCCCATCCTTTCACTCATTTTTAGAACCAATCTTTAGCTAGGCCTTTTGTAAAGGGATCCGCTAGATTCTGACTTGTTCTCACAAAGCCCACAGTGATGAAAGCTTCTCGAATAAGTTGTCTCACTATACTATGTCTTACACCAATGTGTCTGGACTTTCCGTTATACACCTCGCTATACGCTCTTGAAAAAGTGGCCTGACTGTCATAGTGGATAGATATCGGTGAGATCGGCTTAGGCCACAAAAGAATCTCATACAAGAGATCCTTTGACCACTCAGCTTCCTTTGCTACAAACACAAGAGGTATAAACTTCGCTGCGATAGTGGAATCGGATATACACCTCTGTTACTTGGAACCCCAAGAAATTGCACCCCCACCAAGCACGAAAACCCATCCGCTTGTGGATGCATGATCTTCCACATCAGACATCTAGCTAACATCAGATTATCCTCCCAAAATGGGAGGATACCTTACATAAGAAATACCATAGTCCATCATTTTCTTAAGATACTTCAATACTCTCTATACTGCATGCCAATGTAATTTACTTGGATTGCTAGTATACCTACTTAACTTTCCAATAGTAAAGGCTATATCAGGCCTTGTGCTAGTCATGGCATACATAAGACATCCAATGACTCGGGCATACTCCAATTGTGACACTGGTGCTCCCTCATTCGGTACAAGCTTCACACTAGGGTCCATTGGAATGGATATTGGTGCACAAGCACCAAAGTTGAATCTATTCAACACATTTTCAATATAATGAGACTGTGTAAAGGATAGTGTATCACCACTCCTTACAATCCTTATATTGAGGATAACCTCAGCCTCACCCATGTATTTCATAACAAAGTTCATCAACACACAAATCTTATAGAACCGCAGGGGGTCTGTGTGTCGACACACAGATTCTATGTATCGACACACAGATCTTATAGAAAGGTGTGTGTTGAGGTGATTTTCGACACTCACTTTGACACATATAATTACAGTAACATGAGTGTCAATTTGTATGTCAACACACAGCCCTGTGTGTCAACACACAGCTTCGATAGGGTAGTTTCGATTGTTACTTTGGGCAATTTTTTCCGGTTTTGGGTGGTTGGCTTTTGATAGTTTTCGGACGTCTTCTAAGTCTATTTTTCTATATATATTTCCCCTGGTTCTTTGAAGAATACACTTTAAAGATTGAAAGAATAGCAAACGAGAATTAACAAAAGTTCTTGAGAGAATTGTGCAAAATGTTCTTGGAAAACTTCATTCTCATTCATCTCTTTCTATTCCTCCCCATACACACTCTCACTTCATATATTTGGTTGTCATTGTATCCCCGAGACTATTTCGAGAAGCTGAAATAAGTCTTAAGAAAAGGGATCACACAGGCTCGACACCTGAGATCTTTGGTTGCCCAATTCATAAGGATTTTTGCCAACAAAACCAAATTGAATGGAATAGTAGTGCGGTGGATTTCAAACCACCCCAAGTTGTTTATGCCCCGCACGGGTGCAACGGAAGCAATTGGCACTCCAACTCTATCAGTTAATACAATGCTCACCACTTTAGCCTATTCTAAAGCGAGGAGTAGAATGCACTCCAAATTGCTTAGTACTGAATTGAACAAGAAGAAAATGTAAAACAGAGAAATTATGTTGAGAAAGAGAGAAAGTCTTTGTTTTCTGTGTGATTTGTTCTTCGGATTATGACTCCTTATGTAAGGAAAAATCTTCCCATTACACCAAAATGGGTGGTGGAGGTGGGAGGCGAAATGGTGGAAATGCAGTTGACTAAGAAAGAGCGAGAATGGATGACTGGCTATGCAGAGTGCTCGGATTTCAGGTTTCATAACAAATGTCTTGTGATTTTGTTTCCACAACGGTAAAGCGTTCCAGTGGGCCACAAAAAAAAAAAAATAAACAATAAAAAATAAAAAATAAAAAATCTGGGTCAAAAAAGACTACACCACACTGCACTAAGATCCAGGAACCTGGCTTGGCATGCTCATGTGTAGTCCACTAGGCCCACTCTGTGTCCACGACAATTTACTATCATTTAGTAAAGGGGGAGTATATAAAGTGACTACCCTTCATAGTCTTTCTATATGGGACAAAGTCCTCTATCAAAATTGCTGCACCACTTAAGTATCATATCTAATATCAATGAATTAACTGTCTCAAAAGGTTAAGATGATTGATAAAGAATTAGGAATGGTTGTATAATGTAATATGCCCCCCAACCTAAAGGCCCATTGGACTTAAAGTGCAGATATTACATAAGTCAACCTTATATCTTATGCTTAAATCATGTTACTATTGAAAGTGGGTACTATTGAGATTTGAACGCGTGACCTCTTAGTCAACAAGACTCTAATACTATGTCAAGAATCCAACTATCCAAAAGTTTAAGCTAATAGATGAAGATCACAAATGATTTTATACTTTACCATTTCTACACGTAGATTGATTTGACCACACACGTTTCATCACCTACGAGTATTTGGATCGGATCAATTCATTGAGTTCTTATTGGCTGGTCTTATTTTTCAATTCATTTCTTCAACATGATAATTGCAGATAAATTTTTGTTGCCTGGAACTACTTCGATATTATAATAATTGTGAGACGTGACACATCCTTTGTCCTATTACCAAACAATGTGTCAAAAGAAAAGTACAAATTGTAAAGTAGTGAAGATGTGCAAACACATACGTTATATGAATTATTTATATTTATTACGAATCAACAACATAGTCTTAATTACGCCAACTACATCAATTCTCCATTGTAAACACACTTGTCCATGGACCACCAAGTCCATAGTTAGACTATTTGTATATCATGCTTTCAACTCTCACTGGCCCTAAAATTATATTTTAGCAAAATATTTTAGACTATAACAGAAATTACAATTTAAAACTGGTGCTAGAGCAAGGAATTGACTTCAAGGCATGTAGCGAATCACTATTTTTAAAAATGATCTCATCCTTATGAAATAGTCTTGGAGATACTGTAAAACCTTCAAACAAAATGAACTAAATTTAAAGAGAATAGGTTTATGAGAATTTAGACACAAAAGAATGATATGATTTCAATGTAATTTTTTTACAAATGGAGGAGAACATTTATAGATTTTCAAGTGTCTTTTGAAAGAGACACAACTCTTACCAAAAGACACAAAACCCTTCTTTGAAAAGACACAAAAAATTGCACCAACTAACGAGTAGAACTACCCTGTGTCGACATACAACACTATTTTGGTTTATGTTGCTTTCTATAAGTTGTGTGTTGACGCACACCATCCAATGAACCTTACTTGAATCTGCGTGTCAGTACACACCATCTTATATGTTGACACGCATCATGCCTAGGCCATAGACTTTGTTTTAAAAATACACCTACATAGACAACGTATTACCATATTATATCATATAATATCGGGCTTTTTCCATTTAAAAGGGGTATTATTGTTGGAAATATAAAGAACAATCAAACACAACAACGGAAGGGGATCAATGAGAGAGAGCTTACAGAATGATGTTACCGTGCCAAGGTAGGCACCATTGTCTTAAAAGACGATTTCACCGCTGCTTCAGTGTACACAGTTTAACAGGCGGCCGTCCTCCAGGATTAACGCGATCCGACCCTTAACGTGCACTCATTAATTGCCGAGCAGGAGTGCCACTAAAACTATGCCCAATGATGTAGAAAGGTATGATTAGAGAGAGTAAGAGAGAAGAGAGATAGCTTTTCTAAGTTTGGATGATTAAACCTTTAACAATGATTGGGTTTTTATAGGAACCATAATACTTGTTATGAAGAGGTGCATCTTTCTCCCAAGAGACAACAACAATCAATTAGATAGTTGGGAAAAGGGTAATCTAATAATGCAATACTGAAAGGAGAGTTCATTTTGGAAAGAACAAAAATAATTTAATCCTTGTCTCAAAGATATTTTCTATAAAAGAGCCCCCAACCTGATCCCGACACAATCGGGAAGCAGGCAAGCACGCGCATTTGAGGTTCCCATTTATATCTCATTCTTAACTTATTTCAAGAGGTTGACTTGAACCTCCTTATTTAAGGAGGGATTCCTTTATCTAATTTTTTTATGTGGGATAAAATCCCAAGAATAAATTAGTTTTAAGATATTTTGCTTGTATCATTTTTCAAATAATTATATATGAGGAAGAAAATACGGTCGCCTAGGGTATTTAGTTTTAGTGCCGGTACTATTGAAACCCAAGGAGCCAAACAATAAGAAATGACAAAGTTTTAATGTGGTTGTCAACTGCATCATCAAACTCTCTTTCTTTACCTAATCTTAGCTTCTTCAAGGAGAAATATGGTCCAAAATTAAACAAGGAAAAATGAAAGGGGGAGAAAACTCAGGTCTGGAAGAGCCTCTAAACCAATCAGAATCAGAGACAAGAAAAGAGGGAATTTTATGTTGTAAGGGTGAGATATTGGAAGAAGCAAAGACGCAGATATGGCTGGCAGGGCCACTAATAGCAGTAAGCATATTGCAGTATTGTTTACAAGTGATCTCCCTCATGTTTGTTGGTCATCTTGGAGAGCTTCCCCTTTCTTCTGCTTCGATGGCTACTTCCTTCGCTTCGGTTTCCGGGTTTAGTGTGCTGGTGAGGTTTGTTTTTTTTTTTTTTTTTTTAATCTTTTTACAAGTCGTGTCTCAAATATTTTAGTCTAATTTCAAGCAGAAGTCTATGGTGGAGTGGAGGGACCGGACCCTTTAATTTTTGGCTCAGATTATTGTACCAGTGTTTTTCTTGGGCTTCCTTTTCTTAGCTGCTATATATACTTCATATAGGACTTCTGCCCTCTTGACAGCAGAAACACGGAGAGAGAATGAGAGAAGAGCTTGTAATCCTCTAAATCCGGGTTTAGTGAAACTTTTATCCTTTCGCCTGTAATTTTTCCCCTTATTTAAGGGTTTTCCACGTAAATCTCTACATCTTTGTTTCTCTTTCTCCCTTTCTCTTATAGTTTGATTTTTCAGGTCTTATTTATTATCTAAATCGGATCTTGACCTTGGGGTATTTCGTCCAACACTTTTTTGTTTGAATTTTGTCTCCTTCTTTTTGGTGCTATTGAAGGTTGTCTTTTTGCATTATATTCCATTGGAGACCTATGAATTTCTCAATTATTTAAAAATAGAACATGGGTAGGGTAGTATTTTTCTATATAAGGCACGAGGAGTACAACATTACCATAATAAGTATAAGGCAAACAATACCCAATATTTGGGTTTGATTTAGATATTAAAATAAAATCTGAGAAGTAAATAACAAGGCAAAAGAGAATGAATAACGAAGACAAAGGTGTTTACGTACAAAACCCTCAAAGAAAGGGAAAGACCACGGGTGGAAGTAGATAACTTTTATTGATCGAAAGTATTATAAGAAGATTATTCACTCCCCCCTCTCTGTGGTTGAGAAATTGCTCATCAAACCCTAAGAAAAATAGAAGAGCATATATATATATAATACAAGAGAGAAACCCTAAAACTCAAAAATTGGGTACCACCCGACGCGAATAAGCCCTGCACCCGGTCCCTTCGCTCCATCACAAACCTCTGTTCGAAATCTGGACAAAAAAATTTGAGACGCAAACCTAATAGTAAGGGTCACCAACAACTAAGGACGGGGAAATGAGTATTAAATGCAAGACCTCAAACTTAAAGACTGAGTCAATAAATCCCTCTATTGAACCAACGGCTCAAGTAGGATACTATATCACATATCAACTGCATATATGCTGCTTTGGAATCCAATAAACAGTCAGAGTTTGGAGTTGGGAAATGATTAATTTTTATGACAACTAAACATCAAACCTTGCGGTGGCAGGAAAGTTGTACCTATCTGGGCTTTTTTTTTCCCTCACATTGTCTGGCTTTCTTTATGATATTGTTTTGAAAGGACAAACTTTTTAATGAGCCGAGTTAAAATGTCAGAGCTTAGCAAATATTAGTTACTTGATAAATATCATTGAGTTTAAATTCCGTTGCTCTTCAAATAAATGAAACGTTAAGTCGAACTCCAGCCCCAGGCATCAAGTTGTGCTTATGCGCTATGCTTCAACTCCAATCGGTATTTGCATGAGGCATAATAAAGTTGAAATATCATTCATGAACCTTCCTTTGAAAACTTAGCCTTTTGAAATAGTTAGTTTCTTAACAAAGACTCTTAATTCTAACGTGAAATATTTTTGTGGATATGAATTTAGCTAGGAATGGGAAGTGCACTGGAGACTCTATGTGGACAATCTTATGGAGCCAAACAATACCAAATGTTGGGAATCTACACACAAAGAGCCATGCTTACCCTTCTAATCTTAACCATCCCCCTTGCAATTTTGTGGTTCTACACCGCCAACATCCTCATATTCTTTGGCCAGGATAGTGACATTTCAATAGGTGCTGGCACTTTCAACCGTTGGATGCTCCCTAGCCTATTCGCCTACAGCCTCCTCCAATGTCTCAACAGGTTCCTGCAGACGCAGAACATTGTTTTGCCTATGATGATAAGTTCAAGTGCAACGGCTGGTTTTCATATTGTGGCATGTTGGCTAATGGTCAGTAAACTTGGGCTAGGAATAAGAGGGGCCGCCTTAGCCAACTCGGCCTCATACTGGGTCAATGTGTTTCTCTTGGCTGCCCATGTGAAGTTTTCACCTTCTTGTTCGAAGACGTGGGTTCGATTCTCAAGGGAAGCCTTGCATGATATATTGGGATTCCTAAGATTAGCCATTCCTTCTGCGGCTATGATTTGGTATTAATATTTATTATGAACTCTCCTTTCAAACTTGATCAAAATTTTGTGTGCAACTGTTTCAAGTTGGCTATAATAACACAATTACCGTTCAAAAAAATATATATATATTAACACAATTAGACATCGTGGCTATGAACATAGAAGCTTTTTAGGGTTGGGGGTACTCGGACATAGCCTCTCTTTATGGTAATACCCTGAAGGGGTAAGGCTACGTACATCTCACTACTCCCAAACCCTGCTTTGGCAAGAGCCTTTACGGCATTGGGACTATTGATTTGATTTGATTGGGTTATGAACATAAAGACATAAAAAGTTATGTCCAATAGGTTACTTTGTTGGTCTATTTTCAAAATAAAGTGTTTCCATATGTGTAATTGATATATTTTAGTTTAACTATGGTGTGTGCCGACACATTTAAGTGTGTATCGATACACAGTCTTACAGAACCTAGAGGCTAGATCTGTGTGTCGATACATAGAGCTCTGTATCGACACACAGAGCAGTTATGGCCGTTACTTTGCCCGGGTATTTATGACTTTTAGAAAATTAATTAAATATGTTTTTAAGGGTCTGTCTCTTCATGAAGAGACGTGACTCTTTATGAAGAGATACTTGGGACGTCTATATAAAGCCCACCAAATCCAAATTTGAAGAACTGGGGGAAAAACATAACTTGGAAAAAGCATCATTCTCTCATTCTTTAAGTCATCCTCTCTACGCTCTTACTCTCACTTTGTTTTTGGGTTTCATTATTATTGTATCCCTTAAACTATTTAGGTATCCATAAAATAAGTCTTAAGGAAAATGGTTTGCTACATGCCTTGAAGCCGGTGACTGATTTGATTCTTGTTCTATAATTTTCCTAACAATCTTAAGACTTAATTTTGCTTACGAAATGGTTTCTTCTCTTGGTATGATTTAATGGCGAACTTTGTGAAGAAAGTGATTAAAAGAGAATTGAGATGTCTTCTTGGATCCTTTTGTTATATATATCACTACGGACAAGGTATGTTTTCTGATTCAAATTTATGTGAAAATCACGAAGTTCTCTTGATATATGGGAAGTCATGTTTGATGCATTATTGTTAATATATGCATGATGTTTATATGTGATATCTATATCATGCATTATCTTTATGCATACAATAAAGTTTACATTTGATATCAAAACTAAAGTTAACTAGGCATTATTTTAATGGTTTGTATCATGAATTTATGATAAGTGCTTTTGAATCAAATGATAATTAATATCATGTTAATTTAACAAAAAAGAAAAAAACGAAAAGGAAAAAAAAAACAGAAGGTTGTTACTATTAGCCGTTTTCACTGGAATTTTTCATATTGCAATTTAAGGGCATGGCTTTGAACCCGCTCTGTCAATGTAAACAATAACGGTTCTTAACCAATGGTTCACATGTTCTCTTGCCTATAATTGAACATGAAATATTTTGTATATAAGATTTACGTTAACTTGTGATAATTAGCCTTTTCTATAATCATGTAAAGGCATACATGTATACAGTAACCGTATTTCATTTACTGAATCATTGCATTTAAATTTTTTTTTTTTAAAAAATTTCAACGACATATGATGCTATTGTATATATAATATATATGTAAATTGAGTTACACTAAAACGGAAAGAAAAACCTATTTTGGGTGATTGTTAAAACCAAACGTCGAGGCGATGCTAAAAAGGGAAATCCTTGTTTAGTGTGGTTGTTGAAACCAAATGTTGAGACGATACCAAAACTAATAACAAAACGTAAATAAATTGTGGACATATGTTTATTATAAAATTGGTAGTTGAATCTCACTGACAATTTCAAATAATGTGGTTGCATAGATAATAATATATAAGATAAATTTGCTAAATCATGAATTGTGAACACACCCTTGTTGAATTTTTATTATGAATTGGTTCTAAGGAAAATGCTGAAAGGGCATGCATGTATAAGATAACTTTGTTTTATTTCATGAAATTAATGCTTATAAATGTTTGTGCATACTTGCTAAAAGTCAATTCAAGTGTTTTTAAAGTTCTACGCGATTTGTATGCTAAATCTACATGCAAAAAGGAAGATATCTTGTGAAGATATGTCCTATCTATAAAGTCACATCTTATGATATGCCTATGTAAAGATGTACTTATTCATGCTTTAATGTATGGTGTATGTTATATCATATATAGCATTATAAAAATTTGGGTATACAATTATAAATAGAAAGGAACAATGGCTTCTTCATGAAATATGAAAACATATTTAAAGTTTAGATCTATAATACGAATATGTAATTGAGTGAAGGAAATTAAAGATAAAATAATGATAATCAAAATTTTGAATTTCATTGTTGAGAACCGCGTATTCACTTTGTAAGTAATTGTCCCTTTGATACTCATAAATATTGGCATAATGTGAATATTGTGTAATATTTGCATGTTTACTTGCAATGTAATGCCCACCAAATATTGCATGCATAAATATTGTCACGAAAATTAACACATGCATGTAGTTAATGATACATTCTCATAATGATCTGATGGGTAATATATCTATGTATGTTCATACTCATGAAAAAGAATTTAAGTATAATATGTATGTTTTGAAGTTACAAGATTAATGGATGTACAATTAATGTAATTAATACAAGCATGTTATGAGATACAATTTAGGTATAAGCATGGATATTAATGTGGTTATGCTGGTAATGCATATATATGCATGCAATCATGAATTAATGCGATTTTAATTTATGAACATGAATGTTTTTTGTTTGCTCGGTAAAACTGAAAGTGATGTGAATTTGAACGAAATTAAAATTAGTGGATCATGAAAGGTAAATATTTGTTAGCTTCCGAAGATTGAAAGTTAACCTTGTAGAAGAAAGAGTTGAGATGAGAAGAGAAGTGAAAGGGGATGAGAAATAGAGAAGGAGATGAGAAGTAGAGAAAGAAATTCCAAAGGAAAATCTGATTATTATTGATTGAATGCTGAAATTACATGTTGAGAGCTTATTTATACATGATCGGAAACATTGAATCAAGACAACTAACTCTAACCATCTCTTAACCGACATTGGCGCCAAAACCAGTTAGCTGCCAGATTTAACTCACCAAGGCCAACTACCGACCCCCCTAGGCGCCAAACCATACCAACTAACATTTGAATACAAGCAAGCACAAAAATGAAGCCAAAACCCGAAATACAACCAAAATTACAACTAGAATCTAAAGAATCATAACATTCCCTCCCTCTTGAGAAGCTTCTTGTCCTCAAGGAGTAAAATTAGGGAATTGGCTCTTCAAGAATTTGAGATTTTCCCAAGTCACAAAGCTCTTGTCCAAATTGCACCATTGCACCAACACTTCTTGCAAAGCACCATGTTCCATCTGTAATGCTCTCTGAGCCTTGACAGCAGTAGGTTCCAGCAGCAGAGTGCCATTAGTTCCTGCTTCTAGTGGCTCCCGTGAGATCACAGCTCCCTTCTTGACCTGAAGTAAAGAGACATGGAACACCGGGTGAATGTAAGATTGAGGAGGTAAGTCAAGTTTGTATGCAACTTTGCCAATTTTCTCCAAAATCTTGTATGGGCCAAAGAAGCGAGCACTTAGCTTGACATTTTTCCTGACAACCAAAAAAGACTGTCTATGGGGTTGTAATTTGAGGTAGACCATATCACCAGCGTCATAGTTTTTGTCTACCCTCTTTTTATCAGCATAAAACTTCATTCTTGCTTGAGCATGTAAGAGATTGTCTTTAAGTAGCTGTGACATTTGCTTCCTCTGCTGCAAGTAATCAGTTGCTGCAGAAGCGGTTGGCATGGGTTGTTGCATCATGAATGGAGTAGGAGGGCTATAACCATACAATGCTTGGAAAGGAGTGATGCCAATAGATGCATGTACATGTGTGTTGAGCCAAAATTCAGCTAGAGAGAGCCATCGGTTCCATTCTCTAGGCTGAGTGAAGACCATACTTCGAAGATATTTCTCAGTACATTGATTAACACGTTCAGTTTGCCCATCCGTTTGTGGATGATAAGATGAGCTAAGTGCCAATGTAGTGCCCAATAACTTGAACAACTCCCTCCAAAAATTGTTTTTGAAGATCTTGTCCCGATCCGAAACAATGGATTGAGGCAACCCATGTAACTTGTATATGTTGTCAAGGAAGATCCTTGCTAATCTTTCAGCTGTAACAGGTCGGGTAAGTGCAATGAAGTGGCTATATTTGGTGAAACGATCCACTACCACCCATATGACTTCCTTGCCTTCGGACCTTGGCAATCCTTCAATGAAATCCATGCTAATGTTGATCCATGCTCCCTCCGGAATGGGAAGGGGCTGAAGAAGACCCTTGTAACGATGATCTCCCAGCTTGGTTTGTTGACATACCTCACAAGCCTTAACATACTCACTCACTGCCTTCTTCAAGCTTGGCCAACTAAAATAAGCTCTAATCCTTTGATAAGTACCTTCTACACCGGCATGACCTCCCCAAGCTGCATCATGAGAGGCTTGAATAATCTAATTCCTCAATTCAGTTGCAGAGCCAATATACAATCTGCCATGAATTCTGATCAGACCCCTCTGCATTGAAATACCAGCTTCATTGTCCATCCTTCCTGCATCTTTCACAAAGTTAGCAGCCACACACTCTTGGGCAAAAGAATCACCTTCATATGACTTATAAACTTCTTCCATCCATGAAGGAATCACCGCGGTTGTTGCACTGCAGAAACCTTGTTCAGCATCCTCAAATTTTCTGGATAAAGCATCGTCTGCAGCATTTTCCTTGCCTTTTCTGTACTCAATGACATAATCAAGGCCAAGCATCTTCATTAGACCCTTCTTTTGAATCCTCGTTACAATCTTTTGCTCAAGAAGGTGCTTGAGGCTTTGGTGATCCGTTCGAATAATGAACTTGTGACCATCCAAGTAATGCCTCCATTTCTCAACGGCTAAAAGAATTGCTAAATATTCTTTCTCATATGTCGACATGCTTGGGACTAAGAGCTTGACTCAAATAAGCAATTGGCCTTCCTTGTTGGGAAAGAACAGCCCCTATACCCGAACCGCTAGCATCTGTCTCCAGCACAAAGCTTTCAGCAAAATTGGGCATTGCCAACACAGGTGCCGCACACATAGCTGACTTGAGGGCCTCAAAAGCAACCTGAGCCTTCTCCGACCATAAGAATGCATCTTTCTTTAGGATTTCAGTTACAGGTTTTGCAATGGAACCATATCCTTTAATGAACTTCCTATAATACCCGGTTAAACCCAAAAAACCTCTCAATTGCTTCAAGGTTATTGAAATTGGCCAATCTTGCATTGCTTGGACCTTAGTAGGATCAGTGGAAACTCCTTCTTGAGAGATGACATGGCCCAAATATTCAAGCTTTGTCTGAAACGAGCATTTGGACAGCTTAGCAAAGAACTTGTGCTGCCGCATCACCACAAAGACTTGTCTAAGGTGAATAAGGTGATCTTCATAAGAGGAGCTATAAATCAATATGTCATCGAAGAAAACTAGAACTGATCTTCTCAAGAAAGGCTTGAAAACATCATTCATTGCAGCTTGAAAAGTGGCCGGAGCATTTGTTAGGCCGAAAGGCGTAACAACAAACTCGAAATGCCCATGATGAGTCTGAAAAGCAGTCTTGTATATATCCGGCTCAAAAACTCTGATTTGATGATACCCCTGTCTCAAATCAAGCTTAGAGAAGAAACATGCTCCATATAACTCATCAAGCAAATCATCTATGACGGGAATGGGAAACTTATCTTTCACTGTCAAAGAATTCAATTGTCGATAATCAATGCACATGCTAGCCGATCCATGCTTCTTCTTCACAAGGATCACAGGCGAAGCAAAAGGACTATGGCTTGGTCTAATGAAGCTCATGTGAAGTAACTCTTCAACTTGTCTCTCAATTTCTGATTTTTGGGCATGAGCATAACGGTATGGCGCGATCTTAACCGGATCAGCATTTGCACGAAGTGGAATGGCATGGTCCACACTCCTTTGAGGAGGAAGGCTCTTTGGTTGCTCAAAAACATCCTCAAACTCCTCAACCAAGACATGAACCTCTGGCTTAACGTCCTGCTGCAGCTCAACAGAAGAAATAACAAAGAGGTGCCCGAGCCATTGAATTGCTTTCTTCTTGATTCCTCCTTGTAATTGTTTTCCATCAATCAACCGAAGCTGTGCCTCCTCAGAAATGCCTTGCAATGAGACTTTAGTGCCATGGACCTCAAATGCTACCGTCATTTTATCAAAATCAAACACCATCGGATTGAAAGTTCTCATCCAATCCACACCTAGCACCATATCACAACCTCCCAAGGGAAGAACTCTAAAATCAAAGGTGAATTGATGATCTTGCATAGACCATGGAAATGCAAGGCACTTATTTTGAGTAGTTATAGAGTTGCCATCAGCCACCATAACCGTCAATGGATGAGTTTTTGTCACTTCATGCCTCACATTCTTAATCAATTTGGGATCAACAAAACTATGCATGCTCCCACTATCAATAAGAATAATGATAGAGGTTTTACCAGCCTTACCTTTGATACGGATGGTATTATGAGCTCCACTCCCGGTCAATGCCTTCATGGATATCTCAACTTCATCATCCAACATTTCATCTTGTGAAGAAGGATCATAATTGTCTTCCTCAGCGTCTGAATCTTCACTGTCAGAAACCACACCAGCACGGAACCCTCTTGCAGACATTAATGCCAGAGATTTGCACCTATGACCAGGTTGATAGGGCTGGTTACAACGAAAGCATAGCCTCACTGAGCTCTTATCAACAGCGCGCTTAAATCTGGAACCAGAATTCTCCTTCGGCTGCGGTCTGTAATTACTGCCTTTGAACTTGTTCTTGTCACTTGAATGGGCTAAAGTAGCTTCAATCAACTTAACCTTGTTGTAAGCATTAGACAATGTCTTAGGACCAATGGCTTTCACCATATTCTTGATCCTAGGCTTCAATCCACTAACAAAACAAGAGACATAATAGGCTTTTGTATCCTCCGGAGCAATGGATATTATTGACAACAAGTTAGCTCGTAGATTCTCAAATCTGATCATATACTCGGTCACGTTAGAGGTTTGGCACACCTTATTAAAGTTGTCCACGACATTAGTTATCTCTTCCTCTCCATATCGTTCACACATTTCTTCTACGAATTGTCCCCAAGAAAGATTAGGTTTGCTCTTCAACAAACTATAATACCATACCTCATGATCGCCATGTAAATGTACTGTAGCTAGCTCAACCTTTTCATCTTCATGTATGTTATAATATTGAAAATACCGATCACACCTTCTTAACCAAGATTCCGGTTGTTTACCATCAAAAGGATCTATCTCCACTCTCGGCTGCATGTGAGAACCACTCCTGCCACCCGATGAATTATCATTACTCACCGATCTTTGCTGACATTGTCGATCAGGAGGTCTATCTTGATGCTCAAAATCATCAATTGCAATCCTGTGATGCAAAACAGAATTCGGCTGCCTTGAATTGTGATCTTAAAATCAAGCCATTCAATCTGGAATGAGCTGGTTCTGTGGCACGATCCTGATTTTCAGTAGCAATTTCAGCCTGTGGAGGTTGATTCTCAGCTGATCTGATCTGAGTTGAAGGTCCTGCCTCTGGTTGTACCATCGGAGATTTCCCTCAATTCCCAACCAAGCTTTCAGTTCTGTCAATGTTAGCTTCCTGCTGAACCACATCAACAGGTGGAAGAATCTAACTAGCTGGCTTAAGGATCACGTTAATTGAGGATTCTCCTTGCTTGTTAACCTGATCCTGCAATTGCACAAGCTTCGCCTCAATTTGCTGCAACCGATCTTCTTTATTCGAATCCTTGTCTAGAAGTAACTGCTGCATTTCTAACATTTGATCTAACACTTGATCAATCTTTTGATCGAGCTTTGCCACCTTCTGATCGAGCTTTGCCACATTGCCATCATTGTTATCAAGCTTTTGATCGAACTTATGCTGTAGGTCCTGAAGATGATCAGTAGTAATGTACTGAGGACCGATCGTTGCATCTGCACCAGCAACCACAGTTGCATAGGACACATCCAAACCAGGTACATTTGCTCCACCAGCTCCCGATCGAGTTCTCACACCATCCGTCGTGTTTTTCTTTTGTTTTGCCAGCTTCAATCAATCAATTGATTGCTTGAACTTGCTCTGATACCAATTGTTAGCTTCCAATTCAAAGATTGAAAGTTAACCTTGTAGAAGAAAGAGTTGAGATGAGAAGAGAAGTGAAAGGGAATGAGAAATAGAGATGGAGATGAGAAGTAGAGAGAGAAATTCCAAAGAAAAATCTGATTGTTATTGATTGAATGCTAAAATTACATGTTGAGAGCTTATTTATACATGATCGGAAACATTGAATCAAGACAACTAACTCTAACCATCTCTTAACCGACATTGGCGCCAAAACCAGTTAGCCGCGAGATTTGACTCACCAAGACCAACTACCGACCCCCCTAGGCACCAAACCATACCAACTAACATTTGAATACAAGCAAGCACAACAATGAAGCCAAAACCCAAAATACAACCAAAATTACAACTAGAATCTAAAGAATCATAACAATATTATATGATTATTTTGTATATGTTGATCCCGAATATCACTAATATAACGATATTCAAATTGAGTGCACTATAAGTACAATTATTGCATGGAAAATAAGACCATAATGTGATCTTATATTCACATGTGATACTATTAGTCATTAAAGTGGAAAATTTTAAGAGTATATGAATACTGAATTCTGATGATACATATGTTTGTTGGAATTTGGGGGGTAGTGTGCTTTAATTTTGGAGTCTTGTGTTTTTTGCCCCAATCCCATATAGAAAATCTAGAGAAGGAGATTATAGTTTATATACCCCCTTGCTATTGTACTTGGTAAAGTATTGTGGGGTCTAGGGTGGGTTTTGTGAACCACATGCGCCCGCCCCGCCTCGCAGAGCCGGTGCGTTGCAGTGTGGTGTGGACTTTTTCCAACCCAGACTTTTTATTTTTACGACATTTGTATTTATTTAAGTTTTCGTAAACAAACTCGTGATGAATTCTTATTGTTGGGGCCTCGAGCTCAAGGTGTATCCCAATTGACCTCGTAGGTGCTGCCTCGAGAAGTTGTCCACACTCTAGGTCTCGAGGCTCGAGGCTACAAGCTCGAACTCGAGTACGCATTATGACCACGTCTTTTCCTGCTCTTTCCTTTTTTAGGCTCCCATATTCGCCACTTTCCTTGTTTACAGCGAATTCTTTGCCGTGATCATTTCCTTAACCTCCAAAGAATTTCCTCTATAAATACCATGCCTTAGGTTTTTATTTGACATACCAAAAAACAAAAAAGCATAGTTAAAACCTTCTCTGAAATTACTCCTTCTTCGTCACGGCTTTCGTTTTCCATTCTCTCCTCTGTTACTGAGCAAGTTGGGGTGTACTTTAATCCATCTCCCTAGAGTACACTGCTGAGGTGGGTGCCGTGTTAACCTTGGGGGTCGAAGTGTCGTTCATCTCATTGTACCTCAGTGGGGGCATAAACGACTTAGGGCAGTGGATTCTCCATGGCGTGACAATTTTTTCGGTCAATTCTTTCTCTTCCATTAATCTTGTTACAAGCGTTTCTTTCATCTTTCTTGTAATCTTGAAATCAATTATATTGTAATAAAAAAAGTTATATTTTGGTCGCTCATTCACCTATTACCCCAACAATGTTATCCATAAGTTTTAATGCTTATAAATGGCATGATGATTCATATGATTTAATTATAGGTAAATTAAAGTTCATGAAAGTAAATATGGATGAGTGCATAAAAGTGTTTTTGAATCTTATGTCAATATTGATGAAATGATGTTGCATTATGATATTGTAAAGCAAAATATATAGAGATGAAAATGGCTTTTGTTCAATTCCTAGATTGGAAGTTCGAATTTCAATGAAAAGTGCTATGTCTATGTCAAATGATGAAAATCATTATGACAAGGAAGAAATCCCTTATAATGCTCTAGAACTTAGAAGAAGTAAAAGAGCGAGAAAATAAAAGTCATTTGGACCGTATTTCTCTATATATCTAATGGAATGAACTAGAGACAATATGGATGGTCAAGTTTCATATTGTAGTGTTATAGAATATGATCCTATGACGATGCTATGAAGTCTTGTGATGCCGTTTTTGGAAAGAAGCAATAAATGAATCGAATAAATGTGTATGTAGCAAGTTTAATAATGATAAAGGAGTCGTTATATGTTTGTATATTGATTACATAGTTATGTTTGGTATGAATACTTAGTACCAAATGAAGGTACTCCTGTAGTACAATTGGAGCACAAAAAGGTCCGATATAGCCTTTGTTGTTTTAAAGCTAAGTGGATAAATTAGCAATTCAAGCAAAATTTACTAGCATGTGGTACATAAGTTACTAAAATGACTATATTAATGGGTATTCTTCTACTTTAGAGGAATACTCAAATGACAGTTGTATTTCCGTTAAGGAGGACTACGCTTCTATAAGCGAGTGGGTATTCCTACATGGTGTGGGTGTTGTCTCTTGGGATTTCATGAAACAAACATGTATTATTAATTCCTCCATGATTGTACAGTTTATTGCTTTAATTTCTGCTTGTAAAGAAGCAGAATGATAAAAGGATCTTTTGTTTAATGTTCATTGGTGTTACATCATCTACTTCTATCCATTATGATAGGGAGGCTATGCTTTCAAATGCATAAGAGTGAGGTGTGTAATTGAAAAGTCCGGACACATTAGTGTGAGACATAGCTATGTGAAACAACTCATGAAAGATTGGTTGATCACTGTGGACTTTGAAAATGCAATCTCTTATCTAAAAGCCTTGCTAGAGACTCGGTCTTAACTACAAGTAAAGGGATGGGTTAAACCCGTCAATTTCAGTCACCCATGATGAACCCTCAACTCAATGCCTGGTACAACTCTAGGTCTTGCGTTCAGTAAGAGAGTTCCATCATCCGTGTGATTGCAAGCGCTAAGAGTAAAATTCCATCTCGGGTGTAGCGCTTGGTAACCAGTGACAAAGGGAAAAGGAGGTTGAGCGTACTTTTTTATTGACCTAAGGAAATTATTGAATGTTGTGTTGCAAGGACTTAATCAATGGGGTCTACCTAAATGAGTGTGAAGTTTGGCCCCTTCAAGGAGTGTTTTAGTGACATGGGTTTGACTCTGTTACACTCATGAAGGGTACGGGACACAAGGCCTAAAATGTGCCGGTCAAAGTTGAGGTGTGTTGTAGAGAGAAAGTATTGTGTGTGGAGACATGTGTGGTTAGTCAAATGGACTCATACGGTTCAAAGGTTAGTCTACCATTACGCTCCGACTAATTGTGACTTATCTTCCCTAAGTGGGGGTTCAATTGAAAGACACTCTCATCTATGCATAAAGACTTCCTTTTATTCCAAGACGGCGTATAATTGTATGAGAATGTATGTAATTCAAAATAAAGTGTTTTCGGATGTGTATTTGATATACTTTGGTTTAAATATTATGTATTTCGACACATGTTAAGTGTGTATCGACACACAGTCTTACAGAACCTAGAGGCTAGGTCTGTGTGTCGACACATAGAGCTATGTGTCGACACACAAAGTGGTTATGACCGTTACTTTGCCCACGTATTTGTGACTTTTAGAAAATTAATTAAATATGTTTTAAAGAACTGGGGGAAAAACATAATTTGGAAAAAACATTATTCTCTCATTCTTTAAGTCTCAGTCATTCTTTAACTTGGAGAGTTTTGGACAGGAACGGCATCCCCGTACCATACATCCGAGCCATTAGAGACATGTATGAGGAGGCACGGACTATGGTGCGTACAGAAGATGGGGAGACAGACGCTTTCCCGATAACAGTAGGGGTACACCAGGGGTCGGTTTTGAGCCCCTACCTATTCATTTTGGTTATGGACGAGGTCACTAGGCACATCCAAGGATGTGTACCTTGGTGCATGCTTTTTTGCAGATGACATAGTGTTGGTGGCGGAGTCGCGGGAAGAGGTAAATGAGAAGCTGAAGCGGTGGAGAGGGGCTCTAGAGTCGAAGGGTTTATGACTAAGCAGAGCCAAGACCGAGTACATGGAACTCAAATTCGATCCCTCCGCCACGCCTAGCCAAGAAGACGTCAGGATTGGATCTGACGCCATAGCGAAGAAGGAGAGCTTCAGGTACTTGGGGTCCATGGTACAGAACAACGGCGAAGTTGACGAGGATGTCAACAACCAGATTAAAGCAGGATGGCATAAGTGGAGGTTGGCCTCCACGGTACTTTGTGATAGAAGGTTTCCCTTGAAGCTAAAGGGAAGATACTATAAGACGGTTGTGAGGCCAGCCACGACGTATGGGGCGGAGTGCAGGGCGACGAAGCAACAGCACACACAGAAGATGAAGGTGGCGGAGATGTTAATGCTGAGGTGGATGTGCGGACACACAAGGAAGGATAGTATCAGAAACGACGTCATAAGAGGCAAATTGGGCATAGCCCCTATTGAAGATAAATTGAGAGAGCAACGTTTGAGGTGGTTCGGACATGTTAGAAGGAGACCGGACAACGCTCCAGTAAGGAGGTGCGAACAGCCCCTTACTACACTAGGCAGGAGAGGAAGAGGCAGGCCAAAGAAGAGATGGATGGAGACGATCCGACAAGACCTCATCCACCTAAACCTTAGGGAGGAGATGGCCTTAGATAGGGCCCAATGGATGGCTAGTATAGGGGTTATAGATGCTCCAGTTAGAGCAGGGTAGTCTAGCTTAGTAGTGCTAGGCCGTGTTATCCTTCTGGTGCACTTAAGTTGGGTACTTGCTCCTATGAGCTACTACCCGCATGCTTACTTGCCTACCTACCTAGCCTATCCTTTGAATTCTGCCTGATTTTTGCGTGATGTGGCTTACTTTGTGTCTTGTGTTTTGTGTGCTTTGTGTCTGTTGTCTTGATTGCTTTGCGCTTTTCTGTTGCTAGGTTTCTTACTCTCTGCGGCGGCCATTCTCTCAGGCTGGGGGTCCTCGGAAACAGCCTCTCTTCAGGGTAGCCCCCTGAAGGGGGAAGGCTGCGTACATCTACCCCTCCCAGACCCTGCTTTTGCGAGAGCCCTTGCAGGCACTGGGTTTGTTGTTGTTGTTTGTTGTTATTCATCCTCTCTACGATCTTTCTCTCACTTTGTTTTTGGATTTCATTGTATCCCTTAGACTATTTCGGTATCCATTAAATAAGTCTTAAGAAAATGGTTTGCTACATGCCTTAAAGCCAGTGACTGATTTGATACCTATTTTATAATTTCCCTAACATACTTTGCCTATCACCATTGGTATCAATTTTGTGGCTCATGCCTAGGGCTAGAGGAAATTCAATAGGAATTAATGAACACCCTGATCTACTCTAGTCATGGAACCAGCTTACAGCTCATGGTTGTGTTTGCAGTGCCGTAAAATTATGGTTGTGCATGTGTTATGCAGTGTGGTACGACGGTTATGTTGGATTTGCAGGGAACATCTGTTGTTTTTAAGAAAAATGTTTGCATGTATTTGAATGTAATCACTAATTCACAAACATATTCTAGATAAAGTACAGTATATATATGCTTATGAAAGTAATTACAAAAGTATGCTACATAATGGCCGATCGTTTATCCTCTAGCTCAAAATTCATTAGTTTATGACTTCTATTTGATTCCATGGTCCAAGTAACCCGCTCATAAAAGAATGGACCAATCTTGTACGGAAGTGTCCAAACATTAAAATAGATGCTCACTTATGTAAATACATATAAAATGAATTATATTTAGCTCTATGTTGGAGACTTATAGATACTAGGACGTACTTGGTATTACTTTCTATTTATATTCTATAATTCTGAAGAAACTAAAATATTTTTTTATCTTTGATTTTTCTTCTTTAGTTTGTGCCTAATGAAAAAGAGGGAACGAAATGTTAAAAAAATATATATATTTTTAAAACCTGATTTTTATTTTCTTAAAAATTAAAATCGTAGATAGATAACGATGCCAATATGGCCCTTATTTTTGAAACTCGGCTTCAATTTCTTAAATACTAAAAAATAAAACTAAAAAACATAATGCCAAATGACCTGAGCCTTTTTTATTCTAATTATTTTGACATCAAGCATTTTGAAGTGCAGCATGGAGTATTGGTCGTTTGAAATGGTGGTGCTCCTATCAGGCCGTCTCCCTAACCCCAAACTTGAGACATCCGTCTTATCCATAAGGTTTTCCCCTTTTCCCTTCAAATGAAATTTTGCTCATCAAGTGCATTGCTCTTTTCTCCTTAAAAGGTAAGGAGAATACAAAAAAGCGCGTAGTTGCCGGCGCTTTTTTCACCGTTTCCCAGCCCTTTGAAGCGCCAGTAATTGTGCGGCCGGCGCTTGCTACACGCGCTAGTATAGGCAGCGTCGGGAATGAAGCGCCGGTAAAATTTACTGGCGCTTTTATGCCGGCGCTTTTAGCGGAATAAAAAAAGTAAAATAATATGTTTGGCGGGAAATTTTGGGGCTTAATTTCACGGCGCTTTAAAGCGCCACTAATTAATTAATTTAAAAATAAAGTAAACGTTTTGGCTGAAATTTTGGCGCCTGTCATGCTTAAACCGGGAAAAAAAAAATCTGATTCTAGAATAAAAAATACATATAATTAATAATTAATTTTTACCTGTATATAAGCAAACAAAAAAAACCAAGCTCGACAAAATAAAAAAAAATGTGATAAACCAAATGATATACATATTCAAAACATAAAAGTCTTTACAACGCAACATTGTCCAAATTACATCCATTTACACCTAAAATGAGATACGCCCCAAATATCATAATCATTAAAAAAAAATCGTAGTGTGTATCATAAGTGAAACAATGTTCACCAAACTTTAAACAGTACAAAATTACAAGTTTGTTTAGCAACAAAAAGAGGGTTATTTATTTTCTTTATCCTCCTGAAACTTATATCTCGTCCCTTGCCATGACAAGTCCATCAAATATGCACATCGGAAGAGGAAGTGGATGCCTGAAAGAAATGCAAAGAATAACATTAATACGAAAAACAACTATAATCATAATGAAATAAACAAAATTTTATAATCGAATATTGTTACAATACAATATTAACATACAAGAATGAAAATATTAGTTATATACCCTCAAGTTACAACACCTGTGAAAGTGGGACAAAAATCAAAATTTATGATGGGTGAATATGTTTTTAGGTTTGTTAACAACCAAATAACACTTCCCATTACTACGATAATGTAATAAATGAAAATTGTTTATATTAAAAAGTTAAGAACTTGGTTGACTTACTGAAGCGGGATTCGTAGAAGTCCCTTGTGCTTGTTCTAGTTCTCTAAGTCTTTTCTTTGTTTTTGCTAATTCAAAGCATAGTGCGGCCACATGCTTATCTGATGTAAGGCTCCCCCGTTTTGCTAATTCTCCTCTAACACCACCAATTTGTGATGGGGTGACTCCATGACCATATCCTCTAACTCTTCCGCTAGCTTCGTCCCCCATTAAAGTGTGGTAAACATATGCCTCTGCTTCAACGGTTGCCTCCGAAAACGATGTCGCTCCAGTCAGCTGGAACACCATTTCCGATGCCTTTTCCTACATAATTGAAACAAACAAATAATAAATATTGTTCACATGTGTGATGGGAAAATAAAGTACAAAAAAGTAACAAAACATAAGCTAAACGAACCATAAATTGTTTAGCTGACTCGTCAACATATATACCGTCCTTTGAAGCATGACAAATTCCATACCACTCAATAGAACCCAGCTTCCTATTATTTTCTGCAATCTATCATAAAATGAAAAACATTAAACTAATTTCATTTTAACGCATAAACAATTGAGTCATCAAATTCACAAACAATAACTCACAAATTCGTCCTCCAATATTGCAAAAGACTTTGAACCCATAGTGTGGGGATGTATCTAAGGTTTTCTAGAATTCTTTCCAATTTCAGACAATTTCTACCATGATTATTTCAATACAAGTGTTAGTATTATACATTGCTACTATATTTCATAGTAATAAAATTATTAAATTAATACTAGTTTTTGACATAATATACCTGCCCTTTCTCGGAATACCAGTAGGCAACAAGCTGAAGCCATTGGTCTTGAGGAATACTTTTTGGAGGAGTCATATTCGAGCTCTTTAATTCGCACCTGAAATCCCTCCACTTTCTTCCAATTTTCATCAAGATTTGTTTGTCTACCTCTGCTCCAACTCGGACTATGAATTTTTTCTGCAACTTAAAGCATTAGACAACACAATTTAATTGAAATAAATAGGTTAATATTTTAAATACAATGGAAGAAATTTCATCTTACCCTAATGAAAGTAATCATATATGCTTTCAATTTATTATGTACTTTATTCCAGCTCTCCACACTAACAGGAAACAGATTTGGTTTCCTAGCAACACTACTAAGAAACTTGTTAAACAAAGATCCAGCCTTTCTAATTGGCTGATGGTTGGCATTTAGTGGCACCATTACTCGTACTGAACTAGACATACTCCAAACATGTTTCACAAGAACTTTACAATCACGTATTCTAGCTTGTCCATCATTATCTGTAAACAATATAAAATAATATTTAAGTAAGGAAATAGACTCAATAGGCACACTAATAAAAGAAATATTGAGCACTTAAACATCTTACCCACAATAAGAATGTGCTTCCTATCATCAAACCCAATAGGCATTTCGATGATGTTGGGGTCTATAGGCACAGGAGGAGGTAAGGAATCTTGATTATCAATCGGTATGTCTATATCTAGATCATCTTCTTCATCAACACGTTCATTTTCGGGAACTTCATGTTGGACGGATGCTAAATATTGCTCAAGTGTATGTCGATTACGAAAAGCCATTTCCAAAATTGTCAATAAGCAGGAGGCTAGGAAAATACATCACATCAAAACAACCAAATAGTTAAAATTATTTCACTTTACATTCAACACATGCCACATAAGAAATAAACAAAAGCCTCTCAAAAATCTTAGTAAATGTTCAAACATACAACATCAAAATTAAAGCAATCAAATGGTTAGAGGACAAAACAATTATTCAATAAAGCAACTAGAAAAAGAGTTAAATAGCCTCGTTGTCATCGTCTACATCACCCGTGACCAAGCAGTTGGATCATGAAAAGAAACATCCTCAAATGCATCTGAAGGGAAGCACTGAGGGTATGCTTCGTCATTTAAGCTTTCCAAATTGGAGCCTAATTGATAGGAATCTCTTGGCTTTGTCCTTACCATGTGCTCCCACCCTACATCCTTCTCATCTTTGACATAGAACACTTGATTTGCTTGAGACGAGAGAATGAAGGGATCATCTTGTAACCCATCACCTGTATGTGCTAGATTTGAGAAGTTCAATAATGTAAACCCTCGTTTATCTCTCTTCAATCCATGGCGTGTTTTTATATCTACCCAATCACATCGAAATAGCACAACTTTATAATCTGCATAGTAATTCAATTCAATAATATCCATGATTTTCCCATAATAAAGCTTCCCATCAACTTCAACTGAAACACCAGAATTTTGGGTCTTTCTATGTCTATCTCGACCTTTTGTATGAAATCTGTATCCATTGATGATAAAAGCTTTCATTCTTTTGACTATATTGTTGGGACCACGAACAAGGGCTTTTAATATATTCCCTTCTTCATTACTTCCATTGAAACGAGCTACCTGTAGTATAATGAAACTTTTTAATAATGTAATTAACGAATCAAGGCTGTATTATAATACATATATTTATCAATAGTTCAATAATATTACCATTGTGTCCATATATCCGGGAAACTCTTCTAATAGCCACCTTTCTTTAACCCTATCATTGGCTCGTTTAGGACGGAACTGTCTACATTTATCTTCCAAAACGTTGCTGCAAATTTTAGATATAAACTTTTCAAATTAGACCAAGTCAAACACAATATATATTGAGATTATTATACCCAAAGAATATGTGAAAAACTAACCAACGCCACTTGTTAATTACATCATGCTGGAGAGTAACAAAGCGGTGTGCCTGTTTCAAGCTTGTTTCATCAAACATAACCACGTCAACCTTCCCAATTGAACGACCAGCAGTGTGGAACAAATACTTGTCCAAATCAAGGACCCCCTTGTCATTCCTTCGCGGACGATTAAATGCAGTCTCTACCCCAACAAAATATCTTGAACAAAAAGTAAGACATTCTTCTGCAATGTAACCTTCAGCAATTGACCCTTCAGGTTGTGCTCTATTCCGTACATATGCTTTTAAGCGGGCTAAAAACCTTTGAAAAAGAACAATAATAAACAATTATAACACTAAAAATTGAATAAAAAACAATTACTATGAGAAATTGTTAATTACCTTTCTATTGGATACATCCATCTATATAGCACAGGTCCACCAAGTTTTGCCTCCTTTGCTAAGTGTATAATCAAATGCACCATAACTATAAAAAAGCTAGGAAGAAAGATCTTCTCCATATGACTCAATGTGCTAACTGCCATAGCCTCCAATTTATCAATTTGTGTGAGACTAATGTTATGACCCGGGAATCCAAGGCATGAGTGGTTGGTGGCTATGTGCGGAGTTGCTCTGATGGTGTGCTGTTAGTGCTGCATAGTGTTCTGTTACATTGCTGTTGCTGCTGCATAATGTTGTTGTATGTCTGAGCTGCTAATACTCTGTTGCAATGGGCTGCTGTGTGCTGCTGTTAGTTGGTGTATGAGCTTAGTAGCTGTGTTGTTATGGCATTAGTTGTGCATTGTATTGTCTTTAGTTGCTGAGTGTAATAAGCTGCATTCATGTAATAATCTGCATTGTATCCTGCAGTAAGCATGCGGTGTAGCAGCAGGTCTGGGTGTTTGGTTAGTTAGAGTACTTGGCGCCAAAATATCTTAGGTAGTTAGTTACAAGATATTTTCATGAGCTCTAGATATTTTAGTTAGTTGGTTAGGAGCTTATGTCTTGATTCAATGTACCAGATTTGCCTATAAGTAGTAGGAATTGTATTGTTCAGATCATTCAAGCATAATATCAAACACAAATATCTTTTGAGATCAACTTTCTCTCTCTCATCTAACTCTCTCTATTTCTCATCTAATTTCTCTACTTTCTCATCTCAATTTCACTTCTTTCTCATCTCATACTCTCAATTTATCCAAATTTACTTAGTTTATGATTGTGATCCAATCCCGAGCATAACAACTAAGCTCTTTCGCACATAGAGATTTGAAGAAAGATGACAGCTTCGAAACTAAATCCACAATATCAGAATCCTTAGCGGACCTTAATGCGATAGGAAGCAAGTCTTGCATCAAAATATGGCAGTCATGACTTTTTAAGTTGAACATCTTTCTCTCTTTAAGATTAACACATCGAGAGATATTAGATGCATATCGATCCAGAACCTTGATATGTTTCAACACTGTCAATAACCGAGTCTTCTCATGAGATGACATCGTGTAACATGCACCAGGTATGGAGTACTTCCCACTTGACAAGGAGATTGGATGAAGTTGAGGCTTAATATTTAGGACTTGAAGATCCAATCGTGCCTTTAGGTTATCCTTATTCTTCCCTTCTAAATTTAACAATGTACCAAGCAAATTATCACAAACATTCTTCTCGATATGCATTACATCAAGATTATGCCGAAGCATATTGTACTCCCAATATGGTAAATCAAAAAAAATGCTTCTTTTTTTCCATATCTGCACCTTATCTCTCTCATCGACTTTCACACCAATCTGAGCCTTACCATATTGGAAATTTGTTCTTTCTAGTTGTCTTAAAACATCTGTGCCAGTCGCTGTGTTTGGAGCATGTGTTCTCTCTACTGTCCCATCGAAGTTATCTTTCTCGTACCGAAAAAGGTGATTATTCGATAGCCACCTACGATGCCCCATATAGCAAAACTTGTAACCATTTTCTAACCAAATAGAATGGGTGGACTCAGCACAACATGGACAAGTGAATCGACCTTTCGTACTCCACCTAGACAAATTTGCATAAGCAGGAAAGTCATTTATAGTCCACATAAGAGCAGCACGCAAATTAAAAGTTTGTTTAGTGAAGGCATCAAATGCCTCCACTCCCTCCCATGACTCTTTCATCTCTTGTATCAACGGTTGGAGATAGATATCAATGTCCATACCGGGGGCTTTATCACCTGAAATAATCATCGAAAGAATGATTGAAGTTTGCTTCATACACAACCAAGGTGGAAGGTTATAAGGTATCAACAATACCGGCCAAACACTATAGGTCGTGCTCATCAGCCGAAATGGATTAAAGCCATAACTAGCAAGTCCAAGCCTAACCGACCTAGGATCAGATGCAAAATCAGGATACCTAGCATCAAAGTCCCTCCACGCTAAAGCATCGGCTGGATGCCTCAAAATTCCATCTTTAACACGATCTTTGTCATGCCATCTTATGTCCCCAACTACTTTAGATGACATGTAAAGTCTTTTCAATCTTGGAATCAAAGGAAAATAATGTAAGACCTTAGTAGGTCTTTTCTTTTTTGGCTGATTCTCAGTTTCTCGTGATGTCTCAACTACATTACCTTCTTGATTATCGTGCCATCGAGATAAACCACATGCATCACAAGTTTCTTCATTCATTTTATCACCCCAATATAACATGCAATCATTAGGGCAAGCATCAATCTTGACACACTCAAGACCTAAATCCTTGGTCATCTTTTTGGCATAATACCAAGATGATGGAAATGGACTAATTTGAGGGAATGCATTTACCAATAGTTCAAGCAACATATCAAACATTTTTGCAGGACAACCAAACATGCATTTCAAGTGGAGAAGGTGCAAAATAAAGGATAATTTTGAATATTTAGAGCACCCAGAATAAAGTTCTTCATTAGCTGCCTCTAGTAGTTTTTGATAAGGATTTTCACCACTAGAAGACATTTATGGTTGGTTTTCATGCAATGGCTCATCATGATTATGCTTTCCTTCAGTTTCAACCATGTCATCCTCTGTTTCAACTCTAACTTCAGTCCTTAACATTTGATCCTTGATCCCTATTGTATCTTGAAGTAGACCTTGAATATCAATTGGCACTATCACATTTTGAGTAGATGGTGTGACTTCATTACGTGGACTTTGTTGCAAATTTGGGGGATTATTGACAGAATGACTCAACCTTTCCCTGTGAGCCACCCATTCGGTATACTCGGATAAGAAACCATTCCATACAATATGTTCCCGAATAATATCTTTAGACCAACGCTTACGATAATCAAGTCCACATCTCCGACAAGGACATTCTATATCTCGGACACAGGGCGCATTAGTTTCGGCAAATTGAATAAATTGTTCAATTCCATCTAAGTACTCCTTACTCATACGATGTTTTTGTATCCAACTTTTATCCATTTCAAATGGATTTGAAGTTCTGCAACTCACCTTTTAAAAATTATAAATCACATTATTATTAAGCATTAACAAAATTGATTATACTTAGTGCTCACTAGTCAAGTTAAATCATTTTTTATTCATTTTGATTACAGTAAAGTAATAAAATGTATTTATAGACAATCAACCCTAATAATTAAAGAATTTCATTCATTTGCTAAAAAAATTACGGCTATAACACTATTAATTAACTATTCAAATGCAACCTACACAACAACAAATTTCATGCATATGACAACAATCAATTTATCACAACCATTAAAGGACCATGTCAAAAATATATAATATTCATATATAGACATACTAGACATAACATCATCAAGATTATTTAATTTCTAAATTAAACTTTAAACTAAAAGGAAAAAATAATCAAACAGTTAAATTTTGTTCACCTTTGTTGGGAAGATTATTGTTTAAACTGAATGACTTCAACCAAATATACAAAATTCTCGCTGCTACTCACCCACTGCAATAGAGAAATTTAGTATTAGTGAGGCTTGATATTTGTTGCAAATATGAAGCTTAATAGAAAATATGTAAAAAAAATTTGTAAAAATCAAAATATTACCAGGTTACCTCTGATTTAGGGCGAAATTATACCGTGACTCTGTAGAACTTCATCCGGGCTGGTGGGTGACGTCAAAATCGACTCCAAGTGGGAAAATCGACTCAAAAGGAGAGAGATTTTGAGAGGGAGACACCGAGCGCAAAGGAGAAGAGGGAAGCGGTGAAAGAGAGAAGTAAGAGAGTAAGTGAGAGAGACACAAATGGTGAGAGAGGGAGGAAAAGAATCAAAAATAGTGAGGGAGGGAGAAGTGTACCGTGAGGGTGAGAGGGAGAAATGGGGGCGGGCGAATGAAAGGGGTGGGATTAGGGTTGAGTATTTCTTTTTTTTTTTTCACTTATTCCCGGCGCTTAAAAGAGCTAGTAAATTCTGGCGCTTTAAAGCGCCGGGAAATGCAAACTAGGTGCGAAAATTTCCGGCACATTTTAAAAGCGCCATTAACCGCGCCTTTTTTTGTAGCATATCCATTCCTTTGGACATTCTATCACACTTCCCCTTCTATATGTCCTGGGCCCTATCCGAAATGACCTATATTTGCCATCAGATCTGCATCTTGGTTATCTTCTATAAAAATATGATAAACTCAAACAATGTCAACCTTAGCAGTGATTAAAACAACAATAACAACAAACCCAATGCCTTAAGGGCTCCTGCCAATGCAGGGTCTTGGAAGGGGGTGAGATGTACACAGCCTTACCCCTTTAGGGTGCCACTCTAAAGGGAGGTTGCATTCGAAGACCCCGAACCTGAAAAGTATAACAACAGCAACATAAAGAAAGCATAAAGCAGCAATAAGCAATAAAGTAACAAGCAATAAGGCAACAAGTAGCAACGCACATAGCACAGCGGAGCAACAATACACCGCACGAGTAGTGATTAAAACAACATTGTTAAAAAATATGTATGAGAGCTTTATTGCTAATATTAATTTCTACCCATATTTCTTATTTCAACAAGGATAGATTCTTTTGAGGGAAGAGCCACTGATGTTCATTCATTGCTTATTCTTTTACATATAATACCAGCCTCAACACATGTTGGATGGTCTATATGATCTCAGTTGGCCTTGGAGGTGCCATTAGGTATGTCCATTCTATTATCTACCCTCCTACTTTTCTTTTTTTCTGTGTGATAAAACATATTGTGTTGATACGTCGTAATAACATATTGTGATCAGTAGTGGAAAAGGACTTAAATTATTGCACTATAAATAACAGTGCTTACTAATTGTGTTTCTTATAATATTCACAGCACAAGAATATCAAATGAATTGGGGGCTGGGCGTCCAGAAGGCGCAAGGTTAGCCCTACGTGTAATGGTGGTGATAGCGATCATGGAGGGCCCAGCCGTGGGGACCATGACGATAACGGTACGCCATGTTTGGGGGAAGTTGTATAGCAATGAAGATGAGGTGATCAGATATGTTGCACAGATGATGATTTTGCTTGCTATCTCTGACTTCTTGGACGGATTTCAGTGCGTACTCTCAGGTAAACGGATTATGACAAGCACAATATCCAATCTAGATCGTCTAATTTTCATCAAGAAAAGGAAAATCGAGTGTTAAAGAGAGGGCTTATTAAGGTTTTCGGGGTTTTACAGGAGCTGCAAGAGGCTGTGGAAGGCAGAAAATGTGTGCATTTATCAACCTTGGGGCTTATTACTTGGCGGCGCTTCCATCTGCTGTGCTTTTTGCCTTCGCGCTTCACATAGGCGGCATGGTGCATCTCTCTCTCTCTCTCTCTATGAATGTCTAGACGTGCGGGTGTACATACGTTTTAATGACTCCACAAATGAGCCTAGTAGATATCCCACATTAGAGTCGTCAAAGAAAAGAGATCAATACATAAGTCTAGTGGGTTACTTCACCTAATGTTAATTGGTTTTAGAATATAACCCCACTTAGATTTATATAAGGACCTCATACAATCTAACTCCCTGGGTCAATCCTAAGGCCCGGTAAAATTTAACAATATGCAAATGTTGGGTTACTTGTGTGGAGCTTGGTTTTATCCGACTTGGCCGGTACTCCTTGACTCAATATTTTTGGGCCTCGATTTAGTCCCAAGTCGAGGTTCAGGCCCATGATTGGTGGTTTCAACTGAATATCTAGAGTTTCATTGTGCGCCTATTTATACCCGGTTCTAGGATTTGAAAGAGTAGTGCGAATTGAAGAAAACTCTTTGTAACAATTCTAAAACAATAAAATTCTTCTTGCAACTCTATGGATTCATGCAATTTTGGCCGAACCACATAAATCTGTTTGTTTGTTATTTATTTTTCCTCATCGAATTTTCATTATTTAGTTGTTGCATTTTAACAACAAACCCATGTTATGAATCAGCGTTCAAAATATGGTTTTCCTTTGTGCAGGGACTTTGGATGGGGATCATCTGTGGATTAGTTGTGCAAGTTATAGCTCTAGTCACTCTTAACTTGTGCACTGACTGGGAAGTCGAGGTACCAGAAACACTTCAATGCCCTTGTTTATTTTATTGTTTATGCCTTATAAAGTGTTATTGTCAAAGCAAAATTATTATGGTCAAAACAATAATGTGACTTATAGTTGAATAATAACCATAAATTTTCATAAAGTTGCTCTGGCATGAACATTTTTATCGTAACAATAACATTATCCGCCTTATATTTGGCATAATAGAGTAGAAACTCGCAGTTGCTAATAGCTTATTGTTATTTGCTTGCAGGCCAGTAGAGCTTATCAGAGAGTACAGAATTCCAGCTTTCCCATGGCATTGTGAACATTAAGGATCGCAAGTAATGTAATCTTCACAGGATGTCTTCAAACACAACGCAATATAGCAGCTCAATCGCATCAAAGACATCGATAAATCATGTCAAATTCAAGTGAAAATCGTGTTAGAATGGCTTGTCCATTTATGTATTCAGGTCTCAATTAGTAAAATTCGTGCACAATACAATTAAGCAGATAATCATACTTTCCTGTTTGAAAAAATTGTTTGCATATAATTTTCAATAATACATAAAATTATTTTCTTAATATCATCTAAATAGTATATATAAAACATATCAATGCTTCTCACATTTGAAAAATAAATAATAATTAAAAATAATTAATACCTACGCCTAAATTAAATACTCATTATACATTTTGCTAAATTTGCAACATGTATTCTGAAATTATTATGCATACCATATCATTTACTATACATTATGCTTCTATTACCGCTGTTATGGATTTAGAAATCAACAAACTTTTAACCAAAAGTTTTATGTATATAGCCAGATAATATGTTACATCCCTTACAATTTTCGTACGTTATTAAAGGAACAGGGGTTCAGGCTTCTTTCAGTAACTTATATATCATGCTCAAGTAGTAGTATAGTATCATGATAAGCGTTACTAGCCCTACCTATGACTATGCTATTGCATAAACTTCAAAAGAACACACTCACTAATCGGGGGAAAATAAAACACAAAGCAACAGAACACAATGCCGTTCACAGTTCTAAATGGCATGGTTTTGAACAACCCAACAAATTGCTTCAGCTTCCACCTCAATATTACCTTAAAAAAGCAACAATACAACTAAAGTAACAAGAAACCTAGATCCTCATAGCCAGATGCAAGAAAATAAACCAACACATCCAAGTATCAAATCTCCACAGCACTCTTTTGGGAGTGTCAAATAGGGGAAAAAAAACTTTGAACCGACACCTCTTAGCCTAGCGCCTCAAAGCTTGGCAACAATCACAGTTCCATTAAAACCGAGTCTTTTTCCCATTCCGTCAAAAGAAAAAAGGATAAAAACATCAATATGCCTAGTTATCTGCAAGAATATATTAGAAGCACCCAAGGGGTTACCGTCACTCTTGGGACTCATGGGGCGGTTGTTCTCCTTGCTCATTGTTTTCTGTGGCATTTTCAGCCAATGGCGCAGGCTGGTCTCCATGTTCGTCATTCTCTGGGTGAAAATTGATGGGAAACTTAGTGACTCTCGGCTTATCAGCCAGAATATTTCTTTGGACCCTGTCGATTAACACCTTCTGAGGAGGCTCCTCTTTGAGCTGTTCATCATCATAATCGTTGTTTACATAGTATCCTACACGAATGAATTCCTGACCTAAATATGAACATGTCAACAGCAGAACTGTAACACCGATTATATCCTCTTCGCGGATTTTTGACGGGTCTGGTGGGTCAGCCTGCCAAACAGTCCAACACGGGAAGTAAAAACATTAAGCCTGTGCACAAGTAAAAGACAGTAGATGTTAAGGACTCCACAACTGAGCCCTGTAAAAATCCCACGTAGAAGTTGTGGAAAAGAAGAGATTATCGATAACCTGGAGCACAAAACGATAGTTGCCAACATTGACAGGCCCTACAAGAACACTCTCCAAGAGCTGGTCGTATGTCTCATCCTCAGCTGATCCAACATAGATAAGTTTCCATTCCAAATCTATAGATAAGAACATGGAAATCCAACAGACATCAGAGACGCACAAATTCCCCATAGATTTACCAAAATGATGGACCACAAGGCAATATAAGTGAATATAAAGCCTAGGCCGACACACTGCTCACTTACCCAAAAAACCAAACTTCTTATGAAATTGTAAAAGTTGAATATCAAGCATAGTGCCAACACATTGCTCATTTACCAAAAAATCCAAACTTTCCCAAAAATTATAGAAAGTTGAATATCAAGAATAGCAGCAACCAACACAATCTGCTCATTTACCAAAAACCCAACAAACTTTTCAGAAAATTGTAAATAGTCAAGACAGATCCCAGTTGATGGCCATGCAAGAAAGTGACATTAGTCAATCCTCTTGATTTGCAAGTGGATAGCTCAACCATAGACAAAGTGATCAATATGAGAATTAATGGTTTAAAACAAGAAGTCACTCTAAGTATTATGTCGTTAAATTGGTTTAGGCAGTTTGTTAGGATTAAGATAAAATCTCCAATTTATCTATATTTCAGTAACTTGATATTCTAGCTATCTTTATTTTAGTGAAACGATATTTTAGGTACTTTTATTTTAGTTTATGTTCAAGGATCTGGGTTCATCGAACAATAATAGGGGTTCAACTCTCTTCTGTAAGGAAATTTAGATTTGAGTGTGATTTGTTTATCCAGCTTTGCTTGTAGCCAGAATTGTGCCACAGCCTAAGGCACATCAGATCAGCAACTATTGCTGCAGATTAGCAGCTTGTGTAAGGTAGCAATCAGATGTGAAACACTATCATGATACCATACGCTCAGGCACTCAAGCACTCCTTTCTCGCTCTTGAACCAACTTATACACGACCACTAGCACACAAGAAAGAAGTCTCAACCATAAAACACTACGCTAATGACAAAACAACGCATATTATTTGCAACTCAACAAGGGGTGATAAATGATTCTCTTGTTAGAGAAGTTACTACTAAAGTACAATAAACTAACGCTATCATGAACTGACATGTAAACTAACGCTGCCATTCTGTAACGGTGTTGCGCTTCTTCTTTTTCATAAATGCCCAGCTGACGAGTTGCATAACGATAGACATGAACCACGATCATAAAGTGGTGAAAAGTCATAAAAATCTAGGAGGACTTTGAGTTGAATTTTATGGTCGTCTAATTTGGTTTCATAAAGGGACTGGGAGAAATAACAGAAAGACTGCAAATTTTGCATAGCATCACATGATACAGGTTAGACTTTTCTTTTATAACTCAAAGATACAAGACCAACATCTCTTTCTCACCAAAAAGTAAAATAAGATTGAGAAAATGACCGTGGTAAGATCTTAATACCAAGAGCATCAATGGACAAACATGGTAAAGAAAGGACCCAAATATATAATATCTTTGGAGAGATTACCACTAGTAACTAGGGATGTCAATTAGACCGGCATCCAATGGATATCCATACCATCCAATCCACTTATGACTGATTTAGACATAAAATATGGATTTTAAATAGATTTGGACTTGGATGTTGATAAATGGGTTTAGAGTCGGGTTGGATTTGGATGACATCAAACCCGACCCATATCTAACCCAAAATTATGTTCAATATAGGATTAAAATTTAAAATTACTAAATTTTGAGTCTTTAAATAGTCAAACCAGATTCCAACTGTTTTTTTTTATTGTTCCAACATTGTGAAGCTTGTTCTAGCACTATAATATTATTTATTAAAAGCATGATATAAGAAATCCATGCATAAAGATTACTGGTTAAGAGATTTTTAAACAATTTCGCAATATTGCATTATTATTATTATACTATTAAATGACAAAAAGGAATAAAGATGTAGCAATAGTGTCCAAACATTGGGTTTTTAGATATTATTATTGCTATATATTAATATATTAATATTAATATTAGATTGTCATATTATAATTTGTTCAAGGATTTAAAAAGGATTACAGATTTGGGTCGAATATTCGTTCCATTGAATGGATTTGGATTTGAGTTGAACTTTTATGGTGTAAATGGGTTTTTTTTGGATTTGGATTAGGTCGAGTTTTTTTTTTGGGGGGGTAGGATCTGGATGAAAGAAAACCCAATCCAAACCCAACACAATGCCAACCCTATTGATAACCAGCATGATTCTTACGGGTCCATACAAGACTAGCCCCTTCGAACTGCACCCGACTAAATCACATCACATTTCTTCATTGATATACTAGCCGGTGTGCATCTTACGTAACTGAACTGTCGCCCATTTTAGGAGTCATTCTCACCCTACCACTTATTAGTTAACACAACTCCAAAATTTAGATTTGATGATGTTCAAAGTTGAGGGAGACGACCTCAATCTAAAGAGAATCTATGTCATGCCAACAAAACAGGCATTTTTAGAAATGCCGATTACATGTGAGAATCTAAACAAGTAACTAACTTAAACTATGCACAGGGATGATAAACTTTAAACTTGGTTTCAACATTCAAGTTGCGATGCAACCACTAATCACTTATAAATTTCCATTGTATATCAATTATTCTATATGACAGTACCAAGATTATCCAACATTTTCACAGAAAAATAGATGACGGAGCATGGTCCACTCGACCCACACAACCACATTTTAGTCAGTAGTTTTCCACTTACATGACCTTTTTCTCTTTTTTCTTATTAGAGGTAGCAGGGAGTCGAGCAGTCTACAATTACACCTCTCTCTTAGACACCCTCCAACAGTAAGATCGATTCAAACTTGAATTATGGATATATTGATGACATCCAAAGCCTAAATTTATTTCCTTCTTGTTAAAACTGTCACATTACACAGAGAACAAATACAGAATTACTCTTTCAGCATTTGTACCATAAAGACCATTTTGTAAGCCAAACATCCCTTGGTTGGCAACTACTATTCAAGTCAAAGCAAAAATTTGTTGACTCTCATTTCCACCATAGTCCACTTTCTATCCTAGGCAATTCTACAAGCATGGGGTTTCCACTGAAAACCTCCTCGTAAGTGGTCAGCTCTCACAAAACCACCTGCCAAAATCAATTTTTCACAAAATCACCCAATAAATCATATTCTTTCAATGGACCAACTCCACCCATGGAATCAAATAAAGGTTTTATATAATGTAACAATCATTACTTAATAATCATAAGTTAGTGATCATGTGATCATTTGTTCTGCAAAGCTACTTTCGTAATTTCCCCTACAAAGCATGCATATGCTATTTACGAAATGCTTATAAATGTTATTACATATTCAAAATGTTTCAACACCCAAAAGTTAGCAAACATAAGGCAAAAAACAACTTTCCTTCCCTGGAAAAGAGTAAAAAAAAACCACGACGCTCCAATCCATTGTGGAAGTCTGATTCACCCCACTTCTGCAACGCAAGAACTGTGACCACAATGTGACAGTGAGCTGCAACTGATTTCATGCCTTCGCCCAACACCGTCAATGGAAGTCAAATATTCTTGGAATATCCCAAACGCCTATGCTTAATGAGCATTTATTAACTTGGCTATGTTGTCCAAACTACGCCTAAGACTAAGAAGTTCCAGTACTAATAGAAAGCATAGAATTGGACTAGGCCGATTGTTTTACAATCCAATCCTCAATACATGATTTTGACATTCACTAGTCTTCAGCTTGTTTCCAATATGTTAGTTTAAAGTAATGAACATCCTTAAAGTGCTAAAAGACAAGTATTTGAAACCTAGACTTTCACGCCCCAACACTAAACAAACATGGGGGACTATGATAGTAAATTGAACCATAAATTTCTCAGATACCATAAACCAAAATAAAGGAGTCTTCCATAAATAGGCCTTATATTCCCCCAAAAAAATAGAAAATTAGAGTCTAGTGAGAGAAATCTAGCTAGACATTCAAAATGCTTAATGACAAAATATTATAATTTTAACAACAATAAGAAGTCTAAAATAGAGAACTTATTCAAGATACAAAGTATAGAAAGTCTCCTATGATTGTCGAAACTTCAAATGGCATGGTGGCTAAAATCCTTGATCCCCACATAAGACACACCTCGCCTTGACTAAGAATGATAAACAACAAAGTGAGAATAAAACTCAGCAAGTGACAAATCGGCTAACAAAAACAAGGATCAAGTATTCTTAAAAAGACATATAGCCTATTTCAAAAGCATAGGTGAAGCAGAATATTAAAAACCATTCACAAAAACTTAACAAAACAACTGAACTCTTAGACCTTAAGGCCCTAGATTGTGGCTGCATATAATCCCTGCAACTAGGCTCAAAATTGGCTACCATAAATGGGTCCCCAGCCAACTTCGAGTTTAGAGAAACGTTCCAAACAATGCACTGCTAAGGGCGATGGTATAATCCACCATCGAGGGCTCAAAAATGTCTTTCCCCGTCATCATAGAGCACAACCCGTAAAACAAAGCACAAACTTTTGACATAGTTAATCCCATTTTAGTTTCGAACACGTTGAGGGGTAAACATGTGGTAAGTAAAAAGGTTCCAAAGAATTCTAAGAAAACCATGAAATTTTGATACAAATAAATATATCGACATTACTTAAAGGTTTAGCCAAAGAGGCAGAAGAGTCAATGGATAAGTCACTTACTGTTAAAATCAAAAAGTGTAAACCGAGGATGAGAAAACTCTCTCTCTCTCTCTCTCTCTCTCTCTCTCTCTCTCTAAATCTTGAATTCCTAGAGTATTCTTCCTAAAAGACTTGGCCTTTTTATACAAATTTCTCTCTACCCTAACACTTAATATTATTAGATAGAGCAGAAAAGATGCTAGGTTTGATGAAATGGATGATCATAAGGTGCTATTTATTAGGGGAAGGAAAGTAGGCCAAAGGTTCGTGAGCCATTTAAGGAGAGTATTCCAAAGGTTATCCTACAATAAGAGATGGGCATGCCAATGGTTAGTAACTAAATCATTACAATAACTAGGCAAGCAAAAAGTCTCGTGATTTATTTTAGATTTTAAGAAACATAATAAGATTATTATAATGTAAATAAATGATACTTGAGGTGAGTTACAAGAAAATAATTCTAGAGACTCAAAGACTTGAGTAGGAAATATCTTTGCAAATTTAAAAGTGTGGTTTCTCACATAGACTAGCCTAGCTAATTTGTTCCAAGACCAAATAGGACTGATGTTATTAAATTCCGTCCTAGGTCCAAGATTTTAGATCTTTACAATCCTTCAGTCTAGTCCAATTCAATTTGGTCTCATCCAGCTCTATTTGTGGACCAATGCACACCCCTAAATAAAACTAGGCCCTAAGATTGAATGCATAAAAATCCCTGTTAGTACAAAGGATGCTCAAGAACTAGGTGGGCCTATCAATTTTGATCACAAATGAAGGAGGTGATTTAGCTACATGACTTTGGCACGTGCAATGCACCAAATAAAGCCAACAAAATACTCAATGTTGAATGACTAAATAGAGTAAAGGTGGTTGATTGAAAAAGGAGCATTTAACATGAGGTTTGTTTTCTTATTTACTTTGATAGAAAGTTTTCTGAAACTTGGCTACTTCATAGCAATCGCACCGATTGAGTCAACAATGCCAGATGGGACGCTAAGACACCTTAAGGTGCCACAGCCCAAACACTAAAGCTAAGGTGGAATTGGCATCTCAGTGGGGGACACATTTTCTACCAACATCTTTCTATTCAATCAATCAAGTTTTGGCCAAATAAGTATCTATAGATCAATCAACCCTTCTATCAATTTTTTGGACTTTTTCCTATTAACTACATTGCACCAGGAGATGCAAAATAAAAATGCATGCAGGCCTCTTGAGCCAATGGATCGCAAACAAACAAACAAACACAATTTTGACAGACAAGATAAGCAAGCTTTTTGCAGCTGTTGGGTACTCAATCAAACAAACACACAATCGATCAATCAAGGTACTCTTTTGACAGAAAAAGGATAAAGGCCTTGGCTGGAAAGCACGATTTTCACATAGAGATAATGTCTCTCCTACATGAAACGCTTCAGTTGGAGATGCTCTAACAAGGTGGCCTGTAAAATAACCAAAAATTTAATCTTAAATCCAACATCGCAAGCTTCAATCTGAGATAAACATAATCAAATTGCTGCTCAGAAGGTCATGATGCTTGCAAAAACTTTCATGCACTCTGTGGTGAATGGCCTTATAATTGGAAATCATGGATATCTGGAGCTACAAGATTCAGTGTTATAGTTCAACTATATTTTCATTATCGGGTAATGACATTCTGCAATATGCTGCACCATTAAAGCTATCACATCATGTAATGGGAACATTATTCAAACAGCCATACAAACTCCTTCAGATGTATGAGCTTGTCGAAGGATGACTCCACTTGAATACAAAGATCACAAACAAACACGCACAGAAACATCACGCTTTCAATTTCAAAGGAACTATAGGAGCCGCCCCCCCTCCTCCCCACCGCCCCCCCAAAAAAAAAAAAAAAAAAACCCAAAGCAGATCTAACCTTTCACATACAACCCATAAGACTATTTTTTAACATATGAGATTTATTAACTCTGGTTACAAATTCATAGTTACACAAAGTAGAAGCAGGAAATGGGGAGCAAGCAGTCATAGAAGTTTCTAAAGTTGGAAGTATGGAGGAAACATTTATATTGCTAAATGTTTGATATACAACAAAAATAAGTGAAATCTCACAACTTGAACTATTAAAGCATAACATATCAAAATCAAGTCAATACTAAGATAGTAAATAAAATCAAGAAAATTGACTCCAACATATCCATGCAATTTTATCATTCTTTGAATCAAGTGATATAATTAGCAAATAAATCATCTAATAAGTATCTTCTTATCGAAACGATTCAGTGATTGTTTGACTCATGTTCAACAGAGAGTCCTACACGTTTGAAATGCGAACCTCACTTAAACACTGAATCACATTTTAGAACATGAAACATTAGCACTTTAGAAGTTTCCTACAACTGTAGACAGATTCATCTATGCCATTACATCAAAAATTCAGCTAACTTCATTGCTTACGGCTTAGCGGGACATAAATAATATAGAGGCGTCCCTTCCCCAGTTTCCCCTCAACACAAGTCATTTACTTCTAGGATTGTAAATGTTCACCAGTTTCCTTTCCCTCTTCGATAAATCAACAGGTACCCCACTATGCCTTTATTTTGGGTTATCCTACTCACATATCATTATTTAATCAAGTTTTTGTATCACTGGCTTACGTACACTCTTTATATCCACCCATTACTAGCTCCCAAAGAACACCACGATCAGTTCACTACTTTGCTCAAAGGACTAGATAATAGCAATTGGGACATTTATACAGACATTGAATGGTTACAAAGTCTTATGAGATAACTTCCGACAATTTTTACCTCATTCAATATAATTTTGACCAGGTTCCAGTTTCTAGCAAGAAATATCAACCATTTTGGCCAAATCATACAGAAACACTAATGCGTTCAAACTCTTGAATTTAGTAGTTTAGATGTGGGTTTTTATAAAATACAAATATGCTACATACACCAAAGAGAAACAGGTGGTTGACTAAAATATTCAACCAAATCCGTCTAGGGAGGAAGATGCTCGACAAATGGAGGAAGCGCACATTAATCCCGATATATAAGAACAAAGGCAACATCCAGAGTTGCGCCAACTAACGGGGTATTAAACTAATGTGCCACACTCTGAAATTGTGGGAGTGGGTCATCGAGGGAAGGCTAGGGCAACAAATAGAGGTGTCCAAAAACCAATTTGGATTTATGCCGAGCAGATCGACTATAAAAGCTATCCATCTCTTAAGGCGGACAATAGAGCATTACAGGGATAGACAAAAGGACCTCTACATGGTTTTCATTGACTTGGAGAAGGCATATGATAGGGTGCCAAGAGAGGTCCTATGGAGGGTTATGGAGAAGAAAGGCATTCTCGTGCCTTATATCCGAGCCATTAGAGACATATACAACGACGCAGAAACTAATGTGCGTACAGCGGAAGGGGAGACAGACGCTTTCTCCATTACAATTGGGGTCCACCAAGGATATGTCTTGACTCCCTTTCTGTTGGTTTTAGTGATGGACGAGCTAACTAGGCATATCCAAGGGGGTGTGCCATGGTGCATGCTTTTTGCAGATGACATAGTTTTAGTGGGAGAGTCTCGATAAGTGGTCAATGAGAAGCTGAAACTTTGAAGAAGGGCCTTGAAATCGAAAGGCTTAAGGCTCAGTAAATCCAAGACCGAGTATATGAAACTCAAGTTCAATACCTCCACCACACCTAGCATAGAAGACGTCAAGATTGGTTCAGAGTCCATACCGAAGAAGCAGTGTTTTAAATACTTGGGTTCCATGGTACAGCAGGATGGTGAAGTTGACGAAGATGTCAACAACCGCATTAAGGTAGGCTGGCATAAATGAAGGATGGGCTCTACGGTACTTTGCGATAGAAAGTTCCCATTAAATTTGAAGGGACAATACTATAAGATGGTAGTGAGACCAGCTATGTCATATGGTGAGAAGTGTTGGCCAATGAAACGGCACCATACACAGAAGATGAAGGTAGCGGAGATGAGGATGCTGGGGTGGATGTATGGACACACGAGGAAGGATAGGATCAGAAATAACGTCATAAGAAGCAAATTGGGTATGATCCCGATTGAGGATAAATTGAGGGAGCAGCGTTTGTGGTGGTTTGAGCGTGTTAGGAGGAGACTAACCACTGCCCCTGTCAGGAGATGCAAAAAACTCCATACTAAAATAGGGAAGAGAGGAAGAGGCAGGCCAAAAAAGAAATGGATGGAGACGATCCGAAACGACCTCACCCACCTAAACCTACATGAAGAGATGACCTTAGACAAAGCTATGTGGAGGGTTAGCGTAAGGTTAACCGATGTGGCGGTTTAGAATTGAGGAGCACATTTTAGCTAGCACTAGTGCCCCTAGGCTTATATACCTGCTTGTGTGATTTGCTTGATATGTCTAGGAGTGTTTTACACCCTATTGCTGCTTCATGCTTTCTTAATGCTTGCTCTGGGTCGCTTGCTCTTATGCTTTATGCTTCATGCTTGTACGCTTCTGAGGTTGGGGGTCTTCGGAGACAGCCTCCCTTTAAGGGTAACACCTTGAAGGGGTAAGGCTAAGTAGATCCCTCAAAAAAGACCTTGCATATGCAGGAACCCTTAAGGCACTAGGTGAGTTGTTGTTGTTGTTGTACACCAAAAAGAATTTTTTTAGGGAAGAAAATCAGTTCCCCTATAAGAAAGTGCAATCTTTTCCACATAAAAGATTTTCATTCATCTTCAATGATGTAAGTTAGTGACAAAATTCCATGAACGGATGAAAATCAGCCTGCTAAGTACTTCAGTTAATCCAAATTCTAATGCTCATTGTGATCTCAACATTTTTCATCCCTAGGTCAAAACTAGCTAGAGCAAGACACAGTCCAGGTCCTAATTTTAATTGATAGTTCATGGTGTACAACTTAAACCCAGAAGAAATAATAGCATTTATTTCACTCAAGCCCCCTCAAGCATCCAGATTGTCCTTTCTGTCACACTCACAGGGGCTTTACTCAAATCTAAATTTCCCATTAGCTTGAAATCCGAATGTGTGACAAAAAGCTTCCTAAGCAACGTGCTTAAACCCAAGTGTTTATAGACGATCAAGAGAATGTAATGGAATGTTTTGACTAAAAGAGAGGGTTATAATTCTTGAGAGTTTTATTACTTCAAAGTTTTTTCGCCCTTTACATTTCCCAGGGGAGGGGTATTTATAATTGGTTCACCCTGCAATATCACTTGACACATTCCCCAATGAATCGTAGCATGTAGGACCTATAAAACGTCAGAGGGAATCCTCGTATGGTGGATGCGTCAGGGTGAGATGTTCGCCAATCTTTCACTGTCTCCGCCTTCCGGCATTCCACCCTTCCAGCGTTCCCATCTCGGCCAGCTTCAGTTCTTAAGCGGTGTTGCCCTGTCACCTGTTTCCAGAGTTCCCGGCTTCCCGCGATCATGTCTTCCAGTATTCCAGACAACATACAGATTAAAGGTGAGTACCCAGAACACCAGGTATCTAAATCGCTCTATATGCATAATATTGAACCCTAGTCCTGAACAGAGGAGCATGAAATGTACCAAATATATTCGCACCCATCAAACCAATCAGTTCAAATTCGCTAAAAATGGAACCAGTACACAGGTATGAACTATAAAATGCATGATTTATACAACAATCACATAACTATTCACAAGCAAAACCCTAATTAGCTGAAAATCAAGACTAAATCTCAAACTCCGATGCATCAAAGAAACGAAAAGGAGAAGACTTTACCGTCTTTAAGCGGAATCAAGCACTCGTAGGAGATTTCGAACTGAAAAGGGTTGAGAAACGGGGCGGGATTGTCTAAAACGGTGACGTTTGTGATATTTACCGCACTCATTACTTCAAAGGCAAAACCCCACTTGTAGATTGACCAATTGAAACCCTAATTTCAACTCAAACTTCATGGAAGAGAGAGAGAGAGAGAAACCCTAGATTTCTCGAAGTGTCGCCGATTTCGCGCTCAATGGAAATCGGATTTTCTGACCCCCTTCTCAGTCAATCGAGCAGCACTATTTGCAGGGTGAGGGGGCTATGGTTTACCGGATATTGCCGGTTTGGGACCTCGTGAAGGGGCACGTGGCTTACCGGCTATTGCCAGTTTGGGGCTGGGGAGCAAGATTAAAATTTTGGCGGGAACCTTTAATGTATTTGGGATTCAAGCTAATCGATCCACTTGGAATCTAAAGTTAATGGTGCGTATACCATTTGTGTGGATCATGTCTGAATAAAAGGAAACCACGCATAAGTTTGAGGAATTACCACCTAACTACTCTAATATTTTAATATATACAATTAGATATCTCATATTTAAATATTTTATCTCTAAAGTATGTCTAAATTTAAGAGATCTTATGTCATGTAGTAGCTAAGGTTGTTAAAATCGGGATTTCACCTAATATTGTTAGGGACTTTTAGAATCAGAAATCGTAGAATTGAATCGACAACAGTAAAATTCTACGATTTTAATATTAAAATTAGTAACGATATAATTCACAAAATTAACATATATAACCTTAACTTACAAAGACATATGTATAAGAAATATAGTCATATAAGATGATACATTATCATGTAATATAAATGTGTCATTCTATGGTTAAATAATCATTTCATGATGATGTCACAGACCCGCGAGTCGGTAACGAGATATTTACGAACCAAGGGTCGTAAGGGTGAATTGGAGGTTAAGACGAGAGAGAATTTTGAGTTAAAGTTTAGATGAGGAAGAGAATTAGAAGAATTTTTAGTTGAGGAAGAGAGACATTAGACGTGAGTAAGAGAGAGAGAGAGATCATAATAACTCATAATTTTCATTGATAATGATATGCTTCCATAGTACAATTACACCAACTTAAATAGCAAAATAAAGGGGAAGGGAACATGAAGAGGCACCCGGATCCCAAGGTTCACTCCGTTTCCCAAACAACACCAACACTCCCAAGGCATCACCTAACAATTACCTCATTAATTGACTTGGGAATTATCCTAATATTATCCATTTAATTAAAATATCGGGGGGGGGGGGGGGGGGGGGAGAGACCCAACCGGGCCCCAAAAGGCAGCCCAAGATGGGGAAGCACGGCCCAAGGGCAAAGCCCACTACTTGGACCGTGACATGCACTGGGCCGGTGCTTGAGACAAGTCAAGACAAACCCAAGACAAGCCCAAGCGGCCCTCTTACAAAACATCTTAGATATATTTCTTAAATATAAACAAATACTATTAGACTTTTAGATGTCATATATGCGGTGGACCTGCTTCTCAGGTTGGAGGTCCTCGGAAACAGCCTCTCTTTAGGGTAGCCTCCTAAAGGGGGAAGGCTGTGTACATCTACCCCCCCCCCCCCCCCCCCCCCCCCCGACCCTGCTTAGATAGGAGCCTTGGAGGCATTAGGTTTGTTGTTGTTGTTGTTGTTGTGGACTTCTAGATGTCATGACAATGTCACGGTTCTAGGGCCGTGACAATGCCGTCCTCTCGAAACGATCCTCGTCCTCGAGGATCAAAGTTTGGCAATTGCCCCCAAATGAAGGACAAGTCCTCCCATGTTTCCTTTTCTTCAATGCCGTTGTTCCATTGTACCCGGATCTTACGCACTTTCTTACCTCCACGCTTGTCCCAGCGCCGTTCTAAGACTCTTGTGGGTTCAAAGGTAGCGATCTCTTTGGCCTTGCTCTTTTTGAGCTGCTTCATCATTTGCCCAACCTTCTTCTTGACAGCTCGGACCACCCCCTTGTGAGACAATGAGTGTAAAGCATCCTTTTTTTTCGGTCCTTGAAGCGTGACTTCTACGCCTTCCTTACGACAAGTGAGTTTAAGAGCGGCAAAGTCAAAGGTGATCGACCCATACTTCTGAAGCCACTCCACCCCTAGCACTATGTCATGGCCCTTTAAGTTGAGCACTCGGAGGTTGTCTATGAACGTTTCCCCTTATGCCTTCCACTCAACCTTAGGGCAAAGCAAGTAACTCACCAAGGTTTCCCCATTAGCCACGATTACGGTCATAGCTGCGGCAGGGAGAGTTGGTAGCTTGAGTACCTTAATCAAGTGTTCGTCAATGAAGCTGGGAGTGCTTCCGCTGTCCACTACGATCATTACGGGCCGTCTTTTTATGCTCCCCTTAACTCTAAAAGTGTTGTGCGTGATCTTCCCTTCTAAAGCACATAACGAGACTTCCATCTCTTCTTCTGCTTTATCTGCTTCTTCCTCTTGGCCCGGTTCTTCCTCAACCCCTCTCATGCTGTTCAGTTGATTGACCTTGCACACATGTCTGGGAAAGTACTTCTCTTGACACCAGTAGCACTTGCCGTAGTCGTGCGTGGGCGGTGAAGAACCCGATGACACGGTTGGCTTGGCAACAGAGCTGGACAAGGACTGCAGCTGCTGCGCCTGGTTCGGTGTGCCTAACCTAGTCACAGTTTTGTCCCTGCAGTTTTGGATGGTCCTTGCAGTTCTCGATGCTGGCTGCATGGTGCCCCTTAGCTCCTCTACCGCAATTTCTTGTAACTTGGCTTGCTCAAGGGTTGTGCTGGTGGTTTTCCAGCCTTAACCATAGCTCTTAGGGCCGATTTAAGCCTGCTAATAAAGCTTGAGATGAAGTAGGCCTCGCTTAATGTTGGGTGATACATCATCATCCAACTCCTTAGTTCTTCAAAGCGGATGACATAGTCTTCAACCCTTCCTTCTTGTGTCATCTTGCTAAATTCTTCCACCACATCGTGAAGAGAGCGGTCTCCGAATCTCTTGCAAAATTTGTCCAAAAAGAATTGCCAAGACATGTGTGGGTGCCTTAGCTCTAAGGCTTGGAACCAAACGTCCCCATAGTCGTGAAGATGGCTTGAGGCATACTCCACCCACTCCTCGGTTGGAACTTGGTGCCACCAAAAATATTTTTGACATTTTCGGATCCAGACTCTCAAATTAGTCCCTTCGAACCTCGGTAGCTCCAGCCTTGGGTTATGAAGGCTTGACCATGAACGGGTGCCCCTGTTGTTGCGGCTGTCCTCCCCTTCTTCTTGAACGTGGTTCCGGCTTTGGATTTCTTGTGGCTCACGTGGTGGGGGTGTCATTAACCTTTAGCCCCCAATCCTAGTATAATTCCCGGATCCCCTAGCCTCTTGGTGCAGTGCTGCCACTGGTACGATCTCAAGTCTCGCTTCAGGCCGTTTTTCTATGATACACAGTGATAGTTGTATCTCCTTAATTACTTCGGCCATGGCACTCATCTGAGTCTGGACCTCAGTCACTTCGGTCTTGACCTCAGTCACGCCTAATTCCAGCCTTTGGTAAGAGGACCTAAGCTCCTCATTGATTCAGTGTTGGTCCTCCTTGTCCCGGGCTTGGTCTTGCTGCATAGCATCGAGGCGCCTTTCGATGGCCTCAATCCTCTCTTGCGCACCCGTTGTTTCTTCGGAAGATGACATTGTCACAGCAGCTCGGTAGCTTCTTGTTTAGGCCAGCTTCAACGATTCACGGTAGCAGAATTTTTTTTTTTTTTTTTTGATATTTCGGTATGGGTAAACTATCCTCCAATCGAAAGATAGCTCTGATACCATTTTGTCACAAACCCGCAAATTGGTGACAAGATAATTACGAACCAAGGGTTGTAATGGTGAATTAGAGGTTAAGACGAGACAGAATTTTGAGTTAAAGCTTAGATGCGGAAAAGAATTAGAAGAATTTTTAGTTGAGGAAGACAGAGATTAGATGTAAGAGAGAGAGAGATCATAAGAACTCATATAATTTTCATTGATAATGATATGCTTCCATAGTACAATTACATCAACTTAAATAGCAAAAGAAAGGGGAAGGGAACATGAAAAGTCACCCGGCTCCCAAGGCTCACACCGGTTCCCAAACAACACCAACACTCCCAAGGCATCACCTAACAATTACCTCATTAATTGACTTGGGAATTATCCTAATATTATCCACTTAATTAAAATATCTAGGGGGAAAAGAGACCTAATCGGGCCCCAAAAGGCAGCCCAAGGTGGGGAAGTACGGCCCAAGGGCAAAGCTCACTACTTGGACCGTGACATGCGCTGGGCTAGTGCTTGAGACAAGTCAAGACAAGCCCAAGTGGCCCTCTTACAAAACATCTTAGATATATTTCTTAAATATAAATAAATACTATTAGGCTTCTAGATGTCATGACAATGTCACGTTCTAGGGTCGTGAAAGATGATTGGTTGCCCGTTAAACTTTGTATTAAGGTTATAACTTCCAAATCCAATAGCATAATTAAGGTTATAACTTAAAAACTAAACTTAAAAGTTTGATAAGAGTATATAAATGTTTAATTTGACTTTCTTTTTTTTTTTTTTTTTGTAAGTAAGAAAGTAAGTTCATTTGCACTATATGCTTGACTTTTTTATTTTTAAAATTTCTATTTGTATGCGCCAAGGGGATCGAGTTAGAATCAGGACAATCGTATTATAATCCTATCCTTAGTTTAATTTAATATCAATAGATCGTAAGATTCCATAAAATTAAGATTTTACTTAGAATTAAGATCGATCGACAATAGTAAGGTCGAATCGCAAGATTCTGATATTCCAATCAAAAGTTTAATAACCATGGTAGGAGCTCTTGAAAGGCTATTTTGTATTGTGATACATTGTAGTATGAATCCACATACACTTTCCTTTTTTTTATTTTTTTAAGCAAAATATACACTTTCATTTTGAGTAAAGATATGAGCTCGATTCGAGTAGTCAAAAGTGACAGTTAAGAAACACATATACAACTCCACATTGGGAAAATAAGGTAAATGAGTTATCAAATATGACTTTAATACAAAGTGAGCTCGAGTTCAATTAATCGAAGCTCGATCTTTACAAAACAAACAGCAAAAATGATAGAAAGAATAAAACAGAAGGGAGAGTTTAGACCGAAGAATTGTCGTGCCGTGGAGAGCTCCAATGTCCTAAGTCGTTTATGCCCCCACAAAGATACAATAGGACTAATGGCACTCCGACCCCTAGGGTTAACACGGTGGCCACCTTAGCAGTATACTCTAGGGAGATGGATTAGAGCACGCCTCAACTTGCTCAATAATGGAGCAGAGAAGGAACGAACTGTGAGAGAAAGTAAGGGAGTGAAGAAATCTGTAATTCAGTGTATTTTAGTGTGTTGAATGACTCATCAAAGGGTGGTATTTATATATAAAAAACTTACTTGTTAAGGAAAATATCTTGGCCTAAAAATTTGGCCTGAATAAGGAGAGCGATGGATATGGAGGAGCAAAGAATTCGGCTTCAGTTATAGTAGGAGCGGTAATAGAAAGAGTCAACATTGAAATAGTCAAACTTGTACACGAGCTCAACCTTTTAGCCTCGAGCCTTGAGTCCCGGAGTAGTTGAAAGTACCTCGAGCTAGCACCCACGAGGTCAGCCAGGGATGACAACTAAAGCTCGAGCTTAAGATAAGAACTCACCTCGAGTTCGTTTACAACAACTTAAATAAATACAATGGCCGTAAAGATAAACGTTCGAGTTATAAAAAGTCCACACCACACAGCGAGAAGCCCGGGCGTGCGCATGGTCCATTATGCCAATGCTAGGCCCACAAGACTTTACTGAAGACAAGGACAGGGGGACATATAAAGTAGAATTTCAACGTCTATTTTTTTTAGTGTGGGATTCAAGAAATTATACAAGGTGGACAAAATTTAAGAATGCCACCCCAAATTCCAACATGATGACCACCAAGAAAGGTAGTCAGGGCCGGACATAACCCCAAGTAGCCGCTTGGGGCCCCCGAATTTCAAGGGTCCAAATTTTTGGAGTTGTGATTTTTAAAGTATCTATTGTCAATATTAAAACTTTATAATTAAAATTTTTATAATCTATTGTATAGATAGGCCCCATTTAAAATTTTTGCTTAAGGCCCGGAATATGTTAGGACCGGCCCTAAAGGCAACATAACATTTTTACATTTTATTCATCGAAGTAAATAAAGCGATGAACTAGTTTCCCTTTGCAATGTTACCGTTGCAAATTTCCTATGAATTCAATTTGTTTACATTAATATTCAAAATTAACTTATCCATCTTCCTTTTAGTCTTAAAATATATCTCAAATTTGTCTTTTTATTAAAGTAAACAATGTACCAGTTATATTAACACAACTAATGAGACAACATGTAATAGCCTCCAAGAAGATTTTGATAGAGATATAGAGATGCTATTTGAAGAAGATTTTGAGATAAGTCTATTGTTTGAAGAAGAAATATATTGACCAGTGTCCAATGGAACGAAAAGTGTTTCATTCCTTTGATTGGTGGATTACCTACTCGCAATTTGAAAGGTGGGACAATTTTCATTATGTTCTTCTATCTCCTCGTGTTGCTCACATTCTTCTCTACCACAAATACCTAAGGTCATATTTAGTGCATGAAATTGGAGCCAAAAATTAAGATTGAGACTATAATTAGAGCCTAGAATTCTAATTCTATTGTTTGGTTGAATTACTAGAACTGAATTTACAATTCCATATTTACGGAATTTTATTTTAACTGAAAATCGTACATATACAGTTTTAGAAAGTGTTTAAAACTATCTACTCGCAAGTTGTAGATGTGGCGAGTATACAAGTGTCATATCCTTCCTTTTTCCGACTTAGTGGTGGTGTTTGGTGGCCGTCATGTTTGTCTGGTTGTTCGTTTCTCTCTCCTTGGTGGTTACTTGATTTTTGGAGCATTTTGGTGGTAAGATCTCATCCTTTGTTTTTGCTGTCCAGATTTTGGTTAATTAATTATCATATTCGAATTTGGGTGGGGCGTGGGTGGTGCATTTGCACTAGTAGTTCCAATAGGAGGTGGTTGTGCGGTGCTCTTCGCAGCGGCACCGCCCCTGTCTTGGGTTTTTTCTTCTTTATTGCTTTTCATTGCTTTCCTCTGTTACTATGGTGGATTTATAGACTCACCTTGTTTTGGAGGGGGGGGGGGGGGGGGGGGGGGGGGGGGGGGGGAAGTGCACATATAACGGGGTGGATGTCAAAGGTTCACCTTCTTGGGCAGATCGCGTTCGCTCTTCATCTAATAACTTGCTATGTTCTAAACCATCTAAACTTGTTAGAGATTGCTGGTTCTGTCGAGAATGTGGCTTTTGGAAACGATAAATGGGAGTGTTGCTTAGTAGGTTGTTTGATTGGAGTTATTCAAGAACGCATGAAATTGCGTTCAAGCTTTGGGGTGACAAAGGCTTGAATGTCCTTTTTGATGGTGATGTGTACATGTTTTTGTTTCAGCTATAACGGAAGCTGAAGTTGTGGCACAAGAGGGACCCTAGTTTTTTAAGAGTATTTGCATGTCCATTCTTCCTTGGAGAAAGGGATTTGTGCCAAGGAAGGATTCTTTGAAGGCCTCGATTTGAATTAGGATCTATGGTCTTCCTTTGTCGCTATGGAAACCAGAGGGTATTAGTGTAGCTTGTAGCATGGTTGGAGTTCCTTTATTCATGGATGAGGTTACTATTGATGGTACTAGGCTTGGATACATCTGGGTTTGTGTTGAGGTTGAAGCTAAGGCTGCTCTACCAAGAATCACTTTTGTTGACATTGGTGGAGCTCAAGGCAAGCTTCCCATCGCTTACGAGGCAATGCTTAAGCGTTGCCCCTCATGTTTAGTCTTTGGTGAGGTGGTTATTGTTGGTGGTTTTGTGGTTGAAAGTGGCAAAAGTGATGTTGGACATGTGGGTTGTGCTAGCCTGCGAGATGCTCTGGAATTTTTGGGAAAACTGGTGGCCCGTGGGGCACCGCTAGGAGACGCGTGGGTTTGACTGGCACAATTGACCCGTGCATGTAGGCACGTCCAAGGTTTCCTGGAGGCAGCAGATCCAGTTTTGGACTGCTCATCATCTCGTCTTCCTTGTGGAATGATTAGGGCACCAATCCAATCACTTGTCTGAGGGTGAAACACATGTGAGCTAGGGCGTTCGAGTTTGATGTTGATGGTTGCGTAGGACATGTCATCCTGTGCTGTTTTCTCTGGATTTCATCTTTCATCATCTTGGCGACTTCGTCTATTGTGGCTTTCTTGCTTTTTGGGCTAGTGGTTGTCATGGCGGCTGTCTTTCTCTCTCCTCGGGTTTACCTTTTTGGTTTTCTCTTCTTGTGCAGCATTTATTGGTACGATTTCATCCCCTCTACCTTTCTTTGCTTCATTGTTGTTGCCGTGGCTGATTGAGTTCATTCTTGGGTAGCTTTGTATCTATTTGTATTTTGGCCCCCTGTTTCACTGGAAAACAGGGCTTTCTCGCTGCGTTTTACTCTCTTTGGCCAATTATTGATGATGATGATATTTTCTTGCCTTGCCTAAGTTGAATCTTAGTTTGGCCTTGGTGTTGTTCTTTTCTTCCCCATTGTTGTTTGTTGTTCTTGAAGCCATACATTTTCATTCTTGGATGTGGTGGTGGTTGTTGGGTGGAGTGTGCATGATGATGGGTGGAGGTTGAATTTGTTACTAGTTTGTTACAAGTTTGTTACAAGAGTCTCTTGTTTGTTGTTGGTTCTTGATTTTTGAGTTGAGAATTCTTGATTTGAGTGCACCATGCTGACGGTGCACTCTTCCCCAACCCATGTTTCAGGTTCGGATATTCAGGATCTGGATAATATGCATTTGGGGGTGCTTCAGGTTCTCGTTCTTAGGCTAATGCGGCTAGCTCAACTCCACCAGGGGGCACCCTTCATTTTGTTCCCTCGAGACTTGTAAACGGTGAAGTTGTCACTATTATCACCGATGAGGATGTTGCTTCGGGACTAGAGAAATGGGGTCGTTGTCTCATTGGTCACATTATAGGGGGTCGTGTTAGTTATTCACGCTGTGTTGCCATAGCGAAATTACTTTTGGGTTTGAAAGGTCTTGGATGTGTAATTTCCTTTAAAGAGGTTTATTACTTCTAATTGAAGTCAATAGCTGAGTCAGATTTGGTGCTTCGGGGTGGCCCCTGGACCCTTAACGGGCATAAACTTTCTCTTGACCGTTGGCTGCCTAACTTCGCTCCTTTTATTGATGTTCCTTATATCCATATTTGGATATAATTACATGGCCTCGCGACCTCATTATGGTCGGAACAATCCTTGAGCTCCATAGCTAGTGGAGTTGGTCACCCTCTATTCATGGATCAATCGACATTAGAGGGCACTATGGTGAGCTATGCCCATGTTTGTGTCCAAATTAATGCTTGGACGATCCCACTGATGCAATTGATGGTTAAGTATAACGATCGACTTATTCTGATGAAAGTTAAGCTTGAGGGGATGCCTAAGGTTTGTCAAAAATGTTGAGAATTTGGTCACACTGGCATGTACCCAATACCATTACTATAGCTTCGACTCTTATTGATCCTTCGCTTACGAAGGCCGAGAAACGTAATCACCAGTGTAATTGGCGGTGTAATGGTACGGGTGGAACAAGGAGGGGATAGTGTTATTGGGTCACCTAAAGAGGTGGTTGCTACTAGGGGAAATGGGCCCAATGTGGAGGGACTTTCCTGTAGTGGGCCGATTGCTAATTCTAGGGGAATGGGCCCAATTTGCAGGGGTTTTCCTCAAGTGGTCCACTTACTATCTCAAAGGAAAATGGGCCTAATTTGGAGAGGCTTTCCCCAAATGGATCACTTGCTAACTCTAGGGGAAATGGGCACAATTTGGAGGGGCTTTCCTCTAATGGACCAACTTTTACTACCTCTAGAGGAAATGGGCCTAATTTGAAGGGGCTTTCCTCTAGTGGGTCATTTATTACTAACTTTAGGGAAAATGGGCGGGGCTTTCCCCTAGTGGGCCAAGGAGTAATGTGCCTATTAGTGGGCCAAGTCTTGGACCATGCGTAGAGACAAGGGAGGAGGAGGGTGTGATTGGGCCTATTAGGCTCTTTGCTAGGGAAAAAGAAGAGGAGATGGTGGTTGGGCTATGTCTAGGAAAGGAGGGAATCATTTTAGACTCTCTTGGGCCGAGTGGGCTGTGTGCGGTTATGGATAGGCCATCTCATGGGCCACGCATATTTTTTGCTCATGGGATGCAGGCTTCATGCCCGATTAGCCCACCTACTTTTGGTACGTTTGGGTTAGCAGCTCCGCACTAGCCTGGTGCCGGGTCCCCCGAGCATATGTTGGGTCGGGATTTGGAGATTAGGTCCAGTAGTCGCTTGGGTTCATTAGCCACGCCAGGTTCAGCCCCTCGTACTATCTTTTCAACTTTTGGTTTAATTTCTCTTGCTCTGAGAAATTTCACTGAATTTCTCGTGCCCATTTCTTTATCTTCCCACAACTTATCTGATCTGAGTGCTTCAGACGTCCCTCCAGATGTGGAGGATGTTAGGAACAATGTCCTAAAATCCAGATTTATTCTGGATATATTATTTGATTTATAAATAAAATTGAAGTCCCAGTCGTTTCCTAGTTAAATTTGCGCAAGCGAGCATTTATACGGCATGTGATTTTCTTTTGGGGGACATCCATAAGATGGGTGCAGTCTTCAGATTACAATTTACATGTCTGTTCTAAGTGGTTTGTGAGACTAGGCCACAGATACACTTGGAACAAATGGTATGGATTGTTGTTTGAAAGGCTCGTAGTCCAAGACAAGTTTGGACCACTTGTATGCTAAGACTATAATGTGATACTTTAGATGACTTGTCTTGGTCATGTGAATGGAGATCCAAAAGTGTTGAGTTGGTGCGTTAAATAAGATTGACACACTGAGTTTGGACCATGTGAGTCACTTGTATCTAGACTACTATCAGAGATAAGTGATTCATATTGTATTGTTTGAACTGCGACTTTAAATCATGAGAGTATTTTGGACTTTGTGTATGGAGCGTTACTTTGGTGTACTATAAGTAAGGTCTAAAAGTATGACTGAATTCCCATGTACAATGGGTAGCGGCATGAAGTGTGACAAGGGACATGTATTCAATAGAGAATCTACAGTCTTTTATGAGATACATATGTCCCCTTAGTTGATTCGCAAATATTTGATTAGTTCGGAAACTTTGGCCAAATTATTCCAATTGTTTGACATTTGGAATTTATACTATGAATATGTTCAAGTATAAATGAATTATTCAGTGAAGGGCGAGTCGATAACTAATGGAGAAGATATGAGAAGGATAATGGTAGTGGTTATACTTATTCTTCTTCATGGACATCTAGTGGAGGAGTTGTTATCATCAATACAGTCTATTAGGGAGATATCGAATAATTTAAGTCTGGAGTGCGGTGAGATTTATTTAGTGAATTTAAGTCTCATTAAATGGTAATTAAATTATTTCATGAGATGATTAATTTAACCCATTTGGAGCTAGATTTAAATTGTCCCTGAGGTGCCTGCGCAAGCCTATATATTTATTGCCATCGAAAAAATATTAAAGAATTCATGAGATGAATTATTTATCCATAAGATGGGTAAATTAATTTTACCAAACATTATTCATGGTATGAGCAAAAATTAAAAATTGTAAAATAAAATAAATTTTAAAAATCAAAATTCATAAGATGAGTTTTTACATGTGGGAATAAAAAAAAAAAAGAAACGAAGAAAAACGCAAAACAGCTCAGCCATCCTCGTGATTAGGATCGAATGAACCAGTGCGTGACACATGTGGCACACTGGGTCGCTTGGTTTGGCTATCTGCGTGCACGCGAGCGGGCGGATTTAATTTAAAATAAACGCGTTTTTCCCTGGGAATTAAAACGCATCGTTTTACGTTGTTTTTTGAATGATACGCTGCATTTTTGCTTTTGTAACAGCGAATCCCACATCATTATTTTAATAATTTTTCACTCCAATATACTCCTATAAATAGAGGTGCTTATTCCGAGGTTTGGTATTGAATTAGAAATTAAATTTTTGGGTTTCTGAAAATTATTTCGGAGACCTAAGTGAAGATAAAAATTCCCATTGAAAATTTTCTTTCCTTAGTTTAATATTTTTCGGAGCCCACCCTCCGGGCAGTACGAGGTCATTGTGTAGAAGATCGCGGGGTCTCGATTTTCTTGGTATTCTTTATTATTGGAGCAATTTCAGGTATGTTCTTCTTTCCTTCTTCGTTTAGTTTCGCTTTTTTATTCATTTGCAATATTCATTATTATGCCTATTTAAGTTTATGTATTATTATGAATGTATTAGAGTAAAAGGCCTATAGATCTACATTAAGAAATTAGATCTGTAGATTTAAATTATGAATTTCAATCTGTAGATTTAAAATTAGAAATTTTAAATCAACCAAGGTTTAGAATTATAAATTCTAAACCCCTCCAGATGTTAGGAACAATGTGGAGGATGTTAGGAACAATGTCCTGAAATCCAGATTTATTCTGGATATATTATTTGATTTATAAATAAAATTGAAGTCCCAGTCGTTTCCTAGTTAAATTTGCGCAAGCGAGCATTTATACTGCATTTGATTTTCTTTTGGGGGACATCCATGAGATGGGTGCAGTCTTCAGATTACAATTTATATGTTTGTTCTAAGTGGTTTGTGAGACTAGGCCACAGATAGACTTGGAACAAATGGCATGGATTGTTGTTTGAAAGGCTCATAGTCCAAGACAAGTTTGGACCACTTGTATGCTAAGACTATAACGTGACACTTTAGATGACTTGTCTTGGTCATGTGAATGGAGATCCAAAAGTGTTGAGTTGGTGCGTTTAATAAGATTGACACACTGAGTTTGGACCATGTGGGTCACTTGCATCTAGACTACTATCAGAGATAAGTGATTCATATTGTATTGTTTGAACTGCGACTTTAAATCATGAGAGTATTCTGGACTTTGTGTATGGAGCGTTACTTTGGTGTACTATAAGTAAGGTCTAAAAGCATGACTGAATTCTCATGTACAATGGGTAGCGGCATGAAGTGTGACAAGGGACAGGTATTCAATAGAGAATCTACAGTCTTTTATGAGATACATATGTCCCCTTAGTTGATTCGCAAATATTTGAATAGTTCGGAAACTTTGGCCAAATTATTCCAAGTGTTTGACATTTGGAATTTATACTATGAATATGTTCAAGTATAAATGAATTATTCAGTGAAGGGCGAGTCGATAACTAATGGAGAAAATATGAGAAGGATAATGATAGTGGTTATACTTATTCTTCGTCATGGACATCTAGTGGAGGGGTTGTTATCATCAATACAGTCTATTAGGGAGATATCGAATAATTTAAGTCTGGAGTGCAGTGAGACTTATTTAGTGAATTTCAGTCTCATTAAATGGTAATTAAATTATTTTATGAGATGATTAATTTACCCCATTTGAAGCTAGATTTAAATTGTCCCTGAGGTGCCTGCGCAAGCCTATATATTTATTGCCATCGAAAAAATATTAAAGAATTTATGAGATGAATTATTTATCCATAAGATGGGTAAATTAATTTTACCAAACATTATTCATGGTATGAGCAAAAATTAAAAATTGTAAAATAAAATAAAATTTAAAAATTAAAATTCATAAAATGAGTTTTTACATGTGGGAATAAAAAAAAAAAAAAGAAACGAGGAAAAACGCAAAACAGCTCAGCCATCCTCGTGATTAGGATCGAATGAACCAGTGCGTGACACATGTCGCACACTGGGTCGCTTGGTTTGGCTATCTGCATGCACGCGAGCGGGCGGATTTAATTTAAAATAAACGCGTTTTTCCCTGGGAATTAAAACGCATCGTTTTACTTTGTTTTTTGAATGATACGCTGCATTTTTGCTTTTGTAACGGCGAATCCCTCATCATTATTTTAATAATTTTTCACTCCAATATACTCCTATAAATAGAGGTGCTTATTCCGAGGTTTGGTATTGAATTAGAAATTAAATTTTTGGGTTTCTGAAAATTGTTTCGGAGACCTAAGTGAAGATAAAAATTCCCATTGAAAATTTTCTTTCCTTAATTTAATATTTTTCGGAGCCCACCCTCCGCGCAGTACGAGGTCAATGCGTAGAAGATCGTGGGGTCTCGATTTTCTTGGTATTCTTTATTATTGGAGCAATTTCAGGTATGTTCTTCTTTCCTTCTTCTTTTAGTTTCGCTTTTTTATTCATTTGGAATATTCATTATTATGCCTGTTTAAGTTTATGTATTATTATGAATATATTAGAGTAAAAGGCCTATAGATCTACATTAAGAAGTTAGATCTGTAGATTTAAATTATGAATTTCAATCTGTAGATTTAAAATTAGAAATTTTAAATCAACCAAGGTTTAGAATTACAAATTCTAAACCCCTCCCGCTGCTTAACAACAACAACAACAATCTCAGTGCCTTAAGGGCTCCCGCAAAAAGGGGTGGGGGGGGGGGGGGGGGGGGGTTTGATGTACGTAGTCTTCCCCCTTCAGGGTGTCAACCTGAAGTAGGAAGAATTTTTAAAATTCATCCCAACAACACCGGTATTAGGGCAAAAGGTTTATAGGGATAAACCTATTCCTGGGAACTCTCGCACGTGAGGTGTCACGAAGCGTGACTCTCTGACCGGGGGCTTAGGTAGAGAGAAGAGTCTCCTACTCTAAATGCTCTAATATGTGCCTACTGTTGTGACCATAGTTGAGAACTGTGAACCTAATAGTTGGCATCAGAGTTTATTTTTCCAACAAAATTTTATTTTTTCCCAACAATTAGTATCAGAGCTAGCCTCTGATTGCATTTATAATATACATGACTAGGTATAATAAGATCGAAATAAATAGATTTGCAATTTAATAAAATATAGATTTTATTAAGAAGGAAATATTATTTAAAGTAACGATTTAAATTGTTTAAATTGTTAATGAATTAATTGTTAATTGGATTGTATAAAGTAATGATTTAAATTATTTAAATTGTTGATAAATTAAAAGAGTAAATAGTTAACTAGGTTATTTAAAGTATCAATTTAAATTATTTAAATCGGTTAAAAGAGTTAATAGTTAACTAGGTTATTTAAAGTATCGATTTAAATTGTTTAAATCGGTTAAAAGATTTAATAGTTATCTAGGTAGTTTATAGTGACGATTTAAATTGTTTGAATCGTTAGAGAATTAACCGTTAATTCGGAACAACCTATTAATTTGTGATTATGTTGTTCGTATAATGAGATTGTACATTCTCAGTCATGATTTACAAAATCGGATAAAATTGATCTAATGAGATTAGATTCAAATATTTTAATTTTTACAAAATCGAAAAAAGTTGATCTAATGAGATTATATTCAATTATTTTTTACCAAATCAAATAAAATTGATCTAATAAGTTTCGATTCAGTTCATTTTAAAATTAAATATTTTAATTTAAAAAATAAAATCTGACGCGGTTGTCAGCATCAGGCTGACGCTGACGTCAGCGAGACTGTGCTGACGTCAGCGTTTTTAATTTAAAATAATAAAAATTTAATTAGTTATTTTATTAATTAATTTCTATTTAGAATACAACAACAACAAGAAGCCCAGTGCCTACAAGGGCTCCCGCAAAAGCAGGGTCTGGGGAGAGTAGATATACGCAGTCTTCCCCCTTCAGGGGGCAACCCTAAAGAGAGGCTGTTTCCGAGGACCCCCACCCTGAGAAGCCTGAGAGCTAGTTCGCAGCATAGAGCATGAGACCTCTGAATTGCTGCTAGCCTCTTTCTCTCTCTACTTTTGTTCTTCTTCCCATGGTTGTCCCTATCAAAGGTGCTGCCTTTTTCTGGATGTGGGGTTTTTGTTGACTAAATTGGATTTTTTCTGTTTAGAATGAGATTCTAAATTAGATTATGAGATAATCTAAATTGTGAATCAGTGTTATTTTTAAATTTAGAATAAGATTCTGAAATAGACTATATGATAGTCTAAGTTAACTTTATTTTTAAAATAAAAGTTAAATTTTATTAATTAAATTTTAGAATAAGATTCTAAATTAGACTATTGGATAGTCTAAGCTCATTTAACTTTTAGAATGAAATTATAAAGTAGACTATGTGATAGTTTAAATTTTAAGACGTTACTGATTCTAATTGAAATTAATTTTTATTAATTAATTTAATTTAAGAATTAGATTCTAAAAAAATAGATTATGAGTTAATCTAAATTTATGGTACTGTTTTAGTAAAAATTAATTTCTATTAATTGATTTAGTTTTAGAATGGGATTCTAAAGAATAAGTTATGAGATAATCTATGGTACCGATTTTCAAAGAAAAATTAATTAATTAATCTTATTGTTTAAATTTAGAATATGATTCTAAAGTGAGGTTATGAGATAATCCAGGTTGTAAATGCAAGCTAATTAAAAATCACTGGTTATAAAAATCAAGTGCGAGTGAGGTTTCAATTGTTATAACCTCATGGTCTCCATTATCGGTCTAACAGTATAGTAGATCGATAGACCTCCCTGCGGAGGATGTTGGTTTGCAGATTATAGGGTTAGACTTCTATTAGGATGAACCGAAGTGAAAAGAAACTATGTGACCACGCTACCGTAGGGTATTATGTGTATTTGTATGGAGGTTAGGTAATGGTTTCCGCTTGAGTAGCGTGATGCATTAGCCTTCCTGAGGAGCTCTGTTGTGTCATGTTAGAGACTAAGGTGAAGTAGTGAGTTAATCATATTTAGTAAGAGTTCCAAGAAAATAGGTTAATTGAGAATAGTTCTTCACCCGAACTAGCTTCGTGCGACCCCGCTTCCGGGAAGTAAGGAGTGGTGTGTTCGGGTCATCATTGTATGCATGATAGTACAGTTTGGTGGATCTGACTTATTGTGTATGCTAAATTGAAAGAATATATATATATATATCACTACATTATATATGACTCTTGTTAGACAATTACACAAATGTTGGCATTTACAATATTTTTGATATGGATATGGCTGGCGAACTTTACCTGATTTTGAATACATAATGTAATCACTGGACCAAATCACTCTGCCTTGAAAAATAAGTTAGACTTAGTCATTACTCACAAGTGACCTATTAGAAAGAAAGGAAAGGGAAATGTTGCTATTGTAGCAACCAAGTCCATAAGGAAGTCAGCAAAAGAAAAGTGTTTCTTTTGGAAGAAAACTAGGCCACTGGAGGACGAACTACACTAAGTATATAGCTACTCTTCCTACAAAAACTGCTAAGCCATCTGGTGAAGGTATGTTGATATCTCACTTAGTTGAGTCATCCGCAGTTGAGGGTCCACCAGGTTCCTGGTGGGTGGACTTAGGTTCAACTGACTATATTTGTAATATGTTACAAGAGCTCAGGCTAGGCTACACGATGGGTGTTGCACTTGATAGTCAGGGACAATAGAATAATAGTGGTCTTAAGTGTAGGAGATGTTAGCTTAGACTTTAGTGAGAGAGTTTTGTTTTAAAAGATTGATTATGTTAACGTTCGGTGTACAAGAATTTGATTTATGTATTTTGGTTAATGGATAATTATTATTTAGTTGATTTTGATAATGAAAACTTTAATATGAGAAATAAATTGTTTATTTGCACATATACATGAATAAATTATTTATTCATGTTATTTCCTTATCAAAACTCTAGTAATTGTTTAAATGAATCTAACATAAATTCACTTGTTCAATCTTCTAAAAAAGAACACCCTGAAAGTGATAATGCCTACACCTCGCACCAACGTTTAGGTCACACCAATTTGATTAGGATCCAAAGTTTGGTAAAAGATGGACTGATGGAGGCTTTGGACTTAAGGCCATTACCAGTCTGCAAATCTTGCATAGAAAAAAAAGGATGACCAAGTCTGTCTTTAAGAGTAAAGGCAACAGGATCGGTGGCTTGCTTGAGCTGGTTCACATAGATGTATGTGGACCAATACATATTCAAGCATGGGGTGGGTATGAATATTTAATCATGTTTAGTGATAATTACTCAAGGCATGGATATGTTTACCTGATGAGACATAAGTCGGACGTTTTTGGAGAAATTCAAAGTGTAGAAAGTTGAATTTTAAAAGCTATTAGGTAAACAAGTTAATTCACTTCGATCAGATCGAGGTGATGGATATTTTTTGGGTGCGTTTGTGGTTTTCCTAACTACAAATGAGATAGGATTTCAGCTTTCTGCTCTAGGCACACCGCAGCAAAATGGTGTTGTTGATAAAAGGAACAAAAATGGTCCTTTCTGCAGTTTTTTGATTTAAAATATCTTTTGTAAATACAATACAAAATACTTAGAGAAGCATTTTGCAAGTAAGCTACAAAAACAAAAACAAAATAGTATTAAAAGAAAATGACACTAATTCTAAACAGCTAGAAACAACTCTAGACATAGTGGATGTATTAGATGCACCTACTAATAGGAACAAAAATGTTCCAAGTACACGAGAGTTTAGGTGTGGTGGGAGGTTTGTCAGGACACCTGACAAGTTCATAGCGGGAACCTTAGTGGTAGACTGTGGCCTTGAATCTGGTCCTTTTAGCCACAATGAAACAATTAAGTCTTCTAGTTTTGTGCAATTGGCTGCTCGAGCCATGCATGTACAAATGACATTAAGAGAAAGTAGTGACTTTCTTAGTGTTATATGTCAATGATATAGTACTCATTGAGAATGATGTAGGGGTGTCATTAGTTGTAAAGATTTGATTGTCAAGAAAGCTTAATATGAAGGACATGGGAGAAGCTAGCTCTACTCTTAGGATTAAGCTTCTGCAAGGTTGTAAGAGTTGGAAGTTGGGTCTCTTTTCGGCCACTTGTATTGACAAGACGCTGTTAAGGTATGGCATGGAGTCCCTTTCTCTTTTAAGTAGTGTTCTCGGACACCTCAAGAGGTGGAGCAATTAAAGAATATTCCATACGCTTTGGAGGTGGGAGGCCTCAGGTATGCCATGTTGTGAACAAGACCTGATGTCTGCTAAGTTGTGGTATAGTAAGCAGGTGTCAGTCTAACCCAGGTCCGATGGACTAGTTGGTAGTGAAGGGTTTTCTCTAGTTCTTGAGAATAATTAGAAATTATATGCTGATCTTTCAAAGTGACAAGCTGGTTCCAGTTGGCTATACTGATTTAAGACTTCCAGTCAGATTAAAGTGCTAGACATTCGACGTCTAAGCATGTCTTTACCCTTGGAGTGGGAGCCATTAGTGAGAGGAATGTTAAGCAGTATTGTATTGCTGACTTCACTATAGAATAATTGAGCTAACTAAGGGTTAGGCTCAGTAGACCTTTGGTTCAAACTTAAAAGGGGTGAGTATGGACTTTGTCATAAATTGGATTTAGGACAAGTGGGAGATTGTTAGGAACAGTATCCTGAAATCCAGATTTATTCTGGATATTATTATTTGATTAATAAATAAAATTGAAGTCCCATTCGTTTTCTAGTTAAATTTGTGTAAGTGAGCATTTATACTGCATGTGATTTTCTTTTGGGAGACATCCATGAGATGGGTGTAGTCCTCATACTACAATTTACGTGTTTGTTCTAAGTGGGTTATGAGACTAAGCCACAGATAGACTTGGAACAAATTGTATGAATTGTTGTTTGAAAGGCTTGTAGTCGAAGACAAGTTTGGACCACTTGTATGCTAAGACTATAACGTGACACTTTAGATGACTTGTCTTGGTCATGTGGATGGAGATCCAAAAGTGTTGAGTTGGTGAGTTTAATAAGATTGACACACTGAGTTTGGACCACGTGGGTCACTTGTATCTAGACTACTATCAGAGATGAGTGATTCATATTATACTGTTTGAACGACGGCTCTAAATCCTGAGGCTATTCTAGCCTTGTGCATGGAGCGTTAGTTACTTTGGTGTACTATAAGTAACGTCTAAGTGCATGATTGAATTCCCACGTACACTGGGTAGCGGCGTGAAGTGTGACAAGGATCAGGTATTCAATAGGGAATCTACAGTCTCTTTTGAGATACCAATGTCCCATTATTTGATTTGCAAATATTTGAATAGTTCAAAAACTTTGGGCAAAGTATTCCAAGTGTTTGAAATTTGGAATTTATATTATGAATATGTTCAAGTATAAATGAATTATTCAGTGAAAGGCGAGTTAGTAACTAATGAAGAAGCTATGAGAAGGATAATGGAAGTAGTTATACTTATTCTTCGTCAAGGAGATCTGGTGGAGGGGTTGTTGTTATCAATACAGTCTATTAGGGGGATATCGAATAAATAATTTAATGCTGGAGTATAGTGAGATTTATTTAGTGGAATTAAGTCTTATTAAATGGTAATTAAATTATTTCATGAGATGATTAATTTAACCCATTTGGAGCTATATTTAAATTGTCCCTGAGGTCCCTGCGCAAGCCTCTGTATTTATTGCCATCGAAAAAATATTAAAGAATTCATTAGATGAATTATTTATCTGTAAAATGGGTAAATTAATTTTGCCAAACATTATTCATGATATGAATAAAAATTAAAAATTATAGAACAAGATCAATTTTAAAAATTAAAATTCATAAGATAAATTTTTACATGTGGGAATCAAAAAAAAAAAAAAAAAAGAAACAAAGAAAAACGCAAAACAGCTCAGTGATCTGCATGATTAGGATTGAACGAACTAGCTCATGACACGTGTCGTGCACTGGATCGCCTGGTATGGCTATCCGCGTGCACATGAGCGGGCCAATCAGGGCCCGCCATGTGTCACCCGCATTTAATTTAAAATAAACGCATTTTTCCCTAGGAATTAAAACGCGTCGTTTTACTTTGTTTTTTTGAACGATACTCTGCGTTTTTGCTTTTTTAACTGCAAATCCCACATCGTTATTTTATTAATTTTTCGCTCCGGTATACTCCTACAAATAGAGGTGCTTATTCTGAGGTTTGGTATTGAATTAGAAATTAAATTTTTGGGTTTTTGGAAATTATTTCGGAGACCTAATTGGAGTGAAAAATTCCCGTTGAAAATTTTCTTTCCTTAGTTTAATATTTTTCGGAGCCCACCCTCCGGACAGTACGAGTTCATTACGTAGAAGATCGCGGGGTCTTGATTTCCTTGGTATTCTTTATTATTGGAGCAATTTCCAGGTATGCTCTTCTTTCCTTCTTATTTTGGTTTCGCTTTTCTATTTATTTACTGTATTCATTATTATGCCTGTTTAAGTTTATGTATTATTATGAATGTATTAGAGTAAAAGGCCTATAGATCTAAATTTAGAATTTAGATCTATAGATTTTAATTATGAATTTCGATATGTAGATTTAAAATTAGGAATTTTAAATCAACCGGGGTTTAGAATTATGAATTCTAAACCCCTTCCGCTGCGTAAGCTTTATGAAAGTGGGAAGAATTTTTTAAATTCGTCCCAACAACACCGGTATTAGGGCAAAGGGTTTATAGAGATAAACCTATTCCCGAGAACTCTCGCATATGAGGTGTCATGACGCGTGACTCTCCGACCGAGGGCTTAGGTAGAGAGAAGAGTCTCCTACTCTATTGGTGCCGCCTGTGTGTGATGATAGTTGAGAACTGTGAACCCAATAGTCGGCATCAGAATTTATTTTTCCAGCAAATTTTTTTTTTCCCTATAGAGGATTCCCAGGAAGCCATTATTAGGATCACTACTCCTATTATCTTTATTTTGAACCAGGAGGCCAGTGTGCTGAGCCTCGACATGTCGAACTAGTTCGAGAGTTTGCCGTATGCCTCCACCTCCTATTGTGTTGAGGCTCCCGTGGTTGCCCCTCGTGTTGGGCCTCTTACCCATGCGGCTTCCCGACATGGGGGTTATGTTGCTTCATGGATTGTTTCATCATGGTAGTTGGATGTTGGAACATTAGGGGCCTTAACAACCTCGATTCATCTCGTACTATATGTGATTGGATATCTTCTAATTGGTTATTTGTTGTCGGCTTGGTTGAGACTAAAACCAAGCCATCTGACGTGGAGTCTATGATTGCTAGATGTACTGATGGGTGGTAGTTTCTCTATAGTGGTGTCTGCTCCTCTTGGTGTCGTATTATTGTTGCCTGGGACCCTAGTGTTTATCGAGTTGATTTGATTCGAGGAGGTGATCAGTTCTTTACATGTAATGTTTCTGATTTATTTGGGGCTGTGGGCTTTCTTGCTACATTTGTTTATGGCTTTAATGAGCCAGGTCTTCATCGAGAGCTCTGGGATTACTTGCGAGGTGTTGGGACTTGTCTTTTGGGTGATCCTTGGATCTTGCTTGGGGATTTCAACGCCATCCTTAGTCCCTCTGACAAATGCGGCTGCCGGGAGGGTTGGCCCGAGCATATGGATGATTTTCAGGAGTGCCTCTCTAAGATTGAGCTTACCCCTTTTTCGTTCTGTTGACTTCATTTCACATGGTCCAGTGGCACTAAGGGTGACGGATTGATCCTCAAGCGTCTTGACTGGTACCCTGTCAGCGAGGGATGACTACGTGACTTCCCTATTGCTTCAGCTGAGTTTCTTGCCCGCCATGTTGTGCCTGATCATAAAGCCATTAACGTTAGAGGGCTTGGGGAATGTCATACCTAGCAATTTCCTTTCAAGTTTTTTAACTTCTTGACTGATCATGAGGACTTCCTACTATTCGAAGAGTTTGGGACTCTCGTATTTAGGGCACCTCTATGTATCAACTCAAGGATGAAGATGCTGAAGAATGAGCTGAAGGCCCTGAATTCTTGGCATTTTAGTCATATTTTAGCCAAAGTTGAGGTGGCTCATGATGCTTGGGCCCAGGGTCAGAAAGCCTTAGATGAGGACCCTGAGTGTCCTGCCCTTCGCTTATAGGAGCCGACTTTACCGTGAGTATTCGTGTTTATGTCATGATGAGGAGGCCGTCTTCTGACAGAAGTTTCGCATTCACTGGCTTTCTTTCGGGGATCAGAGCGCTCGGTTCTTCCATCCGTCTGTTCTCCTTGGACAGGCCAAGAATCGAATTTCTTTGATTATTAGTCCAGACGGTGTGAGGACTTATGCTGCATAGTTGAATTCTCGTGCTGGGTTTCCCTTCTTTCGAGAGTTGTTGACTGAGCCTAATGGTTCTCTGACCAAGGATGTTTCAGATCTCTTTGAGGCTCACATTTCTAAAGATCAGGCTCACCCATTGATTTCCCCGATCTTAACTGTTGAGGTACCTCTTTTCTATTAGTGACGATAGGGACCCTGGGCTTGATGGTTGTACTTCCCTGTTTTTTAAGAGGGCTTGGGAGGTGGTGAGGTTATCAGAGTTGTGTAGTTGTTTTTCTCTTCAGGGCGCACGTTGGGCTCTCTAAATACCACCAGGATTTGTCTTGTGCTTGAAGTGGAGAATCCCTTCACTTTTAGTGACTTTCGCCCTATCTCTTATTGCAATGTAATCTATATTACATCACTAAGATCCTTGCAAATAGGTTAAAGGGTGTCCTTCCCGGGCTAATTGATGATGCTCAAACTGCCTTTGTCCCAGGCCATCAGATCTCGGATAGCATTTTGCTAACTCAGAAGCTTATACATGACTATCACCTTCAGGTTTCGCTGCGCTGTGCGCTAAAGATTGATATCCACAAAGCCTTTGACGCGGTTCGTTGGGACTTCATCCTAGCCTGTATGAGGAGTATGGGGATTCCTGAGGTCATGGTTGGTTGGTTCCAAGAGTGCCTTTCTGTAGCCTACTTTTATGTTGCCATTAACGGCGAGCTCGAGGGTTTTTTCCACTCTAGTCGGGGCATTCGTCAGGGTGACCCCACTCTCTTCTTATTTGTTTGTTATTGCTGTGGAGGGTCTCCAAGGTCTGCTTCGTCGGGCTACTGATGACCAGCGGTTTTATCATCACACATGTTGTCGTCGCACTGGCCTCACTGACCTATGCTTCATCAATGACCTGATGATCTTTTGTCACGGAGATTGGGGCAGTGTTACAATGGTTTGTCAGGTTCTGGATCGCTTTGCTATTCTTTCTGGATTTTCCTTGAATGCAACAAAGAGCACTGTTTTTCTTATCGGAGTTGATTCTACGAATTTAGTCTTGGGTAGTGCCTGGTTCGATATTTGGGAGTACTGCTTATTACTTCGCGCCTGTGGTATGTGGACTGCAAGCTGCTTCTGGATCAGATCCTCTCCCATATTCAGTTATGGACCTCTCGTTCTCTGTTGTATGCTGGCCACCTACAGCTCATGAGGTCAGTCCTCTTTGCTTTTCAGGTCTACTGGTCATCGGTCTTCATGCTCTAGAAGACGATGATCAGAAAGATCGAGTCAATATTAATGGCTTTCCTTTGGCGTGGCACTTCGCTGACACCATGTTGGGGGGGGGGGGGGGAAGGGTGGCATGGAGGCATCTTTGTTATCCTAGGCATAAGGGTGGTCTAGGACTTCGCCGTCCTGCCGAGTGGAACCAAGCTTCAATTATGAAGCACATCTGGTTCCTCCTTTCTGATCCTTCCTCTGTTTGGTCTCACTAGGTTCATTCGAACAGCCTTTGAGGGAGGAGCTTTTGGACGAATCGTGATACGAGTTCAGCATCATGGTGTTGGCGTCAGAATTTTATCAGTTTGTCGTCTTTACTCTAGAGCGTTTTTTCGTGTCATTAGCGATGGGCTTGATATAGTCTTGTGGACTGATTATTGGTTGCCTTGATGTCGCCTCTTGGAGCGCTTCCCTGCTCAGCTGCCCACCTCCTGTGGTTTCTGTGGGATTCTTGAGTCTTAGCTATCATGGAGGGTGATCAGTGGAGATTTCTGCAGGGATGTCTGCAGCTCCGACCCATCTGGGATATGATTGATTTTAGCCCTCGAGCTGGTGTAGCGGATTCTATCAAGTGGTTGGGTGACCCTTCCAGGGCATTCACCACCAAATCCGCTTGGGAGATGATCCAGAGTAGGAGAGAGGATGACTACACACCATTTATTGTGGTTTCAGCTTCACCTTCCAAGGTATTCCTTTCTTCTATGGCTTGCTTCTGGAGAGCGACTATGGACTCGAGACAGGCTTTTGAGAATTGGAGCACAGGGGTTCAGAGTGTTTGTTTTCTCTATGGTTCGGCTAATGAGAGTCATGGGCACTTTTTCTTCAATTGTTCCTTTTCTGCCTCTATCTGGAGCTGCATTACTCCACATACACCTATTTTTTGGCTTGCCTTTCCTTGGGGTGATCTTGTTCCTTAGGCTGCTCAGCACCCCAGGGGTCAAGAGATTGGCAGCATTATTGCTCGACTTTGCCTCTCAGCGACCATATATATTCTCTGGCAGGAGCGCAACCTCAGGGTTCAGCATTCTCAGTCCAAATCGGTTGAGGCCGTGAGATAAGAGATTATGGGTTTGGTCAGGAGCTGCTTGCTTGCAGCTTCTTTGTTCAGGGGAGCTCATCATCATGCCTCTTTGCTTAGGTAACGGGCCTTGAGGTTTAGCTTTCTCTTTGTTTCCTTTCAGTTTTTGTTATGGTTGTCTTTGTTTGGACTCTGTTGGACTTTGTTTGACTCGGTTTCATCATTGTAGGCTTTGGCCGTGTCCTGGATTATGCCCCTTGTAGCTATATTCTTTTCTTTTCATCTATATATTTCGCTAACTTACCAAAAAAAAAAGGGTTATGTTAGCTTGCCTCATTCGACCCAAATTGGGGGTGGAGCTGGGGTTGGCCTATTCTCCTTTGGCCCATGCTGGGCCCAGTTTGGGCCCAAACGGAAACAGTGGCACGCTTAGGGCCCCAATTTCTTCTGCCCAACCTACTTAGTTGCTGGGACTCTTTATTCTACTAGGCCCAATTCATGCCCACACTACTAGTTACAAACGGCAGGGCGCCTTCTACCCGCCCTCTTTCTTCCGCCCGTGTATTGGGCTGCCCAGCATTGGACCAAGCTTAAAATGGGAAGGGGATTGCATCCAGTGCTTCCCCTCCCTTGGCCCAAATAGTGGGCCATCGCTGCCCTCTTTGGAAGTAGTGGTTGCTGGGCTAAATAGCAGCCCGACAATAGGTGATGGTGGAGGGGTTCGCATTAGCCCCTCCATAAATTTCGTTGGTTCGAAGTCATGCCATGGTCATGCCAGTAGTGGGTTGCCTTCACCTATTTTCAGCTCTGATTCTAGCAGTCATTGTCCGAGTATTTCGGGACTTATCTCTTAGGGGAGTATTGTTGATGGTTCATTTGAGGATTTGAGCCATGTGATTGTGCCCTACATGATTAAGGCTAGCCAAGAGGCTCTTTATTGGGGTTGCTGAGCCCAACCCTCGTCTTCTGAACTGGTCGCCGCAGACTGTTCCCACTGTTGAGTCACCGAACTAGTTTGCAGTGCTTTATGGGGATGGTATGGGTGAGGCTTCTACTTCATAGAGTGTATCGCAGCCACCTCCTCTTGATAGGCATGTCACACACTCCACCGCATTCCGAGGGCATCGTGGGGGCTGTGTTGGTCGTCCTAGTTCTCCATCTCCTCTATGCTGAATGGATGCTGGAATGTTAGAGGTTTTATTAATACCACTTTCATCATTGTTGTTCTTGACTGGATTGTTGCTTGTTGCCTTAGTCTTGTTGGTTTAGTTAAGACTAAAACCAATCCTCTTGACATTGAGTCTGCTGTTGCCCAATGTGCTAATGAGTGGCAATTTTAGTGGGGTGCAGAGCTCTTGTTGTGCATCATTGTTCTATGGGATTCGGGTTTCTATTGTGTCACGAGAGTGCAGGGTGGGGACCAGTATCTCACCTATGGGGTTTATGATCTTCAAGGGGGATGTCAACTTCTATGCTACATTCGTATATGGCTTTATTGAGCCAGGCCCTCTATAGGAGCTTTGGAGGTACGTTAGAGGAGCCAGTGTGAGTCTTCAAGGAGCACCTTGGCCTCTCCTTGGGGACTTTAATACTATCCTCAGTCCTAGTGATAGATGTGGTGGTCAGGACTCCTGGCCTGGCCACATGGATGACTATCAGGTCAACGTTTACGATGCTAAGCTCGCTGTCTTGCCTTTTATAGGACTTCATTACACGTGGTTCAATGGTGTGGAGGATGAGGCTTTGATTATGAAGCGTTTGGACTGGTGCTCCGTACCTTCCCTGTTTCATCTATTTATGTTCTTCCCTGTTTGATGCTTGATCAGAGGTCCTTAGTAGTTAGAGGATGAGAGCGTTGTTCTTTGCGGCTTCCTTTCAAGTTCTTTAACTTCTGGGCAGACCATGAGGAGTTCCTTTCTACTGTGCAGAGAGTGTGGGAGTCTCGTATTAAGGGCTCGCCTATGTTTTGGCTCACTCAAAAGCTAAAACAACTGAAGGGTGAGTTGAAGGCCCTTAATGCTAGACATTATAATCATATCTTGGCTAGAGTGGAGGCGACTAGGGATGCCTGGGCTTCTGGTCAGAGGGCTTTAGATGTTAATCCCGAGTGTACTGGAACCCATGTGATGCGTCCTTTAGTTCACGGTTACCAATTACTCAGGTTGACTGCATAATCCCTGAGAGAACAGGAAACCCAATTGTGATACATTCGTCAGTCTATGAAGCCTTGGAGATACTTGGTCCAACTGCTGGAAGACCAATCTCCCACTTGCCCTAACTTCTCCAAAGGGAATGCCATCCTCTCTAAGATTGGAGGTGGAACACTCCTTGGTGGTGTGACTTGAAAGGGACAACATCTAAAAGAGTTAGATCAAGTCCTGACTTTGGAAATAAACCAGAGTGTGAAAGGACTATTTTTACCTCTAAAACTTTAGTTGAAGGGACAAGGAGGAACCTCTACTAGCACTTCAACCACTTGGATGCCTTTCTTGAGAGGGGAACCTAAAAAGCAATGCTTGTTTGTTAGAACCTGTTGATGATATGGACATTAAGGATCTATGAGCCAAAGAATGAGATCTTACCTTCATGGATCTCTTCAGTGGATATGGAGGATGCTCCTGGAAGGAGGTGTGAAGCTTGCACAAGACCTTGGTTCAAAGGGGGTGGAAGTGAAGCTTCTTTGAGAGGTTCACTTATAATTGGCTTCGGAGCTGAAGTGGCGATGTCTCCTCCTTCCTCAGTGCTTGCGCTCAGTGATTCAGTTTCCTGAGGGAGCTCTGGCACAGGTTGCTATGGTGGAGAGTTTGGAATCTCCACTATAATTGAGGTTGTTCCTTCCTATAGCCAAGTTAGAAAAAGTTTGGAAAAAAATGAACGAAAGAAACACCAACTAAGAAAATCTAATACCTCTGATTTTGGAAGTTTGGCTCTTCTCTTCCTCACTAACCGTGAGAAGGGCACTTCTTCATCGTCTTCTTCTTCTTCCTCTATTGCCTGCATGGCCTTGTTTGGGAGAGTAGGAGGGACATCTCTCTCTTCTGTCCTTTCTTTAAGCCACCAACTTCAAGGGTTGGTGGAGAGATTCCTAGAGGGGACTCCTCTAGTAACATCTTTGTAAAATTCCTAGTCCTAACACTCCTAGGAGTTTCCTGAACAGCTGTTGCTGCAAAAGGAATGAGGATTAATCTTTATTCAAGCCATTTAAGAGATAGAACTAAAGTCTACTTTAGAGATGGCTGTTTACCTGGTAATGCCTTAAGTGGAGTTTGTCTTATGATAGCTGGCTAACCTCCTCTCAAGCTAGGACCTGCAAGCTCAAGTGAAGGCAAATATAGCTTGGCACCTCTGGCCTCCAAAGAGGACCAATAGGCTTGGAACCAAGCCATAAAAAGGGGTGTGGCACAAGGGGAGTACCTATAAACAGATGGGTACCCATAAAGTGATTTAACCTCTTGGTTGGACTCATGAAGCTCTTGACATTAGAAGAGCTAGATGGGGGTCCTTTTGGCCCACCAAAGGTTTTTAGTCCTCATACTTGAAAAAGGGACGTCTTAGACCATTCCAAACTTCCTGGCAAACAATACAGGCCTGTAGGTTTGTGTACCAAGATGAGTCTGGTGATAGAAGATGAGATCTCGAGGGCACAAGATTGCCTTCTAGGTTTAAGAGTTGATGTCCACGGTGACATCATGGTGAAGGTCTAAACCAACGAGGGCCAAGGTTCTTTTCTCTGAAAGGAGTCTATTGAATCCCTTTCCTACCTCGAGGAGACATGAGTCTTTGAAGGCTTTGGTCAAAGGACCATCCTAAGGGCAAAAGGACCTCACATCGAGCAAACTGCTCCCCATAGCAAGGCCCCCTCACTTGTGGGGACATAAGGACCATTGTGGTCAAGCTCAGGGAAGTGGGCTTAGGCCCAAAGTTGGACTAGCTACAAGAGGCCTCCTATATGGACATCATAGGTCTTGACTATGATGTCCCTAAGGCATCCATATAATTGGGCCAGAAATAATAGTCCTAGAGCTAATAGACAAGTGCTAAAGGCCAGTTGATTGCCATGGTCTTCAGGGACTTAAGGACTGAATTGGAGGAGTAGCAAAGAAAAAATTATTCAACCAAATCAAGTCAAGCATACCTCTTCTTCTTTGGACCCTTGCCTAAAGTCATGTGTTCCTATAACAAAAGTACTGACAAAGGACTCATAACCACCAGGCAAGTTGGTCACAAAGAAAAAAGAGGTAAAGGCAATAAAAGAATCAAGAGGCAGCTCCTCTCTTCTTGGAGAAAGACCCGTTAAGGCCGCTATGTCCTCTAGAGTGATACCAAGAAACCCCTTAGGGAGGACAAAAGCATTGTAATAGATGTTGCAATAGTAGGTGAGTGCCATCATGATAGGGTAGTCATACCTGAGAGCAATCTTGGAAAGCCTGATGGCCTCGTAGATGCGAAGATTCTTCCATTTCTCTCCATGGGTTAGAATCAATCTATCTACCCATTTGGCATAGCGCTTAGTCAGGAACGTCCATCCTTTGAAGGGAGCTGCTTCTTTGTAAATGCGGCTTCCTCCCCAAGATTGATCTGCGAAAGCTATATGAAGCAAAAGAGATTCATCATTATATGGAAACATGCCCTCAAGGCTGGGGATATCGTGAGAAGGGTCAAAGATGGGACCTATGGCACACGGTGTGAAGGTTGAAGAAGGATCATTCTCTGTCATCTAGGAAAGATCCTCCTTGATGCCATTAAGATCAATAGGGCCCTGAAGCCTATCAGAGACCATTGAGGTGTCTGATTGACCTAGACGCACCAACTGCTCGATAGGGCTATTAGCCTGATGAATGGAGGCAGAGACGGCGTAAGAGATTTGAGCCATCATTGTTTGATTCTAAGAAATACAAAGAAACAGGGAGCGGATTAAGCAACAAAGATCATAGATTTAAGAACAGAGAGCAAGTGTTTTTGAAGCGCTTGGTTACAACAAAAAGAGAGTACAGAGCATATAAAGTGAAGATTCGAAGCCCTAATTGTCATACTTATAAACAGGTGGGAAAGAAGACAATGTCAAACAGTGTTCTCTCGAGCTCCCTGTAGCTATTGAGGGTCAAATCAAGTAGATTTTTACCCGTTGTAAATTTGAATTTACCAACGGCTAAAAGGGGGACGTTTGTTTACACTCTAATTTCGAGGAAGCTGGTACGACACCGTTTTAGGCAAAGTGCCACGTGCTTATCACGTGAGGTCCACGTGTAGGAGAGTCAAACCTCTAGGTACTAAGATGATGCGTCTCGAGCCCAGTGTCTTGAAAAATTTATCACCATAAAAAGGGTATTAGCCACTGGAGGCTCGAGATGGTTGAAAGGTAAAGGGAGCTCGAGCTTAAAGGACTGCCAAGAAGGCTGCAAAACAGGTGGTTTCCAACCTCGAGATAGTTGCTTTGAGTGTAATTTCAGATGTTTGGGCACCAAGATTAATCTAAGAGAATGTGAAGCATATAGAAGAGAATTTAGCTGAAATGCGGATGTGAGCTTCATGAAATACCCTCGAGCATGAAATCTCACTCGATGGCTTGACGTGGGAAGAAAGTGTCACAGAAAATGGGCACAGCCATTATTTATTTTTTTTTTTCCTATTATAAGTGACACTTGTCCTTTTTACCTAGGAGCAGCGTAACTTAACTTAGTCTAGCACATCGTAGATCTTGCTGTACTTGCTTCTTCAGTAACACAGTACTTTGAGCTTCAGGTATGAACTCTTTATTTTAATCTGTTCCCAAAAATTGACAAGATTTGAGGCTTTAGTTTAAGGCTTTGACGGCCAATGCTTGACCTGGATTGCATTGTTCTTAACATTAATGTCACTGCTTAGTAAGTCAGATGAATTTAGGTTTACGCCATTGTTTTGGGCTTTGACGGTCAAGGCATGACCATGATAGCATTGGTCCTAATCCAGTGACCCAGATATGGTTTGCTCCATCTAAATCTTGTCAAACCTTAGCTCATTTGAGTTATTATAACTCAAGGGTGCCAAGCCTAAAAATCTATAAACTCAGGCTTGTAAGTGGACTGCTGAGCTCTTGGGTTTGTCTCTACCCTAGTTCCTGACTTTTAAGTGTATGAAAAAAGGTGTATGTGGCGCCTACTCCGTCACTGTAACTGCCACTTAAGTTAGGTTCATATCCCTTTAATGTTTTGTCAAAAAATACATAAAAGAATACACAAAAAAATATCTAAAAAAAGTCTTCTTAATTGGAGCATAAGTAGAACTCACGAAATAACCGAAGTTAGATACACCAAAATATCACCTCCTTTTCTCTGAAAACAGTGTGTGGTTGAGGTCAAAGATATGTAGTCTGAATTTAGGCTCACTCCCTAATCATGATGAGTCCCTTTTGCACGTTTGTTTACATTTTTATTTACGGCGACCACATCACACTTAATAACAAACGAATATAGCAGACAGGGACAAGGAGGCTTTCTACCACCAGAAGTGTTACATTCAGTGGATCAGTGCATTCGATTCTTCCATAAGTGTGTTTGCATCGGCAGGCTAGGAGTTAGATTTCTTCCATTATCGGTTCCGACTAGTTGAGGACTTATGATAACAGAGGGATCTCTAGATCCGGGGTATCTTTCTTTTAGGAGTTGTTGACTGAGCCAAGTAGGCCGCTTCGTGAGGACATTCAGGCCTTTTATAGGTTTGTTTATCTGAGGATCAGGCTAGACCACTGGTTCTTCCGATTTCTAATGCTGATGTGAGAGACACTCTTTTGTCCATCGGGGATGACTAGGCACCATTCTCGGATGGGTACATGTCCCTCTAATTTAAGAGGGCATGGAGGATTGTGGGAGGTGATGTTGTTAAGGTTATTTGGTCTTTCCTCTTATCAGGGTGTATGTTGGGTGCCCTGAACACCACTCGTATTAGTTTGGTTCTTTAAGTGGAGAATCCCTCCACTTTTGGTGACTGTCGCCTGATCTCCTATTGTAAAGTGTATCACTAAGATCATTACAATCATGTTGGAAAGACTCCTTCCCTTTTTTTATTGATGATTCGCAGTCTATCTTCATTCTTCGGAGGAGGATTTTAGATAGTATTATGCCTTCTCAGGATCTTATGTGCGACTATCACTGCTAGGTCTTGCCCCGGTGTGCCTTAATGGTTGGCATTCGTAAGACTTTTCGACAACTATGCAATGGGACTTCTTTTGACTGCTATGCCCTATATAGGTATCCCCGAGGTTATGGTTGGTTTGTTTTGGGAGTGTCTTGCTATCGCTCAGTCTTTTGTCCCCATTAATGGCGAGCTTAAGGGGTTCTTCGCAAACAGTTGGGGTGTTAAACAGGGGGACCCTCTCTCCCCTTGTTCGCTATTGCTATGGAAGGGCTTTGAGGTTTTCTTCATCAAGCTATTACTAACCCGTGATTCTGATTCTGCCATGTTTTTCTTCCACTCATCTTACCCATTTGTGTTTCGTAGATGATCTGATGATCTTTAGCCAGGCTGATGTGGGTAGTGTGCCAGTTATCCGTGAGATTCTGGACCGCTTTACTTGTCTTTCTGGGTTATCTTCGAATGCCACAAAGAGTGTAGTCTTTATCACTAGGGTTGATTCTAAGGCTCAGCAGACCATTTTGGATATCTTGGGTTTTAGATTGGGCCAATGTTCGGTCAAATATCTTGGGATGTTGCTTATTACTCTAAGGCTTTGGTTCATTGACTGTAAGCCTCTCCTTGATTGCATTCTTTCATGCATTCGATTTTGGACTTCTTTGGCTCTTTCATATTCTGGTTGTTTGCAGTTGATTCCATCGATATTGTTTTCTATTCAGGTCTATTAGTCATCCGTCTTCATTCTTCTAAAGGGATGGTCAAGAAGATCGAGTTGATGCTTGTTGCCTTTCTTTAGAAGGGCACTCTCATTGGGGGGGGGGGGGGGGGGTGGGCGAAGGTTTCCTGGATGCCTCTCTATTATGCTTTTAGGGAGAGCGAACTTAGGATTCGCTGCCTCACTAAGTGGAATTAGGCTTCTATTATGAAGCACATATGGGTCCTGCTCACTAATCCTGATTCGATGTGGCCTCGATGGATTCTTTTGAATCGGCTTCAGGGTGAAGAGCTTTTGAACTTTGGAGGCAACTGGTTTTGCCTTATGAAGTTGGAGGAGTATTCTTAGTGCTCGTGGTCTTTGCTCAGGGGCATTCAGGCATATCATCGGTGATGGGCATGACACTGCACTTTGGAAAGATTACTGGCTTCTATGTGGTCAGCTTTTGGGTCTCTCTCGACCTCACATACTAACCTTTACTGGTCTCCCCTGGAGAGCTTGTGTTGCAGATATTTATTAAGACAGACCAGTGGAGGTTTCCGTAGGAAAGGGTTGAGCTTCTTGCATTTTGGGCTACTGTTAATTTCAAGCCTCGACCAGGAGTTGCTGACGATGTTCAGTGCATGGGTGACTGCTTAAGGTTACTCATTACTACATTAGCGTGGGAGATGATTCGGAGTCGGAGGGAGGGGGACTCCACGCATCATCTTCCCAGGTTTTTGCTTCATTCCGAGGAATTCTTTCCCCCTATGGTTAGCTTTGTGCGAACGGCTTTGGACACGTGATAGACTCTTGAGACATTGGGTTCAGGATATTTAGGTTTCATAAGTGTTATGTGGTTCTGCAGATGAGTCATATAGCCATCTTTTCTTCGCCTACACATTCTTAGCTTCTATTTCGCATAGGGTGGCTTTGTGCACATTAAACCTTCTACAGTTGTGCTTAAGGAGATTGGTCCACAATTGTCTCATTGCTGCTCTTATGCTCTGTGGTGCGCATCTTCATACTCAACTTCTTTAAAGATGAGGGATTGAGCATTAGATGATGTATGGCCTTCTGGCCTTTGTTTTAGCTTCTTAGCTTTGTTTGGCTTTTCTTGGCCTTCGTTGCTAACTTTAGCTTTTTGTTTTTCATGTTTATGATAGTTGAGATTTCTTTGTAGGGCTTTTGGCCATGTCTTGGGGTATGACTCTCTTCTCATGAGGGTAATTTATCATCGACTTACCAAAAAAAGTTGTGCAATTAATGAAATTAAAGACTGAAATAGTAAATGAAAGTGTTGAATGAATCAAGGGCAATTTAGGGAATGAATTTAGGTAGCTTAACTTGAATCCCATCATTATATTTTACTACGATAATTACTTCAAGGGCTTAGGCGACAAGCACTAAGCTTGGGTTAGCATTTAAATTAGAGCTTAGGATAATGAACTAAACTGAGGGCATAGCCCATCTTATCACTCTAGATGTAGTATGGGTTATCTCAATAGCACTACTTAATTCATTTCTCAATCCTAATTTAATGTTAACTTATAAAAATGATTGTGTTTAGGGTACTACTACAAAACAGGCCTATGGTAATGGTTGTTTTGCAATGGTTCTAATCTTTCTTATGGTAACAGCTCTTATTCCAGATTTAGCAGCTGTATACGAAGGATTTTAGCCCACAACCTGAATAACAAGGAACTAATCTTTCTTATGCAGGACCAACATGCTCCTCTGTTGTAATTCCGATAGAGAGTAGCTCTTTTTGCTCTTGAAAATGAGCTTCCAGTTGTTTGTAAGTTCCCAACACACTTAGACTTGACCCTCGGTTTTGGCAGGATCCCAATCACCTTTTCCCATTCACTCTTACCCCTAACTTCTGGTTGTCCTGCTATTTCGCCATTATCATTATTCACTTCCATTGTTATCACTTGCCAAGGCATAATGGAAGCTCTCACGAACCTAAAGCATCTATGCAGACAAGCTCTATGTTCTAGTCGAGTGAGAGTGGCAGAACAACTCCCTTTCTCATCCTACTCCAAACTCCAAAGCCTTTTCACTTGTAATGCCGAAGTCCCCAATTTTCCTTGTCTCAAATGATACCAATTTATCTAAGCTTAAGCCATCATCATAAACTTCCCTTGCAGCTGCCTAAGGAGCTAAAGTTCCACTAGAATGCTCAATCTCCTTGCTGCAATACTCGGAGAAACCAATTCCTTGATCACATTCGTTTGAAAAGGTATGTCTTCACACATAATTGAAGTTGTAGTTGCTGCTACTAACTTCCATAGTGCTACTACTATCAAGATTTCAAATGAAATGCTAGTTAGAACTTATCCAACTTCAATTGATCTCAATGATACTACCCTTGAAAGCTGATTATGAATCCCTTTAAACTGCCAAGCTTCCAAGCTCTTGACCATATTCAAGTCACCCAAAGATTTCTCAGTCATTGAGCTGATTCTAGGGCCAATTGCTTGCCCATAGACATAATTCAGTATCACTACAAGCTCTTGTCCTAGTGTTCTTGCTGAATCATTACATGATCCCTTCAAAAAACAGCTCAGATCTATAAACACCTTCAAAGAAATTCCCTTAGTTAATCTTATATACCATCCATTACATCTCCAATTTCTTTAAATCTGGCGGCCTATCATTGGTGTTCTTGGTTGAATATACATCAACTCTCTTTAATTGAACTTGCACCTTGATCAGCTTATACATAACTCCAGCTGTATTGAATTTGTTCCTTGCATTGTGGACATAACAAAACTCCACTTGATTGCATTTGTGTGACCCAGTACAAATGATCAAGAAATCAATATCAACAACTTGATCCAATGCTCACACACAACCAAATTGAACTTAATCAACTTAATCGGAAGCAATATCACAAGCTCTAATACCAATTGTTAGGACTGAGAATGATCTCGAGTCATAACTTAGGTTTAGAGAGAGTAAGATGAGAAGAGAAGTGAAAGGAGATGAGAAATAGAGAAAATATTAGAGATGAGAGAGAGAAATCACAAACTTTATCATTCAATGAATCCTTCTTACAAGAGATTTAAGCTATTTATACTACATCTAGATTATTAACAATGCAGTGCACCTAGACTCTTCTACTTGGCCACCTCAATCCCATACAGCAGCCATATTTGACCTGCCTTGACCCTCTTAGCAAACAGTAGTGATTTGCGCCCAACTCTCTCTTGAAAAGTACTGATTTTTCCTACCAATTCTGACCCTTCTACTCCACCGTTTGTTTCTAACTGTTGCTAACACATTGAATTCAACCAAACTCTACTAATATTTGACTTAAATGTCCACAATCATGGTAGTTTTTTTTCCCCTTCCAATTACCTTTGTTCATGCCTGCTGTTCTGATTTGTTAGGATATTTGGGTTTCATGCCATACTTGTTAATTATTACCCAAAATAAGGTTCATAATTATTAATGGTCACGGTAGGCTTTTGGAAATTTTTTACATGGTAAAAAACTTCACTTTTAGTGATTTGTTGTCGAATTTACCATTTAGGCAAATGATTTGCAACTACATGAGAAGTTCATCTCTTAACCATATGGATGAAGTAATGCTTGTTATGTTTATTTTCGTGTATTTACATATTAATATATGATTATTGTAGCTCTCTTTATGTTCATTGCATTTGATTTTTAAAATGGACGTGAGTTTATTAATTTAGGTTTGATTGCCCTGTCTCACATTTGGTACTAGGTTGTCCCTCATCTTCTTCTTGTCCTCCCCTTTGAAATTCATGTTTTTACATTGTACTCTATTGCATTCTTGACACTAAATTTTTTTGTTGTTAGTAAAAAAGTATTAATACTCTATCTCAATGCTTCCTTGTCCTCTTGCCCAGTATAGCTTCTCGTATGGATGCCTTAGCTAATAGTTGGATGTATCTCCCTAGATGAACAGATGAATTTAACATGCGGCTGAATGAATTTTTGACTAACGAGTTTGCTTTTAAAGGTCAAGGAAAAGGAAAATAGAGGCAACTTCGCTGCCCGTGTAATAAGTGTGTTTTTTGATTTTGCGGAACAAGAAATGAGGTCTATGATCATCTGATTGCCGATGGTTTTGTAGCAAATTATGATTAACATTTCCATGGGGATACTTCTTTGTCCAATAATAGGTTCAATGGGTTAGATGATGTTGTTGATCATGTCCTTTTGATGTCGATGGGTTATTACGTTATACATTTGTCCATATAGCTTGTGATTATGATTGGGATCAAGGAATCATAAAAGGGATGGCTGAGGATGCTAAGAAATTTTACAAATTATTAGACGAGGATAAGGTGGAATTATATCCCGGATGTGAAAATTTTTCCAAACTTTCCTATACCATTAGGTTGTTTAGGCCGCTATTCTTGATCTTGTTCTTATTGCTCTTACTTTTATGCTCTTATGCTTTTATGCTTTAATGCTTTATAATTCATGCTTGTATGCCTATTGGCCTCTCTTCCTCTCAGATTGGGGGCCTTTTAAAACATTTGTTAGTAAATGCTTTGATGTGAGGGGAGGGGAGTTAACTTTGTATACATTTGTTATATTTTGAACTATCTTTTGTGTTTGGTTTCCTTTTTATTGCATGCGTTGAAGGTATCATGGTATTCTTGGGCATTAATGTGAATGGAGGGGAGTTGGAGTTGGTAGTAGCGGTTTTTGGTCGATGAACTGTCAGTGGTGGCAGTTGCATTGGCGGTTGAGGTGACAAAGTGTTGTGGGGTTGGTAGTAAACGCTTGGGGCCCCCATATTTTATGTGGTGCATACATTTTCCGATGACAACTGAATTTTGTATGACGTTATGTTTTGGCTTGGTGGATAATCTTGTTTTTTAAATTAGGTTTTGTATTGGACTTTATTGGTGAATATTATCTTGTTTTCCCTGTAATGACAGAATGTGTCATTTACTAAATGTTGCTCTTAATTTTGTGCTCTGATTTAATGTTTTTTCATGGTAGGTAGATGATGAAGATGATATTGATGATGTTTTCTAACTATTGTGTAGTTAACCTCAAAAATTAGGTCGTTAGTACTTTTATAAGTAACAATGGAGTGTGTTTGGCTATTTTGTGCTTTGCTAGGTTGTCGCGTTAAACTAATTGGCTTTATGTTGGACTTGATGGTTTTTATTTTGTTGACAATTGGTACGTAGTAATTTTGTTGTTAATGAATGAAGTTGGATATCTCTTATTTGGAAAGTCAAGTTTGCCATATTTGTTGTTTGAAACAGGTGTACTGGACTATGAATTTTATTGCAATGCAGGATTATAAACATATATCAAATGGTTCTTATAGGTGATAAATTGTTGCAATAGGTTTCCCAAATCATTAGCTTATTTGTTGAGAAGCCGTTGCTATAGGGAAAAAAATTGTTGTAATAGATTTCTCAAACTGTCGTGTTTAATAGTAAAAAAGTGTTGCCATAGGGGAAAAAACTATTGTAAAATGTTTCCAAAACCGCTATACTCTATGAGAAAACCGTTACAATAAACAAAACTAACCATAACAATTGCTGCCATTATTTAAAAAACCGCTACAATAGGTACCTAAAAACTAATGTTAGTTCATAAAAAACCGTTGCTATAGGCATTTCTATATAAAAAATCGCTACCTTAAATAAATACAACCATTGTCATATGAAAGCCAAAAGCCGTTGCTATTGATAGCTATACTGTAATGGTTCGTATTCCGTTGCTGTTGTCCTAAAACGGTTGCCATAGCCTATGACAATGGCGGCGAATTAAATGGTTCAAAAACAGTTGCGGTAGACCTACAACAATGGTTTTCAGTCTACAGTAACAGTTTTGAACCGTTGCCATAGCCCTATTATGTAGTAGTTGGGTACAACCTCTACCCTGACCACTGGTGAAAACCTGTTATGCTATGGTCTAGGCTACAAGCACATAGATAAAATGCAAATAAATTGGAAATCTGGCCATGGCTACAAGCACATAAATAGAAAATCAATCACAATAAATAACTCCCCACACGGGTGTGAAAAATAACACAAGTCATTGTCAACAATAAAGTACAAATACGAGATCCGGACGGCTACTCATTCTTCACCTCTAAACTACAAGTCTACTCTTCGTTGAAGTTTTATGCAGCACAAAATCTAAAAAGAAAAGTGAAGAAAAACTCATGAATGAAGACTCCCTCGATTGATGTTGATGTGACCCTTGCTTTAATCCCCCGGTACTCCTACCACTTGTGCTTAACCCTTTGAGAAAATCTATATCTCTTGTGGCAGCTTGGGGAAGGAGAGGAAGAGAATAAAAATGGCAAAAGTCCCAAAACAATAATATCCCTTTCCTATATATACCTACAGCGTGCCCTAGGGAGTGGCGATAGATTAGCCATTTTGGCCGATCGATAAGTAGTCAACAAAAACGTTCTATTGCTTGTCGATCGATCGGCTCTGCTCACCAGTCGGTGGGTCACTTCCCGGGGCCTTACAACATTAATCTGGGTTGCTGAATCATGACCCAATTAATCCCTTTTCTTCTATACGTGGTTGGGTTTCTCAAAGCAGTCTTCAAATATATCCAATTTCACTTCTTCGTTCCCACTTTTCAAGTTGTCTTTGCTCTAATACACTCCAAGCCTAAATATACATAAATTGTAATAAGATAAACATGCAATAAATGAAAATGTCTTGAAAGTACATAAAACATATAAAAATGAGACACATCAACATCCCCAAAACCTAAACCTTGCTTGTGCTGAAGCAAGATTCATTTCAAACTAGCTAAGGATGGAAAAAATTCAATCAAGCATGTGGTAGCAGGAATTACTTGTAAAAAATATATTTGAACATAACTGAGCGAGAACTCAAGAATGAAGAATCTTTATGTAATAATATTATTACATTGGTTCTAGCTAAATTCTTCGCCGTTTAAGTCCTCATACTAGTAAGCAACCTCAAAATTTTTCTTCCCCTTCTCTTATTCCAGACCTTTCGTATCTAAAATGAATAGTGAAAATAATTAAAGGAATAAGCCTCCCCAACACATTACCCCTAATCAGCAAAGAAATTTCAAGTCTTTTCTTCTCTCCCTTTTTTTTAGAAGTAACTTATGGTTAGGCGTGTCTCCCTATGACCCGTGTAATGGGTTTTCGGTTGATGATTCCCGATCCAGTTGGCCCAAGGCACTAAGTGAAGAGCACTCGTTGGACCTAATGGCTAGGGCTGAAGCCATTGCTAGCACATACCGTAGAAGAATATCTCACTCAAATTTGGCATTGGTGCTTATCAACATGACTTATAGAAGTTGATTCTTCTTAAGCTTTCCCCACGGGCCGTATAGCGAGCTTTCGGTCGGCAGCTCCCGATCCAGTTGGCTTAGGGTTTCAAGTGTTAAAACATCCCTACAAGCTTACTTGCTCGAGACACAGGGGCTATAAGAACCAACAAGTTACAGGTACTTACCCGATTAACATAAACCTTGGTACCTCATTATTTTTTTCTTTTTTTTGTTCTTTTTTTTTTAAGAATGAATTTAAGAGAAAGAGATAGACTGTTGATTTCAATACTGTTATGAGTAAAGTGCTCAGTCCCAACACCTAAAATAATTCCTACTAATACAGTTTAATATGTGGGGTTTGTCAAATTATTAAGAGTGAAATGAAATAAATCCTCAAACTAGTCTAAAGACAAAAATAATGAATTCAACAGTAAGATTCAGGAATAATCTCATTAAATAAAAATCAAGAATTCTTAGCGAATTTCAAATTTGAACTTCAATATAAGTCACAACAATTCAAAGCTAATCCATGTAAAAACTCAACTATTTTGAGCTCAATTATGCTGAAAGGACAAACAAAAGTTCAAACCACTCATGCCATTCCCAAACCTAAACCTTGCATTGCCCTCAATGTGAACTAAAGAAAATCAAATACAAGCAAGGAAAGGAAAGAGACGACCTGAGTAATATGATACGCAGAGTGAACAAGATCAATTATGCTTGGTAGGCAAATCCAAAAAGAAAAGGAAGAAAACAGTGAGCTACAAAATAGAACATATGAGACAAAAGTTTAAGCAACTTGTTAATAGCATTGGAAAAAAGTCAAAGTACAAGAGCTTAGTACAAAAAAGAAACACAAAAATACTAAAAATCAAGGGAGCCACTAGTTTGTCTATGCCATAAGTCATCCACCATAAAGTTCGCCCGGTCCACCTTTTGCTCAATGTGATCAAGACATTCCATAATGGCCTTCGTATAAGGTGGTGGGACGTCGGGGCTAGCTCCTCCTTAGCGGGAGCTTGTGCCAAAATGAAATTGCTCTTGGTAGCGATCATATAGGAAGATTTATGAAGCCACACTATCGTGTAAGTATGAAGTGGGGCGCAATTCCTGTCAAGTGGGTCGAGAAAGGGGCCCTTGAAGCTTCAGAAGCCTTGTGATGAGATGCGGAAAGACTAATTTCCATTCCCAATGGTATACCTAGTTTTCCTTTGGCAGATGGTAGGAAACTATCAAAAAACACCACCCCGACTTTCACCCAAGTTTTTTGGTGGAGGCTCCAGAGAATGGTGAGAATTAACCCTAATCACTCCTAAATGTGGCCCGTAGGCCACATGTTAGACTTTAAAATCATGTCCATCAACCACAAATGAAGTGGAAGGGCGGACCGCTTTGTGTTTGTGATCATGTTATTAACAAACAGGCCACCACACAATTCATTAATAATAGAAACAAAGGTAGAAGTCCAAAAGTGAGGGAGTTCCAATAACGATGCGGGTACCAATAGCCTCTTGCAACATCATCGGATTTAATGACAATGATGTTGCCCTAGATTTTGACCTTGCACCATGGGTCCCCATCTTCACGATGGACACGAAATGAGGAGTAAAATTCCCTTATCAAGGCGGGGTCAACACCATCATCTTCCACTCTCCTACCAAGAAGGTAGTGAGGCCTAATTCCATGCATCATGACATGGGGCCCATTCCCCACAGGGATCCTGACACTGATTTTCCCTGAACACCATTTCTTCTATAATTTCAGCAATATTGACAAGGGTGTTGAAGTCAGGGGTTTGGGAGCTGTTGCTTCGTCGCATCACACCTTCTTAGTATGTGCCATTTCCTAAAAATGAAATATTGGGTCAACACAAAAGCAGAAAGTAGAGACTTTGAAATATGAATTACAGCTAACTAAACCTTACCTAGGAATTAAAGAAATGAAGAACTAATGGAAAAAAAAAAAAAAAAAACTAAAAAGGGGGAAAGATGTAAAGAGTTACATGAAATGGTGACCTACCCCACAAACGCCAACAAGAAGAAGGCCCTAAAGAAAGAAAAAAGAGTTAAAACATAAAATGTCTATAAAGCACCCCCGGCTTCATCTAGTATTGTGAAACATGGAAGAAAAACCTAAAGATGGACAAATCAAGTTAAAATCCCACATTTTTCACACAAGGTACCCTAATAGCAAAAATCTAGTGAATAGAAATAGGAAAAATCAACAACCCACAAACTACTACCCCTATTTAGACATGTCACATGCACAATGAGATAGAAAAGCAAATGTTGAAGTAAAACCAATATTGTTCACAATCAGGACCTAGATCGTCAACGGTCTACACATTTAAGAAAGAAATCATAATAAGCCTTCAAAATTTCTATCTCAAAAAGAAACAAGGTAAAAAAGATGTCATGGTTCAAGAACAATCTTGAATCATAACCTAGGATAGATGTAGAATTAGAGTAGAGATGAGAAGAGAATTAGAGATTCAAGATGAGAATTAGAGAATATAGATGAGAAGTAGAGAGAATTAGGGTTGAGAAAGAGAAATACAATCAATTATCATTCATAAATGCCTAATTACAAAGCAAGATAAGCTACTTATACTCTTCTTAGTTACAATGAAAATATCTCCCAAAACACTTCACCTAGACACTTCAACAGCTACCAACTAACCTTCCCTCCAATACTAACTGACAATCCCTCTCTTTCACCTATTGATTAACTGCTAATGATCTTATAAGGATATTCTAATGACTTAAACTACTCTTTTACAACCTTGATTACAATCTTGACTTATTAGTACTCAATTCCATGTGTCCCATCTTCTCGAATCATGACAATACTTCCCCCTTTAAATATTCTTGTCCTCAAGAATCTTAGTAGAGAAGTTGTAATCTTGAAGAACTCTTGATGTTGATCTGTCTCAAGATGTTAAATGCCTGTTGTTGCTGACATTATAGCTTCACCCTGCTGCTACTGATATTGAAGCTTCACAATTGATGCTGACTTAGAGACTTGAGGTTGCTTCCTGACTAGTATGTATGCTGCAACAACTTAGATCCCAATTCTACTCCTTTAGCTGCTCCAAACCCATTTCTAATCAACTTCAGCACATCTACTGTAGTCTTGCTTTCATTTTTCTGAAACATGATGTGAAAAAGCTTGCAAATCTCCTCCGATTTAAGAGTTTTCACAATGAAATGCTCATTGCTGTTGAACATGACTTGAATGCTCTTGAAACCTTGCTGATTTTTACAAGTTTGCATACCATTCTCCATCTTTCTCTTCATGTCGTTCCAACTTGCTGTAGCTATGACAGAATAACAGTCCACAATGTTCGGCTTTAGACCTTGCCTCCATTTCACAGCAGCAGCTATCCTTCTTTCATTCCCATACTTAACCAAGGCCTCAATTTCCATCTTCTGCATCAATACTTGGCTTTATTTACTAACTTTAGTTGCAAACAAGAAGCAAACATCACTTTTAGACCCCTCACTGTCAAACAGCCAAATAACTTCATATGAAACAAAATCAATACAATGCTTTCTTGTGCACTAAATCAATATATACTCTGGAGCAATTGAACTTTTGGCTTGAATTTTTGTGAACTTTATCCAACCAAGACAAATTTTCAAGTGCCATAACTAGACTCCAATAAAATTCATTCATGTTTTGAGCTCTCACAGAGGACCAATAATCTGGATTATTCAACTTGCAACACATAAATTCCATATCCTTCTCATAACCTTCAATTCTTGTCTAAACCTGTTATTGCTTCCTGCATTTCAATGAATCATTCAGTCTTGAATTTACTCCTACAGCACGGTCTAAAAAAATATGATTTTCCTCAACTCTTATGTAATCTTGGAATATATCAAGATCAATTTCAGATCTGGTCATGTTGTCCTTGTTGTGCAGCCCGATGGTAACATCATAATCTGCTCTTAATCTCATGTCTAGCTTGCCAACAGGAACATTTTCTTCTGCCAATTAATCTTTTGGCTGGTAAAGGAAAGACCATAAAAATTCAGAAGGTCTTACATGAGCTGGTATCCTTGGAAGATGCTTCTTACTCTTAGTTTGACTAACACAAGCATCTAACTCTTGTCCAAACTTCCTTGCTAATTCAATGATAGAACCCATCAAAACCAGCTTGGAATGACCTTTACATCCAAACATGAACTCTTGATTTCCATTTCATTCCATCCATTGAGCCTTCCTCTCCTTTCTTATCGCTTTTGAGCTAACAATCCTATCTACCAAAACATCTGCGCTGCTGACTTCATACATGCTGCTCTCAACAAATTGCTCCTTTTCCCTTAGATCAGGTGGCATATTATTAGTGTTCTTAGATGAATAAAAACTAGCCCCACTCATTTGTGCATGCATTTTGATATGATCTTGCAATTTTTCCAACTGAACAGATTGATCTGCAGCAGTAACAACCTGATGTTTCACTGAATTTGTTTGCGCTGCAATAGCATCACCCTGATTTTGTGCTGAACTTGTATCACTGCTGATAAAATTCTTCATTCTCCTTGCCTTCTTTAGCATCGTTTTGATCCAAGAAGATGCTCTAAGTTTATCAATTGACCACACACCATCTTAGGCTGTCTTAATTTCATGTTCTTGAACATGTAAACCTGCTCTTTCTGTAACAGCTTAGGGTGGTTTGAATAGCGAATCTCTTTATTTTATTTGAGAAGTAGGAAATCTAGAGGTCTTCCCTTGTAGACCAAGATTGGCTTGATCAAAGCTCATAATCTCTTGCTTGTAAAGCACTTCTTGTGACTAAGATTAATTGCCAATTTGATCTCAATGTTAGGTTGTAAAATCAACTTCAAGTGCAACAATATGAAACTTATTACTTCTATGTTCACTTGCACTTCCTTTGCTTGTGTCTCAATGCCTTGTGTGATGTTAACTTCTTAATTTATGGCTGCAACTCCTGATTCCCAACTGAATTCAGCACTATCAATTCAGTTATGCTCCAGTTTATGCTCAATTTTCTGCTACCATTGCAGAATACCTTCCCAAGGGACATTTAGTCTTCTTTTCCCGGATCAAAAGGTATCAAGTATGCCTGATTTGTCCCTCTATTAACCATTTGAATGTTGTGAGCCTGATCTTCCAAATCAACTAACTGAAATTGCAACTTAGGCTGCTGAACAGATATGAACACTACCGCTGGCATTTTAATCTGTTTCGGTTCATGCTTCTCAAGCTTTTGATGTTGATCTGGCATCCTTAAAGACTCATTCACAATCTTGTGCTGCAAGACTCTCGTTTGCATAACCTCTTGCTCCATCTTTTCAACTTTAATTGGCATAGCTAGAGCAATCTCTAACATCCTCTCTATAATTTGCATCGTCCTATTATTCCTTATGCTCAGGATCTTAAATTGCACATGTGGTTCAATTTCAGCAACATCAGGTGGTTCAACATCTTGTACTTCTGGCTGTAACACATGAGCTTCAGACTAAAATGCATCAATTGGTGGACGAGATGCTCTAATTGCATCCTCATTTGAAGTTGATCTTGTACTACTTGACATTCCAACAGCAGCTTGTTCAATATTAGCTAGATTCCAGCTCAACTGATCACGATTGTCACCAAACTCAGCATCCTTAGCATCCTTAGCACCAAGTTTCCACATCATTCCCTCACGCACACTTACTTGCATTGGACCTTCATTAACCGGACTCGTAGCAACCATATTTGGAAAAAAATGATTTTCTTTTGTTTCTCCAATTTCCTTACAAGGATTGAGAAGTTGAATGTCTAACACATAACAATAGTCATAGATATTTCTTCCTTGTAGCTGAATAAATGCCGATTTAGCTCATTTTCTTGAAGAAAAGATCAATTGTGCTTCAACCTCTAAGGTTGATATTGAAGTGACTTCAATTAATTCAATATGACCATAGGGATAAAAAACTTGGTAAAGGATATCTTCGGTGATAGGATAAAGGACATTCCCAATTTTTACCAAGAGTGTAGTGTCCATTCTCTCTCTTGATTGGAGCTAATCAATCAGCACTACCGTAGCTGAATTGAGTATGACTTCGACAGAATTGAGCACTGGAGTTTAATTAAAGTGAATTCAGCAAGTTCACTGAAGGTGTGTGCAAATGCATCCAATTAACTCAACAATTCAGCATGATCTAGCGCAAGGGAACACAGAACCGAAGTAAATTCAAGGTTATGTAGATAGATCAAACAAATCTGACCAATTCAAAATGATCCTTAGCTCAACACTTGAGCTCAATTTGATGTAACCTCTTACGCTCAATAGATTGCTCGCATGTAAATTCCTATTGGATGAAATCAATTTTTAGCTAGAGCAAATCAAAGAACAACAACTCTGTCCAAGAAATAGATGTACTGAAGCTTTGTTTACTATGAATTCAACAAATCTTAACAGATTCAGCTAGCAAACCTCAGTAACAGCAAGCTTCCAAACCAGAAGTTCTAAGCACTGAAATCTGAAATTTGATATCAATGCAACACTGTCTGAGAATCTGGACAATTTAAGCACGATATCTTGATCCTACTGAAATCTAAATAGCAGAACCTAGATTAAGTGCAGCACGACCTAAAAGTTAGCACAACTCAAGCACAATTTCTTGATCAATGCAACCTCATCAAGAACTTGAAATAAATTAACTTGACCTAGTGCCTTGCAAACAAATTGAACTTAATTCAACTTAATAGGATGCAAATTCACAACCTCTGATATCAAGTGTCATGATTCAAGAACAATCTTGAATCATAACATAGGATAGATGTAGAATTAGAGTAGGGATGAGAAGAGAATTAGAGATTCAAGACGAGAATTAGAGAATGTAGATGAGAAGTAGAGAGAATTAGGGTTGAGAAAGAGAAATAGAATCAATTATCATTAATCAATGCCTAATTACAAAGCAATACAAGCTACTTACACTTCTCTTAGTTACAATGAAAATACCTCGCAAAACACTTCACCTAGACACTTCAACAACTACCACTAACCTTCCCCCCAGTACTAACCGACAATCCCTCATTTTCACTTATTGATTAACGGCTAATGAACTTATTAGGCTATTTTAATGACTTAAACTACTCTTTTACAACCTTGATTACAATCTTTAATTATTAGTACTCAATTTCATGTGCCCCATCTTCTCGTATCATGACAAAAGACTTAAGAGAAAGTAGAAAATGCATATCTCAAGTAAAAGTAGAGTGACGGGGGGCACCGGGGGGGGGGGGGGGGGGGGGTGGTGTTTGTTCGAGTAGGGTTAGGATGTCATGGGGCTAGGGGAAAAAAGGAAGGGGGTATTTTGAAAACAGACCGGATCGATCGGCTATCACGATCGATCGATTAGGTCGCAACAGTAGGGTGGGGGGGGGGGGGGGTTGAGCCCCCGATCGATTGAGGAGCTACAGTGAAGACCCCTGTGCCTTAGATCAACCGGGAGGTGACAACAAGCCTCCTTAACAACTAAAACCGACTCCAAACAAATCCATCCTCTCATTTTTTTTTCTTTTTTTTTAATTGGAAAAAAAGACATCACTAAACAAAAGTAAATTGGGTTGCCTTTTAGGAGCGCTAAGTTTAATGTCTTCAGCTAAATGCGGTGTGGACGCACAAATCACGAGGATCTAGAGGTTGGGTCCTCAAGGTGAATTTCTTGAAACTTTTGATGGCGATACCCTAACCCAATAGCATGCTTAAGATGGTGGCCATTCACAGTGAGAATACAACCATCGTTGAGGTCTCGAATTTCAATTGCCCATGAAGGGTATGCGTTGACCATTTCATAAGGTCCATCCCATCGAGATCGTAGCTTTCCAAGAAAGAACTAAAGTTTAGAGTTATAAAGCAGCACTATTTGTCCAATTTCAAAAGTTTTTTGAGCAATGCATTTGCCATGAAAAAGCTTTGGTTCTTTCTTTGTAGAGCTTCACGATTTCATGCACCTCGTACCGCATCTTTTCAAGCTCACTGAATTGGAGTCATCAATTTAACCCGATGGCGTGCATATCATAATTAAATTGCTTAATAGCCTAGTATGCACGGTGCTCAAGCTTTACAGGCAAGTGGCATGCCTTCCCAAAGATTATGTGATAGGGATACACATAGATTGGAGTCCAAAAAGCTGTAAAATAAGCCTATACAGCGTCATTCAAACTTAAAGAACTATCCTTGCGGTCCAGTCGAACAATCTTCTCCAGGATGGATTTTACTTGCGGTTCGTAACTTCAACTTGACTGCTAGTTTGAGGGTGATAGGGGTCGCCAATTAATGAGTGATTGAGTACTTCCAAAGAAGTGCCTCAATCGAACAATGAGTAAAATGTGTCACCCCATTACTAAAGATCACTCAAGGAACACCAAAACGTGAGTGAATGTTATCTTTTATAAACTGAACAACCACCTTGTGGTCATTCATCCTAGTAGCGATAGTCTCAACCCCATTTTGACACACAGTCAATAGCCACTAAAATATAAAGAAACCCGTTTGAGTGAGGGAATGGTCCCATGAAGTAGATGCCCCAAATATCAAAAATTTCACAAACCAAAATCGGGCATTAAAGCATCTCATCATGCTTTGTAAGGGCACCGGTGCATTGACAATGAAAACAAGCCCTACAAAAATCACGAGCGTCCCAGAAGAGGGTTGGCCAAAGGAAGCCATTTTATTGGACTTTTGAGGTAGTGCATCATCCTCTAAATTGTCCTCCACAGGCCAGACTATGAAAAAAATGCATAATACTCTCCTGTTTAATTTTCAAGACACGGTGACATGTAGCCTAGTTAGAGCATACCTTGAACAAGTGAGGATCATAGCAAAAGATGTTCTTCACTTGTGAAAAGAAGTGATCCCTCGCACGCTTCGTCCAGCGAGCATGTAGCTTCCCTATTGCCAAATAGTTCACAATATATGCATACCACGGTGGCCAGCCTCCTGCAACGACAAACAATTGTTCATCAGGGAAATGGTCATCAATAAAGCCAGTAATGGAATTAGATAAGAATACAATCCTAGAAAGATGATCGACCACTACATTATCAGAACCTTTCCTATCTCTAATCTTTAGGTCAAATTTTTGGAGCAAAAAAACCCAACAAATTAACCTAGGTTTTGTTTCCTTCTTAATAAGAAAAAATCGAATGGCAGCATGATCGAAAAAGGCTATAACCCTACAACCTAAAATATAGGTGTTTATAATGCTAGCTCGGTATTTACTAGCCTAGATACCCATGGCCTAGAAAGGGGCGCCCCAAAATGGGAGGCCCAAAACTGGGTGCCAAAGAGTGGGGTGGCCCCGAACCAAACACCAAGCTGGCTTAAGTTCTATATAAAGGGGGAGGGACATTTCATTCCCTCATCCTCTCCTCACCCCTTACACCACTCTCTCTCTCTTTCTCCCCCCATGGCAAGCCTCATCTAAGTTAGGCCATTACATGCCTCATCTTCCCATCGTCTTTATGATCATTTCTTTGGAGCAATAACCGTTCAAGCTTCCTACTCTTCTTAGGCTAAGAAATATCCGATTGGGCATGTAGCTAGAGCATCATTTCAGTTCATCCTTATAAACTCCACCTTGTATAGAACTCCAATAAAATGAATAAGCACACTGACCAAATTTGTCGTAAACATTTTGGTGCCACCTGTGGGAAGGATCATAGGCTCACGCCTAGCTTGATGTTTCTTGCAATAGCTTGATATTTCTAGCAAGAATCAAGCTTGTCTAGTATCAAGTAAGATGATTTTCAGCCTTTTCTTTGGAGTCCTTGACATTCTCTTTGATGGGAATGAGCATACCCAAGCAAAGTTGATAAATGGGGCTTGATTGGACATGGTGAGATATGGCTGCATAACTTATACCCCTTTTCTATTTTATTTTTTCATCAAAGGCTTTAACAATTACCATAGGTGCTTAGAAATCTTGAGGAGTTTCGATTGGATATAAAATTCGAGCCATAACTCTTTACGGATTGAATATTGCACCCATTTTAATTTGTAAGGTAAGTTATATACCTTACCTGCATCTAGCATGTCCAGATCACTTTTCATGTACCTTCTTTTATCAAAAGTTCAAGAACTTTCTATAGGTGCTTATAAATCTTCAAGATCTTCAATTTGATATAAAATTCGATTTGTAACTCTTCATGGATTGAAAGTTACACCCATTTTAGGTTGTAAGGCAAGTTATATAGCTTAACCGCGTCTAGCACGCCGGATCACTTTTCATGTACTTTCATTCATCAAAAGTTACAAAAATTTCTATGGCTTCCTAGAAATCTTCAAGAGCTTTGATTTGATATAAAATTTGATCTGTAAATCTTCACGGATTCAAAATTATGCCCATTTTAGGTTGTAGGGTAAGTTATATACCTTACTGTCATCTAGCACGCCCAAATCACTTATCATGTACTTATTTCATCAAAAATTCAAAAAACGTTTGAGTGCCTGAACTCTTCAAGAGTCTTGATTTGATATAAATTTCGATCCGTAACTCTTCATGGATTGAAAGTGATGCACGTTTTAGATTGTAAGGTAAGTTATATACCTTACTCGTGTCAAGCAAGCCCAGATCACATTTCAAGTACTTTCTTTCATAAAAAGTTCAAAAAATTTCTACGGATGCCTAGAAATTTTCAAGAGCTTCGATTTGATATAAAATGTGATTTGTAACTCTTCACAGATTAAAAGTTACGCCTGTTTTAAGTTATATGGTAAGTTACCTAACCACAATGGGCGGTTTGCTGGCCTGACTCACCTTTTATATGCGTTATTTGATCCAAAAGCTCGAGAAATCATCCTAGTTATGTAGAAATCTACAAGACCTTCATTTTGATGGGTGATTGGACTCATAGATCCTCACGCATTAAGAATCATGTTTGTTTAAGCCTCAGGGTCATGTTATATAAACCAACAATTGCTACCATGTCAGAAAAACTCCCACCACGCCTTTGTTATTCAAAATATGAGATATTATAATGGTTACATAGGGCTCTTCAAGAGCTTCATTTTGATATATGACTCGCTCTATAGCTCCTCTCTATTAGAAACAATGTCCTGAAATCCATATTTATTATGGATATATTATTTTAATTAATAAATAAGATTGAAGCCCCAGTCGTTTTCTAGTTAAATTTATGTAAGCGAGCATTTATACTGCATGTTGATTTTCCTTTTGGAAATATCCATGAGATGCGTGTAGTCCTCAGACTACAATTTACATGTTTGTTCTAAGTGGTTTATGAGACTAAGCCACAGATAGACTTGGAACAAATGGTATGGATTGTTGTTTGAAAGACTTGTAGTCAAAGACAAGTTTGGACCACTTCTATGTTAAGACTATAACGTGACACTTTAGATGACTTGTCTTGGTCATGTGGATGGAGATCTAAAAGTGCTAGGTTAATGTGCTTAATAAGATTGACACACTGAGTTGGACCATGTGGATTACTTATTTCTAGACTACTATCGGAGATGAGTGATTCATATTGTACTGTTTGAACAACGACTCTAAATCCTGAGAGTATTCTGGACTTGTGCATGGAGCGTTAGTTACTTTGGTGTACTATAAGTAAGGTCTAAAAGAATGACTGAAATCCCACGTACACTGGATAGCGGTGTGAAGTGTGATAAGGATCAGGTATTCAATAGGAAATCCACAGTCTCTTATGAGATACAGATATCCCTTTAGTTGATTCGCGAATATTTGAATAGTTCGAAAACTTTGGCCAAAGTATTCCAAGTGTTTGAAATTTGGAATTTATACTGTGAATATGTTCAAGAATAAATGAATAATTCAGTGAGGGGCGAGTTGGTAACTAATGGAGAAGCTGTGAGAAAGATAATGGTAGTGGTTATATTTATCCTTTGTTACGGACATCTAGTGGAGGGGTTGTTATCATCAATACAGTCTATTAGGGAGATATCGAATAAATAATTTAAGTCTGGAGTGTAATGAGATTTATTTAGTGGAATTAAGTCTCATTAAATGGTAATTAAATTATTTCATGAAATGATAAATTTAACCCATTTGGAACTAGATTTAAATTGTCCCTGAGGTTCCTGCTCAAGCCTCTGTATTTATTGCTATGGGAAACATATTAAAGAATTCATGTGATGAATTATTTATCCATAAGATGGGTAAATTAATTTTTCCAAACATTATTTATGAGATAAATAAAAGTTAAAAATTATAATATAAAATAATTTTGAAAATTAGAATTCATAAAATGAATTTTTAAATGTGGGAAACAATGCAAAAAAAAAAAAAAAAAGACAAACAAAAAATCACATAGGGGTCACAATATGTGTGCTTCGGATCCTACGAACCAGCACGCCCCCCAAGGGGGCTATCCATGTCCCCACCCGGGGACGAATCAGAAGCCTCCACGTGTCACACAAGTCCAAAATAAAAGGGGCGGTTTGTATTGTTTCAAAATAAGGCGTTTTGAGCTGTCTTTTAAGCGAAACGACGCGTTTTGATGTTAACTGGCGAATCCCACATCAATGAATTTTTTTATTTTTTCTCTGGTAGCCTATTATAAATAGAGGTGCTTATTCCAGAGGTTTGGCATTCAATCAAAACAAATTATTTTGGGTTTCTGAAAATTGTTTTGGAGACCTAATTGGAGAGAAAAATTTTTTGTTGAAAATTTTCTTTCCGCAGTTTAATATTTTTCGGAGCCCACCCTCCGAGTAGTTTGAGGTCATTGCATAGAAGATTGTGGGTCTCGATTTTCTTGGTCTTTTAGTTTTCGCTTTTCTATTTATTTATAATATTCATTATTATGCCTGTTTTCGTTTATGTATTGTTATGAATATATTAGAGTAAAAGGCCTGTAGATCCAAATTAAGAATCTAGATCTGTTGATTTAAATTATGAATTTAAGTCAGTAGATTTAAAATTAGGAATTTTAAATCGACCATAGGGTTAGAGTTATGAATTCTAAACCTGTTCCGCTGCGTTAACTTTATAAAACTAGGGAGAATTTTTGAAATTCATCCCAACAACTGGTATTAGGGCAAAGGGTTTATAGAGATAAACATATTCCCGAGAACTCTCGCACGTGAGGTGTCACGAAGCGTGACTCTCCGATCGGGGGTTTAGGTAGAAAGAAGAGTCTCCTATTCTAAGTGCTCTAATAGGTGCCTTTTATTGTGACCATAGTTCAGAACTGTGAACCCAGTAGTCGACATCAGAGTTTATTTTCCAACAAAATTTATATATTTTTCCCTACAATTGGTATCAGAGCCGAACTTTGATTACATTCATAATATACATGACTAGGTATAATAAAATCAAAATAAATAGATTGGCGATCTAATAAAATAGAGATTTTGTTAAGAAGGAAAGTTAGTTTAATTTGACGGTTCGATTTAAATTGTTTAAATCAATAAAGAATTAACAGTTAATTCAGATGATTGTTTGAATTAGTGATTTAAATTGTTTAAAACATAAAAGTAGTTAATTGTTAATTAGAATATTTTAATGTAATGATTTAAATTGTTTAAATCGGTTAAAAGAGCTAATAATTAACTAGGTTATTCAAAGTATCGATTTAAATTGTTTAAATCGGTTAAAAGATTTAATAGTTAACTAGGTTGTTTATGGTGACGATTTAAATTGTTTAAATCGTTAACGAACTAATCATTAATTTGGAACAACCAATAAATTTGCGATTGTGTTGTTCGTATAATGAGATTGTACGTTCTCAGTCATGATTTACAAAATCGGACAAAACAGATTTAATAAGATTAGATTCAAATATTTTTAACAATAATGGATAAAGTTGATCTGATTTGATTAGATTCAATTATTTTTATAAAATCGGATAAAATTAATCTAATAAGATTAGATTTAATTTATTTTAAAATTAAATATTTTAATTTTAAAATTTAATAAAAAAAATTTGTCAGCAGACGCTGACGCGCTGACATCAGCAATTAAAAAAAAGTTTTTTTATTTTTGGGACGTATAGACGTTAGTATTGATTTACATAATAATTATAAATTAATGATTTTATTAATTAATTTTCTTTTAGAATGAGATTCTAAATTAGATTATGTGATAATCTAAGTTGTGAATCAGTGTACTTCAAATAAAAGTTATTTTAAATTATTTTATGAAATAGACTATATGATAGTATAAGTTAGCTTTATTTTTAAAATAAAAGTTAAATTTAATTAATTAAATTTTAGAATAAGATTCTAAAAATAGACTATGGGATAGTCTAAGCACAAAATCGCTATGAATTTTAATTTTAGAATTAGATTTTGAAAAATAGATTATGTGATGATCTAAATTAAGATGTTGGTATTGTTTTAATTAAAATTAATTAATTAATTTTATTGAATAAATTTAGAATGAGATTCTAAAGTAAGATTATGAGATAATCCATGTTGTAAAACGATAGTTTTTGAATAAATTAATTAATCAATTATGGTTAATTTTAGAATGAGATTCTAAAGGGGATTATGAGATAATTCAGGTTATAAATGCAAGTTAATTAAAAACCACTGGTTATAAAAATCAAGTGGGAGCGAGGTTTCAATTGTTGTAACCTCACAGTCTCCATTATCGGACTAGCAGTATAGTGGATCGATAGACCTCTCTGTGGAGGATGTCGGTTTGCAGATTACAGGGTTAGACTTCTTTTAGGATAAACCAAAGTGCAAAGAAGCGATGCGACCACCCTACCGTGGAGTATTTCGTGTATTTGTATGGAGGTTTAGGTAATGGTTTACACTTGACTAACGTGATGCATTAGCCTCCCTGAGGAACTTTGTTGTGTCATGTTAGAGGCTAAGGTAAAGTGGTGAGTTAATCATGTTTAGTAAGAGTTACAAGAAAATAGGTTAATTGAGAATAGTTCTCACCTGAACTAGCTTCGTGCGACCCCGCTGTTGGAAAGTAAGGAGTGGTGTGTTTGGGTCATCATTGTATTCATGATAGTATAGTTTGGTGGATATCTGACTTATTGTGTATGCTAAATTGAAAGAATATATATCACTGCATTATATATGACTCATAAGGTAGTTACACGATTGTTTGCATTTATAGCGTTTTTGAAATGGCTGCGACTGGTGCTCTTCATTCAATTTTGAAAGATAATGCTTTAACAGGACCAAATTATTTCACCTGGAAAATGAACCTGGACATAGTATTAATACACGAGGGTCATAAGTTTGTTCTCATTGAAGCTCGACCTGCGGTGCCCGCTAATAATTCTATAGCTACTATTAAAGAGCGTTATAAATGTTGGAATAAGGCTAATGAGTTAGTTAGATGCTACATTTTGGCCTCTATGACCAATGTACTCAAGCATCAGATGCTTGAGATGGAAATAGCAGCTGAGATGATCAAACATTTAAAGGAAATATTTGGTGGTCAAGATAGGGCAGCTAGGCAAGAGCTGATGAGGAAGCTCTTGAACTTGAGGATGTCAGAAGGGTCCCTAGTTCAGGAGCACGTCATGAAAATGATGGTGTGATTGTCTGAGTTGGAGATTCTAGGTGCTAAGATTGATAGTCAGTCTTAGAAGGACATCATCCTCAGCTCTCTGTCCGACTCTTTCACTCAGTTCAGGCTGAACTACATAATGAATAATAAGGATTATTCATTACCTGAGCTGATGAAAGAGCTACAGGTAGTAGAGGGTGTTATGCGAGCCAAGGGGAGTGTCCACTTGACTCAGGTATCAAGGACTAGTGGGAGCAAGCAGAATAAGGGACCGACTAGAAAGAAAGGCAAAGGCAAGGTTGCTAGGGTACCGACTAATCCTAATAAAAGGCCAGCAAAAGGAAATTGTTACTTTTGCGGAAAGATGGGCCATTAGAAGAGAAACTGCGTAAAGTACATGGCTACTCTTCCTGCAAAGACTGCTAAGCCATCTGGTGAAGGTATGTTGATATCTCACTGATTTGAGTCTTGTGTAGTTGTGAGTTCACCAGATTCCTGGTGTGTGGACTCAGGTTCAACTGATCAAGTCTGTAATATATTACAGGGGCTCAGGCAACCAGGAGGCTACATGATGGGAGCTGTACCTGAGAGCTGAAGGCGGTATAAGAGTAGCAGTCTTAGTAGTAGGAAGCAATAGCTTAGATTTTAGTGTTAGAATTTTGTTTTGCTTATTAAAAATTCTTATTGATTTGTACCTGCATTGGACAGGAATTTGATTTATGTGGTTTGAAGAATAATTGTTATTCTGTTTGAATACGGTTGTGAACCTTTATTACTAGAAATAAAATTTTTATTTACTAAGGAACATGTGTTTACGATTTATTCTTGTTGTTCTCCTTATATACGTGAACAATGCGAAATACTTAGAGAAAAGTTTTGCAAGTAAGCTACAAAAACAAAAACAGAATGGTATTAAAGAAAATTGACAATAATTCTGAATAGTTAGACACAACTTAAGACATAGTGGATACATTAGATGCACCTACTGATAGGAATGAGAATGTTCCAGGTACACGAGAGCTTTGGTGTGGAGGAAGGATTGTCAGGACACTTGATAGGTTCATAGTGGGAGCCTTTGTGGTTGACCGTGGCATTGAATCTGATTCTTTTAGTCACAATGAAGCAATCAAGTCTTATAGGTTTGAACAATTGGTTGGACAAACCATGCGTATACAAACGACATTAAGAGAAAGCAGTGACTTTCTTGGTATTGTATGTCAACAATATACTACTCATTAGGAATGATATGGGGGTGTCATTAGCTGTAAAGACTTGGTTATCATGATAGCTCAATATGAAAGACATAGGAGAAGCCAGCTCTACACTTAGGATTAAGCCTCTACAAGGTCGTAAGAGTAGGATGCTGGGTCTTTCTCTAACCACTTATATTGACAAAATGTTGTCAAGGTATTGCATGGAGGACTCTAGGAAAGGTTTTTTTTACCTTTCAGGCATGGAGTCCCTTTCTCTCTTTTGAGTAGTGTTCTAGGACACCTCATGAAGAAGAGCAATTGAGGAATATTCCATATGTTTTGGCAGTGGGAGCCTCAGGTATGCCATGTTGTGCATGAGACTTTATGTCTACTATGCTATGGTATGGTAAGCAGGTGTTAGTCTAACATGGGTCAAATGGACAAGGTGGAAGTGAAGCGTTTTCTCTAGTTCTTGAGAAGAACTAGAGATCCTATGCTGATCTTTCAAAGTGACAAGCTAGTTCCAGTTGGATATAGCGTTTTAAGACTTCCAGTTAGATTAAAATTATAGGCATTCGATGTCTAAGCTTGTCTTTACCCTTGGAGCGGAAACCATTAGTGAGAGGAATGTCAAGCAATATTGTATTACTGACTTCATAATAGAGTAATTGAGCTCACTAAGGGTTAGGCTCAATAGATCTTTGGGACAAACTTAAAAGGGGTAAGTATGGATTTTGGCATAAATTGGATTTAGGACAAGTGGGGGATTGTTAGGCACAGTATCCTGAAATCCAGATTTATTCTGGATATATTATTTTAATTAATAAATAAGATTGAAGTGCCAGTCATTTCCTAGTTATATTTGGGTAATCAAGCATTTATACTGCATGTGATTTTCTTTTTGGAAACATCCATGAGATAGGTGTAGTCCTCAGACTATAATTTATATGTTTGTTCTAAGTGGTTTATAAGACTAAGCCATAGATAGACTTGGAACAAATGGTATAGATTATTGTTTTAAAAACTAGTAGTCAAAGACACGTTCGGACCACTTGTATGTTAAGACTATAACGTGACACTTTAGATGACTTGTCCTGGTCATGTGGATGGAGATCCAAAAGTGTTAGGTCAGTGTGTTTAATAAGATTGACACACTAGGTTGGACCATGTGGATTACTTATTTCTAGACTACTATCGGAGATGAGTGATTCATATTGTACTGTTTGAATGATGACTCTAAATCCTGAGGGTATTCAGGACTTGTGCATGGAGCATTGGTTACTTTGGTGTACTATAAGTAAGGTCTAAACGAATGACTGAAATCCCACGTACACTCGGTAGTGGCGTGAAGTGTGATAAGGATCAGGTATTCAATAGGGAATCTACAGTCTCTTATGAGGTACAGATGTCCCCTTAGTTGATTCGCGAATATTTGAATAGTTCAAAAACTTTGGCCAAAGTATTCCAAGTGTTTGACATTTGGAATTTATACTGTGAATATGTTCAAGTGTAAATGAATTATTTAGTGAGCGGCGAGTCGGTAATTAATGGAGAAGCTGTGAGAAGGATAATGGTAGTGGTTATGTTTATCCTTTGTCGTGGACATCTAATAGAGGGGTTGTTGTCATCAATACAGTCTATTAGGGAGATATTGAATAAATTATTTAAGTTTGGGGTGCAATGAGATTTATTTATTGGAATTAAGTCTCATTAAATGGTAATTAAATTATTTCATGAGATGATTAATTTAACCCATTTGGAGCAAGATTTAAATTGTCCCTGAGGTACTTGCGCAAGCCTTTGTATTTATTACCATAGGAAAATTATTAAAGAATTCATGAGATGAATTATTTATTCATAAGATGGGTAAATTAATTTTGCCAAATATTATTCATGAGATAAACAAAAGTTGAAAATTATAAAATAAAATAATTTTTAAAATTAAAAACATGTGGGAAACAAAGGGGGGAAAAAAAAGAACAAAAAATCGGGCAGGGCTCGTGATCCGTGTGCTTCGGAACCGACGAACCAGCGCGCGATCCCAAGGGGGCTATCCGTGTCCCCACTTGGGGATGAATCTGAAGCCGCCACGTGTCACGCAAGTCCAAAATAAAAGGGGCGGTTTGTACTATTTCAAAACGAGGCGTTTTTAGCTGTCTTTTAAGAGAAACGACGCGTTTTTATGTTAACTGGCGAATCCCACATCGATTAATTTGCTATTTTCGCTCCGGTAGCCTACTATAAATAGAGGTTCTTATTCCAGAGGTTTGACATTCAATCAAAACAAATTATTTTGGGTTTCTGAAAATTGTTTCGGAGACCTAATTGGAGAGAAAATTTTCTGTTGAAATTTTTCTTTCCTCAGTTTAATATTTTTTGGAGCCCACCCTCCGGGAAGTTTGAGGTCATTGCATCGAAGATTGTGGGGTCTCGATTTTCTTGGTATTCTTTATAATTGGAGCAATTCCAGGTATTTTCTTCTTTCCTTCTTTTTTTAGTTTTCGCTTTTCTATTTATTTATAATATTCGTTATTATGCCTGTTTAAATTTATGTATTATTATGAATGTATTAGAGTAAAAGGCCTGTAGATCCAAATTAAGAATTTAGATATGTTGATTTAAATTATGAATTTAAGTCAGTAGATTTAAAATTAGGAATTTTAAATCGACCATAGGTTTAGAGTTATGAATTTTAAACCTGTTCCACTGCGTTAACTTTATAAAACTAGGGAGAATTTTTTGAAATTCGTCCCAACCGCCGGTATTAGGGCAAAAAGTTTATAGAGATAAACCTATTTCCCGGAAATCTCGCACATGAGGTGTCACGAAGCGTGACTCTCCAGCCGGAGGCCTAGATAGAGAGAAGAGTCTCCTATTCTAAGTGCTCTAATAGGTGCATATTACTGTGACCATAGTTCAGAACTGTGAACCCAATAGTCGTCATCAGAGTTTATTTTCCAACAAAATTTATATCTTTTTTTCCCAACACTCTCTTCACCAATTTATGTTTGTTGACCACCCATTGAAGCTTTGACTGCCATTTTCCTCTCTTCACCAATTTATGTTTGCCATCTATTGAAGCTTTGTTTGTTGACCACCCATTGAAGGTTTGAGCGCAATTTTCTTCTCTTCACCAGTTTAAAAAACAAAAAAAGATGTGTGTTGACCACCCATTGAAGGTTTGACTGTCATTTTCCCCTCTTCACCAATTTTAAAAAAAAAATGTTTGCTGACCACCCATTGAAGCTTTGACTGCCATTTTTCTCTCTTCACCACCATCAACTACACACCCACCACTAAAAGCACGACATCTACCACCACTTAGCTTGCCGTGCTTAGCAGCTCACCATTAATCGTGTCACACCTTAAAACCTTGCTCGCCTCACCTCTGGCTTGCACACACCGATAGTTCGCCTGACCTAGCTTTGCTCGCCCTAATCTAGCTCGCCCAAACCTTGGCTCTCCCAGACTTTGGTTCACCCACAGCTGGATTGCCTTGACCCATGGCTTGTCATTCACCTTACTCTTGAGCCACCGTGTTGCCTCCAACAGCCCATATCAACCACCACCGATGGTCCTCTCTCTTATACATTAAACCGTAACTAGGTCAATTTTTGTTACAATCTTAGTTTAATTCAACTCTAAAAGGGGTCAATTTTTGTTACAATCCTAACTTTCATCAACTCTAATTAAACCAATATTTGCGACAATTTCTATTTAATTGAATCCTACTTAGGTCAGTTTTCGTCACAATCCTAAACTACTTCAACCTTGATAGTCAAAAAAATTATATTCATTAACTAACCAGCCAGTAGGAAAGCTTGTCTATGCTTGCCGGCCACTACATTGAGTGACCTAGTTCACTCTAATATATCTTTTGTAATACTTCGCTCGATCCCCTGCAAATTGTCGAGGTAGCAATCAAGCGCAACAATTCTAAATTAGGGGTATTAAAAGAACGAAGTCATCAAATCATATCTTTAAGGATTCCAGAATACACAACGTACACAATCCAACACCAAGACACAAGTACAAATCAAAAGGTACACATAAGATCCAAGTCTAGAAGCGGTGAAAGCACTTATAACAAGACGACAAAGATACATGATTCGCTGTAAGGACAATGTTTGGGCATATAAGAGACCTCGTAACTGCGTATAAGCTTGCAAAACATTTGATTCTTCTCATAAGGTCACTCCATTCGTAGTTGACTCAACTGTTCTGTGAATTTCTTACTTGCCTATCTTATACGTGCACAAGGCAACCATCAAAACAAACTATTCACCAAATTCCAGCTTAAAATATCACACCACCCCTAAAGATCCTAACTATCAACCATATGCCACCACACCCGCAATCTTCTTACACAATGTTGAAAGAACTATTGAACTTGCAAGAAGAAATCCTACTGTGCTCGATCTACTAGCCGAATGATGCAATTTCATCGTCTCTCAACATCGATGGTTCTACATAACTCTTAAACTAGCCTCCCGAGATGAAATTAACTTAGTAGAACATAAACCAACAATGAGTTTAGGGTGAGCCGATCTTTCTTCCAACGGGGGTATAAATCTTTTTAGGACTAGGGGATTTTGCCTCTGTCATTTCCTTATCTAGGTAGCTTAAACAATAGGGGATTTCATCCTCGAATCACAGGCTAGATGTTGCCTTCATCGCAAAGGTAAAACCACTCCAAAATCAAGAAGCTTCATAATCAGTGATGGTTGAAAGTACATTCTCTTTGCAAGACACAAATAGGGTCAAAACAACTACAAAGCAAAAACTACCCATCCATAAGATGCAATCCCTTTCAAAGCTAGTGAACTTCATCTTCAATCATGCCATTTTATACAACATTATGGCATATCCAGAAGACTTCGCAACCTATCAGAAATCAAATTATAGTTGTCAAACTTGGCTGATTATAACAACCTGACAAAATATTTCTAATACAAGAATCCAAAATGAACTGCATCTGTTATTGCACCTGAGCAACTCACACTCTAACCAACCTTCCGTTAAGCTATTTAATACCATAACGGGACAACAACTTAATAAGAGCAATGCAAGATATTATTTTTTTCTGCTTAGCCACCTTTATAATCACATACATGTTTTGGTGGCGCGTAATCGGTATTTCCAAACCACAGAAACAATTTCTTAACAATCGTGACAACTCAATAGCAAAAACCCCATTCAGAAGGTGACAATCTAAATGGGTAACAATAAGAGAAAGTAGTCTAATACCCACTATAATCTATTTCAAGATTGTCTTGGACTTTCTTACAAATGATCTAAAACTCCTTTCACATCCTATTCGATCTAACAATGGTTGCTGTCAACGAGATAACACACAATAAGGGATCATCGAGTCCTTAAAAATAATTCGCAATCTTAAGGCTAGAATAACAAGATTGATATGTACCAAAGAACATATATGGCATATCAATGGCATCCTTAGAGGTCTTTCATCATTAATATCCTATAAGCTCACTTTATAGAGTTTTTTATATTCGATGCCAACATAGGCGACCCACCATAGGCTATCAGAAAACTCATCATTTTGTAAGTCACACATCACGCATAAATGCTTGTCATCCCAATAGTAGCACGGGTTCATGTGGTCTACCTATAACCACCCAACATAAGCCATGCCAAGCTTATCAGCTCATAAATAAATGTCTAGGGAAAACGAATGCAAGCCATGGACATTCTTTGAGAATGATATACCATATAGTTGACATATGACTTAGTAGGTATCTTATACATGAAGCTTGACGACTATTCGAGTAAATGCTCATAACCATGGTCTGCCCTGGTGCAATCACCCCCAATGGGTGCAATTTTTATTACCATGGTCCACCTTGGTGCAATCACCTGCAATGAGTGCAATGCTTATCACCATGGTCCGCCCAGGTGTAATCACCCGCAATGGGTGCAATCCTTATCACCATGGAATGCCCTTGTATAATCACCTGCAATGGGTGCAATACTCATCACCATGGTCCGCCTTGGTGCAATCACCTGCAAGGGGTGCAATACCCGACACCATGACTTGCTTGAGCATAATCTAAAGCTAGTAAATTAATCACCGATATCTACTTTTCATTCGATATATATGATGTGCAGTTTATTACATAGGGTTTGCAGATTTAAAAGATATACTATTTTTCATGATATACGTTCTATCTACCTACATGATAGCTACAACAGTGACAACCCAATCCCTGTCAGACCAGTATGGTATAGTCAACATCGCTAATTCTGGAATATTGAGGAGTACTCACTGCTTTAACTTCATTCAAGTATATTTTGTGTGGTTCACCCTGGCGGTAAAACAAGCATAGAAATATTGAACGCCCTAACCTTGTCCGGGGTGTTACTTATACTGCCTATATAACAACTGAGTATATTAAATTAACCGCCTGAAACTTCAACCACAGATGCCTTGCTCGTCAAAATAACTTGATCAAAATGCATTGTACTCACCACTTTATGGACATTACCAATACACATATAACCAGTAACTAGTTATGATGGTAATATCCTTGCATGCTTATCACATGAAACTCAAAACGCGGCGAGCTCTTGTAAGAATAAAGGAGAAAATGCTCTAGATTTAAAAGTCCCTAGAAGCTTAGATTCTTTTAAACCCTCTTACACAAATGAAGACTGCCCTATTTAAACAAATAAAGAAATAAATTACTCCTTTAAAGACCCTAAAATGCTGAATGCCTTGTTAGGGCAAATTGCGTGTTAAACACTTTGTTAAGATCCACAATTAGGCTAAATGCCTTGCTAAAATTCATGATGGGCCATGCGCCTAGTTATGAGCCGAAACAACTTAAACATCCTGTTGAATGCCAAAACCTTGATGCACAGCTTACTTAGGTCATATACTCTGTTAATTTTGATTAAAGTTCAAAATACAAATGAATGACAATTATGAAGACCCACAGTGTAATGCTGAATACCTCCATCACTTGGGCAAACATTGTGCACCAGCACGCTACGGTTAAGGGCTGACGCATAATCCACTTCATGGCCAAACTTGAAGTGACCGAAGTTCGCCCATGAAGTTGGGGACTATATGTTTATAATATTGGCCCATTATTTTCTTGCCCAGATAGAATGGGCAGCCCCGAACTGGGTTGGGCGCCCCCAAACCAAAAATCGAGCTGGCTTAAGTTCTATATAAAGGGGGAAGGACCTTTTATTCTCTCATCTACTCCTCACCTCCCACACCCTTCTCTCTCTCTCTCTCTCCATGGCAAGCCTCATCTAAGATAGGCCATCACACGCCTCATCTTCCCATTGTATTTACGATCATCTCTCTGGAGCAATAATCGCTCTAGCTTCCTACTCTTCTTAGGTTAAGAAATATCAAGTCGGGCGCGTAGCTAGAGCTTGAGTTTAACCTAGCCTTACGAACCCCACCTTGTACAGAACTCCAATACAATGAATAAGTACACTAACCAAATTCGTAGTAAACAATAGGTTCAGAACTTGTTTAGAGTGAAGACTATAGTTAGAAATTCTTTTTCAGTAGTGGTGTAATTCTTTTAAGCCTCGTCTAAGAATTTACTAGCATAGTAGACCACAATAGGTTTCCGATCCTTTCTTTGGCCGAGCATGACTACTATAATGTAATTTGAAGCGTCACACCTAACCTCAAAAGGAAAATAATAATCTAGTGGTTGGATGATTAGGCTGTAGACAAGGTTTTAAAGCAGTAAAAGCAGCTAAACACTCATAATCAAAGACAACAGAGACATCATTAATAAGTAAATGTGATAAAGGTTTAGTTATTTTACTAAAGCTGGCGATGAAACGCCTATAAAAACCTACATGGCCAAGGAATGAAAAAACTTCCTTCACCAAAGGAGGTGGAGGAAGGTTAGCAATCAAATCAACCTTGGCCTTATCTATTATGATACTCGCTCTGGATACCACATGCCCTAATACTATACCTTGTTGAACCATAAAATATATCTTCTCCCAGCTGAGCACCAGATTGCTGTCTTCACATCTTTGCTAAACAAGGTCTAAGTGAGTGTGGCAGTCATCAAAAGATGAACCACAAACTGAAAAATCATCCATAAAAACTTTTAGGTAGTTATCTAACATATTAAAGAAAATAGACATCATGCATCGCAGGAAAGTAGGTGGTGCATTGCACAAGCCGAAGGGCATCCTTTGATGTGCAAACATACTAAAAGGGCAAGTAAATGTTGTTTTCTTCTGATCCTCAGGGTTAGCGAGAACCTAGTTGTACCCTGAGTAACCTTCAAGAAAACAATAATAAGCTTGCCCTACTACTCGGTGCATAATATGGTCCAATAAAGGAAGGGGAAAGTGGTCCTTACGCATTACAGAGTTCAACTTATGATAATCAATGCAAACTCTCCAACCTATAGTAGTAGAACAAGCAGGAACCAATCCTTCCTTAAAATTTTCGACTACTATGATTCTCGGCTTCTTAGGAACCACTTCGACCAGACTCACCCAAGGACTATCAAAGATTGGGTAAATAATACCCACATCAAGTAACTCACAACCTCTTTCATGACCACTTCCCTCTTATTCGGGTTAAGCCTTCTTTACGTCTCCCTAGATGGCTTATTATTTCCTCTATGTGAATTATATGCATGCACATGGAAGGATCAATTCCTTTCAAATCCGCGACCAACCACCCAATAGCGCTCTTATGGGTATGTTGGACCTCTAACAACCTAGATTCCTATGTCTTAGTCAGATCAAATGCTATAATAGGTATAGTGTCATCAGGACCTACAAATATGTACTTAACGATGGAAGGGAGAGGTTTGAGTTTCAATATAGGTGGGCATTCAATGGAGGTCCCAATATAGTCGCTACGGAGGCTAGTTAGGGGTTCGAAAATCGGACCTTTAGCCTCAGCTCTCATAACATCCTACAAATCAAGTAAAATCATCAGCACAAATGTCATCATCAATCAAAGCAAGAATGTTAGTCAAATCAACTCCTTCGATAAAGTTAGATGGAACTGACTCTACCAAAGGGTCAATCACGTCGACCATGAAACAGTCCAAGTCATCCTTATCCCCAGGGTAGCTGATCGTATTAGACACATTCAATTTCACCTTGAGGTTTCCGAAAGAAACCTTCAACACTCCGGTCCTACAGTGGATAATAGCATCGGCCGTTAATAAGAACGGTTGGCCCAAAATGATGGAGGTATGATTCGTGTATTGAGGAGTGGAGTCTATATCTAGCACAATAAAGTAGTCGAGGAAAATGAACTTTCAACCTTGATAACTACATCTTCTAACATCCCTCGAGGCAAACACTCTGATCTGTCACTGGAGTGTGACACCAGTTGGCTTAAGATCTTTAATACCTAATATCTGGAAAATTGAGTACGGGATGGGATTCAAACTGACTCCTAAATCTAGAAGAGCTTGACGAGTGTAGCTCTCTTCTAGGATGCATATGACCGTGAAAGCCCTAGGATCTTGACCCTTGGGCGAAATGCTCGATACCAAAATACTGCTCACTTTCTCAGTGAGTCGGACAGTCTTAGGGACATGTGCTTGCGCTCTCTTTTTCATAACACAAAGGTCCTCAAAGAACTTCGCATACATGGGACATTTTTAATAGCATCAATCAACTGTAGGTTGGTTTTCACATTCTTAAACAAGTCCAAGAGCTCAGCCCTCTTTGAGTCATCCTTTTGATTTAGTCCTAGAAGGGCCAAAAGAAAAGGGACGGCGGGCTCGAGTGGTGAATCCGTTGAAGGTGCTCATGTTCAATCCCTATTAGTAGTGGGGGATGGGAATCACACATTCCTGCTTAACCTCTATCTTAACTCCCTCAAAGTTTCCTCACTTGAAACCAACACACCTTAGCTTGCTCGTGAATGCCCTGGCTAAGGTTAAAGCTAGTCGACCCTTTAGGATTTGAAAGAAGTTAGTAGCGTAACCTCCCTTCCTCTTTCTTATTCAATGCCCAAGCTAACTGTCCTAGCTGGTTCCCTAATCTAGGAATAGATTGTGAAAGGGACAGAACCAACTATTAGTTTTCCTCCATCAAGCGGAGCATACGCTCTTCAAACTGATAAGTGTACCTAGAAGGATAGGGTGAGGGGTTAGCATGCATACTTGGGGGCAGGGACGGACCCATACCCAGTGACCCATGGGCTAAATCTTAAGTATCAATGCCGACTTATTATAATTTTTAGATATAGGTATTAAAAAACAGAATAGTGCCCCCATCAAATTGTACACTCTAGCTCAATGGTTGATGTCATTCTCACTATTTCACAGGTCAAGGGTTCAAGGCCACCAGTATCAACTTTTCGGAACATTTTAATTATGCTTCTTTTAAAGTTGTACCTCTTCATTTTGAAGCAATATAAAACCCTATGTAATATACTAATACTAATGGATTTATAATCTTTCACTAAGTTATGATTATATGGCATTTTTTCGGTTGTATTATTATAATTATTTTATAAAAGTTTATTTAATATATATTTATATTTATATATTTAGTTACTATTATTTTTTTATTATAAATATAGACCCTGCTTCGTTAAATTTTTTGATCCTCCACTGACTATTAGTAGATGCCCCTAGTAAAGAAAATTCCTAGATCTGCCACTGCTTTGAGGGTTAGTAAGAATTGTACCAGTGCCGTCTCTCTAAAAGTCAGGAGGGGGTGCATTACCTACAAATGCAAGCGTTGGTTGCTTCATGGTTTGGTTTTGATTGTTGTTTTGTCTCCATGAGAAATTCAAATGGTTGCGCCATGCTGGGTTATAAGTACTGGAGTACGGTTTGTAGTTCCTTGAATACCCATGTGCTGCATAAACCTCATCATGTACGTATTCAAGGAACTTCGAGGCATATAGACCATCAAATACTGAATGGTCCTCAGTAGAACAAATGCCACACGGAGTAGTACCACCCAATGACATAACTGCGTTAACTGAGCGCACATTAGTTGGATTACCATGCATATTAATTATTTGGTCCATTTTCCTACTAAGGACCTCAAGTCTAAGGTTCACATCATCGTTTGGCACTAATTCATAGATATCACGTGTGCCTCCCCTAACCACCCTTGCAGAAGAGGCTTGGTCAAGGGAGTGTTCGCCAAGGTGGTCAAATAGTGTCCACGCCTCATTCTCTTCTTGTTGGTCGAATGCTCCCTTGCACGAAGCATTCACCAATTGCTTGTTTGAAGCCATAAGACCATTGTAAAAATTTTGGACTAGAGCCCACTTGGGTGATTTGTGGTGGGGACAGCTTCTAAGAAGCACTTTGAACTTGTCCCAACTTTCATGAAATTATTCCTGGTCCTTTTGTTCGAAACTATTAATGGCATGCCTAATGGCCATGGTTCCGGTTTTAGGCAAAATTTTGATGAGGAATCGTTATTTGATTCTGAGTGGCGATTGCACCCCTTGGTAGGGACTAAAACCACTATTTGCCAACGTCTTTTAGCAAAAACAGAAAAGGCGTATCCTAATTGCATCGGTCAAGACACCCTGATAGTAACACATTTCGCAAATTTTGAGAAAGGAATCGAGGTGCTAGTACAATCTCTCAATTGACTTCCCATAGAAAGTGTGAAGCATGTCCCAGGCTTGATTTCAAAGTTTGCGTTACCCACAGCAGGTCACGCAACTCAGGCAGGTGTGACATACATTTGGAAAACAAAATGATATTCAATCGTGCATGGTGCACCATCGGACATCGTCTGAGATAAATTTGTAATTGCTTCGTATCGCCTCAAAGTGGATATCATCAACTCAATTTCTAGATTGAGAGGAATCAATTTAGGGTTGAGTGAGTATCTACCACGCATGCAATATAGAGCAAGCTAAATTCACTTGGATCACAACCCTAAAGCTAATAAAAATAAATATATAAAAATAAAATAAAAACTTCTTGATCCCTAAATATAACTTTGCCTACTGATTCCCCCGCAACAGGGCCAAGAACTTGATGTAGTTTTAAAACATATTTAAAACCATCTACTGGCAAGCATATGAGCAAGACATAGCTGTGGTGGGTATACGGGTGCCATATTCTCTGGGAATCTTTTTAAAGTTGGATTCAGTTATTAGTGAGTGGTTGATTTTGGGTTTCAGTGAAAGGTTGAGCAATCAATGAAATTAGAGACTGAAATAGTGACTAAAAGTGTTGAATCAATCAAGGATAGTTTAGGGAATGAATTCAGGGTAGCTTAACTCAAATCCCATCATTATACTTTATTACGACAATGACTTAAAGGGTTTAGGCTACAAGTACTAAGCCTCACTTAAATTAGGGCTTTGAGTAATGAACTAGTCTAAGGGCAAGACCCATCTAATCACTCTGGGTGTAGCATGGGTTATCTAATAGCACTACCTAACTCCTTTTTCACTCCTAATTAAATGTTAACTTATATAAATAATTATTTTCAGGGTTGCGTACAACCTCAACCCTGACTACTCTTGAAAACTTGTTATGCTATAGTTCATGCTCCAAGTACATGGACAAAATGTAAATAAATTGAAAATCTAGCCATAGCTACAAGAATATAAGTAGAAAGCCAATCACAATAAATAACTCCCTGTAGGGCTGCGAAAATAACATAATACAAGTCATTGTCAACAATAAAGTATAAATCCGGGATCCGGACGATTACTCGTTCTTCACCTCTAAACTACAAGTCTAGTCCTCCGTGAGAGTTTTATACATCAAAAAATTTAAAGGGAAAGGTGAATAAAAACTCATGAATGAAGACTCCTTGGATTGACGTTGACGGGAACCTTGCTTTGATTCCTTGGTACTCCGACCATTTACGCTTCAGCCTTTGAGAAAATGGATCTCTCATGTCAGCTTAGGGAATGAGAGGAAGAGAAGAAATATTCTAGAAGTCCTGAAATAATAACATCCCTCTCCTATATATACCTACGACATGCCCTAGGGAGAACAACACCTCTAGCTAGAGGTCCAATGGCCAACACCTCGACAATAGTAAAGTTGCTAGCTGTGCAAGTGTTCAAATAAACTTTGGACAAATTAGTTAGATTCATTCAAATATCGTTGCAAAGTCCAAACCATCCAAGTGAAGGAAATCAAACACGTAAATGGGTTGTTCTCTGATAACCAGCAAAGTGCTTATATGGGTTGTCAAGCTGGGGGCCAATCCTGTCATCTAGTCTTACAGGTAGATGCCCCAGGAGATTATCAACATGGTCAAGACCAAATGAAGAGACTCTTCAAGGCCAAGTTTATTCAAACTATCAGATACATTGAGTAGTTAAAAAATATTGTACCACTAATTAAGAAATATGACAAAATTAGGGTTTTTATTGACTTTGGGGATCTAAGCAGCCACACTTAAATATGAGTACCCAATGCCTATAATGGATGTGTTAGTCAATTCAGCTTTGAGACATGAGATACAGTCCTTTATGGAATTGTGGATATTTTCGGGTAATAATTTCCCCAACAAATACCTAAAAAATTGCATTCAGCCTTTCAAGGTCAATTGGAACTTTTGAATGGGTAGCTATGTTGTTAGGTTTTCAGAATGCTGGCACAACCTTTTAATGGGCCATGAACATGATCTTTCATAATTTGATTGGAAACACCATGGAAGTCTACATTGACGAGATTGTGGTCAAGTTAAAGATGCTATCAGAGCATTTAAACGATTTGAGAAATGTGGTCCTAAAATGAGATGTCATAACCTCTAGATAAACCCTTTGAAATGAACTTTTGGAGTTTTAACTTAAAACTTCTTGGGCCTTTTAGTTCATTAGAGGGGGATCATTGTTGATCTAAATAAGGCTTGATCCAAGAAGCTAAGCTGCCTTCTAAAAGAAGGAGCTCCAAAGGATTCTAAGGCATGTCAACTTCCTAATATGTAATGTTGCAGGAAAAACTATAGTGTTCTCATCATTCCCGAAGTAAAAATATGTGAGAGACTTCAAGTGGGAAGAACAATATCAAATGCATTCAAGGCCATCAATACTTGACTGGGCCGCTATTAGTAATTCCACCCATGCAAGTGAAACCTTTGAAATTATATGTATTGGCCTTTGTTAAGTGTGCAGGTGTATGTTGGTTCAAGACAATGAGCATGGGTACAAACATGTCACGTTGTATCTTAGCCGTGGTCTTAGCGACTGTGAAATAAAGTACAATTTTATTGCGAAGTTGTGTCTAGTTTTATATTTTGCATATGTTAAGGCATTACTTTCTTACATTTATGACTTATGTGATTGCCTAGACATATGGTCTAAAATGCATGTCAAATAGGTCACTCATTAAAGAAAGTAAAGAAAATGGAGGGTAGCTCTGCTTTAATTTGATTTAGTGTATGTGCCTCAAAAATCAATAAAGGGGTAATATTTGGCTGACTTTTTAGCTAACTATCCTTATTAAGTGAAGAAAGCTTCTTTAAAAAAGTGGATGCCTTGGTAACGGACATTGCTTCACAGAAATTATACCTTGATGGTTCAAACACCCAAATCAATGTTGCGGTGGCACTCACCTTGTATGGTGATTGTTAATAGAATGGAGAAAAGTTTGAGGCTCTAATAATCAAACTCGGGACATTTCTCGAGATAGGAGTCAGCAGTTTTTTACACCCCAAACTTAAGAGAGTTGGAACGATGTCATTTAAGGATAAAAGGACATGCGCACATCACATGGGGCCATGCTTGAGACACAACTGGCTTTGGGATTAGAAGTAACGACATCTCTAGTCCAGCTAGTTGATAATAAAAGGCCTTGAAATAACAACATCTCAAGATGACTGGAAAGGCTAAAGAGGCTCGAGCTTGAGGTCATTACCAGGAAGACTGTAAGAAAGGTGATTTCCAAGCTAGAGATGGTAACTTGGAGTGCATATCAAGGAACGCGGGCATCAAGCATATTCATACATGAGTGGAAGAACATGGGAAGGTGGAAGGAGCCTCGAGCACGTGCATTAATGCATGTTCAATGCCAATTCAAGGCGACAAAGGGCATTTAGGCTAAATGTGAGGCACATATGCCTTGTTCTTAGGGCCCAGAATTAGAATGTTAGCCGATAAATAAAATGAACTGTTCATGTTGTCAAGGGTCCAACACCAATCACAAAACTTCGTCACGCTTTTACAATGCACTTGTGGTTTACTTATTTTATTTCTATAGGAGTAGCATAACTTTTAGCTTCTTGTTTTGCTCTCTCCAAGACAATACAATTTTTGGGATTCGGGTATATAATTCTTGTTTTAGATATGTTCCCACAATCAACAAATTAATATTAGCGTCAATGGTTTAAGACTTTGATAGCCAAGCCTCGAGCTTGATTTGCGTTGGTTTTAACGCCTTGTCTTTGCTCGGTGAGTTAGGTTAATTTAGGTTTAAGTCACCGCTTCAAAGCTTTGACCTAAGCCCTAATCTTGATTGCGTTGGTGATAATCCAGTGATCCCAATATGGTTCGCTCCACCTTAATCTTGTTAAGCTTTAACTCGTTCAATTTATCATAAGTCAAGGGGGCTCAGCCTAAAACTCTGTAGACTCGAGCTTGTGAGTGGACTACTAAGCTCTTGAGATTGTCTCCACCCCAGTTCCTGTCTATGGGCTCCGCTCCATCACCCCTACTACCACTTGGGTCGGGCCAATATCCCCTTTTAATTTGATGCAAGATTATTCAACCCAAAAACTACAAAAATATAATTAAAAGTCTCCTTAATTAGAGAATGTGTAGAATCCATATTTCAATTGCAAACCGAAGTTGGATTCACTGAAAGCATCAACCCTTTTTAAAGGTGATTGATTAAGGTCAAACACGTGCGGTTCGATAATTAGGCTCGCTCTCAACTTGAGGGAGCCTTTTTGCATTTTGTTCAATTTTGTATTTACGGCAACCACACACACACACACACTAAAAACAGACAAACGGAGAAAACACACCTTTTAACTACTATAGTGGGAGGCATAATATGAGGCTTTATAGTCCCTAATCCCATTGTGGATCATCTTAATGTAATCTCGTACAATTCTCTAATTGTTCGAACTCGGACAGCCAGCACTCTGAAGACTGAGGAGCCCAAAGGGTTGTCTTTAATTGGGCCATCAGTCGTGCACCTTTTAAAAAAAGCTTCCATCTTGTGAGAGGGTGAAACTAGTCATAACTATGGTGATGAAAGCAAGGGTGATGATGATATCCTAGAGGATGAATGCATTGGGCTTGATGACTATTGTCGAAAGTGTTTTATGGGCTCATGTTCATAATGCAACTTGGGATGAAAGGCTTGAGCAGTCTCTAGGAGAATTTCAAGGAAAATAATGCATAGAGATAAAGCATACTTTAGCTAGCTAGTGAGAAAATGCAGCCACTCCGAGAACTATTTTCAACGATGTTGGGACCTCAATGAATGGAAAATCGCATAAAGAAACCGATAGGGTCTTGGGTGAAATGATTGTAACCTTATCTTCCTCCGCTAGGTTCATAGCAAGATATGTGGCAAGGCAGACGGTAGTAGAAGTTGATCCTATCTTGGCAAGGCAAGTTAAGACGCACAATAACCTTGTTCAAGCTATTAGAAAGGACCTTCAAAAATTAAGGCCCGTTCTTCCTTCCTCAACTCCCACTTGTTATCCTCATGGTGTACCTTTGAGCTCATGACCATTAATGAGAGTTGGTGCAAGATCTACCTCTGAAGGTAGAGGAAACAACATTATGGCTAGGCCATGTATCATACGCTTGGACCCAAGCCATAGGAATGAAAATAAGATATATGGAGTATCTTGATCCTCAAATCAAGGGTAGACCTTAACTTATAGGGACTTAAACACCAATACTCAGGCAATGCCTTCCTCTAAACTGGGGGACAAGGCCATACGTAATGGGCAAGGGCAAGTACCATCACAAGGGATAAATTCCTTCCTCGTAGGCCCAATATGGTGTATGCTACTAGGGGCACTCAAATGCATCACATCCCAAGGATTAATATTTAGATAGACTAATTCATGGCAGCACAACAACCTTTGAACATGGGTATGCCCTCAGACATGCCTTAAACCTAAGGTTCTGTTGGTCCTTATGTGCTACCTAATCAACTGATTGGCCATGTAGACCAAGAAGGGTATAATCTTGCTTATGCAGGCTAACACCCGTTTCCTCACTCAGTGGTCATGAGAGCTCAAGGGTATCTTGCTGATCCTTCCAAAGATGCTTAACCCCTTGAGGGGCAATCATTAGTGCATAACTAAGAACTGAACCTAGACCTCAAAGATCAACTAGTTGCCCTTATTGAGCAAACGTATGGGCCAGGCTTTTGAAGGGTAAACAAACCCATTTATAGTAAGTCGTACCCTAAGTATGTAGACAGGGATTATCCATTCCTAAGAGGGTACAAGACACCAGAGTTTACCCTTTTCATAGAGGAACGGAATGTATATGCTCTCGAGCACTTAGCAAGGTCTAATTGCCAATATAGAGAAGTGACTGATAACCCTTACCTGAAACTAAGGCTATTCCCTAGTTCTTTGATAGGAATCACTTTTCAGTGGTATATAAGCCTGCCACCTAACTCTATCTATAATTGGGATGATATGGCTAAACAATTTTAGGTCACATTCCCAATAATAAAACTAGGAACCTCAAAGCTCAAGTGAAACAAAAGCCAGGAGAATCCATAGAGGATTATATTAATATATTCAAGAGAGCTAGGTTGAAATGTACTATGGGTCTTATTTAAACCCTAATTGCAAAAGGGCCTGAGACGATGCCAATTTGGGCAAACTACCACTTGATTAACACGTGAGATCCACCTTGAGGCAAGTCTAGCCTTTAGGTGCTAATATAATAGGTCTTGAGTCCAACATCTGAAGCGATGATCACCCTAACAAGGGTATCAACCACTCAAGGACTTGAGATTGTTGAAGGGTAAAAGGTGCTCGAGTTTAAGGGACTACCAAGAAGGCTACAAGATAGGTGGTTTCTACGCTCGAGATGGTCACTTGGAGCACAATCTTCGATACTTGGGTACTAAGCTTAATCCAAATGGACATGAGGCTTCTAGAAGGGACTTTTGTTAAGATTATAGATGAGGGCATCAAGGCATTCCCTCCAATACTGAATTAAGGACATGTGTTGATATTTTGCGCATGCAAGAGGAAGCTTAGTGGCCTAACGTGGGAAGAGTTTCCGCAAAATTCGGAGTAGCCGTTATTTTCCTAAAAGAAAAGAACACAATATAAAACTTCATCTAGTTTGCTTTATAGCACACTCATGCTCTTTTCTTAGGAATAGTGTAACTTCACATAGTTTAGCTTAACATAGAACTTGTTGTACTTGCTTCATCAGTAATACAGTTTCTCAGGCTTCAGGTATGAACTTTTAGTTTTAATCTGTTCCCAAATTTTGACGAGTTGAGAATTGAGGCTTTAGTTCAAGGCTTTGACGGCCAAGGCTTGACCTTGATTACGCCGGTCTTAACACTAATGTCACTACTTGATAAGTTAAGTGAACTTAGGTTCACGCCATTGTTTAGGACTTTGACAGCTAAGGCTTGGCCTTGATTGCATTGGTCCTAATTTAGTCACATGAATACAGTTTGCTCAACCTTATTCTTGTCAGACCTTAACTCATTCGAGTTATTATAAGTCAAGGGTGCTAGGCTTAAAAACCTAATTGACTTTGGCTTGTAAGTGGACTGCTAAACTCTTTGGTTTTTCTCCACCCCAGTTCCTGACTTTTAAGTGTATGAGTAAGGGTGTATGTGGACCCTGCTCTATCATTATAACTAACCCTTGAGTTAGATCCATATCTTTTTATTTTTTGTCGACATATATATACATATACACACACACACACACCCCAAAATACTTAAAAAAAGTCTTCTTAATTGAAGCATAAGCTGAACTCATGGTATTACCGAAGTTAGATACACCAACATACCGTGACCTTTTCTGCGAAAATGGTAAGTGGTTGAGGTCAAAGATGTGTGGTTCGTATTTAGACTCACTCCCTATTCGCGGTGAGTCCCTTTTTGCATGTTTGTTTTGTTTATCATTTTACGGCGACCACATCACACTTAATTGCAAACAAAATAAAGCAAACAGGTCTCCCTGAACCCGTGTATGCCCACCTGGCCTTAAATGGCTTTGAAATTAAATTTAGAAAGAAATTAAAGGGATCAAATTTCAATAGTCTATTTCAACTAGCGGAATGTGTCACTAGATACGAGGTGTTCTTAAAAGAAGAGAGTCTTAAGAAGAATGGCATGTATGAACATACACACACAAGGTAGTAGATGAGGAGGAAGTCCCTCCCTATGAAATTTACATTGTTGAATATGTTAAAGGACCACTCATAATTTGCAATCCTTTGGTGAAAAAGGATGTAGGGTTAGGAAGTCTAACTAGTCCTAGGACTTATGAAAGTATTTATTTGACCTATCAAGAGCTGAAACAATATTTGATTTGCTCTAAGAAAACAATGAACTTAAAAAAAGGGAAACATAAGAAACTTGATCCTAATTTCTTGAGAGGAAAGGTTTATTGTAAGTAGCATTATTCTTTTACCCACTAAACAAACAACTGCGTTACCTTTAGAAACATAGTCCAGGACACCATTGAGGCAAAGGAGCTTATTTTCCCTGAAGATGGACAAATGGCTGTTGAGAATAACCTATTCCCAAGTCCTTCCAAAATAACATAGTTGAAGTTGTAAGCAAGTTAAAGCAAAACCATGCTTCCACTAATAATACCTGTTGTGGCAGGAAAATACTGGTGTTAAACGACACCTAAAAGGTAAGGGTTTCTAATAGCTTATTTGCCACGGCTGGAACGATTAAATTCCTAAACCTAAGTCACGAGCTAGAGGAGGAGTTATGTCGTTGGCATATAAAATTGATCCATCCCACCAATAAGTGCACGATCTTTAAGAACTTGCTGCTGAATCTTTGTAGTAAATCCGCCATCACAATGTCCATGGATGAGGTGCTAGCTAAGGAGATAAGCTACACTAAATGAAAGGCTACTAGTCTTTAAGGCTACGAAAAGGTATCTCGAGACTTAGAGAAGGTCTCTTACGAGATGTGTCCCGACTACTATCGAAAGCTCCAAACGCTGATGAGGAATGTTATGCTTCTCCCTAATTTTTTCTTGCCCATGTATCCTCTCATAGAGATTAAGATGTCGTATGAGAAGTCCCTATTCTTTGAGAAGTTAAGGGAGTTCTTCCCAAAAGCTCGATTGATCATGAGGACAGGATACCCCAACAGGAATCCAAAATACCACTTAGATGGGCTGGAGACTAATCATGGTCCATGACTAGTGGGGCAACAACCTTCTAGCGTCCACAATGGTGACGTTTAGATAAGAAACCCGTCTAAGCAAGGAAATGGTGGGTCTTCCAAGCTTAACATAACACAAAAACAAAAGTTGTATTGTATGAAGGCAGTAAAGAAACGAGCTCCACTTGACTCTTGGCTAGAAAAAGATGCTTCTGAGGAAGGCACTAACCACATGAACGCCATGAATAGTGGCCTAAAACCTATGGATCTCGAGAATCCAAAGAAAAAGACACTCATGAGGGCCACGAAGGCTAGAAAACAGCATCGTGAGAAACCTAAAAAGATGGGCTAGTCTCTCATTTTTAAAGGATAATGAATCTTGGTGGGATAAGTTTGCCAAAAGATTCACAGGCTCAAAAGCTATCAGATGATAATGAGGATTACAACCCCCTTAGTGTGAATCTGATGGAACCTCTGGACCGAGTCAATTCAACTTGGTTAGATATAGAGATTGACTTCAATGAAGAAGACTACCCCAAACCTATGGAGGAGTCTAATGCTTGAGAGGTTGAATGCAATGATCAGCCTCAAGATCTAGATATGCAAGATAAGAAAAGTCTTCAAAAAGAGATAGATCAAAAACTTCACAACCAGTTTGGGTCTATGCCCAACAAACTAAAGTTAGGACTGTCTTAATTCTTCCCCAAGAGTTCATGGCCAAAGAAGCTCAAGACAGTCTCGAGGGGGACATCGTGGCATTAGATTATGTGTCCCAAACGGAGCTAGTGGCTGAACTAGCGACTCCTGAAGGTAATTCTAAACCCTCGTCTTTTAAAGTTGAATCTGCAATCTCAAAGTTAACTGATAATCATCTTGAAATGGTGAAAATGATGTTTGATGGGCCTTTTATTTCTGAAAAACACATTAAACCCTTGTACAACAAAGCCAAGTTTGATGGTGTCTTGGTGAATAGGGTCTTTATGGATGATGGAGCGACCATCAACATCTTACCTTCATAAATGTTGGGGGTCATTGGTAAGTCTTGAGATGACTTAATTACTTCTGACGTGGCAATTTGTGGCTTCTCTAGAGCCACCACCAAGTCTGAAGTGGTTATCCCATTTGAGCTAATTGTTAGCTATATAAGTAAGTTGATAGCCCTTCTTTGTGGTGGACACTACCTCAAGTTATAATGCATTACTTAGGAGAGATTAGCTTCATGCCAACTATTATATCCCATCCTCACTTCACTAATTGTTAATTTTCTGGAACCATGACAAATATAAGATTGTTGTGGATGGTGATAAGCTATTCATGGCTTGCTCCAACTTCTTTGAAGTGAAATTCTATGAGGATGGAGTGGGGCCTTTGATAGTAATGTGTAAGCTCAAAGGAGAATCCAAGGCCTACATATGTGAGGGCTGTGCTTTTTGAAGAACAGAGGAAGAAATGTGTAAGCTTGCTCTTATTCAAGGATTGTTTTGCCTAAGAGCATCATGCGATGCCAAGCTTGGAGAGAAAATTGGCGGAACATAAACTACCAATCAAGCCAAGGTCAAAGCCCATTATTCAAGCTCAACGAAGGATACCTTGGGAAGTCATAAATTTAGTTAAAGAGGAGATTGAGAGACTTCTGAAAGAAGTCGGACAGCTAGGTAATATAGTCCTTGTGATTAAAAAGAATGGAAAAATCAGAGTTTGTACTGACTTTATGGACTTGAATGCAACCACTCCAAAAGATAAATACCGCATGCCTATTGTTGATGTGCTTGTTGATTCAATCTCAAGGCATGAGATATTTTCTTTTATGGATGGCTACTTCATGTATTACCAGGTAATGATAGCCTTAAAAAATACCCACAAAATTGCATTTAGGTGTCCCGAGTCAGTAGGAACCTTCGAATGGATAGCCATGCCATGTGGACTAAAAAGCGCTAGTGCCACCTATTAACAAGCCAAAAACACGATTTTTCTTGACTTGATTGGCAAAACCATGAAAGTCTATATAGATAATATTGTGGTCAAATCTAAAACCTAAGCTAAGCACTTGGAAGATTAAAGAGAAGCGTCCTTATGAATGAGGAGCCATAATTTCAATATGAACCCAATAAAGTGTGCCTTTGGAGTTCAGGCTAGAAATTTTTTGGGCTTCCTCGAGCATTAGAGGGGGGTTGAGATTGACATAAACAAGGAAAAAGCCATTCAGCACACTAAATTTCCCTCAAACAAAAAGGAACTTTAACTTTTCTTGGGGTAAGTTAATTTCCTGAGACATTTTATCTCAAACGTTACAAGGAAAACTAAAGTCTTGTCATCATTACTGAGACTCAAGTCTGAGAGAGTGTTTAAATGGGAGAAGCAGCATTAAGAAACCTTTGAGGGCATCAAAGAGTATTTGATTAGGATACGGGTGTTGATTCCACAAAAATAGGGGAAAGCATTGAAGATCTATGTGTCTCCCTCTGTTGAGTCTATAGGCTATTTACTTGTACAAGACAACAAGCAAAGGTTTGAACAAGTTGTATTCTACTTGAGTCGTTGTTTAAATGAATGAGAAATAAAATAAATTTCCATTAAAACTTTTGTTTATCACCATATTACATGCCTATGAAACTGAGACATTATTTTCTCACCTTCACTATTTATGTAATTACTCAAATAGTTGTTCTCAAATACATGTTGCATAGACCATTAATGAGAGAAATACTGAACAAATGGAGCATTGTTTTGCTTCAATTTGAATTAATGTATCTATCACAAAAAGTCAGTAAAAGGCCAAACCTTGGCAAACCTCTTGGTTGACCATCCTAATATATAAAAAGAATAAACCCATGAGCAAGGGGAGGTATTGGTAATTGGAAAATTTGGCTGAACCTATATTAGAGATCAGGGATTTTTGGTAACTGATAGTTACCCCAATCCTACCCAATGCAAGTTCATACCTTTTAGGAGGCCCAATGACCATAGATCGAACCTATCCAATTTTTACAGTACGATGGTTGGCTGTTCACGGACTAGCTATGCCTGCCATTTTTTTTTTTTTTTTGGAAGAGATGCGCTCAAAAGATTTGAAAGTGACACCTGAGGAGTTGTTTCCCACCGAGAAGGAAGCGCTCTAAGAAGTTTACTTATCTTGTTTGTTGTCATTATGATTATGCTATATAGAACCTTAATAAAACAAAAAAATACTTTTGCTTTGACGGATCAAAGTCTAAGTCTAGTGCTAGAGTGGGAGTCATTATTGAATCACCCTCTAGAGTTATAACCAAACTTGCCGTCATCCTTGCGGGTAGATGCTCCAATAACAGAGCTCGGTATGAGGCACTAATTATTAGCCTTGAGACCCTACTAGGAATAGGAATCCCTAACGTAGTGATAAAAGGGGAGTCATAATTGGTAATTTACCAAGTAAAGAGGGAGTTTTAGTGCTTGAGTGATGCCTCAAATAAATATATCTCAATAGTGCAAGGGTTATTGGAGACATTTTATGAGGTTAAGATTGTGTACATGCCTCGTGATCATAACATGGCAGCTAATAACTTGGCTCAATTAGCCTCTAGTTGTAAGTTACGCAAGACTTGGTGCAAGGAATCCATGGTCATTAAGACCAAGGTTTTAGGACATGACCTTGAGATCATTGAGTCCTTTGATCTAAAAACAAGGTGGTCCCAAGGGTTCTCCTTGGCTTCTCGAGGTACATCAGAACACGATTGAACATAATGAGGATTGGAGGAAACCCTCAGTGAAATATTTCAAAAATCCACATCAGTTCATCAAAGATAAGAAATGAAAATGAGAGCTCACAAATATCACCTAGATGACGAGTCTGGGGAGTTATACAAAAAAGATGTAAGTGGAGTACTTCTCAAGTGCCTAGACTTTGATGAAGCCATGTTAGTCATGGTAGGGGCACATGAAGGGATTGCGGGTCTCATTTAGCTGGAAACAGGATGCTTGGTTGGTCAAGCGTTATGGTTACTATTAGCCATTAATGATGAAGGATTGCATCAGATATGCCAAGGGATATAGAGCATGCGAGAGACATGGGCATGTCCCTAGGATCCCTACATCTGAAATGCATGCAATAGTTAAACCATGGCCCTTTCAAAGTTGCGCAATGATATTATTGAGGAGATTAATCCTCCATCAAGTAAGAAACAATCTTATATCCTTGTAGCCACAGATTATTTCACAAAATGGGTTGAGGCTAAACCATATAGGAATCTCTGTCAACAAGATGTGATTGATTTCATTAAAGAGTATATCCTATGTAGGTTTGGCATCCCAGAAACCATAACCGTGGATCAAGCTAAAGTATTTAGTGAGTTTGAGTTAAGAAGTTTACCAAGAGCTATAATATTGAGATCCTAAACTCTACTCCTTATTATGCCTAAGCAAATGGCAAGGTAGAGTCGACCAATAATATTCTTGAGGCCAGTATTGGGAAAATGATTGAGGACAATCACAAGAGAAGACATGAGTGGCTACTTAATGCTCTTCGGGCCTATAGGACATTCAAAAGAGATGCTATTGGGACAACTTTTTTCCATTTAATGTATGGCCATGATGTTATGCTACCAAGGGACATAACAATTCAATCTATATGGCTGGCTCTTTAAGGGAAGTTCACTGAACTTGAGTATAAGCATACCATGATGAACTAAATGACTTAGATTAAGACAGCCTTGATGCTCTCCATAAGTTTGAGAAGCAAAAAAGAAGAGCAGCTATGGCTCATAATAAGAAGGTCAAAACGATATCCTTTAACTTAGGAGACTTGGTCTGGAAAGTGGTATTACGCATTGACTAGAAAGACCGTATCATTGGTAAAAGGTACTCAAATTGGGACGGTCCGTTCAAAGTTATTGAAGAATTTCAGAGTAATGCCTACATACTTCAAGACTTAGATGGGAGGACCCATCCAAGGGCCATTAAGGGAAAGTTCTTAAAAAGATATGTGTCTTCAATTTGGAATTCTAACAAAGAAGTATTAAGTTCAGATTCCTAAAATTATGGGCTTTTTTTCAATATCAATGCCTTAAGTGTCTAAGTAATGATCCTTGATATTAATACATCTAAGTAAAGAACCTTGTATTTGAGAGACATGTTGGAAACGTCAACCTGTAATTTCATTCATGATAAGAAAAGGGGTACTGGAGTTTGAACAAAATACAACTTTTGCAATTGGCTATCTCCTTACAACACTAAAAGTGAAAAGCCTTAATCCTAATAAGAGACTTCTTAATGGCGGCTAGTTGAGTGGTAGTTTGAGTAATTGATTATCAACTGCAACGACTTCTTCTTGGAGTGTCGGCTGCTCTGCTTGAGCTTCTATTGTAGACTGCTCGAGCCTATGGACCCTTAAGTTCTTGTTAGGGTGTTGCTACTTAAGGGCTGAAAGCCAAGTTCTTGTTAGGGTGTTGCTACTTAAGGGCTGAAAGCCTGCCCTTGAGTTGGCTCGTTGATGCTCCAGTAGCTGAACTTGGTCTTTGATGGTGTTGATCTCCTAAGATTTTTAGATTTGAGTCTCTGTAGCCACCTGGAGATCTTCAAACAAAAGGTGCAAGCCCCCAAGGTCTGCAGAACGACTAAGTTCTTTGATGGTGGATTGACATTAATGCTTCTGTTAGAGGAGTGAAGGAACATCTGAAGAAACCTTGATGAGAACTCCTTTAAGCACTTTGATCTCCTTTAAAATGGATGTTGAAACCTTTAGATCTTCTTTCAAGCTCCTGACAAGGGATAAAGCTTCCTAGCTATTTACAATTTTGGCCAACGTTTGGATTAGAAGTTGAACCAGGATTCCTAGACTTTGAAACTGTGGAGATAAGTCTTGATCCAACTGCTAAAACTCCATCCTCCCACTAACTTCTAGCCTTTCCAACAGGGAGGTGATCCATGGTGAAAAAGAAGGTGGGTTGGCCTATATTAAGAAACAAGACATGTAAGAAATGAGTCATAGGTTTGTGTTAAAATTCAGAGTAGAGGAGGTTAATACTCACCTCTGGGGCTTCAAGTGGCGTAGAGGGGGTAGCTATTTCTTGTTCTTCTAGAACGGCTTTATCTACTTCAGGTGGCATATTTGCCAAAAGGCGATAGGTTAGGACCAACTCATGGTTTAAGTAAGAATAACTCACAAAACGGATGGGGATATCCTACCTTTACAAAAAGGATGGGCACTTCTTCTTCCTCAACTTCTTCTTCTTCTTTCATGATTTGGGTTATCCGTATTGATGGTCCTACTCCTCTTTCTGGAGCCACTTGTTGCTGGTGTACATGTTGCTGCGTCAAGGTGAGACTCTTCCTAGAGCAATCTTATGAAGCACCTTGTGAGCCTAGGGGATTCTATGATGCTTCTTTGGGAAGCAGGGCCTACAAAAGAGCAATCTTGAGTGAGTCTATCAAATCACTTGAACTTTGAGAACATTTGAGCTCTAGCATAAGCGTTTACCATGTAATGCCTATTTGGTAGGGATTTGCCTTATCATCGATGACTAAGTAGCTCTCGAGCTAGTACCTACAAACTCAAAAGAATGGATAAAATACTGCTTGGTGCCCCTAGCCTCTAAGGAAGACCAATATGATACCGAGCTAGAAAATAGTGGGGGACGTATGGAGCTTACATGCGATGCATAGGGTCCCCATAGGCAGACCTAATAGCTAAGTTAGTCTGATATAATTCCTTAAGCTAAGGAAGGCATAGGGATGGCCCACCAAAGGTTTTTGATCCATACATTAAGGAAAGGAATGTCTTGAACCATCCCAAACTACTAGGCAAAGAATCCAGGCCTGTAATACTCCGCTCCAGGATGAGTCTAGTGATGAAATGAGAAATCCAGAGGGCTTAAGATTACTTGCTAGTGCTGAAAATTGATGTCATCTTGATCAAGGTTCAATTTCCTGAACCAAAAGACCTCCTCTCCCTAAAAGAAGTCCATTGGACTACACACCTGCCACGAGAAGCCAGAAGCTCCTCGCGGCAGCGCTCAAAAGTCCCCCATGGAGGAAAAAGAATCTCCATACTCATAAAATACACCCCATAACAAGTGACGACATCATCTGTAGAGACAAAAGCGCCTTTTTGACAAGCCACAAACTTAGGTAGCCATAATTGGACAAGCCACAAGGGTCTGCCTATTTAGGCAACATAGTTCTTGACTACAATGTCCCTAAGGCAGCCATAAACTTAGGCTAAGAGTAGTGGTCACAGAGCTACATGACCAGTACTAAAGGCTAAGTTGATTGCCACCGTCTAAAAAGACTTAAGAACGGTGTCAGAAAAGTTGGCAAAGAAAAACTTGTTAAACCTAGAACAAGTGAAAAGAAACCTCTTCCTCTTTCGAGCCTTCAAAAAGGCATGAGCTTCTTTATAAAAGAAGTTTACAGAAGTCTAATAATTGAGGGTAGGGAGGTCACGAAAAATGAAGAGGAGAAACCCTCGGCCTCTTTCGATATAAAAAGTCCAAGGGAAGATCAAAGCCCCCAGGTGAAAGACCTATTAAGGAAGCAATATCTCGAGAAAGCTCTTAGGGAGGATAAAGGCATTATAATAAGTGCGGAAGTCATACCTAAGTGAGGCCTTAGACAGTATGAGTATTGCCTCGTCAAGAATCCCCCCCCCCCCCCCCCCCCCCCCCCCCCCCTGAAGGGGCCTGACTCCTTATAAATGTGCCTTCTGTCCAAAGATTAATCTGTAGAAAGAGAAAGGAGCAAAGAGGATTCTGGGGTATCAGGGAAAATGCCCTCGAGACTAGGCACTTCCTCTATAAGGGATAAGAATTAGTCCATAAATGAGTCGTTTATAAAAAGAAGAAGGTCCCTCCTCAAAAGCATAAGTGCGATGCTTTTCAAATGGGATAGAGTTTACTAGGACCTGGAACCTATCTAGTACCACATAAATGTCCGATTGAATTAGATGGGTCAAGAACTCAATGGGGCCTATCAGCCTTGGAAACAGGGATGAAGACACAGTGAATGATCTGGGCCATTTTTATGGTTAAGGGTTATAGTTTTAAACAAATAAAAGTGCTTGAAACAAGAACGAGAAAGAAATTGAGAGCTTGGGAACAATTTGAGTGCTTAAGTTCAAAAGCAGTGTGTAAAATAAGGAACTTCAGTCCCTAATGGTTTGGATGTTTATATACATGTGGGAATGAAGGTAACCCAAGTATTAACAGTACTGCCTCTGAGCTTCCTATAGCCGTTGAGGGTCAAATTAGACAGATTTTTTTTACTGTTGGAAATCTGACATTACCAACTGCTAAAAGGAGGGCATTTGTTTACACCCTAAACTCGAGAGAGTTGGAATGACCCCTCATTTAAGGATAAAAGGACATGTGCACATCACATAGGGCTACGCTCGAGACACAGTTGGCTTTCAGAATAGAAGTAATGGTGTCTCGAGTCCAACTAGTTGATTAAATAAGGCCTTGTAATAACAATATCTCAAGATGACTAGAAAGGCTAAAGAGGCTCGAGCTCGAGGTGATTACCAGGAATGCTGTAAGAAAGGTCATTTTTAAGCTCGGGACAGTTATTTGGAGTGTATATCAATGAATGGAAGCCTCAAGCATATCCATAGAGAAGTGGGTGAACGTGGAAATGCTGAAGGGGCCTTGAGCACATGTGTCAATGCACATTCAATGATAATTCAGTGTGGCAGACTGAACATGGGGAATATATGCCTTGTTTTCAGGGTGCAACAGTTAGAATTTTAGCCTATAAATAAAGGACACTGTCATGTTGTAAAGGGTCTGACACCAATCACAAAACTTCTTCAAGTTTCTATAGTACGCTTGTGCTTTACTTATTTTCCTTTCCTTAGGAGTAGCATGACTTATAGCTTCTTTTTTTGCTTTCATCAAGGCAATACAATTTTTAGGTTTTGGGTATGAAATTCTTATTTTAGATTTGTTCCCGCAATAGATTAGTGTAATTGGTTTAGGGCTTTGATGGCCAAACTTCGAGCTTGATTGCGTTGGTCTTAACACTTGTGTCTCTACTTAGTGAGTCAAGTGAATTTAGGTTTGAGTCACCGTTTCAAGCTTTGATGGCCAATGCAACACCTTGATTGCGTTTGTCCTACTCATGTGACCCGAATATGGTTCGCTCCACCTTAATCTTGTCAAGCTTTAACTCATTTGAGTTATCAAAAGTCAAGGGTGTCAGGCCTAAAAATCTCTATACTTGAGGTTGTGAGTGGGCGCTGAGCTCTTGAGCTTGTCTCTACCCCAGTTCCTGGCCTTTAAGTGTACGCGGTAAGGTCTATGTGGGCTTCGCTCCGTCACTCCAACTGTCACTTGGGTCAGGTCCATATCCCTTTTAGTTTGCTACAATATTATTCAGCCCAAAAACTAAAAAAATATAATTAACAGTCTCCTCAATTGTAGCAAGATCAGAATCCATATATTAAGTGCAAATTGAAGTCAGATTCACAAAAGCATCAACCCTCTTCAGAGATGATTGATTAAGGCCAAACACATGCGGTTCAATAATTAAACTCGATGCGATTCTCTTTTTGCATGTTTGTTTGATTTTGTATTTACGGCAACTACACACACTAAAAACAAACAAAAGGAGCAAACATCAATATTGAGATTAGGGGTCATTTGCATCTATCAGGTGATTGGTGAGTACTAATTTTTAAGTGACACTGCGAATCGGTATATCTCAACGATTCAAAGCTTACTTAGTAGATTCAGTAAAGTAAATGATTAAGTTATTCCTCAAAGTTAAAAGAAGGCAACAAACGACCTTGCAAAACTAAAGGGCGAAAGGCTCTGCAACTTTTGACCATGCAGTTTGAAAGGGATTAAAAGACAAGAACCCACGTTTCTAGCAACTCGATTTGTGCAGGAGGATGTGGAGCTAACCTCCACCCATCCACTGGTTCAGGGACCGCTCGAGGAGTAAGATGATATTATGCCAATTAGGTTGCCCAAGGGGCTCCCTTCTTACTGTAGTATGAATGACTAGATTAAATTACAACCAGGAGGAGCCAAAGTCCCAATAAGCGAGCCGGTGCCTGAAAGTACCAAAACAACATAGGGGCTATTTGATACATACAATTTTTTAATTTTCTTGGAAAACTATTTATAATCCTAGTTTTCTAGGAAAATGATTGTAAAGCAGTTTTCCAAATTTCTTTACTCTTTTGGAAAAACTTGGAAACAGTTTGAAACCTTTTTTTCAGAATTTTCGACCTCTATGTTTCTTACAAGTTTCTTTCTTTTTTCCCTTACTTTTAGCTTTCATTTCTTTCTTTTTTTTTTCTTACTTCATCCTTTCTCTTCTCTTACTTTCTCACATCTTTGCTATCGACTCTAACCTCCGACCCACAAGCCACCTTCAAGGCTGAAGACGCATAAAAGGATCACGTGAGTTTTTTTAATTGCACTTATCTTTGGGGAATGTAATAGAGCATGCATTTTGCGTACTTAAGCCTAAGTTCCCCATTTTTAAAATGACAGTCGCTTGAGGGAACTAGTTTGTACTTTATACTTAATCATCCACTAAGACAACAAAATAGATTTACATTAGTATGTAAATAAACAACAAAGCAAATATGTTATTTACTTTGTATGGTAGAGAAAGTGCAATGGTTTGCAATAAGAATGATATTGTTATTGTATGAGATGGCATAAAGGTGAATACGTCCCAAAAAATATAAGAGCTGGTATGTTATAGGTGTAGCTTATATTTGTTTTATACAGCAATGAATTACTTTTCTTCTTCATATTTGATTAATCACTATGAAAAGGTAGTATGCACTTTAGAATTGTGTACCAAAGTGATACTTGTACTCGAACCTTGTGACGTAATTGTTCATACCGAGTTTGAATCATATTATTCAATTTTCGGATTTACAGATATTACTTATGTATCATTTTTAATTTTCAAAAAATTAGAAAATTGCTATCACCTGAATGCATTTTCCAGTTTTTTATATTAGAAAACTCTAACAATTACTCTTAAACATCTTTTCCAAATTGAAAATGGAAAAGAAAAATTGGAGATAAAAAGAAAAGCTGGAAATGAAAAAGAAAAATTATTTTTTGTTATCAAACAACCTCATATATTTCCCAACCAAGTTTTTAAAAAAAACTGTTCACCCAAATGATATTCACATCACCTTTGACATTTGTTTTCTTTTTTTTCCTTTAATTTTTTTTTAAAATTAAATAGTGCACATTTGGTGCACAGTACATGCTTTTCAATACATGTATGTATGTTTTATTTTCTTATACTTATAATATACTCATATTTTGGTGCACAGTGCATGCTTTTCAATACATTTATGTATGTTTTATTTTCTTATACTTATAATATACTCATATTTATAATAAATAAATTAAATTAAATTAAATTATTTCTTAAAAATTTAAAATAAATTATTTATGTATAAATTTAGACTTTCAGTCATTTTTTAGACTCTTTAATGATATTCGTTCATAGTATATCGAATGCAAATGAATACTGTCAAAAAAATATTGAAATAATAAATTGAAAATAGAATATAAATGATTAAATTAAAGGGTTTTTTTAATAATGAAAACCACCTACATTTTAGGTGCGGTTTTAGAAAACTATCTAAATTTTCTAATTTTTCAAAGTCACAGCTAAACTTTCTAAAATTTTTTAATGTCACACCTAATGCTAACACTACTAGCTTTTTGTTAAAATAAATAGTATATTATCAAACTACCTCAGTAATTTTTTTTTTTTTCATTTTTGGTTTTTAATGAATTAAAAATTCACTTTTTAAGAAAATAATTTTTAAAAAATTTTGGATCTACATTTAAAATATTTTTTGAAATATTCAAAATTTTTTAAAATATCCAAATTTATAAATATTTAAAATATAATTTTAATATTTAAAATTTTTTTTAAATGCCACCTCAACAAAACTAACGGATGTTAATGACATTACATTAAGGTGTGACATCGAAAAAGTTTGGAAAGTTTAGGTGTGACTTTGAAAAATTAAAAAAACCTACGTGACTTTTTAAAGTCGCACCTAATATTTGATTTAAATTATTAAGGCATATAGACTTTTAATTACATTCGTATTAATAGAACATATAACATAAATCAATGTTATCGAATTAATAGATAAAGTGGAGTACATAACAGTTAGGGATGGCAATGGAGCGGGTAAAACCCGTTACCTGCCGGTATGAGCCTCGTTTTGTGTGGGTATGTTAGAGTGAGGAGGGAAGCGAGGACGACTTCAATGTACATGACCCGTACTCGCCATGGGTATGGGGCGGGTATGAGTATAGTGTTGTACCTACCCCGCCCACTCCATACCCGCCATGCCCCACCTTATACCCACCATACCCACATCATTTTGTATCTAATTAACTTTTAAATTGAAATGGAAGTACTTAAATTCAATTACCTAAATCATTTATCAATGTTATAAAAAATTTAATTGAATTCTTAAAAATAGTATTAAATAATCAATACGGCGTGGGAATGGGTAATCATTTGGCACCCACATTAGGGTGCGCATGGGATGGGTAATGGATATCCGTTGGATACACACGGTAATGGGGCAGGTATGCATATGGGTGTGGACGGGGTGGGAATGAGTATCCACTCATACCCGTGGCGGTTAACAGGGTGAGAATAGGTGTGGATTTGGGTAGATATTCGTGGCGGTTAATGAGGCGAGAATAGATGTGGAGTTGGGTGGTGGGTACAGATATGGAGGAGGCACCTCCATACCTGCTCGCCCAGATACCATCCCTAATAACAATAGTGATAAATATTTACTATGAATAATATTAAGGATAATATTAAAAAAGAATCCCGAACTAAGTGACCCCACGAACTATTAGTCAAAATCAATGTGACAGTAATGATTTAAGATGAATCTTGAATCAAAACCTAGGGGAGAGAGAGAGAGAGAGAGAGAGAGAGAGAGAGAGAATCAAGATTGAAGAGAAGTAGAGAAGGAAGATAGAAGAGAGAATTAGAAGATAAGAGGAAATTTTGTTTCATTGGATGATCTTTCATAACACCAATCAACCAATTTGTATAACCTCACCACATTTTGTCAACAAACTCAAAATATCTAACTAACTGCCTTTCCCTCTTTTTAACTATCGGTAAGCAACACATACAAAAATACATGTAAGACTGAGTAATACAAGACAATACAAGAAGTAACTAGTGTAATACATGACAATTCATGACAATACCCCTCCCTTAAGGAAAGGATTCTTGTCCCAAGAATCAAAATTCAGGAAATTGGCTTTTGAGAAACTTGAGCCCCTCCCATGTTGCATCAGTCTTCTCAAGGTTTGCCCACTGAACCAACACTTGATGTATCTCCTTCCCTTGCTGCTTAGTGACTCATGAATCTAGAATAGTTGTGGGTTTTTGGAGTAATATTCCATTTGATGAAGCAATTGGTGGATGTGTTGAAGAAGGCTTGTCTGCAGCAATATGTTTCTTCAAAAGAGAGACAAGAAAGACCAAGTAAATAGCTGCATCAGGAGGTAACTCTAAGCGATACGCCATAGCTCCTATCTTCAGCAGAACCTTGGAGGGGCCAAAGTAGCGTGCACTGAGCTTGACATTCTTGCGAATTGCAACTGAGGATTGCCTATAAGGCTGCAATTTCAAATACACCATGTCCCCAACCTCAAAGGATTGTTCAAACCTATTCTTATCAGCAAAATATTTCACTCTTGCTTGAGCCAATTGGAAATTATCCTTCAATTGCTGAACTAACTGCTTCCTTTGCTGAATAACCTCTTCAACATTAGTCACATGAGTAGAAGTGTCATAAGATAATACTGGAAATGAAGGATCATAACTGTATAAGGCTTTAAAGGGAGTAGTGCCCCAGGATGAGTGTGCATGAGAGTTGTACCAGTATTCAGCTAGTGATAGCCACTTGCCCCACTGCTTTGGATTGTTCAAAGTCATTCTCCATAGGTATTGCTCCATACTTTGATTCAATCTTTCAGTCTACCCGTCAGTTTGAGGATGGTAGGCAGAGCTTAAAGTCAAGGAAGAACCCAAGAGCTTAAACAACTCTTTCCAAAAGGTGCTAGCAAACAATCTGTCCCTATCAGAAAGAATGGATTTGGGAAGGCCATGGAGCTTATAAATGTTATCCAAGAATACCTTTGCCGGCTTCTCAGCATAAATAGGATGATTAAGATCTACGAAATGTCCATATTCTGTAAAACGATCAATCACCACCCAAATAATCTATGTCCCTTCTGATTTTGGCAAACCTTCGATAAAATCCATACTAATTTGCTGCCAAGCCCCATCTGGAATAGGCAAAGGCTGCAGTGATCCGGGACAAGTAGCATGCCCACTCTTGGTAAATTGACAGATTTCACAAGATTGCACAATTTCTATCACATCTCGCTTCATTGCTTGCCAATTAAAGTGTTGTTTGAGCCTCTGATATGAACCGTCAATGCATAAGTGCCCTCCCAAGGCTAAAGCATGGAAAGCCATGATACTCTGCCTTCTCAACTTAGTTGCTACCCTAATATAGACCTTCCCTTTCACCCTTAGAATGCCCTTAGTCAAGGTCACTTTATTAGCAGTTGTCCCTGCCGTAGGGCCTCGAATGCTAAGGGTTATTATCTACTCTTCAGCAAATTGACCTTACTCATAAGACTTGAAAGCCTCCTCCATCCAAGCATGAACTACAATTGTGATTGCTAAGCAAGAACCTTCTGCTATGTTTTCTTACCTTTTGGATAATGCATCCGCAGCCAAGTTATCTTTCCCTTTCCTATATTCAATTGCATAGTCTAATCCTAACATCTTCATCAATTCTTTTCACTGAACCCTTGTTGTTATCTTCTGCTCCAACAGGAACTTAAGGCTTCGACGATCTGTCTTGATCACAAAGTGATGCCCCTCCAAGTACTATCTCCACTTTTGCACTGCTAAGAGAATGGCTAAGTATTCTTTTTCATATATAGACAAATTCATGTGCCTTAGACTAAGAGCTTGACTTAGGAAGGCAATTGGCCTCCCTTGTTGTGACAGAACTGCTCCAACTCCTTGATTTCATGCATCAGTCTCAATCTCAAAAGGTTCTTTAAAATTTGGCATCCTCAATACCAGTGCTGAACACACTGCCAAATTCAGACTCTCAAATGCTTCCTGTGTTGCTGTGGACCATAAGAACGCATCCTTCTTAAGAAGATCATTTAAAGGCTTAGCAATGACTCCATAGCCTTGAATGAACTTTCTGTAGTAGCAAGTCAGCCCCAAAAAACTCCTTAATTGTTTAACTGTAGTGGGAATTGGCCATCATTCCATAGCTTGAACCTTAGATGCATCGGTGGCTACCCCTTCACAGGAGATTACATGCCCTAAATATTCTATTTAAGTTTGGGCAAAAGAGCATTTGGATAGTTTGGCAAATAACTTATGTTTGCGCCTGGTATGGAAAACTTGGTTTAGATGCTCAACATGATTCTTCAAATTTGAGCTATAAAGTAAGATATCATCACAGAACACAAGGATAAATTTTCTTAGGAAGTGCTTGACAATGGAGTTCATTAATGCTTGAAATGTGGCAAGAGCGTTTGATAGTCCAAATAGCATAACCATAGATTCGAAATGGCCATGATGTGTTCTGAAAGCTGTTTTGTATATTTCTTTATCTATCACTCGAATTTGGTAATATCCTTACCTCAAGTCAAGTTTTGAGAAGTAAATAACACCATAAAGTTCATCTAATAGGTCATCTACAATGGGAATTGGGAATTTATCTTTGATGGTTAAAGAATTTAGTTGTCTGTAATCAATACACATTCGAGATGTTCCATCTTTCTTCTTAACAAGAATAACTGGGGAAGCAAATGGGCTATGGCTATGCCTGATAAAATTGGTTCTCAAAAGCTCCTCCACTTGTCTTTCAATCTCATTCTTTTGGGAGTGTGGGTATTTGTATGGTCTTAAATTGATTGGACTGGAGTTAGCTTTGAGAGGTATAGCATGATCAAGGGATCTTTTAGGTGGTAAATTGGTAGGTAACTCAAATAGATCTTTAAAGTCATGTAATAACTGCCTAATACAGGGGTTAGAGTTCACCTTGGCATTGGTTGGTTCTGCACTAAGAGAAAACAAATGACCAATCCATTGCACATTACTCTTCTTCAGCACCCCTTGTAGCTTCTTACAACTGATGATCTGTAAGCTCCCTTACTCCACCAATCCTTACAGCTAAATTGGCTTTCCTTCCCTCTCAGAGGAAACAGTTAGCTGCACAAAATTAAAAACAATAGGACTGAAAGTTTTCATCCAATCCACTCCTAGAACCATGTTACATCCACCTAACTTCAAGACTCTGAAATCATAGGTGAATTGATGTCCTTACATCTCCCACTTAAACTCCTTGCACTTCATTTGAGTCAACATTGAGTTACCATCAACCCCCGTTACTGCCAATGGACTGGTTTTAATGAGTTCATGCCCCACCAATCTAGCTATCTTGGAATCCAAGAAGCTATGGGTGCTACCACTATCAATCAAAATCAATAAGGACTTGCGAGTTGCCAATCCCTTGATTCTAATAGTGTTATGTGTTCCACCACCTGTTAAGGCCCTGACTGAGATCTCAACCTCATCCTAGTCTCATTCTCATGTTGTACTTCCTCCAACTCATCCTTACAGTTTGCAGGAACCTCTTGGTCATTGTCCAATTCTTCACTGTCAGTGACTGTCATCAGCTGTTTTGCGCTGCATTTGTGACCAACGAAATATCTTTGGTTGCATTTGAAGCACAATTTCTGTGCCTTCTTTGCCTCTAAACTCATAGGTTTTGATGTACTAGGGGCTATCTGTTGCAAAGGAGTAACAACTCTTGCTTTTTGTTCTACTTCATGAGAGATTGCTGATGATGATTCAAACAACTTGGCCTTAGAGTATGCTTTAGACACTGTGGGAGGATTAAGAGCCTTAACCATATTTTTAATCTTGGGCTTTATCCCACTGATGAAGCTAGAAAAAGAATACTCTTCACTTGCTCCGGGATTAATTGCCATCATTCTTGCTTTCAAATTCTCAAATCGGGACATATACTCCATGACACTACCCACTTCTGACACCTTGTTGAACTTATCAATCACTTCCCCAATGTCCTCATCCCCATAGCTTTCACAAAGCTCATCAACAAACTCTTTCCAAGTGACAGAGGGATTTCCCAAAATCAGACTATGAAACCAAACTTCCTGATCACCTTGTAAGTGAATAGCTGCTAATTCGACTTTCTTAGATTCAGCAATTGTATAAAAGCAAAAATACCTCTCACACCTCCTTATTCATGGTTGAGATTGTAACCCATCAAAGGTATCAATCTCAACCTTGGGTTTGCGAAAACTTGAATTCTTGGCTACAGGTAACACTTCACCTTGGTCCTCTTGAGGAAGAATTCTAGCACCAACCGGCAATGTCTGTCTATGAATTTGCTCTTGCATTCCATCCAATCTTTGTTCCATCTTCTGTTGTGATTGGACTAACTGCTGATGATTGGAATGCATTGCTCAAAGCATATCCTACATTTACTGCTGTAGCTGGGTAAACTGATCAATCTAATTTCCTTCAGCAACTGAATTTCCAGCCATCAAAGCTTTTTTCTTGTTTCTTGCCAGCGTGATCAATTGAAGAGCAAGCCAACCGATAACAATTGTAGGCTTTGATACTAATTGTAATGATTTAAGATGAATCTTGAATCAAAACCTAGGAGAGAGAATGAGAATCAAGATTGAAGAGAAGTACAGAAAAAAGATAGAAGAGAGAATTAGAGGATAAGAGGAAATTCTATTTCATTGGATGATCTTTCATAACAACAGTCAACCTATTTGCATAACTTCACCACATCTTGGCAACTAACTCAAAATATCTAACTAATTAACCGTCTTTCCCTTTTTTTAACTATCGGTAAGCAACACATACAAAAGTACATGTAAGACTAAGTAATACAAGACAATACAAGAAGTAAGTAGTGTAATAGATGACAATTCATGACAGGGACTCCCCAAAGACACCCGTTAAACTATTAGCCAAAATCAATGTGATTCCCCCAACTTCTTATTTCATCAAAATTCTCCCTTAACTATTGGACTAAATCAATGTGAACCCACTCTAATTTCATAAAAAACACTCTCAAACTATTAACAAAAATCAATTTGATCTCTAACTTCAAAAATTAGGATAATATTCATAGAGCCCTTATGAACTAGTGGCTAAAATTGAAGTGACCCCCTGAAACTTTCAATTTCATCAAACACGCCCCTTGAACTATTTGTCAAAATTAATGTGGACCCCCCTCTCCCCTACAAAAGAAAAACTTCTAATTTCATTAAATATGCCCTGAACTATTTTTGGAAGTCAATGTAACTTCCTCAACTTCTAAATTATATCGAGGATACTCCCAAACTATTAACAAAAACCAATTTGAACCCCAACTTTAAATTTTTCCAAAAATATTTGAAACTCCTAAAAAAATATAAAAATACTAGTTCAGATACCCTGACGCTTGTTAATATGTTTTATAGGTGCCTCAAGATTTTAAAATATTTTTGAGTTAATCTGAACTTTCTTAACTTCTTTTTCAAATATTCTCTCCATAACTTTGTTAGTATTTTGCTAAGATTATGCTAATATGATAAATAAAATAAAAAATAATATCTTAAACATGATTTAATTTAAATATTTAAAATAATTTTAAAATTTTTAAAATTATAGAACTCGCTAAACCTACCAATAAATGATTTTGAAAATAAACAAATAAAAATTATATTTTTATTTTTTTAAATACTTTTTTTTAATATCTATGATTGTTTTAATTATAAATTCAATTGTTTTAATTATAAATTCAATTTTTTTTCCTTGGTTACGTTATTTTTTAAATGTCAAGTTAGTTTAATTTAATAGAATACTAAAGAAGTTATGGGGATAGTATATGGACAAAATTTATCAAAATTTAGGTTATCATAAAAATATTTATAAAAAACTCATGAAAGGTATATTATCAAATTTTAGGAACAATGAATCAAAGTTTTTTTGAATTTTATTAATTATTTTGGATGTTTTTGATACAATTTTTGAAGTTGGTGATCAAATTAATTTTAGTTAATAGTTCATGGGTGTTTTTGATGAAATTAAAAGTTGGTGGGGGCATGGTCGCATTGATTTTAGACAATAGTTCAGGGGGTATCTTTGATAAAATTAGAAGTTGAGGGGTCATATTGATTTTGGCTAATAATTTAGGGAGTCACTTTGATGAAACTTGAAGTTTGGGGGGGGGGGGGGGGGGGGGGGGGGGAGTTACATTGATTTTGACCAATAGTTCGGACGATGTCTTTGATAAAATTGAAAGTTCAGGGGTCACTTTGATTTTGATTAATAGTTCGAGGGTCTTTTTGAATATTATCATAATATTAAATACAAAAATTAATATTAAATGACTTCTCATAACTTCCAAAAATTTCGGCAATTACCCTGTGGTGAATCCACACTCTACTTTATACTTGATCCTATAATGGAAATGAACAGAAATAGCTTAAGCAATGATAAGTAGTGCATATTGATTCTCGTGTTCTTTCAAGATCTATAATTTTTTGTGTAATAAATTTAGAGCACATCCCATGATGATTGGCATTACTCACACTAGTGTAAGGACCTCCATATTTAATTATTGTGAACATAGGGCTTCGTAAATCCTTAACTCGTGCTCCTAGTCTCCAAGGGCAAGAACTTTCCATTTTCCAATTTAGTATGACAAGGTCCGGCTTTGACTACTCTATCATGCAAAATTGGTTTCTCCAAGGAAGGGGATGTAATGACGTAATGTAGTGGGACGGAGTCAGTTGTTCGTGAAAGAGTGAATAGGGAGGGGTTATTTATAAACAAGTGCTATATAATATTTTTTTTAAAAGTTGAATTCTTTTTTAAAAAAAAATGATTGTTTTGAAAAAATTAGAAACTCTGCATAAGAATCTCTGCCCAGAATCCGCTTTGTGCCTTTTTTTTTTCAAAAAAAAAAAAAATATATGTTTTATAAAATTTAACATTTTAAAATAATTTTGAGGTAACTCCCGTAGTTTTTGGTATAACTAATTTTTGGAGAATGTGGAGAGCATTGGAGCCTGAAACAAATGAAACCGATTGTTACCATGCAATATATAAGTAAAAGAAAAAAAAAAAAGCTACACAACTATATATCTATAAATTACTATAATAACATATAACTTAATTTAAGTCAAACATTTAATAAATAATTTAATTTAGTTTATTTATATTCTATTTTCAATTTTTTACTTTCTATATTAATTTGACAGTATCAATTTATGTTCTACATTAAACATTTAATAAATAATTTAATTTAGTTTATTTATATTCTATTTTCAATTTTTACTTTCCATATTAATTTGATAGTATTAATTTATGTTCTACATTCTATGAATAAATGAATACAATTAAAGAGCTCTCTAATAGTATAATTTATGAGTAATAACTTATTTTTCAAAATTTTCATTTAATTTAATTTATTTGTTATTAATTAGGAAAACATCTAATTTTAAAAAATAAATTGAAAAATACATGCATGCATGTATATGTACATATGAAAAGCTTGCAAGTGTAGGCGGTGCATTGGATATCTCCCTCAGAGGAGATAGTATTAAGTTTTTTTTTTCAAAAAGTAAAAAATAAACAAAGTACGAAATGTAATGTGGGTACCATTTGGGAAAATAGGTTTTTTTTAAAACCTACTTTTGTGTGTGTGTGTGTATACACGGGTACCGACTCCAGTTAAGGGGCCCTACAGCATGGCACCCCCAAAGTTGGCCTTGTTAGAAAAATGATACAAGCTAGTCTTAAGTATAATAGGAAAAATAATTTTTCAAAACCCGTTACTAGCTGTTTACCCGTAACGATTTAACGTCATTAAAATATAACTGTTGGAGATTCATAAGTAATTAACAATATAGCCGTTGTAATTTATGATGTCCGTTATTGTACCGTTGCAATTCATCGTACGAATTTATTACAGCCAGTTTCTAATGTTTATTACTATTTCTTCAACATTTATATATAGGACGGACATTGTTTGCATTAAAAAATCAGTTTAAAAAAAAAAGAAAAAACGAAAAAAGCAAAGCAAAGCGGGGGTGGAGTGGTTGGTTGGCTCGGTTGTATTGCCACTCACTCTATATAATAAGAGAGAGAGAGAGAGAGAGTAGGAGTAGGGTAAACGTGAACACCCACCAACACTGCTCGCCGCCGCAACGACTGCTATTGCATAGCTATATGGATTCAGATTTCGGCATCCCCTGTGAGCTTTCCGATCTCCAAAACCAACACTCTCTCTCTCTTGCTGTTTACCCCTTGCTCGTTTCCTTTTCTCCCCTTTCAATTTCTGGGCAAAGTTCGAGGCATTCCTAACCGGCGATTAACGAGTGCACGTTAAAAGTCGGACCGTGTTAATCCTGGAGGACGGCCGCCGACACCACTGTATGCACCGAAGCAGCGGCGAAATCGTCTTTTAGGACAGTGGTATTTTCCACGGCACAGTATCTTCGGTATTTTCTAATCCTATTTTTCCTCTTCCGGTATTATTTGACGTGTTCAATATTCGACTGCGTTTATTTTGACACAACATTACTGCTATATTTCACTACATTACACTAGTATTTAACGTTTAATTTCCAAGTAATTTTCACAGTTTTATTTACAATAATCTTTCCGATTATTTTACTGAAATATTTACTGTGTTATATCAAATCTTAACAATGCGTTTTGATTGTTTTTGAGGTGAAAATTTCCTGCATTTTCAGTTTAAGTTTATTATAATTTTCGCTTGCAATATGTTGTAATTTTCAGTTAATATCAGCGGCATTTTTAGGGTTATTTATACCATATTTTACCGGTTATTTTTCGGTAGTTACAATTGTAATTTTACGCTGTATTTTACACATTGTTATACGCAGTATTTTTGTTGTACATGTTATATATTATCTACAATCTAAAAGACGATTTTAATTAGTTTGTTTTATAGATTATAGACATGAAAATTGCAAACAAGATTTATACTACAAAGTATAAAACTAGGGACTGTACCTGCTAATATTATATACCATATGAATATATTATATCGGAATTGACGGGAATAGATAAGAAATGCACGGTTGGAAAAATCAACCAAGAGGCCTTTGGCCTCAAATGTTATGATTTGCAAGAGAAGCTACATACACAATAATGAATTAAAATTATGCATGAAGTTTAAGTGCATGTATATTTGATGATTTGAACCCCATATATTTTTCCTATTATTCATGTTGTTATTTAAAGAACCTAATTTTCTACATTTATATGAAAAATAAAGGTTAAATGGGAGCAACATAATGTATTACTAGCATTTTATCAATAGAAGTTAGATCCACATTCATATAAATCCTAATATAAGCCAGTGAAATATGAGGGCAGTGCTATTGTATGACGCAAAAATTCTTGTGTTACATAAGAACTATTTTTACCACTAAGTAGCATGAATTTCTCACTATTTTTTCTTAACACAACCTTTGATTTCCTTTTTGTGGAAAGAGGTGTTCATGCTTGAGACAAGTGGTTTATGTTGAAGTAATAAAGCTCTAGGTGATGTACCTGTTGACTTAAAAAGGGCTCCTTATTTAGTGATTAGATAAAATACTATAAAATGTTATGGTTCTGATCTCCACTACCTTGAACTATGGAGGCGTCTAGCCTATGTAGGTCCTCTTGAATATATTATTGCCTTTCTAGTTCAAGTGCTTTAACTTTGACGATCATGTTGCTAGTGCATTTGCGATTGAGAAAGGTCCTAGAATCCTTGATAACGTTATGAAGCCATAAGTGCACCTATTTCAAGAAAGTTTGTTGATAGTCAACAATTTTGAATTATACTATTAAGAGAGAAATTTGTATGAAAAAATTAGAGGGGTTTTGGGATTCCTAAGTAAAATAAAGTTTTTGTGTTTGAAACTCTCCATGTGATATTTATCAAATCCTTAGATAGTAGCATCATTATTGACTGTTCCTGGTCACACATAAGCTTGTTTATGATGGCGGTTTGTATGTATGAAAAGTCAAGTTGATGAGATGCCCATCTTTGGAGAGTATGAATGCTATAAATACCATAAAATGTTTCTCGGGTTAATATAAGAAACTTATATGAGGCAGATGCGACACTGATGTGAGAATGCATAAAAAAGGATTTAACTCTTGATTATGTGGATAAAATTCTTAAAGACCTTGATCATTATAAAGGGATAATGGGCCTTGTGATAATTTGTGAAAATCCATGAGTGATTTGGTGTGTTAGTCTCCATGATGATATGTTTCATGTATTTTCCATGGCTATGTTTGAAGTATTGTGAACATGTTACTTGAAATGATGAAAAGCATGTTATATGTTGCCGAATGCACTGCTGCATATTGTTTTGGGCTATAAGATGTTGATGCGCATGCTGTTATGGACTTTTACATGTTAAATTCTGCAGTACTAGAGTAATATTTGCTGTTTCAGTTGTGCAAGCACGGTATGTTATGTACATACTACATATTATGACTGTTAACGGCTGAATTTGTGCTGAATTTGTTCTTGCTATAATATTGCAACTACTGTCTTTTGGGCAATATACTGTCATTTTAAGTTGTTTTCTTGAATTCCAACTTGTAGTTCTAAAAAACATGATATGTTTGAGTATATGAGAACTGCATGTTGTCTTTGGAGACTTATTATGCCCTTAGGATTATTGTTTCATGTATTCCTTTCTAGTTTTTGGAAAAGGAGTAAGGTGCAGGCCACATGATAACCTTGATTGGTCATAGGCTTGGTATTTAGCTTGTGCCTAGATGCCTTGTTTGGTTATTGTCATATGTTGTGTGCTCACGTTGGCCGTTTGAGTGACATACTATATGACCCTAGTGTTCATTTGATAAGAATAAAAATGTGGCATCACATATCAAGCCAAATATACTAAGGTAATTAATGATATCATGTTTTTGGTGAATAATACAACACTCGTCCCTTTATATCATATGTTAGTGGTGGACCTTGTCTACATACATTGATCCAAATAATGAATATTAAAGTGCTCTAATTAAATTGTTGAAGCACTAGTGAAGTACTATGAATGGGATTTATGTTGTACTAGACTCCGTGTTGTGTTGGGTGTTTGATCTCGTTGAGAGACATTCTACTAATTACAATATATTTCTGACACCCTGCTGAAACCTGCAGGTTTTAGTTGTTCTTTTAACACTGAGTCGGCAGGTAGAAAAATCTAACAGCTTAAGAATGCAGTGTGAGACATTCCATTGTGGGGGCTGTAAAAACACCCGAGAGCCTATAAGGTATGTTGTCAGGTGATAATCTTTTCTAACTAATGTGTTTCTACCGCTGTTTGCTAGTTATAGCTAGCTCATGGAAATTCGTTATGGTGGAAATATTGTTCGTCGATTGTCCAAAGTCAATGTAAATAGCTTAATGATGCTAAGCACTTGGGCTTGAAAACCTTACAGAGGCTTGGATTGCCTTAAGTTGAGTTGTAAAAAGCATCTTGTGAATTATGGTATTGTGAACCTCTTTCTCTTGATATCACCAAAATTTAGTACAATATTGGTAAGACATGAACTACCCTTAATAGTAATATCGCATGTACGCTAAGTACGATGAAAATGGGTATATGGTCCTTTGTGAACTAAACTAGTGATAATGCTTCACAATTGTGATCAGATATGAAAGTGACAATTTGCGGTATGTAGTTTTTCTTGCCAACTGTATATATGATATACGTACTATATGAGTACTTGGGGTGGAGATGTAATTTTACTGATATAATGTGTGCTCCACTAATGTGTTATACTGACTTTTATTGAAGTTGGCAGGCGATGGAGCTAGTTGTTTAACAGCTCATTGCAGGTACCTCAATGTGGGGGCAAGAGCAACTCGTGATTAATGTTGGCAGTAGTCAACCCTGAAGTACCACTCTGTTGTAATACAGTGTTGAAGTGCCTTTGTGGGGGCTTCTAGCTCCATTAGTGTCACTTCACTGTGACAGTCAAGCTACAACTGTTGTGGCAGAGAACAAGGTTCATAATGGCAAGAGGAGACACATTCGTCTCAGGCATAAGATCGTGAGAGATCTAATAGAAAGTAGAGTGATATCACTAGACTATGTAAAGTCTGAAAAGAATCTTGCGGATCCGTTGACAAAAGGCTTTTTGTCGCAAAATGATTGTAAAAACATCGAGGGGGAAGGGACTGAAGTCTGTACACGAATAAACTATGATGTATCCAACCTGGGCTTATCAGGTTCAATGTGAAAAGTCATAGTTTCATTCAAGATATGCACTGTGTTTTATGTTGTCCCTCCCTATGGTGTGACAGTGCGGAGACGGGTCCAATGCCGTATGTTAGCGGTGTAAGCACGACTTGCACATGACGGACACTATCTGGAGATGGGTCCAATGCTGTATGTTGGTGTAAGCACGACTTGCACATGACGGACATTGTCTGTATGTTACCAGGGGTAAGGTTGAGCTTTAGCTCTTAATGGACCCATATCCATATGTTTGGTGGTGTGCGGTAACACACACTTGATGGGATCCACTTATATAGGTGTGGGAGTCTGGCCGCTCCCTAAGAAGGATTAAGACTTGCCTTCTAGAGCGCCTATGAACATCCAAGACGAGCGCATGGCCGATTAAACGCGCCAAACCGCAGGAGTTGCCGAGATTTGGAGTTCGGTACGTGTCCAAGTGGAAGACTATACAACCCCTTGTGAAGTTCAAGACGAAAGTCACCTTGCAAGATGTTGGTCCTAAACTTGGGTTACACTAGGTGACGATTCAAGTCGCAAGACATCGGCACTGAAAAACTGAACTCCCTTTGCCCAATCTATTCCTTTCTTTTTCTTTCGCTTGTATCCTTTGTGGGGGATTGTTAGAAAAATGATACATGCTAGTCTTAAGTATAATGGGAAAAATAATTTTTCAAAACCTGTTACTAGCTGTTTACCCATAACGATTTAACGTCATTAAAATATGACTGTTGGAGATTCATAAGTAATTAACAATATAGCCGTTGTAATTTATTATGTCCGTTATTGTACTGTTGTAATTCATTACACGAATTTATTACAGCCGGTTTCTAATGTTTATTACCATTTCTTCAACATTTATATATAGGAGGGACATTGTTTGCATTAAAAAATCAATTTAAAAAAAAAGGAAAAAGGAAAAAAGCAAAGCAGGGGTGGAGTGGTTGGTTGGCTCGATTGTATCGCCACTCACTCCATATAATAAGACAGAGAGAGAGAGAGAGTAGGAGTAGGGTAAACGAGAACACCCACCAACACTACTCGCCGCCGCAACGACTGCTATTGCATAGCTATATGGATTCAGATTTTGGCATCCCCTGTGAGCTTTCCGATCTCCAAAACCAACACTCTCTCTCTCTTGCTGTTTACCCTTGCTTGTTTCCTTTTCTCCCCTTTCAATTTCTGGGCAAAATTCGAGGCATTTCTAACCAGCAATTAACGAGCGCACGTTAAAAGTTGGACTGTGTTAATCCTGGAGGACGGCCGCCGACACTACTGTATGCACCGAAGCAGCGGCGAAATCGTCTTTTAGGACAGTGGTATTTTCTACGGCACAGTATCTTCGGTATTTTCTAATCCAATTTTCCCTCTTCCGGTATTATTTGAGTGACGTGTTCAATATTCGACTGCGTTTATTTTGACACAACATTACTGCTATATTTCACTACATTACACTGGTATTTAACGTTTAATTTTCGAGTAATTTTCACAGTTTTATTTACAATAATCTTTCCAATTATTTTCTGCAATATTTACTGTGTTATATCAAATCTTAACAATGCGTTTTGATTGTTTTTGCGGTGAAAATTTCCTGCATTTCTAGTTTAAGTTTATTATAATTTTCGCTTGCAATATGTTGCAATTTTCAGTTAATATCAGCGGCATTTTTAGGGTTATTTATACCATATTTTACCGGTTATTTTTTGGTAGTTACAATTGTAATTTTACGCTGTATTTTACACGTCGTTATACGCAGTATTTTTGTTGTACACGTTATACATTATCTACGGGCCTAGCTTAGGAAAGAACTTGAGGAATTGATTGAGTTGGGGTGCATCAATCATTCAAAGGCTCCTTTTGGAGCCCAGTCTTACTCTAGAGAAAACAGGACTATAACTCGAGATTGTGCATTGATTATCTAGCTCTCAACAAGGTGATCATCAGAAACCATTATCCCGTTCCCACCAATGGCAGATTTATTTAACCAGTTGGGTGATGCTAAATTCTTTACTAAAGTCAACCTCCAATAGGGTTACCATCAAGTCCACATCACAGAAACGGATGAGCTAATGACCACTAGTGTTACTAGATATGAAGCATTTGAATGGGCTTTCATGCCTTCCAAACTCACTAATCCCCTTGCCACCTTTTGTACCCTAAGGAACCATGATTCCAAGACTACCTTGATAAGTATGTCGTGGTTTACCCAGATTATATCGTGGTCTATAATGCTACTCTCAAAGAGCACCTCCAACACCTGGAATTGGTGTCTTTGAAATTAAGAGAACATCATTTATTTGTCAAGTAGGAGAAGTGCTCTTCTGTTTAGGAATAGACCAGTTTCTTAAGGTATACAATGGGAGGATGATGTGATTTTAAAGTGTGTTTTCAAACCTTCTACTCGCAAGCGTATGAGATTGTCGTAGCTAAATCAGGTATACGGGTCGTATCCGTAGGGAATCGAAGTTAAGTCAGATTTTGTTATTAACGAGCGGTTGAAATCAAGTTTTGAGTTGGTTCAAATGAATTGTTAACTAAAATAGCAAAACTGATGATAAACTAAAAGTGTCAATTCAATTGAGGTTAGTTCAGGGAATGGATTCAAGATAGTATTACTCGTATCCCATCATTACATTCTATTATTAGGAGGCTTAGGCTATAAGCACTAAGCCTGGGTTAGTATTTAAATTAGGGCTTAGGGTAATGAACTAGTCTAAAGGCATAACCTATCATATCACCCGACGTGTAGCATAAGTTATCTCATTAGCACTACTTAATTCCCTTGTCACTCCTAACCAAATATTAATTTGTATAAAGATTGTGTTTAGGGTTGGGTACAACCTCAACCCTAACCATGCGTAAAAACCAGTTATGTTATGGTCTAGGCTACAAGCTCACACAAAGAAAACCAAACAAAGATCATAAATTCCCCACAAGGGTACGTATACAACATAACAAAACCATTGTTTACAATAAAATATAAATCTAGGATACGGACGGCTACCTGTCTTTCGTCCCTAAACTAAAAATCTACTCCTCTATAGCAGTTCTAAACATCATGAAATCCAAGAAAGAAAACAATAATGAACAAACTAAGGATTTGAAGACTCCCCTTATTTATTTTGACATTGATCCTTGCTTTGATTCCCCCCAGTACTCCAACCACCTACGCTTCGGTGTTTGAGAACGCTTTGGAACTCGTAGCGGCTTCGGGAAGGAAAGGAGAAGGAGAGGCGTGGCAAAAGAAGTGAAATTAGGTCTCCCCCTCTTAATTTATAAGTGGGCCGTCCTTAGTGTACCTCCCGTGCCATCCCCGATCGATCAGAAAAATTGGCCGATCGATCGGCCACAGTTTTCACATCTTGCACAGTTAAATTAAAATGGGTGTAACTTTTTATTTGTAAAGTGTTATGGGGCAAATTATATACAAAATCGAAGCTCACGAAGAGATCTACGGGACCCAAGTTGTTTCATAAGTAGATTAGCAAATCATTGGGTCATACATACCCTTCTTTTAACCTTTGACTTGTTTTAAGCTTGACCGATTGCCAAAATGCATGGTCAATCGGTCCACGTGTCTAAGGAAAGACTCTTTCGGACCGAATCTTGACCTAATGGGTACTTATTTTGCACACGTGGTCGGGTTTCTCACAGTAGTCTTTAATTATGCTTCGATTATGCTTGATTCTGTCACTTTTCAACCTTTGTTTGCTCCATTGTACTCCGAGTCTAAATGTACCTAAATAACAACCAAACACACATATAGAGGTTGAATATATGGTAGGAATGGGAAATAAAATATATAAAAATCAAGCGCATCAACATCCCCAAACCCACACCTTGCTTGTCCTCAAGCAAGATTAAATTTAAACTAGCTACTGGCAGAAAAGTCGAGTCAGGCATTTAACCGCAAAGGTCACTTGTGAAAATTATTGTTCCATCATATTTGAGAGTGTACCTGAGAGTAGCAAATCCTTATATGATGTCATTATTGCACTAGTTCTAACTTAAGTCTTCATCATTAAGGTTTTTTTACTTGTGAGTGATCTTAGAACTTCTCTCTCCTTCGTCTTACTTAAAAACCCTCCTACTTTAAGAAGACATAAAGGTACTAAGTAAAGAAACAAGTTATCCTAACCTTTCACCGCTAATCGATAGTGAAATCAAAAGGCTTCTCTTTTCTCTCTTGTTTTTTTTTTTTTAACTCAGTTAGGCGTGTCTCCCTCAGATCCATGTAGCGAGTTTTCAGCAGGGAGCTCCCGATCCAGTTGGCTCAAGGTACCAGGTTTTAAGAGACCCCTACGGACCTAATGGCTCGAGTCTTAAGGATCCACAACCTAATCTGTTAGCACACACCTTTTTTTTTAGGTACTAGTGCTTATTTTAGTAACTATAAAGTTGATTCTTTTAAGCTTTCCCTATGACCCATGTAGCGAGCTTTCAATCGGAAGCTCCTGACCCAGTTGGCTCAAGGTACCAAGTTTTAAGATACCCCTACGGGCTTACATGCTCGAGACACAGGGGCTACAAGAACCAACCAGTCACTTTTTTTTTAAGGGGTTACTCAAAATAAAGAAATGTACAATTAATTTCAACATTGTTAGAACTGGAATAGTGGATCCTATTCCTATAGATATTACCATTATTTCAACCCAAACAATAGGATATGTCACAAGATTAAGGGTGAAAAGTAATAATCTCACTAACTAGTTAAACGACAACAATAGGGATTCAAAAGTCTAAGCCAGCAATAATCTCATCTCATAAACATTCTAATCATCAAAGTATATCTCAGAACTGGTCTACAGTAAGGGTCATAAACAACCTTATACTCAATTATGCCTTCAAAAGTGTAGCTAATTTATGCCAACTTAAGTTTTAAGGACAAATAAAGTTGACTCTCATCTGCCATCCCCAAACCCAAACCTTGCATTATCCTCAATGCAAATCAATGAAAGTAAATACAAGTAAGGAAAGGAAAGAGACAACCTGAGGTATGGCATATTCAGCTATACGTGGCAAGCAAATCCAAAAAAGGAAGACAGAAATAGCAAGCTGCAATCGAGGATATAGAAAATAGAATACTAAACGAACTTGTTAGTAGTGCTAGAAATAGGGATATACAAGTGTTCAGTAAAAGAGAAACAAAGTTAGCATGGTAGGGATAATAAAATGACCTACAATTGAGAGAGTTCATGTTGAAAAATAAATTAAACAAAATTAAAAGCAGGTTGGGTTGCCTCCCAAGAGCGCTAAGTTTAACGTCTTCAGTCGGACGCAGTTTAGAGCATAATGTCAACCAAAATCCAAGGCAGTGTCTACCACAGAATTCAGGTCGACCCACTAGGGACGATCCCCAAACCCAACCGCGTTTCTAGACCCGTGACTAGCAAGGAGGAAAACATTACCAGCATCGAGGTCGCGAATCTCTAGCCTACCGGGTATAAGTGATGAAGTACAGCTATCGACACAGACAAGGACACTATTACAATAGTCACTTTTAATAGAATCGGGCTTACGCGGCTCTACCAAAGGGTCAATATCATCAACCCTGTAGCATTCCAACTCGTCTTCAGTCTCAGGGTGTCGAACAAAGTTCGAGACCTTCAATTTGCCTTTGATGTTTCCAAAAGAAAGCTCCAACACTCCCATCCTAAGAGTATATCACAGCGTCAGCCATTGCTAGAAACGGTTGACCTAGAATAATGCGAGCATTGTACTTTTGCCTAGGAGTAGGGTCTATATCTAAGACGAGAAAATCGACAGGGAAGACAAACTTGTCAACCTTGACAAGTACATCTTCCACTACCACAAGAGGTACTCGCTCTGTCCTATCAGCCAACTGAAGTGTAACATGCGTTGGCTTAAGGTCTCCTATACCCAATTCTCAAAAAACTGAGTAAGGGATGAGGTTTACACTCGCTCCTAGATCTAGTAACACTCTGCTAGTGTAATGCTCTCCTAAGCCGCATTGGACTGTAAAAGCCCCGGGGCCTCGAAACTTGAGTGGGGTGCTTGACACTACAATACTGCTCACCTTCTCGGTGAGCCGGACCTTCTTTTGGATATGCGCTTGTGCGTGCTTCTTTTTGGTGCAAAGGTCCTTGAGGAACTTGGCATACATAGGAATGTGTTTAATGGCTTCAATCAACGGCAAGTTGATCTTCACGTCCTTAAATACATCTATGAGCTGAGCCCTCTTTGGGTCGTCCTTCTTCTTCGGTCCTATAAGGGTCGAGGGAAAAGGGACAACGAGTTCAAAAATCCTTTCTCGTGATCCCTCCCTATCAGCAGTGGAGGGGAGGCGGGGGGGTCACATCCTTCTCAGTTTCAACCTTAACTTCCCTAAGGTTCTCCTCTCGTGAAACCGACACAATCTGAGCTTGCTCATGAATGAGCAAGCTAGGGTTAGAACCAGTTGATCCTATGGGGTTTGTGAGTGGCTGGGAGGGTAACCTCCCTTCCTCTATCCTATTCAGTGCGTGGGTCAACTGTCGTATCTAGGTCTCTAATTTGGCGATAGATTGCGAGTGAGATCAAACCAGTTGTGTGGTGTCCTCCATAAAGTGGAGCATACGCTCCTCGAACTGTGACATAAATCTTGGAGGTGGAGGAGGAGGGTCATTATGAGAAACATTGGAGTGAGCTCGAACATCATACATATGCCCTCCCTAAAAAACGGAGGGTGCACGTTACTTACAAAGCCGGGATCTTGTTGTTTCGTGGGTTGATATTGATTGGCGTCCTGCTTCCATGAGAAGTTCGGATGATTGCGCCACCCGGAATTGTAGATGTTTGAGAATGGGTCGCTATTTCTCGAATATCTTTGAGCTGCATGAACCTGTTCCTGCACGTATTTGGGGAATTGTGATGCATATAAACAATTAAGCACAAAACGGTCCTCGCCCAAACAAATGTCACGCGGAGTAATACCACTTGATGACTCAACTGCATTGACCATGCGCACATTAGTAGAATTCACATGCAAGTTCATAATCTGATCCATCTTCCTACTAAGGGCGTCTAGTCTATGGTTGATGTTATCGTTGGGTGCTACTTCGAAGACACCGTGTATACCCCCTCTAACCAACCTCATAGAAGAGGCTTGGTCGAGAGAGTGTTCATTGAGGTGCTCAAATAGTGTCCATGCCTCGTCCTCATCTTGTTGGTTAAATGCTCCCCCGCATGAAGCATTAACTATTTGTTTGTTGGAACCGTGAGACCATCGTAGAAATTCTGCACAAGAGCCCACTTGGGTGACCCGTGGTGGGGACAGCTTCTAAGGAGCTCCTTAAATCTGTCCCAACTCTCATGGAATTGTTCCTGATCCTTTTGTTCAAAACTATTGATTGCACGTCTAACAGCCATAGTTCCGTTTTTAGGATAAAACTTGATCAGGAACTTTTGTTGGAGGTCAGCCCAAGTGGTGATTTCACCTCTCGGAAGAGACTGAAACCACCTTTTGGCTACATCCTTTAACGAGAATGGAAAAAGAAGTAGCCGAACAGCATCAGTTGAGGTGCCTTGATGATGACAAGTTTCACAAATTTCTGTAAACGCATCAAGGTGCTCGTATGAGCTCTCAATCAGCTTCCCATATAAAATGGGAAGCATGTTGATGATCTCAGGCTTAAGCTCGAAGTTAACATTATCCACGGCGAGTAACGTAACCCCAACGGGTGCGACATAAGTTTGGGGAATAAAGTGGTCCATAATCGTATGTGGTGTAAAATCAGCCATAATAAAAAAATAAAAAATAATTAAAATAAAGAAAAAATAATAAAACAGAAAAAGAAATAGTTTTTTTTTCCCTTATTTTTTTAAACAAAGAAAATAGAAATAAAAATAGAAAATAACTTGTTAATTTTTAAATCAACTTAGCCTACCAATTCCCCGGCAATGGCGCAAAAAACTTGATGTGATTTTAAAGTGTGTTTTAAAGCCGTCTACTTGCAAGCGTATGAGATCGTCGTAACTAAATCGGGTATACGGATCGTATACATAGGGAATTGGAGTTAAGTCGGATTTTGTTATTAACGAGTGGCTGAAATCGAGTTTTGAGTTGGTTTAAATGAATTGTTAACTAAAATAGCAAAACTGACGATAAACTAAAAGTGTCAATTCAATTGAGATTAGTTCAGGGAATGGATTCAAGGTAGTATTACTCGTATCCCATCATTATATTCTACTGTGACAATGGTTTAGGAGGCTTAGGCTACAAGTACTAAGCCTAGGTTAGTATTTAAATTAGGGCTTAGGGTAATGAACTAGTCTAAAGGCATAACCTATCATATCATCCCACGTGTAACATAAGTATATTAGCACTACTTAATTCTTTTGTCACTCCTAACCAAATATTAATTTGTATAAAGATTGTGTTTAGGGTTGGGTACAATCTCAACCCTAATCATGCGTGAAAACCAGTTGTGTTATGGTCTAAGCTATAAGCTCGTAGACTAACGCTAATAATTTGGAAATCTTAACATGGCTATAAGCTCACATAAAGAAAACCAAACAACGATCATAAATTCCCCACAGGGGTGCGTATATAACCTATCAAAACCATTGTTTACAATAAAAATATGAATCTGGGATACGGATGGCTACCCATCCTTTATCCCTAAACTAAAAGTCTACTCCTCTATTGGAGTTCTAAACATCATGAAATCTAAAAAAGAAAACAATAATGAACAAGCTAAGGATTTGAAGACTCCTCCAATTGATGTTGATGTTGATCCTTACTTTAATTCCCCCAGTACTCCGACCACCTGCACTTCGGCGTTTAAGAACCCTTTGGAACTCATAGCAGCTTCAGGAAGGAAAAGAGAAGGAGAGACGTGGAAAAAGACATGAAATTAGGTCTCCCCCTCTTAATTTATAAGTGGGGGGTCCTTAGGGTACCTCCCATGTCCTCCCCGATCGATCGGGAAAATCGGCCGATCGATCTGCCACAGTTTTCACCGCTTGCGCAATTGACTTAAAACAGGCGTAACCTTTTATCCATAAAGAGTTATGGGCCAAATTATATACCAAATCCAAGCTCTTGAAGAGATATATGTGACCCAAGTGGTTTTCATAAGTAGATTAGCAAATTATTGGGTCATATTCTTTTAACCTTTTACTCGTTTTAAGCTTGACCGATTGCCAAAATGCATGGTCAATCGATCGATGTGCCCAAGGAAAGACTCTTTTTGACCGAATCTTAATCCAACAGGTACTTATTTTGCACACGTGGTCGGGTTTCTCACAGTAGTCGTCAATTATGCTTTGATTATGCTTGATTGTGTCACTTTTCAACCTTTGTTTGCTCCGTTGTACTCCGAGTCTAAATGTATCTAAATAACAACCAAACACACATGTAGAGGTTGAATATATGGTACGAATGGAAAATAAAATATGTAAAAATCAAGCGCATCAGAGGAGAACTAATCAAGATGGACTCGAAGAAAGTGCAAGCCATTAATTAGTGGCTGGAAGAGAAGAATGTGAGTGAGTTTCATTTGTTCCTTAGCCTTGCCATTTACCGAAGATAGACAACTCCACTCATGGGTTTATTGAAGAAGAATAAAAAGTGGGACTTGTCAAAAATATTCAAGCGAGCTTTTCAGGACTTTAAAGAAGCAATAGTGGAGGAGTGCATCCTGACTCTAACAAATATCACCAAACCCTTTGAAATTTATATGGATGCCTCTAACTTTGCTCTATTGCTATAAGAGAAGAGTCCCATGGCTTATGAAAGCCGGAAGTTGAAGGATTCAAAACAACGTTGTGCGGCCCAAGAGAAGGAGCTATTCAATGTGGTGCATTATTTGCAAGTATGGAGATATTACTAATTGGGATAGAAATTCATGGTGAGGACAGACAACAAAGCTACCAATCACGTTCTTGCCCAATTGAAGTTGCTGGTTGGGCAAGCTAGTTGGTAAGAGTTCCTAGCAGAATTTGATAAGGAATTATACTACAAGGCAGGCACAGCAATCAAATGGTCGATGCTCAAAGCCATATACCTCATCTAGTGGCACTCCGCTTGTTACTGCGCCTCTCCTTCAATGGTATATTTAAATCCATCTGGGAGCATATCACGCAACATTTTACTGCTGATCCTCTTTAATCCTGGAGGAGAGGACTCCAAAACAAAATGATTAGCAAATTTTATAACACCCTTTGAGCAGGACACTCGGGTTTGTAGAGGACCTTAAGTTTGTTGATGTAGGGGGTATTACTTGCCCAAGATGAAGAAGGACGTGATGAGCTATATGCAACCCTACATCATCTGCTAGCAAGACAAGATTGAGAGGCAAAAGCCGGTTGGGTCGTTAGAACTTTGTTTCGACTCGACCACGGGAGAGTGTTTCTTATGGTTTCATCACTAAGTTATCAAAGGCGGGGGAATTTTTTGTACTCTTGGTCATCATTAATCAATTCTCCAAACATGCAATGTTTGTCTCTACCTCAATTTCTTATCCTGTCAAAGAGATATCATTGATCTTTCGTCGCATTGTGACGTATTGGGATGTACCTCGCAATATTGTGAGTGACAATGACACTCGATTTACAGGAACCTTTTAGTCCGAAATTTTGTGGTTGTTGGGGTCCGAATTGAAAATCTTCTCAAGTTTCCATCCACAAACTGATAGGCAGAAAGAAAAGGTAAATGGGGTGCTGAAAGAGTATGTGCGACACTTTGTGCATGTCAACCATTCCAATTGGGTTAAACTGTTTCATGTTGTCCAATTCTGCTTCAATGCTCAAGGAAGCCCCACTTCCAATAAGAGCCCCATTGAGATTGCAACCAGTCAATAATCCTTCCTCCCATACACAATCACAAAGTAGTACAAGGGGGGAGAATCCTCAGGCCTACCACTTTATATGAGAATAGAAGAATAGTAATGAAGTTGTTAACTCTACTTTGGGAAAGCCTCCAAAAGAATGAAGAAGTTGGTCTAGGCAAACAGCCAATGGAGTATACAGTAGAAGACTTAATGTGGGTGAAGATCATCCCTGAATAGTGGAGATTCCTCAGAGGTAGGGACAAGCATCTTGCTTGGAAGTATGAAAGCCCAGTTTGAGTTATTCCGTAGGTTGGTAGGGCATCATATAAAGCGATGCGTCCAAGCTAGATAAAAATTCACCTATCTTCCCTGTGAGTTGCTTAAATCCATTCCATCTTGATGAAGAAGATTCCTCTCGCAACCTATCAACATGTACAACCATTTTGATGATCCCTTCTCCAACACTTGCCATTGAAAAAGTTATTACGGAGTGCCAAGTGACCACTTCAACTATGAAGAAGAAGACTGAGTATTTGAGAAGATGGAAGGGTACACTAATTGAGAAGAAATGTTGGGTAGATAAAGAGGGACACCCTAGCAAGATGAAGAAGGAGATGAAGACAAAGTTGACAAGGGTGTCAACAGCTCAAGTGGGGGGAGGATGTCATGATTTGACAAGGGTTATGACCTAGTGACCGAGTGCAAGCTAGTGCCTGAGTCATCGAGCGTTGTCCCATTACTCGCATGCCTCCCCTGTGCTAGTGCCCGCCCACCATGTCCCCAACCTATTTACAACAACAACAATAAACCCAGTGCCTGCAAGGGCTCCCGCAAAAGCAAGGTCAGGGGGGGGGGGGGTAGATGTACACAGCCTTCCCCCTTCAGGGGGTTACCCTGAAGAGAGGCCGTTTCCGAGGACCCCCAACCTGAGAGGTTGGTTGGCAGCATAGAGCATGTGACCTAGCAGCAGGAGAGCAACAAAGCATGAGTAGGGCAAAACACACGGCGAGCAAAAAAACGGACACAAAGCAAGCCACATCAAGCAGAAATCAAAGGATAGGTAGGCAGCTAGGTAAGCAAGTAGTAGCTTTTGAGAGCAAGTACAAAACCTAAGTGCACTAAGAGGATAACACGGCCTAGCACTAGTAAGCTAGACTACCCTACTCCAACTAGAGCATCTATAACCCCTATACTAGCCCTCCATTGGGTCCTATCTAAGGCCATCTCCTCCCCGAGGTTTAGGTGGATGAGGTCTTGTCGGATCGTCTCCATCCATCTCTTCTTTGGCCTACCTCTTCCTCTCCTGCCTAGTGTAGTAAGGGGTTGTTCGCACCTCCTTACCGGAGCATTGTCCGGTCTCCTCCTAACATGTCCGAACCACCTCAAACTTTGCTCTCTCAATTTATCTTCAATGGGGGCTATGCCCAATTTACCTCTTATGACGTCGTTTCTAATCCTATCCTTCCTTGTATGTCCGCACATCCACCTCAGCATTCGCATCTCCGCCACCATCATCTTCTGTGTGTGTTGTTGTTTCATTGCCCTACACTCCGCCCCATACGTCATGGTTGACCTCACAACCGTCTTATAGTATCTACGCTTTAGCTTCAAGGGGAACTTTCTATCACAAAGTACCGCGGAGGCCATCCTCTACTTATGCCATCCCGCTTTAATTCGGTTGTTGACATCCTCGTCAACTTCACCGTTGTGCTGTATCATGGACCCCAAGTACCTAAAGCTCTCCTTCTTCGCTATGGCCTCAGATCCAATCTTGATATCTTCCCGGCTAGGCATGGTGGAGGGATCGAACTTGAGTTCCATGTACTCGGTCTATGGCCTTAGGTCCCCAACCTATTTGATTTTTGTAATTTTATTTCTACCCGATGGGACCTCATACACGTCATCCTCATGGCATTCAAGATAGCCTATTGTATATATTAGCTTAGGGAATTCTAAGATTTAGTTAGCTTTAGCCGTCCTCTGAAAGGGGTGGATGATTGTAGGAGCAGAGGCATGTTTCCTTCTAGCAAGACTATGAATGCCCGCTTGATAGATATATGGGGGAGCGTTAACTCAACTTGTCAACCCCATACCCATTCCATGCTATATTCCTTAATGTAAATTGTTTACATTTCAAGTCTTATGTTCAACATGTGAGTGATTTCCTTGTACTTGAGTAGGAACTGCATATCACCACCTTCACACACGCCGACGGCTCGTGGCCCAAAGGGTCCGAGTCTCAATGTGTGCTCTAAGTGATCTATAGGGCAGGCTAACATGCTACCTGAGCAGGAAGCACAACGGCATGATTCCTAAACTCCAAGACCGTGACACCAAGCTGAAGGCCAAACTTGCTGCGCTTGGCAAGTGGAGAAGCAAAACAATGACACCTAATTACTCACGTATGAGAATATAAGGGGCCTTTGTTGAAATGGGTGCTCAAAAGATGTTTGGTGACTTAAAACGGGCCAAGAGAGCTCTTTTACAATGTAAACGGGGTCAACACAGTTACCCCGAAAAGCTAAAGGGGAGTTAGTTTGAAAACACAAGGCCCGAACAACATTAAGGAGATGTTGGTGTACATTAAAAAGATGTTGGTGTTTCCATTTTACGGAATTCTATTATGGGGTGGCATTGCAACTAAGAGCTTTAGAGGAAAAAAAACACCCGAAATCAGTCAACCTTGCTATCGCTACATAGGCATTTGATGGGAATCCCAAATTGTGTTTGAACAAGGATAGAAAAGGCTGAGAATATATCAAGGAGGTCACTTTATGTTTTACCAAATAAAACCAAGTTGCACGCAAGTGATCATCAATGATGACAAGAAAAAACAACTCATAATGTCATGGTTCAACATGAAAAAGCCCGAAATATCACGATGTATAGATTGAAAATATAACGAAATGTGATTATTAGAGGGAAGGGGGAGCCTTTTCCATTGAGCTAATGGGCACATATTGCATGGAGTAGCATCAACTATAGCATAGACATCAGAAGTTCTTTTTACATAATGACTATAGTACACTATTATATGTGCAGCCTAAACGATATGCCATAATTTATTTATGTCAAAAGCAAAAGGAGAATTAAAAGTCATCAAGTTCTATGGTGTAGGTTTCTGCACAAATAGAACGTAAGTAGTCATGTGAAACCTTATGTTTGTGCGGCATACCTAACATTGTAGCCTACACTTGTATATATAGAAGAGGAATTGTAGAGTAGGATAAATACTAACAATATCTAAATAATAAACAAAATATAAGATAAATAACCTAATCTAGATATGAATATAATATATCCTAATACGCCCCTTCAACCTGAACAGGGGGACCAATATACAGACTGGACCTGTGAGTGCGGAAGTGACCAGTTGAGAGACCCTTCGTGAATATATCAGCAATCTGCATGGTGGTAGGTGTATGGCAAACCTAGAGATCTTCGTTAAGAACCTTCTCATGAACATAATGGTAGTCAACATCCACATGTTTGGTCCGATCATCAAAGATGAGGTTAGCTACAAGGTAAGTAGCTGAAACATTGTCACAGAAAAGAACAATTAGACTAGATAAACGAAGTCCAAGATCATGCATGATATAGTGAAACCAATCACTCTCAGCAATAGCATTAGCCACGACTTTGTATCCTCACTCAGTGGTAGATTTAGCAGTAGTAGGTTATTTCTTGGCATGCCAGGAGATGAGGTTAGGCCCTAGAAAGAGAGCATAACCAGTGGTAGAGCGTCTGGCGTCAGGACAACCACCCCAATTAGAGTCAGCATATGTTGTGATTGTGGTGAATGAGCCTGGTTGGACAGTAAGACCATGATCAGGCGTGAGCTTAAGGTAGAGTAGAATCCGCTTGACCATTTACCAATGAGAAGGCCTGGGAGCATGCATAAACTGGGAAGTATGGTTAACTGCATAACAAATATTAGGCCTGGTTAGGGTAAGATACTAAAGAGCACCTACAGCACTACGATAATTAGTAGGATCAACAAGTAATTCTTCCTAATTTTATGAGAGTTGGACTCGAGTTGGTCAAGGAGTCTAGAAAGGGTTGAAGTAGGGGTGTAAACGAACCGAACGTTCGATGAACTAATCGTGTTCAAAATCGATTAGGGCTCGTTCATGTTTATTATGAGGGCTCGATAGCTTATCGAGCCGAGTTTGAACAAGGGGATGCTCGGCTCGCCAATGTTCACGAACAGTTTGATAAGGGCTCGATAAGAGCTCGTTAAGGGGCTCGATATGAGCTCATTAATGGCTCGATATGAGCTCATTAATGGCTCGTTATGAGCTCAATAACAGTTGATATTGGTTCAAAAATGGCCTGATAATAACTTAAAAAGTTCGGCTCATTATGAGCTTGACTTGATTGCGAGCTTGGCTCGGTTTTAAACTCGATTGAGCTCGATAATGAGCTCGACTTGGCTCGATATGCCTAATGAGCTGAGCCGAGCTAGTCGAGTGTCAAGCACACTATGTTCTTATCGAACTGAGTTCGAACAAGGGTTAGAAATGCTCGATAAGAGCTCAGCTAGAACACGAGCTCGATAAGCCTTATTGAACTTGAGTTCGAACAAGGGGGTGCTCGGCTCGGCTCGGCTCGCTTACACCCCTAGGTTGGAGTCAAGCATATCATATTTGAGTAAAAGATTAATGGTGTATTTATGTTGAGATAAAAAGAGGCCCTTTTCATTGCGTTTAGCCTCAATGCCAAGAAAATAATGAAGAGGACCTAGGTCCTTCAGTGCAAATTGTTGAGAGAGTGTGCTGGTAAAAGAGGTAAATAACGAATCATTGGACCCAGTTAGAATAATATCATCAACATAGAGCAGAAGGCAAAGAAGATCAGTAGAGGAGCAAAAAATGAAAAGAAATGGGTCGGCCCGACTACAATGTCGGCCCGACTACAATGAAACCCTTGATAATGGAGGAACATGCTAAAGTGATTAAACTAAGCCTGAGGAGCTTGTTTAAGCCCATATAATGCCTTCTAGAGGCAACAAACATGATTAGGGAACCTACGATGTATAAAGCCTTGAGGTTTTTTCATGTAAATTTCCTCAGTAAGATATCCATGTAAAAATGCATTTTTGACATCTAGTTGCCTAATGGGCCACTTGTAGGTCATATCTAAGGAGAGGATAATCCTAATAGTTGTGGGGTTGACTACAGGGCTAAAAGTTTTAAAATAGTTTATCCCCTCACGCTGATGAAAACCCTGAGCTACGAGCCTAGCCTTAAACCGTTCAACCGACCCATCTGCCTTATACTTGACTTTGTGCTTCCATGTGTTACCAACTACATCTTAATTTGACTTGAGAGGAACAAGGTCCCACGTATGATTTTGTAAAAGGGCATTGAACTTCTCAGCCATGACCTCTTGCCATTAAGGGTTCTTAACCGCTTGAGAAAAATAAGTGGGCTCTTGTACCACTGTAATTGTGGAAAGAGACAAAATATGTTTAGATTTTCGAATACCATCTTTTAGACAGGTACGCATGGGATGCACATTAGTGGGTGGAGTAGGTGGTGTGTCAGTGATAGGGAGATTCGAGGCAATAGGTGAGGCATGAATGGTACTAGAGGAAACTGTATCGCCCCCAACTTTAATACCGAATAGGCTTAAGTTAAAAGGGTGCTACATGGCCGTACTATAATGAAATCCCTCATTATAGTACGAAGCCCAAAATCTTTCGATTAAAATTTCTCAAAATTCATACACCGTTCTTATAGTATATATACAACATAGTCCCCAGATACATCAAAGCAGTGCGGAAGCTTGAAATACAACATTCTAGACGGTCACTGATATGCTACAACAAAATTCAGATATTATTCAACTATAGGAAATAACTAATTCTGGAGTAAGCTGTTCGATCTTTTCTTCCTTCAGGAACTTGCCATGGGTTACTAATTTGGGAAATAGAGAAATAAATGAATTGGATGAGCAAACAACGCGCTCAGTAAGTATAGCACACTCCCTACCCGGATCAGGCATATTATTAAAAACGGATAAACACCCAATCAAAACCAGTAAAAACAATTATCTTTGACAAATCATGTTAAGATATCACAAACCATTGTTTCATAACTCAGTTCATTTCACAAGAGCTTTTTGGTAAACTTACAGACGCATCGAAAACTACGGCCGGTATTATTCCCACGGCAGGGTCGTAATTGATGTTCGTATTTCGTATTCGTACCGGTTCCAAGTCGACAGATCCAGTAGGATCAAAACGTAGTATTTGTTAGTTCAGAAGAACTAACAGAAAATTAGAGACTACGTGCCGGTATTATTCCCGCGACAGGGTCGTAATCGACTTTCGTATTTCATATTTTGCATTTCGTATTCCATAGTCGATAGACCTCAGAGGGTCAACGTAGTTATCTGTAAGCTCTATAAAACCCTTTTCAAATTCAAATCACAAGTTCACAATAATTTCCTTCGAAATTCACATATGCGTAAAAACTCCTTCAAAATTCACATATTCGTACAAATTCCTTCGAAATTTACGTATTCGTACAAATCCTTCAAAATTCACACGTTAAATCAACATATAAACCAATACAATTCAACTCATAAGAGTATAAATCACATAATCACATAAACACATATACCCAATCCTATTTTATCAAACCAATAAATCATTCAACATATAAATCTCACAAATCAAGTCATCTAAAGCAATTTTCATACTTTACAAACAAGTAGGAGAAGTGGTATACTTACATTTACTAGCTTTTAATCCAAAAATTCAGTTCCTATAGTTGATTAGCTTTGAAATTGATGAGATGGCGTTACCGGCAAGGTGGCCGGAGCTGTTCTGGCGAGGTGGCGGCACCGGAGGGACGGCCAGAGTTGTGCCAGCGAGGTGGCGGCACCGGAAAAACGACGGGAGTTGTACCGACGAGGTGACAACGGTGGGAGGAGAGGAGAGAGTTGTGGTGTGAGGTTGAGGGGTTAAGGGTTGGGGTGTTAGAGAGAGAAAACCGAGAGGAGAGAGAGAGAGAGTTGGGTGGTGGTGTGAGGTTGAGGGGTTGAGGATTAGAGGTATTTATAGGCCCCTAGAGGTCAGGTAATATGGGGGTGGGAGGCGGTACCATGGTGGTGGGAGGCGATAGAGGTACCGTGGTGGTCGTGCCGCGTGGGTTAGGCAGTACCGAGGTGAGAGGAGCCGTGTGGGTGCGAGGCGGCACCGAGGTCGTGCGCGGTATCGTGGTGGGTCAGGTGGCACCGGCAAGAGAGAGAGGTAGCGCGGAGAGAGAGAGTGAGACGCGAGGGAGAGAGAAAGACGGTGAGGGAGTGACGGAGACGGTAAGGAGGAGAGAGAGTGTGGGGTGGGGGAATTGTGTACGGGAGAGAGAAAGAGGAAAGTGTGTGGGGGTGGGGATTGTACTTTATTTATTTTTCTTTTTCTTTTTCTTTTTCTTTTCTTTTTCTTTTCCTTTTCCTTTTCCTTTTCTTTCATATATTTATCTGTTTATTTATTTTTATTTTATAACCTAATTGAAATAATATCGAGTTTTACCCTAATTTAAATACCCTAAATTTCACATATTGTACTATTGAGTCTTATTTAATTTAAATATCCTGAGTTTCACATATTGTAATGCCGAATCTAATTTAATTAAGTTGGGTATTACAGAAACACCTAGTGAAGGAGAAGGGGATGACACGAAACGAGAATGGAAAATGCGACGGGTGCAAGACTAGAGGCTAACTCATGATGATGATCAACCGGATAAGAATCGTCATGATGTCAGTGTGACCTTATGGCTATGACCTAAGCATCGCCAACTCATGGTGATGATCGACCGGATAAGAATCGTCATGATTTGAGTGTGACCTTATGGGTGTGACCTGAGCATCGCCTAATGACACAATTAAGGGTGGTGGAGGACGATTATCTATACGTGGTGAGGACGTATAGGTAATGGTGAAGAGAACCTCAAATATGGTGTGAGAAGAACTACGAGACCCTACAATACTTGACATAATAGCTGAGTAAGGAAATAATGTCTCTACAAAGTGAACATGGCGACTAACGTGAATATGACCAGTTGTAGGATTAAAACATCGGCAGCCTTTGTATCGTGCCGCATATCCTAAGAAAATGCAAGGTATGGCTCGAGGAGCCAATTTATGAGCGGAATAGGGTGTTATGTTAGGATAACATGCACATATAAAAAAGCGAAAAGAGGAAAAATCAGAAATAGTGTGAAACAATTTTTCAAAGGGAGAAGAATTATTTAAGATCGGAGTGGGTAATCGATCAATAATGAAGCAAACTGTACAAGCCGCATCAACCCAAAAATGATCAAGAAGTTTTACTTGAAAAAGAAGCGTTCATACCATTTCACTAATATGCCAATGTTTACGTTCTGCTACTCCATTTTGTTGTGGAGTATCAGGACAAGAAAGATGAAAGTGAATGAAGTGAGATCAACAAAAAGTAGCCATCTTCTTATTGTCAAATTCACGATCTCCATCACTCGGAAAGCATTTTATTCTACAATCAAATTGATTTTCTACTAATGTCTTGAAATCAGAAAACAAGTTATAAACTTCGTCTTTCCCACACATCGGGTATAACCATGTAAAACAAGAATAATCATCAATAAAACTGATATAATACTTATATTCAGAATTAGAGAAAGGGGGGGCTTGCCAAACATCAAAATGCAGTAATTGTAAAGGAAGAGTAGTAGTATGCACAACACGATCAAAAGGAAAATGATGAAATTTTCCTAAACAACACGGTTCACAATGTGCAATAGAAGATTTAGTAAATGAAATTAAACAATGCATGTGCAAAATATTCAAAACATTATTCCCTAACTATCCTAAACGCCCATGCCAAGTATCACTGGCTACGGAACGTGCGACTAGCCCAACGTTGTGCGGTGAAAGCCCATAATGTCTCATTACTATGCATCCGAAGTAGAGGCATCGCCATTGTCTTGTCCTTAACACCAAAAAAAAATTACAGTCAAACTCAGCAATATAGTTGTTATCACAACATAATTGTTTAATGCAAAGTAAATTTTGAGTGATTTTCGGTACAAGAAATACATGAGGCAAGTATAAGGGGCGAGTTTTAGTTGGTATTACAGAGGAACCAACATGTGTAACAGGTAATAAAGAACCATTACCAACAAGTATAGACTGGGAACTGAGGTAAGGACGCGGGCATGAAGTATACATGGGCTTGATGTCATATGATTAGATGCACCAAAATGAAGGTACCATGTATAGTCAAGTTCAATAGTAGACATTGCAGAGAGAGAAGCTGTAAGATCAGGCTGAGAATAGCGATGAGGACATTGAAGTGCAATATGTCCAAATTGTTGACAAATCTGATAGACTTCAAATCCTGGTCCAAGAATACTATCACCAAACTAACAAGAAGAGTTACTTGCAAATCTTAACGAATGAGGAGAGTGTGGAGGAGCAAGTCCAGGTGGAGGATATCCATGACCGACGATTGGGTGGTGATGACCAAACCCTGCCTGAGACGGGTAACCACGATCCCCAGTTCCACGACCAACAGATCCACTACGGCAATTGTTGTTGCAATTACCTCGACCACCACCAGATCCATCAGAATACTGACACGAAGTAGAAAGAGCATGAGAGAGCCTGGAGGGCGTGTGGTTATTGAACGGGGCATGAGCCGCTGCTTCATTAAGGAGAGACATCTTTAAGTCTTCAAAGGTAAGAGTAACAGGATAATTACGCATTAAGGTTCCGTATGCTATATTCCAAGGGAAGACCAAAGAGAGCATAATGAAGAAATTCCCTATTAGAGATAGGGGAGTCAATAGCAGCAATATTATCAGCAATGGATTTGAGCTCAGAGAGATAAGCTATCATGGTTTTATCGTCTTTGCGAAGATAGGCAAATTGGTTATAAGGTCAAATTCTTTGGCTAGGGAATGATCACGAAAGCATTTATTGAGGGCATCCCACATATCTTTGGATGTGGATTGTCGAATAGCATCATTAAGAATAGATCGAGCGAGGGTAACAGCAATACAGGAGCGAATACTTTAATTAGTACACTTCCAGATGTATAATCGGGATTAGGAAAAGAGAAGCCATCTGTATGAATGAAATAGGGAGACGAACAAGGTAAAGAGCTGTTAACAAATCCCATGAGTCGATGTGCTCGAAAAATCATGGAGATTTGTTCACCCTAGGCAGAGTAATCAGTGGGTTGTTCTAATTTAATTGTTACGAGATTAGTGATTGGAGAAATGGAAAAAAAAAAAGTATGAGAAGGAAGATAGGATGTCGGAGCAGAGGGAAAAATCAGTAAGTCGGGTCGGCGTGACCGGCGATGTCAAAGGCTGAGGAATAGAGCAGAGAGGTGTTAGTTGCGGGACCCGATCAACCGGACATAGGGTGGCCAAAGTCACCGGGAGGGAGGCCAAAATGATACTCAAGGAGGGGAAAGCTAGCGGGTTTTGGCCAGGGAGAGGGGTTCGGCTAGGGGTGCCGGAACCTGGGAGCAGCATCAGTCAACTCATCGGAGGGGAAAGAGGGGAAGAGGACTCTCTTGCTGCCATTGAAAACCCTCAATCATTAGGGAAGAGGAGGAGAGAGGGGCAGCTCAACTGCATAGGGAGAGGATGCGTGCACGGAGGGGGGGGGGGGGGGGGGGTGGGTAGCGCCGCGCAAGGTTAGGGTTTGGGGGGGAAGAGAATTATTTTTGGAGTTAAGGTTTCAGATTTGTTCTGATACCAAGTGAAACCTGATGTTTGTGTGGCATACCTAACATGGTAGCCTGCGCTTGTATATATAGAAGAGGAATTACGTAGTAGGATACTATCTAGATAATAAAAAAAAATATAAGATAAATAACCCAATCTAGATATGAATACAATATATCCTAATAAGTGAGTTCATGAAAAAGGCAAGTGTGGGCTATTTGACATATCAGCCTAGTTATTGGAAAGAATTTAAATGATATAAAGGTTGTCCACCTTAGATTGAGATGAGTAAGTAATCGGCCAAAAAAAAAAAAGGAAGAGGCACATACCCAGTGCCTCAAGGACTCCCGCCTACGCAGGGTCTTTTGGGGGGGGGGGGGGGGGGGGGGGATGTACGCAGCCTTTCCCCTTCAGAGTGTTAACCTGAAGAGAGGCTATTCCCTAATGCCCCCAACCTAAGGGTGAGGACTTCCCACGATGTCACCCATCCTGGTACTACTTGCGCCCAAGCACACTTAACGGCCAAAGGATATCAAATTGAAGCGAAACAAGGAACATAAAACAGAAACTGTAATTTTAACATAGACATAGTTTGTACAGTTCCCATGATTGTACGTAACTCTTCGCCTATTTGGTAGAGTAACGTAAGTTTCTGACCATGGAAACAAGAAAGAGAAGAAATCAGGGTTACTACTCACATGGTTGGTAGCCCCTACATCAAAAATCCGTAAGGTGGAGGAAATAGCGAACAAGAATGAGACGCTATCACATGGTAAAAGTAGGCAGGAGGGTGATTTGAAAGAAAAAATAGAAGAACTAGAGTTACCAGAAATAGGTGCAGGGATCATTATGGAAGGCAATGGGGAAAGGCGGGTACGGGGGTGCCTCCTCCATACATGTACCCGTAACCCAACTCCACACCCGTGCCCGCCACCCAACTTCATACTAGTACCTGCCCCATTAGCCACCACATGTATGAAGTGGATACACATATCCGCCCCGACGGATACAAATGCATACCCATATACGCCCCGTACCAACTTAATATGGGTATCAAAAAATTATCCATATCTACCTATATTAATTATTCATATTATATTTCATGATCTAATTATATTTTGCTATAATATCTCACACAAAATTGAGTAATTAACTCAAATATATATTTTTTTTATTTTAAATAAATAAAATACAAATTGAGGTGGATATGGCAGGAAGGGATTGGGGCAGGGCGGGTATGGAGTGAAGCAGGGCAAGACAAGTACAACATCATACCCGTACCCACCCCATACCCGTGGCGGGTATTATAATTTGTACCTGACCCGTACCCGCTCCTCACCTCCCTTGTAAGCATACATGCCCCCAAAACGGAACGAATACCAGCGGGTAACGGGTTTTACCCACCTCATTGTTATCCTTAAGAGATCACGGATGGTATGGCTATCATAAATATGCCTCCTTGACTAGCTAATTGCACGTTTAGAAGTCTGTTGGCCTTTTCTCACTTGCATCAGTCAGCTTGGGTGAAGCAACACCAAAGGAACCACAGGGAATGCAGTAGCAACAACAATAGAATTAACGACATTTGTAGCAACTGGAACCTACCAACCTGACCATGACTTTGCAACTTACCCCCAGGAAAGATGCCACCTCCAACGTACAGACCCATGTTCTGCTGGTCGTGGTAGCTTGCCAATGACAAAAACCAACTCATGACACCAAGAGCCACCATCATTGACCTAAACCAAATGTTGTAGTTTTCTACTCCAAAAAGCAAATGCAGAACCATAATATCTCTTGGATCATCATTTGAATCAAGGAGGTAAGGCAAGTTGACATTGTTAATGGAGATATTTCAATCTTGTCCGGCAGAATCTCCTTTATTGGTAACGGAATCACGCACATTAGTATTAGGAATCATTAAGTCCCATGAGAAAAGTGACAATACAATCCTGCTAATGATACTCTTGTTTTCCAACATTACAGGGATAGTTACCGTTCACAAGCTCAGCTAGTTTCAACAGGATAGTTCATCCTAGAAACCTTTCAATTTCGTGAAACACACAGTCACATTCTTATGATCTTAAGTGAAATTTTTCATTGTACTTGATAAACGCGAGGCACATTCATCTATGGTGCTCTAGAATATGTTTGCACGCCTCTCTTAAGGTTTTGCAATACATGATACTGGAATCAATCTCCTAACGTTAATCAACCAAGACCATATACTGTCAGAAAGGTGCCACCTCTGATGTAAAGACTCAAGTTTTGTTGGTTGTGGTAGCTGGCCAATGACAAAAACCAACTTATTCTTCACACCGAGAGCCAGCACCATCATTGATCTAAACCAACTGCTGTAGTTTTCTAAACCGACAAGCAAATTCATAACCATAATATTTCCTGGATTATCATTTGAACGGAGGTGGTAAGGCAAGTTTGACATTTTTAATGAGATATTTCAGTCAGAATCTCTTGGATCGGTGATGGAATCATCAACTAGAGCCATTTCCCTAACCATTTGCTAGGAAAGCATATTGTATTACGATCTTTACAGCAAAAGAAGAGAAATGAAACTTCGTTGGAACATCGATTCTTCAAATCAGACTAAAAAGAAGCTTCCATACCATGTCAAATTGTATGATTATGAGGAATCGAAGCTTGAATGAAATGGCGACCATTCAGCCCAAGCAAAGAAGAAGAGAGAAGAAAGAGGTACGAATGTTCCGGAGAGAAAAGATTAATGGTGCCAGCTAAGCTGCTAGAGACGAATGTATTTCTAATATGAGTAGATGTACAGTATATACAGATCAATTACAAAAACAAAATCAGCAATGAAAGCAAATTAATAACGGCTTAACAAACTAATTACAACTAAAGTGAAAAATCTAACAGCCTAACGACTTGTATTAACAAAAAAAAATAAAAATAATTAGAAAAAGGTTATTGTGAAATGAACAGAGTGAATTCTTATTATCACAGCCAGCAACAAATGATTTTCACAGATGAAAGTTTTCTCTCAAACCTGAATATCTGCATAAGTCATCACTGTGGCTTCACATAGAATATTGACACTACTTTATAGGAAATTTGAACAACAAATAGGCAATACATAAAAAGCCCAGAGGTTGACACAAACAATTACACAGTATTTCATAAATCCAGCATATGATGCATTTTATTACTGCTTATAGTAGCCACTTTGATGATGAGGAGGGTACGGAGACAGTACAGAGTAGGGAGGACGGGGAAAGGATGCAGGCTGTTGTGTGTGTGAGTTGTAGTATGGACCGCGCCACCCTGGGTAAGCGGGTTGGCCATAGTCATGGCCAGTGGGTGGCTGCTGCGGAGGTTGATGTGGCGGATATGGAGAGGCACCACCAGAAGGTGGCGCATGATAAGGTGGCTGGGGGGAACTGTATGGAGGACCATATCCGGGCATGGGTGGTTGCTGTGGCGGTGGCTGATAGTAAGGTGTCTGAGGACGAGATGGTTGGGAAACATGGCTAGTGTCGGTTTGGTGCCGAGGCATGGTTCTTGGAGGTTGATGGGATTGCCCTACTGAAAGATAGTTCTGGTTACCTGCATTCCTGTCCTGAATATTGATGCCTGATATTTTCCTTTGCACATCTTCAATCATTTCATTGCACTGCATTTTTCTCGTCATGACAAAATCACCGCACTGTTGTTTTACATTTGTTATTGCATCCTGTATATCCCAAAATATACTTAGATTTAACGTGGTTGATATGCAGTTGCGTAAATCAGAAGATGATACATGTCAAGACGTAGAAATTCACTTCATGGCACGTACAATATTCCAATAAAACTAAATTAAAGAACAGAGAAAACAAACATTTGAATTTGAATATTGGAAAATTTCCATTTCAAGGCTTTGTCAATTTTGTCATTTTGATTTTGAACATTAGAGTCGGGGATTCTCAACTGTAAACGTACCTGAAGGGTGACATAAAACTTCAGTCCCTCATTTATATTCTCCTTAATTTCTCTGTACTTTGCTATGGCGGCTTGAATCTGCTTGCAGCATTTGTCTCTTGATGCTGCAAGAAATTACAGAAGATAAAGAAAATGCAAATGGAAACAATCAGAATTCCAAAGTATAATGCCTGCTCATGCAATTATTAAGGGAAGAATTTATGGTGTTGGTTGTGGGTACACTTTAGTCGCAGAGTGTTTTGCTGACCCCTCTGCCCGATCCCCCAAACAGAAGGTGCACGTCTATATGTAATGCGTGCAAAGAAATCCAATCAAGTTTCTTGACTTTGCTCCATGTAGGGAAAGGGCCATACAAACACGACGTGGCAAAGTTAATTTACGTAAATAAAGAAAGGGGTTGGGGGCACTGCAGCAATAATTAGTGTACAGAGCAGTAAAAATACAGAAGGTCCTCGTATAATACATAGAGTGGCCCATCAGTCGTAAATTTACAGTCTCAAGGTGAATAGTTTTCAAATCAACACCTCATACCCTTTTGCCGCACCTCTCTATCTTTGTTCATTCTCAAAATCCCAACCATAACACTATTGATGCTATCGAGCATTGCATTAGGAATATGAAAACTCATGTAGACACTCACATTAAGTAGGCTTTTATTTCACGAATGTATGAATATTAGTACAATATGTTTTATTTCAATATATATATATCATTTTGTGAGTTTCCAACTGAATGACGTATCAACTTTTTTACTATTTATTATTATGGGTCCTATAAAAATACGACGACATCAAATTCACTTTGTTTGCCACATGGAATTGGAATTAGATTGTTGAATTGCAATTCCAATTCTAATTTTGATATAACAGAAATAAGGATGGAATTGAAATTCCTTTGTTTGGCTAATCAAAAGAATTGGAAGTTGGAATTGTAAACTGATAGTCACTAGTTTTGAGTCATCATTTCGGATTATGGATCAATTAGGTCAAGTTTTAATTGAATTGAATCATTTCATATTCTAGTCATCTTGAGTTTCGGTCAATCGGTCAACCAGGGTCAGGTTTTTGTTAGGTTTAATCATATGGACTTCAACTCGTATAGGATTTTGGGCTAATTAGATTGTACGTCCTAGGACTCGAGTTAGCAAAGATTGGGTTTGAGTTTGGTAGGATGATTTAGGGCTCGAGCAATCTCAACTTCAGGTAAATCGGGTTGTGTCTTTTCCAGTTTTAGGCTACCTAGGCTTAGTCAAGTTTACATCAAACTGAGTTTGTCACGTCATTTTTTAGTTTTAGTCATCACTAGGTTTTGGGTCAATTAGGGTACAACATCTCATGTTTTGGATAAGCTTGATTGGGTCCCGTTCAAGTCAAACTCGAATGTAGCGTTTCAGATTTGAGTCATCTCATATTTTAGGTCCATCATTATTGATATCTCCAATTTGGCAATCGGGTCATGTTCAGGTCGGGTCAAATCAAATTGGGTTTAAGTCATTCAAGTAGAGTCATTTTGAGGTTTCTGGTCAAAATTAGGTCGGCTCGGGTGTTTGGTTTCATGTTATCTTGGAGTTCAAGTTAATTGGTTAGATTATTTTGAGTAGAGTAATTTATAATTACAGTTTCTTCCCCCAACCCAAGGAGTTGGATTACCTTGGAGTAGTATAATTGCAATTCTAAATCCGACCAAGTGTACCAAACAAAAGAACTGGACTTTTGGACCTCAATTCCAATCTTAGCCCCAATTCCAAACTCCTGCACCAAAAAGGACCTAAGGGAACTCCAAGAGCTGGACAAGTCATGGCAACACTGTCAAGAACCCCAATCCTCTTTTACCTACCTCAATCCATTTCGGCCCCATATCAGGCCATTCGGCCCCAATCCTCTCAGCTGCCTAATTTCATGTTCAGAAAACCAGTAAAACCAAAAATTCTATCTTTGCACAAGTTATTCAATGACTGTCAGAGAAAATAAAAGTCTGGACTTAAGCAAACCCCTCTACTTTATCAGCAGCCTAGTACGTCCAACTCTAACTTGATATTAACCCACCAGCACATCACAAGGGATAAAAGGATAACAAGAAGAACAAATGCATGAATTGTTATTGGTATTGTAATGCTACAACAATTTAGCAAACACCGAGCAATAAATAGCAAAATCATAACCTGAAGTGCTCAAAATATCTAAAGCTAGGTTTTCCCTTCGTCATGGAGACCAAAAATCCAACAATAAGTCTTCATTTGGTTGAAGAGATGACATATGCCTTCTAAAATATCTCCTGAAAATATTTAGCTAAAAATATTTTTCATCAAAATTTTGGTTTAGTAAATAAATTTTACATGAATTTATATGGAATTTGCTTGTGGTCCATTGAAGTTGAGGTGAGACTAAGGAGTAAGATTAGCATTAAAAAGATCTTTTTGCTTCTTTTATTAAGTAACTTTACAACAGGTATCACTTTTTGGCTCTTTGAATAGGTATCTCTGAAAGAAAAGCCCAAAGAAGGGGATCTGGAGAGCCAATCCAATGAAAATGATAGAAAGCGGGATGGAAAAGGCCTTTCCCTAAACCAAACTAAGCCCAAATTACAGTGCTAATTCGTTGCAAACTATAACTAAACAAACCATTAGTCTTGATAACTTGTACTCATCTGATAAACATTGGTTGGAAAATAGAAGTCATTTACCGTCTGAACAAATAGGTAGGAACAGAAAAAATGGGATAGATCTCTTAACCAACCAACCTTTATAGTCTTCAAGGTTAAAGATGGCAGAAAACTGGTCATTTTGAGCCTGCAAACAACGAAAGGTATTATTCTACAATCTGGAGAACCTCAAAGCCGAATCATCTAATATACTGTGACTAACAGGCCACACAGAACATTCTTTTAACAGCTTATCTCGAACACAATTAATTACCATCACCCTTCATATGGGTAAGATTGCATTAAATGAGCCGAGCCGGCTGGTCATAAAGCTCAAAAAGCTCCTAGGAGCCGAGCTTTTCAAGTCGAATCATTTAGCTTATCGAGCCAAGCCCGATCCTAGTGAAGCTCGAGCTTGTAAGCTCGCGAACCTAAACGAGCCCAAGCGAGCTTTTTTTAGCATAATATGTTTGCTTATATATTACCCAACGAAGCCATATTGGAGCCTAAATGAGCCGAGCCCGAGCTTAAACAAGCCCAAATGAGCCTATATTGAGCTTAAACGAACCGAAATATTGCAAGCCTAATTTGAAGTTCGCCGATCTTAGATCGAGCCGAGCCTGAGCTTTTGATGAGCCGAGCTCGAGCCTGGGCTTTCAAAGCTCGGCGAGCTTCGAGCCGAGCCTGTGGGCTTGGGCTGGGCTCAAATTACACCCTTAGGTTGCGTACATTAACACCAAACAACCCCCCCCCCCCCCCCCCGGGGCGGGGGTGACCCCTCCATGCCGGGAGCCTTTCATGCACTTGGTTTGTTGTTGATGTTGTTGTACCCTCATTACTCACAAAGCTGTGATAGCTATATGTCAAGAGGACAAAGTGGCTACTTTATGAGATTTACCAATATTTTTCAATCTCATTTTATGTCTCCAACGTCAAATCAATGTCCAAATATCTTTATCCAACAAAGGTACTATAGTATAAAATGGAGAATGGAAGGAGTAGGGCCATCACTAGGAGATACTGCCAGCACCTCTCTCTCTGATACCTGATATGCTCGTTTATGACAATATTCCTCCACAGGACATTCACAATACCAATTCCGAAACAATATTCAGCTGACATCTTTCACCAAGAATTATTTTAAGATAGCAACCATCGAAAGGATTAATTTACAAAACCAAAGGAACAAAAGAAACAAACCAGTCATACTATCAATGCAGGTCTCTTGATCCTAACTAGCAATCGCACCATCAAAATTCCAACGAAATAATTGGAAATACACATCCAAAAACATAACATGTAACAGAATAAGTAGGTGTGCAACATGTCGTGTCATGCTCTTGCCATATTTGAGGGGTTCTAGTACAGGGTCAACACAAACCCGACCCATTTATTAATTAAGGGATCCTCAACCCTAATCTGACCCAATTATAAGGAATTAGAATTCCTCTTATTCATAATATTAGTTAGGATAACCTTTAGCTTTTTGTAATTCCATTTTAGCATCTACGTATTAGCCCTATTGTCATAGTTAATTGCATTACTTCTTTTGACCCTTGATTTGTATGATTTAATTCATAACACTCTCTTTAGTGCCTATTATTATTTTAACATATGCAACCCTTAGCCTACCTCCCTTTAGTGCACTTAGCTTTTCACCTACTCTTCTCCTCTTCCATAAATAGCACCCTTCTAGCAAGACTTTCTTCGTTCACAATTTACATTTTGCAAGTGTGAGAGTTGAGGGAGAGGAGAGCCAAGTCCAGGAAGGCTACTCTATAACTTAGGCTTGGTATTTCAAGGGAGCTTTATTTCTTCAAGTGGCTTATCGATTAACCATTCCACCCTTTTGGCAACAATCAACAACAACAACAACAACAACAATCCCAATGCCATAAGGGCTCCAGCCATAGCAGGGTTTGGAAGGGGTGGGATGTATGCATCCTTACCCCTACAGGGTGCTACCCTAAAGAGAGTTGTATCCGAGAACCACCACCTAAAAAGCATAAAAGCAAACGAACAAACAAATCAATAAAGCAAGAATGAACCACCAACAAAGCACAGAGCAATAAAAGAGCATCAATAAAACGCATGAGGAACACGCAACAAGCCACACCAACAAGCAACAATAGCACATGTAAGCCTAGGGGCACTATAGACTAGCTTTGTTGTGCTCCCCTATTCTAGGCCCCTATGTCGCCTACCCTTATTCTAACCCGCCAATTAGCTCTATCTAAAGCCAGCTTCCCATTTAGGTTTAGGTGGGTGAGGTCATATCTAATCGTCTCCATCCAGCTCTTCTTTGGCTTGCCTCTCCCTCTCCTCCCGCACATAGTATGGAGTTGTTCGCATCTCCTGATAGGGGCAATGGACGGTCTCCTCTTAGCATGCCCAAACCAATGTAGACGTTGCCCACTCAGCTTACCCTCGCTTGGGGCCATACCTAATGTGCTTCTTAAAACATCATTTCTAATCATATCCTTCCTTGTGTGTCCACACATCCACCGTAATATCCTCATCTCCGCCACCTTCAACTTCTGCATGTGTTGTCATCTAACTAGCCAACACTGCGAACCGTATAACATAGCCGATCTTACTACCGTCTCATAGTTTCCTTTAGCTTTAGCGGAAACTTTCTATCGCATAGTACCGTCAAAGCCATCTTCCATTTACGCCATCCTACTTTAATCCGACTGCTAACATCCTCGTTAACTCCCCCGTCCTATTGCATCATGGATCACAAATATTTGGGACATTCTTTTCCGGTGTGCACTCATCCCCAATCTTCATGTCTTCCATACTACGCATAGCTAAGGTACAAAACTTAAATTCTATATACTCGGTTTTGAATCTACTAAGCCATAAGCCTTTCGATTCCAGGGCCCTTCTCCAAAGTTTCAGCTTCTAATTCACCTGTTCTTTAAACTCACCCACCAAAATTATATCATCCGCAAAAAAGCACGCACCAAGGCACATCCCCTTGAATGTGCCTAGTGAGCTCATCCATAACAAAAATAAACAGGAGGTGGCTCAAGGCCAATCCTTGATGTACCCCAACTGTAATTGGAGAAGCACCTTTATCCCCTTCCGTTGTCCCCACATTGGTCAATGCGTCCTCATACATGTCTTTGATCTCTTTTGGCAACAATCACTTATTACTTTATTTACTATGTTTTATGATTTTCTAAAATTTCTCAAAAAAATTACTTCTTTTTAACATGCTATTTATTAACTTATTTACCCCTCTCTGTGTTGAAAACTAAAATGGGATCAAACATGATTTTCTAAGTTTGTGAATATATGATGTTTAACATTGGTTATGTTTAGTTTCTTTGGTTTATGAAACTTCATAAATTTGATTTGACCTATGTTCTATGATATGCCATGCATTTTTTACGTCTTGCCTCCTATGCTTTGTTCTGTGAGTTACGCCCTACAATGACAGGGTAAGACATCTTTGAGCCTATGATGGGGGATATACCATCTTTGTTAGCAGTGCACTATTTGGAACGTTCCTTTAAACCCGAAGTTGGCTGAGGACCCTTTTAAGATAGCCAATTCTGAGCCCAACTGCAGGGATTATATGCAACCACAACCTAAGATCGTATGACTTATGTTTATAATTAATATTCTACCTAAGTCTTTCTACATCATTTCTAATAAGTCTTTTACTTTTAATTTTAAAGATGGATTATTAATGCTCTAAAGTATGCTTTATTCTTATTTTTGGTTGGCAAATTTGTTACTTGTTGGGTTTCATGCTCACCCTGTCTACTAATTTCAGACATGGCGTAGTAAGCAGTTGGAGAAGTTCAAGAAAAGCATAGAAATTGAGGTGGCCAACAGGTCAAGTTGACCCCACCAGACTCGACTCGACCAGCAAAATGAGCAAACCCATCCTGAACCACCATGGTGGCAGGTCGACTCATCCCTTGTAGCAGGCCGGGTCAGGGGTCGTTATTCTTTTTTCACCAAACCTGGACCTAGCCCGACCCATGCAGGTGACACGGGTCACATTGACCCATGTCAAACCGCCTTGTAAAAGGCCGCTATGCAGCCTTTTTCCTTTCTAATGTGACTTGTCACCTCTAAGCTGACAAGTCACTTGAATTTTTTTTTTTTTTAATTTTTTTTTTTCATAAAGTACAAACCTAACCACCCCGGGTTCCCCCCCCCCCCCCCCCCCCCCCCCCCAAAAAAAAAAAAAAAAAAAACACCTATAAATACCCCCCATCCCTTCTTTATTTTCCATCCTAAATTTCTACCTTCCATTATAATTTATATTCAAATGTTCAAAATTTTTTTCTTCTTTAAGGAACATACCCAGTGCCTCAAGGGCTCCCGCCTACGCAAGGTCTGGGGGGGGCGGATGTACGCAACCTTCCCCCTTCAGGGTGTTAACCTGAAGAGAGGCTGTTTCCCAGTGCCCCCAACTTGAGGGTGAGGACTTCCCAAGAGGTCACCCATCCTAGTACTACTCTCGCCCAAGCACACTTAACTTCGGAGTTCTCATGGGATCCGGTGACGGCGTGTTAGTGCCCTCTTTGGTTCATGAATCACAATATTATGACAATAATATTTGGTTCTATTCTTGTCTCATCATAAGACAAACTAATTACCATTGTTACAGCGAACTCATAAGTCACTTTAAGAAACCACCACTATAATTGTAAGTAGCATGTGGGGAGAAGTGGCCGGTGAGATCAGATGATATGGTCAAAATTTTGTTTTGCAGATGTGGCATGGGACTCAACTCACCCGAGGCATGTAAATTCCTAGTGGCCAAAAGGGTCTCAAGAATATAAGCATAGAAGAACAACGGAGACCAAAGTGACCGTACAAATTAAAACACCATGTATTTTATGTTTTATATATGTATGTAATTGACTAATTATTGTATTTTATATTTTGTACATTATATTATTTACTAATAGAATTATAATTTTGTTTCTATTTTTCATTTATGCATTTATTTTATATTGTTTCGTTTGTCAAAATAGAAAAAGCTAAAAAAAAGGGCCTACCTTGGGTCAGACACGTTTCAAACCCGCCCCCAGTCCAACCTGGAACTGACCCGTGACGAGACCCGGCCCGTCCAAGACCTGTGTCACGGGCCGAACCGGGTCAGGGATTCCCCCCCCCCCAAAAGGCAAAAAAAAAAAAAAAAAAAAAAGCCATGTCGACCCTTTCGTACCATTCTGATCCATAGGTCAGGCCATGGGTTGACCCTTTGGCCACCTCTAATTAGAAGAGTTTCTTTTACTTTCTATGACTTGATTATGTAAGACTATGTATTGCTTGTTAGAAATCTTGACATTTTAACTTGAGTTGTTTTTCGTTACATTACAAAGAAAGAATATTTAAGATAAATATAGCATTTCACCAATGATGACCACTAGTTTCTTGGTTTGGCTTATATGTCACTGGCCATTGACTGCTTAGTTTAGGGTCGTGACACAATTAATAAAAGGGTAACCCGCATGTTACCTGTTCAACTTTTTGGTTATAAGTCAGTCCGTCAACCTAGAAACATGACAATAATATATCCTTATGGTACATGATACTAGAGAACACAAGCAAACATAATTCAAATGCCAACATAGGCTACGACAATATAATATATATTGTAGAAGTAGTACATAGCTCGACTAATTTCAGATAATTGATCATAACTCCATAAAGGAACATACCCAGTGCCTCAAGGGCTCCCACCTACGCTGGGGTTGGGGGTGGGGGGGGGGGGGGGGGGGGGGGGGGGGGGGAGGGATGATATACACAGCCTTCCCCCTTCAAGATGTTAACCTGAAGAGAGGCTATTTCCCAGTGCCCCCAGCCTTCCCCCTCCAGGAGGTCACCCATTCTGGTACTACTCTCGCCCAAGCACGCTTAACTTCGAAGTTCTAATGGGATCCGGTGACGGCGTGTTGGTGCCCTCTTTGGTTAATTGATCATAACTCCAGGCATGAGTTAAATGTGTTGGGACAAAGTGACCTAACCTAAACCAAAATTTAACACAAATATTTAAACAAGCTAAAAATGTTAACCCAAATTCTATCCAACTCCAGAATCCCCAACCCATGCCTACAATCTTCATTTGCTGTTCATGCCATATTATCAGGTCTTGTCAAATTTTGTTAGCCCTAAAGTTAAGTAACCAAGAAGCAAAATGTAGCAGTAATTTAAGAAAACAACGGAGAAAAAAACACCTGAATTTGAATCAGTAATTGTCCCTGGGCCCCAAGATTTTGAGCAATGTCTTGGCAAATATGATCATATTTAGATATCTCCTTCCTGAAGAGATCATCATAGGATCCGGTACATGTCATCAGTTTTGGAAGTATGTCATCCTGAAGCCCAAAAGAGAAGTAGCATGTAAGATTAATAAAGCAAAATGGTAGCAAGCAACATATTGATGCAATATTTATCTTGACATGTTAAATATCATGACATGGAACTCGGTCTAAGAAGTGTCTAGATCAAAGATAGGGATGCTCGGGCATGTCACTCACATAATTCTTATAATAAGATTATCATATTTGAGGATTTTTTTCTTGGGTAACCAAACAGGGTGAGGAAGAGGGCAATTGAACTGAGGACCTCTTTCCTACATAGGCAATGTTTCATCGCAGGACCAAGGCCTCCCCATTTGATTCCTGAACCAATATGCACTTCAAGTGCTAGCCAACACCTCATGGCAACCTAGAATGATAATAGCTGAAAACAAGTTCCATCCATGTTGCAGTATTCAAGAATCGCATCTTTTTTTGACAGCCAACATCAATAATGTGTCATAAAGACCTGTTGTATCAGGAGCCAGTTATGGCCACCCAAAGTGAAGAGTCCGATTAAGGCACAGGCCTCTAGTGGCCCAAGGGCTGAATCTCAAGTATTAGTCTTGTCTTATTATAATTTTTAAATATATGTATAAAAAAAGAATGGTGCCCCCTATCACATTGTACACTCTAGCTTGGTGATTGATGTCATGCTCACTATTTCCCATGTCAAGGGTTCAAAGCCACCAAGCATCAATTTTTTGGAACATTTTAATTATGCTTCTTTTAAGTTGTGGCTCTTCATTTTTCAAGTACTATAAAACCCTATATAATATACTAATAGATTCATAATATTTCACTAAGTTATGATTCATTTTTGGAAAACACTAAGTTACAATTTTATTTCAATTATATGAAATCATATATATATATTTGATTGAGTAATTTTTTATTTTTATATTAAAAAATGGGGACGAAAGTCGGCCTTAGTGATCCGACGGTGCCGAGTGGAAGGGCCGTCGCTCAACGGATGTGATTCATTTACAAGCTTTACTAGATCGAAAATTAATGAAGTTCAATAAATTTATAAATCCAATGTCACATTTATATATATATAATTTCAATTTTTAATCAATTATTTGTATATTCTATTTACTTTTTTTTGTTTATTTTTTATTTTGTTTTGAATATGGACCCTATAGTGTTGGTATTCTAGACTCAATTCAATTTCTAGTACACAAATTTTCTCATATATATATAAACTTACTATTTTTTTTTTTTTTAATATAGATCCCGATCCGTTAAATTTTTTATCGTCCATTGACTATTAGTATATGCCCCCAGTAAAAAAAATTTCTGGATCCACCTCCCCCGGCGGGCGGACCCCGCATATGCGGGAGCCCTGAAGCACTGGGTTCGTTGTTGTTGTATTACCTTCTAAGAAATCCAATGAATCCAAGTTACCCATCATCATGATGAATCAAGATTGAGAAAGAAGACGAGAGCTCCATTCAAAAGAAGGGAAAGGTTGGAAAACAAAAGGGAATTAGATTGATCTAGTACGCTCTGCTAATTGCCAACTTCAATCATTGGTACCCTTGCCAAACTCACCCAAAGCAATATAGAGATGGAAAGACTAAACAATACAAAAAAGGAGAAGCAAAAAAGAAGTGACGATAAAGAGTGCAGGGACACCTTTGGTAGCATCTTGGACTAGAGAGAAAAAGAAAAGTGAAACTGAAAGCAAAAGCCTGTAAAAGATGATCCATCAAATCTGTTGGAGGGTAGAATGCATAAAGATCCGTCAGAGACATGTAAGCCCGAGAAAGAACTAAGTGTAAGGGAATACACATCGTCAAAGTAGTGGAATTGAACGAGAAAAGGAGGCACCAACTTAATTATGGGCTTAGTAGGTTAAAGCCATTCATTTTGGACAGAAACGACTTCAGATTTTCACTGAGGACCATTTTTATGGCTGTGTCTTGAGGGGGAATATGTTCAGAGTCAAAGATTAAAGTATTGGGCAGGAAAGCAGGGCGAAGGTTCACACATTATAGACGGCATATCTGTCGCCAATTCTGTCATAATTAACTCCCCAATGCTAAGGTAAGCGCAAGCCATCTGGTTTTGGTTTGCAATGATTCAATTTGTTACCAGATGTGACAACATGGTTCAATTGAACAAAGTCTACAGATGCACTTCTAGCTATTCTGCTTAAATACGTAACAATTACTGTGCTTTTATTGTAAGAATCGCATGAACACTTAAAAATTATTGGCTTAAGTATATACACATGTCAAGAAACTCCTTTCCCTCTAGTATTTTTCGATTCCCCATTAGCGCCGTTGCTTCACAAAGTGCGCAGTTTATAGAAACTAATGCCTTGTGGTCTTAAGAGCATGTGCCTAGTGCATATGGAAGCACTTGAAATAGAACTTAGTATGTCAATAACAAATCAAAGCAAACACAAGTATGTCTTCCACTTGGCTCAAACACTGAACCATCCGTAAAACCCATTGCACGACTGGGTGATCCTCCAAAATTCCTATTTCTCAATCACGGCTGTCACTGGGAAACTGTAGAGAACAGAAGACTGACAAACAAGGAGACGTGGATCAGGCAGAGATGAACTGGGGAAAACCATTATGCACCGCTTTAATTACGAATATCCCAATAACATTTTCCATAAATTATACCGACAGTAAAGAGAACAAGGCACCAGCAAACAAAAGCAACCACATTATGGTAACAAAAATATGCACCTTTCTCTTCATTTCTTTAAGCATGTCCTCAAGACCAGCCCGTTGCGCCCCGAGGGTCTCCAATTGCCTCTGCAAACATGAGATAGAAGATCATGACAGGGGGAAGGCGAGAGAGAGAGAGCAAGAATAAGGAAAGAGCCTGTTCAATACAAGTTGAATAATATTGACAGCACACTATAGTTTCTCATTATTTGGTGGATTATAATCACAGGGAAAAGGAAGTTACTGTACAACTATAGAGAAAGAACCCCTCTTCATTGAAAAACAAATCTGCACTACTAATTACCAAGCGCATAAGGAAATCATTTTTCACACTCAATATACTATACTATACAGCATAACAAGACACTCCACTACAGTAAATAGGGTGAAAATCAAGAAAAATACAAAAAAAATTAGATACCTAATCCAACAACTCAAAAACTTTAGTCTAAATGTTGCTCAGCATCATATACTCAGCTACTTCAAATAGGTCTCCTTACCTTTAGTCATCTACAACAACAACAGTTCCAGTGCCTCAAGGGCTCCCGCATAAACAGGGTTGCCGGGGGGGGGGGATGTACGCAGCTTTTCCCCTTCAGGGTGCTAACCTTAAGGGAGGCTGTTTCCGGGAGCCCCCAACCTGAGAAGCATGGCATCATGAAAGCATGGTAGCATGAGAGCAACAAAGCATAAGAGCAAAACATAGCACAAGGCAAGCATTACGAAGCAAAACTCAATGGAAAGCAACTGCAAGGCAAATAATAGGCAGCTAAGTAAATAAGTGCACCAAAGAGGAAGTCATAAACGCCTAGAACACTAGTGTTAGCAATAATAAGCTCCTCTACTCTAAGCCGCTACATCGGCTACCCCTATACTAGCCCTCCACTGAGCTCTATCTAAGGCATCTCCTCACATAGGTTTAGGTGGATGAGGTCTTCATCTCCAGCCATCTCTTCTTTGGCCTGCCTCTCTCTCTCTCTCCTGCCTAGCGTAGCATGGGCTGTTTCCATCTCCTGACTGGAGCAACGATCAGTCTCCTCCTAACATGTCCAAACCACCTCAAACGTTGCTCCCTTAATTTATCCTCCATCGAGGCCACGCCCAATTTGCCTCTTATGATGTCGCTCCTGATCTTATCCTTCCCTATGTGTCCACACATCTACTGCAGCATCCTCATCTCCGTCGCCTTCATCTTCTTTGTATGTCGTCTTAACTTTAGTCATCTATTATCTAATAATCTTTTAAGTTGATTAAAAAAGGACTTCAGATTTGCAATAGGACATTACTAGCAGCTAATAAAGACATGCCTAAGTTACATGCTCAGTGTGACAGTCCAGTTCCGTGACATGGTGTGTGTGCGCGCACGCCTTAGCACCCGTGGGGTGCATCCTTGCACCTGTGTGCGTGTCCCAATGTCGTGCACTGCACGCACATCAAAGCTGGTTGCGCATCTCAGTGCAAGGTATGGACGCCTGTGAATGAGAGCTACATCCCACGCAACACGCGCATAGTGATGCTATGTCGCAAGATACGTCCTGGGTTGCGATAACCTATGAATTTGGGATTTTGATGTCGGACCCCTCAGATGAAAGTTCCCTCATGATGTGAGACGAAGGTTGGTGAAGTCGGTTTGGGAATCTGATGTCCCAAACTCTGAATAATGGTACTTAAAGGAATTTCCCCGCAACGGGGGTGAGCCTCAGTGCAGTCATGAGGGCGGCGTGAAGCCTCCACATAAGTAAAACACTCCCTGGACATTATGTTGGGGTTCAAGGCCGACAGTCGTTAATTGTCGAGGGAAGGTTATTACCCTTGTCTGACCTATGGGACGTGCTGTTGAACTTCTCCAGCAAGCGAGGTAAGACCTTAACATGGCAGGAGCCCTAGAGGTGCGTGAGCCCCTTTGTGAGCGGCACACATCAGCCCCATTTACAAGATCTCATAGGCATTATGGCACTGGTTTGACACCGTGCAAGTGGATAACTGAGGGGCAGTTGGACGTGCGCCAACGTGCGCCTATGTGTGAAGTTGATGATTGTGGACTCCTGATAAGGACAGCAATCATGAACACGAAGCGTGTTCAAGGGGCTTGATAGTCCTTGGTTTACTCTAGGGCAGGGTTACCCCAGGATGCTTCCAAGAGATAGCCGGAACCATGAAGCACCAGTAACTTAATGAACAACCAAGGGTCAAGACACACGATCAAGACTCAGAGGGTGTCAATGATGCCCAACATTAGTGATGGTGTGCAGCAAGTGTGCTAACACTGGGTGAGTGCACAAGTGAGTGACGGGCTATAAGGACCAGCGCAGATGATGAAGCCTTAGTGTGCATGTGTATGCCTAAGTTTTGTGTTGGCAAGTGAACCTATTGATGGGTCGCTCTTCTAGACTTGAGGACTTGGTGTTGGGTGATCTTCAATATGCCACTTAGTGGGTTTGCCTAGGGGTCAGTGGACCTAGGTGAACTTGAGACACGACATGGGACTCTCGGGTTGAGAGGGCTTGACAAGTCATGTGGGTCGCATGAATAAGTTGGGACAAGGTGATAGGGAACCTATCCTGGAGTTAGGCTGGCCACAATTCAATGGAGTCTTGATGCCACACGATCAAATATTCTGCTGCATTGTATAGGATCGTGACACTCTGCATTCATGGTCACCCTAACCTATAAGGCTTTATTTGTTATAGAGGAAGATTGGATTCTGGAAACAAGTTTTCCATTTTCATAAACAAAGTAATGGTCGCAAAATAATTTCCAAGGGCAAATAATTATTGAAAGAAAATCATTTCCACCCTTTCAAGGGAATATGACTTCCGTTGTAAAAGGGTAGAGTCAACATTCTAGATTGCAAAGAATTGGCTCCATATGGGTCCTCTCTACAAAATTACAATTTCCCAGCCTAGCTTGGAAGACACGACGAAGTAGGAATGCTCATTGATCTAAACCCAAACCTAATGGGATTGAATTGAAGACTAGTAAACTTATAAGTGTGGGAACGAAATCAGACCAAATAATGTTGGTATCACCCAATCTCAGACTAGATCATTTGGTCCCATCTGAATTTTATTCCAGACCAGTATTTTGAAACATTGAAGGTGCTCCTTACTTTAAGCTCATATTGAAATGAATACCAGTAATTAATTACCTTCATCAAGTGGACGAAGATCAAATCGAAGTCAAATTTGGTATGGTAATTAAACAAGGAATGATATTGATGGAGATAGAGGAGAAAGGATCAAGATGGAGATTTAGGATAATTATTAAGAATTTGTATTAGGAATTTGAATTGTTGTGAAATCTATCTTTTAGAATATATTATTAGTTAGGATTATTTTAGAATATATCATTAGTTAGGATTATTTTAGGATAGAGTTTAATTTTATTAGCTTTCCTTGTTATTATTCATTTAAGAGTTTATTTTGACTTAAGATTCTAGTTTGTTTTCTATAAATACTGATGTAAACAAAGACTAAAGGCAGATCATTATACTATTGAATAAAAATTCAATTCTTTTCTATTTTCTTAAGCACAGGGTTGCTTAAAACTAAGTACAAGGATACTTAGTTGATTGGACACAGGGCTGTTCAACCGTCCTCCTAAGCACAGGGATACTCAAGAACCCCTCGATTAGGCACAAGGTTGCTTAATCTCTATCAAATTGGTATCAGAGCAAGTTTGGATCCACCGCTTCTGTTGCCACTACCACCATCATCACCGTTCACCATCACTGTCGCCCCTTTCCAATCTTCATTGCCCCATATCCACCATCATCCAATTCTAGAAAGGAAAAAAAAATAAAAATAAAAATAAAACCCTACCACTTTTGTACCCCGCTAACCTACCCCTTTCCAAAAAAAAATAAAAAATAAAAAATAAAAAATAAAAAATAAAAATTGAAGAGGAAAAATCATATCTTTAAAAAAAAAAAAAAAAAAAAAAAAAAAAAAACCCAACCCTCAAACCCACCCGCCGGAACCCTAGCCCAACCTTTGCACCCCTCCGACCCAAAACGATCACTCAAACCCGCCATTAACCCAGCAAACCACCCCAGACTAGCCGTCGACCTAAGTTGACCACTCAAAACCAGCCACCAACCAAGACCCTCATCGAAAACCTACACCTTAAGCCCAAAAACCACCTACCAAACCCACCGCCAGCCTAAATCCTAGCCGACACTACCACCTGGAGATCACCAGTGCACCTATCAAACCCTAGGTCCAGAAATTGACCTTCGATTTCAAAGCTCCTCACAAATTCTACCCTACCAAACTAAAACCCTAAAATTGTTCTCGACCTTGCCGGTCGTCAACTTATATCAACCCCTATTCTTAACTCGTTGACTTAAATCCCCCCTTGTCGCACTACTCGTTAATCGCTGCCACCGCAGACATTCGCCACCAATAAGTGCCAGCCGCTGCCACATAACTCCCTTCGCAGCTAGTGGTGTTCCAGTCCCCATCACAAACCCTAAACTTGGTTATTTTGGGTTGAGAAGGTTAGGTCATCTAGTATTTGCCAGATTTTAGACCTACTTGCTGATTTTAACTTAAAGGGATTTCTTTTTTAGTTAAGATATGTACCTAATCTTGGAGAGAGAGATAATTAAGTTAGAGAAAAATCTCAAAACCACCGGAAATCGACTTCTTACTAGCCCTCCAGATTCAGACAATGAGCCTCTCCCATTACTTAACACGACTTTAGCACGTCTTGTCAAAGTAGAAGTGTCTTCAACGAAGTCCATGAAACATGCACTTTATCCATTGATGAAAGCATTAGTGAGTGACAACTATTGAGACATCAAGACCCCGATATAAAGGTTGCAGTTGCTGCCTGCCTTAGCGAAATTATAAGGATTACAACTCCAGATGCACCTTATGATGATGATCAAATGGTAGAGGTATTTCAATTGATTGTGTCTTCTTTCGAGAAATTACTTGACATGTCTAACAAATCCTACAACAAGAGAGTCAGAATTCTCGAAATTATGGCACTTTCTCAATCTTGTTTGATGATGTTAGATCTTAAATGTGATGCCTTGATCTTGGAGACGTTTCAACACTTCTTTAAATCGATAAGGTACTTTCATGATAGCACCGTGTTTTCTTTTATAGAGATGATTATGACATTGATCTTAAATGAGAGTGATGATGTATCACCCAATCTACTGTTATGTATTTTAGAGATTATTAAGAAAGGCAATAACAAAGTCTTATCTATTACTCAAAGGCTTGCAAAAGGGGTAATCAAAAGAACTGCCTAAAGACTTAAACCGTGCGTTGCTTATTTGGTGGAATTTTATGGAATTTCCTTGGATAAATACAGTAAGGTTGTTGGTAACATATGTCCAATTGTGCCTACTAGAACTGAACCCCTAGAAGAGCCTGATTTTGAAGAAGTTACAGTTGATCTTAAGGAACTAACTAATGCAAACAAGGAACCGGAGCGACGAATCAATGAAGAGGAGCATCACATCCTTCAACCAGTGGAGGAAGATGATTGCAATGGAGTAGTTCTAGCTAAAGATCAGATGATTGTGAATGAGGTTGAGCATATTGACTTCACTATTCCCGATGACACTTATTTTGATCAACACGCTCATTCCTTGATCATAATTCTACATCAATTGGAGAAGATTGAAAATGGTCAATTTGCTGTGTTGTGTTTCGCCGTGAAGTTGCTCTTTTGGTATTTCATTCAATTCATCCTACGCAATTACAAACTCGAGGTCGAGTTTTTTGCAACCACGGGAGAATGATAGAGATAGAGGAGAAAGGATCAAGATGGAGATTTAGGATAATTATTATGAATTTGAATTGTTGTAAAATCTATCTTTTATAATATATTATTAGTTAGGATTATTTTAGAATATATCATTAGTTAGGATTATTTTAGGATAGAGTTTGATTTTATTAGCTTTCTTTGTTATTATTCATTTAAGAGTTTATTTTGAATTAAGATTCTAGTTTGTTTTCTATAAATACCAATGTAAACAAAGCCTAAAAGCAGATCATTATACTATTGAATAAAATTCAGTTCTTTTTCTATTTTCTTAAGCACAAGGCTGCTTAAAACTAAGTACAGGGATACTTAGTTGGTTGGACACAGAGCTGTTCAACCGTCCTCCTAAGCACAGGGATGCTCAGGAACCCCTCAATTAGGCTCAGGTTTGCTTAATCTCTATCAGATATGCATGTCCATTATTTGGTTTTCTTCACAAAAAATGTGAATAAAAATTTGTTCTCAAAATTTGATGACTAGTATACGTAAATATCTAAAAATAAAATATGCAGTTTAAAAAAAATTATGAATAATTTTGTGGTAATGTTGTCCTATGTAAAGCTTAATGATAAAAGGCATGTTAAGGGAATGGTCTTGTCAAATTGATGGTGGGAGAGAAGATGGTTTCTCCTTAACCAAACAATGAAACACTCCATAAAGGGATCATATTTTCCTTCAAACCAAAGAACAAAGAATGATGAGTAAATTCCAATTTTCCTGAAAAATCTTGTCTTGAGGCAAACATTTTCTGAAGGAAGTAAAACTTTTCCTCCACCAAAGGGAGCACAATGTAAATAATTTCCAAACAAATCAAGGTAGCATCCAAGCAACTAGCAGGAAACAGCATTCATACACTCTACAACAGTCCAAAGCAAGGCATTAGCGCTGTCAGCATAAACTTCTACGGCCAAAAGCAAACAAAAATGAATTAGAGATCTAGTTTATTCAGAAGATGGAGAAAATAAGCATAATCAGGCATGCACGACATTGCATTAATGGATTAACATGAGTTCTCATAAAGAATGTCAGAGTACAAAACAGCAAAGAAAAATATGCAAAAAAAGAGATCATGTCAACATGGAATTAGATCTCTAACATTAACTCAAAACTTGCAGCCATATACAAAGTATACAGCAATAAAGAGAAAATACCAAACTCTGCTTCAGGGCACCAACTACTGCATCCTCGTTAGCATCCAACGACATAATAGGCTTTGCAAGACTAGGAAGGGCAGCTTCTATCTGGTAAAAAGGCATACAAAAGCACTAGTTTAGTGCTATTCTGCTATCAAAACTGTGCATTGCATTCAATGAAAAGAGGTGCAATCCTTGTAGATGAAAGGAGAACACATCAGCTGATGGGCTTCTTGACTAGCCTGCCCCTACATGAACGTGCAAGGTTTAGGCAGTTGGATCCAACAATCACCAAGCATGTCCATGTTTAATAAAATAACTTAAAAAATTTATTGTGAAGCACAAAAAGATGGTGGTTGCAAAAATTTGATGTATCTGAAAACAGAGAGATGCAAAGCTGGCATGCGCTAGAAGTAAACAAAGTAAGACTTGTTCCTTGTTGACAGAAGACATATGGTCCCCAGAAATAACTGTGTACGAGTTAAGACATTGCTCTACACTACCCACCCAAAAAAAAAAAAAAAAAAAACAAAAACTGTTGATCAGGCTTATCTATTGTAGTGTAAAAAGATTGTAGGGCAAGTGACAAAATCTTTAATAGCCCAAATAAAACAAAAAGGAAAACAGCGGATCATAGGCATACCGGACGGCGATCAAGTATGGACATCAGTGCAGAGTGCTCCCTCACAGAACGTTCAATCCTGGCATCACTTTCTGCTGCTTGCTTCAAGTTTGCTGCAAATCTGTTCAACCTATCTTGTAGATTCTTTGTAAGAGTAGTCGATTGAGGCCTAGTCCACCGTGTTCCAAATTGGCTTCTAAACTGAGCATCTTGTTGAGCTTCTTCCTGCAAAAGCTCTTCTGTCTGCACCAACAACTCTTGGTTTACCCTCCTTAGATCCCGAAGCTGCTGTAACTCAGCTTCCAGACCAGCTGGGCCACCACTAATCTGTACAGCCTCCACATCCGCTTTAAGATCTTCCGGCAGGGTAACATTACCTTCCAAAGCAAAAATAGAATCAGGCAAATCCATTTCCTTGAGCCTTACTCTGGCTAGCTCACTCCCCTGCTGCAGTTTCTCAGCTTGTGTCCTGATAACCGCATCAACCATTTCAGTGTACTTGGATAGAGCTTTTGTACTGCTGTCTGGAACAAGAGTTGCAAAGAACTTCTCATTGCTAGCATCCAACACCTCACTCATATTCATTGGTTTGACCATGGAAAATGAAGGAATAGGGCCTAATGAACTGGCTGGAGGAACCCTTTGCAAGTATACCCTATCATTCTCCTTCAATGCCCTCTCCAAGTTACGATTAAGATTGGCCTCCAACTTATTAACCGCGTCCAAAAGTTGTGCTGGAGCACCTTTCCCAGATTTCTTTGCTTCAGCCAAAGAACTTATCCCCATTTTCAATCGTGCGATTTCTTCAGCTATTTCCTCCTTATCATGAAGCTCTAAACCATACCTATAGCAAGCTTCAGCGTAAAACAGAGCAGCCTTTAGTTGTACATGAGTTATCCAAGTCTTGTCAAAATGCTGATTGAGAGGAGCAACATTTATTGCTGTTAAAGCTTCTTCGTAGTATATGGCAACCTGTATTTTCAGGAATATCAAAGCATGTCATGACCACTTCAAGCTGAAAAGTTTGAACAAAAACATAGAAGCCGAAGGTCAGTAGTATGCCTACTTATTTAGATTGTCCTTGATTTGACAAAAATGTTGGCCTGAATAATAGATGCCAAGAAACGCATAACAAATAAATATGAAAATTTCGGCACATGCAGCCAAAGTCACATGTCAAAACATGTGAGTTTATCTATAAACAACTTCATGATATCAAGTGGATGCAGGTAAGCTGAGATCTTGTACCACCAAGTACTAAATTGACTGAAAATGAAATTCAGCACCTCAAAGACCTTCCCAATCCCTCTCTACCCCCAAAAGACAGGCGTAAAGCTAGATAAATCAAAAAAGTTATTTGCAAGAAAAATCCCCAAACTTTTTGCTTAAAAACAAATAACCCTGTTACATATAAAAGCACACGCTTAAATCCCTCACTTTTCCGAAACTCTGCAATTCACCCCCAATCCACTAATTAAAATGTTTAAGTTTATTTTATGACTTCTCTTCCCTTCTAAAACAATGGGATAATGTGATTAATTTTCTTTTATTTAGTTTACTTTATGATTTTAATCTAAATATGATAATATTTTTAGAGCTTATAATCAAATTCACTTGTTTTAATTTGAAAAATCAAATACAAAGTTTATTTTAGGACATAAGTGATAATGTAAAAGATGATAAGATAAATATTCATCATGAAAAGGAAACATTTACAAAAACCAAAGTTAAAATTTAGGTGGAAAAAACTATCTTATAACTAGAAGTCATAAAAAAGCTTTGCAAAATCAAACTATATCACTTTACCCTCATTTTAGAAGGCTAAAATAGTCATAGAGTAATATTAGGGGCATATATAATGAACTGGGAGTGAAATAAAGAGTGACCCAAAAAGTGAGGGCGTTAATGTTCAACTTTATTCACGAGGGAAGGTTTCCCCCCCCCCCCCCCCCCCCCCCCCAATAGACCACCGTACAAGACGTCCATTTAATAAGACGGGCACCATGCAATAGATGCCAAGGAAACAAAAATCCACCTCTATTAAGAAACTCAGCAAATAGCACACAGAAAGTGAAGACAGACAGTTCGCGACACACACTTTCCCTTATTCATCATTTTCTCTCTCTTTATCAGCTACTTTTCTGGCCCTTCAATTAAACTAAACAATTAACATGCTCCCAATGGCGTCTCAAGTGCATGAACCTGCTCTAAATTGGAGTTTTTTTTACATCTATAGTCCACCCGGGGAATATCAAATTCAAATGAAAGCAGATTCATGAAAGGACTTTAGCAGGAAAAATCCTTTCTCATCAAAGTCCATGTGTGCAGGGTCAATCTCCTTCTGGCGTGATACAGCAGTACATTTGTCTTTCACACAGAACGAAACGGGATTTATTCTATCCTCAAGGGGGATCAAGCAAAATCCTCCAGAAAGTACTCACAACAGCTCATAGTGAGATTTTTTGGGCCTATACTGTCTGTCTATTCTTGGAAGGAACAATAATTCTACAGAGAGTGTTGTTTTATTATTACAGCTCAAGGCACAATGAAAGCTTCACCACCCAAACTCCTTCCATCCCTATTATCTCCATCTTCTAAAACAGATTTGTTAAACACAACCTGTTACAGATTCACTTGTAAAAACAACTGAAATTCTTCAAGAGGAATGACATTAACATTATCAAACATTTGGATTCAGACCTCAAGATCGGAAGGCTAGCTGAGCATATGCCGTGAGTGCATCACTAATGTAAAGGCCTCCATGTAACAGATTTGGGGCCACCTATAACGTGATAAACCACTAAGCAATGTATATTTATAGCATTTCATTTACTAAGAAAAACTTGTAAATACATTTACATATTAACAACAATCAAAGATATCAAATCAGCAACGTATAACGAATTGCAGAGAAGCCATAAAGATATCAAATCAAAGATAAACCACTAAAGCTCAAGGGAATTTATGTTTTTTGAAAAGCCAACTTGATCACTGCAATTTATGACATAACGACCCAAACCCCAATTTAAGCAATACCTGAATCGACTAACATCAACCTATGTGTAGCCGAAAGAAGCTTCTACTTCATTCGAGCTTCCACGTTCCAGAATCACTTCAAATCAAATAAGTTACCAGTACAAGTCAATAATGAATAATAAACTATTAATGGCAATTGTTCAAATGACCACAACAATCATTAATAGTTACCCAATGTCACATGTCATTCACTTTCAGCCAGTACTTAACAGATATGGCACTCTAGTTCATTTTCAGCCAAGATATTTTTCTAAAGGTAAAGAAAACGCTACGGGACCTAACTAGATCCAAGTTGCCTTGGCGTTCTGCAGTAATAATACTGAAAAGATCCTGACTAAAATTCACAATATAGTTACTACATCTACTCACCTGAATTCCCCTCTCTGCAACCCAATCAACTGCCCTATTTCCCTCACGGTACATATGGGAAATCCTAGTCTCCAGGAAATAAGTAATCATGTCCCAAATGTCTTTAATTATATGCCTAATCTGCAAAAGGGCACCTACATTCCCTGCGCAAAGCCTTTTTCACAACTAGGTTATCCCCTTCGACCTAAATCTGGTTGAAGCCTTTTTCCAAAGACTCTAAGATAGTCTCCCTAGTCACAGTAATTTCGCCTACTAAGACATACGCATTTCCTCACTCTTGCACTTATAGTCAATCACCCTTCCAACATTATCACGAATAATAAAACCACTTGATGCCCTACAACCTTTTCAAGCACCATCAAAATTCAATTTGACCAAACCCCTCTCAGGAAGGACCCACTTCATAGCTAAACGCTTCTCAATCTTCTCCCTTATTTTAGCCACCTTATTGTCACGGGATGAGCGCAGATCACCCGTGTGACGCCCAGGCCAGCCTACCCCCTATGGTCAAGAAGCAGCAATATGCACTTCAAGAGACGAAATACACGTCATACCACGGACATACCTGAACACAATCAATGCGCATTAGTATCGGACAGGCTAAGGAGACCCCATATGGCATATGTTTGCTTATTGAGCACCGGGGACAGTGTCAGCCAAAGGCGGCCCGTGACATTCTCCCCCACCTAATTCCGCAAACGTCCTCGTTGCAGTTGCCTGCCCATCGTCGCATCCCTGCATCTCTAGCAGCCTTGATTGGTCACGGGACAACCACATCATCATCCCCTCCAACGTGACACCTCTGACATGCTATTGACACTCGCCTGACGATAAGCAGCGTGTCCAAAAAGCAGCGTGCCAGCTCCATGCACCATAGTGCACCATGTACACGTCTCGCCCCACGATGCTTGTTGACTCTTCACCTTGTGAACTTCGCACTGCACCCCAAGGATCGGCCCAATCTCCACGCAGTAAGCCAGCCATACGATCAGCACGCCTGACCGGCACCGAACACAGTGCGCCTTCCGCCACATCCGGAACCGCGAGCCACTCAACTTCACTCCCAAAGTTCCTCATTAGATTGCCCCTCCCACACAAGGAGTGTCCATACCCACGGACAAACCCGCTCAACGCATCTAGGACACAAGCAACTCCCATTCCCCAGGAGTGTCCATCGTAACCACGGACAAAGCTCGGTCCCACCACAGCTGCTTACTCGCGTATCATGAGCCTCGTTCTGATACCATTTGTCACGGGATGAGCGCAGATCACCCGTGCGGCGCCCAGGCCCCTGAGGCTAGGGCCGGGCCAGCCTACCCCCTATGGTCAACAAGCAGCAATATGGACCTTCAAGAGACGAAATACACGGCATACCACGGACACACCTGAACACAATCAATGCGCATTAGTATTGGACAGGCTAAAGAGACCTCATATGGCATATGTCTGCTTATTGAGCACCGGGGACAGTGTCAGCCAAAGGCGGCCCGTGACATTATGCTTCAAACTATCTGCACTATTCCTAATTCTCCACTCTACAAACTATCGGCACTATTCCTAATTCTCCACTCTACAACCTTAAGCTCGGCTAGAAGAACAATTTTCTCGGCTGTCCAATGCAATCCACGAAACACCCTATCATTTCTATGTCTCCATGTGGTCCAAAGTAAATAAACCGAGTTCACAATCTTGTCCCCCCTAGCTTTCTTTTATTATTCGAAAGAAACCAGAGCCCTTCTACCAAACCAAAATTGGGCATCGCTGCATTAATGTTTGGCAACAGGGTAATGGGGGATAAAGGGGAAGGTCAAGAGGGGGGGGGGGGGGGGGGGGGGGGGAGTAAATCCTTACCCCGTTTAGCAAAGTTTTAATAGAGGTAATAGGGGTAAGTTTTTTAACCCCCATTACCCAAATTGGGGGATAAAGGGGGTTAAGATAAATTTTTAATAAATTTTGACAATTTTGCCCTTATTTTAACTATAACTCACTTTGCCCTTACCCAATTGCCAAATAAGTGTAACTCATTTACCCTATTTACCCTTACTCCTCCTAATTAACCATATCCTAACAAGGGTAGGATAATACCTTACCCTCCCCCTCTTTAGCCCTCTTTACCACCCTTTATCCAGTTGCCAAACAAAGTACAGGCTAAACCTCAGCAATGCCTAGCAGCCACACACAAAAAGAAGCAAGTGATCAGAGGTCTCCTCCTCATTATGAAACCACTCGCACCTTCCTATTGGAGTAATAACTCTCTGGAACAATTCACACCTCGTAGGAAGCAAATCAAAGAAAAATCTTAACTTTAGGTGCTATATCCAGCTTCCAAATCTATCTAAACGGCCAAGAATTCCTATCTTCCCATTGAAGTCTATGTGCCAACCAAGTTGCAAACTTCACAGATAAATTACTATCAGCCCTAAACCCCCAACAAAACAGATCTGGTCTGAAGCACATCACGATAGGAATGGCTAAGATTGAGGGGATTGGTACGGTATAAGAGAAGAGAGGTTACCCACATCCCAAACGACCTTTTAGTTGCAGTACAACTACGAGCATATGCTATAACAATAATAACAACAATATATTCCATCAATCAACAATTACAACGCCTAAATAATTGCCTAGATGCATCATCGAGACAATCATATAAACGACAAAAACAAAGCTAATTAATCAGCCAAAAACTGAACTTTCATCAATTTCCGAATGCATCACAAGAGGGGTTACGGACTTCATGTATGAGTCTACTAAGAATTCACTTAGGAGTTGTGGGAGGAAGAGGTCAATATATAAACCTAGTTGGTCACTCCCCTAATGTCAATCAATTTTAGGATGGAACCGCGTATTCCAACTCCATGGGTCAATGAAATTTAAAATTTTTGGCAGGGAAAACAATTTACCTGCCTAGAGATTTTGGCGCAAACCCCATGAGTACTGCCTTTAGCAATGGTATTCTCAAACACACACTCCTGCGCCTGAGCCAACATCAACCTCTCCAACATCCCCACACACTCCAGAGACACATCCACGGTAGCCGCCCCACCCGCCGCTGCCTTCACCACAACATGATCCCTCAAGTAAGCGAACGCCCCTGCCCCCCCACAAAAATTATGCACCGCCTGCCTCCTTCCCTCCACAGTCGACCTGTCAAAGGACAACCCTATCTGACTATACACCGCCCCCAAGTTAAAAAGCACAGCTGCCTTCTCCAGATGTATGTTTGTCTGTGTTGACTTATTCTTCTGCTTAAAAGCGTCGTGCCACGTGAACTGAACTGTGTTGATATGGTCCCTGTCGGGGGAGATGGGGAAGCGAGTCTCCATCAAGCAGAGACATTTGAAGTACTTGATGAGAAGATCGCGCCTGGCGGGAGGTGAATCCGAGGGTTTCTCGAGATCAGAGCGGAGGTGCTTCACGGTATCGAGATCATCGTCGAGGTTCTGAGCTTCGCGTTCCGAGTAGTGGAAGACGATGTAGTTGCGGAGAGGGCGGTAGAGGTCGACAGCGGTGGTTTTCTTCTCGTAGATCGCTAGCATGATGTTCGTTGTTGATGGGGTTGAGGTTGATGACGCCATTGATGGAGGTCAGAGAGAGACACAGAGAGATTGTTGAATGTTGGTGAAGTCCAGGGAATGAAATTCAAGGGATTGTAGTTGACTCCGTTGTTTTTCTTTTTTCTTTTTTTTTTTTTTTCTTTTTGCTAACTCTATGTATATTTTTTTTATTTTCCGCCCTTTTGGTGCTATTTTCTTCATTGTGAAGGGAAGTAGAGAATTTGTAGAATTTTTTACTATTACAACGTAGGCTCTGTTTTACACCTAAAATTATAATCAAGCTGTAGACTTGTAATTAAAATTTTAATTCTAGTGAACCAGAATTTTGATAGAATTAAAATTTTATTATTTGTTTCATCAAAGAAATTGAATGTCGTAATTATAATTTCACGGTGATTCAAGTCATTATGGATTTTCAGTCAATTGAGCTGGAGTATTTTGAGTTCTAAATCAGGTACGGTCGAATTTTGGTTAGAGTATTTCACATGTTGTTCGAGTTATTATGATCGAAGCAATTCACTTTGTATTCAAGTTATTCGAGTATTTCTAGGTCAAATCGGGTCGAGTATCGCATCGGTTCATTTGGTATTCAAATTATCTCGGATTTTCAATTAATAATATTTGCTCATTTTGTCTGTTTAATGTGCATATGGTTACCATAAGCACAAAATAAAACAAACATACAAAATGGGACTCGAAGCGACTTAGGAGCAAGCCTACTTTACGAACCGCACGTGTTTGATTTCTACCAATCACTTCTGAGGATATGAATTCTACACTTGCTCCAATTAAGGAGCTTCAATTATATTTGTTGTTGTTTTTAAAGTGTTTGAAGAGAAATAAAAGGATATGGACCCAGCTCAAATGGTAGTTAGGGTGATGGAGCTTAGCCTACAAACACCTTACCTCGTACACTTAAAAGCTGGGAATTGGGGTGGAGACAAACTCAAGAGCTCAGCAGTCCACTTGCAAGCCTGAGTCAATCAGGTTTTTAAACCTAGCACCCTTGACTTGTAACAACTTGAATGAGTTAGAGTTTAACAAGATTAAGGTGGAGTGAACCATATTTAGGTCACTAGATAAGGTCCAACACAATAAAGGTCAAGCATTCACCCAAAGCCCTTAGTTTTAATTCACTTGACTGATCAAGCTGTAATACCAGTGTTAATACCAACACAAATCAAGCTCTAGGCTTGGTCATTAAAGCCTTAAACTAATGACCTAATTCTCAACACATCCATTTTGGGAATAGATTAAAACGAAGAATTCATACATGAAACCTGGAAATCGTATTGCCTTGAAGGAAAGCAAGTACAAGTTAAGCTACGCTATGCTAAACTAGGCTAAGTTACGCTGCTCCTAAAATAAAAAGCACAAGTGTGCTTTAAAGAAAACTTGAAGAAGTTTTGTATGGTGGTGCTGGACTCAACAATAGTGTCTCTTATTTATTGAAAAACGAAATAATTGTTGCGCCATGAATTTTTGGCTTATCCAACCCATGTCTGCCTCCACTATACTTTTCCACACTGAATGAACGCTAATGGTGCCCCAAAAACACATGCTCAGGCCCCTTTTTGGAAATCCCACATCTGTTTTCTTCGTTTGGGACTTCTTCTAGATGCCCCCACATTCATTTGGATATACATGAGGCCCACATTCCTTCATATGCATTCCAATCAACTACCTCAAGCCTTAGAACCATCTTTCTCGCAGCCTTCTGGAAAGTCCCTCGAGCTCGAGCACAATTTTCCCCATCAGCTATCCTGAGAGGGTGTTTAAACTTAAGGGGTTTTAACTCATTGGGAAAATGGGCTCGAGACACCATTATATCTATTCTCAAAGGCCAAAGGCCAAACATCCCTCGAGCATAGCCCCACGTGGCAGACACATGTCCTTTTATCCCAAAATAGTGTCATTCTAACTTCCTCGAGTTTGGGGTGTAGAAAAATGCCTCCCTTTTATCCATTGCTAATTGCAAATTTCCAAAAAAAAAAAAAAAAATCCGTTTGATTCGACTTTCAACAGCTATAGGGAGCTCGAGAGGGCATTACTTGACGTTTGGTCTTCTTTCGTTCCCGTGTGTCTATAAATGCAAAAGTTAGGGCTTCAAAATTTTCCACCTTTTGCTTTGTGCTCTCCCTTTCTTGCAAACAAGCACTCAACACCTCTCTCAGCTCTCCTACTCTTGCTTTTTTTGTTGATTACGTTTTTCATTTAGCGCTTTGGATCATTCAAGCCACGAAAATGGCCTAAATCACTCATTGCATTTCCATCCCCATCTGCCAGGCTGATAGTCCTTTGGAGTTTTTGGCACATTTGGTTCAATCCGATAACTTGGTGGTGCTGGACAGGCTTCAGGTCCCTATTAACGTTAACTCCATTGAGAAGGACCTTTCTTGGATTTCTAAGGAGGATCCCTCTTCTTCCAATGACTCATATGCCCTAGGCCCAATCTTTAACCCTTCTGAAGACGTATCCAGCCTCGAAGGCATCTTCCCTGATACTGAGGATTATCCTAACAAGGCCACCATGAATTGGTTGGACACCCTCTAGTTCTTCAAAAGGTGAATTGCACCCATGTGTACCGATGAAGTGACACCAATGGACACAGCTTTGGAGAGAAGCCGGTCGAAAGCTTTGGCTTTCCAATATTAATGCATGGAAATTCCATAGAGTAGCGTGGACCACAGCATGTTGGTTTACAAAGTAATCATACACAAAACCTCTACAATCCGAGTCTTTCTTCCTCGACTCAATTCCCTTGACCTATCCATATTCCTGGCTTGGTTCTAGTCCACGAGCCCTCTTTAAAGGCTAGAGGAGCTCTAATAGATTCATAATGATATGAGCAAATTGTTGGAAACATATTTCAAAAATATTTCCTAAGTGGACGCAGCGGAAAACCAATTTAAAATTCTTAATTTTAAATTTAAAGCCCTAACCTAATTAAACTATTTAATTAGATTAAGATCTTACTCTAATAAATTCATAATATGACAATCGAAGAACAATGAATAAAACAAGTATAAACCTGACATGTAGAATAAACGAAAAAAGGAAAAAATAAATTAAATATCATATATATAATTAAAATATCTGAAGCCCTAATCCCAATTCTGACTTAAAGACCTGAAATTGGAAGAAGATATATTGACACCTTAAGTTTTTCTTCGTAATGCCCTCTTCTAGCATTGGGAGTGTGATCTCTTAAAATATTTAATTTAGGAAAATTTTCAGAACAAAATTTTTCCTTCAATCTTTCTAAAAAATAATTTTTCAGAAAAGTTATACTGAACAATAATTTAAAAGACCGCTAAAATAATTTTAAAGTTTTTGTTGTAAGAAAAACCGAGTTCCAAAACCCTTAAAAAATGCTCATGATAAAACGCATGTTTTTTTTAATAAAAATGCATGCTTTATATTTACAAAAAGGGAAAAAATCCAGCTGCTGACGTCATCATGACATCAGCAATATAAGGCGTACACAACATGTTAATGCTCATGTTGCTGAAGTCATGATGACATCAGCAACGGCTTGTCTGTTGCACACTGAATTAGGGGTGTAAATGAGCCGAGCCAGCTAGCGAGCCCTCGTGAGCTGACTCGTCAAAAAGCTCAAAAGGCTCGGCTCGCTTCGAGCTCGACCCGAGCCGAGCCGGCTCGTTCAGCTTATCAAGCCGAGCCCGAGCCTAGTGAAGCTCGAGCTCGTAAGCTTGCAAGCCTAAACGAGCTTTTCTTGATATAATATTTTTGATCGAATATGACCCATGAAGCCAAATTTAAGCCTAAATGAACCGAGCCTGAGCTTAAACGAGCCCAAACGAGCCTAGATTGAGCTTAAATGAGCCAAAATATTGCAAGCTTAATTCAAGCTTTTCGAGCTTAGATCGAGCCGAGCCGAGCCCGAGCTTTTGACGAGCCAAGCTCGAGCTTGAACTTTCCAAGCTCGACGAGCTACGAGCCGAGCCCGAGCCTAGCTTAATGCAAATGAGCCGAGCCTCGAGCCTGGCAGGCTCAGGCTATGCTCGACTCGGGTCAAATACGCCCCTACGCTGAATCAGCATTTCGCATTTTTTGCTTTTTTTCTTTTTTTTGTTTTTGTTTAAAACATGTTGTAAGTTATCATACTATATATTCATCTCATGAATATTTGCTTAGTATAAAAATTTATTTATCTCAAAAATAAATAATTTATGCCATGAATTTATTTTTTAAATATTTTCAAACAATGCTTAAGTCAGGGAAAATCTAACTCTAGCTCCAAATAAGTCAAATCTGATTATTATCTCATGATAACAATTGATTATCATTTAGTAAACTTAATTCCACTAAATAGTCAATGATGAGTTTGGATAACTTGTTTGATAAGACTATAGTACGATACTTGAGATGGCTTGTCTTGGTCATGTGGACAGGTGGTGTGGTTTTTAAAGTGTGTTTTAAAATCGTCTACTCGCAAGCGTGTGAGATTGTCATAGCTTTGTTGGGTATACGGGACGTATCCGCAGGGAATCGTGTTAAGTTAGACTTAGTAATTAACGAGCGGTTTGAATTTTTGGGTTTTTGTTGTTTGAATAAATTGTTGGCTAAACTAATAAATTGAATATAAAGTAAATGTGTCAATTCAATTGAGGTTAGTTTAGGGAGTGAATTTAGGGTAGCTTAACACGTATCCTGTCATTATATTTTACTTAGGACGATGATTTGAAGGATTTAGGCTACAAGCTCTAAGCTTAAGTTAATATATAAATTATTCAATTGAGGTTAGTTTAGGGAGTGAATTTAGGGTAGCTTAACACGTATCCCGTCATTATATTTTATTTAGGACAATGATTTGAAGGACTTAGGCTACAAGCTCTAAACCTGGGTTAATATATAAATTAGGGCTTAGGGTAATGAACTAGTTTAAAGGCATAACCTATCTTAGCACCCTAAATATAACATAGGTTATCTCATTAGCACTACATAATTCCTTTGTTACTCCTAATTCAATATTAATATATAGAAGATTAGGTTCAGGGTTGGGTACAATCTCAACCCTGACCACGCATGAATTCCTGTTATATTATGGGCTATGCTACAAGTATAAGACTATTCGCTGCGAAGTTGGAGATCTAGTCACGGCCACAAGTACACATACAAAAATATCCAACAATCATGAAGAACTCCCCATAGGGGTGCGAATATAACATAACTAAACCAATCATCAAAAGAATAATATAAATCTGGGATACGGGCGGCTACCCGCCCTTTATCCCTAAACTAAGAAAGTTTACTCCTCCATAGGAGTTTTACACATCATAAAACTTAAAGAAAGGAAGACACTATGCGTAAAAATAAGCAAAAGAATAAACTCCCTCAATCTTCGTGTTGATACTAATCCAAGCCTGAATTCTCCCAGTATTCCAACCACTTTTGCTTCGACTTTTGAGAACCTGAAGATCTCGTAGCGACTTTGGGTAGTAGAAAAGGCTGACCTCCCCTTCTCTACTTATAGGCGCAGGGGTCGGTTAGGGTTTCGTACAGAACCCTCCCGATCGATCGGGAATTAGGCCCGATCGATTGGCAGGCTCTCGGTTAGTTTCTCTAACTGCAAGCTGTTGATCGATCGGTTCTCCGAGCCCCTTGGCTCGATTAAGCACCGAAGCGCTATGGGATATACTTGGTTCACCGAATTATGATCCGATGGGTTTTTCTTTTGCACAAGTGGTTGGGTTTTTCCAATTAGTCTTCAAATATGCTTCAATAGTGCTTGATTTTGCCGGAATTCTTCTTTCGTCCGCTCTAACGTGTTCCACATGGAAAATGTACCTAAATAACAACCAAACACACATGTAAAGGCCAAATATATGGCAGGAATGGGGAATAAAATATGTAAAAATCAAGCGCATCAACTTCCCCAAACCCACACCTTGCTTGTCTTCAAGCAAGATTCAATTTAAACTAGCTATTGGCGGAAAAGTCGAGTCAGGCATTTAATCGCAAAGGTCACTTGTGAAAATTATTATTTAATCATATTTGAGAGTGTACTTGAGAGTAGCGATTCCTTATGTGATGTTATTATTGCACTAGTTCTAACTTAAGTATCCGTCATTAAAGTCTTTTTACTAATGAGTGATCTTAGAACTTCTCTCCCCTTCGTCGTACTTCAAAACCCTCCGACTTTAAGAAAACATAAAGTAATAAGTAAAGGAACAAGTTATCCTAACCCTTCACAACTAATCAATAGTGAAATCAAAAGGCTTCTCTTTTCTCTCTTGTTTTCCGGTCTTCCTTTTTTTTCATTTTTTTTCACTCGGTTAGGCATGTCTCCCTCAGACCCATGTAGCGAGTTTTCGGCCGGTAGCTTCCGATCCAGTTGGCTCAAGGTACTAAGTTTTAAGAGACCCCTATGGACCTAATGGCTCAAGTCTTGAGGATCCACAACCCAATCTATTAGCACACACCCCCTTTTTTAGGTATTAGTACTTATTTTAGTAACTACAAAGTTGATAAACTTTCCCTGTGGCCCATGTAGCGAGCTTTCGACCGGCAACTCCCAACCCAATTGGCTCAAGGTACCAAGTTTTAAGATACCCCTACGGGGCTTATTTGCTCAAGACACAGGGGCTACAAGAACCAATCAGTCACTTATTTTAAGGGGTTACTCAAGATAAAGAAATGTACAATTGATTTCAACATTATTAGAACTAGAATAGTGGATTCCTATTCCTAAAGTTATTACCATTATTTCGACCCAAACAGTAGGATATATCACAAGATTAATGGTGAAAAGTAATAATCTCACTAACTAGTTAAAAGACAAAAATATGGACTCAAAAGTATGATCCAACAATAATCTCGTTTCGTAATCATTCTAATCATCAAAGTAAATCTCAGAATTGATCTACAATAATGGTCACAAACAACCTTATACTCATTTTATGCCTTCAAAAGTGTAGCTAATTTATGCCAAATTAAGCTTCAAGGACAAACAAAGTTTACTCTCATCTGCCATACCCAAATCAAAACCTTGCATTTTCCTCAATACACCAGAATTAAAATAGAGGTAAGGAAAGGAGAGAGATGACCTGAGATCGTGAAGAGGCAGCCACACATGTCGAGCGAATCCCAAAAGTTGAAGGCAGACTATAGCAAGCTACATTAAGAAAAAGAAAGAACAGAGAAGACCGTGGACTAAAACAATTTGTTAATAAAAGGAAAAGAAAGATATACAGAACAAATGTTTGGTACATGAACAACACAAATAGCTCAGGGAGTGGCAAAATGCGGAGGAGTACCATCCGTCTGCAGTCGATAGAGCTTGGTGACCAAAGAGAGAATGCGATCCAGACGGTGCATAATATCCGTCACGTATAGTGGGACATCGCCGGGGTCAGCAGGGGCAGGTGGAGTGGGTGGGCGTCCCTCGCGACGTGCTTCTTGGGCAGGAGCAACGGCCTGGGCCAGGTCATCCTCCATGTTCGACTTCTCCCTGTGCACGTCGGCCGAGCCAAGGGAAAGGAAGATCCAACAATGCTGGGTGCGATCAAAGTGGCGGAGGGGTGCGCAAGCTCGGTCGAGAGCGATCGGTATGCATACCCAAGCACGCCGTACAAGCCTCGTAATTAAATGAAGAAAGTACAGAGCACCGCCACCAACAGAGAAGGGCTGAAGCCCATGGCGGACAGCAACGAAACTTTGTACATAAGTCGCCCCCACATCCAACCATACACCGCGGTAGAACTTCTAAAGAAGTTCTAGAATAGGGCCGGTGCGCTCCTGGGCATGACCGATAGGCCATAAATTGTCCTTAATAATGGTGTCCAAGAGCCACATATGCGAAAGAAGGGTGGAGCGGAACGTGGTGGATGGACGAATCGTCACACATTGGCCGACACATAGTTCAGCGATAATGTCCACGGCCTTTGGTGGGTTAATGGGAGGGTACCAAACAGATTCGTCAACATAAAAGGGATAACCTATAGCCTAGGCGACGTCCGTGGTATCAAATCGGATGGTCCTGTCACGAATAGTGACGTCACCGTAGGTCCGACCCCCTTCGTGATGGAAAGCACAGGAGGAATAAAATTTCCTCACTAAAGAAAGAAAAACAAGGTCTCTCTCTAGTTCTCTATCAAGAAGATAGGTAAGATCTCGATGTCGGCAAAAGAGAATGGCCCAAGCACCCTCCCTCTCATCTTTAAGATCCTCACCAAACACCATCTCCCCAGATATAGGGGCAGCCCTGATTCGAGCAAGAATGTTGTTCTGTTGGGAGCTGCCGCCCTCCTCAGTGCGGCTCCTCTTGGCACATGGCATAGTCTAGAATTAAAAACAAGATCAAATCAACACAAAGATAAGGAAAGAAAGAAACATTAAAAAAAAAAAAAAAAAAACTAAAGGAGGGAAAAAAAAATACATCTAATAGAAAAAAAAAATCAACAAGAACAACAGCCCAATCTCAACCTACAGTCTAAAACCACGACGAAAGAAGAAAACAAAGAGAAAGAAAAAAAAAAAAACCCCAAAACCCTAGATCCGAAAACACACATCTCAAACACATAAATCCAACAACCACAAGTATCAAAGGGCTAAATCCAGTCACTGAAATCCTATATAAACATGGTTTATGAACAAAGGTGGAAACATAGCACAATAACAAGAAATTCAAACTTTATTCATAATTAAGACATAAATCAGGACTAAGCCACTTTAATAAAGCAAGAAAACAACCAAAGAACGGCCTAAATATGCTCTCACGAAGTAGAAACAAGGTAAAGTGAAAGATAAAAGAAAGGAGGAACACATACCTTGCAATTGAGAAGAAAAAACAAAGAGAACGAGTGGTGGAGTACCGACGCGGGGGTCGGCGGTGGTGGCCGAAAACGGCAATGGTCGGAGGTGGTGGCTAGAGATGGAGGGAGGGGGTCGTGGGTTAGGGTTTGTGGTGGGGGAAATAAAAGTGAGGAGAGGGGCAAGGGATTTAGGGGGGGGGGGGGGGGGTAAAACAAGGGGGTCGTACAGAGGGCACCCCGCCGATCGATCGAGGTTGAAAGGTGGAAGCCCCAATCCATAGCGCTCCCATTCGATTGGGCTCAGACCCAATTGATTGGGGAGGCCGCGATATGCCCCGTACTAAAAATCCTTGGTTTTGAAAACTGTTAATAGAAAAAACATAAATTACGAAACATGAAATAAATTGGGTTGCCTCCCAAAAGCGCTAATTTTAACGTCTTTATCCTGATGCGGTATTTTCTTCGACGCTAGGCTGATCCCGGCGTAGGGTCCCCAAGATGAATTTCTTCAAACTCGTGTAGTCGATCCCCTAATCCAATAGTGTGTTTAAGACGATGGGCATTGATTGTGAGAAGGCGACCATCATTGATGTCTCGAATTTTAATTGCCCAGAAGGGTATGCTGGACCACTTCGTAAGGTCCATCCCATCGTGAACGTAGTTTCTCGGGAAAGAACCGAAGCTTGGAGTTGTAAAGCCAAACTTTTTGACCAACTTCAAAACTTTTGCGCGAAATTCTTTTGTCATGAAAAGCTTTGGTTCTTTCTTTGTATAATTTTGTGTTTTCATATGCCTCGTATCCCATCTCATCCAACTCACTGAGTTGAAGTCGTCGATGCGACCCGATACTGTGCATGTCATGATTAAATTACTTAATGGCCCAGTATGCACGGTGCTTTAGCTCTACTGGCAAATGGCATGCCTTCCCGAAAACTAAGCGATAGGGGACATGCCTATTAGAGTCTTGAAGACTGTACGATAAGCCCAAAGAGCGTCGTTCAACCTTAAAGACCAATCTTTGCGGTCCGATCTAACAGTCTTCTCAAGGATAAACTTTATTTCCCTGTTCGAGACTTCAACTTGGCCGCTAGTTTGAGGGTGATATGGGACAGCTAATTTGTGAGTGATTGAGTACTTTCTAAGAAGTGACTCAATCGAATGATGAGTGAAGTGTGTCCCCCCATCACTAATTATCGCTCTAGGAACACCGAAACATGAGAAAATATTATCTTTAATAAACTTAATAACCACCTTGTGGTCGTTTGTCCTAGTTGCAATGGCCTCAATCCATTTTGAAACATAATCAACAGCTACCAAAATATAACCACAGCCATGGGAATTAGGGAACGGTCCCATGAAATCAATGCCCCAAACGTCAAAATTTTCATAAGCTAAAATGGGGTGCTGAGGCATCTCATCAAATTTTGTGAGGGCACCAGTGCGTTGACAGCAATCGCACGCCCTACAAAAATCACGAGCCTCCCGCAAAAGAGTCGGCCAAAAGAAGCCACTTTGAAGGACTTTTCCGATGTGTGTCGTCCCCCAAAGTGTCCTCCACATGCTAAACTATGACAAAATCGCAATACACTCTCATGCTCATTTTTCGGGACACAACGACGTACTACCTGATCAGAACATACCTTAAACAAATCCGGATCATCCCAGAAAAAATGCCTCGCTTGAGAAAGGAAGCGGTCCCGCTCTTGTTTCGACCAATGGGTAGGCAGCTTCCCCGTCGCCAAGTAGTTGACGATGTGGGCATACCATGGGGGTCGACTTCCTGCAATAGAAAATAGCTGTTCGTCAGGAAAACAGTCATCAATGGGACCAATAGTTGCATCAGATGGGAAAACAATCCATGAAAGGTGATCGGCCACGACGTTATTCGAGCCTTTCCTATCTTGGATTTCTATGTTAAATTCTTGAAGTAATAAAACCCAGTGAATTAACCTAGGTTTCGTCTCCTTCTTAATAAGAAGACAACTAATGGCAGCATGGTCAGAAAAGACTACTACTCTCGAGCCCAGAACATAAGGTTGAAACTTCTAAAGTGCGAAAACTATAGCTAGTAATTCCTTTTCAGTGGTGGCATAATTCTTTTGGGCTTCATCCAAAGATTTACTAGCATAGTAAACAACGACAGGTTTACGATCCTTCTGTTGACCGAGCAAGGCTCCTACAACATAATTAGAGGCGTCACACATAATCTTAAATGGTAACAAGTAGTCGGGAGGTTGAATAACTGGAGCTGTAGACAATAAAGTTTTCAACTCAGTAAAGGCTGCTAAACAGTCATTATAAAAAACGAAAGGGACATCATTAGCAAGTAAATTTGACAACAGTTTAACAATTTTACTGAAGTTGGCAATGAAACGCCGGTAGAATCCAGCGTGGCCAAAGAAAGATCGAACTTTCTTCACCGAGGTCGGTGGAGGAAGGTTGGCAATTAAGTCCACCTTGGCCTTATCTACAGTAATACCCTCTTTAGATACTACATGTCCTAAGACTATGCCCTGCTGAACCATAAAATGGCTTTTCTCCCAACTGAGTACCAAATTGTACTCCTCGCAGCGCTACAAAACAAGATCTAAGTGAGATAAACATTCATGAAAAGACGATCCAAACACAGAAAAATCATCCATAAACACTTCTAGGTAGTCGCCCAACATGTCCGAAAAAATGGACATCATACACCGCTGGAATGTAGCAGGTGCATTGCACAGACCGAAGGGCATCCTTCGGTATGCAAACGTACCAAAGGGACAAGTAAACGTTGTTTTCTCTTGGTCCTTAGGGTGAACCGGGACTTGGTCATACCCTGAGTAGCCATCCAAAAAACAATAGTATGCTTGATATGCTACTTTATCTAGGATCTGGTCCAAAAAGGGTAAGGGGAAATGGTCCTTGTGCGTTATAGAGTTCAACTTATGATAATCGATGCACACGCTCCACCGTGTAGTGGCTCGCATAGGGACCAATTCACCTTGGGTGTTTGCAACGACCGTGATTCCTGACTTCTTAGGAACTACCTGAACCGAACTGACCTAGGGGCTATTAGAGACGGGTATATAATACTCGCATCTAGCAACTTCATGACCTCTTTCTTTACTACTTCCCTCAGGTTAGGGTTAAGCCTCCTTTGCATTTGCCTAGAAGGCTTAACGTTGTCCTCTAAATGTATTCTATGCATGCACAGTGAGGGGTTAATTCCTTTCAGATAAGCAACCGACCACCCTATGGCTCGTTTGTGGTTTTTTAGGACAACTAACAACCTAGATTCCTGAGTCTCAGTTAGGTCAGACATAATAATCACAGGAAAGGTGTCATTTTGTCCTAAAAATGCATATTTTAGGGTGGTCAGGAGAGGTTTGAGCTCTAACACCGCTGGACACTCAACTGATGGTTTAGCAGGTTCACTAAGTAGGCCAGTTAGGGGTTCAAACATCGGACCCCTAGCCTCAAATCTCATTAGCTCCTGCATGTCAAGCAAATTATCAGCATCAGTACTCACATCAAAATCAGCAAAAGTGAGCGAATCAGATAGTACAATTCGTCTTCTTTGATTAAGTCACAAGACACTGACTCAACCAAAGGATCAATAGCATCAACCATGAAGCAATCAAGGTCATCCTCATTAATAGGGAACTTAGCAGCATTTGACACATTCAGTTTAACCTTAAGATTCCCAAATGACACTTCTAACACCTCAGTTCGACAATGAATGATAGCATCGGCCGTTGTCAAGAACGGTCGTCCTAAAATGACAAGGGTGTGGTTCCTCTGATGAGGGCCAGGATCCATGTCTAATATGATAAAATTGACGGGGAAGATGAACTTATCAACTTTGATAAGAACATCTTCTAACATACCTCTCGGTAAACGCTCTGCTCTATTTGCCAACTGTAGGGTAACACTAGTTGGTTTGAGATCTCCCATCCCCAATTCCTGAAAAATTGAATATGGGATGAGGTTCACGTTTGCCCCTATATCCAAAAGAGCCCGACTCATAGAGCTCTCTCCTATGATGCACGGGACTGTAAAAGCTCCTGGATCTCTACACTTAGGTGGGATGCCTGACATTAAGATACTGCTCACTTTTTCAATGAGTCGGACCTTCTTAGTGACATGAGCTTGCGCACTCTTCTTTCTAGCGCATAGGTTCTTAAGAAAATTAGCGTACGTGGGGACTTGTTTAATGGCATCAGTTAGTGGCAGGTTAAACTTGACATCCTTAAACAAGTTCAGTAACTCATCTCTCTTTGGGTCGTCCTTCCTTTTGGTCCTTAAAGGGCCGTAGGATAAGGAACAATCGGCTTGGGTGGTGAGCCCAGTGAAGGTGTAGGCACTCCATTCTTATCAGCAGTGGGGTGTGGAGTCCCATCCTTCCGCTCAACTTCTATCTCTACTTCTCTCAAATCATCCTTACCTGTGGCTGAGACAACCTTAGCCTGCTCATGAGTGACCTGGCTAAGGTTAGGATTAGTTGCTCCTCTGGGATAGTGAGAGGTTGGGAGGGTAACCTCCCTTCCTTTCTCCTGTTCATGGCCTGAGCTAACTGTCCTAATTGGTTCTCTAACTAATCGACTGTGAATGAGAGTGGACCAACTGTTGGTTTTCCTCCATAAAGCGGAGCATACGTTCCTCAAAAGGAGAAGTGTAGCTTGGAGGTTGGGGTGGTGGATTAGCATTAGGAACTGGAGGGTGAGAAGAAGAGCCATACCTTTGCCCTCCATGGAAACTAGGTGGGTGTGTCATACCTACAAATCCTAGCGATGGTTGTCTCATGGCTGGGATTTGGTGTGTGTTCTGCTTCCATGAGAAATTGGGATAGTTGCGCCACCCTAGATTGTAGGTCTGCGAGTACGGATTGTTGTTCCCCGAGTACTCCTGCGCTGCATAAACTTGGTCCTGCACATACTCGGGAAACTGTGACGCATATAAAAACTCAAAGACAGAATGATCCTCACCTAAACAAATATTGCACGGAGTAATACCCTCAGACGATGATTCGGCTGCATTAACTGGATGGACATTAATGGGATTTGCATTTAAACTCATCATCTTATCCATCTTTCTACTAAGTGCATCTAGTCTTAAATTAACATCATCTTGGGGTGCTACCTCATAGACACCACACGTGTTTCCCCTAACCACCCTCGCAGAAGAGGCTTGGTCTAGGGAATGTTCATTGAGGCGCTCGAAAAGCGTCCAGGCCTCGTCCTCGCCCTTGCTAGTTAAATGCTCCCTCGCATGAAGCATTTACCATTTGTTTGTTTTACGCACTAAGACCATCATAGAAGTTTTGGACAAGAGTCCACTTGGGTGACCCATGGTGGGGACAACTTCTAAGAAGTTCCTTGAACCTATCCTAACACTCGTGAAACTACACCTGGTCTTTTTGTTCAAAACTGTTTATGGAGAGCCTGATAGCCATCGTTCTGGCTTTAGTGAAAAACTTGACCAGGAAGCGCTGTTGAAAGTCATTCCAAGTGGTGATTTCACCCCCAGGTAGGGACTGAAACCACCTCTTAGCTACGTCTTTTAACAAGAATGGAAAAAGACATAGTCTAATCGCATCTTTCGAGACACCTTGATAATGATAGGTTTCACATATTTCGAGTTGTTCGTATGGGCTCTCAATCGGCTTCCCATAGAATGTGGGAAGCATGTTGATAATCCCAAGCTTAAGTTCGAAGTTTGCGTTACCCACAGCAGGTAACGCAACTCCGGCGGGCGCAACGTACGTTTGGGGAATAAAGTGATCCCCAATCATACATTGTTCATTACTAGCAATGGTTCGTTGAGTACTCTCTCTCGCTTCTAATAGCCTCACGATAGACAAAGTCCGCTAAATTTCTGGAATGTAAGGTAACAATTCAAGATCACGCGAACGTTTACCATGCATGCAATATCGAAGCTGGGATGAATCCACACTGACCTCGACTAAGGAATCAAGCAAAAGAAAAATTATGAAAAATAACTCAAAGCAATAAACAAAGAGCAAACAAAACAAAGTTCGTTAATCTTAAATTCTAACTTAGCAAACCGATTCCCCGGCAACGGCGCCAAAAACTTGATGTGATTTTTAAAGTGTGTTTTAAAACCATCTACTCACAAGCGTATGAGATCGTCATAGCTTTGTCGGGACTACGGTTCATATCAACAAGGAATCATGTTAAGTTAGACTTAATGATTAACGAGCGGTTTGAATTTTTGGGCTTTTATTAGAATAAATTGTTAGCTAAACTAATAAACTGAATATAAAGTAAATGTGTCAATTCAATTGAGGTTAGTTTAGAGAGTTAATTTAGGGTAGCTTAATGCATATCCCGTCATTATATTTTACTTAGGACAATGATTTGGAGGACTTATACTACAAGCTCTAAGCCTGGGTTTAATATATAAATTATTCAATTGAGGTTAGCTTAGGGAGTGAATTTAGGGTAGCTTAACACATATCCCGTCATTATATTTTACTTAGGACGATAATTTTGAAGGACTTAGGCTACAAACTCTAAGCCTGGGTTAATATATAAATTAGGGCTTCGGATAATGAACTAGTCTAAAGGCATAACCTATCTTAGCACCTTAAATGTAGCATAGGTTATCTCATTAGCACTACATAATTCCTTTGCTACTCCTAATTCAATATAAATATATATAGAAGATTGGGTTCAGGGTTGGGTACAACCTTAACCCTGACCACGCGTGAATTCTTGTTATATTATGGTCTAGGCTACAAGCACAAGACTAATCGCTGCAAAGTTGGAGATCTAGTCATGGATACAAGCACACATACAAAAATATCCAACAATCATGAAGAACTCCCCATAGGGGTGCGAATATAACATAACTAAACCAATCGTCAAAAGAATAATATAAATCTGGGATATGGGCGGCTACCCGCCTTTCATCCCTAAACTAAGAAAGTTTAATCTTCTATGGGAGTTTTACGCATCATAAAACTTAAAGAAAGGAAGACACTATGCGTAAAAATAAACAGAAGAATAAACTTCTTCAATCTTCGTGTTGGTGCTAATCCAAGCTTGAATTCTCCCAGTATTCCAACCACTTGCGCTTCGGCTTTTGAGAACCTGAAGATCTCGTAGCGGCTTCAGGTTTGAGAGGAAGGGGAGGACGTGCAGCCAAGATAAAGCATGGAAAAGGCTGACCTCCCCTTCTCTGCTTTTAGGTGCAAGGGCGATTAGGGTTCCGTACCGAACCCTTCTGATCGATCGGGAATTAGGCCCGATCGATCGGCAGGCTCTCTATTAGTTTCTCTAATTGTGAGCTGCTGATAGATCGGTTCTCCAAGGCCCTTAGTTCGATTAAGCACCGAAGCGCTATGGGATATACCTGGTTCACTGAATTATGTTCCGATGGGTTTTTCTTTTGCACAAGTGGTTGGGTTTCTCCAATTAATCTTCAAATATGCTTCAATAGTGCTTGATTTTGCCAGAATTCTTCTTTCTTCCGCTCTGACGTGTTCCACATGGAAAATGTACCTAAATAACAACCAAACACACATGTAGGGGCCGAATATATGGCAGGAATGAGAAATAAAATATGTAAAAATCAAGCGCATTAAGTTCTCCAAACCCACACCTTGCTTGTCCTCAAGCAAGATTCAATTTAAACTAGCTACTGGCGGAAAAGTCAAGTCAAGCATTTAACTGCTAAGGTTACTTGTGAAAATTATTGTTCAATCATATTTGAGAGTGTACTTAAGAGTAGCGATTCCTTATGTGATGTTATTATTGCACTAGTTCTAACTTAAGTCTCCGTCATTAAGGTCTTTTTACTAGTGAGTGAACTTAGAACTTCTCTCCCTTCGTCTTACTTCAAAACTATCCGACTTTAAGAAGACTTAAAGATAATAAGTAAAGAAACAAGTTATCCTAACCCTTCACAGCTAATCAACAGTGAACTCAAAAGGCTTCTCTTTTCTCTCTTGTTTTCCGCTCTTCCTTTTTCTTTATTTTTTATTTTTTTCACTCGGTTAGGCATGTCTCCCTCAGACCCATGTAGTGAGTTTTTGGCCAGCAGCTCCCGATCCAGTTGGCTCAAGGTACCAAGTTTTAAGAGACCCCTACAGACCTAATGGCTCAAGTCTTTAGGATCCACAACCTAATCCGTTAGCACACACCCTTTTTTTTAGGTATTAGTGCTTATTTTAGTAACCTCAAAGTTGATAAGCTTTCCCTATGGCCCATGTAGCGAGCTTTCGACCGGCAGCACCTGACCCAGTTGGCTCAAGGTACTAGGTTTTAAGATACCCCTACGGGGTTACTTGCTCGAGACATAAGGGCTACAAGAACCAATCAATCACTTTTTTTAGGGGTTGCTCAACATAAAGAAATGCACAATTGATTTCAACATTGTTAGAAGTAGAATATTGGATTCCTATTCCTAAAGTTATTACCATTATTTTGACCCAAACAGTAGGATATGTCACATGATTAAGGGTAAAAAGTAATAATCTCACTAACTAGTTAAAAGACAAAAATATGGATTCAAAAGTATGATCCAACAATAATCTTGTCTCATAATCATTCTAATCATCAAAGTACATCTCAGAACTGGTCTACAATAACAGTCACAAGCAACCTTATACTCATTCATGCCTTCAACAGTGCGGCTAATTTATGCCAAATTAAGCTTAAAAGACAAACAAAGTTTATTCTCATCTGCCATCCCCAAACCCAAACCTTGCATTATCCTCAATGCACCAGAGTTAAAATAGAGGTAAGGAAAGGAAAGAGACGACCTGAGATCATGAACAGGCAGCCACACATGTCGAGCGACTCCCAAAAGTTAAAGGCAGACAATAGCAAGCTACATTAAAAATAAAAGAAAGAACAGAGAAGACCGTGGACTAAAACAATTTGTTAATAAAAGGAGAAGAAAGATATACGGAACAAATGTTTGGTACAGGAGCAACACAAATACCTCAGGGAGGGGGAAAAGACGGAGGAGAACCACCCGTCTGCAGTCGATAGAGCTCGGTGACCAAAGACTGAATGTGATCCATACAGTGCATAATATCTGTCACGTTTGGCAGGATGTCGCCGGGATCAGCAGGAGCAGGTGGCGTGGGTGGGCATCCCTTGCAACGTGCTGCTCGGGCTGGGTCATCCTCCATGTTCGACTCCTCCTTGCGCGACTCAGCCAGGCCTAAGGAAAGGAAGGTCAACAAACGGGTGGTGTTGGGTTCTCAGTTCTCAACTATGGTCACAACAAAAGGCACCTATTAGAGCACTTTGAGTAAGAGACACTTCTCTCTACCTATGCCCCCGGTCGGAGAGTCACGCTTCGCGACACCTCACGTGCAAGAGCTCCCGGGAATAGGGTTATCTCTATAAATTCCTTTGCTCTAATACCGATTGTTGCAACGAATTTTAAAAATTCTCCCTAATTTTATAAAGTTTACGCAGTGGAAGGGGCTTAGAATTCATAATTCTAAACCTAGGGTAGATTTAAAATTCCTAATATTAAATCTATAGTTTAAATTCAAAATTCAAATTTACAGATCTAAATTCTTAATTTAAATCTACAGGCCTTTTACTCTAATACATTCATAGCAATACATAAACTTAAACAGGCATAATAACTAATACTATGAATAAGTAGAAAAGCGAAAACTAAAAGAAGAAGGAAAGTAAACGTACCTAGAATTGCTCCAACATAAGAATACCAGAAAGAAAATAATCTTCAGAAGAAAAACCAAAATCGAGATCTCGCGATCTTCTATGCAATGACCTCAAGCTGCTCGGAGGGTGGGCTCCGAAAGATATTAAACTTGAGGAAAGAAAAATTTATAAAGAAATTTTCTCTCCCACTAAGTCTTTTGAAAGTCAATACTCTCAGAAACTCTTTTTTTTATTTCTAAATTAAATCCCAAGTGTAAAAATTCATCTTATGAATTTTTATTTTTCAGTATTATTTTATTTTATAATTTTTTTATTTTTTTTATTCATCTCATAAATAATATTCGGAAAAATTAAATTTACCCATCTTATGGATAAATAATTCATCTCATGGATTCTTTAATATTTTTCTGATAGCAATAAAAATAGAGGCTTGCACAAGGACCTCAGGGACAATTTAAATCTAGCTTCATGCACAAGTCCAGAATACTCTCAGGATTTAGAGTAGTCGTTCAAACAGTACAACATGAATCACTCATCTCTGGCAGTAGTATAGACACAAGCAACTCACATGGTCCAACTCAGTATGCCAATCTTATTAAACACACCAACATAACACTTTTGGATCACCATCCACATGATCAAGACAAGTCATCTAAAGTGTCACGTTATAGTCTTAGCATATAAGCGGTCCAAACTTGTCTTCGACAACGAGTCTTTCAAACAACAATCCATACCATTTGTTCCAAGTCTATCTGTGGGTTAATCTCATAAACCATTTAGAACAAATATGTGAATTATAGTTTGAGGATTACACCCATCTCATGGATGTTTCGAAAAGAAAATCACATACAGAATAAATGCTTGCTTACACAAATTTAACAAGGAAACAACTGAAACTTCAATTTTATTCTTTAATAAAATAATATTAATAGAATAAATATAGATTTTATGACACTATTCCTGACATCACGAGCCTTAATTTAAGCATCATTTGTAGATGAATTAATGAGCTGAATTATTTATTTATGAGATAAATAAATTTATATGCTGAACATAATTCATTAGATGAATTATTTATTCATAAAATGAATAAATTTATTTTACTAAATAATATTCATGAGATAAATTTAATACATGTGAGAATTCACAAAAAGGGGTATATGCTTGCACAGCAGGTGCGATCCGAGCCTATGGATTCGAGCCAATTATGGTGGGACACGTGTCGCGCTGTGACTGGCTGTTGCATGATCCGCGCGAGCACGGTACAAACTAATCGGTGTGCAACAGATTTCGCGCGCTGGGCAGCCCAAGTTACGTATCCTCACCTAACTATTTTATTCGATATTTTTCGATTGTCATATTATGAACCTATTAAAGTAAGAGCTAAATCTAATTAAATAGTTTAATTAGGTCAGAATTTTAGATTTAAAATTAAAAATTAAAAATTATTATTCTACTGCGCCCACTCTAGAGAATATTTTTTGAAATATATTCCCAACAATTAGTATCAGACCCAACTCCAAATACGTTCATGATTGACATTAAAAGTATAATGTTTGATAAAATTGGAGTATATAGAATTATAAAAATATGAAATTAGGAATTTCATTAAAGGAAAAAGGTAATCCTGAAGATTGATGTTAAAGAATTGTTGAGCAAAAATATGAAATTTGCAAAACATGAATCTCCCATATACGAGGTGTACATAGGTTTTATAAATTTAGGTAACGACCCTATTCAAGATGATGTACACCCTTAATTACTTCTCCCTTTGGAGAATACCCTTTGATTCCAACCGATGATATGTTTATGTTTTAATCAATCGACGAAGCGACTAGCCGATTAATTGACTTACGTCTCCGGGGGGATGCTTTAGGTTGATTTGTATTTTGAAAGGTTCAACTTGAAGGTTATTTTGGTCTAGTCATGACTTAGGAGTCATTTGTATTGAGGCTTGACTCGAAAAATATTTTGGATTTATGCTTGACGCGGAAGTCTTTTTGGACTGGAGTTTGACTTGGGTTTAGGTTTGACTCAAAAATCATGTGAACTTTATTTGGCTTTGGTTTAGATTTGACTTGGAAATTTGGACTTGATTTGAAAATTTGGATTTTGGTTTGGTTGGAAAGTACGGGTCCTCGGAAACAACCTCTCATTAGGGTATCCTCCTGATGGGGTAAGGCTGCGTACATCCTACCCCTCCCAAACCCAACTCAAGCGGAAGCCTTTGTGGCATTGGGCCTGTTGTTGTTGTTGGGTTTGGTTGGAAAGTAATTTAGATCTCCATTTATTAGACTTAAAAGGAGTCTCGAGTTTCGGTTTGATAGGGAAGTCATTTTATATCGAGGTTTGACTAGGAATTTATTTAGATCGGAGTTTGACTTGAAATTAATTTGGATTTGGGATTTGACATAGATTTAATTTGGACTAGAGTTTGACTCAGGCTTAAAATTGACTGAAATGTCATTTGGACATGAGTTTAACTTGGAAGACATTTCTATTTGGCTTCGCATCTAGGATTTGAAATTGACGCGGGATATCGTTTTGAATTTCGGTTTGACATAAAAGTCAACTTGGCTTAGGAGTTTGGTTTTGAGTTTAAATTTGGTTTGGCAAGGAAGCTCTTTTGAATTTGACTTTGACATAAAGTTGGATTTAAGTATGACATGAAAGTTGATTTAGGTTTAAGTGTGACATGGAAGTCAATTTGAGGTTTGAGTGTGACATGAAAGTCAATTTGAGGTTTAGGTCATTTTAAATAGTTTGAGCTCGAAGAAGTAAATTTTGGATTTGGGTACAAAATGAAATTTAATTTGGGGTTTTGCATGGAAATCGTCCCTTTTTGGTTTTTTTTTTTGGAATTTGGTTTGATGTGGAAGTCTTTTTTTTTGGATTTGGTTTTGACATAGAAGTCATTTTGAATTTGGATCGGACATAGAAGTATTTTGTATTGGAATGGACATGGAAGTTATTGGGTTCAGGTTGCCTGAGTCAAATCGAATTGAGTCAACTAATTAGAGTGTTGACTTAATATTAATCCCACGAGAGAAAGGAAAAGAATTTATTTTATTATTTGGGATATGTTGGTAAACTATAATTGAGCAGCTTCTACTGTAGATGGGCAAGTAGGTTACACAGACAATTATTTGAACAAAAATTTAAAACAACGTAATTCGCCCAGTAAGGGTAAAACAACACAATTCGCCTAGTAGAGGTAAAATCAACACAATTCGCCCAGTGGAGGCAAAATAAACACAATTTGCCCAGTAGATATAAACTCAACAAAATTCGCTCAGTAGAGACAAAAGCAATACAATTCGCCCAGTAGAGGCAATAGCAACACAATTCGCCCAATAGAGGCAAAAGCAACACAATTCACCTAATAGAGGTAAAATCAACACAATTCACCTATTTTGTCCCTCCAAAACACATTTATGCATAAGTACAAAAGATAGAATCAAACATACACAAATATTCTTCCTCTTTAAGTAAAGTCATACCCATCCACAAATAGCCTTCCTCTTTGAGTAAAATCATACCCATCCACAAACATTCTTCCTCTTTAAGTAAAGTCATAGTCATCGAGAAATAGACTTCCTCTATAAATGGACTACACGCCTCCTTCACCTTCAGGGATTCCTACGATCATCTCCCTGGAGCAATAATCGTTTAAACGCCTTGCTCTCCTCAGGCTAAGTATTTTATCTCTATTAGTTCATTTATTACTGGCCCTTATTTACTATTTCATAATATTGACACTAACTTGAGCGTTGGAGGGGCTCCCGTGGGTTACTCCACAGGCCCCTCTAACTGTTTGTGTGATCTCGCAGGGAATATCAAGTCGAGTATGTAGCTAAAGCTTGAGTTCAGCTCATCATAACGAACCCCACCTCATACAAAACTCTAAAATGATGAATAAGCTCATTGACCAAATTCATCACAAGCATAATACCACTGTCTGTGGGAAGGATCATAAGCTCACACCTAGCTTGGTTTTTCATTTAAGATTCAAACATTTTTAATGTCATTCGAGGTAATTTTCAGCATTATTTGGGTATTTGGCACATTTTTCCAATAAAAAATAAGCTTATTCAAGCAAAGTAAGTGAAAAAAGCTCTCTACTATTCCTTTGAGCACTTTTAAGTATATCCAAACATGCAAAGAGGCATGCTGGAGTAAGTCAAGTATTATGACATACTTCTTACCTCTTTCTTATCTTTTCTTTGAAAAAAAATTCAAAAAAAAAATATCATAGCTAAATAGAACTCTTCGATAGCTTCATTTCTATATATAATAAAATCCGTAACTCTACACGGATTGAAAGTTACGCTTATTTTTAGTTTCAAGGTACGTTATACAACAACGACAACCGGAATTCGCCAGGTTCATCTTTGCACATCCTTTTCAAATTCTCTTTCACCAAAAACTTAAAAATTATCATAGTTATATAAAACTCTTCAAGAGCTTCGTTTTGATATAAAACTTAATATGTAACTCTTCACAGATTAAATGTTATCCTTGTTTTAAGTAACAAGGTAAGTCATACAACAACTACAACCAAAATTTGTCCGGTTCATCTTTTCACATAATTTTCGAATTCTCTTTAACCAAAAACTTAAAAATCATTATAGTTTTTATAAAAATCTTCAAGAGCTTTGTTTTGATAGATAACTCAATCCGTAACTCTTCACAAAATAAAATTTATCCTTGTTTTAAGTTACAAGGTACGTCATACAACAACTACAACCAGAATTCGCCTGGTTCGTCTTTTCACATCCTTCTCAAATTCTCTTTGACCAAAAACTTGAATATCATCATAGTTTTTATAAAACATTTCAAGAGCTTTTTTTTGATATATAACTAAATCCATAACTCTTCACGGATTGAAAGTTACGCTTGTTTTAAATTACAAGGTGCGGTTATACAACAACTACAACTGAAATTTGCCCGGTTGATCTTTTCACATCCTTTCAGAATTATCTTTAACCAAAAACATAATAATTATACAAAACTATTCAAGAGCTTCATGTAGCTCAATCTATAACTCTTCGCGGATTAAAAGTTAGCCTTGTTTTAAGTTACAATGTACATTATACAACAACTACAAACGAAATTCACCAAGTTCATCTTTTCACATACTTTTCCAATTATCTTTGATCAAAAGCTTAAAATTATTATAGTTATGCAAAAATCTTCAAGAGCTTCATTTTGATATAATACTTAATCCGTAACTCTTCACGGATTAGAAGTTATTATTGTTTTAGGTTACAAGGTAAGTTATACAACAACTACAACCGAAATTTGCCTGGTTCATCTTTTCACGTCCTTTTTGAACTCCCTTATATCAAAAACTTAAAAATCATTATAGTTATATAAAACTCTTCAAGAGCTTCGTTTTGATATATAATTTAATCTGTAACTCTTCACAGATTAAAAGTTATCCTTGTTTTAAGTCACATGGTACATTATACAACAACTACAACCGGAATTGGCCCAATTCAACTTTTCACCTCCGTTTCGAATTCACTTTGATCAAAAACTTAAAAATTGTTATAGTTATGTAGAACTCTTCAAGAGCTTCATTTTGATATGTATCTCATCAAAAAATAAAAAATTATTATAGTTATATAAAACTCTTCAAGAGATTCGTTTTGATATATAATTCAATCCATAAATCTTCAGAGATTAAAAGTTATCCTTGTTTTAAGTTATAAGGTACATTATACAACAACTACAACCGGAATTCGTCTAGTTCATCTTTTCACCTCCTTTTCAAATTGTTTTTGATAAAAAACTTAAAAATCATTATAGTCATATAAAAAATCTTCAAGAGCTTCGTTTTGATATATAACTCATTCCGTAACTCTTCACGGAATGAAAGCTACGCTTGTTTTAAGTTACAAGGTATGTTATACAACAACTACAACCGGAATTCGCCTGGTTCATCTTTTCACGTCCTTTTCGAATTCTCTTTGATCAAAAATTTAAAAAGTATTATAGTTATATAAAAATATACAAGAGCTTCGTTTTAATATGTAGTTCAATCGGTAACTCTTCACAGATTAAAAGTTATCCATGTTTTTATTTAAAAGGTACGTTATACTACAACTACAACCAGAATCCGCCCTGTTCACCATTTCGAATCCTTTTCGAATTCCCTTATATCAAAAACTTAAAAATTATTATAGTTATATAAAACTCTTCATGAGCTTCGTTTTGATATATAATTTAATCTGTAACTCTTCATAGATAAAAAGTTATCCTTATTTTAAATTACAAAGTACATTATACAACAACTACGACCAGAATTCGCTCAATTCATCTTATTCACATCCTTTTTGAATTCTTTTTGATCAAAAACTTAAAAATTATAATAGTTATGTAAAATTCTTTAAGAGCTTCTTTTTGATATATAGTTCAATTCTTAACTCTTCACGGATTGAAAGTTAGGACTGTTTTAAGTTACAAGGTACGTTATACAACAATTACAACCGGAATTCACCCGGTTCATCTTTTCACTTCCATTTCGAATTCTTTTCGATCAAAAACTTAAAAAAGTATTATATTTATATAAAACTAGTCAATAGCTTCATGTAGCTTAATGTACGTTATACAACAACTACAACTGAAATTCGCCTAGTTCATCTTTTCACATACTTTTCCAATTATCTTTGATAAAAAACTTAAAAATTGTTATAGTTATGTAAAACTCTTTAAGAGCTTCATTTTGATATATAGCTTAATCCGTAACTCTTCACATATTAGAAGTTATCCTTGTTTTAAGTTACAAGGTAAGTTATACAACCACAACAACCAGAATTCGCCCGGTTCATCTTTTCACATCCTTTTCGAATTCCCTTATATCAAAAACTTAAAAATTATTAAAGTTATATAAAACTCTTCAAGAGCATTGTTTTGATGTATAATTTAATCTGTAACTCTTCACAAGTTAAAAGTTATTCTTGTTTTAAGTTACAAGGTACACTATACGACAACTACAACCGGAATTTGCCCAATTCATCTTATTCACCTCCTTTTTGAATTCTCTTTGATCAAAAATTTAAAAATTTTGAGAGTTATGTAGAACTCTTCAAGAGCTTCATTTTGAAATGTATCTCGTCAAAAACTTAAAAATATAGTTATATAAAACTCTTCAAGAGACTCGTTTTGATATGTAAATCAATCCGTAAATCTTCGCATATTAAAAGCTGTCCTTGTTTTATGTTACAAGGTACATTATACAGCAACTACAACCGAAATTCGTCCAGTTCATCTTTTCACCTCCTTTTCGAATTCTCTTTGATAAAAAACATAAAAATCATTATAGTCATATAAAAAAATCTTCAAAAGCTTCGTTTTTTTATATAATTCATTCTGTAACTCTTCACTGATTAAAAGCTACCCTTGTTTTAATTTACAAGGTATGTTATACAATAACTACAACCGGAATTCGCCCTGTTCATCTTTTCACATTTTTTTGAATTCTCTTTGCTCAAAAACTAAAAAAGTGTTTAGTTATATAAAACTATTCAAGAGCTTCGTTTTGATATGTAACTCAATCTATAACTCCTCACAGATTTAAAGTTATCCTTGTTTTAATTTAAAAGGTATGTTAGACAACAAGTACAACCATAATTTGCCATGTTCATCTTTTCACATCCTTTTTGAATTGTCTTTGATCAAAAACTTAAAAATTATAATAGTTATGTAAATTTCTTTAAGAGCTTCATTTTGATATGTAGCTCAATCCTTAACTCTTCTCGGATGGAAAGTTAGGCTTGTTTTAAGTTACGCGGTATGTTATACAACAACTATAAGCGAAATCCGCCCGGGTCATCTTTTCACATCCTTTTCGAATTCTCTTCGATCAAAAACTTAAAAATTATTACATTTATAGAAAAATATTCAAGAGCTTCATGTAGCTCAATCTATAACTCTTCACGGATTAAAAGTTATCCTTGTTTTAAGTTATAATGTACTTCATACAACAACTACAACCAGAATTTGCCTAGCTCATCTTTTCACATACTTTTCCAATTATCTTTGACCAAAAACTTAAAAATTATATTAGTTATGTAAAACTCTTCAAGAGCTTCATTTTGATATATAGCTTAATCCGTAACTCTTCACGGATTAGAAGTTATCCTTGTTTGAAGTTACAAGGTAAGTTATACAACAATTGCAACCTTAATTCGCCCGGTTCATCTTTTCACATCCTATTCAATTTCCCTTATATCAAAAACTTAAAAATTATCATAGTTATATAAAACTCTTCAAGAGCTTCGTTTTGATGTATAATTTAATCTGTAGCTCTTCACAGATTAAAAGTTATCCTTGTTTTAAGCTACAAGGTACATTATACAACAACTACAACCGGAATTCGCGCAATTCATCTTATTCACCTCCTTTTCGAATTCTCTTTGATAAAAAACTTAAAAATTATTATAGTTATGTAAACCACTTCCAGAGCTTCATTTTGATATGTATCTCATCAAAAACTTAAAAAATTATTTTAGTTATATAAAACTCTTCAAGAGATTCGTTTTGATATGTAAATCAATCCGTATATCTTCATAAATTAAAAGTTAACCTTGTTTTAAGTTACAAGGCACATTATACAACAACTACAACCGGAATTTGTCCAGTTCATCTTTTCACCTCCTTTACGAATTCTCTTTGATAAAAAACTTAACAATCATTATAGTTATATAAAAATCTTCAAGAGCTTCGTTTTGATATATAACTCATTCCGTAACTCTTCACATATTGAAAGATATGCTTGTTTTAAATTACAAGATACATTATACAACAACTACAACCGAATTCGCCGTGTTCATCTTTTGACAACCTTTTCGAATTCTCTTTGATCAAAAACTTAAAAACCATTATAGTTATATAAAACTATTCAAGAGCTTTGTTTTGAAATGTTGCTCAATCTATAACTCTTCACAGATTTTAGGTTATCCCCGTTTTAAGTTAAAAGGTAAGTAATACAACAACTACAACCAGAATTTGTCCAGTTCATCTTTTCACATCCTTTTTGAATTCTCTTTCATTAAAAACTTGAAAATTGTAATAGTTATGTAAAATTCTTTAAGAGCTTATTTTGATATGTAGCTCAATCTGTAACTCTTCACGGATTTAAAGTTAGGCTTGTTTTAAGTTACAAGGTACATTATACAACAACTACAATCGGAATTTTCCGGGGTCATCTTTTCACATCCTTTTGGAATTCTCTTTGATAAAAAATGTAAAAATTATTATATTTATGTAAAACAATTCAAGAGCTTCATGTAGCTCAATCTATAACTCTTCACGGATTAAAAGTTATCTTTGTTTTAAGTTACAATGTACGTTATAAAACAACTACAACCGAAATTCGCCTAGTTCATCTTTTCATATAATTTTCCAATTATCTTTGATCGAAAACTTAAAAATTATTATCGCTATGTAAAACTCTTTAAGAACTTCATTTTGATATATAGTTTAATCCGTAACTTTGCATGCATTAGAAGTTATCCTTGTTTTAAGTTACAATGTAAGTTATACAACAACGCGGTTCATCTTTGCACATCCTTATCGAATTCCCTTATATCAGAAACTTAAAAATTATTTTAGTTATCTAAAACTCTTCAAGAGCTTCGTTTTGATATGTATCTCATCAAAAACTTAAAAATTGTTACAGTTATATAATACTCTTCAAGAGATTCGTTTTGAAATATAATGTAATTCGAAAAGCTTCACATATTAAAAGTTATCCTTGTTTTAAGTTACATAGTACATTATACAACAACTACAACCGGAACTTGTCCAGTTCATCTTTTCACCTCCTTTTCGATTTCTCTTTGATAAAAAACTTAAAAATCATTATAGTTATATAAAAAATCTTCAAGAGCTTCGTTTTCATATATAACTCATTCTGTAACTCTTCGTGGATTGAAAGCTATGCTTGTTTTAAGTTACAAGGAACGTTATACAACAACTACAACCTGGATTCGCCCGGTTCATCTTTTCACATCCTTTTCGAATTCTCTTTGATCAAAAACTAAAAAAGTATAATAGTTGTATAAAACTGTTCAAGAGCTTCGTTTTGATATGTAGCTCAGTCCGTAACTCTTCATAGATTAAAAGTTATCCTTGTTTTAAGTTACAAGGTACGTTATACAACAACTACAAGAAGAATTCACCCGGTTCATTTTTTCACATCCTTTTCGAATTCTCTTAAACCAAAAACTTAAAAATGATAATAGTTTTTATAAAATGTTTTAAGAGCTTTGTTTTGTATATAACTAAATCCGTAACTCTTCACAGATTGAAAGTTACACTTGTTTTAAGTTAAAAGGTACGGTTATACAACAACTGCAACTGAAATTCGCCTAGGTCATCTTTTCACATCCTTTTCGAATTCTCTTTGATAAAAAACTTAAAAATTATTATATTTATATAAAACTATTCAAGAGCTTCATGTAGCTCAATCTATAACTCTTCACGGATTAAAAGTTATCCTTGTTTTAAGTTACAATGTACGTTATACAACAACTACAACCGGAAGTCGCTTGGTTCATCTTTTCACATACTTTTCCAACTATCTTTGATCAAAAACTTAAAAATTATTATAGTTATGTAAAAATATTCAAGAGCTTCATTTTGATATATAGCTTGATCCGTAACTCTGCACGGATAAGAAGTTATCCTTGTTTTAAGTTACAAGGAAAGTCATACAACTACAACCAGAATTCGCCCGGTTCATCTTTTCACATCCTTTTTGAATTCCCTTAAATCAAAAACTTAAAAAATAATTATAGTTATATAAAACTGTTCAAGAGCTTCATTTTAATATTTAGTTTAATATGTAACTCTTTACAGATTAAAAGTTATCCTTGTTTTAAGTTACAAGGTACATTATAGAACAACAACCAGAATTCGCCAATTCATCTTATTCACTTCCTTTTCGAATTCTCTTTGATTAAAAGCTTAAAAATTATTATTGTTAGGTAAAATTTTTCAAGAACTTCATGCAGCTCAATCTATAACTCTTCACGGATTAAAAGTTATCCTTGTTTTAAGTTACAATGTACGTTATACAACAACTACAACCGGAATTCGCTTGGTTCATCTTTTCACATACTTTTCCAATTATCTTTGATCAAAAACTTAAAAATTATTATAGTTATGTAAAACTCTTCAAGAGCTTCATTTTTATATATGGCTTAATCCGTAACTCTACACAGATAGGAAGTTATCCTTGTTTTAAGTTACAAGGTAAGTTATTCAATAACTGCAATTGGAATTCGCCCGGTTCATCTTTTCACATCCTTTTCGAATTCCCTTATATCAAAAACTTAAAAATTATTATAATTATATAAAACTCTTCAAGAGCTTCGATTTTATATACAACTTAATCTGTAAGTCTTCACAAATTAAAAGTTATCCTTGTTTTAAATTACGAGGTACATTATACAACAACTACAACTGGAATTTGCCTAATTCATCTTATTCACTTCCTTTTCGAATTCTCTTTGATTAAAAGCTTAAAAATTATTATAGTTATGTAAAACTTTTCAAGAGCTTCATTTTGATATGTATCTCATTAAAAACTTAAAAATTATTATAGCTATATAAAACTCTTTAAGAGATTCATTTTGATACATAATTAAATCCGTAAAACTTCACAGATTATAAGTTATCCTTGTTTAAGTTACAAGGTACATTATACAACAAATATAACCGAAATTTGTCTAGTTCATCTTTTCACCTTCTTTAAAAAACTTAAAAATAATTATAGTTATATAAAAAATATTCAAGAGCTATGTTTTGATATATAATTCATTCCGTAACTATTTACGGATTGATCAAAAACTTAAAAAGTATTATAGTTATATAAAACTATTCAAGAGCTTCGTTTTGATATGTGGATCAATCCGTTAACTCTTCATAGATTAAAAGTCATCCTTGTTTTAAATTAAAAGTTACGTTACATAACAACTACAACCAGAATTTGCCCGGTTCATCTTTTCACATCCTTTATGAATTCTCTTCGATCAAAAACTTTAAAATTATAATAGTTATGTAAAATTATTTAAGAGCTTCATTTTGATATATAGCTCAATCCATAACTCTTCACGGATTGAAAGTTAGGTTTATTTTAATTTACAAGGTACGTTATACAACAACTACAACCGGAATTCGCCCAGTTCATCTTTTCACATTCTTTTCGAATTCTCTTTGATCAAAAACTTAAAAATCACTATATTTACATAAAACTATTCAAGAGCTTCATGTAGCTCAATTTATAACTCTTCACGGATTAAAAGTTATCCTTGTTTTAAGTTACAATGTACGTTATACAATAACTACTACCGGAATTCGCCTTGTTTATCTTTTCACATACTTTTCAAATTATCTTTGATCAAAAACTTAAAAATTATTATAGTTATATAAAACTCTTTAAGAGCTTCATTTTGATATATAGCTTAATCCGTTACTCTTCACGGATTAGAAGTTATCCTTGTTTTAAATTACAAGGTAAGTTATATAACAACCCCAACCGGAATTCGCCCGGTTCATCTTTCCACATCCTTTTCGAATTCCCATATATCAAAAATTTAAAAATTATTATAGTTATATAAAACACTTCAAGAGCTTCGTTTTGATATATAATTTAATCTGTAACTCTTCAAAAATTAAAAGTTATTCTTGTTTTAAGTTACAATGTACATTATACAACAACTACAACCGGAATCACCCAATTCTTCTTTCCATCTCCTTTTCGAATTCTCTTTGATCAAAGACTTAAAAATCATTATAGTTATGTAAAACACTTCAAGTGCTTCATTTTGTTATGTATCTCATCAAAAACTTAAAAATTATTATAGTTATATAAAACTCTTCAAGAGATTCATTTTGATATATAATTCAATCCGTAAATCTTCACATATTAAAAGTTATCCTTGTTTTAAGTTACAAGGCACATTATACAACAACTACAACCGAAATTCGTCCAGTTCATCTTTTCACCTCCTTTTCAAATTCTATTGACAAAAAACTTTTAAATCATTATAGTTATATAAAAAAATCTTCAAGAGCTTTGTTTTGATATATAACTCATTCCGTAACTCTTCATGGATTTAATGCTACGCTTGTTTTAAATTAGAAGGTACGTTATACAACAACTACAACCGGAATTCACCATGTTCATCTTTTCACATCCATTTCGAATTCTCTTTGATCAAAAACATAAAAAGTATTACAGTTATATAAAACTCTTCAAGAGCTTCGTTTTGATATAACTCAATCCGTAACTCTTTACAGATTAAAAGTTATCCTTGCTTTAAGTTACAAGGTATGTTATACAACAACTACAACATGAATTCGCCATGTTCATCTTTTTACATCCTTTTCAAATTCTCTTTAACCAAAAACTTAAAAATCATTATAGTTTTTATAAAACATTTCAAGAGCTTTGTTTTCTATAGAACTAAATCTATAACTCTTCACAGATTGAAAGTTACACTCGTTTTAAGTTAAAAGGTACGGTTATACAACAACTACAACCGGAATTTGCCCGGTTCATCTTTTCACATCCTTTTCGGATTATCTTTAACCAAAAACTTAAAAATCATTATAATTATATAAAACTATTCAAGAGATTCATGTAGCTTAATTTATAACTCTTCACGGATTAAAAGTTATCCTTGTTTTAAGTTACAATGTACATTATACAATAACTACAATTGGAATTCGCGTGATTCATCTTTTCACATACTTCTCCAATTATCTTTGATCAAAAACTTAAAATTATTATAGTTATTTAAAACTCTTCAAGAACTTCATTTTGATATATAGCTTAATCCACAACTCTTCACGGATTAGAAGTTATCCTTATTTTAATTTATATGGTAAGTTATACAACAACTACAACCGGAGCTCGCCCAGTTCATCTTTTCACATCCTTTTCGAATTCCCTTATATCAAAAACTTGAAAATTATTATAGTTATATAAAACTCTTCAAGAGCTTCATTTTTTTTATATAATTTAATTTGTAACTCTTCACATATTAGAAGTAATCCTTGTTTTTAGTTAGAAGGTACATTATACAACAACTCCAACCGGGATTCTCCCAATTCACCATTTCACCTCCTTTTTGGAATTCTCTTTGATCAAAAACTTAAAAAGTATTATAATTATATAAAACTATACAAGAGCTTCATTTTGATATATAGTTCAATCCTTAACTCTCCACAGATTAAAATATATCCTTGTTTTAAGTTAAAAGGTACGTTATACAACAACTACAACCAGAATCTGCCCTGTTCTTCTTTTCACATCCTTTTTGAATTCTCTTTGATCAAAAACATAAAAATTATAATTTTTATGTAAAATTTTTTAAGAGCTTCATTTTGATATGTTGCTCAATCCGTAACTCTTCACGGATTGAAAGCTAGGCTTGTCTTAAGTTACAAGGTACGTTATACAACAACTACAACTGGAATTCACCCGGTCCATCTTTTCACATCCTTTTCAAAATTTCTTTTGATCAAAAACTTAAAAATTAATATATTTATATAAAACTAGTCAAGAACTTCATGCAGCTCAATCTATAATTCTTCACGGATTAAAAGTTATCCTTATTTTAAGTTACAATTTACATTATACAACAACTACAATTGGAATTCGCCTAGTTCATCTTTTCACATACTTTTCAAATTATCTTTGATCAAAAACTTAAAGATTATTATAGTTATGTAAAACTCTTCAAGAGCTTCATCTTGATATATAGCATAATCCGTACCTCTTCACGGATTAGAAGTTATCCTTGTTTTAAGTTACAAGGCAAGTAATACAACAACTACAATCGGAATTTGCTCGGTGCATTATACAACAACTACAACCAGAATTTGCCCAATTCATCTTATTCACCTCCTTTTCGAATTCTCTTTGATCAAATCTTAAAATATATTATAGTTATGTATAACCCTTCAAGAGCGTCATTCTGATATGTATCTCATCAAAAACTTAAAAATTATAATAGTTATATAAAACTCTTCAAGTGATTCATTTTGATATATAAATCAATCCCTAAATCTTCACAGATTAAAAGTTATCCTTGTTTTAAATTACAAGGTACATTATACAACAACTACAACCGGAATTCGTCCGGTTCATCTTTTCACCTCCTTTTCGAATTCTGTTTGATCAAAAACTTAAAAAGCATTATAGTTATATAAAACTATTCAAGAGCTTCATTTTGATATGTAGCTTAATTCGTAACTCTTCATAGATTTAAAGTTATCCTTGTTTTAAGTTAAATGGTACGTTATATAACAACTACAACCATAATTTGTCTGGTTCATCTTTACACAACCTTTTTGAGTTCTCTTTGATCAAAAACTTAAAATTTGTAACAGTTATGTAAAATTCTGTAAGAGCTTCGTTTTGATATGTAGCTCAATCCGTAACTCTTTACGGATTTAAAGTTAGGCTTGTTTTATATTACAAGGCACGTTATACAACAACTGCAACCGAAATTCGCCCGGGTCATCTTTTCACATCCTTTTCGAATTCTCTTTGATCAAAAACTTAAAAATTATTATATTTATATAAAACTATTCAAGAGCTTCATGTAGCTCAATCTATAACTCTTCACGGATTAAAAGTTATCCTTGTTTTAAGTTACATTGTACGTTATACAACAACTACAACCGAAATTCGCCTGGTTCATCTTTTGACATGCTTTTCCAATTATCTTTGATCAAAAACTAAAAAATTATTATAGCCATGTAAAACTCTTTAAGAGCTTCATTTTGATATATAGCTTAATTCGTAACTCTACACGGATTAGAAGTTATCCTTGTTTTAAATTACAAGGTGAGTTATACAACAACTACAACCGGAATTCGCCAGGTTCATCTTTTCACATCCTTCTCGAATTCCCTTATATCAGAAACTTAAAAATTATTTTAGTTATATAAAACTCTTCAAGAGCTTCGTTTTGATATGTATCTCATCAAAAACTTAAAAATTGTTATAGTTATATAAAACTCTTCAAGAGATATATTTTGATATATAATTTAATTTGTAAAGCTTCACAGATTAAAAGTTATCCTTGTTTTAAGTTACAGGGTACTTTATACAACAACTACAATCGAAATTCGTCCAGTTCATCTTTTCACCTCATTTTCGAATTCCCTTTGATAAAAACTTAAAAATCATTATAGTTATATAAAAAATCATCAAGAGCTTCGTTTTGATATATAACTCATTCCTTAACTCTTTACGGATTTAAAGCTATGAGTGTTTTAAGTTACAAGGTACGTTTTTACAACAACTACAACTGGAATTCGCCCGGTTCATCTTTTCACATTCTTTTCGAATTCTCTTCGATTAAAAACTTAAAAAGTATTATAGTTATATAAAACAATTCAAGAGCTTCGTTTTTATATGAAGCTCAATCTGTAACTCTTCACTAGTTAAAAGCTATCCGTGTTTTAAATTAAAAGGTACATTATATAACAACTGCAACCAGAATTTGCCCTGTTCATCTTTTCACATCCTTTTTGAATTCTACTCGATCAAAAACTTTAAAATTATAATAGTTATGTAAAATTCTTTAAGAGCTTCATTTTGATATGTAGCTCAATCCGTAACTCTTCATGGTTGAAATTTAGGCTTGTTTTAAATTACTAGGTACGTTATACAACAACTAAAGCCAGAATTCGTCCTGTTCATCTTTTCACATCCTTTTCGAATTCTCTTTGATCAAAAACTTAAAAATCATTGTATTTATGAAAATATATTCAAGAGCTTCATGTAGCTCAATCTATAACTCTTCACGGATTAAAAGTTATCCTTGTTTTAAGTTACAATGTATGTTATACAACAACTACAGCCGGAATTCGCCTTGTTCATCTTTTCACATACTTTTCCAATTATCTTAGATTAAAAACTTAAAAATTATTATAGTTATATAAAACTCTTCAAGAGCTTCATTTTGATATATAGCTTAATCCGTTACTCTTCATGGATTAGAAGTTATCGTTATTTTAAGTTATAAGGTAAGTTATAAAACAACTACAACTAGAATTCGCCCGGTTCATCTTTTCACCTCCTTTTTGAATTCTCTTTGATCAAAAACAAAAAATTATTATAGTTATGTAAAACTCTTCAAGAGCTTCATTTTGATACGTATCTCATCAAAAACTTAAAAATTATTAAAATTAAATAAAACTCTTCAACAGATTCGTTTTGATATATAATTAAATCCGTAAATCTTCACAGATTAAAAGTTATCCTTGTTTTAAGTTACAAGGTATATTACACAACAACTATAATCGGAATTCGTCCAGTTCAGCTTTTCACCTCGTTTTCGAATTCTCTTTGATAAAAAACTCAAAAATGATTATAGTTATATAAAAAATCTTCAAGAACTTCATTTTGATATGTAACTCATTCCGTAACTCTTCAGAGATTGAAAGCTATGCCTGTTTTAAATTACAAGGTACGTTATACAACGACTACAACCTAAATTCGCCCAGTTCACCTTTTCACGTCCTTTTTGAATTCTCTTTGATAAAAAAGCTTAAAAAGTATTAGAGTCATATAAAACTCTTCAAGAGCTTCGTTTTGATATATAACTCAATCCGTAACTCTTCACATATTAAAATTATCCTCGTTTTAAGTTACATGGTACGTTATACAACAACTACAACCAGAATTCGCTCGGTTCATCTTTTCACATCCTTTTTGAATTCTCTTTAACCAAAAACTTAAAAATCATTGTAGTTTTATAAAACGTTTCAAGAGCTTTGTTTTGATATATAACTAAATCTGTAACTCTTCACGGATTGAAAGTTACACTTGTTTTAAGTTACAAGATACGGTTATACAACAACTACGACCGGAATTCGCCCAGTTCATTTTTTCACATCCTTTTCGAATTATCTTCAACCAAAAACTTAAAAATCATTATAATTATATAAAACTATTCAAGAGCTTCATGCAGCTCAATCTATAACTCTTCACGGATTAAAAGTTATCCTTGTTTTAAGTTACAATGTACGTTATACAACAACTACAACTGGAATTCTCCTAGTTCATCTTTTCACATACTTTTCCGATTATCTTTGATCAAAAACTTAAAAATTGTTATAGTTGTGTAAAACTCTTCAAGAGCTTCATTTTTATATATAGCTTAATCCGTAACTCTTCACAGATTAGAAGTTATTGTTGTTTTAAGTTACAAGGTAAGTTTTACAATAACTGCAATTGGAATTCGCCCGGTTCATCTTTTCACATCCTTTTCGAATTCCCTTATATCAAAAACTTAAAAATTATTATAATTATATAAAACTCTTCAAGAGCTTCGATTTTATATACAACTTAATCTGTAAGTCTTCACAAATTAAAAGTTATCCTTGTTTTAAATTACGAGGTACATTATACAACAACTACAACCGGAATTTGCCTAATTCATCTTATTCACCTCCTTTTCGAATTCTCTTTTTATCAAAAACTTAAAATATATTATAGTTATGTGTAACTCTTCAAGAGCTTCATTTTGATATGTATCTCATCAAAAACTTAAAAATCATTACAGTTATACAAAACTCTTCAAGAGATTTGTTTTGATATATAAATCAATCCGAAAATATTGACAGATAAAAAGTTATCCTTGTTTTAAATTACAAGGTACATTATACAACAACTACAACCGGAATTCATCCAGTTCATCTTTTCACCTCCTCTTCGAATTCTCTTTGATAAGAAACTTAAAAATCATTATAGTTATATAAAGAATCTTCAAGAGCTTCATTTTGATATATAGCTCATTCCGTAACCCTTCACGGATTGAATGCTATGCTTGGTTTAAGTTACAAGGTACGTTATACAACAACTACAACTGAATTCGCCCGGTTCATCTATTCACATCCTTTTCGAATTCTCTTTGATCAAAAACTTAAAAAGCATTACAGTTATATAAAACTATTCAAGAGCTTCATTTCGATATGTAGCTCAATCCTTAACTCTTCACAGATTTAAAGTTATTCTTGTTTTAAGTTAAGCGGTACGTTATGCAACAACTACAACCAGAATTTGTCCAGTTCATCTTTTCACATCCTTTTTAAATTCTCTTTGGTCAAAAACTTAAAATTTGTAATAGTTATGTAAAATTCTTTAAGTGATTCATCTTGATATGTCAATCCGTAACTCTTCACGGATTTAAAGTTAGGCTTGTTTTATGTCACAAGGTACGTTATACAACATATAAAACAGGAATTCGCCCGGTTCATCTTTTCACATCCTTTTCGAATTCTCTTTGATCAAAAACTTAAAAATTACTATATTTATATAAAACTTTTCAAGAGCTTCATGTAACTTAATCTATAACTCTTCACGGATTAAAAGTTATCCTTGTTTTAAGTTACAATGTACGTTATACAACAACTATAACCAGAATTCGCCTGGTTCATCTTTTCACATGCTTTTCCAATTATCTTTGATCAAAAACTGAAAAATTTTTATATCTATGCACACTCTTTAAGAGCTTCATTTTGATATATATCTTAATCCGTAACTCTGCACAGATTAGAAGTTATCCTTGTTTTAAGTTACAAAGTAAGTTATACAACAACTACAACCGGAATTTGCCCTGTTCATCTTTTCACATCCTTTTCGAATTCCCTTATATCAGAAGCTTAAAAATTATTTTAGTTGTATAGAACTCTTCAAGAGCTTTGTTTTGATATATAATTTAATTTGTAACTCTTCACAGATTAAAAGTTATCCTTATTTTAAATTACAAGGTATATTATACAACAACTACAACCGGAATTCGCCCAATTCATCTTTTCACCTCCTTTTCGAATTCTCTTTGTTCAAAAACTTAAAAATTATTATAGTTATGTAAAACTCTTCAAGAGCTTCATTTTGATATGTATCTCTTCAAAAACTATAAAATTATTATAGTTATATAAAACTCTTCAAAAGATTCATTTTCATATATAATTTAATCCGTAAATCTTCACAGATTAAAAGTTATCCTTGTTTTAAGTTACGAGGTACATTACACAACAACTACAACCGGAATTCGTCTAGTTCATCTTTTCACCTCCTTTTCGAATTTTCTTTGATAAAAAACTTTAAAATCGTCATAGTTATATAAAAATCTTCAAGATCTTCGTTTTGATGTATAACTCATTCCGTTACTCTTCCCGGATTGAAAGCTATAGTCTTATTGAATCATCTTATCTCTGTCACTAGCAGCATGAATGGAAGGCAAGGCTCCCTTCCTATGGATTGGATTAGTCTTTATAGTGGGTATTCTTCATTCTCTCATCTCCTGAACCTATTCGTCCCAGATCCAAAAATGACCCTTTCGACAAGGTTACCCCGGTAATGGCATTTCTCGATCGTGTCTCCGAAGGACAGTTGAACGAGCGACTCATGAATGCTGCCGGGTCGAACAAGCACGTTAGCCAGCTTTAGTAGTAAATTCTATTTGTTCTTCGCCGCTTTGGATTGTGGGCTTGTTTTAAGTTACGAGGTACGTTATACAACAACTACAACCAAAATTCGCCTAGTCCATCTTTTCACATCCTTTTCGAATTCTCTTCGATCAAAATATTAAAAAGTATTATAGTTATATAAAACTATTCAAAAGCTTCGTTTTGACATGTAGCTCAATCCATAACTTTTCACAGATTAAAAGTTATTCTAGTTTTAAGTTAAAAGGTACATTATACAACAACTACAACCAGAATTTGCCCGGTTCATCTTTTCACATCCTTTTCGAATTCTCTTTGATCAAAAACTTAAAAATTATTATAGTTATGTAGAATTATTTAAGAGCTTCATTTGGTATGTAGCTCAATCTGTAACTCTTCATGTATTAAAAGTTATCCTTGTTTTTATTTACAAGGTAAGTTATACAAAACTACAAACGAAATTTGCCCGATTCATCTTTTCACATCCTTTTCGAATTCTCTTTGTTAAAAAACTTAAAAATTGTTATAGTTTATAAAAATCTTCAAGAAATTCATTTTGATATGTAACGCAATCCGTAACTCTTGGCGGATTAAAAGTTATCCTTGTTTCAAATTACAAGGTAAGCTATGTAACCACCACCAATGGAATTTGCCCGGTTCATGTTCTCACTTTTGTTTCATGTCATTTTTGTTCCAAAACTTCAAAAATCATCATAGTTACATAGAGCTCTTCAAGAGCTTTGTTTTGATATGTAACTCAATTTGTCTCTTCACGGATTAAAAGTTATCCTTGTTTCAAGTTACAAGGTATATTGTACAACTACCACCAACGAATTTCGCCCGGTTCATGTTCTCACTTCTTTTTCATATTCTTTTTGTTCCAAAGCCTTAAAAATCATTATAGTTACATAAAAATCTTCAGGAGCTTCGCTTTGATTTATAACTCAATTAATAATTCATCAAGGATTAAAAGTTATTCTCATTTTAATTTTCAAGGCACGCTATACTACAACCACAATCAGAATTCACCCAGTTCATATTTTTACCTCCTTTCCGTATTTTCTTTCATCCAAAACTTAAAACCTCATTATAGTTACATAGAATACTTCCTAAGCTTCATTTTGATAGCTGATTCGTCCATAAATATTCACAGATTGAAAGTTATGCTTGTTTCAAATCAAAGAGCCGAGTTATATGACTATTGCAAGAGGGAAACGCCCACTTCATCTTTCCACCTCTTTTTCATATTTTCTTTGCTCAAAGTAGGTTCCTAGCACTCTTCAATAGCTTGATTTGATATGTGATTCAACCCGTAAATCTGCACAGACTAAAAGTTATGCTCATTCTAAGTCAAAGGTTCAGGATGTATACCCACCACGTGGATAAAACACCCGGTTATCTTTTCACCTTTTTCTTATGTTCTCTTTGGTAAAAAAAAAAAAAAAAAAAAAACTTGGGAACTCATCATATTTGAATACGGAACTTTTTAAAAGCTTCATTTTGTAATGTGAATCGACTCGTAATTGCTTATGAGTGAAAAGTTATATACATTTAAAAATCCACGTTTCGACGAATTCCCTATCCGGTGTTTTTCACAACCTGGTGAATTCCACAACCCGGCGTTATCCGCAACCACGCGTCATCCATAAAACCTAGCGTTATCCCTGACGCTGCTCTTACCATATGACAATCACCATCCCAAGTTGCCGTCGTCATTCCCACAAACGACCATCACTTCCATGACGTCTGGGAGTTCAACCACCATCAACTCAAAAGTTGCCACCATGTGATGCTTCGTTCACCGTGTGTGAAGCTTCATTTTCCACGACTACTATCATTATTTCCATTACATGTTGGCACCGGCATAACACCCATATCCATCACTGCCCTCGTTGCACAACAGCCGCCACTGGCATGCCAGTCATCACTAGTTGTTCACCACCCACCATGGTCAAACCCTTACTCTCTCTTTCAAACCCGAATTTGGGAAAATTTGTATGATAATATTAGCTCAATTCAACCTCGAAAGAATTGTTTTCATTACTATCTTAATTCCATTTAACCCTAAATGGGTCAATTTTTGCTACCATCACTCTAACCCTAAATGGTCAATCTTCGTTATAATTTCAGTTAGTTCAACCATAAATGGGTCGCTTTTTGTTACAACCCTTATTCAACTAAACCATGAGTGCATCAGTTGTCTCCACAATCTTAGTTTGATCCATTATTGATTTGGTCCAGTTCTCGTTCAAATTAAATCCTAATTGGATCACTTTTTTCATGATCCTACTTTATGTCGATCTAGTGCAACAAATTTTTTATAATTCTGGTTCAACCTTCATATTAAATCAAATTCCGATTAAATTAATTCTTGCTACATCATTAGTTCGTCTCAATCCCAGCTGAATCAATACTTACAGGAGTTTTGGCCTACTCAAGTCCTAATTATGTCGATTCCTATTCAATCAGCATCTTAGGGAATTAGCCTTCGTTGCAATTTTGCTCTGATGGATTTTAAGCTGAATCAACCTTTGCTAAAATTTCTAGTCTAGACAAACTATACCTCAGCACACTCTTGCTATAATTCTGGTTCAACTAAGTTATACTTCGCCAAATCCTTACCTGTAAATTGTCAAATTAACAATTAGACACAATAACTCTAAATTAAAAGTATTAACTGAACAAGGTCATTGACCCTAATTAAGGGTATTAACAGAAAAGGTCATTGACCCTATCCTTAATGATTTTGAAATACAAAACGCACATTATCCAACACCAAAACATGAGTGCAAATCAAAGCACATATAAGTATTGAGTTCTAGAATAGTAAAAGTACTTATAACAAGACGGCTAGGTTACACAATTCATTCCAAGGACTTTGTTTAGGCACGTAAGAGACCTCATAACTCCCTTGGAATTCACAAGGCATGTCATTTGTCTCTCTCCATCCATGACTAGTCCAATTACTCTACAAATTTCTTACTAGCATATTCTATACATCTACGAAGAAAATTCAAAAGCAAACAATTCATCCAAGGGGAACTCAATTTGATGTTATGGCACAAGCTACTCGTTATGTGCCAGCATGGCAATGTTTCGCCTACAAAACACTACCAAGGGCTATTTAGTCAAAAAGATGGAATCTCACCATACTTGACTTTCTTCGTAAGTTGTGCGATATCACCATCTCTCGAAATCGGACATGATTGTATGCTAAGTACCTTTTAGGAAATACTGTTTAGCCGGGCTAAATTAAGTAAGATCAAATTTCAAAAATGCATCTGCGTTAAAAATCATTTCATAAGTGGTGGGAGCTAGAAGACTTTGCCATCATTCGTGATTCCCTATCCATGGTGGTGTATAAATCATTTTAAGACTGGGGCACCTCGTCCTTGTTCACAGTCAGAACTTTATTTCAGTAGTGGTACAAATCCTTTTAGGACTGGGGGACTTCGTCCCTATTCATAGTCCGAACTTCATTTCAGCGGTGGTACAAATCCTTTTAGGACTGGGGGACTTCGTCCCTATTCACAGTCCGAGCTTCATTTCAGCGGTGGTACAAATCCTTTTAGATCTGGGGGACTTTGTCCCTATTTACAGCTCGAACTTCATGTCAACGGTGGTGCAAATCAATTTAGGGCTGAGGGAACTTTGTCCCTATTCGCAGCTCGAATTTCATTTCAATGATAGCGCAAATTATCTTAGGACTGGGGGACTACGCCCCAATTAATAACTTGGGTTTTCTCATCCTAGCAGTGCAAATCACTTTCGGGCAAGAGGACATCGCCTAGGTTATTTCTTCATTATGGTGGTATAAATCATTTTAAGACTGGGGGACTTCGCCTTGATCATTCCCTTATTTTAGGGACAAATAACATTCATAATGGGAGACTTCACCTTATCCATTTCCTTATCTTAAGTGATATAAATCATTTTATGATTGAGGGACTTCATCTCGATTCACAACTTCAGCTTTTTCTCCTTCATGGTGCAAATTATTTTTCACGACTATGGGACTTCACCCCCAAGTCACGGGCTAGGCATTACCTCCATCACAAAGGGTAGATCACTCCAAAATCAAGTGGCTTCGCAATTAGCAATGTTTAAAAGTACATTCTTTTTGCGCCATGCAAAGCAGGTAAAAACAATTACAAGTCTAGAATTGCCCATCCATAAGAGGCAATCCCTTTCAAAGCTAGTGAACTTCGTCCTCAATCATGCTACATTATACAACATTATGGCATATCCAAAAGACTTCACTACTTGTCATAGATCGAATTATAATTGTCAAACTTGGTTGCTTACCGCAACTTGACAAAATATTTCCAATAAGAGAATTCGAAATGAGCCACGTTTCTTATTATGCCTAAGCAACTCACACTTCAACTAACGTTCTGCTAAGCTATCTAATACCGCAACTTGTCAATAGCTTAATAAGGGCAATGTAAGGTATCATCTTTATCTTCTTAGCCACCTTTATAATCTCAGACATACAGTGTTGGCACGTAATCGACAATTCCTAAACCACGTTATATAAAATAATAACATATCTGTAAGGCTTTATTGCCCATAATGAGTTAAACTATGATTACAAAACTCGGAGGCTCATCGCAGCCCAATAAACTTTTTCTAATAAGAAGGTCCAACATGGACCACGCTTGTTACCATGCCTGAGCAACCCACACCTCAATTAACTCTTTGTTAGTTAGGCACTACTATTGGCCAATAACTTAAGACAAAGATACTAGAACGCTATGCAATCGGACAATCTCATGCAGGTATAACCTGGTAAGTCTGTTCAGGATATAGGTGAACCTAATGGGTAAAAAGTGTGTTGATTTAGTTAAGCAATCCACAAATTACCCAAACTGCATTATGCCCCATTGCTGTTCTTGGAAGCCCGACTACAAAATCCGTTACAATATTTTCCCATTTCCATTCTGGTATAGGCAATGGTTGAAGCTCACCTGCTAGCTTTTGATGTTCTTCCTTGATTTGCTGATATGTCAGGCATTGAGCCACAAATTGAGCAATGTCACGCTTCATATTGTTCCACCAGTATCTTTCACGAAGGTTTCGATACATTTTAGTTCAGCCAGGACCCACAGAATAACTCGAGCTATGAGCCTCTTCTAGTAGCACCTTCTTCAACTAAAAATCATTAGGAATATATAGCCTTTGTTCCCCAAATCTCTAGGAACCGTCTTTATGAATCCCGAATTTGGTTTCCTGGCCACTTTCCACATTATTGCGAATTTTACATAATTGCGCATCAACCTTTTAGGCATCTTTGATTCGCTCCATTAGAGTTGGCTGAATTCTTAGCTGAGCAAAAGAGCTTGAATTATTAATATGGGAGTAGAAACTAGACGTTGCTTGAGCTGTAGGAAGCTCTTTTCGCACTTTTCGTTCCATTCAAATCATATTGAAATACTTGCACTTGATGAAGCAAGTAGGGAATGTTTATAGTTGAGATCTTTTATTCAATATGTTCAAGAGGAATGCGGTCTTCCAGCAATCAGGGGGAGTCCAATGATACTGTATGAAGATAATGCTGCGTGTATTACTCAAATCAAACGCGAACACATGAAAGGCAACAGAACTAAACATATCTCGCCAAAGTTCTTCTTTACACACGAGCTCCAGAAGATGGGTGAAATAGATGTTCATCAAGTTCGCTTAAGTGAGAACCTAGCAGATTTGTTCACGAAAGCATTGCCAACAACAACTTTTGAGAAATTCGTTCACAAGATTGGTATGCATTGACTCAGGAGCACCCCTTACAAATATGTTCTCAAATAGAATAATCCCATATCAGATATAACATGGAGATACCAAAATATACATTTAATCCCATTCCAATGTCTCCGAGCAGGAGTTGAGCTATATCTTGCTAATAAATTAATCGAAAAGGCTATATCTGGCCTTGTGTAGTTAGCAAGATACATCAGTGCACCTATTGCACTTAAATATGGCATTTTAGGACCAGGAATTTCTTCGTTATCCCCTCGAGGTCGATGAGGGTCCTTATTTACATCAAGAGATCGGACGACTGTTGGGGTACTCAACAGGTGTGCCTTATCCATGTTAAAACATTCTAGGACTTTTTCTGTACAAGCAGATTGATGGACTAAAATTCCATCAGATAAGTGCTCTATTTGCTAGCCAAGACAATATTTTGTCTTTCCGAGATCTTTCATCTCAAACTCCTTATTTAGAAATACAACAGCTTGTTTAATCGCTTCAGGAGTTCATATGATGTTTAAATCATCAATATAGAATGCGATTATAGCAAATCCACAATTCAATTCCTTAATAAAAATACAGGGGCTCACGAGATTGTTAACATATCCCTCTATCAGAAGGTATGTACTAAGAAGATTGTACCACATTCGCCTTGATTGTTTCAATCCATATGAAGATCTTTGTAATTTAATTGAACACAGCCATCGAGGTTTTGAGCTATACATATCTAGCATTTGTGGTCCTTCAGGGACTTTCATATAGACATCATTATCAAGTGATCCATATAGATAAGCGGTCACCATATCCATAAGACGCATTTGGAGTCTTTCAGAGACTGCCAGATTTATTAAGAATCTAAATGTAATTGCGTTCATTACTGGTGAATATGTCTTTTCATAATCAATTCATGGCCTCTATGAGAAATCTTGGGCTACAAGTTGTGCATTACATCTGACCACTTCATTCTTTTCATTTATTTTCCCCAAAAATACCCACTTGTAGCCTATGGGGTTTGCATTTTCAGGCGTTTGGACTACAGATCCAAAAACTACACGTTTCATAAGTGAATTTAATTCTGATTCAATTGCTTCTTTCCATTTTGGCCAATTATTTCTTCTTTGGCGTTCTTAAACAGATTTAGGTTCAAGATCTTCACCTTCTATGGTCAAATTAGTAGACACAGTATATGCGAACACTTGATCAATAACCGTCTTATGTTGATTCCCTCGTATGCTAGTAATAGCATAGTTTATCGAGATTTTCTCATTCTTGACATGTTTATCATTTTCACAATTTCACGCTTTTCCAGCTTTAACTTTTCCCCCTCTAATTTTGGGAACATTGTCTCAGCAAATTTACAATTTGCAAACCATGCAGTAAAAATATCTTCAGTCTATAGTTCAAGATATTTTATAATTAGTGGGGATTAAAACCCAACATAAATTCCTAGTCTCCTTTATGGTCCCATCTTCGTACGCTAGGGTAGAGCAATTGGAATATACACAGCACCTCCAAAAATTTGTAGATGGGATATATTTGGTTCTTGACCAGAAACAAGTTGCAATGGGGAGTATTTATGATAGACAGTTGGCCTGGCACAAATCAGTGCTGCAACATGTAATAAAAGAGGTTGCTTTTATCTACCTAGCTCTAGGCACTTATTAACCACCTACTAAAGATGAATAGTCTCAAGCTACCGATGTATGAAAATAAATGACAACTCAATAGTAAAAAGCCGTTTAGAATGTCGCAGTCTGAACAAAAAGCTGGGAATGAGATGAACTAGTTCAAAATCCGCAATAACTTGCTTCCAAATAGTCTTGGACTTTCTTATAGTCCACTTTAAATTCCTGTCATAGCCTATCTAATTTAACAATAGGTGCTGTTTAGCAACAAGTGTCATGATAAGAAGATATTGAGTGCTGGTCGTTACTAAACTGCTTATTAGACATAAGTGCTTCAAAAATTAGCAATAGCCTATATGATGAATCACATCCCGCAGATAATATTCATGTGCGAAGTAAATAATATAAATATTTCTAATCACCATTCGTGTGATTGTTTAATGGAAACCACTAAAAAGGAGGCATATTAAGCTCATCAGTTCATAGATGAATGCCAGAGGTAAACCAATGCTAGTCAAAGACATCCTTTGAGAATGATATACCATATGCTTGATTTAATTCTTGCTTGGCATGTACCAGCCCTCAAGGTGTGTTAATTCCAGCAACTTGTCTTTACTTTGATATATGTCCTTGATATTCTTATCATCAAATAAGAATACTATACTGTGTGGCTTTACTATTTCGATTATGCTTGCTATCTTGAATGTATCCAGGTATTCTATATATGACACTTAACATTTACCAAGTGCACACTCATCATCATGGTCCGCCCTGGTGCAATACCATGATCCGCCCTAGTGCAATCACCCGCAATAGTTACAACATCCTCACAACAATCCGCCCTGGTGCAATCACCCACAACGAATGCAATATCACCCACTACAGTCCTCCCTGGCACAATCACCCACAACGGGTGCAACATCCCTCACCACGGTCCGCCCTGGTACAATCACCCGCAACGAGTGCAACACTCCTCAGGGACATACTCGTCACGTTAACTACATTACAGTATATAACATGCTATTTACTTGGGCAGTAAACAAATAATACAATATATTTGGCACTTTAATCTTGTCTAGACAGGCTATCCCTATCACCAGTATACCAACCAGGTGTATGAATTCAACCAGAGGTGCCGTTCCCTATCAAAGTAACATGAACTTGACGCATAACACTCATCGCTCTATGAATGTTACTAAACAAATGCGAATATACCTTGGGGCTAATCATGGTGGTGATATCCTTACATGTTTATCACATATAGCTTGAATCGCCATGAACATTTACTGATATATAGGGGCAAATGCTTGAGTACTCTAAGTTTCTAAAAACCTTAAAGGCCAAGACTCTTCTAAACATTCATACACAAATAAGAGTTGCGACGTAAAACACTCTGCCAATATCCACGATAACGCTATATGCCCTATTAAACTTTATGATGAGTTATGCGCCTAGTTACATATGATAATGGCTTAAAACATCCTATTAAGTGTCAAATGCCTCGTTACACATCTTAGTCAGATCATACGCTCTATTAATGTCAAGTAAAAATCAAAATACGCATGAATGACAATTAAGAAGGGCCAAAACAGGACACTGAATACCTCCATCACTCAAGAAAACATTGTACAGTAGCAAGCTTAGAGCAAAACATGTTTATTACATCATGACAGAACTTGGAATGGCTGAGGTTTGATCACGAAGTAGGGGGACAAATATGTTGGTAAACTATAATTGAGCAGCTTGCTACTGTAGATGGGCAAGTAAGTTACACAGACAATTATTTGAACAAAAATTTAAAACGCAATTCGCCCAGTGAGGGTAAAACAACACAATTCGCCCAGTAGAGGTAAAATCAACACAATTCGCCCAGTAGAGGCAAAATCAACACAATTCACCCAATGGAGGTAAAATTAACACAAGTCGCCCAGTAAAGGCAAAAGCAACAAATTTGCCCAGTAGAGGTAAAATCAACACAATTCGCCTATTTTATCCCTCCAAAACACATTTATGCACAAGTGCAAAAGATAGAAACAAACATACATAAATATCCTTCCTTTTTAAATAAAGTTATACTCATCCACAAATATCCTTCCTCTTTAAGTAAAGGTCATACCCATCCACAAATATCCTTCTTCTTTAAGTAAAGTCATACTCATCGACAAATAGGCTTCCTCTATAAATGGACTACACGCCTCCTTCACTTTCAGGGATTCCTACGATCATCTCCCCAAAGCAATAACTGTTCAAACGCCTTACTCTCCGCAGGCTAAGTATTTTATCTCTATTATTTCATTTATTACTTGCCATTATTTACTATTTTATAATGTTGATACTGACTTGAGCATCGGAGGGGTCCACCGTAGGTTGCTCCACAGGCCCCTCTGACCGTTCGTTTGATCTTGCAGGTAGTATCAAGTTAGGCGTGCAGCTAGAGCTTGAGTTCAGTTCATCTTAACGAGCCCCACATCGTACAGAATTCCAAAGTAATGAATAAGCACACTGACCGTATTCATCACAAACAGGCTGCATCTGAACTTGGTTGCCTATGTACCCCTTTAAGGGAGCAAGCCATTCATAGTTCAACTTTATTTTGGACTTAATTTAGATGTGTTGGATCTCATTTAGCTAATTGAAGTATATTCTGTCCAACTCGTTTATATTTCCTCTTTTTTTTTTCTTTGAACTTCGAGCGCAAATTCTTTTATGTCATTTTGTATCCTGGTCAAATCAACCTTAATGTTAGGTTGTTCTTGGTCAAACCACCTGAGTCCAGTATTTTGTGTTTGATATATTTATTTTTTCTTATTCTGACAACACTTGTCATTTAATCTTGGGTTTTCTATGTGGCCTTTTCTGGATCAAGTCAACGTAGTTCAAAAAAAGTGGAATATCGAATTTTCCAAATCAATTTTTTAATATTTGTAACCGCACCCAACTTTTTATTTCGGATTCCTACATACCCTTTTCGGGATCAGGTTAACTTAGTTCTAAAAAAATAGAACATTGAGATTTTCAAATTTGATTTTTTTCTTTTTCTTTAAAATATTTGCAGTCATACCCAAAAAAAAAAAATTGTTTTACAGAGCATTTTACGTTTCCTTTTTTCTTCTTCCTTTTTTTTTTGGTTTTAAAATTTTTTTGTTTTCTTTTTGTTTTTAGGAAAGAGATTTTTTTTTCTCTTTTCTTTTTTTTTTTTTTTAAACAGTACCAAAATTTCTTTTCTTTTTTAATTATTTTTTTTTATTTTTTTCCCTCTTTTTATTTAAATGTTAAGACAATCTCATGGATCCGAAAAATTCAATTACAACCATTAGGTTTCAAGGACTTGAAAGAGTCAATTCCAGTAATTGAAATTAAAATGTTGAAACAGTTAGATTTTGTGGAATTGTTAGTGTCCATATAATTTGTTGGATTTGTTAGAATCTATGGACCCGTTAGAGTCCCTATAATTTGTTGGATCCGCTAAAATCCATGGACCCGTTAGAGTCTATATAGTTATTTGGATCCGCTAGAATCTATGGGCCCGCTAGAATTTGTATAATTTATTGGATCCACCGGAATCCATATAATAGGTTGGATCCGCTAGAATGCATGGACCCACTAGAGTCCAAATAATTTATTGAATCCGCTAGAATCCATGGACTCGTTAGAGTATGAATTTTAAAACCACTATGTTTCATGAACCCGTTAGAATCCATTTAAAGATTTAGAACCATGAGGTCCAGAAGACTTAAAAAGAGTTTAAATATTAGCCCAACTCGGATTTTTCCAGTTCCACTGTAGGCATAAGTTTTTTTTTAAAAAAAATCATACGTAATCAACTTGGATCTTTTAGGTTCCATAGTGGGTAAAAATAAAAATCAATTTATCAGCAGAGAAAGTAAAAATTTGGAACTAGAGAAAAAGTAATTGAGAGTAAGAGAATAGAAGATGATCGAAAGGAATAATCATCGTTGTAGATATACCTTAGACTTCTTGCAAATTTTGTATATGAATAAGTGTGTTTTTTCTTTTTTTTTTTTTGGTTCAAATTGTTTTTTCCTCTTTCTCTCTCGTTCTCTCTTTTTAATCTCTCTAATGATCTCCTTTTTTTTATTTCATCCGTGCACTACCTTATATAAGCACTCAAGTATAGTAACTCCTCCCCTCACTTGAACTGAAAGTGTATCTTCATGGGTGGAAAGGTGGAGATTGGTCAACAAAACCAAGCCCCACCTACAACATGATTTTTCCCAGTCCTCAGCCCCCCCTATCACTATACTTGGTACATGAACCAATAATTGGGCTTATTTAAATTTTTTTAACACATAATTGGGCTTATGGTAACTTGGTTTATTATCCATTACAACTTTAAGCCCACTAAGTACCTAGTATATGTGTTTCAAAGTGAGTGTATATGTCTCACCACAATGAATTGAAGTTGTTTCGAAGTGCATCATTTTTATAAACATCAACCATGAAGGTGAATAAATTTTTTTTTTTTTAAATTTCACGTTCAACAAGAGTTTAATAACAAAGTTGAAGGTTCATTAAATTTTAAATTATTTAAAATTTTAAATGAATCATGATTCGATCAAGAAGTGTAATTCTAAATCGGATCTAATAAGATTAAGTATTCAAGAAGTTGAACGATTTAAATTACTAGATGTAATGAGATTAGATTTTGAATCAAGGTATGAAATATTCAATTGTTGAATATTTCATGATAATCCAAAACATAGAATATCTAATAGGATTAGATATTCGGTCTACGATCTAATGAGATTGAGATTGTATATAATTATTTATATATTTATTTATTTAAAAAAATAGAAGGTGTGTACCCACCAATGATGTTGCGCACATGTCTTTTTTTATTTTAATTTATAAATAAATAAATAAATAATCAATTAGAATGAGATACTAATTAAGATTACACAATAATATTTTTCTCAGAGTTTTTTAGAAAAATCTTTAATTATTCTGATCTTTAGGCCTTAAGCAATGTTATTTAAATTGTTTGATGACATGACATTTGTTAAATTTTAATTCACATGTTCAATATTATTTAAATAAATTAAGGCACCGTTTGTTTAAGGGGAAAACCACATTCCTGGAAGTGGTTTTCCCCTTTTCCATTATTTTGGCATGTCTTTTGCCTACGGAAAAAGTTTTCCGACTCAAAACCTTTTCTCTCAAATGAGGAAAAATGACTTCTCTTTCAAAACAGGGGAAGTCATGATTCTAAGTAGCCCAAAAACATTCGCGGTAATTATCATGCAAATCTAGATCGAATCGAAATAAATCAGACTGGACTGTAGACATTTAATATCACAACATCAGATAAGAATTAGATATGTTAGGTATATGTCTCAAAATTACTTGGCGCATAAAGAAGAAGTGCCGTGAAGACCCCGATCGATCGGGTGGAGCTCGATCGATTGGGAATGTTACATAAACAAAGGACGTCTGCAGTGAGGCGGCCGATCGATCGGTGAGGAACCGATCGATCGGGACCCCGATGGATCGGGAAACAGGTTTTACGCGGCCTATATAAACGAACGTAGGGGTTTGTCATTAGGCATCCAAAGTCAAAGAGAGGCTTCCCTTGCGCAGCGCCGCACCAAAATAAATTGAGTGTTGAGAGACAATCTTTGTAATTCGTCTTCTTCTTTTGTTCAATAATAAAAGCTCCGATCTTCGCCCGTGGTTTTCTCCCCTTTCGATTGTAAAGGGGTTTCCACGTAAATCCTTGTGTCTATTGTTTCGTTTCTCTTTTAGTCCGATTATTTCTCGTTATTGTCGTGGTATTTGATTCGATTCAGATTCGAATATATATTGTTTATTTCCGCACAAATTGGTATCAGAGCTCGGTTCTTGGAATTGATGCAATGATGTTAGGTATTAAAACCGAGGTTGAGAAATTCAATGGTCAGGGAAGCTTTAGCTTATGGCAAGTCCGTGTGAAAGGACTCCTGATTCAGAACGGCTTGAAAAAAGCACCGGAGGGGAAAGAGAAGAAACCAGAAACGTTGACCGAGGCACAGTGGGAAGAGTTAGATGAGAAGGCTCTCACGGCTATACAGATGTGTTTGGCTGACGATGTTTTGTCAGAGGTATTAGAGATTAAAACCGCACAGGAGTTATGGGAGAAATTATTAGACATGTTTTGCCACAAGTCAGTCTCCAACAAACTCGCAGTGAAGCGGCGGTTGTACAGTTTTCATATGGCAGAAGGTACATCTCTTAAAAACCATCTTAGCAAATTACGTCAATTATTCATGAATTAAAGGCTTTGGATGATGTCCCTAAGGACGAGGATCAAGCTATGATATTACAGTGTTCGCTCTCAAATGCGTATAAGGGCTTCGTAGAAAGCATGATATCCGAGGGTAGGCCAACTATTACTGTTGATGAAGTAAAAAGAAACCTAGTGAGTAAAGAACGGGTAGATAAGGAATTATCTGACTCTGTGAATGACTCGGGTAGTGGCTTACATGTGAGAGGTCGATCAGAACATAGGGGATCCAATGGTGGGAATAAGTCTAGGTCCAAATCTAGACATAAGTGCCCATCGTGTCACTATTGTCACAAAAAGGGACACATAAAGAAAGACTGTTACAGATATAAGAATAAATCAAAAGGGGGTAACAGCGGTGACCAGGGTAAAGACAAGTCCGCTGAGGCTAGTGTTATAGAGGAGGATAGTGAAGGGGAATTTCTATTAGTTGCTGATTCTCAGTCGAGGTCCACAGATAAGTGGGTCATGGATTCGGGTTGTTCGTTTCATGTTACTCCAAACAAAGACTGGTATTCCATGTATAAGTCTATACAAGGTGCGGTTGTCTTAATGGGTAATGATGCTGCTTGTAAGGCAGTGGGTGTTGGAATGTCCGTGTGAGAATGTTTGATGGAACTATTAGAACCTTAAGTGATGTTCGTCACGTCCCAGATTCGAAAAAGAACTTGATTTCTCTAGGTACCCTAGAATCTAATGGGTACAAGTACACTGTTGAAGGTGGAGTCATGCGGGTTAGTAAGGGTGCGTTAATTGTGATGAAAGGAAATAGGGTTGGTACTTTGTATGAGCTAGCAGGTACAACCTTGACAAGTGCAGTTGCTGTTTCCACATCTGCTATGACAGATGCAGAGATCACAAGACTATGGCACATGAGAATGGGCTTTGTATTTTCAAGCGTTTGGACTACGGATCCAAAAACTACACGTTTCATAAGTGAATTTAATTCTGATTCAATTGCTTCTTTCCATTTTGTCCAATTATTTCTTCTTTGGCGTTCTTGAACAGATTTAGGTTCAAGATCTTCACCTTCTATGGTCAAATTAGTAGACACAGTATATGCGAACACTTGATCAATAACCGTCTTATGTTGATTCCCTCGTATGCTAGTAATAGCATAGTTTATCAAGATTTTCTCATTCTTGACATGTTTATCATTTTCACAATTTCACGCTTTTCCAGCTTTAACTTTTCCCCCTCTAATTCTGGGAACATTGTCTCAGCAAATTTACAATCTGCAAACCATGCAGTAAAAATATCTCCAGTCTATGGTTCAAGATATTTTATAATTAGTGGGGATTGAAACCCAACATAAATTCCTAGTCTCCTTTATGGTCCCATCTTTGTACGCTGGGGTAGAGCAATTGGAATATACACAGCACCTCCAAAAATTCGTAAATGGGATATATTTGGTTCTTGACCAGAAACAAGTTGTAATGGGGAGTATTTATGATAGACAGTTGGCCTAGCACAAATCAGTGCTGCAACATGTAATAAAAGAGGTTGCTTTTATCTACCTAGCTCTAGGCACTTATTAACCATCTACTAAAGATGAATAGTCTCAAGCTACCGATGTATGAAAATAAATGACAACTCAATAGTAAAAAGCCGTTCAGAACGTCGCAGTCTGAACAAAAAGCTGGGAATGAGATGAACTAGCTCAAAATCCGCAATAACTTGTTTCCAAATAGTCTTGGACTTTCTTATAGTCCACTTTAAATTCCTGTCGTAGCCTATCCAATTTAACAATAGGTGTTGTTTAGCAATAAGTGTCATGATAAGAAGATATTGAGTGCTGGTTGTTACTAAACTGCTTATTAGACATAAGTGCTTCAAAAATTAGCAATAGCCTATATGATGAATCACATCCCGCAAATAATATTCATGTGCGAAGTACATTATATAAATATTACTAATCACTATTCGTGTGATTGTTTAAGGGCAACCACTAAAAAGGAGGCATATTAAGCTCATCAGTTCATAGATGAATGCCAGAGGTAAACCAATGCTAGTCAAAGACATCCTTTGAGAATAATATACCATATGCTTGATTTAATTCTTGCTTGGCATGTACCAGCCCTCAAGGTGTGTTAATTCCAACAACTTGTCTTTACTTTGATATATGTCCTTGATATTCTTATCATCAAATAAGAATACTATACTGTGTGGCTTTACTATTTCGATTATGCTTGCTATCTTGAATGTATCCAGGTATTCTGTATGTGACACTTAACATTTACCAAGTGCACAATCATCACCATGGTCCGTCCTGGTGTAATACCATGATCCGCCCTAGTGTAATCACCCGCAATGGTTGCAACATCCTCACAACGGTCCGCCCTGGTGCAATCACCCACAACGGATGCAATATCACTCACTACAGTCCGCCCTGGCACAATCACCCACAACGGGTGCAACATCCCTCACCACGGTCCGCCCTGGTGCAATCACCCGCAACGAGTGCAACACTCCTCAGGGACATACTCATCACGTTAACTACATTACGGTATATGACATACTATTTACTTGGGCAGTAAACAAATAATGCAATATATTTGGCACTTTAATCTTGTCTAGACAGGCTATCCCTATCACCAGTATACCAACCAGGTGTATGAATTCAACCAGAGGTGCCTTTGCCTATCAAAGTAACATGAACTTGACGCATCACACTCATCGCTTTATGAGTGTTACTAACCAGATGCGAATATACCTAGGGGCTAATCATGGTGGTGATATCCTTACATGTTTATCACATAGAGCTTGAATCGCCATGAACATTTACTGATATAAAGGGGCAAATGCTTGAGTACTCTAAGTTTCTAAAAACCTTAAAGGCCAAGACTCTTCTAAACATTCATACACAAATAAGAGTTGCGACGTAAAACACTCTGCCAATATCCACGATAACGCTAAATGCCCTATTAAACTTTATGATGAGTTATGCGCCTAGTTACATATGATAATGGCTTAAAACATCCTATTAAGTGTCAAATGCCTCGTTACACATCTTAGTCAGATCATGCGCTCTATTAATGTCAAGTAAAAATCAAAATACGCATGAATGACAATTAAGAAGGGCCAAAACAGGACACTGAATACCTCCATCACTCAAGAAAACATTGTACAGTAGCAAGCTTAGAGCAAAACATGTTTATTACATCATGACAGAACTTGGAATGGCTGAGGTTCGATCACGAAGTAGGGGGACAAATATGTTGGTAAACTATAATTGAGCAGCTTGCTACTGTAGATGGGCAAGTAAGTTACACAGACAATTATTTGAACAAAAATTTAAAACGCAATTCGCCCAGTGAGGGTAAAAAAACACAATTCGCCCAGTAGAGGTAAAATCAACACAATTCGCCCAGTAGAGGCAAAATCAACACAATTCACCCAATGGAGGTAAAATTAACACAAGTCGCCCAGTAAAGGCAAAAGCAACAAATTTGCCCAGTAGAGGTAAAATCAACACAATTCGCCTATTTTATCCCTCCAAAACACATTTATGCACAAGTGCAAAAGATAGAAACAAACATACATAAATATCCTTCCTTTTTAAATAAAGTCATACTCATCCACAAATATCCTTCCTCTTTAAGTAAAGGTCATACCCATCCACAAATATCCTTCTTCTTTAAGTAAAGTCATACTCATCGACAAATAGGCTTCCTCTATAAATGGACTACACGCCTCCTTCACCTTCAGGGATTCCTACGATCATCCCCCCAAAGCAATAACTGTTCAAACGCCTTACTCTCCGCAGGCTAAGTGTTTTATCTCTATTATTTCATTTATTACTTGCCATTATTTACTATTTTATAATGTTGATACTGACTTGAGCATCGGAGGGGTCCACCGTAGGTTGCTCCACAGGCCCCTCTGACCGTTCGTTTGATCTTGCAGGTAGTATCAAGTTAGGCGTGCAGCTAGAGCTTGAGTTCAGTTCATCTTAACGAGCCCCACATCGTACAGAATTCCAAAGTAATGAATAAGCACACTGACCGTATTCATCACAAACAGGCTGCATCTGAACTTGGTTGCCTATGTACCCCTTTAAGGGAGCAAGCCATTCATAGTTCAACTTTATGTTGGACTTAATTTAGATGTGTTGGATCTCATTTAGCTAATTGAAGTATATTCTGTCCAACTCGTTTATATTTCCTCTTTTTTTTTTCTTTGAACTTCGAGCGCAAATTCTTTTATGTCATTTTGTATCCTGGTCAAATCAACCTTAATGTTAGGTTGTTCTTGGTCAAACCACCTGAGTCCAGTATTTTGTGTTTGATATATTTATTTTTTCTTATTCTGACAACACTTGTCATTTAATCTTGGGTTTTCTATGTGGCCTTTTCTGGATCAAGTCAACGTAGTTCAAAAAAAGTGGAATATCGAATTTTCCAAATCAATTTTTTAATATTTGTAACCGCACCCAACTTTTTATTTCGGATTCCTACATACCCTTTTCGGGATCAGGTTAACTTAGTTCTAAAAAAATAGAACATTGAGATTTTCAAATTTGATTTTTTTTCTTTTTCTTTAAAATATTTGCAGTCATACCCAAAAAAAAAAATTTGTTTTACAGAGCATTTTACGTTTCCTTTTTTCTTCTTCCTTTTTTTTTTGGTTTTAAAATTTTTTTGTTTTCTTTTTGTTTTTAGGAAAGAGATTTTTTTTTCTCTTTTCTTTTTTTTTTTTTAAACAGTACCAAAATTTCTTTTCTTTTTTAATTATTTTTTTTTATTTTTTTCCCTCTTTTTATTTAAATGTTAAGACAATCTCATGGATCCGAAAAATTCAATTACAACCATTAGGTTTCAAGGACTTGAAAGAGTCAATTCCAGTAATTGAAATTAAAATGTTGAAACCGTTAGATTTTGTGGAATTGTTAGTGTCCATATAATTTGTTGGATTTGTTAGAATCTATGGACCCGTTAGAGTCCCTATAATTTGTTGGATCCGCTAAAATCCATGGACCCGTTAGAGTCCATATAGTTATTTGGATCCGCTAGAATCTATGGGCCCGCTAGAATTTGTATAATTTATTGGATCCACCGGAATCCATATAATAGGTTGGATCCGCTAGAATGCATGGACCCACTAGAGTCCAAATAATTTATTGAATCCGCTAGAATCCATGGACTCGTTAGAGTATGAATTTTAAAACCACTATGTTTCATGAACCCGTTAGAATCCATTTAAAGATTTAGAACCATGAGGTCCAGAAGACTTAAAAAGAGTTTAAATATTAGCCCAACTCGGATTTTTCCAGTTCCACTGTAGGCATAAGTTTTTTTTTAAAAAAAATCATACGTAATCAACTTGGATCTTTTAGGTTCCATAGTGGGTAAAAATAAAAATCAATTTATCAGCAGAGAAAGTAAAAATTTGGAACTAGAGAAAAAGTAATTGAGAGTAAGAGAATAGAAGATGATCGAAAGGAATAATCATCGTTGTAGATATACCTTAGACTTCTTGCAAATTTTGTATATGAATAAGTGTGTTTTTTTTTTTTTTTTTGGTTCAAATTGTTTTTACCTCTTTCTCTCTCGTTCTCTCTTTTTAATCTCTCTAATGATCTCCTTTTTTTTATTTCATCCGTGCACTACCTTATATAAGCACTCAAGTATAGTAACTCCTCCCCTCACTTGAACTGAAAGTGTATCTTCATGGGTGGAAAGGTGGAGATTGGTCAACAAAACCAAGCCCCACCTACAACATGATTTTTCCCAGTCCTCAGCCCCCCCTATCACTATACTTGGTACATGAACCAATAATTGGGCTTATTTAAATTTTTTTAACACATAATTGGGCTTATGGTAACTTGGTTTATTATCCATTACAACTTTAAGCCCACTAAGTACCTAGTATATGTGTTTCAAAGTGAGTGTATATGTCTCACCACAATGAATTGAAGTTGTTTCGAAGTGCATCATTTTTATAAACATCAACCATGAAGGTGAATAAATTTTTTTTTTTTTAAATTTCACGTTCAACAAGAGTTTAATAACAAAGTTGAAGGTTCATTAAATTTTAAATTATTTAAAATTTTAAATGAATCATGATTCGATCAAGAAGTGTAATTCTAAATCGGATCTAATAAGATTAAGTATTCAAGAAGTTGAACGATTTAAATTACTAGATGTAATGAGATTAGATTTTGAATCAAGGTATGAAATATTCAATTGTTGAATATTTCATGATAATCCAAAACATAGAATATCTAATAGGATTAGATATTCGGTCTACGATCTAATGAGATTGAGATTGTATATAATTATTTATATATTTATTTATTTAAAAAAATAGAAGGTGTGTACCCACCAATGATGTTGCGCACATGTCTTTTTTTATTTTAATTTATAAATAAATAAATAAATAATCAATTAGAATGAGATACTAATTAAGATTACACAATAATATTTTTCTCAGAGTTTTTTAGAAAAATCTTTAATTATTCTGATCTTTAGGCCTTAAGCAATGTTATTTAAATTGTTTGATGACATGACATTTGTTAAATTTTAATTCACATGTTCAATATTATTTAAATAAATTAAGGCACCGTTTGTTTAAGGGGAAAACCACATTCCTGGAAGTGGTTTTCCCCTTTTCCATTATTTTGGCATGTCTTTTGCCTACGGAAAAAGTTTCCCGACTCAAAACCTTTTCTCTCAAATGAGGAAAAATGACTTCTCTTTCAAAACAGGGGAAGTCATGATTCTAAGTAGCCCAAAAACATTCGCGGTAATTATCATGCAAATCGAGATCGAATCGAAATAAATCAGACTGGACTGTAGACATTTAATATCACAACATCAGATAAGAATTAGATATGTTAGGTATATGTCTCAAAATTACTGGGCGCATAAAGAAGAAGTGCCGTGAAGACCCCGATCGATCGGGTGGAGCTCGATCGATTGGGAATGTTACATAAACAAAGGACGTCTGCAGTGAGGCGGCCGATCGATCGGTGAGGAACCGATCGATCGGGACCCCGATGGATCGGGAAACAGGTTTTACGCGGCCTATATAAACGAACGTAGGGGTTTGTCATTAGGCATCCAAAGTCAAAGAGAGGCTTCCCTTGCGCAGCGCCGCACCAAAATAAATTGAGTGTTGAGAGACAATCTTTGTAATTCGTCTTCTTCTTTTGTTCAATAATAAAAGCTCCGATCTTCGCCCGTGGTTTTTTCCCCTTTCGATTGTAAAGGGGTTTCCACGTAAATCCTTGTGTCTATTGTTTCGTTTCTCTTTTAGTCCGATTATTTCTCGTTATTGTCGTGGTATTTGATTCGATTCAGATTCGAATATATATTGTTTATTTCCGCACAAATTGGTATCAGAGCTCGGTTCTTGGAATTGATACAATGATGTTAGGTATTAAAACCGAGGTTGAGAAATTCAATGGTCAGGGAAGCTTTAGCTTATGGCAAGTCCGTGTGAAAGGACTCCTGATTCAGAACGGCTTGAAAAAAGCACCGGAGGGGAAAGAGAAGAAACCAGAAACGTTGACCGAGGCACAGTGGGAAGAGTTAGATGAGAAGGCTCTCACGGCTATACAATTGTGTTTTGCTGACGATGTTTTGTCTGAGGTATTGGAGATTAAAACTGCACAGGAGTTATGGGAGAAATTGTTAGACATGTTTTGCCACAAGTCAGTCTCCAACAAACTTGCAGTGAAGCGGCGGTTGTACAGTTTTCATATGGCAGAAGGTACATCTCTTAAAAACCATCTTAGCGAATTTACCTCAATTATTCATGAATTAAAGGCTTTGGATGATGTCCCTAAGGACGAGGATCAAGCTATGATATTACTGTGTTCGCTCTCAAATGCGTATAAGGGCTTCGTAGAAAGCATGATATCCGGGGGTAGGCCAACTATTACTGTTGATGAAGTAAAAAGAAACCTAGTGAGTAAAGAACGGGTAGATAAGGAATTATCTGACTCTGTGAATGACTCGGGTAGTGGCTTACATATGAGAGGTCGATCAGAACATAGGGGATCCAATGGTGGGAATAAGTCTAGGTCCAAATCTAGACATAAGAACCTGTCGTGTCACTATTGTCACAAAAAGGGGCCCATAGTGAAAGACTGTTACAGATATAAGAATAAATCAAAAGAGGGTAACAGGGGTGACCAGGGTAAAGACAAGTCCGCTGAGGCTAGTGTTGTAGAGGAGGATAGTGAAGGGGAATTTCTATTAGTTGCTGATTCTCAGTCGAGGTCCATAGATAAGTGGGTCATGGATTTGGGTTGTTCGTTTCGTGTTACTCCAAACAAAGATTGGTATTCCACGTATAAGTCTATACAAGGTGGGGTTGTCTTGATGGGTAATGATGCTGCTTGTAAGGTAGGGGGTGTTGGAACAGTCCGTGTGAGAATGTTTGATGGAACTATTAGAACGTTAAGTGATGTTCGTCACATCCTAGATTTGAAAAAGAACTTGATTTCTCTAGATACCCTAGAATCTAATGGGTACAAGTACCCTGCTGAAGGTGGAGTCATGCGGGTCAGTAAGGGTGCGTTAATTGTGATGAAAGGAAATAGGGTTGGTACTTTGTATAAGCTTGCAGGTACAACCGTGACAGGTGCAGTTGTTGTTTCCACATCTGCTATGACAGATGTAGAGATCACAAGACTATGGCACATGAGAATGGGTCATATTAGTGACAAAGCATTGTCTGAGCTGAGTAAGAGGGGACTTCTTTGTGGTCAGTCAACAGGACTTATGGGATTCTGTGAGCACTGTATTTATGGGAAGCAGAAGAGAGTCAGCTTCTAGGCAGCAGTGTATCAGACCAAGGGGACGTTAGACTACATACATTCTGATCTGTAGGGACCTTCCAGAGTGGCTTCTAAAGGTGGGTCCAGGTATATTCTAATGTTCACTGATGACTACTCACGTAAAGTTTGGGTCTATTTTCTTAAGAAGAAAAATTAAGTGTATGATATCTTCAAGAAGTGGAAAGTTCTGCTTGAAAAACAGACAGGGAAGCCGATCAAGAGGTTGAGGACTGATAATGGTCTTGAGTTTGTCGAAGGGGACTTCACTAAATTTTGTGAAGATCGAGGCATAGTTCGACACAGGACATGTACAGGTCGATCTCAGCAGAATGGAGTGGCTGAAAGGTTAAATAGGACGTTACTTGAGAAGGCTCGTTGTATGCTTTCAAATGCAGGTTTAAAGAGAGAATGGTGGGCAGAAGCAGTTAGCATGGCTTGCTACCTTGTGAACAAGACACCGCATTCTTCATTACAGATGAAGACTCCTGAAGAGGTATGATCTGGTTCAACTTCTGATTATTCTCAGATCAAGGTTTTTGGTTGTCCTGCATGTGCATATGTTACTGATGGAAAGCTGGAGCCTAGGGCCAAGAAGTGCGTCTTTCTTGGTTATACGTCAGGTGTGAAGGGATATAGATTGTGGGATCCATGTGTTCAGAAGTTTCTTATGAGTAGAGATGTTACTTTCGATGAGTCTGCTCTACTTAATCCGCCACACACACCCTCCATTGACAGAGATACAGTTCAGGTTGAGACGCCTGATGATACAGAGATACAGTCAGATCAGCAGATTGTTTAGCTTGAGAGTATTCCAGCACCTCAGGTATGGGTTTCTGATATTGTTACTGATAATGCAGAAATAGGTCAGCAGGTGGAGAATATTACTATAGCTGGTGGTAGACCGAGGCGACAGATCAAGCCTCCTGAGAGATATGGGTATGAGGAGATGATTGCCTATGCCCTCTCTACTGCTGAAACGTTAGATGACAGTAAGCCGAATTCGTATACAGAAGCTGTATCGAGATTAGATGCTGAGAAGTGGCTCGTTGCTATGAATGAAGAGATGTTGTCTCTTCATAAGAATCAGACTTGGGAACTGGTGAAGCCTCCTACAGGGAAAAGACTTGTTGGATGCAAATGGGTCTTCAAGAGAAAAGAGGACATTCCTGGAGTGGAAGATGCGAGGTACAAGGCACGTTTGGTAGCTAAAGGCTACAGTCAGGTACAAGGTGTTGATTTTCATGATTTTTTCTCACCTGTAGTTAGACACACTTCGATTCGTGCATTATTGTCTTTGGTTGCCATGCATAGTTTTGAACTTGAACAATTGGATGTCAAAACTGCATTCTTGCATGGTGAACTAGAAGAGAGTATCTTTATGCATCAGCTCGAGGGTTTTGTTGTTGAAGGAAAGGAAGATCATGTGTGTTTGCTTAGACGGTCTTTATATGGTTTAAAGCAATCTCCTAGACAGTGGTATAGGAGATTTGATCAGTTCATGACAAGTCATGATTACATCAAGAGTAAGTACGACAGTTGTGTGTACTTCAGAAAGACAGATTCAGGCTTTATTTATTTGCTTTTGTATGTTGATGACATGTTAATTGCAGCATGAGATATGAAAGACGTTGATGATTTGAAATCAATGCTGAAGAATGAATTTGAGATGAAGGATCTTGGAGCAGCTAAGAAGATATTAGGCATGAAAATTCATAGAGACCGAGAAGCTGAAAAATTATACTTGTCTCAGGAGAAGTATATTAAGAAGGTGTTAGACAGGTTTCATATGAAGGATGCTAACCCAGTTAGCACGCCCTTAGCAGCTCATTTCAGACTCTCGGCGTTAGATTCGCCTCAGACTGAGGAGGACATCAGGTACATGTCTCAGATTCCTTATTCTAGTGCAGTGGGCAGTATTATGTATGCGATGGTCCGTACGCGTCCAGATATTGCTTTTGCTGTGAGCAGAGTTAGTAGGTGCATGGCGAATCCGGGCAGAGAACATTGGCATGCAGTAAAGTGGATTCTCAGGTATCTTCATGGAACCTCTGATTTGTGTTTGGAATATGGGAAAAGTAAGTGTTGTTTGGTTGAGTATGTAGATTCTAACTATGGTGGAGACCTTGATAAGAGGAGGTCCATTTCAGGGTATGTGTTTTGTTTAGGTGACACAGCTATCAGTTGGAGAGCGTGTTTGCAGCCTATTACAGCACAATCTACTACCGAGGCCGAGTACATGGCAGTAACAGAAGCGTTCAAAGAAGCCATCTGGTTGAGAGGATTGATCAGTGAAATCAGTGTCGAGCAGGGGACAGTTAGAGTATACTGTGATAGTCAATCCGCTATTCACCTAGCGAAAGATCAGATGACTCATTATGACCGAACGAAACATATTGATGTGAAGCATCACTTTATCAAAGATCTGATTGACGAGCGGAAGGTGGAGTTGAGGAAGATTGGGACTGAAGATAACCCAGCTGACATGTTCACAAAAGTTCTCCTAGATAGCAAGTTCGAGCATTGCTCGAATTTAGTGGGTGTTTTGGTTTGATGTATGTTGGCCCCGGTTGAGGGGGCGTTTGTGGAGAAGGTGGAGTTTGTTTTATTTTTGATGTTGATTTTGAGCCAAGGTGGAGATTTGTTAGGTATATGTCTCAAAATTACTTGGCGCATAAAGAAGAACTGCCGTGAAGACCCCGATCGATCGGGTGGAGCTCGATCAATCGGAAATGTTACATAAACAAAGGACGTCTGCAATGAGGTGGCCGATCGATCGGGGCCCCCCGATCGATTGGGAAACAGGCTTTACGCGGCCTATATAAACGAACGTAGGGGTTTGTCTTTAGGCATCCAGAGTCAAAGAGAGGCTTCCCTTGCGCGGCGCCGCACCAAAATAAATTGAGTGTTGAGAGAGAATCTTTGTAATTCGTCTTCTTCTTTTGTTCAATAATAAAAGCTCCGATCTTCGCTCGTGGTTTTCTCCCCTTTCGATTGTAAAGGGGTTTCTACGTAAATCCCTATGTCTATTGTTTCGTTTCTCTTTTAGTCCGATTGTTTCTCGTTATTGTCGTGGTGTTTAATTCGATTCAGATCCGAATATATATTGTTTATTTCCTCACAAGATCGAATAATAAAAAGCAGCTTAGATGTTACTTTATTATAGTTGCAACAGAACAATTTTAATCAAGTTGAATTGTTATGTATTATTATACAAGAAAATTATCTAGGTGTTCTAACATTTTAGCATTTATTGTATAGGTACTATGATAATTCAATAATATATAATAGTGTACCCTGGAGTTTAAAAATTCTCTCATGAATCAAGTATCTTTCACCAAAATTTAGTAGATTTTAAATGAAAACAACAACCCATATGTATCCTCTATAATAATCCGATAATCTTTTTGTTCGAAAATGCTAACATGACACATTTTTTTAATAATATAAGAGTAATTTTTGTTAGAATGTGGATAACCTTTTGATAATATGAACATAGTTTATACAACATTAGTTTTTTGGCAGAAATTAGCCGAATTTTAATAAAAATTCACCAAATTTTAACACAGTATATACACAAGTGATAAAATTTCTTATCTCAGGACACCTCATTGTATATATTAAAATGATAGGGTATTCAGATGATAAATGCTCAAATTTTAAAATATCTAAGAAGCAGTTTTCCTAATTTATACTGCTTTGATAGTTAATTTTTTTTTTTTTGTTACTTCATATATGTTATATTGTTACTTATATTATCTTATAACAAGATATAAAATGATTGGTGAAAAATATTTTTTTTTAAATCATACAAGAAGACATTACAATGGGGAATTAAGTTTTCCTTCGAAACAAGCAATGGAAAACCTCACTTGGAATTTATATTTCCTTGGAAGACCTTTTCCGAAGAATAATTAATTCCTAGATTCTACTTTTCGTCAAAATAAACGGAGCCTAAATATTATGTACAATGTGAATAAAGTTATAAGACCATATAACTTGGTAAAATATTTGATTTCATCGAGTGGGAGAATTTGTTTAAATAAATCTAATATGATTAGATATTTCAATAATTGAATTATTTGAAAGAAAAATTCTCATTATGTATCTAATGAGATTAGAAGGTTGGATAATTAAAGGAACACAATTTGATTAGGGTTTTTTTAATGGTTAAATAAAATTTAGAATATTATTCTAATTATTGATTATCAGATAATCAAACTTAAAAGAAAGATTCATTGTTTGAAATTTCAAGTGAGAGCGAGGATCAGGAGTCCATTGCTCATGGTCTCCATTGCCAATTTAACAGTATAGTGGATAGGCGCTACTCCCCGAAGAGGGCATTTGTTCATAGAATACGGGGTCAGATTTCTTAAGGATAGATGGAGGTAAGGGAATACAGGGTCATACTTGTTTTATTCGATGTTTTTCGATTGTCACTTATGAGTCTATAAGAGTAAGATCATGATCCAATTAACTAGTTTAATTGGGTTAGGACTTTATATTAAAAATTAAGAATTTTAAATTGATTTTCCGTTGCACTCACTCAAACCAATTTAGGAAATATTTTTGAAATATGTTCCCAATAATTGGTATCAAAGCCCACTTTGAATACGTTCATGATAGCCATTAAAAGTATCAGGTTTGATAAAAGTAGAGTATGTAGAATTACGAAAATATGAAATTAGGAATTTTATTGAAGGAAAAAGGCAATCTTGAAGATTATTGTTAAAGAGTTTAATAGCAAGATTAAATGTATATTGAAAGTTTCAAAATTATTTAAAATTTTAGATGAGTCATGATTCAATCAAGGATTATATTTTTAAATTGGATCTAATGAGACTAGATATTCAAAAAGTTGAACGATTTAGATTATTAATCTAATGTGATTAGATTTTGAACCAAGGTATAAAATATTCAATTGTTGAATATTTTATGATAATCGAAAGCAAAAAATATCTAATAGGATTTAATGTTTGGTTTACAATCTAATGATATTAAGATGTGACTAAAATTATTTATTTATTTATTTAAATACTAATAAAAAAAATAAAAGAGGGGAAAGTGCCCAATGCTAGGCGTGGGACACATACCCTTTAATTAAATTTTTTTTAATTATTTATTAATAATTTAAATAATTAATTAATTAATTAGGATGAGATCCTAATTAAGATTATGTGAAAATTATTTCTAAGAGAGTTTAGAAAAACATTTAATTGTTCCAATCTTTAGGCCTTAAGAATTGTTATTCAAATTGTTTGATAACATGTTACTCATTGAATTTTATTTCAATGTTCAATATTATTTAGATGAGTTAAATATTATGTACAATACAAATAAAATTACGCGGCCATATAACTTGGTGAAATATTTGATTTCGTCGAGCGGGAAATTTTTTCAAATAGATCTAATATAAGGAAAATTCTAATAATGTATCTAATGTGATTGTATTATATAGGTTCGATAATTAAAGGAACCTAATTGGATTAGGATTTTATTTAATTATTAATAAAATTTAGAATATGATTCTAATTATTGATTATGAGATAGTATAATTTAAAAGAAAGATTTGCTATTTAAAATTTCAAGTGGAAGCAAGGTTAAGGAGTTGATTCCTCGTGGTCTCTATTGCCAGTCTAATAGGATAGTGGATAGGTGCTACTCCCAAAGAAGGGCGTTTGTTTGCAGAATACAAGATTAGACTTCTTTATGATATATAGAGGTATGGGAAAGCAGATGTAGCCATGCTGACATGGAGTATCTTGTTTATTTATACTAATGTCTAGGTAATGATATATATTTAACCATTATAGTATATTAGTCTCCTAGGGGTATTGTGATACTGTCTTAGAGACCAAGGAAAAAATGGTGAGTTAATTATGTTTAGGAAATATTTCAATTGTTCTCACTTTCCTAATGTTTTAATGCTATAAAATTTCTTATTGAAATGGATTCTTGTTTTGAGGTTGATGTTTTATGTAGGTTGATGATTGAGACATTCAGAGACACATTCCCTACGTTACCACTTGAAGCTTGGCTAACCAAATCAGAGACCCTAGAGGCTGAGGATGATTTAGTGAGGGAGGTTGTAAGATACTTCGAAGATTGCGAACCTTGCAATTTGCACCATGGAGCGATCGTGGAAGAAAACCGAAAGTGGAGGAGAATGAGCCTTCAAAACTTGAGATCAAGCTATTTCAATCTCATCTCAGGTACAATTATCTTGGTGATTCTAATAGTTATCTTGTTATTATTAGTGCTTCTTTGAATGATGTTGAGCATGAAAGGTTGCTTAGAGTTCTAAGAGAGTACAAATCGGCTATTAGATTGACCCTTCAAGATATCAAGGGGATTAGCCCTTCCTTTTGCATGCATAAGATTCTCATGGAAGATAGCTTTTAAGCCTATCGTGCAACCTCAGCAATGATTGAACCCTGCTGTGAAGGAGGTGATAAGGAAAGAAGTTGTCAAATTGTCAAATGCCAGGATCATTTATACCATATTTGATAGCTCATGGGTAAATCCAGTACAAGTGGTACCAAAGAAAGGCGGAATCACCGTGGTAGAAAGCAAAAACAATGAGCTCATTCCTACTAACACTGCCACAGGTTGGAGGGTATGCATAAACTATAGAGAACTCAACGATGCTATCCCGAAGGACCATTTTCCCTTGCCTTTTATTGATCAAATGTAGGAAAAACTTGTGGGTCATGCTAATTATTGTTCCCTTGATGGCTATTCAGGATACAATCAGATTGCCATTGCACCCGAGAATCAAGAAAAGACCACTTTCACTTGTCCATGTGGTACTTTTGCATATAGGACGATGCATTTTGTTTTATGCAATACTCCTGCCACATTTCAGCGGTATATGATGGGAATTTTCAGTGATATGGTGGAAACGTTCATAGAAGTATTCATGGATGATATTTCGGTTTTCGGTTCTTCTTTTGATGATTGTTTGACTGACTTGTCCATGGTTTTGCAATGATGTATTGCGACTAACCTTGTTTTGAATTGAGAAAAATGCCATTTTATGGTACAAGAAGCAATCGTATTAGGTCATATGATTTCAAGAAAGGGGATTGAAGTTGATCGTGCCAAGAACGAAGTAAAAAATGAGTGGTTACCACCCCTTATCAATGTTAAGGGCATTCAAAGTTTTTTATGACCTATCAATTTCTGTAGAAGGTTTATTAAGGATTTTTCTAAAATCACTAAGCCTCGTTGCAATTTATTGATGAAAGATGTCCCATTTAACTTTGAAATAGTGACTGCATGCATGCTTTTGAAACAGAAACTAGTGTCGGCGCCGATCATTAGAGCACCTGATTGGACCTTACCTGCTATAGTGGTTGTTCTAGAGCAAAGAAAAAACAAAAAATTTCATGTAATCTACTATGCTAGCAAGACTTTGACGAATATACTGGTTGACTATGCTACTACTAAAAAAAATTATTAGCAGTTGTTTTTGCATTTGGAAAATTTGATTCTTACTTGCAAAAATCCAAAGTGATTGTTTACACTTATCACTCCCCTCTTAAGTACCTCTTTACAAAATAGGATTTGAAACCAAGACTAACGAGATGGATTTTGTTGCTTCAAGAGTTTGACTTGGAAATTCAAGACAAGAAAGAAACATAGAATGTTGTGGCAGATCATCTATCAGCCTTGAACTAGAGGATGAAGGTCCCTCTATCAAATGAGAAATTTCCAGATGAAAGTTTGATGATGGTAAGCAAAATTCCAAATTGTCCATAGTATTGCTGACATTGTTAACTATTTGATTGTCCAGGAACTCCCGAAGGAGATGATGTATCAACAAAAGAAGTTCTACGCTAATTTGAAGCATTATTTTGGGAAGAACCCTGCTTATACAGGCATTGTGCGAACTAAATCATTTGAAGATGTGTATCGGAAGAGGAAGTGGAAGACATTCTTCGTCGTTGCCACTCGTTAGAGACCAGTGGCGATTTCGGTGGAATGAGGATCACAGCTAAAGTTTTACAATCAAGATTTTATTGGCTTACCCTTTTCAAAGATGCTTTTAAATTTGTTAGCAATTGTGATAAATGTCAAAGAATGTGAAATATCTCTAGGAGACGTGAAATGCCCCTAAACAACATTTTAGTTGTTGAATTGTTTAATGTTTGGGGCATTAATTTCATAGGTCCTTTTCCAATATCATTTTCTAACAGATTTATTTTGATGACTGTAGATTACGTGTCCAAATGGGTTGAAACTACCGCTTTTCTAACCAATGATGAGAGAGTTGTAGTGAACTTTGTGAGGAAGAACATCTTTTCTTGATTTGGCACTCCAAGAGCAATTATAAGTGATGGTGGCAAACACTTTTGTGACAGCCAACTTGGAGCTTTGCTAAGTAAGTATGGAGTCATTTATCATGTGGTCGCTCCCTACCATCCTCAAACAAGTGGACAAGTAGAGATTTCAAATTGAGAATTGAAGAGCATTTTAGATAAGATAGTGCATCAGGTAAAGATTGGTCGGGAAAGTTGGATGACGTAATAAAGGATTTAGTGGTAGGGGTAGGAGACTCAAATGATTCATCGACACCTCTCTTCTACTCTAAGACGCCTATATATAGCATTACGAGAAGGATATATTTGGAATAAAGGATTTAGCCTATTTATTATGCCTAAAGTACCGCTCATCTAACTTCTAATTTTGATTTCTATCAATACCTTCTCCCTTTAAAGGATCCTTTTTCCTCAAGGATTAAGGTATTGATACCCGAATTGATAATCTTCCGACAAACACTAGAACTACAAATTTTACACAACTAAGTTTTTTAAAATTAATAAAAGATGTCATAATTTTTTCCTAAAAATTTAAAATAAAGGGTAATTTACTAATTATAGGTGACTAAGGTGGCAATTTTGTAGATTTGCACAAAACCCCTAAAACTCCACCCCACCTGTAGACAAAAGTTCCCTTTTGGTCACTAAAATGGCAAAAAATAGTCAACTTAGTCACCAAACTAAAATTTTGAAAAATTTAGTTACCAAACTCCTATTAAAAGTTTTTTTCTAATTACTCAAGTCATTTAAAATGGACAAATTGGTCAGCTAACTCAAATTATGGAAGATTTAGTCACTGAATTCCTAAAAAAAATCTCATGTAGTCACCTAAGTGTTTTGAAATTGATTAAATTCACCACTCTAGGAAAAATAACAAATTTAATCATATTGTTAAATTATTTCTTTCATTGTTCTCTAATTTTGAAACTCTATTGAAATTAGCCATAACTTTTTCCCCAAAATAGTCGTTCATCTTTTATTTTGTAACCAAATTAGTCATTATCTGGTTATTCATTAGGTAAAAGTTAAAAAATAAGTAATTAATTTTGTCATATAATAAACATAATAATATTGTTGAAACAAAAAATGAGAATAATTTAAATATACCATAATTATAAATGGTTAAGAATTAAAATATTAACTCTAAATTAAATATCTTTGTCAAATTTTTCCTACCGAAATAGGTCAAAAAATAAAAAAATAAATCCTAAGTCCATTTCTGTGAAATAAAAAAAGGGCAAAATACAATTACACCCCCAGAACTTTGCAATTAATCATAACACACCCCCTGCACTTTTAATTTTACAAAATAGCCCCCTGAACTTTGTAATTAAACATAACACATCCCCTGCATTTTTAATTTTAAAAAATAGTCCCCCTGAACTTTGCAATTAAATACAACACACCCCATGCACTTTCAATTTTATAAAATAGCCCCCTGAACTTTATTATTACACAAAACTCACCCTCCTGAACTTTCTTACTAAACATAACACACTCCTTACACATTAATAAATTTCAAATTAAAAAAAGTATGAAATTAAAAAAATTGAAACAAATTATGGAAAGATATTTTCTTGGAAAAAACTTGAAAAAATGTAATAATGTTTTTAAATTTTTTTAATGCTTTTTAAAAATTATTTTTTTAGCATTTATTTTCAAAATTTTAATTTAATATATTTTTTATTTTTAAATTTTTAATCTAAGTTTAGAATTTATTTTTAAAAAAATTATTATATTTTATCTTATAGTATTTTTATGAAAATTTAAAAAAAATATTTTATTACCTTTTAAATTTATAATATTCTTACTATAATTAGTTAAAACAAAAAATTTTATGTAAATATTAGAAAATCCTCTTATCTTTTACCTAGAAATATAAAGTTTTTCCTCTAAAAATATAAATTTGTATAGTGTGTATAAAACTAAAAAATTCATATTTTTTAATTTTAAATTTATTGTTCTCATTTTAATTAAAGTTAAAATATATTATTATATTTTTTCAAAATTTTTCCAAATTTTTTGTCATGATTTGTTTTAAAATTTAAATTTCATATATGTTTTTAATTTTGAATTCACCAATGTCAAATGGGTGAGTTATGTTTATTAACAAAGTTTAGGGGGGTGAGTTGTGTATAATAACAAAGTTCAAGGGCTATTTTGTGAAATTAAAAGTACAGGGGGTGTGTTGTGTTTAATTATAAAGTTCAGGGGGCTATTTTATGAAATTGAAAGTACAGGAGGTGTGTTGTGCTTAATTCCAAAGCTAGAGGACTATTTTGTAAAATTAAAAGTACAGAGATTGTGTTGTGGTTAATTGTAAAGTTCAGAGGGTCTAACTATATTTTGTCCTTTTAAAAAAACCCCATTTCAAAGAAAAATTCACATATTTATAAATTATTGTGTTCCTATAAATTTCACTCAAATTGAAAATACTTTATATTTTCATTTGTGTAATGAATTTTATCTTTTTAAAAATATATAAATGATTACGTTTGTTAAAAGTCTTAAATTTGTTATTTTTATATTTGAGTAATGTATGTTATCATTTTTAAATCACATAAGTGATCAAAATGAATTTTTTAAAAGTGGAGGTGATAGAGTTCTCTAAAATTTGATTTCCGTCACCAACTTATATTATTTGTTTGGTGACCAATATAACTATTTTAAATTATTTGGGTGACTAAATGCAATTGGTATTAGGAGTTGAGTGACTACTTTTTAAATTGGAGTTAGATGATCAAAGTGTCTACTTTAAATAACTTGAGTAATTAAATAAGATATTTGTTTAAAAGTCAGATGACTAACTTGAGTAACCAAGAACAAAAGTGCCATTTTGTCACCAAAGTGGCCAATGTAATCATCAAAGTCAAACTTTAGACAATTTAGTCATCCACTCTTAAAAAATATCCCATTTAGTTACTCAAGTCATTTAAAATTGACAAATTGGTTACCCAACTAAAATTTTGAAATATTTGGTTACCCAACTCCTAATAAAAATCTTATTTAGTCACGTAAGTAGTTTACAATGGGTAAATTGGTCGCGCAAATCATATTTTGAAAGATTCAGACACTACTCCTATAAAAATCCATTAGTAATTCAGGTAGTGTCAAATATTTAAGTTGGTCACCAAAGTCAAATTTTGGAATTTTAAAATGATAAAATTAATTGCTCAAATATAAAAAATAAATTTAAAACTTCTAACAAATTTAATCACTTATATAATTTTGAAATGATAAAACTGACTGCCCAAGTGAAAATATAAAGTAGTTTCAATTTGAGCACCAAAATTTATAGGGATACTATAAATTTATAAATATATTGATTTTTTCTTTGAATTCTTCTTGTTTCAATGAAATGAGCTTGGGGGTGAATTTTTTTTTTTTATCAATTTGGGAGAAAATTTTTGACAAAGGTATTTATTTTAAGATTAATATTTTAATTCCTAGTCTTCTATAATTGTAAGTATATTTAAATTATTATTATTTTTCTTTAAAATATTTCTTATATTTATTTTATGAAAAAATTGATTACTTATACTTTAACTTTTACCCATATTAAAAAAAATCAGATACTACCTGATTCGGTTACAAAATAAAAGATGAATAACTATTTTGGAAAAGAGGTGATGAATAAATTTCGATAAAGTTACAAAATTAGATACCAATATAATAAATAGTTTAAGAAAATATGATTAATGTTGTTATTTTTCTACTAAAACAGTGAATTTAATCAATTTTAAAACACTTAGGTAAAGAAATAAAATTTTTATAGGAGTTGGGTGACCGTTTCTTTCAAAATTTAAGTTAGTTGAGTAACTTATTTATTTCAAATAACTTAAATGACTAAAAATAACTTTTAACCGAAGTTAGGTCATTTAATTTTTTTTAAATTTAAGTTTGATGACTAAAATGGCTAATTTTGATCATTTGAGTTGCCAAAATGGGACTTGTGTCAATAACCAAGAGGGGACTCCTGTCCTCCACCTGCGCATCTTCTTCCTCTGCCTCGGAACACAACACCAAAATTCTAGCCACCCCACGCGTCGGCGGCGCCACGGCGGCTCTGGCCTACAAAACGCCACAGCGGCTGCCGCTGAGAGCCTTCGACGGCCACCATAGACATCTTCTTTGTGGCCAGCACCTTCGTCTACGTCCTTGCCGATCTCTTCGTCGGTCTCGTTCTTCTCTTCGTTGCCAGGGTTCGTGGTTTCCGTGCAGCACCTCTGTGGTGGTCAGAACGTTGCTCCTCACCTCCGACAGTGCCGCTGGCGGCTCAAGTGCTTCCTTGGCAACATCCATCTCGGTACTCCTCTGGTAATTCACAAATTTTTCCTTCATTTGATTTTTTTTTTTTTTAATAGAAAGAAATGATCCTATTTCACTTGATTTCTCATATCTATGAATTCTTTTTGAATTTTCCCTAACGTTTTCATACCTTTTCGATTGTCCTTTGCATTTTGCTCACTGACAATGTTGATGATTGATAGCTCTGATACCAATTGATACGAGCCTTAATCAATCCAAAAGCAAATCAACAAACTTAATCAATCAATTTTTATATAATTTGTTTAATTTGTACAAATATATAGATGTTTACAAGTAAAGTAAGATTTGTGTAGTATGAGGGAATGTGGGGGAGATAGAGAGAAAAAGGGGAGGGAGAGACCTAAAGAGAGAGAGGGGAAGAGAGACTGATCAATTTATTATCCATGCTCCTTCTCTTCACTATGGCTCCTATATATAGAGTTAGTGGAGAGGTATAGTTAGAATAATGGACTTAGCCTATTTATTTTTTGATATAAGACTTAACCTATTTATTAATACCTAAATACCCCCTCACTTAACTACTGTATTTTGGTTTGTATCAGAAACACTTAATTCTGATTGTTCTATTCCTTCTGATTTGATTCTGCATGGCTTCATTTTGGTTTTGTTGATATAATTTGCAATTGGGTCATCGTGTTTTTGTCTGCTAAGTTCCTCTTTGTTGTTTGTAGAAAGATCATCTGGGGAGTGTGGACAAAAATGGACGATTTGGCTTGTCAGAAGGTCAGGAATATGTGCATACTTGCCCACGTTGATCACGGAAAAACTACACTTGCTGATCACCTGATTGCTGCTTCTGGTGGCGGACTGCTCCACCCGAAACAGGCTGGTAGATTGCGGTTCATGGACTACTTAGATGAGGAACAAAGGCGAGCGATAACTATGAAGAGTTCTTCCATTGCCCTTCAATACAAGGAGCACTGGATTAATTTGATTGACTCTCCGGGTCATATGGACTTTTGTAGTGAGGTTTCGACAGCTGCACGGTTGAGTGATGGGGCATTGATTTTGGTTGATGCAGTTGAAGGAGTCCATATTCAGACCCATGCGGTTTTGAGGCAAGCGTGGGTTGAGAAGCTCACTCTGTGTTTGGTGCTAAATAAGATTGATAGGTTGATTTATGAGCTGAAGCTGACTCCGAAGGAGGCGTACACTAGGTTGTTAAGGATAGTTCACGAGGTGAATGGGATAGTGAGTGCTTATAAGTCTGAGAAATATTTGTCTGATGTTGATTCAATACTTGCGGGCAATTCTAGCGAGGTGGGTGATGAGAATCAGGAGCTTATTGAGGATGACGAGGAAGATACTTTTCAGCCTGAGAAGGGCAATGTTGCTTTTGTTTGTGCTTTAGACGGATGGGGATTTGGTGTTGGGGAGTTTGCCGAGTTCTATGCTTCAAAACTTGGTGCAAGTACTGCTGCATTAAAGAAGGCATTATGGGGTCCTCGGTATTTTAATCCCAAGACCAAAATGATTGTAGGGAAGAAGGCTATAGGCGGCGGGAGTAAAATAAGGCCTATGTTTGTGCAGTTTGTGCTAGAGCCACTTTGGCAGGTTTACCAAGCAGCTTTGGAGCCTGATGGTGACAAGGCTATGTTGGAGAAAGTAATTAAGTCGTTTAATTTGTCTGTGCCAGCGCGAGAGCTTCAGAACAAGGACTCTAAGGCTGTGCTTCAAGCTGTCATGAGCCGTTGGCTTCCTTTGTCTGATGCCATTCTATCAATGGTAACGAGATGTATGCCAGATCCTATTACTGCGCAATCCATTCGGATTTCACGTTTGCTTCCTAAGAGAGAAGTCGTGGATGAGGTGGCTAGTTCTGACGTAGTTGCTGCAGCAGAGCGTGTGAGGAAATCGGTGGAGTCATGTGATTCTAGTCCTGACGCGCCTGCTGTTGCATTCGTATCCAAAATGTTTGCTGTTCCAGTGAAACTACTTCCTCACAGGGGCCCGAACGGGGAGATCTTGAAAAATTCTTGTGATGAAGGTGGGAATAATGAGTCAGAAGAGTGCTTCCTTGCTTTCTCGAGGATTTTTAGCGGAGTCCTTACTGCTGGACAGAAAATCTTGGTGCTTTCTGCTCTATATGATCCACTTAAAGGGGAAACGTCGCAGAAACATTTGCAAGAAGCGGAGTTGCAGTCTTTGTATCTGATGATGGGTCAGGGTCTAAAGCCTGTGGCTGTTGCTAAAGCAGGGAGTATCGTGGCTATCCAAGGTCTTGGACATCATATATTGAAAAGTGCGACTCTCTCATCCACCAAAAATTGTTGGCCCTTCTCTAGTATGATGTTTCAAGTTTCACCAACTCTAAAAGTTGCAATTGAGCCCTCTAATCCAACTGATATGGGTGCACTCATGAAAGGCCTGAAGCTTCTGAACCGTGCAGATCCATTTGTGGAGGTTACTGTCTCTTCAAGGGGCGAGCATGTGCTTGCTGCTGCTGGGGAGGTACATCTTGAGAGATGCATAAAGGATTTGAAAGAGAGGTTTGCTAAAGTTAGCTTGGAAATCTCTCCACCTTTAGTTTCTTATAAAGAGACTATAGAGTGTGATGGAACAAATCTATTGGAAAGTCTGAAATTACTGACTAGTTACTCTGATTATGTTGAAAAGACAACACCAAATGGGAGGTGTACTGTTCAGGTACGTGTTATGAGGCTTCCAACGTCACTTACTAAATTGCTTGATGAAAATTCTGATATGCTTGGGGAAATCATCAGTGGAAAACTCGGGCAGACCTACAAGAAGTTGGAGTCTCAGATAGGAAGTGTCGCAGAAGATGAAGAACCACTTGAAGCTCTTAGAAACCGCATATTGGATGCAGTGGAAAGTGAGATTGTCCCTGAAAATGGTGGAAATGACAAGGATAGGGTGGAAAAGTGTAGAACTTTGTGGCATCAGCTTCTTAAGAGGATCTGGGCTCTCGGCCCTGCACATGTTGGACCTAATATTCTGCTCATCCCAGATTGCGAAAGAAATAATACTGATGCTTCCGTCCTTGTTCCTGGATCTCCTCATGTGTCAACTAAACTGGGTTTTATCGACGATTTAGGTTCCAAAGATACAGCTGATGGGGGATCTTCAGGCAAAGAAACTTGGGCTTTGTTTGCTGAAGCAGTGAGTTTGGAGAGTAGTATTGTGTCGGGTTTTCAAATTGCGACGTCTGCTGGCCCTCTGTGCGACGAACCCATGTGGGGTTTGGCATTTGTTGTCGAGGCCTACATTTCTCCAGCAATTGCACCGTGGAGCGCATCAGAAAATCCTCAGCAACAACCAGAGCAGTATGGCATGTTCACTGGTCAGGTTATGACTGCTGTCAAGGATGCATGTAGAGCTGTTGTACTTCAGAGAAAACCCCGTCTTGTTGAAGCGATGTACTTTTGCGAACTGAACACGCCCGCTGAATATCTGGGCCCCATGTATGGTGTTCTCGCTCGAAGGCAAGCTCGAGTGGTGAAGGAGGAGATGCAAGAAGCGTCTTCATTGTTCACCGTGCATGCTTACTTGCCGATTGCTGAGAGTTTCGGGTTTGCTGATGAACTTAGGCGGTGGACGTCAGGGGCTTCCAGTGCTCTGCTGGTTCTTAGTCACTGGGAAGCGCTTTCCGAGGACCCGTTCTTTGTGCCAAAAACAGATGAGGAGATTGAAGAATTTGGAGATGGGTCGAGTGTTCCAAGGAATACAGCAAGGAAACTCATTGATGTTGTGAGGCGCAGAAAAGGACTCCCCGTGGAGGAGAAAGTAGTGCAGCATGCTACCAAGCAGAGGACTTTGGCTCGTAAGGTATAGAATGTCCTTTATCAAGTGTTGATCTTTAATTATAAAGACTGCGTATGTGAGTAATATGAAAGGCTGAAATGGGAATTTTTTTATGTAGAGTTCTATTTCTTCAAAAGCTTTATTTTCACAATACAGATTTGGTCCTTCAAATACTTGAGAAATTTTGTAGTTTGAATGTTAAAGTTTCTTTTGTCACTGGTAACTCTTTTTGGTTTGCGATTTCTGGAACTTGTTTTGTGCCTCCATTTTCAGATTTGGTCTCAGTTACATGCTAGAGCTGATATGCCATTTATACTTCTCTGCTAATAGGAGAGAGATGGGAAATCTGTGTGCAGTAGAGTGCAAGTGTTTAAGGGCCTATTTGAGATTGCTTATTTCAGGAAAAAAAACGTTTTTTTTTTTTTATAAAAGCACTTTTATGAAATTTGAGGGCATTTGGCAATTGCAAAAAAGCGCTTTTTATTAGAAGCAGAAGCAGAAATTTGGTGCTTCTCCTTTTAAGTAGGAGCAGAAACAAAAAATAAACAATTGAGAAAATTTATTTTAGTTATCTTGAAATTTGTTAATATACTTAAAAAATAATTTATATATTTTTAAAAAAGTATTAAATATGAAAAAAATATTTTAACAATTCAAAATATATTTAAGATATTTAGAAAATATAAGAAAATTAAATATTTTTAAAATATTGAGAAAAAAATTTATAAATATTAAAAATTATTTTAAATATTTAAGAAATATTTGTATATTTAGAAAATATTTTAAATAATAAAAAATATATTAAATATTTAGAATGGTTCATGCATAATTTTCAATTATAAAAGATTTCTGTTAGTGTTCTTTCTTGTAATTTTATAGAAAAAAAAAACTTTTTTAACATTGGCCAAACACTTACAATAATACTATAGGCGCTTCTTTACTAATTGGTTGAATACAAACTGTTTATTTGAAATAACACTTTTACAAAAGTGTTTTTACAAAATGTGTTTTTTGAAAAAAGCAATTTCTTGTAGTAATTCCAATCTGGGCCTAACTTATAACATTATTTCATGGTAGCAACCATAAATAGGATTAACTTACAAAATCAAAGGAACAAAAGAAGCAGACCTCTTGATCCTGACTAGCAATCGCACCATCAGAAATTCCAAAGAAATAATTGAAAATAAACCAATAACATAACATGTGATGCAACAAGTACGGGTGGTACACATGTTGTGTCGTATTCGTGCATATGTGGGTAACTTGACCCATTTTTTAAATGATTAAAGAGTCTTCAATCCTAACATGATCCAATTAATAACAGTAACTCACAGGTTACTACAATAACAACCGACTCAATGTCTCAAAGGCTCCTGCATATGCAGGGGGGGGGGGGGTGTATACAGCCTAACCCCTTCATGATGCTACATTAAAGGGAGGTTGTTTCCATAGACCCCTAACCTGAGAAGATAATAACTCACAGGTTATCTGTGTAATTATATTTTTGTGGCTTTTTGATTAGATATCAGTTTGTCAACCTGGAAATATGCTAAAAATGTATCCATGTGGTTCAAAATAATAATGAACACAAGACATTTATAGTTATACAAAATAAATTATCAACTACATAACAAAAAATAGTTGATACACCAACATAGGCTTTGGTAGAAGCAGTACACAGTTGAAATAATTTCAGATACATGTTTTAAAAAAAGAAATAATTTCAGATAATGGTCATAACCATGTGGATGGCCTAAATGTGTCAGGAACGGGTTGGCCTACCTAAACCAAATTTAAACCCAATTACTTAAGTAAACTAAATGCGTTAACCCACCCAAATTCAATCCTTCTCCAAAATTCTTAATCCAAACCCATTATCTTTGGGTTGAGTTCGTATCGTGATATTGTATTTTATCAAATTTTGCCAACCCTAAGAATAAGTAACCAAGAACCAAAATATACCAATGATTTGAGAAAGCAAATAGAAAAAAAGAAAAGAAGAAATACCCCTGAATTTGAATTAAGTGTTATAAAACTAGGGACATATTATTCTCTACAAGAAGAAAATAAAAAGACAAATCCAAATAAGCTTGAAAAAAAAATAACTAGTATTTTGTATAAGAATTAGAGAAACAGAAAAGTTTTTCTTCTATTCAAATACTTCTCAATATTATATTATTAAAATTTTTTCCTCTCAACTCTCTTTCTCACTCTTTCAATTCTCAATTCTTTCTTCTTTTTTGATTCTTGCAGTTTTTTCTTTTGTTTTGCACGAGTACACGTATATATATATATATACACACATTACAGAGGTGGTTTAATTTTCTTAATCACGAAGCAAACAAACATATATATATATATATTAAATGAGAGCATTTGATTATGGTGAGATATGAAAGCTTAAATCTCAGCCATTGAATTCAAAATGAAGGGCTGAGATTGCACATATTAAGCTCTCATATCTCATCATAGTCAAATGCTCTCATTTGATATTCACCATATATATATATATGTATTTATACAAAGGTCTTTTACATAATCATTAATTTTCTATAATCTTTAATAATATCCTAACTCGAACCTAAAATTGTGCCCAAAAAATATCCAATATTTACAATACTCCCCCTTTGGATATTTTCAGTTATAAAGGAACATAACACTCTTGAAAGTATATAGTGTCCAAGTTAGACACGCCTGCCTCGTTAAAAACCTTGCCAGGAAAACACGGTGGAAAAAACCATAGCGAAGGGAAAAAGAGTACAACTCATATTTAGCTACCCCTCATGTGAACCTATTAGTAAGGGGCGTTCCTGAGTCGACGCATACCAATCTTATGAACTAGTTTTTCAAATGTTGTTGTTGCTAATGTTTTCATGAACAGATCTGCCAGGTTCTTACTTGAGTGAACTTGTTGAACATCTATTTCATCCATCTCCTTATGCTCGAGTGTAAAGAAGAACTTTAGTGAGATATGTTTAGTTCTGTCGTCTTTGATGTATCCACCTTTGATCTGAGCAATACATGTAGCATTGTCTTCATATAGTATTGTTGGACTCCCTCTGATTGTGGAAAGACTACATTCTTCGTGAACATGTTAAATAAGGGATTTCAACCATAAACATTCCCTACTTACTTCATGAAGCACAAGTATCTCAGCATGATTTGAAGAAGTTGCCGCTGTTGTTTGTTTGGTGGATCGCCAAGATATAGCAGTGTTACCATGGGTAAATAAGTATCCTATCTGTGAATGACCTTTATGGATCAGATAAATATACTGCATCTTCATATCCAACCAATCTCGGATTTGATTGTATCTGATAGTATAATCCCATATCAAATGTACCACTGAGATATCGAAAGAGATGTTTAATTCCGTTCCAATGTCTCTGGGTAGGCGTTGAGCTATATCTTGCTAATAAATTAACCGAAAAGGCTATGCCTGACCTCGTATAGTTAGCAAGATACATCAGTGCGCTTATTGCACTTAAATATGACACTTCAGGGCCAAGAATTTCTTCATCATCTCCTCGAGGTCAAAAAGGGTACTTATTTACATTAAGGGACCGGACGACCATCGGAGTGCTCAACGGATGTGCCTTGTCCATATAAAAACGTTTAAGCACTTTTCCTGTATAAGTAGATTGATGGACTAAAATTCCACCAAGTAAGTGCTCTATTTGCAGGCCAAGACAATTTTTTATTTTTTCGAGATCTTTCATCTCAAACTCTTTATTTAGATATGCAATAGCTTGTTTATTCGCTTCAGGCATTCCTATGATGTTTAAATCATCAACATATACTACAATGATAGCAAATCCAAAATTTAATTTTTTAATAAAAACACATGGACTAACGAGATTGTTCACATATCCTTCTTCCAGAAGGTATGTACTAAGATGATTGTACCACATTTGCCCTGATTGTTTCAATCCACACAATAATCTCTATAATTTGATTGAACACAGCTCTCAAGATTTTGAATTATATGCTTCTGACATTTGTAACCCTTCAGAGAATTTCACCTAAACCGTTGCCTCATTGAAGACTGAAAGAGCCTTTATTTTTATGAAGGAATCAAAATTGAGGCACTAAACAATATAATTAAACACTTAAGTGCCGTACTCGTAAAGTTGACCAATAAAGTAATACTCTATTATATTAATGCTCGATCTACAGGTTGAGACAAAATCTTTCCTTTTTTGAGATCCTCAATCTCGAGTTCTCAGTTGAGGTTTATAGCAGCTTCTTTAAATTCTTTAAGAGTCATGATGATATTAACATATCTTTCTTTTAGTAGATATGTACTGCAATTTTAAATTATATGCTTCCGGCATCTTTGGTCCTTCTGGGACTTTTATATAAATATCATCATACAAATAGACTATTATCCCATCTATAAGACGCATACAAAGACCACCACATTAATTGCATCAATTTCTTACATATGTATATTCCATTTATTCCTGGTCTCTATAATAAACCTTGGGTTACAAATTGTGCTTTTTACGACCTCATTATTTTTGCACCAACATTTATATGTAGCATACATTTTAGACTTCAGGTCCAAAAATTACACATGGCTAATTTAGCCTGAATTGCGTCTTTCTATTTTAGCCAATCATTTCTTTGTTGGCATTCTTAAACAAACCCCAGTTCAAGATTTTCAATTTATTCAATCAAATAAGTAGCTACTGTATATATAAATATTTGATCAATTTTCATTTCAGTTCTATCATATCCCATAATTAGTAGATATCTCTTTGTAATTTTAATGGTTTGACTATTTCAATAGTCTCAGGTACCTGATAATCTTGAGAAATTTTATTTATACATATTATTATCTCTGTAGAGTTTTTTCCTCAAGAGTTTCATAATAGAGGGATCAATCTTTTCTATTGCTCCTTTTTCTTTCTCAGATTATATATTTGGAACCAATATATCTTCCATGCTTCTGGCGTGTAATGGATGCATTTTTCAATATACCAGAATATTGCTCGATTGGGATATTAATTCGAGCAGGAGCATTTATAGTGGGGGCATATTATTTGGTCACCTTCTTTTCGTAAGTGAATACATTTATAAATTGGCTTGTAATAATTTACAAGTAAACAATTCCTTGAACTTCTGGTTCAATGATGTATTTCACATAAATTCACATTTTTCAACTTTTGTTTTTCTCCCCCTGATTCTGGAAATCTTGTTTCGTCAAATTAACAATCAGCAATTTATGCTCGTAAAATGTTTCTAGTTAACATCTCCAGATATTTATTCTTGACGGGAATTCAAACCCGATATATAAATTCTAAGTCCCCATATCAGACCCATCTTTTAACATTGAGGTGGAGAAATTGGGACATACAGTATATAACCAAATTTATAGATATGATATATATCGGGATCTTGTCAGAGACAAATTATACTGGGGAGATCCGGAATTAGTGCTGCAACATGTATAATAACATGTACCCATGTAAAAATAGGTAATAGTAATGGTCTAGCCATTCGCTGCAGGCGTTTAATCAGAAAATCTGCAAGACTATTTTGTATATGTACCCATGCTATATGGCAATTCATCCCATACAATAATCATTAAATTCTTGGGATGTAAATTCTCCTGCATTATCATCCAATCCACGACTTGAGCTTATAGTCGGATCATTTACACAAGGAGTTTCACAAATGCCACATTACAAGCAGATTATTGACAAACATGTGACCAACGGGTCAAGGCCTTTATTAAGATAATATAATACTGAATTGGCCATGTGATAAAATAATTGACCCACATGTATCCTATTTAGTATTCCTCCAAATACATGGGACTCAAACTCAATTTCAATTGAGTATGATATAGTAATTGCTTTGTCTTAAATACAAGCAGCACATGATGTTTTACCCGATATAAGAATCTTCTGGTTCTTTAATGAGTGTTCAAGAGAGTTTTCAATGATTCTCTTAATCATCTTTATACCCAAATGACTCAAATAGACATGCCATAGAATAAAAGTGATTGAGTCTGTTAACTTCTGGTTAATCATTCCAACATGTATCTTAAAATTAAATATTATTTCTTTAAAAAATATGATATGTGCTTTTCTGGAGCCTTTAATTAAGTATCAAATAGATTGGTTGAGAAATATAGCCATATGAATATCTGATAAATAAGTAGCCGGCATAACCGACCATATGGATAACAGATAATAAGTAGACAGCATAGTCGACCATATGAATGACTAATAATAAGTAGGCGGCATAACCGACCAAATTAATGAACGAGTAATAAAAAGTAGGCGGTTTAACCAGCCATGAATATGCAAAATAGAAAATACGGAAACTAAAGTTTTTCTCTTTCCTTCATCTCCTCGTCATTAGTGGATGTCTTAAATTTTGGTCCATTCAAGGTACCACAGTGCCGCAACTATGACCTCGTCCACGGCCCCGTCCATGTCTATAACCACGTCCCTGATGATCGTATGTCGAAACATTGACTTCGGGGAATGTTTCGGACCCAGTTGGTCGTGACTGGTGATTTTTAATCAATAATTTATTATTTTATTCAGTAACAAGGAGACATAATATAAACTCATAATATAAACTCTATGTATTTTTTAAATCCTCGTTCTCAATATTGCTACTGCAAGAGCATATTTGAGGCATGAAAAGTAAACATTTTCTCTAACATATCCTCCTCAGTAATATTTTCTCCACATAATTTCAGTCGGGAGGTAATACTAAATACTGCAGAGTTATACTCGCTTACAGTTTTAAAATCCTGCAATCCCAGGTGAATCCATTCATAGCGAGCTTTAGGGGGGATCATAGACTTTTGATGATCAAACATCTCCTTTAAATTCAACCAAAGGACATACGGGTCCTTTACAGCAATATACTCAGCTTTCAATCCTTCGGGGATATGATGCCTGAGAAATATCATTACGTTAGCACGATCCTGTTGGGATGCTTTATTTACCCTTTTAATTGTCCGAGATTCACAATATCAGGGTGGATCTCAACATCAAGGGTCCAAGGCAAATAATTTTTCCTAGATATATCAAGAGCAGTAAATTCAAGATCACTAAAATTAACTATTATAAATCACAAAGATTAGGGAATAAAAACTTACCTCGAGTATATAACGATCCTCAGCTTGCTAGAGACTCATGCTGATAAAGTGTTATAAAACTAGGGACATATTATTCTCTATAGGAAGAAAAAAAAAAGACAAACTCAAATAAGATTGAAGAAAAATAACAAGTATTTTGTATAAGAACTAGAGAAGCAGAGAAGTTTTTCTTCTATTCAAATACTTTTTAATATTATATTATTAAAAACTTTTCCTCGCAACTCTCTCTCTCACTCTTTCAATTCTCAATTCTTTCTTCTTTTTTGATTCTTGCAGTTTCTTTTGTTTTGCACTGAGTACACATATATATACACATTACAGAGGTGGTTTAATTTTCTTAACCGCGAAGCAAACAAATATATATATATATATATTATTAATGTTCAACGATATTTAGTAATATCCAAACTCGAACATAAAATTGTACTAAAAAAATATCCAATATTTATAACATTAAGTAATTTTTCTTTGCCTCAAGACTTTGAGCAATGTCTTGGCAAATGTGATCATATTTAGTTATCTCCTTCCTAAAGAGATCCTCATAGGACCCTCTACATGTCTTCTGTTTGGGAATTATGTCATCCTAAAGCCAAAAAAAAAAAAAAAAAAGTAGATGGTAGGACTAGCAAATCAAAATGGTATAGTAAGCAACAATTACTATAATATTTATGGAGATCTGAGGCTTGAAATTCGATGTAACACAGAACGTCACCTCCATTGTATCTTGCTTCAAGCCACCATGTCATGACAACTGAAGATATTAAAGCAAGCTTCATTCTTGTTAAAGTATTTAAGAATCACATTGGTTTTGACATCTAAAAATTTCGTAGTGCCAATGTTGTATAGGCAGTAGTTAGGGCCAGCCAAAGTGAAGAGCCCGATGTAGTTCAGTTCCAAAATATCTATAAGTAATTGATTAAATAACCACCCAATTACACATGTAACAGTATGAGCTTCTAAATGCACGCCATTGTAGAAAATAACAATGACATTATTAACAGGCTTCCCATGATCGATGAAAGAAAAACAAGCTTCTCATGATACTTGGAAGGGCGTAAGGATCTAAAGAGAGGGCAGACACTCTCATCCTTCTCACAACTTTTGGCTTCTTTTGAGCGAGAAGAATAAAAGGCCTTTTCAAGAGTGAGAAGCTTCGCTACGGTAATTAAAGAAATTTTGGTCCAAATGCTTTATCTTAGAATAAAGAAAATGTCAACTCTTATGAATTCACTAAAAGCATTCCAACGCACAATTAAGCCAGTTTGTTGTTTATGCTCCAAATGCTCTTCTTAAAATCCTGAGCCTAGTTATAAGATCCCCTTTTTCCTCATCAAGAAGGAAAAACGGATAAGGTGTAGCTGAAGAGATTAATGCCAAGCCATGAAGTCAATCGTTCGCAAGAAATCTCGTCTAAGACCTATTGTTTAGTTTTACAGATGAACAAATACCACATTTTATCAAAGAGATAAGGCCATCTTTCTAGGCTGCAAACCTGATCTATTCCTTCTATCCACTAAACAAGTGATTATGAGCAAGCATAGGACCTCCCATTCTTGTCAGATATTTAGAACCACCAGCTCTAACAGTTGTACACACAAATTGCTTCAGAAATTTTTAGCCAAGTGTTATATGCCATGATTACTTATTCTATACGCACGTAACACCATAGTTGCAGGAAATGCTGAAACAACAACAACAGCAACAACAACAAAAAACCCAGCGCCTCAAGGGCTCCTGCCTGAGCATAGTGGGGGGGGGGGGGGGGGGGGGGGGTGAGATGTACAAAGCCTTTCCCCTTCGGGAAATGCTGAAAATGATGGCGTATTATATGCTTAGAAACTCGATTCAACGTTTGGAAGATAGAATCGTGTTTCAAACTTAACACAAACTTGATTCACCAAAGGTTGAATTATTTGGATAAGAAAGAATATTGGTTCAAGACTGGTTCATTTTTATAGCCTTACTTGATGACATATTGGTTAATTAGATCACTTAGAGCAAAGACTTAGACACGATGGCCTCACATTTTTGGTCTTCTACACTACAGTCCTTACCTAGTAGAAGTGTTAACTCATGTTTCTTGGTTGGTGTTTAGTTTTTTTTTTTTTTTTTTTTTAATCGGAACTTGGTTGGTGTTTAGTATTAACTTTGCTTTAAATTGTTATTCTTGAATTGCTCAGTTACGAGATTTTAGTAACTTCCTCTATATGTCTCACCTATTTTAAAATATATGCTCCCTCCGTGCTCCAAATTTTAAAAACTTGTATAACTGCTAGCTCCAGTGCTCCCACCTCTGTTTCTGCTCCTGCTTCTTACAACTATACGTAAAACAAATCCCTAGAGGAAATTCTTAAAAGGCCTTCATATTAACAAGTAATAGCTATTATTAAGCTTGTTGAGAATAAGAAGATAGCTTAGCTTCTAGATAAAAGAGCACAAGGGAAATAAAGAATGGCTATTAGGTTAATTCAGATATTGGAAAAGTGATCTAGTAGAGGAGAACCCTGAACATCCAACATCAACCTTCTTACTCGTCATCCAAGATGTGGCTTAACAGCATGAATTCTTCTAGTTCCTAATTAGTGATATCTCTATGGAGAGGAAGATTGGGAAAAAGTAATTGGTGTAATGAGTTGTGGAGGCGCTGATGGGGCATGATGAATAATGTTATGCACGGCTCTTCCCTATCAAGTGAGTGATGTCTTCTTGTCGGTCTATGATTCTAGACATCGGATTTTGGCATACCTGCCTCACAAGGTTCTTTCATTATGCATAACACGCGCGAGGTGGATCATGTAAGTGATAGGTGAGACCCTGTTATAAACACCACCAGTACTAGGCATTCACACCCCATACTAGTTAGCAATCTGACTGCTCCATGTTGGAATTTAGCGATTAGTGTGTTTTAATTTTGATCAACTTGCATAAGTTCTTTAATTCTACATAGGAAATCTTGAGCGAGGAAAGCCACTTTATAGACCCCCTTGTGCTTATACTTGGTAACATCTTGTTGGCCTAGAGTTGGCTTAGTAGACCATACGTGCGCACATGCGCCCCCTCGGGTCGCTGCCATGGCGCGGCATGGTGTGGACATTTTTTGACTCGGACTTTTATTTTTACGGCCATTATGTTTTTAGTCACCATAAACGAACTTGTAGTGAGTTCTTATTTTGGGACTGAGCTCGTGGTCTTCTTTTGGCCAATCTTGAGTGTGCTAGCTCTTGGCCTTGTTCGTTACCTTGGGTTCGAGCTCGAGCTCGAGCTCGCATTTTGACTGTGTAACCAATACTGTTTTCATAAACGTTGTTGTCTTAATTGAGACCGGATTCTTTGCCCCTCCATTTCCTCCCACTTTCCTAATTAAGGTTGAAGCTCTTGCCCACGTTCCATAACTGAAATTTGCTTAATGTTAAGAATTTTGCTTAATAAATACCGTGCCTTGGGGCATTCATCAAATACACAGAAACAGTGCAATATTTGCACTCTTTCGTCCTTTCTCTTATTCTCTGAGTTCTTCTCTATACTCCAACTTGCCACTCCAGACTACACCCTTGTGTTGGGTGCCTTCTTTTGGCTAAACTCGAGTGTGTCAGCTCGAGGCCTTGTCCGTCACTCCGAGTTCGAGCTCGAGCTCGAGTACGTGTTTTGGCTGTGTAACCGACACTCTTTTCATAACCGTTGTCATTTTAATTGAGGCCGGATTCTTTGCTCCTCCGTTTCCTCCCACTTTCCTAATTAAGGACGATTTCCTGCCCACATTCCATAACTGGGATTTGCTTAAACGTTAATAATTTTTCCCATAGTTGCAGGAAACTCTCGAAATGCTAATGTTTCACGCTTTGGAACGCGATTCCGCGTTTCAAAGTCAGATTCGCATTTCTAATGTGTATAAAACTTGACGGAAGCACGATTCGAACAATAATGGAATCATTTTGATAATAAAATACTCATTAAACGAATTATTTGTTAATTATATCACTCAATTTTAAAGAATGATTGAATTGTGTGGGCATAGTGGAGTCAATTTTTTAGATCTTATTTATTGAAGTACTTAAATTCCTCGGTTATTGCTCAATATTGACTTTGTTTTGATACATATGCTTCAACATTAACACTTAATTGATAACACTTCATTACTTTTTTCTTGTGTATATAATATACAGTAATATAAGTGCTCCTTCAACGCTCCCAACTTTAGAGACTTTTATGATTGCCCAGTCCCCTGCTTCTGCTCCTGCTCTCGCTTCGTGCAACTATGATTTTTCCTATAAAGAGCGTGCCTTGGGGCATTCATCTAATACATAGAAACAATGCAATACTTGCACTCTTTGTTCCTTTCTCTTATTCTTCGAGTTCTTCTCTAGACTCTAACTCTTCACCCAAGAGTACGCTTATATGTTGTGTGCCTTATTAATCCTGGGAATTAGAGTGCCTGAAAATCCTGTCTGTACTGTATCGGGGGCATAAACGACTAAGGGCAGTAGTCAACTCCATGGCGTGGAAACTTCCTTCGGTTTGATCTTCCTCACTATTTTTTTTCATTATGTCATTTAATTATCTTGCCTCGAGCCCCTTTGTTTGAATTTGAGGTCTGTAGCGTTCAGTTTGTGACCCACCTATTGAAGTTCCTCTCAGAGTTAGTTTAAGTTTCATTTTGCCCACTTCTCAAGTTAGCCTCTTGTATCTCCAATTTGAGTTTTTGATTACCCATTTTCTCTATTTTACTAACAATCCATCTCCTCCTTTTTTGCTCTTCCTCTTCTCTTAAATGCTAGCTGCAATCCTGGTGACAACCAATCAAAGCCAACGACCCACTACTGGTGACGAACCCTTTGAAGGAAATCAACAAGTTGCCCTCCCCCCACTAAAGATAGCAAGATTAGGGTCATCAACATTGACTGGTATAGATCTAAAAGATTATTTCATGAATCTTTTTCTTAGGCGTGAGATTTAAGGAAATCCAACCCATCTATTTCCAAATTGGATTAGGTACTGATCAGCACTAGTGTTGCAGATGCGCGGTAAAGGATTTGAGGGTGGAGAGAAAGTAAATGGAAAGTGATAAAAATTTCTCAGCCGTTGGCAAACTATGGGATACTTATTATGGCCAGTAACTATTGACAAGAATTTGATGCTCACCAACAAGTATTACGAGCGGAACAAATGGTGGAGGCTAGCACTAAATGGCACCAAAAAGCACTAGCTAAAGATGGTTATGGGTAGCCAAGAAAAGGCCCATCTTTTCTTTAGAGCGACAAGATGGAAATTAGACAAGAGCTGATGGAGAGGGTGAGGTTAGAGTTTAAGGAAATGTGTTTATGTGCATTATAGGGAAAGTGTTTTAACTCTAATATTCATGTTAAGGCCCATAATCTGTGAGTTCTGCAGATGTTCTTAGTTCTCACCTTAAGGGGTATTCTCAGCCAAGTGCTAAACCTTTTTTTCAAACATATTGGACATATTTGTCTCTTATTGAATGCCAAAGACACTTGTGAACACAACTCTAAGAAAACTAGCCACAAAAACCACAAAAGCGAATTTGCAGAAAGTGATAGAAGCACAAGTCATCATGGACCGTTCTTCTCATAATGGCATGTATAAAAAGGCAGATTCCCCCTTTAGACAAGAACCAACACCAAAAAGTACATCTATATACCACCTTAATGGCCCTATCCTTTGGCATTTAGTGGCAGCAACGTCATTACATATTAAATAAGGCTGATAGTAGCAACTACAATTGTTGTTCTTATTCAAATTAGTAAATAAATAAGGTTTCCGAAACACCAAACGCATAACTTAGTAGTCTGCAAATAAGATCTTAATCCAGCTTCACACACCGAACGATTACCAAAATTAGATAATTTGAATAAATGAATGGATAAAATAAATATAGGAGTTAAAGCATGAAAGGTAGAAAAATAAGGTTTCTCAAAGATTACAAGGCACCTTACAGTCCCATAACGCAAATTAATTTGACGCTTACTATGATGGATGTGGACAAGTGTGAAAAGGGATCTCAATACAATGAGTATCATCATTGAAGGGCATGATCAACAAAATGGTTGTTATCTTTGTATAAGAATTTCCCAGTATCTCTCTTGGTTTTACCCTATCTTCTTTTTTGCCTCCTTTTTGTCATATGAAAAGGGATAAAATGTATGTGTTAAAAACAAATCCACCATGCATTTTTTCATAATAAGTTAAAAATAAATGTGTGATTTTTTTTGTACGTTACCATGCTTTGTTAAGGACAAACTTAATATGGAAAAATTAATTGTGCATTTGTTAAAATCAAATGCATCAGATCCTTGCCAATTGCGGAGCGCTTAATTTGTACACAGATGACTCTCTCTCATATGGGGACATGATAGCTGAGCCAACAACAAATTGCCATTGCTATTTTAGCAAGTATTCTCCATGCCCTTTTCTTCTTGCTACTTGACTCTGTTTAAGTGAAAGAAATATGGCTCAATTATGGCAAATGCAAGTTATCGAATATAAACCTACATGTTGACCTAAAGTAAATTTCACTTATGACCTCATCATTGTAAATATCGGGCTTATAAATATAGATTTTTGACATAAATAACCTTTTATTAACATTTGGGAAGGGGGTGTCATAAAGAAGCAATTAAGTGCTTCTCATCGACGATTATATCCATGGCTGTGTCTTGAGGGAGGATATGATCAAAGTTAGAGAATATGTTTATTCATTTTGCATTGTAGATAATACAATTTGCTACATTTTCTTTAATTCTCCTCCCTTGTTTAGGTTTATTTCAGTCCTACCTTAATTTTTTTGTATTTGTGATTTTCTATCAGAAAGCATCTAAGATACATTATAACTAGGAAATGGATTTGACGCTTTGGCTTAGGAGTAAAACATTACCAAGATGAAAACTTTATGACAACATGTCATTTATTAAAATCTCCATCTCCGCATACCTACCAAAAGAAGTTCGAAAGAAAGGGATGGAATCAGCCTGTTAAGTGTAGCTGTTCTCGGCAGGAAACTATAATCAAATTCCCTTTTACAAATATTCACCAATAACAGGATCAAAAAGACAAAGAACTTCACTTCACAGTTCTCACACCGGTTCAAGATTCTGTCACGCCTACTCTTATTTAGACTAATCATTTTGTAATTCGTTTGCCAATTAGTACATGACGGAGTTCTTTTATGAGCTACAGCCTAGTTAGTCATCCTTCATATGAACATGACCCACCAAAAGCCCAAAATTAATCGAACGACCAAAGCCAGTGACAATACAGAACTGCTCCATTTCTTATTTGTTCACATATGTGCTCATCTTGCCTGCTTAGAAACTCATACTAGCTATTGCATTGCTTGGGCTATTGCGTTGAGTCGAAGGCTCAGCCACCATCATCTGCTACGTAACGTAATGAACGTTTCCAATGTCATCAACCTGGCCTAAATCACGCCCTGCTCCATGATTGGCTATTAAGAACCATATCATAGCTCCTGTGGATGACATTCATTTTATTAGAAAAAAAATGTGTTCAAATTTCCTTCACTGATTGTTTTTTTGTTTATCGTAATTTTTTTAATGATTGTTACAAGAAAGCCAACAAATTGGCAGATTGTATTGCAAATTCGGGGCATGGGGCCTTCGGTTTCTATGTGCGGGATCCCTTGCTAGATAGAACACTCTTATGTCATGTGTGCTAATGCGTTACGGTTCCCCGTGTGTCGAGGACAATCTTAAGTTTGTTTGTTATTACCACTTTGATGAAAAAAATGTCTATCAGCAGTAGTCATTTGAATCACGCTTAACTAGTTCAGGGTCTATTTGTTAGAAATTGAGATTAATATCTAAAAACAACAAGCAAATAAGATTAAAGCGAAAGTGAAATCTAAATTCTTAACAACATTGAAGATACCGCACCGTGGCAAAGGCCATTGTCCTAAAAGACGATTTTGCTACTGCTCCGGTGCACACAGTACTATCAGCAACCGTACTCTAGGATTAACGCGATCTGACTCTTAACGTGCACTTGTTAGTTGCCGGATAGGAGTAACTCGAGAAATTTGCCCAAGAGAGTTTTAGTAGGAGAGAAGGAGAAGAGGAAGTTTTGATTTTTGGATGATGAATGTTGGCAAGCAAAGGAGGTATTTATAGAAGTTAAAGTTGACAGGGGGAAGGGATAAGGTGACTGTTCGGAGGGGATGCGACCCTCAATGAACCAGGCGCGCATGGGAGGGTTTATGAGGTGACAATAAGTATTCTCAGGAAAAGGAAGGTTTTAAATAATTTTTCTGAAAAATATAAGTGAGGAATGGCATTACCTCTTTCATGCAATACAATATAGAATCACTTTTTGAAGCACGGGAACGATTTAAGGAGTTGTTGAGAAGGTGCCCACACCATGGTTTACCAGTTTGGATGTAAGTCCAAAGCTTTTATAATGGTTTGGCACCTAACACCTAGACTATGGTGGATGCAGCTGCTGGAGGAGCACTAATCAACAAAACACCTGAAGAGGCTTATGAGTTGCTAGAACTACATGAAGACTCAAGATCAAGCTACACCTAAGAGGACTGTAGGAGTTCATGAAATTGATACATTCCCGGCGTTATCCGCTCAACTCTGATTGATTCAAAAGCAATAGGGTATGTCAACGTTGTTCATACTCGTATACTAACACGTGAAATTTGTGTAGGGAATCATGCAAGTGTGGAGTGTCAAGCAGGGAACATCTTTGCTTAATCGGGTCGTGCACAATTGAACTATGTGTCGAACCATCAAAGAGCTCAACACGATTCGTACTCCAACACTTACAATCTGGGATGGAGGAGCCATCCAAACCTTTCTTAGAGTAATCAAAGAGCACCTAAGCCACCCATACATCCACCTCAAGAAAAGAAACCCGACTTAGAAGAGATGTTTGGAAGTTCATGCATGAAATGACAAATTTCATGTAAGAAATTAGGGCAAACTTTAGGAACTAAGAAGCCTCGATCTAGAATTCAAAAACTCAAGTGGAACAGATTTTAAAGCAACTTTCTGAGAGATCCCAAGGTTCCCAACTGAGCAACACCATAAAAAACCCAAGTGAACATGTGAATGCCATAGCATTGAGGAGTGGAAAGACATTGGAAGAACCACCCCAAAGTGACAATACCACCATAATCAAACAATCCACCAAAGTGACCAAACCCACAACCAACACATCTAAAACTGAGCATAAAAATGAGATTGAGCACCAAGAGGAGACAGAACCAAAGAGAGTTGAGCCTAAGCCCTACATACCAATGGTCCCTTTTCCGCATTGATTGAAGAAGCAAAAAGAGAACGAAGAATATGGTGAGTTTTTAGAAATTTTCAAAAAGTTACATATTAACCTTCCTTTTACTGATATGTTAGAACAGATGCCAACGTACACAAAGTTCAAGAAGGAGATCTTGCCCTACAAGAGAAAACTTGGAGAGTTCGAGATGGTGGAACTAACTCAGGAATGTAGTGCCATACTACAAAAGAAGTGGCATCCTAAACTGAAGGACCCAGGGAGTTCCATGATACCCTGCACTATTAGCACTTTCACTTTTGATAAAGTTTTACGCGATCTAGGTGCAAGTATTAATCTAATGCCAATCTCTGTTTTTAGAAAGCTGGTTTATGGGAGGTAAAGCAAACCATGGTATCCCTCCAATTGGCGAATTGGTCAATCAAGTATCGAAGGGAGATCATAGAAGATGTTTTTGGTAAAAGTGGAAAAATTCATCTTCCCTACTGATTTCATAGTGCTTGACATGAAAGAGGATCAAGATATACCTCTCATTCTAGGTCAACCTTTCCTTGCCATGTGAAAAGCCTTCATTGATGTGGAACAAGGAAAGTTGATCTTAAGGATGGAAGATGAACAAGTGACCTTTAACATTTTTGAAGCATTGAAATTTCATCTGAAAAAGACACATTTTTTCAAATAGAGGACCAAGGTTATCTCACCAAGTTATTGGCTTTAGGGGCCAAGGATGACTTTGTGAAGAAACGTGCCCCAGTTCAAAAAGAAGACCAAAGGAGTTGCATGTTAAGCTTAAAGATCCCACGGTTGGAGAAAAGGGTGGAGAATTTGGAGGTGGTCGCATAATGAAGAGTGCTAAGAAGATCCATGGGAGAAGGATTACGTTTGGTGTAGATGGAGGAAGCTCCAGTCTCCTAAAGGATCCATGATAGAAAATCATCGGAAAGTCTAGCTAATGACTATAACTTAAAAGCACTTCTTGGGAGGCAACACAAGTTTCTTTACTTTTCATAGTTATTTTATTTTATTTTTTAGATTATGTCTTATGTTAGTTTATGTTTTTGAACTAGGTTTCCAAACAAGTTTGGGGGTTGAAGCATGCATTTCAAGACGTCATCATCAAAGCCTCAATCTTCAAACTCGGGGAGTATCTCTCATTATTTTTTTTAAAATTCTTCTTGTTTCTTTTAATATTGAGGACAATGTTTATTTTTAAGTTTAGGGGCGGGAAAGAAAAATTTTCAAAAATTTCAAAGTCCAAAAACAACGTAGTTGTTTCTACTCTAGTTTTGTATTATTTTTAAAATCGGCTTAAGTGTCTCCCAAAGTTCGAAGCCTTTTTATAGGGATGTAAACAGGGTCGGCCAACAAAAAGATTTTCCTTTTCTATTAGTCTATTTTTTTCCCCTTTCCTTAGTCTTTTAATTCTTACTTGCTTGTTCATATGTAGAGCTGTGTTAATAGTTCAATACTGGTTTTAGCCCTATTTTCATGCTTTCTTTAGTGGCTTTCGCTTGGTGATCAGAGCACCCGTTTCTTTCATAAGTATGTTCTTCATCGGTAGGCTCGGAACAGGATTCCATCGATTGTCAGCCCTGATGGTGTGAGGACTTGTGACCCACAGTCGATCTCTCATATTGGGATTTCTTTCTTCGAGGAGCTATTGACCGAGCCTAGTGGACCTTTGACTGAAGATGTTTCAGATCTTTTTGAGGCTAGCATTTATGAGGATCAGGCTCGCCCGCTGATTTCTCCAGTCTCTGCTGTCGAGGTCCGCAACGCCCTTTTTTCCATCAGTGATGATAGGGCCCTGTGGCCTGATGGCTTCACTTCCCTCTTCTTTAAGAGGGCCTGGGAGGTGGTGGGTGGAACAGTTATTCGAGCCGTACAGTCTTTCTTCATTTCGGGCAGCATGTTGGGTGCACTGAATACCACTAGGATCTGCCTCGTGCCTAAGGTGGAATCTCCGTCCACTTTTGGTGACTTCCGCCCTATCTCCTGTTGTAATGTGATCTACAAGTGCATCACTAAGATCCTTAGAAATAGGTTGAAGGGTGTCATTCCCGAGTTGATTGATGACTCTCAGACAGCTTTCATTCCCGGTCATCGTATTTCTGATGGCATACTTCTGACTCAGGAGTTTATGCGCGATTATCATCTTTGCATCTCCGCCCGCTGTGCCCTAAAGGTAGATATTCGGAAGGCCTTTGACACGGTTCATAGGGAGTTTATTCTAGCCGGTATGAAGAGCATGGGGATCCCTGAGACTATGGTTGGATGGGTTCGTGAATGCCTCTCCACAACTCGCTTTTCTGTTGCCATCAATGGCGAACTTGAGATATTCTTCCGCTCTAGTCAAGGGGTCCGTTAGGGTGAACCCCTCTCTCCTTACCTCTTTGTTATAGCTATGTAGGGTCTCCAAGGTCTTCTTCGCCAAGCTATTGATGACTTGCGTTTCCACTACCATCCATGCTGCCGCCGTACCGGTTTGACACATCTTTGCTTTGCGAATGACCTTATGATCTTTTGTCTGGGTGATCTTGGTAGTGTTACTGTGGTTCGTGAGACTTTAGATCGATTTGCTGTGCTCTCAAGCCTTTCCTCGAATGCAGCAAAGAGTTCTGTTTTCTTAGCTGGAGTTGATGATATGACCTAGAGGGATATTCTGGGCGTGCTGGGTTTCGGTCTTGGGCAGCTGCTTGTTCGGTGTCTAGGAGTGCCCCTCATCACTTCTCGGCTTCGTTATATTGCCTGCAAACCCCTGCTAGATCGTATCCTCTCCCGCATTTGGCTTTAGACATCTCGTTCTCTTTCGTACGCTGGCCGACTTCAGCTCATCAGATCTGTTCTCTTTGCCGTTCAGGTCTACTGGTCTTCAATCTTTATGCTTCCGAAAATGATGATTAGGAGGATTAAGTCAACATTAGCGGCTTTTCTTTGGCGTGGCTCTTCGCTGACCCTTGGGGGGGGGGGGGGGGGGGGGGGGGGGCGGCATAGGTTGCTTGGAGGCACTTGTGTTTTCCTCGTTGGGAAGGAGGTTTAGGGATCCGTCATTTTGCTGAGTGGAACCAGGCTTCGATCATGAAGCACATCTGGTTTCTTCTTTCTGACCCTTCCTCTTTGTGGCCGCGCTGGGTCCATATGAACCGGCTCCAAGGATGGAGTTTTTGGACGATCCGTATTCCGAAATCTGCTTCGTGGTGCTGGAGACAGATTTTATCAGTTCGTCAGCTCTGTTCGGGTATGATCTTCCACGTCATTGGTGATGGCCTTGACACCGCTCTATGGACTGATTTTTGGGTACCATGCGGCCATCTTTCGAAGCGCTTCCTTGCTCAGCTGCTCACTTCTTCAAGACTTCTCTAGGATTCTTGAGTCTCAGTTGTTATTGAGGTTGATCAGTGGAGACTTCCAAAGGGTTGTTCAGAGCTCCGATCCATTTGAGACATGATTGATTTCAGCCCCCGAGCTGGTGTAGCAGACACCATTAGGTGGATGGGTGACCCTTCGGGGAAATTCACCACCAAGTCCGCTTGGGAGATTGTATGGAGTAGAAGAGAGGAGGATACCATTCATCATCTTCTGTGGTTTCATATGCATATTCTGAGACACTCCTTTCTTCTATGGATTGCTTCCCATAAGCGACTTTGGAATAAAGACTGTCTTCAACGTTTTGGAGCACTTGGAGTTCAGAGTGTTTGTGTTCTCTGTGGCCTAGCTGATGAGACCCATGAGCACCTCTTCTTCGCTTGTGATTTTTCAGCATCGGTCTGGAGTTCCATCGTCCCACGTACATCTATTGCATGGCCTACCCTTCCTTGGGATGATCTCGTCACTTAGGCTGCTCAGCACCTCAGGGGTCGAGAGATTGGCATTATCATTGCTCGACTCTGCTTTTCAGCGACAGTGTACACGATCTGGTATAAGCGTAACCTTCGAGTGCAACGCTATCAATCCAGATCGGCTGCGGTCGTGCGAGAGGAGATTACAGGCTTAGTTAGGAGCCGCCTTCTTGTGGCTCCCCCGTTCAGAGGAGCTCATCGCCATGCGGATTTGCTTCGACAGTGGGGCTTTGAGCCTTAGTTTCCTTGTATTTCTTGGTTGATGTATGAACTATGTCTGGACTCTATTTTGATGTTGGTTCATTTTTGTAGGCTTCGGCCATGTCCTGGGGTATGCCCCTTGTAGCTTGTAAAAGTATTTCTTTCTTTTCTATATATTTCGCTAAATTACCAAAAAAAATATTATCTTGATAAAACCAACGTGCTTGTTTTCATTAGCTGGCATGGCCGTTTTGACTTCTTTCTAATTAAAGATGCTTAAATTTGAATATATTGCATTAGAATGTTGTTTACATTATAGATTTCTATGGCTATGCTTGGGACTAAGTGAAAGCAAATGTTAAAATTAAAAAAAGAAAAAAAAATGTTGAAACACTGCTTAAAAAAAGAAAAAAAAGTAGAAGGGTATTAATGCTTATAAGTTCTAATTTGAGTAAGTGCCCGTGACTAGTTAGTTCTTGTAGCTTCTGTGCATGGAGTAAATAGATCAGTAGAGGTGTTTTCATCTAATACCCTGAGCCAACTGGATTCAGAGATACCAGTTGAAAGATCGTTACATGGTTCACAGAGAAAGCTTAAGAAGAGCTAACGTAATTAGTCACTTGAAAAATGGATCGCTAAGTACCGATGTCCTACGTAAAAAAAAAAAAGGATTAAATTATCTTTTATATATGTGCTAGGGTGTGATGGTTTCGTGCCTTAGTACCTCGATGATTAAGGTAAGTAGGGGTCATTTAAAACCTAGCAACCTCATCCAACTGGAAGGAGATTGTTGACCTCAAAGCCCGCTACATGGGGTACTTAGAAAACAAAAAGGAACTGAACACTTAAAAAGAGATAATTGCATGATTGTTGTTTTCAACAGTTTTTGGCATACCTATTAGATGTTTGTGAATGGCAAGAATAATGTTTTCTATTTGGTTTAAATGTCATAAATTAGAGAGAACGTTTTAAACTTAATCTTCTAAGCCGACTATCGAGTTTATTCCCCTAGGTAATTGATAGATTTTGCTAAGAGTGGTTATTTTGCTTTCAGAGCCCTGAGTGAAGAATCTTATTTATTCTTTTTTGATAAGAGTGAACTGGTTAAGGATGGTGCCAAATTTCTTAGAAACATGAAAAATTCACTCTTTCATGATAACCTAGCTTGAGGACTAGCAAGATTTAAGATTGGGGGTAGTTTGATAAGTCTAATTTTATATATGCTTTTTATATGATTTTAGACTCATTTATTAACTATCTTATGCTTAAATTATGTAGCTATTTCTCACTTTTACACATTATTGCCTTTTATGCAGGAAAGGAGCAAAATACGAGCTTTAAGGCCAAAACGGGCCATGAAACCAACCCATGTCCAATCCCGAGGCCCATGACAAGAGAAGGAAGTACAAAGGAGTCACCAAACAACCCAATTCATGCAAAAAGGGTGGCCAACAAGAAGGAAGAGAAGAAAAGGATAAAGGAACATTGGATAAGGACTTTATCCATAGAATTTTAGCAGTTTGATTGCATAGTAAGGTCCTTATTCATGTAAATATTTATCCATTAATCTAGAAGACTTAAATAAAGATAAAAATTGGATCTTGGGCAGAAAATATGTGGTAGATGGCTAGGAGACAAAAAGAGGATAAACCAAACACAATTGGATAGAGTTTGTTGGCAATTAGGGCTTTTCTTCATGTAACGCTTGCAAACCCCCAAGTAAAGCCTATAAATACAACACAAGGGGTACGAAATCAAGGGGAACTAAGATATTGGAGACCTTTGGTAGCATCTAGGATGTGATTTTGAGAGCAAGCACAAAGAGGAAGCAAAACGAAGGCCAATGGATATGATCAGCTAGGGTTCTTTGGCGGATTCCAAGTTCTTTCTATCCTATATCTTTTTTAGGTTTTCTTCTTTTTATTTTGTTTTATTTCGCTTAGCCATGAACTAAATTTAAGTTTCCAAGGCTATGATGTAGCTGTAGTTGTAAGATTCGACTCTTTTTAGCTTAAAGTATTCGCAGTTCGTTTATCTCGATGTTAACATGTTTATTATTGTTCTTCATGCCTTTTTGTGTGCTTGATCTCCACTTGAAATGATTCATAATAAGCCCAAGAGAAGATTTATGAGTATTGCTAAGGTAATAGATAAAATAAATTGAGCGAGCGCTACAGATAGGTTAGCACTATTTGTGTGGTTGTGTGTGAAAACCATTGACCTTCAAGATTCGTTTCTTATTTAAATCCATGCAAGCGAATGATGGGTTAATAGGCAAAAGAATACACTAAATATTGCTCGAGAGAGAATATGTAATAAATTAGGGTTTTCGACCATCAACATAGATAAACAACTCGAATACCGAGAATTAGAGATCGTATTGATGCAATAAGGTGAAATCGGATGCCTTGGACTTTAATTCTTCAAATTCATGTCAAATTTAGTACTCTTTACACTATCTTTAGTTTTCTTTTAATTTCGCATTCAAATTCCAAGATTCGGTCTTTCAAATAGAACTAGAACTAACCAAATTCGGTACTCAATCACTAAAAAATCCTCATGGGAACGTTACTATACTCACACTTTATTACTTGATATGACTTCGTATACTTGTTAAGCTCAAACGCACATCAAGTGTTCAGATATTTTTCCGGTTGATAGTTTCCAGTTTTGCTCCTCTAGATTGATGTGAGAAATCTATTCTTATAGCGCCATGTCTTTCTTCTTATGTTTCAACCTTGCTTTGTAGTTATCCCAGGATGATAACAATTTTCCAATCAGATGGTTGGTTTGGATGGTTTCACATATTTTCATCCTCTCAATTATTATATCAGCACAAAGGTTTTCATATTCATGATTACTCATGTTGATGCACGATTTTAGATTGTTAGGAAAAAAAAAAAAAACCAAAGAAATTAACATTAAATGATTAATGAAAATGACTGTAAAAAAATTACTGGAAAAATTAATGAAAAATAGTGAAGGATAAAATCAAACTTATCTGAATGTGAAATTAAGGAAAAACAACGAAGCAAAAACTCAAACTTATCTGAACGCGTAATATTGAAGACCAAAGAATAATTGCCGTGCCGTGGAATTCAGGCCAGCCATGATGTATGGGGCGGAGTGCAGGGCGATGAAACAACAGCACACACAGAAGATGAAGGTGGCGGAGATGCAAATGCTGAGGTGGATGTGCGGACACACAAGGAAGGATAGGATCAGAAACGACATCATAAGAGGCAAATTGGGTGTAGCCTCCATTGAAGATAAATTGAGGGAGCAACGTTTGAGGTGGTTCGGACATGTTAGAAGGAGACCGGACAATGCTCCAGTGAGGAGATGCGAACAGCCCCTTACTACACTAGGCAGAAGAGGTAGAGGCAGGCTAAAGAAGAGATGGCTTGAGACGATCCGACAAGACCTCACCCACCTAAACCTTCGGGAGGAGATGGCCTTAGATAGGCCCCAATGGAGGGCTAGCATAGGGGTAATAGATGCTCCGATTGGAGTAGGGTAGTCCAGCTTACTACTCTAGGCCTTGGCATCCTCTTGGCGCACGCAGGTTGTGTACTGGCTATCATGAGCTGATACTTATTACTTGCCTACTTATCTTTATCTCTATTCTCTAATCTCTAATCTCTATCTCTATCCTTTTTCTCTATCCTTACCTTTATCTTATCTGTTGATTTGTACCTAATATGGCTCGCTTTGAGTTTGTTGTTTTGCTTGTCGTGTGTTTTGCCCTACTCATGCTTGATGCTCTCCTACTGCCAGGTATTTTGCTCTATGCTGCGGACCAGATTCTCAGGTTCGGGGTCCTCGGAAACAGCCTCTCTTCAGGGTAGCCCCCAGTAGGGGGAAGGCTGCGTACATCTACCCCCCCCCCCCCCCCCGACCCTGCTTATACGGGAGCCCTTGGAGGCACTGGGTTTGTTGTTGTTATTGTTGGTGGTGGTGGTGGAATTCACCGCTCCTTTGAAATCGTTTATGCCCCCGTATTGGTACAATGGGATCGATTGACATTCCGACCCCTAGGGTTAACACAACATCCAACAATGTAGTGCACTTAAGAGCGGTGGACTAGAATACGTTACAATTGCTCAGAAATAGCAGTTTTAAGTGAGTTAATTGAACTTTGAAAGGAGAGAGAAGGGACAGAAATTGAGAGAGAAAAGACGATGAAGAGTTATTTGTGTATTTTTTCCTCTACACTATTCTACCAAATTTATAGAGGAAAATAGACCTTCCCCACACACAACCTATGGTTGAAAAAATTGGGTTAAGTGGGAGAAAAAGTTGGGAGACGCGGAGTAATACATGAAGGAAAAGGTGGGATACGAAACCCGCCTTTCAAAATTTGCAACTTTAAAGATAAATATAGTCAAAAAAAGGCCATACCCACACCCACACCCACACCCGGACCCAATCCGGTGTGGTAGAGCGGCCACGCCCGCATAGGGCCAAGCTGAGCTGAGCCACAGCTTGCTCGGCTTGGGTCGTTAACTAAATGAGATCAGCTCTATATCGGTATCATTTATCTAATCAAGCCGCATATCTATACTCGGCTCGGCACATTTACTAAATGAGATCGGCTCGTTTACTAAATAAAACTGGCTTGGTATCAGTATCATTTACGCTTGGTTGTTTGGTGAGTTGGCTCGTTGAGCTTCGTCTGCTCATTGGGCTCATTTACCAGACTCGTTAAGCTCAATTATTAGACTTGTTAGACTTATTTATGATTATTGTTATTTGAATTGCTAGAAAGTGGTAGTAAAATAAATCATGCATGGAAATTAAAAATAAAAAAGCATACATGTAGTTCAATTCCGCAATCTAGACATGCGAGTCAATAATCGAGCCCAGTCATGAGCACATAAACGAGCCATCTCGTGAGGCTTTCGACCCGAGTCAGCCTCGGTTTGATTTGGCTCGTTTATTTAAATGACCTGCCCTTAAATGAGCCGAGCCAGCTATCGAGTCGGCTTAGATGAGCCCAAGACGATCTCTTAAGGAGCTGAGTCAAACCGCCTCGCAAACTGGCCTAGCTCATTCGCAGCCCTACACACGCATGTGTGGTACTTGGGACTCTCTAACCCAACACACTTTACCAAGAGTAATAGAAGAGGGAGTTTATAAACAAGATTTCCCTCTTCTAATTTTCCTATGTGGGACAAAGTCCCCACAATTCAACTTCCAAAAATATTTTTCAAAAATTTGAAGTACATCCGTATATATATTACTTATTATTATGTAAGGTTTGAGTTACTTATTATTATGTAAGGTTTGAGCTAGTTCATTTATTCTACTTACCCATAAAGGGCCTAGTTAGCCAAAGCTTTATCTCGCTAGCCTATTAAAGTCTTGAGAGGGTTCTAGACCGATCCTATATTAGACTTTTTTATCATATTCCTTTGAGGGCCTCGATCAAATATTTTAATATATTTACCTGATTCTATTAATTTATTGATTCTTTATTATTAAGTTTATTTATTAACTACTCTAATTACTATTTTATAAAATTGTTGCTCACTTGAGTGTTGGAGGGGTCCCTTGAGGATTACTCCACCGGCTTCACTAATCATTTTGAAGGCCCAAAGAGCAAAATAAGAGGGGGTGAGTTAGGTTCTTTCGTGATAATTGAAAAATTAAACTTTATGAACTAAAAATTAAATTGAAAATTAGACAATGGATATGTAATGAAAAAAATAAAGACAAAAATAAAAAGATGCACAAAGGATTTTATAGTGGTTCACTTCCAAACCGGAAGATAGTCCACTTCTCAAGTGACTGCTCCTTGTCACTTGAGCCTTTAACTAAGCTTGATGATCCTTTTGAAAATCAGGCTCAGGATCTAACCTTTACAACTGGTCTTTTTGTATGCAGGTTCAAGACCAATCTTTTACAACCGATTCATTTGTAACCGTAGGCTCAGGATCCAACCTTTACAATGAAATGAATTAAAATAAAGCAATAGAAAAATTAAAGCAATGAAACTCTTCGCTTTTTCAAGAGTGAATTGATAATAGATCAAGCTTAGCCAAAGCTAAGGATATATAAGTTAAGCTCAATGATCAACAATAAAGAGAACTACATGCTCAAGAAAAACTTAAAACAAAACTTGAAATAAAACCGTTAAAGCGCAAGAATATAAGAGCCTTTGTATCAAAGAATGCTTAGAGAGTGTTGGACTCTTTAAACCAAAGCATTCAAGTCCTATTTATAGCCAAATGAGAGCCTAGGGGACGTCCAAAATATTGAAAAAAGATAAGGAAAAAAATCAAGTCAAAAGTAGTCATTTGAAGCTGTTTCAGATCTGTGTGTCGACACGCAAAAGCTCCGGATGGCTACTGTAAGTTTGTGTGTCGACACTTAGCATGCTCGGGTAGATTTGAACATTTTTGATCGATTAGCTTGATTGATGGGTTCATTTACCATATTATCTAAGTCAATTGATTGATTAATTGATTACCATATTAGCTTAATTTTTGAATTAATTTCCTTAGTTGCTTTGTTCATGAATAATTAATTGATTGAATCAAGCTAAATAATCACCCATTTAAATTTGATCTTGTTTAGTTTGATCATGCTTTTCAAGGTACCAATTTTGAAGAATATTTTTTTATTGACAAACTAGATTGGCTTAAATTTTGACTTGAATATTTTTCAAATAAAATTTGGAAATCAAATTTCAAAAATATTTCAAAAATATTTTTGTTAGGGCATCACATATCAATATTGAGATTTTGACTCAATTGATATATCCCAATCCTAATTCCTACAAAACAAAAATAAATGACTTTAAGGCGCTTAGACGCGGATCTCGTTCTTTTCAATTTGGACGAATCTTCTCTTCAATATTTGATCTCTTTTCCTCTTGATTCATCGTCTTAGAAAGCTTGGTATCAACATGATTAGCTTTTATACTTCTTATGAGTCACTTAGAAACAAGATTAGAGCAATTTAAACACTATGACTCATTAAATTATCATCAAAATTAGAATATAAGTGGCTTTAAGGCCAACAATCTCCCCCTTTTGATTATGACAAACATTGATGCTTTCTCTTGGAAATGTGAAAGTTGAATTATAGAATTCACTATAAAAGTATTGACTTATTAAAGCATACACATGACTGTGAACTCATGGAGCAATTTATCTCATGATTAAGGTTCAAACTCAATTGCTCCCCCTAAGTTGATACATTGTAGAAATCATATATTCAATAGGTTAACATCATCATCATTTTTAACATTTTCAATTAAACACAACTAAGCATGAATCACTAGACACCTACCCACCAAATTTTCTCCCCCTTTGTCATTAACAAAAAGCACAAGATAGAGGATAGAGAAAGTGGCAATAAGAGCAATAAGAGCATATATAAACACAAGGAAGTGATACACATTCTAAAATAGTCAAAGCATTCCTTTCAAATAAAATGATGTACAACAAAAGAAAAATGTAGCTCCAAATTTTTGAAAGAATAAAATAAATCTAAAGAATAGAGGGTCTTTCTCTACGCGACAGAAAATCTAAAATCTTTTGTAGTATAGATTGTATCTGTTGTCAAAACTCTTCAAGATTTGAGTGTAAGGTTGATGTTATTCTAGTAAGGAAGACATTTGTTCTTCCAAAGAAGTAAGTCTTTCTCTTACATTTCTTCTTTTCTGAGGTCCTTGTTGAGATTCATCCTCATTAACCCCATCCCCTCCATCAAAATTTTCCTCTTCCTCGTCTCTGTCTTCATCTATTTCTTCTATTCTCCTACCTTCTTTTTGTTTCTTTACCCATTCATTGCCTTTAAGTTCAAAACCCATATTTTTCAAGGATGTCTCAATAGAGTCATCTTCATATGGGGTGTAAACGAGACGAGCCGAGCCGAGCCGAGTACTGAACACACTATATTCTTATCGAACCGAGTTCGAACAAGGGTTAGAAATGCTCGATAAGAGCTCAGCTTGAACTCGAGCTCGATAAGCCTTATCGAGCTGAGTCGAGCTTCTAATCGAGTCGCGCTCATTATCGAGCCCAATCGAGTTTAAAACCGAGCCAAGCTTGCATGGAGTCGAGCTTATTAACGAGCCGAGCTTTTTAAGTTATTATCGAACCATTTTTGAACTAATACCAACTGTTGTCTAGCTCATAACAAGCCCTTAACGAGCTCATATCAAGCCCCTTAACGAGCTCTTATCGAGTCCTTATCAAACTGCTTGTGAATATTAGTGAGCCAAGCACCCCCTGTTCGAACTCGGCTCGTTAAGCTTATCGAGCCTACTCGATATTGAGCCCTCTTAATAAACACGAATGAGCCCTAATCGATTTCGAACATGAGTAGTTCATCGAACGCTCTGTTCTTTTACACCCCTACACAGAATGGGATTTGAAAAAGATGATCGATTTAAAGTACGCTGAAAAACACGGGTAAAAAGCATGCCAAAAGCGGGATTAGTCTTTCAAGAATGGATATGAAATAGAAATTTTAAGACTAAACCCCTAAGAATAATAATTTGGCCATTTAGGAGTCGAGAAAAGAGGAATAAATGCAAGTTTGACATCGAACGAAGCCACCTTATCTCGGAATGATGTTCATACAAATCAATTTATACGCTAATTTAAGAACCACTCCTAAATCATTTGGGCTTGGCTTCTTGGTTTAGAAAGTGGTATTTCACCCCAAACTTGTTCAAGTAAGGAGTTGAAGTGAGATTCGGGGAGCTGAAATTAGTGCAGTTCTTGGGAAAAAAACAAAATCATCCTCTTCATCAAAAACAAAGCCAAGCAATTCATTTTATATAAGATGTGTTAATTTTAATTACTTGGCCTAAAACTTTTAAGGATAATTCTAGAGGAGCAGTTCTTGAAATTTTTAAGATTGAAGTAAAATTTGCGTACTAAATCCAAGTATACCGGTTCCCTTTATACAAAAAATTTTAATCCAACCTTCTCCTTTAAACAAAGTAAATAATTCCTCCAAGTTGTTTCTCCTAATCCAAGTCCAATCTACTAATCTACCGAATAAGACTTTCTTTTTGAAGAAGGGGTTAGAAAAATTTACCGAACTAGGACCCTGGGAAAAAGAAGCACCTTCATTGTTTCCAGATCTCTTCTTAGAAGTAGCTTCCGACCTCTTTGTACAACCCATGACTTAAAGTTTGAAATTTTGAGAGGGAAAAAAAATTCGCAGGTGGGGTTAGAGTTTGGTAGAAAAAGACAAAATTTTGATATTTGCTTAAAAGTTGTGAAAGAAAATGAAATGTTAGTGAATATAGATAATTTTTTTACTTAAAAAAGCACGAAAAGTGAAGAAAAACAAACAAATTGGAGAATAATTGGTTGGTTCATTTTTTATTAAAGTTTGGGAAGAAGATGAATTTTTGACAAAAATCTAAGGTTTTGATGTTAAAATGTTGCTAAAAACTTAATTTCTAGTAAAAATTTGAAAGAAATTTGAGAAAATTGATGATTTGGATGAGTTTTGAGAGATATTTGAAAGAAAGAGGTTAGGGTTTGAGAAAGAGAGAAGTGAAAGAGGAGTGGTGAAGATTAGGAAGAAGGTGGGGGGAAAAAAATGATGTCAGGATCACAGGGTACTGCAGACTCGTGAGTACTCTCTGTGTGTCGACACACAGGATCCGTGTGTCAACACACAGCAAACAATGAAGCTTACTGTTGGCTTGTGTGTCAACACACAGTATCTATGTGTTGACACACAGAGAACAGAGCATGAATACTATTTTATGTGTGAGTTTTTTTAATTATTACTATTATTTAATAATTAAAAATACCCTTATTTTTTTGAAAAATAGGCTAAATTCTTATATCCATGAGTTGGATAAGAATACTTAGTCTATTGGAGCTCTTTGACGTTGAGTGCTAAAACTCAATATTGAATGCAAGCACTCAGAGTCCAGTAGTCAAATTATACATACCAATTCTAGTTCTGATATCACAAAATATTTGTTCACCTAGAGATTTAGTAAAAATGTCCACTAATTGATCATTGGTGGGAACAAATTTCACAATGACATCTCCTTTAAGCACATGATCATGAATGAAATGATGTCTAATCTTAATATGCTTTGTTCTTGAATGTTGAGCTGGGTTTTTAGTTAAGCATATATCACTAGTGTTATTGCACATTATAGGAGCATGGCCAATATGAATGCCATAGCCATTTAGTTGATGCATTAGCCACAACATTTTAGCACAGCAACTTCCACATGCAACATATTCGGTCTCGGGGGTGGATAAAGCAGCGAAATTTTGCTTTTAGCTAAACCATGACACTAAAGCATGACCAAGAAATTTACAAGTGCCACTAGTCAATTTTCGGTCTACTTTGTATCTGGCAAAATCCGCATCACTATATCCAGCTAGATTAAAGAAATCACATTTAGGGTAAAATAAGCCTAGTGTAGGAGTGCCAACTAGGTATCGAAATATTTTTTTTCACGGCAAATAAATGAGATTCCTTAGGACATGCTTGAAATCTAGCACATAAGTATACACTAAACAGTATATCAGGCTTACTAGCGGTAAGGTAAAGAAGGGATCCGATCATACCTCCATGTAGCTTTTGATCCACCTTTTTACCCTTTTCATCCATATCTAGCTTAAGAGTTGAACTCATTGGGGTTGCGATTGTCTTGGACTTTTCCTTGCCAAATTTCTTAAGCATTTCCTTAATGTACTTGGCTTGGTTGATGGAGATTCCTTCCTTACCTTGCTTGATTTGCAATCCAAAGAAGTAGTTAAGTTCTCCCATCATACTCATTTCGAATTCCCTTACCTTGTTTCTTACCACGTTGCCTTCCTTATCTTTCTTGTTGCGGTAGATCCACTTGGTACCGATGACTTTATGATCTTGAGGTCTATCCACAAGTTCCACACGTCATTTCTCTTGAATTGATTTAGCTCTTCTTCCATTGCCATGATCCAATTTGCTTCATTTAGAGCTCTTTCTATGTTCTTTGGTTCTTCAAGAGAGATAAATGTGGCTAGATGACACTATTCGGTCAATTCATGCCTTGTTCTTACACCTTGGGAGGGATCACTAATGATTTGACTTTGTTGGGTGATCCTTCAAGAATTTCAAATCTCGTGGCAAGTATCTCTCTTTGGATTCTACATTTTGGTTAATTTTTTCCAGTTCATCCATTGGTGTTTTGAGTTTATCCATTTCTTGCTTTTCGGATGAGGGTGTGATGTTTATTGGTTTGATTACTATATTATCATCATCACAAAGAATTCTAGAGGATAAGACATTAGTTTTATCAAAAATCATATGTATGGACTCTTTTACAACATTTGTCTTTTTATTATAGACTCTCTATGCTTTGCTAGTTAGGGAATATCCAATAAAAATACTTCCATCTACTTGTAGATCAAATTTACCAAGATTTGTTTTACCATTGTTGTGAATGAAGCTTTTACACGCGAAAGGTTTAAAATATATAATGTTCGGTTTTCTACTTTTGTAAAGTTCATAGGGTGTTTTCTTCAAAGTAGGCCTTATTAAAGCTCGATTTAAAATGTAGCAAGTGGTGTTAACGGCTTCCGCCCAAAATAATTTTGGCAAATTATTTTCATAAAGCATGGTTCTTGCCATCTCTTCAAGAGTTCTATTTTTTTATTTCAATCACTCCATTTTGTTGAGGAGTTCTAGGTGCCGAAAAATTATGGTCAATTCCAAAATAATCAGAATAATTCTCAAAGTCGTCATTTTTAAATTCCCTTCCCTGATCACTTCTAAACAAAATAATTTTCAAATCGTTTTCATTTTGCACTTTTTTGCAAAACTTTTCAAATTTATCAAATGCTTCACTCTTATGAGAAAAGAATAGGCACCAAGTAAAACGTGAGTAGGAACATACCAAGTAAAACGTGAGTAATCATCTACAATTATAAGTCCATATATCTTTCCACCAAGGCTTAAACGACAAGTAGGACCAAACAAATCTATATGTAAGAGTTCAAGATGCCTTAATATTGAAACTACATTCTTGAGTTTGAGTGAGTATACAACAACAACAACAGTCCCAGTGCCTTGCGGCTTCCGCAGAACGCAGGGTCTGGGGGGGGGGGGGGGTGATGTACGCAGCCTTACCCCTTCCGGCAGGAAAGGAGACTGTTTCCGGGGACCCCCAACCTGAAGTAGCTGAGTGCCTGCAGATAAACCACCTATCAATAACATGTATATAGAGGCAAAAGTAGAAGAAGGAGAGAAAAAGGAGAAGGACAGGAAGAAGAAGAAGAAGAAGGAGAAGGAGAATGGGCATGATTAGGGACTAAGCTAGCCTAAAAGTGCTACACTAGAGGTTATGCTTGCCTAGGAATCTTAGACAACCAGCCACTCCCCGCACTACTCTACTCTTGCCATCTCCGCTACCCTAATGCTAGCCCTCCAACGTGTCCTATCTGAGGCCATCTCCTCTTTTAGGTTTGGATGGGTTAGGTCTTGACGAATCGTCTCCAGCCAACTCTTCTTTGGTATGCCCCTCCCTCTTCTGCTTATCGCTATGTTGAGCTGTTCACACCTCCTGACTGGGGCAGAGGTCGATCTTCTGCTGACATGTCCAAACCATCTTAGGCAGTGCTCCCTCAATTTATCCTCGATCGAGGCTGCACCCAGTTTACCTCGTATCATATCATTCCTAATCCTATCCTTTCTTGTGTGGTCACACAACTATCGTAGCATCCTCATCTCTGCCACCTTCATCCTCTGTGTTTGATTTTGTTTCATTGGTTGACACTCTGTCCCATATAGCATAGCCGGTCTTACGAGTGAGTATCTAGTTTGTTTTCTATATTAACATGCATCACAAATATGATCTTTTTCAAATTTTAGCTTTAATAATCCTCGAACAAGATCATTTTTTGAAAGTTTTAAAATCAAGTCCATAGTAGCATGTCCAAATCTTCTATGCCAAATCCAAGGATCATTTTCTTCCAAGACACTGAAACACTTTAATGAATCTACATAAGCAAGATCAATCATATAGACATTTTCACATTGTAGGCCAACAAGCAAAATTTCATTTGTTTAGCATGTTTAACTATGAATCTAGATGATTCAAAGTTTACATAATACTCTTTATCACATAATTGACTAATGCTTAGAAGATTATGCTTAATACCTTCAACAAGTAAGACATCTTCAATGCAAGGAGAAGAGTTAGAAGCAACGTTACCAATATTGATTATTTTTCCTTTCTTGTTGTCACCGAAAGTGACATTTCTTTTTCTTGGCATTCGTGAAGTGAACTTAGATTTATCTCCAGTCATATATCTTGAGCAACCACTATCCAAGTACCACTTTTGGTTTTTGCTTTGATTTTCATGCACACCTATCATAATCCAAATGTTTTTAGGTATCCAAAATTTCTTGGGTCCTTTGTTGTTAGCCTTTACATTAAGTGGTTGAGATCCTTTTGAGACCCAAACCATCTTTGTTTTTCTCAAATTCCTTTTGAAACAACATTGGTACACGATATGCCCATGGTAACCGCAATAGTTGCATCTTATAGAGTTTGTTAGAGGTGAAGAGTCTTTAACAAAAAGAACATTCAAATTTTTCTATTTGATCATTTTCATTATAACCAATTCCTTCTTTGTTATAGACTGATTTTTGAGATAAGAGAATTTTGTCAAGTGTTTCTTGCCCTTTGAAAAATTTGTTTGAGATTTTCGAAAGTTCTTCCAATGTTTCTTGTAAAGACTCATTCTCCTTCAAGAGTGATTCGTGTTCCTTGGATTTTTCTTTTTTATTTTCCTTTAAAATATGAAATGTTTCTTCCATGGATTGTTTTTCATTGGTTAGTTTTAGGATTTCATCATTTAAAGACTCGTTCTTTTTCTTTAATGATTCATTTTCAAGTTCAAGCAATAAATGTTGTTTTGAATCTTTTTCTAAGCCGTCTTTTCAACGCCTTAGCATTACGTCGTTTTTTCAATTTTTAATATTTCTCATACAAATCATGAAAACTAACAACAAGTTAATCATAAGATAGATCGGTTACCTCATCTTCTTCAATGTTATCATCAATGGCCATGAGACAAAAGTTGGCTACATCGTTTTCACTTTCTTCATTGGAATCATCGTCGCTATCTCCCCAAGCTGCAAATGCTTTCTTCCATTCTTCCTTTTTGTCCTTCTTTTTGAATTTGTTGAAGGACTTCTTATTTTTTGGCCTTTATCGGAATCATCGTCGGTATCTCCACACTCATAGCAAGTTGGTTCATCTTTGGAGGAAGATGAACCTTTTTTAAAATTTTTCTTAAACCTTTTCTTTTCAAGACGTTTGTAAAACCTTTCCGCCAACATGACTTCATCATCACTTTCGTCACTTAGAGACGATTTAAATGTTGTCTTTGCTTTTCTTTTGTTTTTCTTCTTCCTTAAATTCTTCTATGTCAATCTCATGGGTCATGAGGTTTCCAATTAGTTAATCAAGTTTATAGGTGAAGAGGTTATGAGCTTATCTAACAACAGTAACCTTACCTTGCCATGAAATAGAAAGACATCTAAGGATTTTACTAGCTTGTTCCTTATTTGAATACATTTTTTTCAAGAGCTTGGAGTTTGTCAGTAATGTCGGAAAATCTAGTGTACATTTCTTTTATTGATTCCTCCGGTTTCATTTAAAAAAGCTTGTAGGATCTTGCCAACATATTTATTTTTGAAGACTTTACTTGATCCGCACCTTCATATGTGACCTCTAGCTTGTCCCAAATCTCTGTTACTGATTGACAACCTAACACATGATTAAAGACATTTGGGGCAATAGCATAGAGTAATTGATAATGAACTTTTGCATTTTTTGGAAGTTTTTCTTTATCATCTTGCATAATCTCATATTCCTCTTTTTCAATAGTTTTTTTTCCTTGTTTCTTTGAAGGTATATAATCACCAATTTTCAATATAAGCCATAACTTAAAATCAATGGATGTAATATAAAGTCTCCTTCTAAGCTTTCAATAGAGAAAATTTTCCCCATCAAAAGGAGGAGGCTTGTTGGTCGATTAACCCTTGGCCGAGATAGGAGTGAATGTTCTCATAGGATCACTCTAAGGTTGTTATACCAAAAAAAAGGAGTACTAGTTTTGATACCAATTGAAGGCCCAAAGAGCGACCTAAGAGGGGGTGGTGAATTAGGTTCTTTCTTGATAATTGAAAAATTAATACTTTATGAACTAAACATTAAATTGAAAGTTAGACAATGAATATGAAATGAAAAAGATAAAGGCAAAAAACAAAAAAAAAAAAGATGCACAAAGGATTTTATAGTGGTTTACTTTGGGAGCTAGTCTACTTCTCAGGTGACTACTCTTCTTCACTTGAGCCTTTAACTAAGCTTGATGATCCTTTTTAAAACCAAGCTCAGGATCCAACCTTTACAACCGGTCTTTTTGTACGTAGGTTCAAGACCAACCTTTTACAACTGATCCTTTTGTAGCCGTAGGTTGAGGATCTAACATTTACAATGAAATGAATTAAAATAAAGCAATGAGACTCTTCACTCTTTCAATTGTGAATTGACATTAGATCAAGTTTAGCCAAAGCTAAGGATATGCTAATTAAGCCCAATGATCAACAATAAAAAAACTATATGCTCAAGAAAACATAAAACAAAACTTGAAATCAAACTGTTAAAGCGTAAGAATGTCAGAGCTTTTTTATCAAAGAATGCTTAGAGAGTGTTGGATTCTTTAAACCAAAGCATTCAAGCCCTATTTATAAACAAATGAGAGCCAAGGGGATGTTCAAAATATTGGAAAAAAGATTAGGAAAGGAATCAAGTCAAAAGTAGCCGTTTGAAGCTTTTTCCGATATGTGTGTCTACACACAGAAGCTCCGGATGGTTACTGTAAGTTTGTGTGTCAACATATCTCTTCTGTGTGTTGACACTCAGCATGCCCGGTTGGATTTGAATGTTGATCAATTAGCTTGATTAATGAGTTCAATTACCATATTGGCTAAGTAAATTGATTCATCAATTGACTACCATATTAACTTAATTTTTGAATTAATTTCTTTGTTTGTTTTGTTCATGAATAACTAATTGATTGAATTAAGCTAAACAATCACCCATTTAAATTTAATCTTGTTTGATTTGATCATACTTTTCAAAGTACCAATTTTGAAGATAATTTTTTATTGACAAACTAGATTGGCTTAAATTTTGACTTAATATTTTTCAAATAGAATTTGGAAATCAAATTTCAAAAATATTTCAAAACCATTTTTGTTAGAGCATCGCATATCAATATTGAGATTTTGACTCAATTGATATATCCCAATTCTAAATCCTAGAAAATAAAGATAAATGACTTTAAGACGCTTGGACTCGGATCTCGTTTTCTTCAATTTGGACAAATCTTCTCTTCAATCTTTGATCTCTTTTCCTCTTGATTCATCGTCTTAAAAGCTTGGTATCAACATGATTAGCCTTGATTTTTTCGAGCTTTCTTATGACTCATTTAGAAACAAGATTAGAATAATTTAAGCACTATGATTCATCAAATGATTGTTATCATCAAAATTAGAATATAAGTGATTTTAGGGCCAACACATTTGTTTCCAACAAATATTAAGTCGGGTATGTTGATAGAGCTTGAATTCACCTAATCCTAATGGAACTCAGCTCAAACATAACTCAAATATGATAAATACGTATACTACTAAATTTATCTTAAACAGATATATCTTTATGATCATAAATTTTGATATTGTTTTTCGAATTTTGTTTTTTATTCTCGTAATTTTTGGAGACCCAATTCTAATTTTTACTACTCAGACAACTTGTGTGTGGGCACTTGCAAAGCTTCGGGGTCTTGTATTAGCCCTAAACCCAGAACCCTTAATCGACAAGCAGCCACACCCCCTTGGCCTGGTCTGTAGTCCTATTGAGATTGAGAGAGAGATGGGGAAGGAAGAGAGGGAGCGGCTGAACAGAACTCTGACTACGCATCTCAGCAACATCCACGAGACTCTCCAGGTTTACTTTAGCTTCCCCCATCTACCAATTTCTGCTCTTTCTCAATGTCATTGATTCCTCTATTCCATATACGCATCTTCACGTGAACTTCGACTAGGCGTCTGTTGGAATTTTTTTTAGTCGGCTGCTTCAATTTTGTTCAGTTTGTTCAAGTCTTGCATGCACGTGCAAAATCTAAATGTGGGAAAGCCTCTTTATGTACTCTCTTTTCTTTGAATTTGGTAAAGTCTTGTGGGTCTAGGTAGGCATAGCGGCCACACATGTGGGCGCTGGGCTGGCCGGCTTGTCGCGGAGTGGTGTGATCTTTTTCCGATCCGGTCTTTTATTCTTACTGCCATCGCGTTATTTAGGGAATTTATTCCTTAGTTACTTTGAGGTTTGACAATTTAATATAGAAGTACCAGGACGTTACTGTATGTGCAATGAGGTCGCCTATGTTTAAAATTTTTATCACTCAGGTACTGTAAAGTTTAAGAGTTTTACCAATTAGGTGTCTTTTTCAAAATTAGATAGATTTTTATTAGAAATTGCTAACGTGAAACATAATTGTAGCAATATATAAGTATTATCAAACATAAAGTTATGATATTTTATGGTAAGATACTAATAGGACACGTTTATATATATATATATATATATATATATATATATATATATATATATATATATATATATATATGTGTATATGTATATATATAAGTAAAATAACGTGTCGTATTAGTATCTTACCAAAAAATGAGGCTGAATGAGAATGGAAGTTAGATGAGAAAATGAGAAAATTAAAGCTACACTATTGAATCTTAAGTAAGATTGATCAATGGTTTTAATTATAATTTATAACCCACTTTATTGGCCAAATTAATAAGAGAGTAAAATTTCCTTCCCGTAGCCCCTCTTTCTCTCTTCCCCACATACTCCCTCCCCCACCAAGTCACCGCTAGCTGTGCTGCCGCTGCATTGTCGCCTCCAGCGCCTCACCTTGTCGGCACCCCCTTCTCTCTCTCTTCCAGTACGCCCTTCCCGGTTACCCCTTTTTCTCTTTCTCTCTCACCCCCTTCCCCACCATGTCCTCAGAGGTTGTTGGCTGCCGGTGATGGGGTTTGCCGGGAACGTAGTGGGGAAGGGCTGTGAGAGAGGAGAGAAAAAGGGGTAACTGGGAAGTGGGTATGTGGAGAGAGAAAGAGAAGGCGGCGGCGTGGCTGCTGGTGACTTGGTGGGGGAGAGGGTATGTGGGGGACAGAGAAAGAGAGGGGATGGGAGGGAAATCCGTTTTAGTTTTAAATGCCCAACAAATCTTAGCCCTTGATCAATCTTACTTAAGATTCAAAGGTGTAGCTTTAATTTTCTCATATATATATATATAAAATTCAATTACTTTTTTTCCATAACCCCTTGGATTTTCGGTGAAAACATTAATATACCTCATATATATTACTATAATCATGTGCTACATTAGTATTTTATGGTCAAAATTGTTTGTATTTTGACAAAAATTCACCAAGTTCTGGCATAGGTTACCGAAGTGATTAATTTTGGAACCTTGGGGCACCTCATTATATATATTGAAATGTTATGGTACCTAAGTGATAAATTCTCTTGTATCTTTAGTCGCCGTGAAAAAGTTGAACTTGAGGCAACTTCTTTTCCTGGCCGAGCTCGAAGCTGCAAGCTCTAACTCTAGTTGTTCAACCTTCGCTAAACATAGGCTTCAAGCCCGAGTTAGGACTTTTGTCCTTTGACTGTTATCGTGTTCAAGCTCGTGTGTTGACTAATTGAACGCCCATTCCTTCCATAACCACACTTTCCTTGTTTAAGTCGGAATTCTAGCTCCTCCATATTTGCCCACGTCCCAAATTGAGGGTCAAATTTTGCACCCTCTCTTTATAACTGGCAGTTACCCTAATGAGTACAATTGTGCCTATAAAAAGCGTACCTTGGGAGTCTTTTGACAGACAGAAATCATTGAGTTCCTTCATCTCTTATCTTCCTCTCAAAACACTCCGTGATTCGTATTATTGAGTAAGTTGGGGCATATTCCAACCCATTACCCGAGAGTACACTCTTGTGTAAGGTGTTGTGTTAATCGTGGGAGTCAGAGTGCCTGACAATACTGTTTGTACGAATGTGGGGGTGTAATCGATTGAGAACAGTGGTAAACTCCATGGTGCAGCAACTTCCTTTGGTTTGATCATTTCTCTCCACATCTCTTTCGTTCAGTCATTTAATTATCTTATCTCAATTCCATTTGCTTAAGTTCGAGGTCTATAGCTGTGTCAGGCCTTCCTGCTTGAAATTCTTCTGTCAGTCAATTCAAGTTTGTTTGGCCCCATCTCTAGCTAGCTTTGTGTCTCAAGTTTAATTTTCTTGTTACTCATTCACGTAATTTTTTCAACAACGTGAAGAGTTGGCAATTTACTTATCCTTCTTAATTATATTGTTGGTAAAAGTGGAGCGTGAAAAAGGCTTTTATATCGAGCCAAGGGTCAATTATTCAGGAAGCTTTAAGCTGAAACCCTATTGATGGCTTATAAATGTACTTTAGCATCTACAATTTGAACTGTTTAATACAACTTTCTCTTGTAATAATATGCAGGTTTTGGATCACACACCTGTTTCTTCTCTTCAAAAGGTGAGCTGGGATGAAGTCATTAAGATGGGTGAACAAGTCTCTAAACAAGCCACTACAGGTAATTTCTAATCCTGTACTCGTCCTCTTCCAAGTTTATGTTTGATCATTGCATGTTATTTCTACTATTCCATGCTTAATTGTATGTAATGTCAATTAGATTTTGTGTTTGATGATCCAGTGTATTGGATATGCTTTTTTTATTGGAATCTAAAACTTTGGATGAGACAAAGTCACAATATAAAATCATTTATGGACATCCACTTAATAGTTTAAACTTCTGCCATAGTTTATTACCGAACATGGCATTAGTGCCTCGTCATCTGAGAGATCTTGAGTCAAAGTCCCACTATCCCGATCCCTTAATATTATAATATTACTCAGCCACATCGTACGAGGATGGTTTGTGCAATAACCACAATTCAACTCAACAGGTATTCATATGAGGGCACTTTAACTATAAAAATCATTATTGGACCTCCATCTAACTCCTTTTGAGATAGTTGGTTCCTTGGCATCCAGATGTTGGCGAGAAAAGTTAATTATACTTGTTTCATGCTTGAATGTTTCTGGCTTCTAGATGATTAGTGTTTTACCTTAGAATGAATTCCTTCAAGAGCATGAATTATTGATTGTGTTCCCAGGTTTTGGTTTTTTGATGCTGATGCAAATTCCTTCTGTTTGTTTACTTGTTGTTAGTTTATGATGTCATTTAGACGTAGGATAGCCAATATTCAACTTTACTATGATATTATATCATAGTTTGGATATGGATTGCCATTTCATACGTTAAAAGATGGATTTGATTGGCTGCTGGAGGGCTTTGAATCATATTATATAAACCTAATTTGGTTTTAGAATTTTAGATCTAGCTTGTTGTCTTAAGATTAGACTCTAGGTGACATATCCCTAGAGAATTCTGAAATATACTAGTCTGTTTTGGTGCTTCCTCAAGTGCATATCTCTAAAATGTTTTTGACTTCTAAAAGATGTATATCATCCCAGTAATGAATGCTCCAAGTTTATGATTTCTGTTTTGTGTCTATCTGCCTATTTGACATGAGTTTGGATTTCCCTGAGGTTGATGTGCGTTTGATTGTGTGCTGACACGTAAACTGGTATAATAGTTTCTTTGCTTGGACCTGTGCTTTTTTTGACTAACAAATCATTGATGCAATGTGATTTTGCTTCCGTGCCTCATACTCTATTTCCTGAATTTAAGGAGGGCATGGAGATGGAGATGAAAATACTAGCTCTAAGACCTCGTATACGAGAGGAGAATGTCAAATTAATGAAATTTGTTAAAAATCAAATTTGTGTAGCATTGTGTGGAAGAGGGGAACAAATTACCAAAACCGACAGGCAAATTGTTGGATACTGCTAATCATTGGCACCCCCCTCCACAAGACCATGACGAAGAAAAATGAAAACAAGAAACTTCTGTCTATGTTGTTAATGTCACTTCATGTCAAAGTCACAGCCTCTTAATGGTGGCTCTCTCATAAAGTTTCTCTTCATTGTTTCAATGTTTTTGAATTAGAGTGACTCAAACTTTATAAATATTATTTTGCTTGAGATTACCTCCAGATTAAGTCCACACTTAACGCGCTGTTTGGTAGGGGCTTTCCATCCTATTTTATTCTTTTCTTTGTATAAATGGATTGCTAGACTAATTGGAAGAGAAAATCACTTCCTCCGTAGGGGAGAACTTGTTGTCCTGTCATTTTCCACCACAATACTCCTTCCTACTCTACCTTGAACCTCGTATTTTCCTATTTCAAGCTCAACTCCAAATGTGCTAGACTCCAATGACATGTGAACTATACAATGAAATTAATTTCCTAAGCAAATAAAATAAAACTTTGAACAAAATATATTTATAGCTAAAAGTAGTTGAGGAGTATTATTTTTCAGAAGGAAAAATAGCTTCCCTCCAATCAAATGGAGCCTTTCAAAGAGTAGGGAAAAACCCTACTTGTTGCAATTTATTAAGTCTGTACTATGCGCATTTTACTTTCTAATAGAGGCTAGAAATATGAGGGATTGCATCATTAGAGAAACAGACCTGACATAGATACAGTGGCAGAACTTGGATTTTAGTTGGGTTGTCTACCATTATTTCCTTCTTTCCTGAATTGTATGATTTCTCTTGCTGATTTCGTACTAACTTTTCCACTATCTAGAGCAATTCCGTTGAAGAGTGCAAGCCAAATGAAGGATCACATCCTAAAAAAAGAAGGGAATTTTCTAAATCCGACTTAGGTTGAAGATATGGGTGCCAATCAACCATAATAATCTTTATAGAAGTTCCTAATGGATAAATGTTTTGCACATATCTACCTTGACTGAGTAGGTTGGTTAGATACGGGAGATATATGATTTCATTGAAGGACTTAATAATATAAATGAAACTGTAAAAGAATAAATGACTTAAATACAAAATTGTTGGTCAATTAGTTGCTTGAAATTATACTGGTTTATGTATCTGTATGGTCTAGGTTACTGGCCTGAGCTTGATGTCATTAGCTTGAGAGGATATACCATTGACATGATGTTATTTTTAGGCTTGTAACAGTCAGGTGTAGAGGAGATGGGTAAGCGATTTCAATTAGAGCTGCAGTTTTATTTTAATGATGAGATTAGAGAGAGAGGGATGATCTCTTTCTGGCTGCTGATTTGAAAAGTGAAATTGCTACAAAGTTGTTGTCACCCATTGCTCGAGTCATAAGAGATACATTTTCTAACGTGTGATAGAGTCGCATAAGAATGAAGGTGAAGTTTCTATTTCATTCTTGATTTTATCTGGGTTGATCAAAATATGATGGTTACAAAGGGTGGGATTAACCTACCTTGAGAATTAGGTTGAGTGGGCTTGAGAGATAGGAAGAGTGGAATTCAGTCAGAATTAAGTATTCTTTACTAAATGAGAAATTAGTAACTTCGATATATATAAGTCCACCATCACCATAACGTAAATATGCTAGTGCTTTGATGAGCAATTCTGGCGGCTCTCTCTGACAAACTGCCTACCAGGTTCTGAACCAAAGACACAGATTGTCTTTATACTTGTTCCAGGTTGAGTGTTATGCAACTACCCTTCTATAATATTTGGTGTAACATGAAATGGAAGTCCTTGGCATCAGTGGATTAAGCTTTATATTCTGAGTAGCAACTATTGATATCTGAGTGAAGTTACCTTTCTGTGACCTTCTGCTATGCCGCCACCAACTATTTGTTTCAATTACAGATGGAACTCATCTTATGGGCTCATGTTATGATCTGATTGAACTCCCATAACTATCTTTTATCGTCTTGTGGTCCTGAAATTGGTTGATCTGTGGACTTGTTCAACTGTCATGTTAGTACCGTCCATAAGACATGATCTTGGTACAAGTATGGAATCTGTATCAGACACAAAATAATGCAATTGGACATACGCACATATACTGAACCACATTTTGATCGTAGTGAGAAACTATTATTAAAATTGCTGAGATTTTATTCACTATTTTAATGTAGCACAATTATTTATTTAACATATGTAGAACTAAACTTGATCATCCATTTCAATTGCATATCCCAGTTTTGCATGGCAGGCTGATTTCCCTCGAACATATTCTTCTTTTTGGTGCTCTTATGTTGCCTCTGATATTGTACTGATCCTTTGAATCTGGTACCCATGAACTTCTGAATGCTATCAAGAGGAAATAAGTGTTCTATGAGATTGAATATTCCGTTGTTCCTAAGAGGAAATATTTAAAAAATATTACAAATTTGATTCAAAACTATACAAGATGGAGTACCTGCATGCTAATTCGCAAAATATGGACTCTTTTCAGCCATTTCCTTGTGTCCTTACGTTTTAGATTTGTAGAGTTTGACTCTTAGGTATATTTCCATACTTGACATGATGAAATCAAATAAAGCTATATAATGGTACTTTTGTAACGGCCACCAGAATCGTATATGTTGTCTTTCATTTACTAATACATATTTGTACATAGGGGTGTATATGATCTGAGCCGTTCGCGAGTAGCTCAAATAAAACTTGACTCAAACTCATATTAACAGAGTTTGAGTATCAAAAGATAGTCGATTAATAAACGAGTACGAGTTGAGTAGTTCAGTACTTGAGTTGGTACTCGATTATTTACTCGACTCGATAATTGAGTTGGGTACACAACTCGATACTTGGTTTCGCTTGGTATACTCGAATTGCACTCAATTATTACACGTTTGACGTACTCAAATATAATTTGTATTATTTAAAGAGGAATCGGGTATAAAAGAAATTATATGTAGTAGAAAAGGGTAAATAGCTAAAATCATATGGTGTAAATAATTAAAATAAGGAAAATTATTTTTAATGCTAAACTAATGCATTTATACCCCAAAATTATAATGGAACGAATATGTTGAACCTAAATATACGTAATAAACGAGTACTTGAGTTGACTCAAATACTCAAATAGTTAATCGAGTTCGAGTTCGAGTTCGAGTAGGATTAAATACTCGACTCGAGTTCGAGTACTTAGTTACTTGACTCAACTCAATTACACCCCTATTTGTATGGGCATCCATATGTTAGAAATATCAAAGGGATATAAAATTTATTGATTGTATGGCTATTCCTTCAAGTTGTTGCTAATATAAATCAACTTGCGTAATTTAGAATAGCCAACGTGCAACTTGTTAAATAATGTTCATGACATCTCACTTTTGGAATATCATGACCGAGAATTGTGATTTGATTCCATGTGCAACAACCATGCCCTAAATTAGGTAACATAGGTTACGAAGATGGAATAGGATTGTGATTTGTGGTCACATCATGGTTGCGTTGGCAGTTTGAAGAAATGCATATTATATAACTTCAGGGAATATCTGTTGCTTTTGAACTTTATCTTTGCGAAAAGTTGAAGGAATAAGCATGCAATCATTATTTTTATACCAGTTTGATAGTCTTTAAGAGGTCTGTTTATTTATAAATATGTAGTAGTAGATGAAATACAATATATCTGTACTACAGAAGCCATTACGAAGCTCCTGTGATGGCCAATGGCATCATGAGTAGACTGCATTTCCTTGCATAATGCCTTTATGATACGGAACAGCCTTTATGATTTCATAGTTTGGAAGTTCCCAAAAAAGGAACTTGAGACAATCCATGCATTTTAAGGGAAATACATACAAGATCTGGATGGGGAGTATGTGAATGTTGAAGCTTATTAAGTAGTTGATAGAGATTAAGCAACCCTGTGCCTAATCAAGGGGTTCCTAAGCATCCCTGTGTTTAGGAGGACGGTTGAACAGTCCCGTGTCCAACCAACTAAGTATCCTTGTACTTAGCTTTAAGCAGCCCTGTGCTTAAGAAAATAGAAAAGAACGGAATAATCTTCAATAGTATAATGATCTACCATAGGCTTTTGTTACATAAATATTTATATAAAAAGAAATAGAATCATAAATGAAAATAAACACTCCTAACCATCCTAATATGTTAATAATAAAGAAAGCTAATAAAATCAAACTCTATCCTAAATAATCCTAACTAATAATATATCTAAAAAGATAGAATTTACAATAATTCAAATTTCTAGTAATTATCTTAAATCTCCATCTTGAACTTTTCTCCTCTATCTCTATCAGTAGTATAAGAGTTTACTATTTTATTTTGAAAATATTTGAAGGTCGAAGATCCATAAAGCAGCACAGCTCTGGTTGGCATATTGCCTTCGTGTCAAGCATATTGTTTGGGTTCATGTTGTTTATGCAACTGATGTATCACTTTGCGCTTTTGGGTTTTGCAGTTGGAATGCTTTTGACTGGAGAGAAACCAGAAGTAAAAGCACTTGAGGAGAGCATGCAGTCATATTTTAATATGTTGCAAGGTCTGCTTTTGCTTGCATATGGAAGTGCAGTAGGTGCAGGTCCGACTCTGTCATCGAATATCCATGCATCAACAAGACAAATTGTAGACTGCAGTTTCATGCTATGGAGGGAGTCTGTTTCTTCCTATGGTAATCTATTCCTCCGTCCTCCAGCCCCACCTTCTGGTTCTCCTTGTTACCCCGGATGTGAAAATATGCATGTACTTTTGTTGCTATGTACACCTATTTGGTATGCGAGAAGATAGTTTCTTTGATTGTCTTTTTATTGGTTGTGTTGGATAAAGTATTTATGATTATTAGGTATTGATAAATGAGATGATCTTAGAACGCAGGGGTTTGTGAGTGACTTTATTTTGAGTTCACTTTTTTCAGTTAACTTTGACATGAAATGTAAGATATTTGGTGCAACAGTTGAATTCAAGCTGAGTATATTAACATAGAAAAGGAGAATGAGCAAAACAAAGACTTGGGTCTGACATGGACTGAGTTGACTTGGATATAAGTATAACCGAGGTTTGGCTCAAATATGACTTGAACAACTTGACTTAAGTTACCTAAGTAATAATTATATAAATCAGACTTGGCACGCAACACAACATAAACTTGCTTGATTCGATTCGCCTATCTAAGTTAAAACTCTATCCGTCTTTGGCTTGCTTGCAGTTGATCTGGAATTTGCCGACATCTTACAATTGCTTGACTCCCCAGACCTTGCCTATGTGGGAGCCCTTGAGGCACTGGGTTTGTTGTTGTTGTTGTTACAATTGCTTGACCACTGGAGTTTGAATCCAGGTTTCACTTTAATTTGATTATCTTGGCTTTTGGATCGGCAGGTTTTATTTGGCTGGATAGAGTTGCTGGCCATGTCTAAAAAACACAGTTTGTATGTCGCATTATAGAAAAGAGGGAGAATAAGTAAGGTATTTCTCTCGCTCCCCCTACATGTCTAACACTCTAGAAATTTCGCTCGCTCACTCAACACATCTGCAACTCCCTGATGTTCTTCTTTTGCCCCTCTCTCAATCCTTTGATATTATTCTCGCTTTCTCTCTCTTCTCTGCTCCCACTGTGATAGGTGACACCATCCACTACTGTTGCGCCACTGATTTCTACACAACTCTTTTTTCAAATTTAGAGATTTCTTCAGTTGCTCAAACTGTTCTCCAATTTGCCAACTGTGTCTTGTAGGCTTGCTGATTTTCTTTGCTACTTATGATATTACTTGGGAGTGAAATGTCATTCCATCAACACAGAATGCTCATATTTTCTGTTGTCTTCAAAATTTATAAAAAAGAATGTTCTATATTTGCTTGATAGGGGTGGTGAGAGTGAGCTAGGAATTGGGAGCAGTTCATATCATGGTGCATCATAGTGCATTTAGTGGTTAATGTTATTGATGTAGTACAACTTACTAATCAAAAACTCAACTGAATTTTATTTAATCAAAACTTCCACATAATGAATTATGAAGCTCTATTTATAGAAAACTAAATTGTAAAAGGATATTAGATAAGATAAATCCTAAACCTAATCGAAAACTATTAAGATAATTATGAAATAAACTAAAAAACTACTTCTCTAAATAAAAACAACAAATAAAAACTTAAATATCCTATTGGCTAAAAAGATATATTCTTATCTAATCCTATCAATTAATCTATCCAAATCTAATAAAATATCAGATCTTTTATAATCATTAATCCTCTTCATCCGTGCTGCATCAATTCCCCCTTTGTTTAAAAAAAACTCGACCACGAGTTTTAAACAAATGTAGGAAAAAGAAGTTGTAGCAAACATCCTTCTGTGTGCAAGGCTTGTCTTGGATGAAGTGCAAAACTTTCGCTTTTAGGGATGTTGACTTAACAAGCGCTTCAGGAATGATGAAATGGATAAAATTTTCAGAACATGCCTCATCCATATTTTTAGGCAATTGGATATGTTGTGACGCATTGCAATGTTCCTCTTCTTCTTTCGCTTCATCTTTCATCTCTTCCTCTTCTTCTTTCACTTCATCTTTCATCTCTTCCTCTTCTTCTTTCACTCAGTTCTCCTCTTCCTTTTCTTATTTGGCTTCCTCTTCCTCTTCTTTATCTTCTGGGCACCAACACGCCGTCACCGGATCCTATTAGAACTCCGAAGTTAAGCGTGCTTGGGCAAGAGTGGTATTAGGATGGGTGACCTCCTGGGAAGTCCTCACCCTCAGGTTGGGGGCATTGGGAAACAACATCTCTTCAGGTTAACACCCTGAAGGGGGTAAGTTGCGTACATTTGCCCCACCCCCCCCCCCCCCCCCCCCGACCTTGCGTAGGCGGGAGGGTATGTTCCTTTCCTCGTCTTTATCTTCGATTTTTCTTTTTTTCCTTGAACTTCCTTGGATGATGGTAACTCAGGAAGAAGACAAGATACAGTAAGGAAGCTCATAAGTGGGTACAAGGGAGGAAGTTGGGGCAGTTGTGTCACGATAAGCCCAAGATAAACTTTGGGCTTGTTTAGTGGTAGCACATACAACTTACCCTTAAGTCTAGAAACATAATTGGCATTGGGTATAGCATACATTGTGAAGAAAACCGGATGCCAAACAAATTCCCACCAATGATAGGATGCGAAGAGTTACCCTTACCGTATGGCCCATGCTTATTTGTCTCAAGATAATCCAACTCTGAGGTTATAAAGTAATTGGATGTGAGTGGATATAGTAGACACAAGGACATTGATAAGGTGACAAAAATTGAATCGAACTAGGGCTTGGACATATAGGGGTTGAATGTGGAGATTTCCAATTAGGGTTTTGGAATTTGGGGATTTGAAATTGGGGTGTCAATTTAGGGTTTGACTGGGAGGTGGGTTGGGGTTTAGGTCGAATTAGGGTTCAAATTTAGGGGTTTAGGTCGAATTAGGGTTCAAATTTAGGGTTTTGAGAAGGGGCATAGGTTCGATTTGTTGTTTGAAGGATGAATAGAAGGTAATTCGTGGGCTTAGGGTTTCGACCAGTTTTGATTCTAGGGTTTCAAAGCTAGGTTCGAATATAGGTTAGGCTTTTGTGGGCAAAACGATGGCGGTGGTGTTGTGTGGGTGGTGGCGGCAAAGATGTGGCCAAATAGCAGTGGCCGGAGAGGTGAGGTGGCACAGAGGTGTTCGAACTTGCAGCTAGGGTTTTTTTTTTTTTGTTTTTTGTTTTTTGTTTTGGCTTTCTTTTTTTTCTTTTTTCTTTTTTTGGGGGGGGGGGGGGGGGGGACGACTAGGGTTTTTTTAGGGGTTCAATTTAGTAGCTAGGGGTACATTGTGGCAGTGGCGGGGAAAAGATACTAATAAGCGGTAATATCGCGCACAAGCGGTGGCACTAGGGCGGTAGCTACGGCAGCTCTGCGGTAGAGGTCCATAACAAGAGCTCTGATACCAAATTGATGTAGCACAACTTGCTAATCAAAAACTCATCTAAATTTTATTTAATCAGAACTTCCAAATAATGAATTACAAAGTTCTATTTATAGAAAACTAAACCCTAAAAGGATATTAGATAAGATAAATCCTAAACCTAATAGAAAACTATAAAGATAACTATGAAATACTCTAAGAAACTACTTCTCTAAATAAAAGCAACAAATAAAAACTTAAATATCCTATTGGCTAAAAGGATATATTCTAATCTAATCCTATCAATTAATCTATCCAAATCTAATAAAATATTAGATCTTTTATAATCATTAATCCTCTTCATTTGTGCTGTATCTGTTATTGAGTTACTGGCCTTTTATTTTTATGACAAATTCTTATGTATTTCATTGTTCTGCCAAAATGAAAGGGTTTCTCAGCATTCTACCAAACAAAGGGAAACTAGGGAAAGAAAATTCTCTTCCATGGAAAATATTTCTTGACGGAAAATGATTTCAAAAGAAACTATCAGCCTTCATGTTGGAAGTGCAAGGACTGAAAGAATAAGGTGTCTACGTTATAGATGATGGAAAACGCCAATGGAGTGTGACATCAATCTAGCTACCATGGAATCAAGTAAAGGATGTTTCGTCTTGGATTTTGAGCTAGCCGTTACATGGATTTGCTAATGCACAAAGGTTCATACCTAATGCCATTTGTAGTAAACAATTTATTTTATTTATTAAAACATATTAATAAATATATTTAAATGTGAGAAGTTATCATTTGGGTGCCATGGGGTTTGATTTTTATTACCTAAACACCTGATGTCTCAATATATATGAAGAGGCACTTCAGGATTTAAAATTTGAGAGGGGTTGGCAATTTGCTAATACATTTACATGTATCCTTTGAATATATTTTATAGGTTCCTTGAACTTTCCAGGTATCCTCCGTATGACAATGTTAAGAATTGTCATATTTTGAGGGTATGGAGCGCGCGAAAAAAATAATGTTTAAAAATAATTTATATTGTCAAAAGACGAAAATATCCTTAACCCATAACTTAATTGGAAAAATACTTAAGCCACAAATCCATCCACCCTTGGTGGCAGCCCTAACCCTTGCTAGCCACTCCCCTCTGGTGGCTCACCATCTCGTCGTTGAGGTCCCTTCACCCTAGCATTGACCATACTTTATGACGGCAAACCTAGTGCTGGCCATCCCTCATCCCCCTGACCTAAGTTCGCCCACCCTCACCCCATACTGCCAATCAGTGTCCCCGCCTTCCTCATCCTCCTCTTGTGTGACCCAGCCTCTCCCATCCTCGTGCAGTGTTGATGACACCTTCCCCTCCTCCAACAAAGCACAACATGAGCTTCTCCACCCCTACGCGGTGTTGACACAACCTCCCTAGCTAACCTTGATGCATGAACATGGCCTGCCCCTCCCCCTCAAGGCGTTGTTGCTGCCTTTCAGCCCCTGGCGAATCCTCTAAAGTTGTAAATCCATATGTGACCTTTTTGAAAACTAGAGCTCCAAATTCGAGGCTAATAGAGATTAAGCATCTCTGTGCCAGTCTAGGGGCTTCTGGGCATCCCTGTGCCTAGGAGGACGATTGAACAACCATGTGCCCTACCAAGTATCCTTGTACTTGGCTTTAAGTAGCCCTGTGCTTAAGAAAATAGGAAAGAACTAAGATTTATTCAATTGTATGATGATCTGGTTTTAGCTCTATTTACATCTATATTTATAGAAAAGAAATTAGAATCCTAACTGAAAACAAACTCCTAATAGATAATAACAAACTCCTAATACGATAATAACAAAGAAAACTAATAATAATCCTAACTAACAATATATTCTAAATCTTGATAGAATTTAATAATAATTCAAATTCTTATAGTTATCTTAAATCTCCATCTTGATCCTTTCTCCTCTATCTCCATCATTCTCCCTTGGTTTCAAAAAACTCGACCTCGAGTTTTGTAATGGAATGAATTGAATGAAATACCTAAAGAGTCGCTTCTAGCCCATAAACAACATAGCAAACTTTTCCTATTGATGTAGCATTATGATCAGGAAATGAGTGTTTTGGTCCAAATAAGTGTCATTGGGAATAATGAAGTCATTATGCACGTCATCCACAATCATCTCATCTTTAATCGGATCTACCTTGTTGTGATCATCTTCCTCCATTGGTTGATGGATGTGATGCTCCTCTTCATTGATTCGTTGCTCGGGTTTCTCATTTGCATTAGCTAGTTCCTCAAGATTAACTAAAACTTCTTAGAAATTTCACTCTTCAAAATCATGCTCTTCAATGGGTTCAGCTACAGTAGGAACCACTAGACATATGTTACCAACAACCTTACTGTAATCATCTGAGGAAATTTCATAAAATTCCACCAAATAAGTAAGGCACGGTTTAAGTCTTTAGGCGGTTCTTTTGGTTACCCTTTCACAAACCTTCTGGTAATACATAAGACGTCATGAACTTCGACAACGACAATTCTACTTTGCCAAGAAGTGCTAAAGTAATATAATGCAACGAGAGGAGCTCATTGTTTGAATTTGGAGAGCTAGTATTTCCTGTGGCCTCTTTGAGGCACTGGGTCTGTTGTTGTTGTTGTAATATTTTGCTATGGCCTGAAGATTTCTCTCAAGCTTACCTATCATTTTCTTCAATTTTAAGTACATATCTTAATTGAAAAGAAAACTTTAAAACAAAATATGAGAGCAGTTGGGCATTTAACTTATCTATAATGAAGCCTAGCTAAGCCCATTACAATTTCTGCAGGGTCCAACCACCACAAGTGGCAAAGCAAACGGCTAGTGTCAATGATGGCAGCGGTGGTGGCGGCGGTGAGCGGAGGTCGTAACAAAGGAAACATGAGTGGTGGCGATTTGGGAATTAGCATGTCGATTGTTAGCCTTGAAATCAAAGGCCGACTTCAAGATTTATGGTCTGGTTGGTGGATTAGTGAGCTTTTGGTGTTGGTTCCGGCGGTCCACAATGTGGACATCCTAATTGAATAGAGTTTTTCGAGCGTAAAGGAAATAGCTTTGGAATTATAGGGTTTCGAGGGTGGGTTGGAGCTGAACTTTAGGGTTGGTTTCGGATCGGTATATTTTGGTGATGGCAAAGGGATTGGTGCTAGGGTTTCGGTGTTGGTGGCTAGGGTTTCGGCAAGGGGTATTTTTTTGGTTTTGTTTTCTTTTGGGTGAAATTTTTTTTTTTTTTTTTTTTGTGTTTTTGGGGAATTAGAAAGGACATTGGATGATGGTGGTTGTGTGGCCGATGAGGAATTTTTTGGGGAATTAGAGAGGGGGGGGGGGGGGGGTGTCGAGGATTTTGAACAGTGAGGTCAGGCAATGGCAACAGAAGCAATAGATGGGAACTTACTCTGATACCAATTTGATAGAGATAAGCATCCTTATGCTTAGTTGAGGGGTACCTAGGCATCCTTGTGCTTAGGAGGATGGTTGAATAGCTATGTGCCCAACCAACTAAGTATCCCTATACTTAGCTTTAAGCAGCCTTGTGCTTAAGAAAATAGGAAAGAGCTGGAATTCATTTAATAGTAGAACAATCTGCCTTTAACTCTAGTTACATCAATATCTATAGAAGAGAAACTAGAATCCTAACTAAAAACAAACTCTTAAATCCATAATAACAAACTACTAATACAATTATAATAAAGAAAGCTAATAATAATCCTAACTAACAATATATTTTAAACCTTGATAGAATTTAGAACAATATAAATTCTTAACAATTGTCCTAAATCTCTATCTTGACCCTTTCTCCTCTCTCTCCATCAGAGGGAAGGGGCCTACATTGGGAGGTCCGGGTTGTGCAACGCGAGGGAGGCGTCAACGTCACGCTGCAATGTGGGTGGGGTGGCTGGACCTAGGTTGGGGGATGAAGGGTGGCTGACATAGGTGTTACAGTTGGGTTGTGTGCTGGCGTGTATTTGTGGCTGGATGCATGGATGGGTGGTTTTGTGGCATTTGTTTAATTTTTCAAATATTATTGTTATGTCAATTGACATATGTAGGCCTAAAAATATCTTCCAATTATTTGCTTTTGCTTTTCTTTTTGTGCCACATTGTTATACGCTAACGAGGGGCTCATTGAGTTATGTGGAGGGCATCTGCAAGAAAAGTTACCAAAGTATAGAGTCCCTATGAAACATAAAAATTGGGGTCTTTATGAAGTATATTACCAAACCTTATGGTACCTTCGCAAAATTTCCTTCTTAAATTTTAAGACCTAAGTACTTTCCAAATTGGGCAAAATTGCTGATGTGACACACACAGCAACAACAATAATGGACCCAGTGCTTCAAGGAGCCTTACCCCTTCAAGGTGCTACCCTTAAAAGGAGGCTAATGTGACACATGAATTCGATAAATTTATATCTCATATACTAGTATTTTGTCAAATTTCTGTTAGATTGTGGCAAAATTTCATCGGATTCCAGAAAGTGCTGCCATCGGGCTGAAGTATTGCTGTATTCTTGTGCTATGTGAAAATTTTCGGATGAAAATTTGCCAAATTTTGGCAGTGGGCATTTTGACCTCATAGTACTGCATTGTATATAAGTAAATACCAGGGTAGTATACGCTCAAACTTCAAGATACCCAATGATAAATTCCATTTTAATGTTAAAATACTATCAATGAAGCATAAAGGTTAATCATTATATGACTTAGGATCCAGTGGGGAGTAGGAGCGACAATTGAGACTACAATCTCTTATTGTGTGGTGCGGGTTTGACATTAGGGATCATAGGGGTTGATTGTTGAAGTTAGTTATAAGTTGCGAGTCTGGTACCTGTAAGTCCCATGCAGAGTATGAGTTGTGAAGGCTACATTGGCTTTTTGCTTCATTAATGGAAGGGAAACAAAAGAGACAAAATGGGTTTAATTATTTCCAAAATGGAAGTCTTTGGTTGGAATGTGTGAGGTTTGGAATCTTAGGATAAGAGAGGGTTGTTAATCTATAGTCGTCACCTCATTTAGTTATCATTTAGGAAACTATATTGGAGTATATTGATGGTCCACCAATGATAGATATTTGGGAATGTAGGAACAGCGATTGTATCTTTCTTCCACATTTAGGCTTATCCTGTGGGATCTTGATCATGTGGGATATTGTAGTTGGTTCTTTCTTAGATGTAGTGCATGGCGAGTTTTTTGTTTATGCTTGTCTTGATGTCCACAGAGGGGCGAGTGTTGGTTTGCTTCTGTCCCCTAATTGAGCTTGTGAGAGAGTCACATTTTGGGATAGTTGGCTGCTGTTTATGTCCTTTGTAGTCCAAATTGGCATTTAATTGAAATCTTATTAGGTTCCCTCATAGTCACGCTACTTCTTTTGTACACACATGAGGAGGCTGTTGGCTTCATTAGGCATTCTAACTCTTAAGATATTTCTGTGGATAATGCCCAAGTTTCAAGAGACTTCTGCCCCTTTTTGGCAACTTTCATGTTCAATATGATGCAAGTTCTCAGCTATGCCAAGTGTTCAATACAAAATCTATATGGTTTGTCTTGGGAAGTGGAATGGCGATGAGTCATAATGATTGCTTTCTGTGCAGTTGAGTGGGAAGACCTTTCCAAGCCTCCGTCGGGAAAGATTGATGTTGTTTTCTTGTAGGAAACGAAGTTAGACAATGTTGATGCTTTCATTGTAAGTGGGAGTTGGGAGTCAAGGCATGCTGGGTTCTTTTCGTTGTCTTTATGTTCTTCTGGAGGGATTATGAGCAACTGGGGCACAAGGATTGGTTCTCAAATTGAAACAGTGTCAAGTGACTTATTGGTTTGTTTGCCGTAATTTCAAAGGGAGGGTTTAATGTTGGTTCACTTTTATCTATGGCTCTAGTATGTCTCACAAGAAAGCCTCCTTAAGAGATGAGCTAGGAGCTGTGTGGCCTTTGCAGTCCTTTATGGTTCTTAGGTGGGGACTTTTATGTCACCCCTTTTTTTTTATTAAGGTATCATTCTATTTCCTTTGCTTCGAAGATTAGAAGGTTCAATGACTTTATGAGGGAGTGGAACCTTAGAAATCTTCTCCTTGATAATGCTTAGTTCACCTAGTCTATTTTTGGGTAGGAGGACGATGGCTAGTTGTATAGATCTTTTCCTTTTTATTAGAAGGTTAATCAAGAGACTAGCCATTTCCCGCTCTTGATTTAGTCTAACTATGTTTGTTGGGGACCCTCTTTATGTTTTGAGAATTTGTGACTTTCCCATCATGACTTCCATAAGCGAGTGTAAGATTGGTGGAGCCAACGTTATTTTCGTGGATGGACAGGTTATGTCTTTATGGGGAAGCTTAGGTTTGTAAATGATCTATTCAAAGAATGGAATCACATTTTCGGTACACTAGCGTTAGGCTTCAATAGCTAATTTATGAGATCGATTTGTTGGATATGTTAGTGAGTGGAGGTCCTTTGCCAGAGGATCTTCATATGAAGAGAACTTCAAAGGGAGCATATGGAGATATTGACAGAGAGGAAGCTAGATGTCGCCAAAAGTGCAAGTTGAAATTGGTTAGAGGGCGACAACAACTGTAGACTCTTTCATAGAGTTGCCTTAGGAGAATTAGGAGGAATTTTATGGAGTTGGAAATTGAGGCACCTGTCCCTAATCTTGATCAATTTTTTGTTTTTTTTTTTTTTTTGGGTAGGTAAGGGTAATATTTATTGATATGAAAAGAAAAGTACAAGTGTACAGGGGCATACCCCCAGTGAGTCCAAAGGCCCACAAGACAGGCTGGACAAACAAAGCAACCAAAGTGAAAACAAGCAAAAAAGCAAAGCAAGCTAAAAGCCCCAAAACAAAGGAGAGGGGGGAAAAAATCAAACTCCAACAAGAAGAAAAGAGAGCAAGAAGGGGAGCTAGCCCCCAACAGCAGCAGTAGCAATAGCAGCAACAGCTTTAGAAGCTGACTGAGTCATCTGACGCTCAGCATGGCGCGACTAACGAGAGGAAGAAGTGACAACAGTCCATCCTCGATCAACAATACCATCAGAAGCAGTGGACTGAGAGCAATCAAGCGAAGTAGAGGAAGAAACCATCGAACTATCCGTATCAGAAGTCCAGCCCCTCGGAGCAATACTCGGAATGCTAGCCTCGCAATTCAGAGCACAGTGCAGCGACCCATCAATCCTATCAGAGGGGGACTGAGCCATAGAAGTCATAGCAGGAGTATCTAAAGAAATGCGAAAAGCAGAAAGGCCCAGAGGATCCAGACAACCCCTAGCTGATCCCGGAGCAGAAACAACGTCTTCAATTTGAGGTAGAGGGGAAGCAACTTGTGCTAGAGAGGGAACAAAACCCCTCGAATCCCGAAGTCGAGGGGAGGACCCGGGTGGTCCATTACCCCCCGGGTCTTGATCAGTTGGGGGAGGCCTCCTGGGCCCAAATTTGGAGGGGGCCGTGCGCCCCCACCAAATGGGCCTGTCGTGGGGGGCCCAACACCCTAATCTTGATCACGTTCTCAGGCAATTACCTCATTTTATTTGTTTGTGTTTACTTAGAAAACTCATGTAGGCCTTTATTGGATGGTATTGAGTGGAGCCCAAATTCTCCTTGGAAGGAGTGGTTGAGAGGCCTTTTGGAGGAAGAGGATATTAGAAACACCATCTTTCACATGGCTAATACAGGTCCAGACCAGAATTGTTTCTTGATGGATTTCTTCTACTGCTTCTGGGATATGATTGAGGTGAATTTGTGGAAGGTTCTTTTCGAACTTTCTTGGGAATGGAATCACTTGTAAGAGCATCAATTTCACATTCATTACTCTTGTTCCTGAAAAGGATCATTCCATTCAGCTCATAGATTTTGCCCAATCACCCCTTGGCTAGTGTTTATAAGATATTAATTAATTAGGTTTTAGGGGTTACTATTTCCAAGTTGTAAGCTGCTTTTGCTGGGAATCATCAGTTCCTCGCTGCAACTTTAGTGGCCAATGAAGTGATCAAAGATACGCTCAGGACTAGTTGAAAGCCCTTCTGTTTAACTTGATTTTGAGAGGGCTTGTGATAGGGTGAGCTGGAACTTTCTGGATAGGGTCCTGCATAATTGTTAATGCAAATACTAGCGAGTGGTTTTCTGCTTTTCAAAGTTTGAGGGAAAAGCAATCCTTTATTACCTTTCCTATTCACTCTAATCCGAGATGTGCTTAGTCTGATGTCATCCTAAAGTCAAGAGTGAGGCTTGTTTAGAGAGATTAGAGTGGGAAGGGATAACGAGTATGTCGAATTTACAATTCGCTGATGACACTATTGTCCTGAGCACAGCATTGAGGGATTCAAAACAGTTTTGACAGTGATCTAGATGTTCGAGCAACACTGTGGTATTAAGGTCAGTTGGCACAGTCTAGTATTCCTAGGGTGAACTAGACAATTCAATGGTCACATCCTAATCTTCCCTCACTAATTATAGGGTATAACACTTGCTTATCACTTATTTGGGGGATCCTTTGGGAGACAATCATCAATCATCTAGTTTTTGGGAGTCTGTGGTTAAGAAAATTGTTAACACCTAGATGGGTGAGAACCTTCTTTCTCTCTTTGGCAGGATGTCTTGTCTGAATACAATCCTGTCTTTCTAGCATTCCTTTTGGACTAGTCTGCTTTTAAAGATTCTTATTACTGTTGCCAAGCATACTAAGCATATTATTAGGGATTTCCTTTAGTTATGGGTGAATGAGGGCCATGAGACTACTTAGTGAGTGAGATAAGGTTTGCAGCAGGCCACACAATCAAGCATGTTAGGGATTGAAAATTTGTTACCAAGAATATCTCCCTATTGAGTAAATGATTCTGGTTGTTTCAAAGGAATTGAACTCTCTTTGACACATGGTGATCAAGAGAAAGTATGGAAAGCTTTGGCATTTTTACGTCCAAATACTTTTTCCAACATCTTTCTTCACATAACCCTTTTCCAATTCCCCCCCTGTGCTCTTTTGTTTGGAAAGCTAAGGCACCCTTTAGAATTAAGGTTTTTATGTGGACTTTACTTCTTAACAAGCCTAACACCCAAGATTTGTAGAAACGGTGACCTTTAAGGCTTTGTCTTCAAGAGTCTATGTTATGTGTGCTTCAAGAGTGGGGAGTTGCATGACCATTTGTTTTTGCATTGTGTTGTGGCCTGGGATTTATGGTGCAAGCTATTGTCTACTTTCGACCAAATGTGGTAACTCCAAGAGAAGAAAAGGGTATTCTTTTAATGAAGTTTTATGGTGTAGGAAAGAAGGTAGACGTTTTAACATTAATCTCTACGGCCAAGATTGCGTTCAATTTGGTAGGTAATCAAATCTGCGTTTGGGAAGATGTTTGAGCTGGATTTGATCTTTTATAGACTAATTCCCACAACTATATTGATTGTTCACTATTCATGCTGCTTTGGGTTGTGCGACAATTCACTCGGAACCTTTATTTGCACGGAAATCTAACCCATAGGGAGTTGGTTGAATTCATTCCGTTAATCACATTCTTGAAAACACACATATTTGCTGAAATCCAACAAATAGGGAATTGGTCGAATTCAGTCAATTAATCACATTCTTGACAATACACACATTCCTTCTCTGCAAGATGAGTGGGTCCTGGTGCTGGATGGATAAAGGTAATTTCACTACTAGACCTCTTTTTAAGCATTTATCTTAGACCAACCAAAATCCACACAACTTCTCTCTTTGTTCCTTTATTGGAAAGCCAAAGCACCCTTTTGGTTTAGGGCTGTTTTATGGTCTCTCATTCTGAATAAGTTTAACGCTCATAATTTCTTGCAGAAGCTGAAGGCCCTTTAAGGATTTGTTACATGTGATTTGTGTCATGTGCTTCCAGAGTAGGGAAATACATGCACATTTATTTTTATAGTGTCATGTGGCTGGGAATTGGTGTTGCTGGAATTATTTACATTTCTGGCAAAAGTGGGTGTCCCTATACAGGGGAAAATGTTTTTATTTTTATTTATTTTTTTTTTTTGGGGGGGGTGGGGGGGGGGGGGAGGGAGGGGGAATTCCGAGGATTAGGAAAAGAACAAGGACGTACATTTATGCTTTGTGTCTAGAATAACAACTCTATGGTGTATTAGATGGAAAAAAGCATAAGAATATTTAATGACTAATGTACACTAGTGGGGTTTTTTTTGGCAGTCTTTATAAGCTCTCTTTAGGTGAAATGTCTTGGGGGCTCTATAAATAATGGCCTTGGTTGATTGCACAGAGGTTGGGGGGCTTTTTATCCTAGTTTTTTTGTCTTTTTTCTTTTCTTTTAGGACATCTTGTTCTTAATATATTATGCATTCTTTTTCTCTAAATACAATCTCTTTTCTTATCTGAAAAAAAGATGTTGGAGACCATGTCCGTTTAGATTTGAGAATATGTGGCTTTCTGAGCGTGATTTTTGCACCGGGTCAAGGATTGGTGGAATCAATGTCAAGTTCAAGGATGACTTGCCTTTAGGGAACCAGAGCCAAGCTTAAAGCATTGCTCATTGAGGTTGATCATCTAGACGGAGTGTGAAGGACCTCTTCGTAATACTTTGGAGAGAAAATGGATCTTCGAAAAGGGTATATCGGGACCTCTTTGAAGGAGGAGGTTATGTGTTAGCTAAACTTGTAGTCCCAATGGGTTATGGATGTGGAGAGTAAGTGTGGGCCTTTTTGTTTAGTGATATCATAATGGACGAGAGGAACTTGATTAGGGAATTGGAGTTGAACAATGGGGATGTTATTGCAATCCCTATGGTTTGGGATAATTCTTCTTTTTATGTAACTGTATTGTCTGAGGGTAGGGCCCAGGATCTATGAACTGAATGAGCCCAGCTGTAAATCTCAATAATGGTGAGGGAGGCTATTTGAAGAAGAGGAGGTCAAAGAAGTTGTTTATCTAATGGCTAGCCATAAGGGGCCTAGTTAGATGGTTTTTCTATTGCGTTCTACCATCATTGGAGAGATGTGATTGAGGATGGTGTTATGAAAGTTTCTGCTGAGTTTTATCAGAATGGGTTTCTTTGTAAGACCATAAATGCTACTTTTATCACCCTTGTTAGGGGCAGGGAAATTTTGGACGCTTCCTAGTGGCTATGAGGTGGTGGATGAATTGGTGAGGTTTGAAAAGATAGGAACAATATTAAGCTTCACTTTTGGGGTGCATATGAAGGGATATGTTGGCGTTTTTTTTTGGCTTTTTTGGCCAGGTCCTTCGGCAAGAGGGTTCTCGAGACAGAAGGTGCAAAAGGATCTACATGTCTTTTGATAGTGTCTTCTATTCAGTAGTTGTCAATGGCAATTCGAAGGACCGGTTCTCTGCTTCTCATGCTTAAGGTAGAGGGATCCTTTGTCTCTATTCCTCCACTCTTGTAGTTGATGTTTTGAGTCATATGCTAAACCAAGGTCAGGAGAATGGTTGTTACACAGGATTTGAGTTGGTAGGGATTTTGTGTCCATCTTACTTGCAATTTACTGGTAAGACTTCTCCAGAATTCTAATAGATCATTTGGTCATCTGTTTTTGGGACGGAAATGATTAAGGTGATCATCAATCTCAATTTCCCCACAAGTAGCACTAGATCTGGTTGTCTGTTTTCAATTGCCTATTTCCTCTAATGCTGGGGCCTAATCCCCTAGGCCCCCCTAACCATCTGCTCTATCTTTTTGAGTTTTGCTTGTCTAGAGAAGATGAAAGGCTTAAAATGGAAGTTTTTGCAGGTTTGCAATCTTAAAAGATGTATGCATGGTTTTTCTGGAAGGTTCTTGTAACACCCCCAAATAATATACCGAATGGGCTTAAGTCAAAAAGGCGCTACACAGCCGTACTATAATGAATTCCCTCATCATTGTACGAAGCCTGAAAATTACCGATTCATAATTCCTCAAATTTTCATAAAAGTTCCCATAATATATAATAGATCGAATCCCAAATAACTTCAACACTAACGATTTAAAACCAATTGTACGAAAAGTCAAGATTACGATCTATCCAAATAGTCCATAAAATCCCACTATATAATTTATTTAATATCTAAACCTCAAAACCAAAATAATGCTCGGAACAAGATGTCGATTTTCCTTCCTTGTTCCTCTAGGATTGCCACAAGCTACTGATCTGAAAAGTGAAGGAAAAGGGTGAGCAAACAACAAGCTCAGCAAGTACACCACACCCTACCTGGATCCGGCATGTTATTTAAAACTGAATTTATCTTCAAATTTCATGTTACAAGAAGCACAAATAACCACTTTATACTTTAATTTATTTCACAAGAGCTCTTTGGTAAAACTCACAGATCAATCAGAGATTATGGCCGGTATTATTCTAGCGACAGGGTCACAGATCGACATTCACATTTTTCACATTCGAATCGATTCTAAGTCAATAGACCCATCAGGGTCAACGTAGTATCTGCCAGTTTAGGAGAACTAGCAGACAAATCGGAGACTACATACTGGTATTATTTTGCTCAACAGGGTCACAGATTGACTTTCACATTTTCGCATTCTTTCATCGATAGACCCCTAAGGGTCACGTGGTTATCTGTGGGCTCTTCCTATAAAAACCTTTCAATTCAAATCACGGGTTTACAATAATTTCTTTCACATTATCACAAGTACAAATTCCTTCGAAAATTCGCATATTCCAACATCAAACCATCGTATAAATCAATATAATTCAAATCATACGGGTAGAAATCATACAATTAATCAAACACATATGCCCAAACCTTCTTTAACAAACTAATAAATCATTAAAAATATAAGTCTCACAAATCAAATCATGTAAAGCAATTTTTCATATTTCACAAACAAGTAGGGGAAGTGGTATACTTACCTTCACTATCTTCTAATCCAGAAATTGGACTCCTATTTTGAATTAGCTTTGAAATCTGTCAAGAGCGGATCGAAAATTGAAGATTGATGGGAGAAAGAGAAACGCGAGGGAACCAGAAAAAGAGAAGAGGAGAGAAAGGGGGGGGGGGGGGGGACTGGGGTTACTGAGGGTATTGGCTGGGGGTTTACTGGGGTTTTATACTTCCTCTCTTCTTTTTTTTTTATATTTATTTATTATTTTTTTTTCTTTTTGTTTAAATATTTGTATATATATTTATACATATATATTTCAGTTACTCTAATATTACTAATGGACTCCTTTTTCTAACAATTAATTCATTAATTTATTTAACCCAATTGGAATAATAGTGAGTTCTAATTGTATTATAATACTCAGCCTAATTTAATTAGACCGGGAATATGGAATATGGAATTTAACATTGGCTATGTCATATTGCTTTAATTTATGGTATTTTGAAAATATGATTTGAATCATGCTTTATGATGAGCAAAAATGAAATACTTTTCTTATGTTTTGTTTTGTGGGTTGTGCCCAACGATGACGGGGAAAGACATCTTTGAGCCCTCGATGGAGGATTATACCATCTTTATTATTAGTGCACTATTTGGAACGTTCCTCTGAACCCGTAGTTGGCCTGGGACCCAATTGTGATAGCCAATTTTGAGCCCAGTTGCAGGGATTATATGCAGTCACAACTAAGAGGCTTAAGGCCTAAGAATTCAATTGATGCGTTCTTGAGTTTTCGGAATTAATCTTTAGCAAACAACCTCAGCTATGTTTTGATGGGTTTCATGCCTTCTAAATAATGATTGATCCTTGTTTTGTTGAAGAATTTATTAATTGCTGAGCTTTATGCTCACCCTGTTGTTCAACAATTTCAGATAAGGCATAGTAAACTGGATCAAGAAGTTCAAGAAACTTACTTTCTACATGGTTGAAGTGGTTACTACCTTAGAAGACTTTCTTTTACGTTTATTTGTTAGTAGTTAGTTATACAGGGATATGTTTACTTTTGGAAGTCTTAGCTGTTTGTTGAGTTTTGAATTCCAAGGATTGTATCGTATGTTATCCATTGTATTATAAGCATATTTAGAATAAATGTTCTTGACATTTCACCTATGATGACCATCGGTTCCCTTTTTGGCTTATAAGTCATTGGCCCTTTATTTGCTATATTTGGGGTTGTGATAGCAATAGCCACGCACGATAGCAGTTTCTGAACTACTGGGTTGAGATCTGTTTTCCATAACCAAAAGGTCTTTTGGCAGAGTCAGTCATCCTTCTTGACCATTTCAAAACTGTAGAAACCTACTTGCTAGCACTGGAAGTTCGATTGAATCCGTGGATCAGCCTCTCAATCATTTGGGGAATCTGTGACAATTTAATGCTCCAAAATGCAAATATATGAAGCCCTTAACACAAGCAAGGAACGATAATTTTAACTCAAATAGACGAACTAGCAACCTAAGATAGGCAATTAAAGGAAGAGGGAACTAAGCTGGCAAAAGCCGGAGATTGGTGTGTATGGTCCCAGCAGTACTAGAAATGTTCAAAGCTGAGAGTTTTCAGAGTGTCACTTTCTTTTTCCAAAAATGGACTTGGACCGGAATCCTAAAAAAATGGCACTTTTGGATCTCCAACTCAATTACAGAACACATGATTGAAAAACAATAAGCATTGCAGTGGATATGCGGATGGATAAAGGCAGCTGCATCTAAGCGATTAGTTCCACAAGACTAAATTGAATGGAAGAGACATGGATCGAAAGAGATTCTTGAAATAAAACTACACTTGGTGGTAAAGGTGAAGCTCAGGAATACTTCTTGAAGATAATATTGAGGGTTCTTAATAATGATTCAATTGTTTGAACACTTTTATGGTCTCAAAACCGGCCTGACTAAGTCTAGCATAGTGGCGTAATTTAGATGACTCAGCCATGAGTGCATACTTTTCTTTTACTAGTCGTATGACACATTAATTATAGCTAACCCTTGTAGGTGAATATTTAGGTTGTAACCCAAGGTCTTCTGGCTTTTGTCAGGCCATGGGCGGGAAAGTTGCAAAAAGGGTTTAATGGTTGGGAGTGTGTTTCCTTTCCTTCATGAAGTTGTCTGAACTCTTTATCCAATCCTATATTTCTAATATTCCCATATATTACATGTTTTGTAATGGAACATATGGAACATCATGAGAAACTTTCTACAGTTAAGGGTGAAGCAAGGGCACAATCCTTTATTTAGTTGGAATAAGGTCTATAGGCCATGCCTACCCCCGCCCCCCCCGGGGGGCGGGGGGGGGGGGGGGGGGCGGCGGCCGCTGGGGGAGGGGATTACTAATACGGTGTACAGGAATATGTTGCATTTGGGTAACTTGTTATGGTGATTTGCTAGGGACATGACTCCTTTTGACATGGTGACTAGGAGTACCTATGATCTCTAAGAGATTAGATGTGAAGCGGTGTTGGCGGATGCCATTGGTTGTTCCCTCTATGAAGATTATTTCACATCGTTATCCACTTGTCATTCCCTACATTGATCCTAAGATTGAGTCAGTTGATCGCAATAGTTTTGTGGAAGATACTTGGGTTTGATCCATTTCCACATTTATATAAATTGTTTAGTGTTCATGATACCCTAGTTAGTTTTTTTCCCAACTCATTTAGATGACTCACTATCTTGGAAACTGCACACTCTTTTGAAATCCCACTATCTCGGAATTAGATGAATTTACATATTAAGCCACATTTTAAGACGAAATGCTTGCCCTTGTTACCTGATTTTGGATATTGGATGTTCTGGCTTTTATTTGCCAAATCATTTTTCTAACATCTCACTTGCCGTAATTTTTGTGTTCGGAGAGCCAAGGTGTCCAATATTACAGGACCCTTTTATGTTCTCTAATCGTTACAAGCTTAAATAAGATTGTTTGCTGAAATAAAGACCTTTTAAAGCCATGTAATGGGGGATTTCTGTAATGTGTTTGGGAAATGAGGAAACGTGTGGTCATTCATTTCTATGATATCAGGTTGCTCGGAATTTGTGGTGCATGTTGTTTTTCCTTTTTGGCAGATGTGTCTTTGTCCAAGATTAGTTGGAAGTGCCCTTTTACTCAATTTTCATGAAATGGGAAAGAGGAAATATGGTAAAATGTTCTCAACTGCTCAAATTGCAATTTTTTGCTGTATTTGGATTGAGAGAAATTTAAGAATTTTCATAGACAAATACATGCAAATGAATTTCTTGTGTGGGAAAAGATGGTCTTTATATGATCCTTTTTGACAAAAAGTTTTTGGGTTACAATGATATAGCCTCGGTGGGCATGTGGCGAGACTGGATGGCCTTATATTACTAGCTTCTATTTTTTTTTTCTTTTTGTTCGCTTTATTTATTTATTTATTATTATTATTATTTTTTTTTTTGAAAATCTTCTGTCCTTAACATTATGCAGATCTTTTCTTTCTTAATAAATATTCTTTTCTTTTTGATAAATAAGCATCATTCCTGTAAAATTTCAAGCATAATTGCCACACTCTGTTATATAATGTCCTCGAACACAACCTCCCTTTAGGATAGCACCCTGAAGGAGTAAGACTGCGTACATCTCTCCCTCACTCCCCAAGAAAGACCCTGCATTGGCAAGAGCCCTTGAGGCACTGGGTATTTTTTTGTTGTAGTTATATAATGTCCAGAATGCCTTCTGCTACAGGGAAACTATAATCGAGGAACCGTGATTTGATTCCACGGTATATGAGGCATTGTTAGATGATTTCAAAATTCACGATCACTGTGATGAAGTTGCTGGGCTTTCTTTCTATAAGTAATTATTTCACAAATCTCTCAAGCTTTATTGAATTGAATTGAAATTGGGTTTTCTTTCTATAAGTAATTATTTTACAAATCTCTCAAGCTTTATTGAATTGAATTGAATTGAAATTGGACTATGAAATTGCAATGCTAATTCCATCAGGATGAAATAGCAATTAGGGTTGGTTTGAAATTCAATTAGAGGTTGGGTTTTGTAATTTTAATAAGAATTCGAGTCATTTCGGGTTAAAATTTGGTTCGATCATTTCGGGTCTGGTTTTTGTGTTAGCTCGGGTTAAATTTTAGTCGAGTCAGGTCGTTTTGGGTTGAAGACATCTCGAGTTTTAGGTTAGCTGAAGTTGGTTTTCTTAGGTCATGCAATTTCTTATTAAAGTCCTCTCAAGTTGTAGGTTCACCTAGTTGGGTCTTTTGGGTATTCGGGTTAGCTCGAGTTAGGTCAATTTAAGTTTAAGTCATCTCAAATTCTATGTCAGTCAGGTTGGGAAATTTTGGTCTAGTCTAATTCAATTCGTGTTGTATATGAGTCGGTAGAGTAATTTCGAGTTTTAGTCATTTCAGGTTCTGGTCAACAGGTTGGGTCATGATGGGATTCGAATTAGCTTGGTTGTGTGAAACAAAAGTTGGTTATGAATTGAGTAGGGTTTCGGTTCGAATCATCTTAGGTTTTGGGTCAATCGGATTGGGTCGTTCTGGGATTTAGATTAATCAAGTTGGTTCATGTCGGATTCAAGTAAAAATTAGGTCATTAGGTTCATTTTGGCTTTTGGTACATCTCCAGTTTATGGTGAATCTGGTAGGTTACTGGTTAATAATGTTACTATGGAATGAGAATTTATTTCCCTCAGCTGAGTATTGGAATTTATGTTTTGTAGTTTTAACTCAATTTATTCCTGGAAATAGACTTTGAAATTGTAATTTTAATTCCAATAGGTGAACCAAACAATAGCATTAGAATTATAGACCTCCAAATTCAATGTGTCTAACAAGGAATTACACACACTTAGGCTAGAAGAATACTTCATGAAGTAAAACCAAGGGGACTACAAAATTGGGGAATGGAGTAAACTTGTCAATCAGATTAATGCTGAGGAGATGCACGGGAGATTAAAATATGACATGGGTGCGAGCACAAATGGTAAAAAACTGACATTACTGCTTTGCTTGCGTTTGATATGATCTCGGTAATTTTTTGTTTATTGGTTCTTGAATTTTTGTGTACTTCAATGTAATTTGCAGTATTTTACATATAAATAGGCATGTGCATGTCCCTCGTCCCCTGTCATTCTTCCTGAAGGCTTGCCAAAGTCCAACAAAGTGAAGTTTTACCATTTTCTATCCACAAACGTTAATGATTTTGATATTGAAAATAATATATTATATAACTCTTTGAAGCTTAGAACTCTTTTGAGCTTCCCTATTTTACATTGTCTTAATGAATGTCATGGTTGGAATGTATTCCTATTCACACGTGAAAGCTAATTTAGGAAGATAAATTTGTAGTAGAAAGTATTTGATGTAGGTTTGTTAATTCTCTTTGCCTCTTCCCTCCTTGAAAATGGACAAGAACGAATTGGAATTTCCCTAGAGTCTAAGTAATTTAGTTTGTATTTGTTCTCACGGGATCACAAAAGTGGAGTGTTGCGGACAATAACTAACATGTACAGCCATCCTGTAATGTAAAACTAGTTTACAATACCTAGTGTCTTCTTTGGGTCTTTCTTGTGCCTTTGTAGTGCTCTATTTTGCTAACCTGAATCGTCAATGCATACTGATGCAACATGAAAGAAGAGTTTTAATAACGGTAAAAAGATACAATACTTTATTAGATTTTGTTAGGCTATTTATTGTTCGATAAATTTTGTTAGGCTATTTGATAGGATAATAATAGAATATATCTTTTAGCAGGATATTCTAATTATCTTTCTTTTGATTAATAGGATACTTTAGTTGCTTTATTTAAAGTAGCTTCATAGTTAATTTCATATTTATCTTTTTAGTTGTCAAATAGGGTTTAGCTTTTTCTATAAATCATAGTTGCACGAAGCGGGAGCGGGTAGTCATAAAAGTTTTTTAAGTTGGGAGTGTTGAGGGTGCACTTATATTACCATATATTAGATACACAGGAAAAAAGTAATAAAGTATTGTCAATTGAGTCGTTGAAGCATAAATATTAAAACAAAGTCAATATTAAGCAATAACCAAGGAAATTAAGTACTCCAATAAATAAGATCTGGAAAATTGACTCCAATATGTCCACACAGTTCAATCATTCCTCAAAATCGAGTGATATAATCAACTAACAAATTGTTTAATAAATATTTTCTTATCAAAATGATTCCATCATTGTTCGAATCATGTTTCCGTCGAGTTTGAAATGCACTGGAAACGTGAATCTGACTTTGAAACTCGGAAACGCGTTTCCGAAGCGTGAAACATTAGCATTCTAGGAGTTTCCTGCAGCTATGCTATAAGTATAGCTTGTAATTCCTTAGTTTGCAGTTTAGGAAAGAAATAAAATTAAGTTTTGTTTTTTGAGTAGCAAGTTATGCTACATCAAATGCCCTTTTGTATAATCCCAAAAAAATGCATACCCTTTTAGACTTAGGACATGTTTGGTTTTGGATTAAAAAAGGGGGTAATCTTTAATGGTGCAATTGTTTATGGGGTAACCATTACCCCATGAAAATTTTTTCCTTTTACCTTGTTTGGTTGTGCAACTTTTAAAGGACTAAACATTGACCCATGAATCTTTCATTATGTTTGGTTTGAGTGTAACATACTTCTTTTATCTTTCATATATTAATTCATTTCTTATATTATTTTTAAAATTTAATTATAATAAAATATAACTATTTATTAAAACACTGGACCAAATCACCTTTACATAACTAAGGATGCTTTAAATATCTGAAAAATAATTTGTAGCTTTAAAATCAGAAAGTCAAAGCCCTGTTCCCTTCCTAGTCAGTTACAATCATTATTTTTTAAGTTAAAAGTTCGTTTTATCCTGACTGAAGAGCTACAAACAGAAGATGGTCTTTGGCTTGTTCTAAGCCGTACAACTACAAACTCAGATTGACACTGAACAAGCACTGAGAAGAAAGCGTTAAATTTTATATTCATGGTTGGTTGGTTGTATCTTCCACTAAAGATGCATTTGAAAACAACGAAATTCTCCCTTTTCTATTTTGGGATCACCAAAGAACTGACTAGCACTTACACATATCTTGAAATTGCAATTGTGGGTGTCTTTGACGTGACATAATGGCTCGTCTTTGTCTCAGGTGGTTTTAACATAGCACAGCTAGGCTAATTTCTTTTACGCACTGAGCAATATGTACTGTGTTCGTGATTTGACTCCATGCATAACTTGCAAAATACTGTTTGACCATGTAACAAAGCATTCTCTTGTCTTTCGTCATCTCTGTACCTATTCATATCAAGCCTTTCCCACATTGAAAGAGATTTGACATGAGGATTTTCTAGAATATCACCCGTCATAGTACTTGCTCTTCTCCTCCAAGCATTCATTAACTTCGGATTTCTGATTGAATCTTGCTGAGGTTTTTGCACTCCGTACAGTCAGCTTCATACATATAGCAAAAGAATTTGACAAAGATGCAACCCTCCCCTCTATCTGGGCATGCTACAAAGATATCCATGTCATCTAATATTTTGAAATCGTTTCCCTTGCTTGTTGCTAACAATATTTCTCTGGTGCTTACAGGAATACATAACAAGGTGCAAAAACTCAAAATCCCACAGTTAGTAGGCGCTGTCTGGGACGCATGTTCTGCTCTCAAGAAGACTCCCTCCAGAAATATAACTGCAATAGGCCGAGCAATGACAAAGGTTGCAGTTTCTATGAATGACGTCTTACGAGAAATGAAGGAGCTTGAACCTTCTTCTCCTGATCCAACAAATGAATCATGTGAAGAGTCTTCTAGCAGACCCGAAACCCAGCCTCACGATAATGACAACTCAATTATTGATGATCTGGGAAAAGACCTGTCGCATGAAGAGATGAAGATAGCACAACTGACAACTGGGCTTGTCTCAGGAACAGTTATCCTTGTTAAGGAACTAATACGCTCCATCACGGTACCGCTCAAGAATGAAGCTTTCTGTGAGAACAGCGAGGCTGTGGACACGCTAGAGAAACTGCTGAAGCATTGTCAAAGTGTTGGTGTTGAGGTTGATGAGCTTGGAGCTTGTCTTTACCCTCCACAAGAGCTTGCTGCCATAACTGCAGCCTCCGATAAAATATGCAGCATGACAGATGAAATGCAGCGAGAATTAGATAGCATAAAGGGTTCTACAGAAGCTTTCATGAAAGCATGCGAGGCACTGAGAAATAGCTTGAACATTCTGAAATCAGAAATATCAATGTGACTGAAAATTCGAGCACAGATGACCTTGTGCCCGCAAATGCAAAGTCTTGCAGTGGAGAATTGATGTTTTAACTGTTAATTTTTCTCTTTAGCATGAAAGATAATCTTTAGATAGTTGTTAAATTATGATAGAATGACCTTTTGCCTTTGTTATTGTGTACTGAAACTAGATATAATTTGAGTGCATCTATAGCATGTCTCTTCTCCCTTTGTTTCTCTTTGTGTCCATTTATAAATTAGATGTCCTCGGTTATCAATAGCTATAATGAACTGTTGAATAAGTAACAATTCTCCTTTCTGATTCAAAGCAGGTTTAGCATGTTATGCAATACAATTTAGCTCACAACAAAAATCATATATTTTGGTGGCTTCCAAGCTCTTGATTATCTACGCCAATTCCATAGTGAGATATTGAGGTACGCTACCAATTACGCTTCTTTTGTGTCACTAGTCAATTTTCGTCTGTTATATGTAATTCAAGTTCTGTACCTCAACCAAGCCAAGCATAGAAGACATCAAGATTCAATTGGAGCCATTACTGAAAAAGATTGTTTTATATATTTGGGTGCAATGGTGTAACAAGGCGGTGAAGTTGATGAGGATGTTGGCTTAAATGGAGGATGGCCTTTGTGGTGCTATTCAATAGAAAGTTCCCGCTAAAATTAAAGGGAAAATACTATAATACATTGCGGAATGTTGGCCAATTTAACGATATCCTCTATAGAAGTTGAAGGTAACGGAAATGAGGATATTGCGGTAGATGTGTGGACACACAAGGAAGGATAAGGTCAGAAATGACGTTATAAGGAGAAAATTGGGCGTGGCTCCAGTAGAGAATAAGTTGAGGAAGCAATGTTTCCGATGGTTTGAGCATGTTCGGAGGAGAACGACCATTGCCTCAGTTAGAAGATGCGAGCAACTCCATGCTACGCATAGGAGGAGAGGGAGAGGCAGGCCAAAGAAGAACTGGATGGAGACGATTCGACACAATCTCACTCATTTAAACCTAAATGGGGAGATGGCCTTAAATAGAGTTGAGTGGAGAGCTAGCATAAGTGTAGCTGATGTAGTGATTTGGAATACAGGAACATATCTAGGTTAGTCGTAGTGCCCCTAGGCTTTTTGTGCCGCACTACTTGTTGCTTCGTTGTCTTGTTGCTTGTTGCTTGTTGCTCTATGGCTTTATTGCTTATTGCTGCTTTATGTTTTCTCTGTGCTATTGCTGTTATGCTTTTCGGGTTTCAGGCTGGGGGTGCTCGGACATAGCCTCCCTTTGAGGTAGCACCCTGAAGTTGGCCGACCCTGCATTATCGGGATCCCTTGAGGCACTAGGTTTGTTGTGGTGGTTGTATTTTGAGATCATTTGGAAGTGCAAAATCAACGACTGGGAGGTCCAATTTGGTTAAGCGAGTCTCCTGGCACTGTTTCATTATGCATTGAACCTGTTACTAGTCAAGTATGTTCTCCTACGGCAATAGCACAGTTCTGTTGATTATGATATGCTCGTGGATGAAGATGAAATGACAGTACCTTAAGAGTGATGCGCATAGTTGGGGGATGAGCCAGAAGAGCGTTCTTAAGATGGAGAAGGCCCCCATGCGACTTGTTCTAAGGTAATCATTCACCGGAAAACAAAAGGGTAAGGCAGTGATTAATGCTGAAGATGTTGGTGAAGGAGAGAGAATTATGAATGTGCCTTAGTAGGGAATCTTACTGGTGCTATGGCTGCTTAAGTGGGATCCAAATATACTCATATTGGTGTTCCAAAATCCTGGCTGGCTTTCCTTTTTGATTTTAATTTATGGAACAGTATGAGAGATTGCTGAGGGGAGGGTCATATCTTATCATAAAATATACCCTTATTCCTGATAAAATGGAACCTTGCTTTCGTATAATCAGATCTGGTTGACATCCTTTGAAGCTAAATGTTGAGGAGCCTTGGGGTTTGAGGTGGGAATCAGAGCAATGCACAGGGATAAAGTGATGGTTTCAGAACAAGTGGTACTTACAGTAATGTGGGTCTTGATTCTGCTAAGGAAACACAACTCAATGCCTTATGGAGGCTCTTGCCACGGAAGGGTCTGAAAGAAAAAGAAAGAGAACAATATAGAAAGGAGTTAAATAAAGCAATACCAAGCATGCAAGCGACAATAAAACAACAATAATGGACATGCACGCCTAGGGGTGTGGACTGGCGTTGGTGTGCTCCCATCTCCTTAACGACTGTGTGGACCAAACCCATTTTGAACGGCCACACGTATTTTGTATACCAAGCATGCTGAGGAAATGAAAGCTGATTACTCATAAAGGGTTTCTGTAGCTCTTCCCCGAGTTGCAGATGGCCAAGGTAGGTAGGTATATTGCTGAAGGGGTCATTCTACTGGACCTCATGGAGCTCAAGGAGGATGTGCTTAATGATTGGAGATTGGAATGTTATGGGGTAAGATAAGGTTGCAAAACCATGAAGTGCAATGATTTATTGTCAATCTATTAGGGTCTGTTTAGTACCTTGTTCTATTTGCTGCTTTGGTTTTTGAAACTAAAAACCATGAAATTAAGCTTGTCCCCGAATTCTATCAAGCTTCTGGGGAATCACACTATTTTTTTATCCATCGACCTCTCAGACAAACTGGTAGCTGTTTTTCAGCTTCATCTTATCCTTACCAATCCTGTTGAATGACCTACCATTAGTAGGGACCGGAATATGGGATGGAAGCCAAGCCAATAGGTTCAATTATATAATCTGGACTGGACGCGGGAAAGGTCCTTCTTAGGAAAGACAATCTTCCTGACCTCAATGGCATCCTAAACTACGTTCCCAAACATGATGCGCTTCTTGGTTGAGTGGGTAAACGAGCCATGCCACTCATAATACACCTTCCCTTTAAGGCATTAGGGTTCGGTTTCTTGTGTTTCCCTTTTATTTTGAGTTTATTGGTTGCTTCAAGCCAATCAAAAATTATGTTGGCGCTTGACAAATCAAATGACTATTTTCGCAACTCTTGAGTTTGGTTGGACTTTTTGGCCTTAATATCCTTTTCTACTAAAGGTTTACAGGCCATGGAAGAACCCTTCACATGCTTGGCTATGTCTATTTCATAAAGAGGTTCTTTGTCCTCTTCTACGACCTCAAGCACATAGGTCTTGTACACTATTTTTCTTGACGGATACTTCTTTTAAGACTCACTTGTATCTAGCGGCCCATCTGGCTAATTGTACAAAACTAATGAAAATCGAACCCTCGAATTTCTTCCTAAATTCAACATTCAAATTGTTCAAGGCCGGTTTTGTATATCCGTTAGGTAATGCCACTGTACTCCTTAGTCTGGCTTTTTAACTGATTGATAAAGTCCTCCATTGATTCCCTTGGCTTCTGCTTTAGGAGAGCCAATGTTAGAGGTGGCCAAGGGGTCGGCCTGGCTGGGGCCCAGCCTACACCGGGCTGGGCCACGGGCTCATTTTTTATTGGCGCCGGGCCCGGGAGCCATTGCCCCAACGGCTCTTTTGGAGGGGGTAGCCGTTGCTTCCCCTCCTAATTAAAAAAAAAAAATTATATTTTTTTTTCCTATAAATACCTGATCCTCCCCAACCTATTTCCTCACCAAATCTTCAATCCTCTCTTATCTCTCTATATATTTATCATCTCCCATCTTCTTCAATTTTGTTAATTGCAATATTGTGTTCTAAAGTTTGAAGTTCATAAAGAGTTTGCCTGAAGTTCGAATTTCATTGTTCTCTCATTTCGGTAATTTTAGTATCGCAATTTTATTTGGTTCGTATTTTTAGTTATTTAATTTGCATTACTACTTGCATTTTATAAATACTAATCACTTATATTAATATGGTACACAATTCTCCATCATCCTCTGGAGCCGGTCGTGCTAGTTCTAGCTCTTCTCGACCACCCAGAATCCCTAAAAGAAGTAGAATTGTCGAACTTAATACGGAAGAACAAGCTTTTATACAAACAGGCCTATCACCCCCATACACTGATGATAGCATAAATTGAGATTTGAACAACAATATTATCATGAGTCGGGTGGTGGGGGTGAAGACTCACAAACTGATGAGGAACTCACGCCCACCACCGAAGCCCAGCCTGAAAGTAGTACCTCTACTAGTAGGCATACAGCTAGTGGGGTATGGAATCACTTTACCCTTAATAAGACAACTAATAAAGCAACTTATAAATTATGTGACCCACTTAGGTCTTTTAGCCATCAACCTGGCAGTGGGACAGGCATATTAAGCAGATATATACTTAGGTGCCACCCCGAGCAATGCCCAGATAAGAGCCAACAACGCCTAGTACAGCAAGTGATCGGTGCACTTGCTAATTTTAGGTTCTCTCAAGAGGGCAACCGAAAGGGGCTAGCTAAATATATAATTTTGGATGAAAGGCCTTTCAATGCCGGAGTAGACCAATATTTCGTCGACTACCTCCAAAAATGGGTGAACCTTGCCATTGTGAGGGTTCCTCGGAACCCCGTAAAGCGGGACGCTTTTACGGAGTACCACAGGATGAAAGCTGAGGTCTTAACACTTTTTGCGACGAACACGAGCATGTTCTTGTTGACGTCGGACACATGGAAGTCTAAACCCGGTGTGCCTTATATGTGCATAACGGCATACTGGATCGATGATTCCTACATCCTCTAAAAGAAAATAATTCATTTTGGTTATTTAGATTACCCCCACACTGCCGAGATAATTACGGGTGCGATTATGTCGGCAGTCCGCTACTGGGGCATAGAGCGACGTATCTTCAGTATTACGTTCGACAATGCTACCAGTACCACTGCATCCGTTACATATTTAATTAGGCACAAGAGACCCATGCTAGGTGGGAAGTGTTTCCATCTCCGTTGCATTTGTCACATTTTTCATTTAATGGTAATGGATGGTTTAGAACTAGTAAACGCATCCCTTAACACCTTAAGATCCGTAAAAATATCTATTAAATCATCCGGTACTAGAAAAAAAGATTTAGAAATTTATGTAGGTTGCATGGCATAGAATATAAACAATTCAAACTAGACTCCCAAACTAGGTAGTCGTCTACGGTAGAAATGTTAGAGCACATTTTACCATATAAAGACATTCTAATAGAATTCGCATAGGACAATCGTTCAGAATGGAGCGATTACAACCTGAACGATATACATTAGGAGATAATCGATGAATTAATAAATTTTTTTGCATGTTTAAAGAGGCCACAACATTTTTTTCGGGTTACTACTATCCGACCATGCCTCAAGCAATATCAAGATTGCTTGATATTGTAAATTGGATGGCGGGTAATGAATCGAATCCCATTTTGTTCGAATCGATTAAGGCAATGAAAGAAAAGTTTGCTAAATTATTCTGAACTACCCCTTACATACTGCTTAGCAACTATTTTAGATCCTCGTTGTAAACGCGGGGGTTTAAACTTGTTTTGCCAACATTTTTTCAAATATTTGTATCCTAGTCTTAATATCGACACTTTCATTGTCGAAGTCGATAATGACTTGCACAGTTTATTTTTCCACTATTCCCGAAAATTAGCGTCCAATAATCCACATCCTAGTGCTACTGCAGTAGGATCTTCCACATCTAGTGGAAGTAGTTCACACACGTCATATTCGTGGAAGCTGTTGGAGCAATTTACGCCCACAGTAGCCCCCACGTCATGTGACGAGCTAGATTATTATTTGCGGACACCGTTTCTTTATATTTTCGCGACGCTGGCCAACCCGCATTTTTACCTTTTACAATGGTAGAACACAAACCAAGCCCAGTATCCCATACTTTTTACCATGGCACGTGATATACTAAGTTGTCCGGTGTCTTCAGTAGCATTGGAGTGTGCTTTCAGTCTTGGTGGCAGGTTGCTTGGAACGAAGAAGACGAAGCTATCACCGTTAAGCTTGGAGATGTCCGTGTGCTTGAAGGATTGGCTGCTATCTGAGGCAAGGAATCAACTGAAAATGAGGGTGGATTCATCAAGCGATGAAGAAGACGACCGCACCACTGATACGTCAAATGATGGCACAGCAACCCCCCATGCGACTGATATCAACACTTTTGTATGTCAATTATTTACTTTGTATTTTTTGATAAACGAATTTGTACTTTTAAATATTAGGCTCCAACTGCATTGTATTTGTACTTGTTACGTTATTTATTTATCATTGTTTACTATTACTTATTGTATATTTTATTTTATTACATACATTTAGCATTATTAATGCTTGGGATAAAATGTATTTGTATCTCATATTATTTATCAATGAATTATAATAATTTTAGTACAAAATAACTTTGTATTATTTAAATTTTGCATTTTTTTTAAAGTTGACGAAAAATGGGCCAACCCGGGCCAGCCCGGCCCGGCCCGCTACAGTGCCGGGCTGGACGGGCCCGGGCCCGGGCCCACCTTTAGCCAATTTAGACATGGAGATACCCAATTTCATCTTTGCTAACTAGGCTTGAAACTATCTAGCCATGTGATCCCAGGTATAGACGGAGTTATGTGGGGAGGTAATATACCATTGGAAAGTTGCCTTGATTAACGATTTACTAAAAGCCCTCATGTTTAAATATCAATCGCCTCTCTCCATTGGCAATTAAATCTCGTGAGGTGTTCAAGGGGGGGACAAATTTCCCTCTCTTGAAAAGAGAGTAAACTCGGGTACCTCATACCCTTAAGGAAGGGTAAACTCAGGTACCTTATACCCTTAAGGAAAGGGATAGTCTTGATCCACATAGTGAGGGTATGAATTACTATATATAGGCCATCTTACTCTTTGGAGATTGGAGTCGTACATCTGTTTTATGATGGCGGCTAGCTAATCATGGAGAAGAAGATTAATCGCTTGGTGAGGCATTGGTGGTTGTCCTCCAAGAGGGATTCTGTTCCTCAAAGGGTCTGAAAGATATCGTTGGGGCCTTGTAACTTCTAGTTAGGATATGGTCTACCCCCTTGATCTAAATGTTCTTGCTAGTATGTTTGTACTCCTACAGGGGTTTGGATTTGCATTAAGATTCTAGTGAAGTACAAGCCCGGGTGGCTCCTACAGGTAACCCCAAGTTAGAGGTTTGTTAATAACTGCTTATGTGATCCACCCTTGGATCATATCTGAAGGTGGCTAACATTCATCCAACCTCCCATCTTTGATTGTTCGGGCCTAGGAGCAAAGTATGGTTCCCTAGAAAGGAAGTCTAACCTTGCCTCTCAATCTATAGACTTGGTTAAGCTTTGAGGCGGTGATGGTTATGCATGTAGAAGAGATATGTCCGTGCCCCCTGGTCTCATAGACTGACACTCCTTCAGGCTCGAGATTTAAGTTCCTCAAGGAAAGGACTCTCCCTTGGTTAGAAGGATTTGAGCTTTGGGGCATAGCGCCATTAGCTGTCAAGTCAGGGTTTACCCTCATCACTCTAAGCATGTCTATTAATGAACATCTCAACTCTCAGGGGGGGCATTATTCATGTCAATACTTGGCCCCTTATCCTCGTAGAGGCTACTTGAGGTAACAACAAGTACTGTAGTAAGGATGTTCAATATTTACTGTTTGATGTCCTCTTCTACTACTTAGAAAAGACCGTTAGAGTTTCGCACCGTCTTAGCAGGATGCGCTCGACTTTGATAATGGTATATCTCACCACATCTTTGGCTATGATGCTAAAGGTAGATGACAAGGTCACATTCATTTCAACTATGAGTCTATCAGTCTCCTTATACACGCTTTCATTCATTAAGGACCCAACATCGCCAATAACGTCACTTAAAGCAAAGCACGTATCTACTTTATCTTCAATCCCATGCTTCCTTCTTTTGTTCATGACCAATATCTTCTTCCCGTGAAACAGACTTTTGTTCTAAAGGATGCTCGAATTCTAGCCCAATCAAGGCCAAACCTTCGGCTTCTGCGTCCTCTAGGGCGGTTGCTCTTCTAGTTTGGACCATTTGGACATGGTTAGTTGTTGAATTTTGGCCTCACATTGTGGTTGCCAAAAAAGTTACTTGCACTTGTTATTGTATTTGTATGATCACCTTAAAGAAATAAGGAAACACACATGCAAAAGGGACGTATTGTGACTTAAGAGTAAGTGTAATCACGAAGCGCACATGTGTGCCCTCGATCAATCTTTCTGAGAGGGGGGTTGATACTTTTGATGAATCTGTCTTATGTTTGCAATTTCAAATTCAGCCAATGCTTCAATTATGGACACTTCCATTATAACATGTTTGATGTATTCTAAGTTAGTTAAACATGCAAAAATAGAAAGGATAATGTACCTGGCCCAAGCGATAGTTAGAGCGACAGAGCAAATCTCATAGACACCATACCTCGTATGCTTAAGCTTAAGCAACCTATCTTGAGCCCGAGTCTATAGATTTTTAGGTTTGGTACCGTTGACCTGAAATGATTCGTATCAGTTTATACTTAACAAGATTTAGGTGGAGCGAACCGTATTCGGGTCATCGATTAGGACCAATGCAATTAAGTACAAAGTCTTGGCCGTGGAAGCCCTAAAATGATGACTTAGACCTTAATTCACCTAACACACTAAGCGATGTCAGCAATCTAAGACCAATGCAATCAAGCTTTGGGCTTTGCCACCAAAGCCTTAGATAAAAAGGGTGCTAAACAAAGAGCTTGGGTATTGGTGCTGAGACTCTTTGCACAATCGCGACTGTCCTTATATATGAGCTAAGAAATTAATTGTTGTGTCCTTGTTTGGCTTCCTTGTCTCCCCAAGTTTGGCCTCCATGTTTTCCTAATCTTAGACTAACTTTGAAAAAGCTTTAGCACATGTCCTCGAGGTCAAATAGTATTTCCCATGTTTGTCTAAATTTGTTTGAATGTATTTGAGCCCCATGCTTCTCTTCCGCCCTCCACATAATTGCTTCGGGCTTGGTTAGTTACCTTTCTTGCAGCACTCCTGGCAACACCCTCAAGCTCGAGCTTATAAGTCTAATTAGCCTTCTCCAATGGTTCCATGTTTTAAGCTTTCTAGGTTTCGAGAATGATTCCACATATCAAGCATGGGTCATATTTACCCAAAATGAAGCCGTTCCAACTCTTTCGAGTCTAAGGTGTAAATAATTTGCAAACAAGTTAAAAAAAAAAAAAAGGATTTGAAAATTTTTAATTAGAAGTTATCATGTAAAGGATTTTTTTTTTGGGTTCACTTCATGGAAAGGAGTTTGAAAATGAATATTGTGATTATTTTAGACTTAACCATAATTTTTTAACTTCTGGAACTCTTCTATAAAACGGCTTGGATGAAAGAGAAAAATTAGAACTTTTCAAGACATGGCTAGAACTATGCTTTGTGAAAACAATTTGCCAAAATCTTTAGGCCAAAGTCATTAACATCACTTGATATATGTCAAATCAAGCTTTGATGCGTCCTGTTATAAGAAAACACCCTATGAGCTTTACAAAGAAACCAAAGATTTCCTACTTCAAACCATTTGGGCGCAAATGTTTCATCCAGAATAATAAACAAATTTTGGTAAATTTTATCATGGAGTGAATGAAGGTGTATTTGTTGGATACTCCTTTTCTAGCAAAGGATATAAAATCTTACAACAAAAAGACAATGGCTATGGAAGTGTCTATACATATATTTGATGAAGCCAACAACCCTTCCTCTAGAATGCCCTCTAATGATGCTGATGATGTAATGTTAAACCAACAAGTATCACACCGTTAAAGGAGTAAGAAAAAAGCTTAATTTGAAGCTCTAATGGAGGAAGGAAAATGAAGAAAACGTAGAAACTAAAGAAGTCTTACCACATGATTAAAATTTTTTGAAATATCACCAAGTTAAATCAACAGTTATCCCTATCAAGGTGTAACAAAAAGGCATATCTTGATAAATTATGTTATTTAGCCACCTTCATCTCTCTTGAAGAAGCCAAAAACATGGATGAAGCTCTCGATGCAAATTGAACCATGTCAATGAAAGAAGAGCCCAATCAATTCAAGAGAATAAAGTGTGGGAGCTTGTGGATAAACCTAAAGTTCATCAAGTCCTTGGTACCAAGTGAGTCTACTACAACAAGAAATAGGGGGGTGGTAATGTGATAAGAAACAAAGCAAGGTTAATAGTCAATGGTTATAACCAATAGAAATGAATACACTATGAAAAAACCTTTGCCCCTGTTACTTAATTAAAAACTATTTGATGTATGTGCCTTGGCATCCTTCAAGAATTTAAATTTTTTCCAAATGGATGCAAAAAGTGCATTTTTAAGTAGTTTAATCGAGGAAGAAGTTTACACTAAACAAACACCCAATTTTGGGGATGATAAATTCTCTAACCATGTTTTCAAATTCAAAGGCCTATTTATTGTTTAAAACGAACTTCTAGAGCTTTATATGAGAGATTAACCTCATTCTCAATGCAAAACGGATTTTTAGAGGACAAGTTGACACCACACTCTTCATTTGATGCTCTAAAAGTGATTTACTCTTCTTGTTTATATGTCGAGGGCACAATATTGGGTGCTACTAACCCATCTCTTTGTAATGAATTTGCAAATCTTTTGAGTTTGAAATTTGATATAAGCATGATGAGAGAGCTCAATTATATCCTTACATTAAAAATTATGTAAAGTAAGGAAGAAATCTTCATCAACCAAAGCAAGTATATTAAGAGAACGCTTATGAAATTTGGCATGGAGAATTTCGAAGCAATTTCAACTCCAATGGACTTTAACTCTTAAGCTTAACATGGATAAAAAAAGTATAACGTGAATCAAAAGTCATATAAAATACGATTGGATCCTTTTTTTTTCCCCTTACCAATAATAGGCCTGATATTTAGTTCAATATATGTTTATGTACAGTTTTTCAAGCTAATGCAAAGAAATCTCGTTTAAGTTCCATACATTATTATAAAAATAAAATATACTAAATAGAATATTAATAGGATGTTGTTATTGTCAGGATAGAAAATGTTATCGATAGAGCAATAATGTGACAATAAATAATAGCCACAAATTTTTAAAAAGTTGCTTTTGGCAATAATATTTTTGTCCGGACAATCACGCTACCCTCTTAATATAGTCCAACTATCAAGTGATATGAAAATGATTTTGGTAGTCATTAGAGGCCTAGTTTCTCAAGAGGGTTAGGGATAGCAATGGAGCAAGTAAAACTCATTACCTACGAGTATCCGCCTCGTTTGGGGTAGGTAGCGTGTACAAGTCAAGTATAAATTACAATACTTGCCACAGGTTGGGTGGATATGGGTATGACGTTGTACCCGCCCCGCCCCACCCTAGACCTGCCATACCTACCCTAATTATTATTTTATTTATTTAAAAAGAAGAAAATAATATATTTGATTTAATCATTCAATTTGTGTAAAATATTAGAGACGGTTATAATTATATTATAAAATATAATATTAAATCGTTAATATATGGGGTATGGATAATCATTTGGTACCCACATTAGGGTGGATACAGGGTGAATAATGGACACCTGTTGGATACCCGCAGGTAATGGGGTGGGTATAAGTATGGGCTTGTGCTCGTTGGGACGGGTATGAGCATCTACTTCATACCCGTGGCGAGTAATGGGGCGGGTATGAATATAAATTTGGGTGGCGGGTGTAGATATGGAGGAGGCACCCCCGTTCCCGCCTCTCCCCACCCCCATTGGGTATGGATAACCGTTTGGTCCCGATATTAGGGTGGATACATGGTGGATAATGGATACCTATTGGATATTCGCGGATAATGAGGTGGGTATGAGTATGGGTTTGTGCCCATTGGGACGGGTATGATCATCCACTTCATACAGGTGGCGAGTACTGAGGCGGGTATGAATATGAATTTGGGTGGCGGGTATGGATATGGAGGAGGCAATCCCCATTCCCACCCTCCCCCACCCCCATTGTCGTTCCTACGGTCATGCACACTCAAACCTATTGGGGATCACTTTTTGTGGTTGTACACTTTAAAAGATTTTGGTACTTCATTCAAAAACTTGATGTGCTTTTAATGTATATGGAAAATCATGTACTAGCAAGTGCACGAATTCATCGTAGCAACTGAAAGTATGCCGGTGTCTTATCCACAGGAAATCGGTATTAGTAAATGTTAACTTATTTTTGAGTGATTACAAATCAAGTTCAGTTTTAGGTTTGTAAAATTCAATTAAGACTAAATATAGAGTGAACAAATATAAAACAATCAATCGATCGAATAGTTTAGTGAATGATTTCGGGTTAGTCAATCTTGGATTCAACTAACATGACTCATTACAACAATGACTTTTAGAATTTAGGCTATAGACTGTATACTCCAATTAACATTTCATTAGGGCATAAGGTAACGAATTACTATAAAGGCATATATCATCTTTTGAATTCAAGGTGTTGCTTATAAATTCATTTGTGGCTCCTAATTTAATATTAATTTACTTTTAAAATATGTGTTGAGGGAAGAGTACAACCACAGCCCTCGATCGCTCTTGCTACACAAAAGTCTAGACTACAAGTACAAGATATTACTCAAATAAATTGAAAAATCAAGTCCAGTTACAAACATATAAGAGAAAAATTAATCTAATAGTAAAATCTCCCACTTGAGTGCTGAGGAACATTTAATTGCAGCCATTATCAAATAGTAACATAAAACCCGGCTACATTAGAGGTGGTCAGCAGGTCGACTTGAATCGACCATAATTTGATTTGCGAGTCCAAAGAATACGGACGGGTCGACACGGGTCAGACCCATCTGTACCACGGGTCTGATTGAGGAGAGGAAGATCCCTAACCCAATTTGGCCCGTGACACAAGTTAGGGATTGACCGGAACGGGATGGGCTACGGGTTTGACACGAGTTGAGATTTGGTGGCTCAAATCCGGGTCGGAGTTGTGTTTGATCCATGGATGACTCGTTGCGTCAGGCCCCGTTTTTGTTTCTTCTATTTTAACAAATAAAAAGTGCAAATAAATATTGAATACAAATAAATAAAATTATAATTTTATTAAGAAATACAATAATATATGTTAAGTACACAATATGAAGATACAAAAATATACTAACTTAATAAGATTACGAATACATAGTTTATCAGATAAAATTTACAAACTGTTAAGAATAATACAATTGTAGTGTACTAACAATTATAGTACTAGAAAATTATGAACATGATAAAATCTACTATTCAGTCAAAAAGGTCAAATCTATTAATTATAATACAATAATTATGTAAATAGATCATTTTGTATTTTTGACCTATTCTTCAATTAGCAAATTGAAGAGCAAAAAGTGCATTCCCGTTTTTGCTCTAAAAAAATAGTTTTTTAGAGTTCTTGATTTCACGACACCCACACGTCCGGTGTTGAGGGGAATTGCGAAGAAGACCTAGGCGGTATTGTTCGTGCATCATCTTACACTTGTGGTCTACATCAAGGTATGTAAATTTCAATTAATTCTTTTAAATTCGTATTTATTTATTTTGGTTTTATGTCTATCCATACTATGCATTGTCATGTATTAATTAGAGTAGAGACCTTTAATTATTTAAAATTTAGACTTTTAAATCATGATTTTGCTGCGCTTGATCCAATAGTTTTATTAAATTTTTGTTTATGAAATCAAAATACTCCTTCCGACAATTGGAGGTTAAATCAAGCAGAATTTTTACCCTTTGGAAATCTAAAATTACCAATAGTTAAAAGGTGGGGATTTGTTCACACCCTAAACTCGAGGAAGTTTGGACAACGCCGTTTTGAAGCAAAGTGTCACGGGCTTATCATATGAGGCCATCCTTGAGGGATATAAGGCCTTTAGATGTTGAGATAAAGGTGCCTCAAGTCCAATTGCTTAAGGAAATTAAAACCCTTTTAAAGGTATCAGCCACCCGTGGTGGTCGAAAGGGTAAAAGAGGCTCGAGCTTGAGGGACTTGCCAGAAGGTTGCAAGACATGTTGTTTTGAAACTCGAGATAGTTAATGGGAGCACAATTCCAGATACGTGAGCCTCAAGCCTATCGAAGGCATCTAGAAGAAACTCCAGCAAGTTATGCGGACGTGGGCTTCTAGAAAGATGCTCGGGTACACAAATTCAAGGCATATTCATTGCCCATTCAGCATGCCAAAGGAGCTTATAGGTAGACGCGGGAAGGAAATGCTAGGGAATTAGGATGCAGCAATTATTTACGTCTTCTATAAATAAGAGATACTATTGTAGTTGAAAAGTGTCCAGCACCATCTATACAAACTTCCTCAAGTTTCTACATAGCATACTTGTGCTTTTGCCTAGGAGTAATGTCACTTAGCCTACCTTAGCTTAGTGTAGTGTAACGTAGATCTTCGTTGTACTTGCTTTCTTAAGAGTAATACAGTTCTTCGGGTTTCACGTATGTACTTTCTGTTTTATCTATTCCCACAATCGATGAGTTGAGAATTGAGACGTTGGTTTAAGGCTTTGGCGGCCAAGACATGACCTTGATTGGGTTGGTCTTAATACTGGTGTCACTGCTTAATAAGTTAGGTGAACTTTGGCTTGTGTTATAGTTTAGGGGCTTTGATGGCCAAGGCTTGACCTTGATTGCGTTGGTCCTCATTAAGTAACACAGATACGGTTTGCTCCATCTTAATCTTGTCAGACTCTAACTCATTTAAGTTATAACAAGTCAAGCATGCGAAGGGTGCCAGGCCTAAAAATCTGATTGACTCAGACTTGCTAGTGGACTGTTGAAGTTTTGACTTTGTTTTCATCCCAGTTCCTAATTTTTCAGTGTACAAGGAAATGTGTCTGTGGACTATGCTCTAAAACTGTAACAGCCACTTGAGTTAGGTCCATATCCTTTTACTTTTTTG